>CM045988.1:112616775-114023990 GCA_025175895.1 Wurfbainia villosa
CCAAACTGGATTGAGCCGTTGTCTCACATCTACAGGGTTGGCAATGATCGGGACTCATGGCGATCGCAAAGGCGGAAATTCTCAGCAGGAGGATAAAAGCAGCTGTTCGTGGAAGGCTCAAAGATCAGATTTTTGGGAGCTTACTTGAGGCGATTTGAAGGCGATTTGCAGGTGCATTTCAGGGCCCTTCAACCTCATCCAAGCAACCAACAAGCAAAGCGCTCAAACCCTAGTTTGTAAAGTGTTCTTTACATTTCCTTTGTATTTGCTTGTATTTCTTTAGATTATTGTTGTAATCTTGTGTACGAGGTTTCTCCACCTCCGACTTGTTGTCGAGAAGGAGTTTATTGATTAGTGATTGCATTGGCATCGCTAGAGCTCGTTAGAGCTCAATCCGTGGAGTAGGAACCGTGTGGTTCCGAACCACGTTATATCATCGTGTTCGTGTGTGATTGTATTTCGTGTATTGCTTTTATTATTATTCCGCTGCGCTAACACGAATTGTAGACAAGCACATGAACGATTTCCATCTACGTACGGTCATCTACGCTATTCACCCCCCCCTCTAGCGGCGTCAAATCTCCAACAGATACCTCCCCCTAAAGGCTTGCTCCCCCTTGACCATTGCACCAACAATGTCCTTGGGAAGTCCCTAAGCCAATAGGAACTCTTAACCATCAAAATTAAGGTTCTAAGTTCAAACATGAACTCTCCCCACCTTAAATTTGATATATTATCCTAACACCTCTCCTAATCCATATCCAATGGATTTTCACCCTTTATAATGCTTCCCAAAGCATATCCTAGGGTTAGGAGTGGTTAGGGACCTTAAAACAAACCTAGTTTTACCCGATCGACATTCACATCACCGATCGCCACTCAGTAGTTGATCGATAATCAAATTTCGAATTTTAGTTATCAGAGTCGAATTTCAGAAAATCATAAGTAATTCTACGTATATCAAAAAATCATGAAATTCATACGTATATTACTTATAGTCAATACAATGGGTGAAAAATATTTGAAAATTATTTTACCCACAAAATATCGAAATTGATACAAAATCTAAAAGTGAAGAAAACTTCTAAGTTTTAACTCACTTTGTATCAATCTCATCAATGGTGATTGCTATCAAAAGATAGACTTCACCAAGGTTTTTCAAAAAGATTTTAAAATGTTTTCAAAACCTTATTTTGGATCATATTCCTTGGGCTCAATGTACATGACTTGTACACAAGCTTTCCCAATGATCCACCTTTGAATTAAGATGAGTTTTGGTTCAACTATATGCAAAAACTATGCACCTTGAACTTAACTCATATTCTAGCATCTCACATGTATCTAGGGTGTATAAATATACATACATGTCAATGTGATGTGAGATGTGAGTTTTTTTCTCCCTAATCTAGGGTTCCATGCATTTTCTAAGGCAACTCTACTTGATTCCCTTATAAATGGGACTCCAAGTCATGCCATTGTCCTTAAATCAATTTCAATCAAAATATCTTAAATGCATGAGTGATTATGGCATTAGAGATGATATAAATAAACACATGCTCATAATCATGATGTCATGACATAAGATATAATCTAAAAATACATGACATTTATCCTAAATCCTAAACATGATCATGACATATAAATGATGAAAATAAACATGATATCATGTCATGACATATGACAAATCAAAGCATGGCAAGTAAAGAGTATAAGTATAATAATACCTAAATTTTAATATTAGTTGCCATTTGATATAATTAAGTTTATTTTGTCATATTACGACTAATCTTCCTAGTGTGCCAAAAACCCAAAATGACACACTATAACCTCTAATCCTAAATTGTGCCAATTTAATTGATTTTTTATAATTCCAAAAATGTATTGACACATCCTAAATTCTTTTAGGATCATAATATCAACCTTATTTTTAAGGTACCCATAACCTTGAAAATTACCTAAAGTGTCACCTTTACCATGGTTGAGTTAACTACCCATCCAATCAAGGTTGACACATCCTAAACCCATCTACGTGAATCAATCACGCTCTTAGGAACCCAAAACCTATTTGAGCTCCTAGGATTAACTAGGTACTCCTTAGGGATAACCTCCCTAGATACCTTCCTAATGACCCTCCTAGGCTTGGTAGCCTAGGTCATTGTGGTCTTGCCATGGTTAACTCTAGGGGTGACTCCTCTTGTAACCTTCTTAGTGGCCTTCATAGGTTTCCTTGAAACCCTAGCCACTAGGTACATACCTTGGTCAACTCTAGGGATGACTTCCCTATTGACCTTGGTCTTCCTAGACCTAGTTTGTGTTCCATAATCAAATGGAACACTATGATAAGCCACCTTAGGCTTAGGTTTGTGACCCAAACCTTGCTTGCCCTTGGTTGACTTTTGTCTTTTAGGTCCTAGGTGTTGACTTTGAGATCTAGACCTTTGACTTTGACCATTAGACCCTTGAAATTGATTTTGTATCTTATTTAGGGTCTTTTCTAATTTCTCAAGCCTTGACCTCAAGACTTGATTTTCCATCTCCAATTGCCCAATTTTCGATTTTTGATTAAGTTTTTGGGCATTATCCTTTTTAGGCATATGCCTAGTCCATTTAGGGTTGAGACCTAGGTGTTCTCCTATTTTCTTGATAGATTCCCTAGGTAGAATTGGTCTAGAGTTGTTTGATCTATGTTTGTTCTTAGATAAATTGTTTTTAGGGACATTAGTTCCAAATTTCTACTTATTTTCAAAAAGAAAATTCTTAGCTCCTAAACAAAAGTACTTGTTCCTATTAGCATGCTTTTCATAAATTGCAAGAGAATTAAAATTCCTAGCATGCTTTTGTCTATTTACTAAAGAAGGAGCATTACAATATACCTTAGGGTTTGCCTTAGAGGCTCCCCCTACTTGTGAAGCTCCCCTTTGAGTCTTCTTCTCCCCCTTTGGGCATTAATTCCGGTAGTGTCCCGGTTGCCGACATTTGAAGCAAATCACTTGCTCCTTGCTTTTGGTTGTTGGGGGATCGACATCCTTGACTTTTGGTGCCGGTGGAGCCTTCTTAACTCTTTTTGGACACTTACTCTTGTAGTGTCCGGATTCCCTACACTCAAAGCATATTATATAATTTTTATTTACAATTGACATGCTTGAGTTACCTATGATGGTGATAGGTGCAGGAATTGGAGCTTCTTCATCTTGACCGGATGTCGAAGCTTCTTCTTGTTGCTCCAGAGTTGAGGATGCTCTTCTTTTTTTGATTAACCTGTGGTGTCGGGCTTGTGCCCACTAATCCATAGGGCCAACCGCCCCCGTCCCAAGGCCTTTAACTAGAGTCCCCACCGATTGATGAGGGTAAATCAGGGTGACGGGTGGCCCGTGGCGTATAAGCTCGTGGGCGCCTGATGGGCCGACCACGTTGGGACAGGAGGGCATCGAGCACCTCCACCCACCTAGCGCGCGCTGTTGGTAGGCAGAATCGACCCCAGGCCAGTTCAGAGGAGTCCTTCGCTCGGAACCACCACGCCGTGCCCCTAGGGGCTCCAATTTCCTCCCCCTCAATCCTAGAGGTGGAGGTCTCCTTCAATTCTACTTCCTCTTCCTCCTTGGATGTTGATGGTCCCTCAACCTCCAAATCCTCACTTCCTTGTGAGGATGATGCGTTTGCCTCTTCGGTCCCTTCCTCTAGGACCGGTGATGGACTTTCATGGAGCTTGGCTACTTGGCTCATAGCTCCTTGGCATCTACATAATTACCTAACATACACAAGATATTGTTAGGTATTAAATCAATTAAAAACTTCATTACCTTATCATTTTTCTCCAGGACTTAGACTTGCTCTTCGGTCCATCTCTTTTTCTTGAGGAATCCACCTTTTGGTCCTCTTGGATAGCTATATCCCTCCATTAAAATGGACCATTCTTCAAAGTCCCTCATCATTAGGAAGTCCTCAATTCTCGTCTTCCATTGTCTAAACCCTTCTTGTCCATAGAAGGTGTAAGGGATAGTGTTGGATCGATCGGATCGCTAGAGGGGGGGTGAATAGCGATAGAAATTTTTTGTTAAAACGCGAGTAGACACAGCGGAAGATAAAAACAAAAATAGAGACAATAAACACAAAGGTTTTACTTGGTTCGTAGCCGAAGGCTACTACTCCAAGGCCCTAGTGGTACTCGACCACGTACGGAGGGCAAACTACTAAAAAGCTCCTCCTCGTTGGAGGTAGGAGTTAGACGGATACACAAGATGATAAAAGCTCAAGGTAGAGGGACACTCCCCCTCTCCTTGATATGATTTAAAGCTCGAAATAAGAACAACTTATAAACTGAAATATGATTCAAACTTTCGTTACCGACGACTTCAAAGGATGGAGGTTGAAGCTCTAGTCGTCGTCTCGGCAGCGCTTCGTCGTAGGGATGTCGGAGAGTCGGAGCGTATCGGAAGCACTTGGAAGCTTTTTAATTGATGAAAAACCCTAAGACAAGCCCTCCTTTTATAGCCTTTGAGCCCCTCATCGAATGAGTCTTCAACCAATCACAAATGGACACAAAAACTCCTTGAAATGGGGTGATAAGCCTTGACTCCTCGAATCTGATCATTGACCATCAGTCGACTGATGGCCATCATCAGTCGACTGATGGCAGCATCAGTCGAGTGCTGACCTTCGGCAGTCAACTGATTGACGGCAGTCGAGTCCTCCAAGCTGGCAGTCGACTGATGCTTGCTGCAAGTCAAAGTTAGCTCAACAAAAACATAATTTCGACGGTCATCGACCGTCCGATCTCGACCTAGACCATCTATAGGATGTCTTTGGTCGGATCTACGCTTAAGATCATCCCCGTAACGAGGATACGACCTCACTTACGCTCGCACACACGAGCTTACCTCGATACTTACTGTGTCGCTTTCACTTTTGGCCTTCCACTCGATTCCTTCGGCTCCCTCCGAAGTCACTCGAGTATCGCCCGACCACCGCGGCTTCCTCCGGGTGTCGCTAGTCTTCATCTTCAGCTTTAGCACTTTTCTGCACACTCGATTTAGCTCGTGAGATAATGATATATCCTTGACTTTGCGTCTTTTGCCATAATCAAAATACAGGTTCGACTTAGGTGCCCCTGCACCAACAATCTCCCCCTTTTTGATCCTATGGCAAATTTACACAAAGTTAAGGGAAAATATAAAGCATAAAATGAGTAAGATAAACGTTACGCTCATTTGTAGTGAACTCCCTCTTAACCTTCGGTGAGTTTTAAAACAAAAGTTTTAATTTTCAAAAATTTAAATTTTGTTCTCTCCCTTAACTTATGCTCTTCTCCCCCTTTTGCCATGAATCAAAAAAAGTGTGGGGTTTTTTATAAAAAGTAGGGGTTTTTTTAATAGAAAAGGTAGCATGCATAAAGATTATCTAACATGAGTCCAAGCATGTGTCTTGATTTAATTTGGTTCGAGGTATAGCCCTTTGCACCAACAATGAAAGTTTTTGGAAACTAAGTTTGATTTTCAAAAAAATTAGCTTTGAGTTCCACAATACTTATACGCTAATAACTTTTGAAAAAATATATAACCCTTAGAGTTAGTTTGCTCTCCCCCTTAATCAAATATATAAAGAGTTAGGGCGCTAAACATTGACCTAGAAGGTTGTATATTTAGAATTTTGTCCAAGTATAAGTACACATTTAAGCTCGATAGTTTGAAAAATAGATAACATTTTTGAAAAGATTATGTAAATTGAACTTGTTCCTTATTCATCTCACCCATTCTAAGTGTCTTAGAATTGGTCACCTTATATGTTGTGTGAGATGATTCCAATTTTATCTTGATTAAGTTTTAA
Source organism: Wurfbainia villosa (assembly GCA_025175895.1). NCBI lineage: Eukaryota > Viridiplantae > Streptophyta > Magnoliopsida > Zingiberales > Zingiberaceae > Wurfbainia > Wurfbainia villosa. Next base: position 112,622,599 of record CM045988.1, read on the forward strand.
TGATTTGAAACTTGTCAACCTTGCGTTAGATTCAGATTTGATCCTAAGCTCATCAAGTCACCTTTTCAAGATCTTGGCTTCCAGGTCGTGGCGAGGCACAAGGGCCTTCTTTGATCGGAAAAATGACCACTTCCTTAGACAAAGCCAATTTCGAGAAAGTAGTAACTTGACTCACCTAAGACCACTTCCTGGTCTAACTAGTGTAGGATACGGCGAGGTAGCTTCAGCTAGTTCCACTCGGTCAAGTGCACCGAACTAGATACGCCTTATCTAGCCCGAATACACAAGACTTCGCTTTCCTAGCGTACTATCATCTCGCCGCGTCCTGGTACTATGTTATCAAGCATTGACAAGTTATAGTCCTATCTAACCATTCTAAAAGAAATAAGAGGTTTAGGTTATCGGATATACTATTTTGGTATTAGCTCCCCCTGGATAATTGAACCGATATGGTCTGGTTAAGTAATGAACTTGATCCTTGGGAATCCAAAACCTATTGGTCCTTATATGTGAGTTTAATAAAGTTTTCGAGACCCACGCTTGGACTCGATGATGACTACGGTTTACGATAGACATGTAAGATATATTCGTAGTCTTTAAGCTATATCCGAGTCCGGCTCTGTTGTACACGGCTCTCTGAGTTCCAAGAAGTCAGTTAAGATTCTTGGACCCCGTCGAGAACTTGTTCAACCGAGCTTCGAGCTCTTGGACTTTCCCTTTCAAGAGAGAGTTCTCTTCTTCGAGTTTTTTAACTCGAGTTGAGTCCTCCTCTTGAACTCGACTAGTCGAAGAGTTTAGGGGTGTCTCTTGTTTGAGGGTTTCAACCTCCTCAACCAAGGACTCGACCCTAGACTCGGATTTAGCAAATTTTCTAATTAGCAATTTAATCGTATTGTAAAGCGTATGAATTAGTGAGTGGCTAACCTTAATTTTATCTTTTGATCCGGCTTTGAGTTGCTTCTCGAAATAGTCCTCGAGTTCGGAGTCGGTGTTGTAATTGGATTCGGATTCGGACTCTGACTCGGACTCTGACTCGGACTCTTCGGGTCTTGCCATGCATGCTATGCCTCCGCCTTCTTCGTTGTCCCATGTTGCATGAAAAGCCTTCTTTTTATTTGATTTGAATTGTGCCCTCTTTTGATTCTTTAGTAGCCTCCTTTCCCTCCGAACGATCTTCCGCACTACGTTTACTATTGCTTCCACCTTTTCCGATTCGGACTCCGATTCGTCTTCGGGTTCGAGTTCATCTACTTGCCTAGTAGGTGGCTTGCTTCTTTGTCCTGCAAGTAGAGCAATACCTCTCTCGGCCCGGACCATGTTAGTTTGCTCGTGAAGTTCAAACTCGGAAAATAATTCGTCTAACCTAAGCTTTGAAAGGTCCTTAGAGACCTTGTAGGCATCAACCATGGATGCCCACAAGGTAGTCCTAGGAAACGAATTAAGAACGTACCTTAGGAGGTCACGGTTTTCGACCTTATGTCCGATGGTGTGCAATTCGTTGACAATGTCCTGGACGCGGCGCAGCGATGCGTTGCCGTCTCACATTCCTGCATTTTTAGGTTATACAATTTATTAAGTAGTAAGTCACGCTTACTTACCTTCGCGTCATTAGTCCCTTCGTGTAGTTCTATGAGTTTTGTCCACAAATCTTTTGTGCAGATGAAGGGTCCGATGCGGTTGAGCTCTTCCTTAGACAAACCGCATTGCAATATTTGGGTTGCTCTTGCATCGGCTTCGATTTGCCTCTTGGTTGCATTGGTCCACTTGTTGAAATCCAAGGGTTCATCTTGATCATTGGTGGGTAGAGCAAAGCCGGTTTGGATGATTATCCAAGACTCGACTTGTGTTTTTAGAAAACACTCCATCCGACCTTTCCAGTAACGGAAATCATCTCCGCTAAAGAATGGAGGTCGGGTGGTGTTGTACCCCTCAATGTGGGCCATAAAGAAAAACTTGCACACACAAAAAAAACAAAAAAAAACTTGCCAAGACTCGAGTCTTGGATTAGTGGTGCGGAAAATAAAAGGAAACACACGAGAAATAGAAAGTTAAACAAAGAGATAAGAAACTAAACAAAAAGTAAGTACTCACAACCTTCGATGTCCCTGAAAGGGTACTAAATGTCGTTTTTTGGGGATAAAAATAATTGTTACGGGGTAATTCCTGGTAAGAAGTGTAGAACTCTCAGAGAGCTTCGATTTTGTGGGTAGATCGTTTCGTGAGTCCACTTGTAGCAAAAGTTATGCTCGTTTGATCGTGAGGTACTCCGAAGGCGATTAATACTTGCAAAAACACAACCAAAAACTATGTACCAAGACTTGGTCTTGGATTAGTAGTGTGGGAGAAATCTTAAAACGATAAATACGAAAAGAAAAAAGCTCGACCGGTGGTTGCACCAAATCTGAGCGCCCCCAGCTCTGATACCAATTGTTGGATCGATCGGATCGCTAGAGGGGGGTGAATAGCGATAGAAATTTTTCGTTAAAACGCGAGTAGACACAGCGGAAGATAAAAACAAAAATAGAGACAATAGACAAAGATTTTACTTGGTTCGTAGCCGAAGACTACTACTCCAAGGCCCTAGTGGTCCTCGACCACGTATGAAGGGCAAACTACTAAAAAGCTCCTCCTCGTTGGAGGTAGGAGTTAGACGGATACACAAGATGATAAAAGCTCAAGGTAGAGGGACACTCCCCCTCTCCTTGATATGATTTAAAGCTCGAAATAAGAATAACTTATAAATTGAAATATGATTCAAACTTTCATTACCAACGACTTCAAAGGATGGAGGTTGAAGCTCTAGTCGTCGTCTCGGCAGCGCTTCATCGTAGGGATGTCGGAGAGTCGGAGCGTATCGGAAGCACTTGGAAGCTTTTTTAATTGATGAAAAACCCTAAGACAAGCTCTCCTTTTATAGCCTTTGAGCCCCTCATCGAATGGGTCTTCAACCAATCACAAATGGAAACAAAAACTCCTTGAAATGGGGTGATAAGATCGACATCGAATAGCGATCGGCCCGATTGGCAATGGCGGATCGAATGAGTCCTCAGTGACCGATCGTCGATGCTTGTTGCAAGTCAAAGTTAGCTCAACAAAAACATAATTTCGACGGTCGTCGACCGTCCGATCTCGACCTAGACCATCTATAGGATGTCTTTGGTCGGATCTACGCTTAAGATCATCCCCGTAACGAGGATACGACCTCACTTACGCTCGCACACACGAGCTTACCTCGATACTTACTGCGTCGCTTTCGCTTTTGGCCTTCCACTCGATTCCTTTGGCTCCCTCCGAAGTCACTCGAGTGTTGCCCGACCACCGCGGCTTCCTCCGGGTGTTGCTAGCCTTCAGCTTCAGCTTTAGCACTTTTCTGCACACTCGATTCAGCTCGTGAGATAATGATATATCCTTGACTTTGCGTCTTTTGCCATAATCAAAATACAGGTTCGACTTAGGTGCCCCTGCACCAACAGATAGGTGTGTTGATATCCCATCCTAGTTGCTCTTGAACTTCCATCTTCACCCTCTAGCGTGCTCCCTTTGTTGTTAAACTTGAAGAGCGGCCTCGCTCTTATACCACTTATAGGGGATCAATTGGAAGCTAGAGGGGGTGGGGGTGGGGTGAATAGCGCGTGCTAGTACTGATGATGGAAATCGTTCACATTCGTCTCTATAAAACTCGTTATGCATAGTGGAATAATAATAATAAAAGAAATAATGAATTAAAACAAACACGAATACAAAGATATAACGTGGTTCAGAACCGAATGGTTCCTACTCCACGGATCAAGCTCTAGCGATGCCAATCACACACCACTATGCAAACACTCCTTCTCGACACAAGTCGAAGGTGGAGAAACCTCGTATAAATGATTACAACAGTAATTCTAAGTACAACAAGCAAATACAAGTGAATACAACAAAAGAAATGCAAAGAAAACTTTACAATCGATCTTTTGAGAGCTTGCTTGTTTGGTTGGTTGAGTGACACTTGGAGACCCTGAATTGCAGCAACAATTCACCCCAAAAACTCCTCAAAGAACCATCCCTTTTTCCTCCTTCATGAGCACATTATAAAGATTCAACCTGTGCTGGAAAAAGTCGATCAGTCGACTGGTCGGGACCATCAGTCGACTGATGCCATTGTTGTCGTGAGACAACGGCTAGATCCACGCTGGATAAGTCCAACGGATCCATCATCAGTCAACTGATTATGACCATCAGTCGACTGATCAAGCCTCCACTCGACTGTTGACCGCAGCGGTCGAGTGAGACTCCATTCTGTGCTCGATTTCTCGAGCACCAGTCGACTGATCACAAGATCAGTCGACTGCTCGACCAATCAGTCGACTACCCACCTATGGGCGTCGACTGCTAGGGTAATTCCCGCAGTCAAACCCTAGTTGACTCAGGCCAGTCGACTGCCACATGGCACCAGTTGACTGACACACCTCAAACATGAAGTTTTAGCCCAAGTATTGTTCCCCCATACTTGCTAGACCACCCTTAGCCTAGACCTAAGCCTTCTAGCCACCTCCATCAGCCTCACGCCTCTCAGATCCCTCCAAGTCATCCATGACTTGTTCATCCATCGCGCTAGCCTTCAGGTGCTTCCATAGGCTATGTCACGCTAACAGTGTCTACATCGCCAAGGCACATTGGACTTACGCCGCCAAGACTCTGCTTGGACTTTACGCCGACAACCATTGGACTTATGCTGCCAAGACTTCACCCTTGGACTTTACGCTGCCAATATTCCCCTTGGACTTCTCAAATGCTAGGACTCAAGCTTGGAATTTCCCTTGCCAACCCATGTTGGACTTTCCATGCCAAGACCCATGCTTGGACTTTTCATGTCAAGTACCCATGACTTGGACTTTACCTTGCCAAGACCCATGCTTGGACTTTACATTTCCAAGACCCATGCTTGGGCTTTCCCAAATGCCAAGTGTCCCACTTGGACTTTCCATGCCAAATACCTAAGACTTTGACTTTCCCATGACAATTACATTGTCATATATTTTTGTCTAACATCAAAACATCTCTCGAGCTAAGCTCGAGTCCTGGTCAATCATGACCTGGGCCGATTTCACCAACAGGAGGGATCATGGTGGTCAGGCGACACCGGGATGACTTCGGAGGGAGTCCAAGAAATTAGGTGGAAGACCGAAAGCAGAAGCTACAAGGTAAATGTTGAGGTAAGCTCGTGTGAGTGAGCGCAAGTAAGGTCGTGTCCTTTGTACGAGGACGTTCTTAGGCGACGATCCAACCAAGACCTCCCATGGAAGGTCTAAGTCGAGATCGATGGTAAATGACCATTTAATTTACTTATATTTACTGTATTTTTGAGCTAACTCTTCATTGCAGCTGGAAATCCTTCCATCAGTCGACTGATGACTTGCATTAGTCGACTAATGCTTCAATCAATCGACTGTTGGTCAAGGATCAACTTCGAGGAGAGTCAAAGCTTATCTTCATTTCTCAAGGGCTAGGAGGTTTGCTCTCTTTGGTTGAAGATCTGAACATCTAGGGTTTCCAAGGCTATAAAAGTAGGGGTTCTCCACCCAATTTCAATCATTAAAAGCTCTCCAAAAAGCCTCCGCTACGATACTCTTCTACGACGACCTTACGATGACAAAGTGCTACCGCATCTCCAACGACAAGAGCCCAAGTTCCATTTCTTTAATAGTCGTTGGTATATTCTTTATTGTTGTCTTTAAATCTGTACTTATCAAGTTTTAATTGTAACAAGGAGAGGGGGAGTGTCCCTCTACCTTGAGTTTTTTCGTATCGATTGTGTTCGCTTACTCCTACCTCTAACGAGGAGGAGTATTTTTAGTGCTTTGCCCTCCGTACGCGGTCTAGGACCATTAGTGCCTTGGACTAGCAGCCGAAGGATATGAACCAAGTAAAAACAAATGAGCCATATTTTTTTCCGCTGCATTTACTCTCACTCACATTTTATATCGAACGAATGAATGGAAATTGTTTTGTGCTATTCACCCCCCCCTCAAGTGCTCAAATCGATCCAACAATTGGTATCAGAGCAACCTGCAATCTAGTTTTTTTTACAAATTTATTTTAAATTTTTTGAGTCTTTTTTCTTCATTTAAATTCTCTACCGCACTACTAATCCAAAACGCAAGTCTTGGTACATTTCGTTTGTTTTTGTCATTGCTAGATTTCTTCATTTTACTTGCTCTTTTTGTATCAATGGCCCATCTCGAGGGTTTTAGCATCGTCCGACAACCATTTTACAATGGAGATGACTTCTGTTATTGGAAGGGTCGGATGAAGTGCTTCTTTAAGACCCAAATCGAGATGTGGATCATCATCCAAATAGGATTCACACTTCTGACTAACGAAGTGGGTGAATCCTTGGATTATGACCAATGGACCAATGCTACAAAAAGACAAGTCGAAGCCGACGCCAAGGTGACTCAAATCCTCCAATGCAGTTTGTCCGAGGAGCTCAATCGCATCGGCCCCTTCATCACTGCAAAGGACTTGTGGACCAAATTAGTGGAACTACACAAAGGAACCAACGAAGCAAAGGTATGCAAATGAGACCTTCTTTTTAATAAATTATATAATTTAAAAATATAGGAACATGAGACGGTGACTCAATTACACACCCGTGTACAAGACATCATCAATAATTTGCACGCCATCGGACAAAAGGTCAAAAATCGTGACCTAATAAGGTATGTTTTGAATTCATTTCCTAGGACTACCTTATGGGCATCCATGGTCGATGCCTACAAGATCTCTAAGGACTTATAAAAAATTAGGTTAGAAGAATTATTTTCAGAATTCAAACTCCACGAACAGTCTAATTCGGTACCCGAGAAAGGTATAACTCTTATTGCAGGTCAAAAGAAGAAGCCCGTAAGTAAGCCACCCCCGAAGGAAGAAGAAGACGAGTACGAGTCAGAGGTCGATTCGGAGATGGAGACCGAACTAGTCAACCTAGTTTGGAGGATGATTAAGAGCCAAAAATGACCTATCACTCAACCCAAGGAAGGTAAATCTAAAGCTAGTTCTAACATTAGGTGTTATGAATGCAACAGGTTCGGACATGTCAAGTCGGAATGTCCGAAGCTCAAAAACAAAGCACCGAAGTTCAAGAAGGCGCTCAATGCTACGTGGGAAGAGGCATCGGAGGAAGAAGACGATGACCTCGTCTTCATGGCTAAACCAACCGAATCGGAGTCGGAGTCCGAATCTGAGCAAGAATCTGAACTCGAGGAAGAGTCGGACTACGAATCTCTATTCAAGACAAGCCACGGATAGCATCAGGTTCAAGAGATACTCTCAAGGTAAGTCGGTCCCTCATTAGTACTTTATATAATGCAATTAAGTTTCTAACTAGGAAGTTAGCTAAGTCCAAGTCCAAGGTCGAGACCCTGTTCGAGGAGGTTAAACTCCTTAAACATGAGGTCTCCCTAGCCTCTTCGACTAGTCAAGTTCAAGAGGACTCAACTCGAGTTGAAAAACTTGAAGTTGATAACTCACTTTTGAAAAGTCAAATCGAAGATCTTAAGAACACGTTGGAAAGGTTCACTTTGGGATCCAAGAGACTTGACCTCTTACTTGGATCGCAAAGGGTCGTGTACAACAAGGTTAGGCTTGGGTTTAGCTCAAATACGACTAACAAGTCGTATATGTCAATCGTAAGCCGAAATAGAATACATGTCCAAGCATGGGTCCCTAAGACCACTTTGATTTATCAATTAGGATCTAACCAGTACTAGGTTCCCAAGAACCAAATCCACTATGTGGAAAGACCGAACCAATTCAATGGTCCCGGGGGAGCTAGTACAAAATTTGTTCGTGCTATTACTTAGAAATTGCATGCTTAGTTTTTTTTTCTTTCTTTTCTTTTTAGAATGATTAGATAGGGACTATAACTCATCAATACTTGATAACATAGTACCAGGATGCGGCGAGATGATAGTATGCTAGGAAAGCAAAGTCTTGAGTACTTGAGCTAGATAAGGCATATCTAGTTCGGTTCACTTGACCGAGTGGAACTAGCTGAAGCTACCTCGCCGTATCCTAGACTAGTTAGACCAGGAAGTGGTCTTAAGTGAGTCAAGTTACTATTTTCTCAAAATTGGCTTTGTCTAAGGAAGTGGTCATTTTTCCGATCAAAGAAGGCCTCTATGCCTCGCCACGACTTGGAAGCCAAGATCTTGAAAAGGTGACTTGATGAGCTTAGAGTTAAATCCGAATCTAATGCAAGGTTGACTAGTTTCGATTCATTAAAATTAATCAAGTAAAATTGAATTCATCTCACAAGAACACATAAGGATAACATGTTTGATCATGTAGAAATGGGTGAGATGACCTAGGACTAATAATCTTCAACTAACCCTTAAATTTCAATATCCGATCCAACTACCTTGTGTGTAGGATCAATGGATGTTGGATAGCGGTTGCTTCCGACACATGACCGGGGATCAACTTAAGTTTTCAAAGCTTCGATTCAAACGACAAGGATAGGTAGCCTTTGAAAACAACGACAAGCTCAAAATCATCGGATCAGTTGATATTGAGCTCAACTCAAACTTTATCATTCAAAATGTTTTACTAGTTGAAAATTTTAAATATAATTTACTTAGCGTAAGTCAGTTATGTGATAATAACTATAAGATCATATTTCTAGAAAATGAATGCGTAATTAAAATAAATGAAACCTCTAAAACAATCCTTAAAGGAACTAGGAATAGAAACATCTATACTATTAATCTACTAACTCCTCAACCAAGTGTCTTATGACACAACAAGAGGAATCTTGGTTGTGGCACCGACGACTCGGTCACTCGCACCCAAGACTCGTCCACAAGATGAGTCAGAGTGGCTTAGTCAGAGGTTTGCCCAACCTTAACAACTTAGACAATAAAATTTGTAATGCTTGTCAATAAGGTAAACAATCTAGGACACAACATCAACTAACTAATCAAGAACGAAATAAAAGTGTTCTTGAGCTCCTACATATTGATCTATTCGATTCATATAGAGCTAAGTCACTTAATGGTAGTCAATTTTGCTTAGTCATAATTGATGACTATTCTAGGTTTACCTGGGTTAAGTTCATCAAATATAAAAGTGATACCCTAGATCAACTCATCAACTTGTTTAAACTAATCAAAAATCAAAAGAACCTTAAAATTAAAAGACTTAGGAGCGATCATGGTGGTGAATTCGAAAACAACAGGTTTACAGATTTCTATAATCTAAATGGATATCACCATGAATTCTCATGTCCTAGAACCCCACAATAAAACGTCCTAGTCGAACGTAAAAATAGAACCCTACAAGAAGCCGCTAGGACAATGCTAAACGAATATAACCTCCCTGACAGGTTTTGGGCATAAGCCGTTAGTACGACTTGCTATGTCCAAAATAGGATCCTTTTGGTAAAGACGCACCTTAAGACCTCGTACGAAATCTATCATGACAAAGTACCTAACATCAAGTACTTTAGGGTATTTGGATGTAAGGTACATATCCTAAACACTAAGGATTACCTAGGAAAGTTCATCTCCAAAACCTCTATCGGAATCTTCTTAGGATACTCGACTACAAGTAGAGCCTATAGGGTATACAACCATGACATCCTTAGAGTTGAAGAGACCATTAATGTAGTATTCGATGAAGGACACGAACCTACAAAACCCGTAGCAACACCAACTAGCGAACTGACTCATACCAAACTCGATTCCGACCCTGAGATCGAGTCTAGTATTAATCCTAACCCAAGTCCAACGAGTCATCCTGTCGACTAAGTGATAAGTGACCCTAACCCAAGTCAAATTAGGATTCAAACAAATCATCCTATCGACCAAGTGATAGGTGATCCTAGCTTAGGAGTTCGAACTAGATCATCTTATAGAAATCTTAGTCAAATCTCCTTGATCTCGAAAATCGAACCCAAAACCATTGAACAAGCTCTTCTTGATCCCGATTGGATTATTGCAATTCAAGAAGAGCTAGCTCAATTCACTAAGAACGAGGTTTAGGAATTAGTACCACCACCTAAAGATAAATCAGTTATTGGAACAAGGTGGGTCTTCTGAAACAAACTTGATGACAAAGGTGAAGTAGTTAGAAATAAAGCAAGGTTAGTCGCCAAAGGTTTTAGTCAAGTCGAAGGATTAGATTACGATGAAACCTATGCCCCCGTAGCTAGACTAGAATCCATTCGAATGTTGTTAGCATACGTTGCACATCGAGGTTTTAAATTATTTCAAATGGATGTAAAGTCAACATTTTTTAATGGACTTATTAAGGAAGAAGTGTACGTTAGTCAACCCCCAGGATTCGAAAGTCTAGATAAATCCGACCATGTCCTTAAACTAAAGAAAGTTCTTTATGGACTCAAACAAGCTCCTCGAGCTTGGTACGAGAGACTTTCAATTTATCTTAAGTCAAAAGGGTTTAACCAAGGCCTAGTCGATTCGACCCTCTTCATAAAAATCGTAGGTAAGGAGATCTTTATAGCCCAAATCTACGTAGATGATATCATTTTCGGAACAACCAATTCGATCCTACTAAACGAATTCATTTCACTTATAGAAAGTGAATTTGAAATGAATTTAGTAGGTGAATTGAGTTTCTTTCTAGGACTACAAATTAAACAAACTAATGATGGAATATATTTACATCAATAAAAATATACTAGAGAATTAATTAAATGTTTTGGAATGCAAGATGCCAAAACCATCAATACACCCATGGCAACTAATGTCAATATAGGAGAGGACTTAGAAGGAAAGCCCATCGACCTCAAATACTATAGGAGTGCGATAGGGAGTCTTCTATACTTAACCGCGAGTCGACCCGACATTTTATTCGCGGTAAGTATGTGCACAAGGTTTCAAACCTGTACCAAGGAGTCTCACCTAACCCTAGTCAAGCGTATCCTTAGGTATTTAAAGGGCACGCTAAGCGTTGGTATTTGGTACCCTAGATCTACCGAGTTTGAACTAATCGGCTATTCTGACTTGGACTATGTCGGTAGTAAACTCGATAGGAAAAACATGAGTGGTTGTTGTCAACTTCTCGGCTCGAGTCTAGTGAGTTGGTGCAGTATGAAGCAACACTGTGTTGCCTTATCTACCGCCGAAGCCGAATACGTCGCGATGGGTGAGTGTGTGGCTCAACTTCTTTAGATGAAGCACACTCTCCGAGATTTTAACTTGAACTTCAACAATATTAAAACTCACATAGATAATATTAGCTCCATCAACTTAACCAAAAAACCTATTTTCCATTCTAGGACCAAACATATAGAAGTTAAACACCACTTTATTCAAGAATATGTAGCTAACGGAACCATTAAACTCGAATATGTGGAATCCAAGTCAAACCTAGCCGATCTTTTTACCAAGCCGCTACCCGAAGCCGAATTTAGTCTACTAAGATGAAAATTAGGCATGTGCGTAATAGAGTAGGACCTACATTCTTTTTATATACTCTAGTATTTACTTTTCTTTTCATGTTAATGGAACTAGCTTAGGGCATACCCTAGATATCATGTGCCTATAGATTTAAGGAGTCAATACATCTCACAACACATATGACTAATGTGTTTGTGTACTTAGCCACGTAGATGGGCGTGAGATGTTAGAACCTTACTCCTGGTTCCATATGTAGAGCTAGTGCATCGCCATGAACCACGGAGTATAATCATATATATATTAACCGACTCTGACCAGGACTTGTTGATCTTTCATATCAATCAAGTCAAATAAGAGTTGAACATTCAAATAGATGAGCTTATTTTTAATATATTATTTTCAAAATGATATGGAACATGCTTGGACTTGAAACTTAAACTTAATACTTATATTTTTCAAAACCCCCATTCTTTTTTGTTTTATGGCAAAAGGGGGAGAAAAGACCAAAGACTAATTAGGGGAAGTAAAGGCCAAGGTTAAGAAATCATGTTTTGATCTCTTAACTTAACCTTATTTTAAACATTAAGGCCAATATTAGCACGCATCAAGGGGGAGGGTTAAGATCCTTTCTCAAGTGCTCACCTTCGGTCAAGGGGGAGGATTCCTCAAGGGGGAGCACTTGAAAAAGGTTTTTTATACTCCCACTTAACTTGCTTATTCCTTCATGTTTTATGCTTATTCCATCATGTTTTATGCTTATCATTTACTTAATGCACTTGATTTATTTCCTTAACTTTGTATGAGTTTGCCATAGATCAAAAAGGGGGATATTGTTGGTGCAGTAGGCACCTAAGTCGAACATGAGTTTTGATTATAGCAAAGGATATAAAGTTAAGCTCATTTTGTTATCTCAATAGCTAAATCAAGTGTGCAGAAAGTACTAAAGCTAGAGCTAAAGGTCAGCGACACCCGGAGGGAGTCGTGGTGGTCGGGCGATACCGGGATGACTTCGGAGGGAGCCAAAGGAATCAGGTGGAAGACCGGAACCAGAAGCTACAAGGTAAATGTCGAGGTAAGCTCGTGTGAGTGAGCACAAGTAAGGTCGTGTTGGGTTTTTCGAGCCGCAAAAACCGCTTTTTGCATTGCGGAAACCTCGGAAGCCCCGGCCACGGATCCGTGCGAAGATGTATTAAAAACAAAACATGTATGTGTTTATATAAAACCCTAGATCTACCTTAGATCTACATGATAAGGATGTTACCCTCGTAGCAACGCCCTTCGCAAATCCCGCTCGTCCAAAAGGTTCATCGAAACTCGAGAGTGTCAAGTGCACACCCCTCTATTGGTATCCACATAAGCAATAGGTGGAGAAAACACACCCTTGAGTGTGCTAGCACTCTATGGATGGTTCGGCCAAGGAGGTTGGGAGAGGGAGAGAGCTTGAGGGAAGTTGATCCAAGGTTGAAGATGAAGTTGTGTAACTCCCCAAAATGAATTACCACATCTAATGGGGTTGTAGTGGCCGACCACTTCATGGAGAGGGGGTTACATGCATGCATGTAACTCCCATGACCCTTGGTCTCCCTCATGAGGTGGCACCACATGACAAAGTCAATGATGATGTGGAGCATCATCATTGGCCGACCATGCCAAGTCATCATCATGACATGGCATTTGGTCAAGTCAAACTTGACCTTTCATCTTCCCTCTCAAGTCAAGTCAAACTTGACCTCTAATCTCCCATGGTTGATCAAATCTAACCACTTGACTCAAGTCAATTTAATTTAATGAATCTCTATTCATTTAATTTAAATTGATTTGATGAATCAAAACTAAATTATACTCATTCAACACTTGAATCAACTTGAGTCTAACTCAATTAGTCTAATTTGGATTACTCTTAATCTAATTTGGTTCATCCCATGAACCTAATCCTCATGGTTCATCATATGAACCTAATCTCCATCTAATTGCCCTTATGTGTGTGACCCTATAGGTTCTTGTAACGTTGGCAATGTCCCTAAACCGATTTAGGAACATAAGCAATGAGCGGTATCTAGCAACACATCATTGCTACCCACGTTACAAGAATGTTGAGCTCCAACATCACCTTTGTGACTACTAATTGTGACTCTCATAATATGTGACAATGTCCCTCTATCATTGACATCTAGATTGACCAATTGAGGCATAGACCGTGTCATCCTCGGTACAATCTATATCTTGAACTCCAAGTAGACTCACTCTAATCAAATGAGCTCAATATCTCATATTGGCTCATTTGGGCATGGCCATGCACTTCGTGGTCTCACTCTATCAAGAATATCGATGTCACCTTCATAATATAGGAGGGATAGATCCCATCTACATCACTCACATCCCTCCGCATAATTTGTTACATACCCAGTAATCGCATTTATAGTCCACCCATTTACAGATGACGTTTGATGAAGTCAAAGTATGCAACTCCTTATGTAGGGAATCATGGTGACTTCAGGTCTAAGGACTAATAGTCACATGAGAAAGTATATGACACTCATATAACGATCCATGATACTTTCTCATGGCGGGTCATTCAGTATACATTCTCCAATGCATACCCATGTGTCAACTTGATATCTCATATCCATGACTTGTGAGATCAAGTCATCGTGTTGACCTACATGCTAGTCTCTACGCATTAACATTGTCCCTGAATGTTAATACTCGACTAGGAATGATTAAGAGTAGTGTTATATCATCTTATTATCGATTCAACCAATCGATTGATATAGATAAAAACCTACTACTCAAGGACATTATTATATTTAGTTATTTAGCACCAATACAAGTAAATATAATAACCATGCCTTTATAAATAGGAATATGATACAATAAATTCCATACAATAATCATAACATGATTGGCTCTAGAGCTTTCACTAACAATCTCCCACTAGCACTAGTGCCAATCACCGTAGTATCTAATACCCAATGACCTAGTGTGACCATCATGCTTTTTCTGTGTCAAAGCCTTGGTCAAGGGATCTGCGATGTTAGCCTATGTGGGTACTCATAGCGCTACCATTCAAGAAAAACACGAACCCTGACTGCGATCTATAATCATCCTGGTCTGTTTGGAAGCTAGCATCGCTGTAACCCTTTACAGCTAGCTACTCATCGCCTCCAAATATCAAGAAATATTCTTTAGTCCTTCTCAAGTACTTAAGAATATTCTTGACTACTATCCAGTGACTCTCACCTGGATCTGACTGGTATCTACTCATCATGCTCAAAGCATACGAGACATCAAGACGAGTACACAACATGGCGTACATGATAGATCCTATAGCAGATGCGTAAGGGATCTTATCCATGCGGTCTCTCTCCTCTCTAGAAGAGGAACTTTGAGTCTTTGAAAGACTCACACCATGTGACATCGACAGAAGTCCCTTCTTGGAATTCTGCATGGCAAACCGTAGTAATACTGTGTCAATGTATGTACTCTGACTTAGGCCAAGCAATCTCTTAGATCTATCTCTATAGATCTTGATGCCTAGAATACAGGCTGTTTCTGTTAGTTATAGCCCTAGAACCAATCATGTGATGGTTGAATAGGGAACATTTTGTATCATATTCTATAAAGGCAAAGGATTGGTTATTATATATTTACGTCTTGCTTGTGCCAGCTAAATTAAATATATAATAATGCCCTAGAAAAGTAGGTTCTTATCTATAGCACATCAATTGGCAGAATTGATTATGAGAGGCTGTAGAGAACACTTTCCTAAATGTTCCTAGTCAAGTATTAATATGCAAGGGCAATATTAATACATAAAGACTAGCATGTAGGTCAATTGATGATTTGATCTCACAAGTCATGGATATATGATATCAAGTTGACACATGGGTATATATTAGAGAATATATACTGAACTGACCCGCCATGAGAAAGTTTCATGGATCGTCATATGAGTGTCATAAACTTTCTCATGTGACTATGTGTATGAATAGTCCTCAAACCTGAAGTCACTACGGTTTCCTACATAAGGAGTTATGTACTTTGGTATCGTCAAACGTCACCCGTAATAGGGTGGACCATAAAGGCGATTACTGGGTATGTAACAAATTATGCGGAGGGATGTGAGTGATGTAGATGAGATCTATCCCTCCCATATGACGGGAGTGATATCTGTGGGCCCCTTGATTGAGTAGAACTACTAAAATGCATGGCCATGCTCGAATGAGTCAATATGAGATATTGAGCTCATTTGTTTGAGTTAGTTTACTCAGGGATCAAGAAACACATAGATTGATTGAGGATGACACGGTCTATGCCTCATTGGTCAATCTGATATCAAGGATAGAAGGACACGGTCATACATTATAGTAGTCACGGAAAGGTTAGTCAGATCTTGACTTATTTCGTAACTTGGGTAGCAATGATGTATTGCTAGATGCCGCTCATTGCTTGTGTATCTAAAAGAGTTTAGATCCACTGCCAACGTTATGAGAGCCTATAGGGTCACACACAAAGAGCATGATGATTAGAAGAATTAGTGCATTCTAGTTTGACTAGAATAATTTGGGAATGAGCTTAAGTACAAAATGGTTTTTGGACTTTAAGCTTAATGAGAATTTTAGCTTATTGATTTAATGAGATTAATTCAATATGCTAAGCTTAATTGATTTAATAAGATTAATTCAATATGTTACCTTATTGATTTAATGAGATTAATTCAATATGATAACATAAGCTTATTGGATTAATAAGATTAATTCAACATGCATGAATGCCACATAAGCATGCCACCTAAGCATGCCACATAAGCATGCCACCTAAGCTTGATGAGGTGGAAGGAGACAAAGGGTTTTGACCTTTGGATTTCCTCCACATGTGGCCGGCCAAACAAGGAGTGTTGATTATGTTTCAATGCAATTGATTGCATTGAATGTGATAGGAGGTGAAATGTTTTTCAATCCTATAAAACACCCCATGGGGTGGCCGGCCAAATGGTTGAAGCTTGAGGCTTGGAGAGAGCTTGGTGGTGAGAGGCTTTGGTTGTGTGGCTTTTGTGAGTGTAGCAAGAAGAGTAGTCTTCTTCTTCCTTTCTCTTTTTCCCTACCTTCCTCTCCTTTAGGGACTTCTCTAGCAAGAAGTAAAGGAGAGCTCTTCTAGTTTCTTTTGTGAGACAAGAGCTTACTCGTGTGGATACATATAGGGGCACGGACATTTGAACGTGCTAAAAGATCCAACAAACCCAAGGAGAAGCGGGATTTCAAAAGGGCACGCAACAAAGGTAATATTCTCTTATAAGATAGGTTTTGAGAAATTTATTTTTGTACGAGGTTTTCTTTCGCAAGGATCACTTGGAAGAGATCCTATTTTTCTGTTGTGCATATGCTATTTTGCATAAGAGATTCCTACAATGGTATCAGAGCCACTTGTGAAAGATCGTATAAAAAAAATAGGTTTTCTCTATTTTATATGTGATATAGAAGTAGGATAAATTTTATTATGAGTTGATAATTGCATTAGCAATTTTTCAAACATAATAAAATATCCGATGTCTTTTAAAAAGTTAAAATTGACATGGTGCATGGTTATGGCCTAGTCCCAAAATGTTTGTGAATGTGTGTGTTGTAATTCTTAATACGACCTGCGTGTCGTGCCTTTCTCCTAAAATTCTTATTGTAAAATTAGTTTTAGACTCGAATGTAACTCGAGTATTTCTCCTTTTGTAATATACAAAATAAAGATGGAGGGTCCATTGGAAGATGACGTTACAAGGAGGGAGTCAACAACACAAGACAACCAAAAGGAAGCACTTGGGAGAAGATGCTATCCCTAGGTTGACCAATCAATCTTTTCATTGGCTTGAGAAGATTGTAGAATAAGGGCCATAACCATGACACGCTTAGTTTAATATGTATGTGATGCATGTTAATTTAGCTTATATGTGATGTATGCTAATATGTATGTGATGCATGTTTAAGTTTATTTCTTAATAAGTCAAAAACGATATGCCTACCAAAGTTTTGTACTCACTACTTCCTCAATCATTTGTTGTTGGGTTTGCCAAAGCAAAGCAATGCATTTTATCTTGGAAGAGTGCGAGTGGACAATCGTGATGTCCCGCTATCAAACTTGGTTAAGACTTAATTAAGTTTTTCTTAATTAATTAAGAAAGTAGAGGCATATATTAGCTTTGAACATAAGTTTTAAAAATTAGTTTTGTGTGATTTTCGAACATCAGCTTTGTCTTAGAAAGTGGTCGTTGCTCCGATATCAAAGAAGGCATCTGTGCCTCGCCACGGCCTGGAAGTTGGTTTAGGAATAAGCACTAAACTAATCTAAACTTAACCAAAGCTATTAAAGAGTTACATCAGATGTAATTGGCAAAAGATTGCCTACCTAATCATACTACGTCTTGGGCGATTAGCCAAAGCTAACTCAAGACGAAGTATGATGTGGATCTTTATCCCATATTAATTTATAGCTAAATAGAAGCTAATGATGTAAGCAAAATGTGTTTGCCTACATCAATGATTAGCTCATATCAAAGCTATGAGAATTTAGTGGGAGCCTCATTTAATTAAAGGCTTAATTAAATGACTTAGGTATGATACTTAATTTTGCATTTTGATGTTGTAGATCACCATGTCATCTAACACGACACACCCCCTTAACTTGCGATCTGTCCTTGAGAAAGACAAGCTCAATGGAGCTAACTTTCTAGACTGGTATAGGAACTTGAGGATTATCCTCAAGCAAGAACGTAAACTGTATGTCCTAGAGCAGTCTATCCCTGAAACACCCGCCCCTGCGGCCACTCGTGCTGAAAAGGATGCTTATAAGAAGCATCAAGATGACGCATTAGATGTGTCATGTCTTATGCTTGCCACCATGAACTCTGAGCTTCAGAAGCAACATGAGAACATGGATGCCTATGATATGGTTGAGCATTTGAAACAACTATATCAAGGACAAGCTAGGCACGAGCATTTTGAAGTGTCTAAGGCTCTTTTTGCATGCAAGATGCAAGAAGGAACACCTGTAGGAACTCACGTACTTAAAATGATAGGGTATGTTGAGAACCTTGAAAGACTAGGTTTTCCACTGAGCCAAGAATTGGCAACCGATGTTATCCTGCAATCGTTGCCGGAAGCATATAATCAATTCGTCATGAATTATAACATGAATGAAATTGATAAGCCTTTGCCTGAGATTCTCAGCATGTTAAGAACTGCTGAACCGAATCTCAAGAAGAAAGTTACTAACGTACTAATGGTCAAGAAGGGCAAAGGTAAGCGCAAAGGCAAGGGTAAGACCCAAGCCAAAGGCAAGGCCAATTCATCCACTTCAAAGGGTAAAGGTAAAGTACCTAAGGAAGGGGACTGTTTCCATTGCGGTGAGACTGGACACTGGAAGCGGAACTGCAAAGTCTACCTTGAGGAAGTAAAGAAGAAAAGAAGTGGGACTTCTGCCTCAGGTATACACGTTATAGAAGTTAATCTATCAATTTCTTCTACATGGGTATTGTTGGTGCAATCGGCCCAGGTCACAATTGACCAGAGCTCGAGTTTGGCTCGAGTGATGTTTTGATGTGTTTTGATGTTTCGACAAAAACATATGACAATATAATTGTCATGGAAAGTCTAAGTTGGACACTTGGCATTTGGGAAAGTCCAAGTCCTGAGTACTTGGCAAATGGAAAGTCCAACATGTGTTGGCAAGGAAAGTCCAAGCATGGGTCTTGGCATGGAAAGTCCAACATGGGTTGGCATTCGAAGTCCAAGGGGATTGATATTGGCGGCGTAAAGTCCAAGCGGTAGTCTTGGCAGCATAAGTCCAATGTGCCTTGGCGGTGTAGACACCGTTAGCATGACATAGCCGACGGAAGCACCTGAAGGCTAGCGCGATGGATGAACAAGTCATGGATGACTTGGAGGGATCCGAGAGGCGTGAGGCTGATGGAGGTGGCTAGAAGGCTTAGGTCTAGGCTAAGGGTGGTCTAGCAAGTATGGGGGAACCATACTTGAGTTAAAACCTCATGTTTAAGGTGTGCCAGTCGACTGATGCCATGTGGCAGTCGACTGGACCGAGTCAACTAGGGTTTGACTGCGGGTTATGGCCTAGCGATCATATAGGTCGGGTTAGCGATCGATGGCTCAGCGATCGATTGATCGTGTGATCAGTCGACTGGTGCTCGAGAATTTGGCCACAGAATGGAGTCGAGACTCGACTGGTCGAGTGAGGACTCCATCAGTCGACTGATGGTCACAATCAGTCGACTGATGGTAGTTCCGTTGGACTTATCCAACGTGGAACTAGCCGTTGTCTCATGACAACAGTGGCATCAGTTGACTGATAGACTTTTTCCAGTACAGGTTGAAGCTATATATGGAGCTCGTGATGGAGGAAAAAGTAACCGGTTCTTGAGGGCTATTGGGGCGATTTGTTGGTGCAAATCAGGTCTCCAAGTGCAAGCAAGCAACCAAGCATTCAAGCAATCAAAACAAGTGTTGTAAAGTCTTTTCTTTACTTGTATTTCATATTTACATTGTATATTGCTTGTATTTCATTCTTACTGTTGTAAGATCTATTGTAAGGGGTTTCTCCGCCTCCGACTTGTGTCGAGAAGGAGTGTTTATCATTAGTGAGTGCGTGTGCATCACTAGGGCTCTTTAGAGCTCGATCCGTGGAGTATGAACCGTGTGGTTCCGAACCACGTTATATCATTGTGTTAGCTTGTTGTCTATTTCGTTATTGCTTTTATTATTTTTATTTCCACTGCACACTAACGAAATTGTAGACACAAACGCGATCGAATTCTATCTACGCTATTCACCCCCCCCCCTCTAGCCGTTCCAATATTCCTAACAAGTGGTATCAGAGCCCGGGCCTTTTCTACGGATTAACAACTGGGAGCTAAGGCAAAAAGGCTAGAGGGTGAAGATGGAATTCCAAGACAAGCTTGGATGGGAAATCAACACTCCACCTCCATATGATCCAGAAGATTTTCCGGCATGGAGAGCAAGAATGGAAACATTCTTGATGATGAACATAGAGGATTGGTTCATCCTCGTTGAAGGCCTTGAACCCCCTAGGGATAAGAAGGGGAATGTCCTAAAATTGAAAAAGTGGACCCAAGAGCAACGCCAAAAGCTCAAGACCGAAGTTAAGGTAACGAAACTTTTGGAAGATTTAATCCCTAATGAGGTTTTGTGCAAGCTAGGGGATTACATGTATGCCAAGGAGCTATGGAGAAAATTGGCAAGATACCATGAGGAGAGTTCATCCTCAAGTGAAAGTGAGGAATCGAAAGTTGAGATGGAGTCAACTTCCGAATCGGAGAAAGAAGAAGTAGAAGAGGTGGAAGAAGCATCTACTTCTAGGATTGAGGAGGAGAGACCATCCTCCACACCGGAGCAACCTCAAGAAGAGTTCTCAACATCCGATCAAGATGAGGAAGCTCAAAATTCAACTCCGGCACCTACCACCACCCTAGGTAACTCAAACACTTTACTTTCAAATAAAAATCATATTATGTGCTTTGAGTGTAGGGAGTATGGGCATTACAAGAGAAAATGCCCAAAGAGGATCAAGAAAGCTCCTCCGGCGCCTAAAAGTCAACAAAAGTCAATGGACGCCGATTCTCCAAGACAAAAGAGCAAGGAGCATGTCATTTGCTTCAAATGCCGACTACCGGGTCATTACCGGAGTCAATGCCCAAAGAAGAAGAAGAAGGGGCAAAGGGGAGCATCACAAGTAGGGGGAGCCACTAAGGCAAACCCTAAGGTATATTTAAATAATGCTCCGTCTAATTTAAAGCATGCTAGAACTAATTTTAGCAATTGTGGTATGTATCATAAAGAGCATGCTAGAAATAACAAACATATGTGTTTATGAGCTAAGAATGTTCACCTTAAGAATAAGGAGAAATTTGGGACTAATGTCCCTAGAAAAACAATACCTAAGAAATCTATTAAGAAAATCCAAGAACATCTAGGTTTTAATCCAAAATGGACTAAGCATTCGCCAAGAAAGTTCAATGCCCAAGATTTAAATAAAAATTCTAAAATTGGGCAATTAGAATTAGAGAACCAAGCCTTGAGGTCAAGGCTTGAGAAATTAGAAAAGACTCTAAACAAGATACAAAATCAATTTCAAGGGTCAAATTGTCAAACTCTAGGATCTAAGAGTCAAAAGTCAACCAAGGGCAAGAATGGTTTGGGTCACAAACCTAAGTCCAAGGTGACTTACCATAGTGTTCCATTCGACTATGGGACACTAACTAGGTCTAGGAAGACCATGGTCAATGGGGAAGTCATTCCTAGAGTTGACCAAGGTTTGTGCCTATTGGCCATGGTTTCGAAGAAACCTAGGATGGCCACTAAGAAGGTTATTAGGGAGGCAATCCCTAAGGTTAACCTAGGCAAGATCAAAATGACCAAGGCTAATAAGCCTAGGAGGGTCATTAGGAAGGTATCTAGGGAGGTTATCCCTAAGGAATATCTAATTAACCCTAGGAGCTCAAATCGGTTTTGGGTTCCTAAGAGCGTGATTGATTCATGCTAAGATGGGTTTAGGGTGTGCCAACCTTGATTGGATGGGTAGTTAACTCAACCATGATAAAGGTGGCACTTTAAGGTTACTTTCAAGGTTATGGTTACTTTGGAAATATCCTTGAGTCTTAATTTCAAAGAATTTTAGGTTGTGTCAATATATATCTTAAAAACATGAAAATCAATAGTGTGTACCTTTGATTATTGGCACACTTTGAAAGGTCAAGTATCAAGAAATGTGTGGTTAAGATGTAAAGGTAATATCTAGAGTGATACTCAAGTACCACATAACTTGATGTCTTATATTCACCATGCTTCATATGTTTTACCATATGTTTGCATGGAAGGAATGTCTAGGATAGATTACATCTCACAAAGCAAGTCTTTTACCTTGATTGTGTATTTCAACACTTAGAAAGGGTGAGATGTTAGATTTTGGAAATCATTGAATGTTAATGTTTGCAAAAATGAAATAAAACATTAAAATACATTAACAAATACATGAATAAAAGTATAACATCAATACATTCGATATACAAGATCCAACGTGATAAAATGGAATAATTAAGATGATAAAATCGAGATCTTACGATTTTGCTGGAAATCAGATATCGATACTATCGCTGATCGATCGATCGTGATAGTAGCGCGATGTGATACGATCGACCATCGATCAAGTGCTAGCTCATGACTCGATCGATCGAACATCGATCGGCCCGATGAGGTCCATCACGATCGATGGTATCGCTCACCGAGGCCTAAGGCCATCGATGAGTGCTCGACGAGCGATCGAGTGATGTGCACATCGATCGACCCGATTAGCAACATCGACCGATCGTGATACTCGTAGCACGTAAGCGTTCTGAAGGTTCGTGATCATTGAGCCGGATCGATCATTCGGCTCGGTAAACCAAGTAATAAACCGCTATCCGATCGATGCTCCACATCGATCGGTGAATCGCTTTTAAATGCGAACCGCTAGGGTTCGGCGTTTTCACGCGACGAACTCCTTCTTCTCCCTTTCGTCTCCGATCGCCGTCTCCCTCTCCGACCAACTCTTCCGGCGTGCCAACCTTCCAAAGTCCTAGGTTTGATAAGCAAGTCTCTCCTCTTCCATTTTCTACCTATTTGGAGCCCTAGTTCGCGTGATTTAGGCTTTATTTCTCCTATTCCGATTAGGGTTCCGGCGTCTGACGCTCTCCGGCGACTTTTCCGGCGATCCTCAGCAACATTTGAGTCTTCCCTCCGGCACACACATTCAAATGGCGCCTAAGTAACGATTTTTCTTTCCGAGCCCTAATTTTCATTTCCATTACAATGTAGATTTATCTAATCGTGTATTGTTTCCATTACATGTCATATCATCACATTGCATTCATAATAGGAGAGCCCGTAGGAATGATCCACCCGAGGGTGAATCTCGATTGTACCAACCTATGTTGGTTAGGTACATCGATAGGAACTTTTTTAATAGGCATTGTAGTGACGTCATGGAATTAATTGCATACTACAATCTGATGAAAATCATCTTTTGCACGCATCCAATTAATGATGACCTTATTAAGGAATTCTATCAAAACCTTAAAAAGGTGGATGATGGCCCTACATACACTACTCGCGTTGCAAAACGCGAGTTAGAGTTCACTCCTGCGATACTACAGGAGTTTCTCGGGTGTAGACCTTCAGATAACACCTTTATCTTTTACCCTACCATGGACTTTCCTCTACCTGAGCCTTTTGATCATATCACTATGGAATCCATGCATGAGCATACCTTTGGTTATCCTCGTCCACTGGCCCAGAATCTATTTCCTATCATCGGTTATGCAGACTGATAATGTCCTTTACAAGGTCATTGTTGGGTGTTTTCTGCCCATTGTCACTCGAGGTCTGGCCAAGATTCGGCCTCCCCATCTTTTTCTTCTATATGCCATGCGTCATCAGTTAGATATAAACTTTGCATTAAACATTTTCCACTGCATTGTGCACTTCACTTCCCCTGTACAAGGGAAAGTGCATATGCCATTTGGTCATATCATCACAGCATGGCTCGACTCCGTAGGTGTCAACATCCATAGGGGCTCTCTGCGAGCGCTATCAGAGGTGTACGACTGTATATCAGTTCATAACTTCTCGTTAGCGAAGCTACGAATGGGCGCTGGACAGATGGAGTTGGCGCCACGACCACCACCCAAGGTGCACAGACAGCCTCCTCCAGCACCCAGAGAGGCGACAGAGGACCACGAGGATGCAGAGACCACGGATGAGGATGACTGCAAACAGACACATCGGCAGTCCATCGTCCATCGATCATCGTGGCACCGAGTCGATTGAGACTATCGGCGATCGGTGGACTCTAGGTCATCGAGAGATCTTGGCGAGCGGGCATCCTTCAGCGCATGTCTCGATAGGATGGAGGAGTCCCAGGGCCGCTTAGAGCAGCATCAGCTCGATATGCTAGAGATGATGCGGGCCTGGACTCTGAGTCAACAGCCTCCTTCGCCGCCACCTCCTGCGGACGATTAGAGGATGTTAGATTTCTTTTGTGTTTGTCAATTTTTGTAGTGAGATTGAGCATAGTTAATCTCCATTTTGATTGTAAAAGACAAATTTTAAGTTAAATGAAATCTTTGTTTCTGAAAAATCTTGTGTGTATGTGGTATGTAAAAGATAAATTTTAAGTTATGAATATTTGTATAATTGTATTGCTATCATATACCATGTCATGACATTGTTTAGAGTTACTTTAGATGTCATGTGTTCTTAAATTTCATCATATGTCATGACATCATGATCATTGGTCATGTTTTAATAATGCTATTATTTATGCCATGATCATACATTCATGCATTACCCTGATTAAAATTGATTTAAGGACTATAGCATGACTTGGAGTCCCAGTTATAAGGGAATCAAGTAGAGCTGCTTTAGAAAATGCATGAAACCTTAGTTTAGGGAGAACAAAACCCACATCTCACATCTAATTGACATGTATGTGTATTTATACACTATAGATACATGTGAGATGCTAGGATATGAGTTAAGTTCAAGGTGCATAGTTTTTGCATCTAGATGAACTAAAACTCATCCAATTCCATTTCGGATCATTAGGAAAGCTTGTGTACAAGTCACGTACATAGAGCCCAAGGAATATGATCCAAGATAAGGTTTTAAAAACATTTTAAAGTCTTTTTGAAAAACCTTGGTGAAGTCTATCTTTTGATAGCAATCACCATTGATGAAGTTGATACAAAGTAGGGTCAAAACATTGAAAATTTCAATGGTTTTGAACTTTGTACCAATTTCACTATTTAATGGGTAAAATAATTTTCAAATATTTTTCACCCATTGTATTAGTCATAAGTATTATACGTATCAAATTTCGTGATTTTTCGATATACGTATAATTAGTTATGATTTTTCAAAATCATTTACGATAGCGAAAATTGGGATTTTGATTATCGATCGGCTACTGCGTGATCGTGATGGAGGTTCGATCGTGATTTCTGAATCACTTTCATTGGTCGATTTCGGGGTAAACAAGGTTGTTTAACCCGATTTATTCTGATTATGGTCCCTAATCACTCTAACCTAGGATATGCTTTGGAAAGCATTATAAAGGGTGTAAATCCATTGGATATGGGTTAGGAGAAGTATTTGGGGTTTGTATCAATTTTAAGGTGTTGGAAAGTTCAATGTTGAATTTCTAACCTTAATTTTGATGGTTTAGAGTTTCTATTGGCTTAGGGACTTCCCAAGGACATTGTTGGTGCAATGGTCAAGGGGGAGCAAGCCTTTAGGGGAAAGAATTCATCATGGGATGATGAATGTTTTTTTTGATACCCAATTTGGAAATTGGGAGAGTGAATAGGATTGTCTCTCTTGAGTGATATGGTACTTATCACTAGGAAGATGGTAGACATCCTAGATATTTTTAGACCAAGGGGGAGATTGTAAGATCTCATTGGGACATGAGACATTGACCTCCTTGGAGAGAAGACCTTTTTGATGTTAGTCAAAAAGGGGGAGAATGTTTGAGGGAAAACATTTGGAAAGTATTTATCAATTTGGGATAATTGGTAAAGAATTGAAGTTAGTATTCTAACTCAATCATTTGTTTGGTTTTTGTCAAACATCAAAAAGGGGGAGATTGTTGGTGCAATCGGCCCAGGTCACAATTGACCAGAGCTCGAGTTTGGCTCGAGTGATGTTTTGATGTGTTTTGATGTTTCGACAAAAACATATGACAATATAATTGTCATGGAAAGTCCAAGTTGGACACTTGGCATTTGGGAAAGTCCAAGTCCTGAGTACTTGGCAAATGGAAAGTTCAACATGTGTTGGCAAGGAAAGTCCAAGCATGGGTCTTGGCATGGAAAGTCCAACATTGGTTGGCATTCGAAGTCCAAGGGGATTGATATTGGCGGCGTAAAGTCCAAGCGGTAGTCTTGGCAGCATAAGTCCAATGGTTGGCGGCGTAAAGTCCAAGCGGTAGTCTTGGCAGCATAAGTCCAATGGTTGGCGGCGTAAAGTCCAAGCGGAGTCTTGGCGGCGTAAGTCCAATGTGCCTTGGTGGTGTAGACACCGTTAGCATGACATAGCCGACTGGCAAGCACTGAAGGCTAGCGCGATGGATGAACAAGTCATGGATGACTTGGAGGGATCCGAGAGGCGTGAGGCTGATGGAGGTGGCTAGAAGGCTTAGGTCTAGGCTAAGGGTGGTCTAGCAAGTATGGGGGAACCATACTTGAGTTAAAACCTCATGTTTAAGGTGTGTCAGTCGACTGATGCCATGTGGCAGTCGACTGGACCGAGTCAACTAGGGTTTGACTGTGGGTTATGGCCTAGCGATCGCCATAGGTTGGCGTCGATCGATTTCAGCGATCGGCCCGATCGTGTGATCGTGATCGGTCGGGTGCTCGAATCCGGCCAGAATGGAGTCGAGACTTGATCGTCGGTGAGGACTCCATCGATCGTGATGGTCACTGATCGGGTCGGTGATGGTAGTTCCGTTAGACTTATCCAACGTGGAACTAGCCGTTGTCTCATGACAACAGTGGCATCAGTCGACTGATGGTCCCGATCAGTCGACTGATAGACTTTTTCCAGTACAGGTTGAAGCTATATATGGAGCTCGTGATGGAGGAAAAAGTAACCGGTTCTTGAGGGCTATTGGGGCGATTTGTTGGTGCAAATCAGGTCTCCAAGTGCAAGCAAGCAACCAAGCATTCAAGCAATCAAAACAAGTGTTGTAAAGTCTTTTCTTTACTTGTATTTCATATTTACATTGTATATTGCTTGTATTTCGTTCTTACTGTTGTAAGATCTATTGTAAGAAGTTTCTCCGCCTCCGACTTGTGTCGAGAAGGAGTGTTTATCATTAGTGAGTGCGTGTGCATCACTAGGGCTCTTTAGAGCTCGATCCGTGGAGTAGGAATCGTGTGGTTCCGAACCACGTTATATCATTGTGTTAGCTTGTTGTCTATTTCGTTATTACTTTTATTATTTTTATTTCCGCTGCACACTAACGAAATTATAGACACAAACGCGATCGAATTCTATCTACGCTATTCACCCCCCCTCTAGCCGTTCCAATATTCCTAACAGGTATTAGATACCAGATGTACATCTCACATTTGTACTAATGTGCAGGGACTGAGAAATAGTAGACTAATGGCAAAGGGCAAAGTGGACCTACGAGTAGGCAATGGCGCAAAAGTTGCTGCTGTAGCTGTAGGAACATATTCTTTGTCTTTGCCCACTGGGCTTATCTTAGAACTAGAGGAGTGCTTTTATGTACCTGCATTAACGAAGAACATAATTTCTGTATCTTGTTTAGACAAGAAAAACTTTTCTTTTTTAATAAAGGACAAATGTTGTTCCATTTATTTGAATGAAATGTTCTATTGTAATGCACCACTTATGAATGGTCTCTATGTTCTAGATTTAGAAAACTCAATTTATAACGTAAATACCAAATGGTTCAAATCGAATAATTTGAACAAAACATATCTCTGGCACTATCGCCTAGGTCACATAAATGAAAAACGCATATCCCAACTCCATAAAGATGGATTATTGGACTCATTTGATTTTGAATCATATGAGGTATGTGAATCTTGTCTTTTAGGAAAGATGACTAAAACTCCATTTAGTGGACATGGCGAGAGAGCGACGGACTTGTTAGGACTCATACATACTGATGTATGTGGCCCTTTCAATGTCGAAGCTAGAGGAGGCTATAAGTACTTTATTACTTTCACTGATGATATGAGTAGATTTGGCTACTTATATTTGATGAGACATAAGTCAGAATCCTTTGAAAAGTTCAAAGAATTCAAGAATGAAGTACAAAACCAACTTGGTAAGCGTATTAAGCTACTTCGATCAGATCGAGGTGGTGAATACCTTAGTCAAGAGTTTTGTGATCACCTGGCTGAGTGTGGGATAATATCCCAACTCACTCCACCTGGAACACCACAATGGAATGGTGTATCTGAGAGGAGAAATCGTACTCTATTAGATATGGTACGATCAATGATGAGCCAGACTGATCTACCTACTTCCTTTTGGGGTTTAACTCTAGAGGCGATCACTTTCACATTAATCGCGTCCCATCAAAGCCGTAGTAGAAAAGACACCATATCGTTATGGGTGGGAAGAGTCCCAAAATGTCTTTTATAAAGATTTGGAGTTGTGAAGCTTATGTTAGACGTCAAGTCTCAGATAAACTAGGACCCAAATCAGATAAGTGTTATTTTGTAGGATATCCCAAGGAAACTAAGGGATATTACTTTTACAATCCCACACTTGGCAAGGTGTTTGTTGCGGAAATGCTGTCTTTCTAGAAAGAGAATTTATTTCTAGAAAAACTAGTGGGAGTAAAATTCATCTTGAAGAAATTCAAGATGAAGATAACACTAAGGCTTCGATGGAAAATGAACAGGCACCACAAAGTGTTGTGGATGAGGAAATTGTTGCCCAAAGAGTTGTGGAGCAAACACCTGTTCATGTATACCAACCTCTTCGTAGATCTGATAGGATCCGTCGTCAACCCGAGAGATATTCTTTTCTCTTGACTGACAACGGTGAGGTATTGCTTGTCGATCTTGACGAGCCTACATCCTATCAAGAAGCTATGATGAGCCCAGATTCTGAGAAATGGCTTGAGGTCATGAGATCCGAAATGGAATCCATGTACACTAACCAAGTATGGACTTTGGTTGATCCACCTGAAGGGGTAAAACCCATTGGGTGTAAGTGGGTCTTTAAAGTAAAGACTGACATGGATGGTAATAAGCATACCTATAAAGGTAGATTGGTAGCTAAAGGATTCAAACAAATTCATGGTATTGACTATGATGAAACCTTTTCACCAGTTGCGATGCTTAAATCCATTTGGATCATACTTGCTATTGCAGCCTACCACGATTATGAGATCTGGCAGATGGATGTCAAAACCGCTTTTTTGAATGGAAAGCTACTCGAAGATGTGTACATGACACAGCCTGAGGGTTTTGAAGATCCAGAGCATCCTGGAAAGGTATGCAAACTGCAAAGGTCTATTTATGGACTAAAGCAAGCCTCTCGAAGCTGGAATCTTCGATTCGATGATGCAATCAAGGAGTTTGGTTTCATCAAGAATGAAGATGAACCTTGTGTCTACAAGAGAAATAGTGGGAGCACAGTTGTATTTCTTGTCTTGTATGTAGATGACATACTTCTCATCGGAAATGATATTCCCTCACTCCAGTCTGTGAAGATGTGGTTAGGGAATTGTTTCTCGATGAAAGACTTAGGTGAAGCTGCCTATATTCTAGGCATCAAGATCTATAGAGATAGATCTAAAAGATTACTTGGCCTAAGTCAGAGTACATACATTGATAAAGTGCTAGATCGTTTTGCTATGCAAAATTCCAAGAAAGGATTTCTGCCTTTATCACATGGTGTGAGTCTTTCGAAGACTCAATGTCCCTCTTCTAAGGAGAGAGATCGCATGGATAAGATCCCTTATGCATCTGCCATAGGGTCTATCATGTACGCCATGCTTTGTACTCGTCGACGTCCTCGTATGCTTTGAGCATGACGAGTAGATACCAGTCGGATCCAGGTGAAAGTCACTGGATAGCAATCAAAAATATTCTTAAATACTTACGAAGAACGAAAGAATATTTCCTGATATTTGGAGGCAATGAGGAGCTAACTGTAAAGGGTTATAGTGATGCAAGCTTCCAAACAGACAAGGATGACTATAGATCGCAATCGGGGTACGTGTTTTGCCTGAATGGTGGAGCTGTGAGCTGGAAGAGTTCGCAGCAGGACAGATTCTTGATTCTACGAAGCGAGTATATTCTGCGTCGATGCAAAGAAAGGAGGTTGTTTGGCTCGCAAGTTCATCGATGAACTTGGGGTAGTTCCTAGCATTGCAGATCCAATAGACCTCTATTGTGACAACAATGGGGCTATTGCACAGGCTAAGGAACCTCGATCACATCAGCGGACCAAACACATACTATGGCGCTTCCATCTCATTTGAGAGATCATCGATAGAGGAGATGTGAGGATATCATCTGCACGAAGCTAACATCGCAGATCCATTGACCAAGGCTTTGCGCGAGGAGCGTGATGGTCACACTAGGTCACTAGGTATTAGATATCATAGTGATTGGTACTAGTGCTAGTGGGAGATTGTTAGTTATAGCCCTAGAACCAATCATGTGATGGTTGAATAGGGAACATTTTGTATCATATTCTATAAAGGCAAAGGATTGGTTATTATATATTTACGTCTTGCTTGTGACCTAAATTAAATATATAATAATGCCCTAGAAAAGTAGGTTCTTATCTATAGCACATCAATTGGCAGAATTGATTATGAGAGGCTGTAGAGAACACTTTCCTAAATGTTCCTAGTCAAGTATTAATATGCAAGGGCAATATTAATACATAAAGACTAGCATGTAGGTCAATTGATGATTTGATCTCACAAGTCATGGATATATGATATCAAGTTGACACATGGGTATATATTAGAGAATATATACTGAATCGACCCGCCATGAGAAAGTTTCATGGATCGTCATATGAGTGTCATAAACTTTCTCATGTGACTATTGGTATGAATAGTCCTCAAACACGAAGTCACTACGGTTCCCTACATAAGGAGTTATGTACTTTGGTATCGTCAAGCGTCACCCGTAGCAGGGTGGACCATAAAAGCGATTCTTGGGTATGTAACAAATTATGCGGAGGGATGTAGTGATGTAGATGGGATCTATCCCTCCCATATGGCCAGGGAGTGATATCATGGGCCCCTTGATTGAGTAGAACTACTAAAATGCATGGCCATGCTCGAATGAGTCAATATGAGATATTGAGCTCATTTGTTTGAGTTAGTTTACTCAGGATCAAGAAACACATAGATTGATCGAGGATGACC
The DNA here is from genome assembly GCA_025175895.1 of Wurfbainia villosa. NCBI lineage: Eukaryota > Viridiplantae > Streptophyta > Magnoliopsida > Zingiberales > Zingiberaceae > Wurfbainia > Wurfbainia villosa. The sequence goes on from CM045988.1 coordinate 112,653,990, forward strand.
GCGATCACATGCCTCATTGGTCAATCTGATATCAAGGATAGAAGGACACGGTCATACATTATAGTAGTCACGGAAGGGTTAGTCGGATCTTGACTTATTTCGTAACTTGGATAGCAATGATGTATTGCTAGATGCCGCTCATTGCTTGTGTATCTAAAAGAGTTTAGATCCACTGCCAACGTTATGAGAGCCTATAGGGTCACACACAAAGAGCATGATGATTAGAAGAATTAGTGCATTCTAGTTTGACTAGAATAATTTGGGAATGAGCTTAAGTACAAAATGGTTTTTGGACTTTAAGCTTAATGAGAATTTTAGCTTATTGATTTAATGAGATTAATTCAATATGCTAAGCTTAATTGATTTAATAAGATTAATTCAATATGTTACCTTATTGATTTAATGAGATTAATTCAATATGATAACATAAGCTTATTGGATTAATAAGATTAATTCAACATGCATGAATGCCACATAAGCATGCCACCTAAGCATGCCACATAAGCATGCCACCTAAGCTTGATGAGGTGGAAGGAGACAAAGGGTTTTGACCTTTGGATTTCCTCCACATGTGGCCGGCCAAACAATGAGTGTTGATTATGTTTCAATGCAATTGATTGCATTGAATGTGATTGGAGGTGAAAGGTTTTTCAATCCTATAAAACACCCCATGGGGTGGCCGGCCAAATGGTTGAAGCTTGAGGCTTGGAGAGAGCTTGGTGGTGAGAGGCTTTGGTTGTGTGGCTTTTGTGAGTGTAGCAAGAAGAGTAGTCTTCTTCTTCCTTTCTCTTTTTCCCTACCTTCCTCTCCTTTAAGGACTTCTCTAGCAAGAAGTAAAGGAGAGCTCTTCTAGTTTCTTTTGTGAGACAAGAGCTTGCTCGTGTGGATACATATAGAGGCACGGACATTTGAACGTGCTAAAAGATCCAACAAACCCAAGGAGAAGCGGGATTTCAAAAGGGCACGCAACAAAGGTAATATTCTCCTATAAGATAGGTTTTGAGAAATTTATTTTTGTACGAGGTTTTCTTTCGCAAGGATCACTTGGAAGGGATCCTATTTTTCCGTTGCGCATATGCTATTTTGCATAAGAGATCCCTACAGTTTCACCTAAGTCCTTCATTGAGAAGTACGTCCCCAGCCAAGTCTTCACAGACTGTAGCGAAGGGATGTCATTCTCAATGAGTAGTATATCATCCACATACAATACAAGAAAGACAATTGTATTCCCATTAACCCTTTTGTAGACACAGGGTTCATCTTCATTCTTGATGAAACCAAATTGTTTGATCGCATCATCGAATCGAAGATTCCAACTCCGAGAGGCTTGCTTTAGCCCATAAATGGACCTTTGCAGCTTGCATACTTTTCCAGTATGCTATGGATCTTCAAGACCCTCAGGTTGTATCATGTATACATCCTCGAGTAAGTTTCCATTCAGAAACACAGTTTTGACATCCATCTGCCAGATCTCATAATCGTGGTATGCTTCAATAGCAAGCAAGATCCTAATGGACTTAAACATCGTCACTGGAGAAAAGGTTTCGTCATAGTCAATACCATGAATTTGCTTGAAACCTTTAGCTACCAATCGACCCTTATAGGTATGTGTAAGTCCATCCATGTGAGTCTTTCTCCTAAAGACCCACTTACACCCAATGAGGTTGACCCCTTCAGGTGGATCAACCAAAGTCCATACTTGGTTGGTGTACATGGATTCCATCTCAGATCTCATGGCCTCTAGCTATTTCTCAGAATCTGAGCTCATCACAGCTTCCTGATAGGAGGTAGGCTCATTCTCAATGAGCATAACATCATCATGGTCAGACAAGAGAAATGAGTATCTCTCAGGCTGACGACATATCCTATCAGATCTGCGAAGAGGTAGGTCTACCTGAACAGGTGGTTGTTCCATAACTCTTTGTGCAACAGCCTCATCACCTACAACACTTTATGGTTCCTGTTCAACCTCCATCAAGGCCTTAGTGCTATGGTCCTTATCTTGAATTTCTTCAAGATCGAAGGTACTCACACTAGTTTTTCTAAAACCAAAATCCCTTTCTAGAAAAACTCCAGTCTTTGCCATAAACACTTTGTGCTGACTGGGAATGTAGAAGTAGTATCCCTTTGTATCCTTGGGATATCTAACAAAATAGCACCTATCGGATTTGGGTCCTAGTTTGTCTGAGACTTGACGTCAAACGTAAGCCTCACAACCCCAAATCCTCATAAAAGACATCTTGAGATTTCTCCCTGTCCATATCGTATATGGTGTCTTTATCACAGCCTTGGATGGTACACGGTTAAGGGTAAAGGCTACTGTATCTAGAGCATATCCCCAAAAGGATATAGGAAGATCTGTGTGACTCATCATAGATCGTACCATATCCAATAGGGTACGATTCCTCCTTTCGGATACACCATTCTACTGTGGTGTTCCAGGAGGAGTGAGTTGGGATAGAATCCCACACTCAGCTAGATAGTCACGAAACTCATGGCTAAGGTATTCTCCACCTCGATCTAATCGAAGTATCTTAATACTCTTGCCAAGCTGATTTTGTACTTCATTCTTGAATTCTTTGAACTTTTCAAAGGATTCTGATTTATTTGTCATGAGATACACATAACCATATCTACTGAAGTCATCAGTAAATGTAATGAAGTACCTGTAACCACCTCTAGCTGCAACATTGAAAGGGCCACATACATCACTATGTAAAAGTCCTAACAAATCTGTTGCTCTTTCGCTGTGTCCACTAAAGGGAGTCTTGGTCATCTTGCCTAAAAGGCAAGACTCGCATGTCTCATATGATTCAAAATCAAATGAGTCTAGCAGCCCATTCTTATGGAGCTGAGATAAGCGACTCTCATTTATGTGACCTAAGCGATAGTGCCAGTGATAGATTTGGTTCAATTCATTTGACTTGAACCTTTTGGTACTTATGTTATAGATAGGGCTCTCTAAGTCTAGAAAATAGAGTCCGTTCATTAGAGGTGCACTACAATAGAACATATCATTTAAATAAACTGAACAACATTTGTTCTTTATTATAAATGAAAATCCTTTCTTGTCCAAACAAGAAACTGAAATGATGTTCTTAGTTAAGGCAGACACATAACAACATTCATCTAATTCTAGTACAAGCCCAGAGGGCAAAGATAGATCATAAGTTCCTACAAAGACAAAGAACTCTTGCTCCATTGCCTACTCGTAGGTCCACCTCGCCCTTTGTCAATGCCCTGCTATTTCTCAGCGCCTGCACATTGGTACAAATGTGAGATGCACATCCGGTATCTAATACCCATGATGAAGAAATAGATAGATTGACTTCTATAACATTTATACCTGAAGTAGAAGTCTTACTTCTCTTCTTCTTAAGATCTTCCAGGTATGCCTTGCAGTTACGCTTCCAGTGTCCTACTTCCTTGCAGTAGAAGCAAGCCCTTTCCTTGGCTACCCCTCCTTTGGGTTTAAGTTCTTTGCCTTTGCTCTTGGCTTGGGACTTTCCCTTACCTTTAGGCTTGCCCTTGCCTTTCTTCTTCTGCACCATCAAAATGGTGTTAGATTTTCCCTTCTTAAGGTTAAGCTCAGCAGTTCTCAACATGCTGAGCATCTCAGGCAGTGGCTTATCAATTTCATTCATGTTATAATTCATGACAAATTGATTGTAGGCTTGTGGCAAATATTACAAGATTAGGTCAGTGGCCAGCTCTTGGCCAAGTGGGAATCTCAGCCTTTGTAGGTTTTCTACGTACCCAATCATCTTGAGTACATATAAACCTACGGGAGTCCCATCTTGCATTTTGGACCCAAATAATGCCTTAGAGACTTCATATCTCTCATGCCTTGTTTGTCCTTGATATAGTTGACGAAGATGTCCAACCATATCATAAGCATTCATGAACTCATGTTGCTTCTGAAGCTCAGAGTTCATGGTCGCGAGCATTAGACATGACACATATAATGCATCATCTTGATGCTTCTTGTAAGCATCTTTGTCAGCTCGCGAGGCAGTGGCAGGAGGTGCCTCTGGAATGGGCTGCTCCAGGACGTACAACTTCCTTTCTTGGGTGAGAACAATTCTCAGGTTCCTGTACCAGTCCAGGAAATTTACTCCATTGAGCTTGTCCTTCTCAAGGACAGAATACAGAGAGAGAGTGTTCGTGTTTGTCGACATAGTTATCTACAACATACAATGCAGAGAATTAATATCATATTCCTTTTATCATTTAATTAGGCCTTTAATCAAATGATGCTCCCACTGAATTATAGGAATTTTGTAGAATCGAGTTATGGATGTGGTCAAACCACATTACTAGATTCATACAAACTAGCTATAATTCTTGCGGGACAAGATCCACATCATACTAAGCCTTGAGTTAGCTTTGGCTAAATCGCCCAAGACTTAGTACAATCGGTGGGTAACACATTACCGATTACATCTCTATGCAACTCTTGTTTATAGGATCAAGACCCACATTTACAAAAGACCTTGAGTTAGCTTTGGCTAAATCGCTCAAGATTTAGTGTAAATGCGATCTTACCCTATCTTTCCAACGATTGGAATATGCCTATAGTTCTACTCGATCCAATTGAGTTAACTAGTTTTTGCTCAATCTAATTGAGCTTACTCTAACCCAAGCGTGATAGGCGGGACCAAGATTGTCCCTCCACACCCTACCAAGATAATATGCATTGCTCTGCTTTGGCAGATTCAACAACAACAAATGATCGAGGTAGTGATGGGTATCAAGGCTCGGTAGGCATTTTTGAGTTGATTTGATTATGATCTAATCTAATCGTAATGTGTATCTTATATGCATTTAGGCCTTTATTATCCTATATTAGCATGCATCACATACATACAATCATTATTCTAGCATGCATCATATACATACAAGAAAATTATCCTAGCATGCATCATATACATACAAGCATTATTCTACTAGCATGCATCACATACATACAAGCAAAATCAAATAAATATATAAATATATATATATCAATTTATATATATATATATAATTAAATGTGATGTAGTCATGGCCCTATTACGATCTTCTCAAGCCAATGAGAAGATCGGACGGTCAACCTAAGGCTAGCGGCTTCTCCAAGCGCTTTCTTTGACCGCCATGTGTCGTCGTCACCCTTCTTGTAATCTCGTCTTCAAGTGGACTTTTCACCGCTCCATTTTGTATATTACAAATATAAAACTCGAGTTACATTCAAGTCTAAAACTATTTACAACTAGAATATCATAAGAAGAGGTACGGCGCACAGGTCGCATACACTATACAACACACACAACCACAAAAACGGCACGAGGCCGTATTATGAATTACAATACATCATCCAATCAAATTGGGGTTATTGGGCCATGACAATCACAGAATTATACATAATTCTAAATTATGTATTTTTACAGAAAATTTCTATAATTTTTTCTATTTTTTTTCAATTTTATGAGTCACCTCGAGTCCATTAAGCGGTTTAAAGGCGCAATCGCGGGACAAGGCCCCTTTCGGGGATAGGGGAAGCGCCCCTACTCGCAAAATAAACTTTGCGAGTGTCCCTACGATGATCTTACAACAACTTAAGTTACTGTCCCAAAAACCTAAAGCGAGAACTCGCCATTTCGGAGAGTTTTTCTCGACGGTTGAAGCATACAAGTGTCCCAACACTCGTTGCTTCGATTCTTCGAGAAAAATACCCAAAAATTATATAAAAATAGGAAATTTACAGAAACATATAAATCTGTAATTTTTATATCTAATACAAAAATTACAAAAATGAAACACATACATGCTTCGCACGTGACTCTGATACCACTGTTGGGTTTTACGAATCGCAAAAACCACTTTTTGCGTTGCGGAAACCTCGGAAGCCCCGGCCACGGATCCGTGTGAACATGTATTAAAAACAAAACATGTATGTGTTTATATAAAACCCTAGATCTACCTTAGATCTACATGATAAGGATGTTACCCTCGTAGCGACGTCCTTCACAAATCCCGCTCGTCCAAAAGGTTCGTCGGAACTCGAGAGTGTCAAGTGCACACCCCTCTATTGGTATCCACACAAGCAATAGGTGGAGAAAACACACCCTTGAGTGTGCTAGCACTCTATGGATGGTTCGGCCAAGGAGGTTGGGAGAGGGAGAGAGCTTGAGGGAAGTTGATCCAAGGTTGAAGATGAAGTTGTGTAACTCCCCAAAATGAATTACCACATCTAATGGGGTTGTAGTGGCCGACCACTTCATGGAGAGGGGGTTACATGCATGCATGTAACTCCCATGACCCTTGGTCTCCCTCATGAGGTGGCACCACATGACAAAGTCAATGATGATGTGGAGCATCATCATTGGCCGGCCATGCCAAGTCATCATCATGACATGGCATTTGGTCAAGTCAAACTTGACCTTTCATCTTCCCTCTCAAGTCAAGTCAAACTTGACCTCTAATCTCCCATGGTTGATCAAATCTAACCACTTGACTCAAGTCAATTTAATTTAATGAATCTCTATTCATTTAATTTAAATTGATTTGATGAATCAAAACTAAATTAGACTCATTCAACACTTGAATCAACTTGAGTATAACTCAATTAGTCTAATTTGGATTACTCTTAATCCAATTTGGTTCATCCCATGAACCTAATCCTCATGGTTCATCATATGAACCCAATCTCCATCTAATTGCCCTTATGTGTGTGACCCTATAGGTTCTTGTAACGTTGGCAATGTCCCTAAACCGATTTAGGAACATAAGCAATGAGCGGTATCTAGCAACACATCATTGCTACCCAAGTTACAAGAATGTTGAGCTCCAACATCACCTTTGTGACTACTAATTGTGACTCTCACAATATGTGACAATGTCCCTCTATCCTTGACATCTAGATTGACTAATTAAGGCATAGACCGTGTCATCCTCGGTACAATCTATATCTTGAACTCCAAGTAGACTCACTCTAATCAAATGAGCTCAATATCTCATATTGGCTCATTTGGGCATGGCCATGCACTTCGTGGTCTCACTCTATCGAGAATATCGATGTCACCCCCATCATATAGGAGGGATAGATCCCATCTACATCACTCACATCTCTCCGCATAATTTGTTACATACCCAGTAATCGCCTTTATAGTCCACTCATTTACAGATGACGTTTGACGAAGCCAAAGTATGAAACTCCTTATGTAGGGAACCATGGTGACTTCAGGTCTAAGGACTAATAGTCATACTAATAGCCACATGAAAAAGTATATGACACTCATATAACGATCCATGATACTTTCTCATGGCGGGTCATTCAGTATACATTCTCCAATGCATACCCATGTGTCAACTTGATATCTCATATCCATGACTTGTGAGATCAAGTCATCGTGTTGACCTACATGCTAGTCTCTATGCATTAACATTGTCCCTGAATGTTAATACTCGACTAGGAATGATTAAGAGTAGTGTTCTCTATATCATCTCATTATCGATTCAACCAATCGATTGATATAGATAAGAACCTACTACTCAAGGACATTATTATATTTAGTTATTTGGCACCAATACAAGAAAATATAATAACCATGCCTTTATAAATAGGAATATGATACAATAAATTCCATACAACAATCATAACATGATTGGCTCTAAGGCTTTCACTAACAGGTCGTGTCCTATGTATGGGGATGTTCTTAGGCGACAATTCGACCAAGACCTCCCATGGAAGGTCTAAGTCGAGATCGGATGGTAAATGACCATTTAATTTACTTATATTAACTGTATTTTCGAGCTAACTCTTCATTGCAGGTGGAAACCCTACCATCAGTCGACTGGTGGCTTGCATCAGTCGACTGATGCTTCAATCAGTCGACTGGTAAGAGTAGCAGTCGACTGTTGGTCAAGGATCAGCTTCAAGGAGAGTCAAAGCTTATCTCCATTTCTCAAGGGCTAGGAGGCTTGCTCTCATTGGTTGAAGATCTGAACATCTAGGGTTTCCAAGGCTATAAAAGTAGGGGTTCTCCACCCCATTTCAATCATCAAAACCTCTTCAAAAAGCCTTCGCTACGATACTCTTCTACGACGACCTTACGACGATGAAGTGCTACCGCATCTCCGACGACAAGAGCCCAAGTTCCATTTCTTTAATAGTCATTGGTATATTCTTTATTGTTGTCTTTAAATATGTACTTTGTTGGATCGAGAAGCATCGCTAGAAGGGGGGTGAATAGCGAGCGTAAATCTTTTCGAAATTGTTCGTTCGATACACGAGTAAGCACAGTGGAAAAATAAAAGGACACGTTTATTTTTACTTGGTTCACAACCCAGCGGTTGCTACTCCAAGGCCCTAACGGTCCTAGACCGCGTACAGAGGGCAAAGCACTATAACGTCTCCTCCTCGTTGGAGGTAGGAGACAACGATCACAAAACCGAAAGTACGAGGATGAGGCAACAAGGCGTTATGATGGTGTTGGAGCTTTAGCATTGTAGGAGCACTTAAGAATAATCTTGATGATGCTTTGGGTTGGAATCCTCCCCTCTTTTTGTAGAGTTTGTCCTCTGAATATGTCTCCTCATCTTTCGTAACATATCACGAAGTTGTACCAAATTTTATCGCGAAGTTGCCGCGTCAAATCTTATCTGTTTTGACCTAGCACAAAGGCTGATTAAATGCCGCCATCGATCGTGATGCCTCCCATCGATCGGTGATGAGCATCGATCGGCCTAATGTCCAAGCATTGCCCGCCACCGGCCACTTCCCTGTAGTAAGATATTAGCATAGAAAATGGTAAATGCGACGGTTTCTAACCGTCCGATCTCAACCTAGACCTTCCACAGGAAGTCTTAGTCGGATCGCCGCCTACGGTCGTCCCCGTATAGAGGACACGACCTTACCATCTCTCACTCACACGAGCTTACCTCGATACTTACTTTGTAGCTCTCGCTTCCGACCTTCCACTCGATTCCTTCGGCTCCCTCCGAAATCACTCGAGTGTCGCCCGACCACCGCGGCTTCCTCCGGGTGTCGCTAGCCTTCAGCTCCAGCTTTAGTACTTTTCTGCACACTCAATTTAGCTCATGAGATAACGATGTAAACTTAACTTTGTGTCTTTGCTATAATCAAAACACAGGTTCGATTATCTTGTGCCCCTGGACCAACATACTTATCGAGTTTTAATCGTAACAAGGAGAGGGGGAGTGTCCCTCTACCTTGAGTTTTTTAGTATCGATTGTATTCGCTTACTCCTACCTCTAATGAGGAGGAGTGTTTTTAGTGCTTTGCCCTCCGTATGCGGTCTAGGATCGTTAGGGCCTTGGACTAGCAGTTGAAGCCTGTGAACCAAGTAAAAACAAATGAGCCATATTTTTTTTCCGCTGTATTTACTCTCACTCACATTTTATATCGAACGAACGAACGAAAATTATTTTACGCTATTCACCCCCCCCTCTAGCACTCAAATCTATCCAACATATACTCTAAGGGGTTGTGAATGTGAGGGTTATCGGTGGTCCTACTCAATTCGGTGTCACACGGAGGAAGAAAGGAGGTTGCTGTAAGATCTTTTAAAGGGATTCTAGGACTTCGGTTTCACTTGTGTGTTGCAAGACATGCTATCAACTGGGTGTTGTCTAAACTTCTATCTACGGTCTTGTGGAAGGGACATCATACACTCTCCCGATGAGCCACCACATCTATCGGGAGCTATCTCTTCCTTACAAGGACTGGATAGGCGGTACAAGGATGCCGAATCAATCCCTACGATGAACCATTTCCAATTCTATGGCATCCTTCTACCCACGGTTACAAGAGATGAGGCTAACCCCTAGGTTCCTCGTATAAATATCCTAAATCTTAGATACGAGGGTTGTCACCCCTCGTATCGGCTACGCACAGTAGATAGAAAACCAAATACACATAGATATTGGTCTAAACATATTCCAATTGCAAATTCAGACTCAATAACAGAATTCAATTTGAAGCAGCATGCCATACGCACACAAGCTACTCCATAATCCTAGAATCGAAGAAACTTCTCCATAGATAGGAAAGAAGAAACACAAGGCATGTTCATGTTCGAATACATAGTAGATACAGTGGAAGAATAGGAGTTTACAATGCCAATGTGGCATTCTCTCTGGCGTTGACATGTAGAACTCGGATCTCCGGCGGTGTTCTTCCTCCCCATTGCGAGTTCCCGAAGCTTTTTAGGGCTTCAGTGTGTCGTCCCAGTCGTCTTGCCTCCCCCCCCCCTAGGGTTTGGGCGGAGCTCTCCTTATATAGACATCACACCAGATCGCTGCAAAATCCAGAAAAAACCCTAGTCGCGTCAATCTGCTGGGGCGCCACACGACCGTGTGTTTCCACATGGCCAGGCTATGTGTGGCCCTGGGGTGGCCGATTTCGCTTCTTGGACACGACCGTGTGTAGCCACATGCCCTCGCCGTGTCCCCTTCTGCGTCTAGCTGCAAAATGCCCTTCTTTTGCTCCGAAAGTGTGCCTTTTCCCATGAAATGCTGTCCTGTACGCAAAAGTACAAAAAGCAGATCTCCGAACTAAAAAATAAGAAATGCATGCAAAATAAAGTGACATATGCATGAAACTAACATAAAATGTCATGAGATGTGAGCGAAAACTACTCCTAAAATCCTATATGTTTTACTCACATCAATTCCCCCAGACTTAAATCTTTGCTTGTCCTCAAACAAACCTTAGTGCTATGAAATTTTAAAAGTTAACTAAATTTATCAAGTGATATTTGCAATCAAAGCAAAATAAATATATTCTAGAAATTCACTAAATTAGCTCCTCGTGCTCGTGCTGAGCGGATAATTCTTAGGGGATACTCGCTCCATGGTGAGTTAAGTCATCATCCTATAGCTTTCCTAAGGTCTCCGACTCTTAGGCACTTACCTGCCAAATGCGAGGGTCGTTCCCTAGATCTAGCACAAAGTCTCAAAGGCATGCTCAGTATTGAGAGAAATTGGTAGGTGTTTCCCCAGTAACCTAACTCGGTCTCAAAGGGGCACCTAGCCATTTCTACCCATGACAACTATTTTTTTTATCCCTCATAATCTCTTTTTCTTTCTTTCTTTCTTTTCCTTTTCATTTCTCTCTCTCTCTTATTTCTCTTTTCTTTTCCTTTCTCTCTTTTATTTTCGGCTTACTAGGATTTTGATTTTTTCGAATGAGCTTATACAATTTGAGCATCTCCAGTAACTAAAATGCTAGTCTTAGGGTCACCTGTGGATTCCAAAGTACTAGACTATTGAGATGAATCATAACTAGGTATATACTAGACTCTCCTTTTCAGAATGTTCGACATGCGTAGGTGTAAAAATAGAAGATAACCAGTGTAAGTCTAGAATATCCATTCAAAGCCAATAAAATAAAATACCATGAGGTAAATGAAGTTATACTACTCATGGAAACAACTCATGAAGAAAACACTAAAAATACTACTGAGGCAGCTTTACAGATAACAAAAACTAAGTGCTGAAAGAAACTCAACAACTTATGCATGAACAAATGAATGCTAACAATAATGCAACTATCAGGAAAGAAACTTCTGCTAGAAACAAAATAAAATTTGGGCCCCCCAGACTTAATTGAAGGTATACCTCTAGTATGGTGAACGAGGTGGAAAGTCCGGAAGCCTCGACATCTCGGGATCCTGGGAGAACCTGCTGCTGAGTCGCTGATGCCACATGTACATGTGGTCGATCTGAGAGCTGGTGGATGCAGCGGTTGCTTGGTGCTCCTCCTCCCTAGCCCACTGTGCCTGCTGGGCATGCATGTGCTGCCGCATCTCCTAGCAGTAGGCGGCCTCATCCTGGCGATGGGCAACCTCCTCCTGGAAGTAGATGCATGCCTTGTCGTAGAACTCCTCAGCCCGCTGGAAGTGCTCTCGGAAGCCTTGAAACTCCACCTGCATGTAGGCGCTCTGCTCCTCCCATCACTACCTCTGTGTCTGCTACTCGGCGTATATATCATCAAGGCACTATCGAAACTCCGAAAAATCATAAGTCGATATACCTGCATCCTGCTCAAAAGTAGAAAAAGGTGGTGGTGCAGGTGCAGGTTCATGTCAGCGTGTACTAGGTGGGCTCATATGCATGTGTGGACTGGACGGAGAGTGATGTAAAGGGGGAGAGATGGGTGCTGCTATGGATGGTCCCTCATATGGCGGGGACTCCACTATCAGGTCTAAGCGCCAGTTGGCGCGCATGGTGATGGTGGTACGATTGTTGGGAAAAACTTCGGATCTAATGTTCATAACATCGCGGGCGAATACTTCGCACAACCGCAGCGGAAACAATAAATTATACCGGATCCCACCAGAAATCCATGCAAAACTATATAATCGTTTTCTATAATCTAGTCTAGATCTTATCTAGAGGAGGAATATACCTTTGGTGCGTGCCCTTCACAATCCCGCTTTTCCAAACACTGTCGGATCTCAATACGGTAAGGGTAACCGTATATCTATGGTATCCACACTGACACCCACACTAGCTTTGGAGTCACGTTGTGCTAGCAACCCCTAGCAAAATGCCAAGAACTCTTTTGGAAGAAGAAGGAGAGGAAGGAGGAGATGAGAGAACACTTTCTCTCTTGGCCCTTTTGGCTTGCATGCCCAAACACAAAAACCACACTTCATCCTTCCATGTTGAGCACAAAACCCATTTTATTCTCAAGCCATCAATGTCATTATCTTCTCATTAAGACATCTCTTAATACCAAGACCCTTGATATTCTCCTTCATGAATTCTCATCATGAATACCAAGGCTCTTGGTATTCCCATGCATAATTAATCAAATTAATCATGCATGATGATGAATCATCTTCCATGGTTCAACTTGAGTCTAATTCAAGTTTAACCAATTTGAGTCTAACTCAAATCTTGGCCATATGCTTAATTGTCCTTTTAGTCCAACTAAAAGAAATCATCTCCAAAATAGAATGTCATTTGTGTGTGATTCTATAGGCTCTTGTAACATTGGCAATGTATCTAAAACCCCTTTTAGATACATAAGCAATGAGCGGCATCTAGCAATACATCATTGCTACCCAAGTTACAAGATCGTCGAGATCCGACAACCTTTCCATGACTATTATCATGTATGATAGTGTCCTTCTATCTCTGATATCTTAGATCGATCAATGAGGCATAGACCGTGTCATTCCCTTATCGATCTTTATGTTTCTTGATCCCCAAGTAGACTCACTCAAACAAATGAGCTCAATATCTCATATTGACTCATTTGAGCATGACCATGCATTTCGTGATCCTACTCTATCAAGAGGCCAAAGATATCACTCCTGTCATATAGGAGGGATAGATCTCATCTACATCACTCACATCCCTCCGCATAATTCATTACATACCCAGTGATCGCCATTATAGTGCACCCAGTTACGGTGTGACGTTAAACAATACCAAAGTACATAACTCCTTATGTAGGGAACCATAGTAACTTCAGGTCTAAGGACTATTCATACCAATAGTCACATGAGAAAGTATATGACACTCATATAACGATCCATGATACTTTCTCATGGCGGGTCAATTCAGTATATATATTCTCAAATATATATACTCATGTGTCAATGTGATATCACATATCCATGACTTGTGAGATCAAGTCATCCATTGACCTACATGCTAGTCTCAATGTATTAATATTGCCCTTGTATATTAATACTTGACTAGGAATATTAAGAATAGTGTTCTCTACAGCTTCTCATAATCAATTCTACCAATTGATAAACTATAGATTAGAACCTACTATTCAAGGGCATTATTATATTTATTTTAGCTGGCACATGCATAAAATAAATATAATAAACAATCATTGTCTTTTATTAATGAAATATGATACACATGATCCCTAATCAATCATCTCATGATTAACACTGCATCTCGTGATTGGCACTAAGGACTAACACTAACAATCTCCCACTAGCACTAGTGTCAATCACTGTAATCTCTAAGACCCAGTGACCTAGTATGACCATCATGCTTTCTCTGTGCCAAAGCCTTGGTCAGGGGATCTGCAATGTTAGCATCAATATCTACTCTACATATCAGTACATCTCCTCTATCGATGATCTCTCGAATAAGGTGATACCGCGGCAGTATATGTTTGGAACGCTGGTGAGAACGAGGTTCCTTAGCCTGTGTTATAGCCCCGTTGTTGTCACAATAAAACTCTATAGGGCTCACAATGCTAGGAACTACACCAAGCTCAGAAATAAACATTCTGATCCAAACTATCTCCTTTGCTGCATCCGAAGCAACAATGTACTCGGCTTCTGTTGTAGAATCTGCGATTGTGTCCTGCTTCGAACTCTTCCAGCTCACAGCACCACCATTCAGACAAAATATATACCCTGATTGTGATCGCGAATCATCTCTGTCGGTTTTGAAGTTTGCATCGCTGTAACCCTTTACAACTAGCTCCTTGATTGCTATCCAGTGACACTCACCGGGATCTGACTGGTACCTACTCATCATGCTCAAAGCATATGAGACATCGGGGCGAGTACAAATCATGGCGTACATGATAGATCCTATAGCAGATGCATAAGGAATCTGATCCATGCGTTGTTTCTCTTCCACAAAAGAAGGACATTGAGTCTTCAAAAGACTTACACCATGTGACATTGGCAGAAATCCCTTCTTGGAATTCTGCATGGCAAAATGCTTAAGCACCTTGTCAATATATGTACTCTGACTCAGGCCAAGCAATCTCCTAGATCTAGCACTATAGATCTTGATGCCAAGAATATAGGCTGCTTCACCTAAGTCCTTCATTGAGAAACAATTCCCAAGCCAAGTCTTCATAGACTCCAAGCATAGGGATATCATTTCCAATGAGTAGTATGTCATCTACAAACAAAATGAGGAAAACAACTGTGCTTCCACTAGCCTTCTTGTAGACACAAGGTTCATCTTCATTCTTAATGAAATCAAACGTTTTGATCGCATCATCGAATCGACGATTCCAGCTTCTAGAAGCTTGCTTTAAATCATAAATGGACCTATGCAACTTACAAACCTTTCCAACATCCTTTGGATTGACAAAACCCTCAGGTTGTGTCATATACACATCCTCGAGTAGATTTCCATTAAGAAATACAGTTTTGACATCCATCTGCCAGATTTCATAGTCATAGTAAGCAGCAATAGCAAGCATGATCTGAATGGATTTGAGCATCGCAACTGGAGAAAAAGTTTCATCATAGTCAATACCATGAATCTACTTGAATCCTTTTGCTACCAATTGCCCCTTATAGGTATGCACATTGCCATCCATGTCAGTCTTTCTCCTAAAGACCCACTTACACCCAATGGGTTTGACCCCTTCAGGTGGATCAACCAAAGTCCATACTTGGTTAGTGTACATGGATTCCATTTCAGATCTCATGGCCTTAAGCCATTTCTCAGAATCTGGGCTCATTACAGCTTCCTGATAGGATGTTGGCTCATCGAGCATGATACCATCATTGTCATCCAAGAGAAAAGAATATCTCTCAGGTTAACGACGTATCCTATCAGACCTACGCAGAGCTTGGTCTACCTGAACAGGTTGTACCACAACTCCTTGTGATGTCTGTTCTTGTTGCATTAAGGCATCAATGCTATTTTGTGTATCTTGAACTTCTTCAAGATCAATTTTACTCCCACTAACCTTTCTAGAAATAAATTTCCTTTCTAAAAAGACACCATTTTTGGCGACAAACAGTTTGGCTAGCGTGGGATTGTAAAAGTAATATCCTTTCGTTTCCTTAGGATATCCTACAAAATAATACTTGTCTGATTTGGGGCCTAATTTATCTGAAACTTGACATCTCACGTAAGCTTCACATCCTCAAATCCTCATAAAAGACATCTTGGGACTCTTTCCAGTCCATATCACATATGGTGTCTTTATGACTGTCTTAGATGGAATACAGTTAAGTGTGAAAGCAGCTGTCTCTAAAGCATATTCCCAAAAGGAAGGAGGAAGATCAGTATGACTCATCATCGATCGTACCATGTCTAATAGAGTACGATTTCTCCTCTCGGATACACCATTCAACTGTGGTGTTCTGGGTGGAGTGAGTTGAGATCGTATCCCACACTCAACTAGATAGTCATGAAACTCTTGGCTAAGGTATTCCCCACCTCGATCTGATCGAAGCATCTTAATACTCTTTCCAAGTTGATTTTGTACTTCATTCTTGAATTCTTTGAACTTTTCAAAGGATTCTGATTTGTGTCTCATAAAGTACACATATCCATATCTACTGAAATTATCAGTAAATGTAATGAAGTACTAATAACCACCTCTGGCCGCGACTTTGAAAGGACTACAAACATCACTATGTATGAGGCCTAACAAATCTATCGCTCGTTCGCCTTGTCCACTAAATGAAGTCTTGGTCATCTTGCCTAAATGATAAGATTCGCATATCTCATATGATTTAAAATCAAATGAGTCCAGTAATCCATTTCTATGGAGCTGAGATATGCGACTCTCATTTATGTGACCTAAGCTACAATGCCAAAGATATGTCTGATTCAAATCATTAGATTTGAATCGTTTGGTATTTATGTTATAGACTGGGTTTTCTAGATCTAGAATATAAAGTCCATTCATCAAATGTACATTGCAATAGAACATTTCTTTTAAATAAATAGAACAACATTTGTCCTTTATAGTAAATGAAAAACCTTTCTTGTCCAAACAAGAAACAGACATAATGTTCTTAGTTATTGCAGGTACAAAATAGCACTCATCAAGTTCTAAAATCAAACCACTCAGCAACAATAAGGAATATGTTCCTACAGTTATAACAGCAACTCGTGCGCCATTGCTCACACGCAGATCCACTTTCCCCTTGCATCAATGATCTACTTCTTCTCAGGCCCTGCACATTAGTGCAAATGTGAGAAGCACAACCGGTATCCAATACCCATGAAGAAGAAATAGATAGATTGACTTCTATAACATGTATACCTGAAGCAGAAGTTTCACTTTGCTTCTTCTTGACTTCCTCAAGATACTTTTTATAGTTCCTCTTCCAATGTCCAGCTTCCTTATAGTGGAAGTAAGTCCCTTCCTCGGCCACCCCACCTTTGGGCTTCAATGCTTTCTTGCCCTTTTCTTGGGTCTTGCCTTTAGACTTCTTCTTACCTTTGCCCTTTTTAACCATAAGTACATTACTAGTACTAGGTTGTATCTTCTTAAGATTGCTCTCAGCAGTTCTCAACATGCTTAAGAGCTCAGGTAACGGTTTGTCAATTTCACTCATGTAATAATTCATGATAAATTGACTAAAATCTCTAGGCAAGGAGTGCAGAATAAGGTCAGTGGCCAACTCTTGGCCTAAAGAAAATCCCAATCTCTCAAGGTTCTCCACGTACTCAATCATCTTGAGTACGTGAGTTCCTTCTTGCATCTTGCATTGAAACAATGCCTTATATACTTCGGATCTCTCGTGCCTCACTTTCCCTTGATATAGTTACTTCAGGTGTGTAACCATAGCAAAGGCATCCATGTTCTCATGTTGCTTCTGAAGCTCAAAGTTCATGGTTGCAAGCATAAGACATGATGCATCTAATACATCATCTTGATGCTTCTTGTAAGCATCCTTATCAGCACGAGTGGCATTGTTGGTGGGTGGTTCAGGAATGGGTTGCTCTAGGACATAGAGTTTCTGCTCCTGTTTGAAAACTATTCTCAAATTCCTATACCAGTCAATAAAGTTTGCTCCATTGAGCTTGTCCTTCTCAAGGATTGATCGCAGAGATAGGGTGTTTAACGTATTTGAAGACATAGTGATCTACAATAGAAATGCAGACATGTATCATATTTCAATCATTTAATTATGCCTTTAACTAAATGATTCTCCCACTGGTCACAAATTGATACAAGATCCATATTATACCGCATCTTGAGTTAGCTTTGGTTAATCGCCCAAGACTCGTATAAATTAGGTAGGTAACTCGTACCAATTACATCTAATGTAACTCTTGTATATCTTTATGAACAACATTTGTTCATAATGCCCATCGAATGAGATATCCTTCTAAATTACTACTCATCTTGAGTTATCTTTGGCTAATCACCCAAGATTTGTATAATGTAGGTAGATGTCTCGTATAAGCTATGCCTCTAAGTTCATCAATCTAATTGAGAGAACTTAGTTAAGTCAAACCCAAAGTTTAATAGGCGGACATCACAATTATTCTGTCGTACTTTACCAAGGTAAATCGAGTCACTTTGCTTTGGCAAATACGCTACGATTGAATAAGGTAATAGTAAGTATTAAACTTTGATAGGTATATATTAAGTGGCTTAATTTTTGTGGCAACTAACTACGCATGCATCTCATACAAGCATCACATACACAAGCATCACATGCAAATATAATATATATCAACATATAATTTTAAACGTGATATGGTTATGGCCCGAATCTACGATCTTCTCAAGCCAATGAGAAGAGAGAATGGATAACCTAGGGATGACATCTTCTCCAAGTGCTTCCTTCGGTCATCCTGTGTTGTTGGCATCCTCCTTGTAACTTCAACCTTCAATGGACTTTCCATTTCTTCATTTTGTACATTACAAAATAAGAGCACTCGAGTTACATTCGAGTCTAAATCTATTTTACAACAAGAAAAATAGAGATGAAGGCGCGACTTGCAAGCCGCATTATGAATTACAACTTGCACACACAACACAACCACAATCATATTGGGTCCTAGGCCATAACCATACACCATTCATCATATCATTCATAATGATGTGATTTTATAAAATTAATTATACATGTTAGTTCTTATAAGATCCTCATATCTCCATAATGGCATGATATTGTCCACTTTGGTCCTAAGCCCTCTTGATTTTGTTTTTGGACTTTACCCAAAAGGCCTCATGCCAATGGAGATATCTTTTTTATCTTATAAGCACATGATCTTTTCCATGTCTTACCAATGTGGAACTTTGATTGTATTCCCCATACTCCCAACAATCTCCCCCTCAAACGAAGGACCACATTGAGCCCCCCTCAAGCCTATACCTCCTTGAAGGACATTCTCTGCTTGATGCCCGATCTTCAACCCACTAGGACTTCCTACCAACTGTCTGGTCCTCCTGACCCAGTTGGACTTCTTGTCAGTTGTCCAGCCCTTCTGGCCCAACTAGACTTCTTGCCTGGTATCTGGTTCTCTAGATCTGGACATGGGAGCTCCACTTCGTTCGTTCGAGGTTCATGGCTCTGATACCAATTGTTAGTTCTTATAAGATCCTCATATCGGGTAACGGCCCTTGCGGGGGCCTCAGGGGCAGCGCCCCTGAAGAAAAATTTTATTTTTAACTCCTTGAATGAGTTGCTACCCTCGGTCCATCACTATGAACCCAAGTCCCTCGTTTCCGGAGCATCCCGTGTCCTACACGGTCGGGTCATGCCAATTGGCACGGCCATGCTGGGGTGATCAGAGGCCTACATGGGCAGGCCGTGTCTTTCCACACAGTCGTGGGTTGCTCTTGCAGAGCTGCCCACGGCCAGGCCGTGTTCTTCAACACAGTCGTGGGTTTGAACACGGCCGTGTGTCGTCCTGTTCAACCCCGTTTTTGCCCCTTTATCAACATTTCAGCCTAAAATTCATGTATCCATAATTCATATGTTTCATATCTCATAGAAAATATGAAGATCTAGATTTATATCACATATTAATCATTATAACGAAATATATGTTTTGTAAGTGGCTCTGATACCACTGTTGGGAAAAACTCCGGATCTGATGTTCACAACATCGTGGGTGAATACTTCGCACAACCGCAGTGGAAGCTTGCACGCCCAAACACAAAAACCACACTTTATCCTTCCACTTTGAGCACAAAACCCATTTTATGCTCAAGCCATCAATGCCATTATCTCCTCATTAAGACATCTCTTAATACCAAGACCCTTGGTATTCTCCTTTATGAATTCTCATCATGAATACCAAGGCTCTTGGTATTCCCATGCATGATTAATAAAATTAATCATGCATGATGATGAATCATCTTCCATGGTTCAACTTGAGTCTAACTCAAGTTTAATCAGTTTGAGTCTAACTCAAATCTTGACCATATGCTCAATTATCCTTTTAGTCTAACTAAAATAAATCATCTCCAAAACAGAATGTCATTTGTGTGTGACCCTATAGGCTCTTGTAATGTTAGCAATGTAACTAAAATTCCTTTTAGATACATAAGTAATGAGCGGCGTCTAGCAATACATCATTGCTACCCAAGTTACAAGATCGTTGAGATCCGACAACCTTTCCGTGACTATTATCATGTATGACGGTGTCCTTCTATCTCTGATATCTTAGATCGATCAATGAGGCATAGACCGTGTCATTCCCTTATCGATCTTTATGTTTCTTGATCCCCAAGTAGACTCACTCAAACAAATGAGCTCAATATCTCATATTGACTCATTTGAGCATGACCATGCATTTCGTGATTCTACTCTATCAAAAGGCCAAAGATATCACTCCTGTCATATAGGAGGGATAGATCCCATCTACATCACTCACATCCCTCCACATAATTCGTTACATACCCAGTGATCGCCGTTATAGTGCACCCAGTTACAGTGTGATGTTAGACGATACCAAAGTACATAACTCCTTTTGTAGGGAACCGTAGTGACTTCAGGTCTAAGGACTACTCATACCAATAGTCACATGAGAAAGTATATAACACTCATATAACGATTCATGATACTTTCTCATGGCGGGTTAATTCAGTATATATATTCTCCAATATATATACCATGTGTCAATGTGATATTACATATCCATGACTTGTGAGATCAAGTCATCCATTAACCCACATGCTAGTCTCAATGTATTAATATTACCCTTGTATATTCATACTTGACTAGGAATATTAAGAATAGTATTCTCTACAACTTCTCATAATCAATTCTACCAATTGATAAACTGTAGATTAGAACATACTATTCAAGGGTATTATTATATTTATTTTAGCTGGCACATGCATAAAGTAAATATAATAAATAATCCTTGCCTTTTATTAATGAAATATGATACACATGATCTCTAATCAATTATCTCATGATTAGCACTACATCTCATGATTGACACTAAGGGCTGCCACTAACAACGATCAGGGTCGGAGAGTCTGAGGGTCGTCAGGTTTTTCCTTATAAAGCATAAGGAGTGTCCCTCTCTTACAATCATCTTCATCGCCATACACACTCCTAGGTCAATCATAGGGCTCCCCTCTATACTCTCTAATGCGGTGTAATCGTACCCCATCCTATGGCAAATGTGGGTAAGTAGACCCCTCACATTAATCTCTCCTCTTGCTGTTTTGTCCATCTTCACTAAGCGTCTGATGAAATGGGATCCTACATCGATGCTACTCCTTTCTTGTAGCATGTCCCAGAGGCAAAGCAGCTCGCTAGCTCTTACTACACCGTTACTCTTCCCACGACCAAATATAGTGCTTGTCATGATTCGATGGAGGTATCGAAAAATGGGGTTTTGGAGACGCGATGCTTTGGCCCTAGAAGGGTCGTAAGCGTGCTCCCCTGTCAATTCAGTCCAAAAGATCCAAGAGTTAAACCCAATAGGGGTTCTTCTCTCTCCCCCACTCGGCAAGCCAAAGCATGAATTTCATTGGTGAAGTGTCTATTCAAGCTCAATGTTAAATATCCTAAAAGTAATCCTACCCTCTTCGCTCTCTCTACCCGTTAAAATTTCTGCTTCGGCCTCGGGTCCCAAGGGTCTCACCTCTTCAATACCATATCATAATTTTTCGTATCTACAAGATTCGTTCTAGCAGTCTCAATATTCAAATTTGTTTATTTACTCATTGAGTTTGTTCGAGTTTATTTAATCTTATCGAGTTTGTGTCAAATCGTGAATATTGTTAATGAATATTATTCAATCTTTTAATCGAGTTTAGCTATCAACAAATATTATTTTTATAATCTTAAGTTAAATTTTTATATATTCACAAACTTTATATTATTTTTTTATTTTCAACATATTATGAATATTAGATTTGAAAAAAATATAAAAAATGTATAAAATTATTCATGAATATTTTTGATTCATTTACCACCTTAGCTAAAGTGGCTCGGTTTTGAACTTATTACCCCATTAGTTAGTTAAAATTTGAGAGCTCCTCCCGTGTGGATGACCTATACTAAAAAAAAGCTCCCTCTCATAGAGAGAGATTTTTTTTTTACAAGGGCGAGAACGACTAGCTCCCCAAATGAAGAGTTGTTCCTTTAATTTTTTTAAATAAAATAATTTTAATTTTTGTTTATTTTTTTTAAAAAATAAATTAATAAAAAAATAAAATCGTAGTTGAACAATAACTAATTTTTAACCTTCAACGGTTAATTTATCTATATATATGTCAAATATAAATTAAATAAAGAGTGAGACATATACAAAAGTTGTTGAGATGTTTTTGATAGTAAAAAGATTTTTTATTTTTGACATGGTACGGTAAAATCATTAAAAAAACACTTGACAATAATTTTTACCATTGGAGATGCTTTTAGCCTATTTAAAAAGAAGTATAGACTTTGATAATCCCCAAATAGCGTTTATCTATTTAAATTTAAAATTGTTTAAAAATAATTATATTTTATTTATATTTAAAAATAAACTTAAAATGGTTAATATTGATCAAAATTGTTACGCAAGCATTTTTTAATTATTTCATCATTTTGAAAGAATGATAAATTTTAAGAATCTCTTATTTAGATTTAAAATTTAACTAAAAATAGTAATGCAATAATTTTGATCAACATTACTGTATGACTTTTTTTATCACTTTAAAGGCACCAGAAGACTCCAATAACATAAAGTATATTTATATATTTTAATTTAAAAATTGACTAAAATATCAATAATATAATAATTTTAGTTAAAATTAGTAGACCTCAATAATTTGAATCCAAATTATTAGTGCATGTGAACATGATGTAACGACAAAAGTAAAAAAATATTTTATACAAGTACATAGTCTGATCTTCTACTAAGATAATGTTCGATAATGAATTTCGAAAAATTGATGGGAGTGATCATCAGCGTAAGAATTTGTTCGACGGATAAAATAAAACTTTAATGTTGGACAATCTTTTAGGAATAATATGACTGTAGAATTTGGATTGGACTGTCAAACTGCGAACGCTTTCCTAATGTATTCAAGTGATTGATAGAGATTCATAGAAACTCCGATCTCTTTTAACTCAGATGTCAAAAACTCAAATACCCTGATATTAATAAAAAAAACCAAAATTACTAATTTAACTAAAATTATTACTATTTATATATATTCTTTCCTTATAAAATATTTGCTCCCGAAATGATTGTCCCTTTAATATCTATTTATATTTTTAAAACATATTTTATAATAATTATTAAAAACTTATCTTTTAAAAACAATATATTTTTAAAAATTCATAACTCTTCTACTTATAATTTATATCATTTTACTAGATGCGCTTACGCAATCTTTTAAATATTTTTAATTCAATTTCTAATTATTATAATACACTATATAATTTTTTTTAAACGAGATGATAAATTATAAAACTTAGATTATTTACCATGAATATTTTTTGATTTAATTTGATTATCGATAAAAAAAATTTATATAGAGCTAGATTTATTAACTTTTGATTAATTGAATTGAAAAAACTATGGTATCATATTAACGGTCTCCTTCAATTGTTTTTATTGATGGAGGAAATAAATCAGAATTTCAAATGATAAATATAAAGGAAGAGATCGATCGATAAGTGAGGACGATAAAACTCCTAAAAATTAATCTGTCTATTTAAAATTTATTTTTTTATACTTACGAAATAATTCTAGAATTTTGATTAATTAGATTGAAGATTTAAATATTCGTTGTCAATTTTTTTAAAAAATAATTTTTATCCTTGTTTTTATTTACTACATTTGGCAATAATATTATTTCTTATTAAAACCACCGCCACCGGCACTCCACTCTCCGCTCTCCACTCTCCCCTCTGCTCTGCTCCAGCCATGCTCATGCTCAGTAGCAGTACGTTTCCGCGCACTCTCCCGCGCCCTTCTCTTCCACCCTCCCTCTTTCTCCGTTAGGGTTTCCCATCTCGCGGCACTCCGATCTCACTGATGCTTCGGCGGCGACGTCTCTCCCGGCGGTTCCTGGCACCGTAGGCTCCTTGGCCGCGGATCTCCGACCTCCCACTCCGTTGCGTCTTCCCTTTCCTCCTCGAGCGGATCTCGTCGTTTATAACTTTTGAATCCCCAACATACGTGTCAGGTCAGTGTAAATTTGACACATTGGTGTCGTAAGGGAGAGAAAAAGAAAAAAAAGGTTGGATCGATCTTCTTGGGTTTTTGGCCTTTTCTCTTCAGAAGCGAGTTCGCTACCATCTGTTTCTCTTTCGCGTTCGTCTCAATGGAGTTCCTCAAGATAAGAAGCTTTCGAGGCATCGGTAAGTTTAAAGTGAAGAAAGATTCGAATCAGGATCGGGATCTACTGCATCTAGACATGGAGGAGCCAACTGATGAGGTATTGGACACAATGCCGAAAGCAGATGCTTCTGATCCTGTAGTGAAGGTGGTAGAGGATGAGGATGATGACGATTTCATCACCAATGAGGTGAAGCGGCGTCTGAAGGAGCTGAGGAAGAACAGCTTGATGGTGCTCATACCTGAAGAAGGGTATCCAGAAGAGGAAGAGAGGGAAGGGAGCAGCTCGAGCGGGTGGAGGGAGTCGGAAGAGGGTGGTGATGCTCCTTGGCTCACGTTTAATGCAATTTATGCTAAGTACACGGAGCGGATGACGTTCTTTGACAAGCTGATGGTCAAGAGTCTCAAAGAAGCTGGTATGCTCGTGCTGTTAGCCAAAATTATAATTTTTTATCCATTTCTTAGAAGATCAACTCATTTTATCATTTTTTTTTCGTAGCATTGCCTGCTCTATTTTTGTAATTACCTTCGTTGTTAATGCAAAAAGCCTGATGGTTAGATATATTTTATTAGCAGTAATTTGGTATCATCATATTTCTGTGCAGTCCTTGCATTGTTATAAGCTGATTTGTCTCTAGTGAAATATGCAATGGGATGCAGATAGGTTACTAAGAAATTTTCTTGATGAAACCTGTATTATCTGCTGTTTTAAGCTTATGGAACTCACAACATGATAGGATCGTTGGATGCTTCAAAACATTCAGAAAGATCTATGTCAAGGAAGTTACATATGAACCTGCTTAACCTCCCTTTCAAGACACAAAATGGGCATTGTGATGCCAACGAAATTCTTAGAAGTCAGCAGGAAGATAACCCTTGTGATAATCTTGAAGCTGCTTATGTTTCACAAGTTTGTTTAAGTTGGGAAATTCTCCATATCCAGTACATGCAACTGAAGGATATGACTTCGTCTCAGTACGAAAATGAAGCCTCTTACAGCTATGCTGCTCAAGCATTTCAACAATTTCAGGTTTTATTGCAGAGATATATTGAGAATGAACCATTTGAGATGAGAACCAGGATTAAGGCTTTTGCCCATGCTCGGATCTCACTGCCTAAGTTGCTTCAGGTTCCAAATTGTTTAGGTAAATGAAAGACTCAATTTATATGTCAATTAAATGTAGCTTTTCTTTATCTATTGTTCAATTAAATATCAAATGGATCACTCCTTTGATAATAAACTCGCATCCAATTTAATTTTCTTAATAATTTTTTTCTCATGCTACTTCATTGGAAATTTGTGAGCCTATATTATTGCTCTCTTCTTGTGCCTTCCTCCCACGATGGTTAAATCTAGGATTAGTTAAAAGAAGTAACTTATGTTGGATAAAACATGTACAGTTGTATTGAAGGTCTTCTCGTAGGACTTCATTCAGTATATATTACTTCTGGATATATGAAATGAATTATTATGCATTATAGGCATCTGGAAAAAAAAATTTTGAAGGACCTATGTTCTCTTATAATCAGTCTTGAAGTTGATGATGAAAATGATGATAATACTTACCATGAGGTTGCTGTTGGATATGCTACTCCTTGATTCAAGAGATAATTTTTATTTTCATGTCATTAATTTTGGTAGATAAAAGAAGTAATGAACAGAGACAAGAAAGAAATATGTGAATAAATAATCCGTGTGTTGTTTCTTTTTAAAAAACTATTCTCCCGTCTAATTTACAGCATCCAGTAATGTCTCTTAATGCACATACTTCCTTTTTTAAGAATAAGATGCATACTTCTTTGCCCTATACATTGTACATCACTAAAATGATACTGGTTGTAGAGGAATAGTGGTCTAAAAATTGTTTTATAAGAAAATTATTTTTAGCACAGAAGTCAGTAATAGAACCTCAGTTGTGTTTTGCTAGTCACTGAACAAGTTCGTATCAAGTATGTCTACTGCTGTTTTTTGTAAAGTTTATCACATAATGTTCTCTTATATGGTACATTCATATAGCAACGACATTCAAGTACGTGTAATTTCAAGACAGTTCCACGTTCCTGCACATTGTAATTTTTAAGGATCAATTTTAACTTTAGGTAATAGTTTCAGGTATATTGGCTTGCGAATGTTGTGTCTAAAGAGGGTGGAGATGCTCCTGCAAATAGCACTAGTTTAGTTCCCAAAGTGTTGTTGCTCAGGTGATATTGAAAATGATAGGATAATCAGTGACATTCACCAAGTATCGAATTTGAACTCTAGGAGAATGTGAACCATATTATATACTGTGATTGTGCTACAAATAATCTGCTAGTTAAAATCAGGAAGCTATTCTGTTTGAGTAGATTTCTTCTTTTCAGGTATGAATGAAAAAGAAGTAGAAGATTCAGATGAGCCATTTCTTGTCACTGACCTCATTAAGATAATCGAGGAATCAATACTAACATTCCTCCTTTTTCTGCGGATGGACAAGAGAAAGTCAGGCTTCCTATTTCAGGTGCAAAGCTCTAGGAGTTCCCTTCAGCAGTTGCAAGCCTCCTTTGAAAAGGTTTGTCGTCTGCATACCACATCAATATCATCATCAGCATATGTCACTAGTTCCTCAACACACAAGCTTTCCTAGCAAGGGTTTTACTGACCTTCTTGTTTGAAATCGTATTTCTATTTTATGACAGATTGTGTCTGTATAGGTAATTCTCCACAAATTCTTATTTATTTATTTATTTTTTTTGAACTGTTTTCCTTTTCCTCTCTTTTATCCAATCAACTGAATTTGTCACAGGATAGCCAATCTTTACCAGTGTCCTTGTAACACATTGGATCCTCTGCACTATTCACCTGTAAACTACGTGATCGTAACAGGTTGTGTTTAAATGCAGAAGGAGATAAAAGTGAAAGAAATACTCAGAAGGAAGAAAGGCTGGAAGAAGAAAACCTGGCCAGAAACTGAAGAGGAAGCAAAGTTGCTTTTTACTCTTATCGATATCAAAGTGATTTCAAGAGTTCTGAGGATGACAGGACTCACTAAGGAGCAGTTGCTATGGTGCGAAGAAAAGATGAGCAAACTTGATGGCTCAGACAAGAAGCCTGGCACAGTGTTATCCTCAAACCTCTTCCCTTGTTAAAGTTACACAGTCCACTTCCTCCAGCTTTAGTATATCTGCCTTCCAATGTGTGAAATAACATAGACAGGAGCATCTCCAAGATCTCTGTTCTCTCGGTTCTGTCAATGATCCTCGAGGATACCTCTCTTCTCGCTTTGTCCTCGAATATGAATGTTGTTTGAGTTGAATTAGTAATTCTACTTATAAATTGATAAATAAATATAATGCAATAGTTGTTGTTGGTAATTTTAGCATCTAATCGAGATTATTTAAGCAAAAATAATGGAAAAATGAAGTTGGAAAAATTGAAAAAAATTTACAGAACCTCCTCGCGTCCGAGTAGTAATGAAAGAAGATGACTCTCTGTCTAAGGAATGATCATGGTGAAAGTTCCTCCTCCTCCACAAGCCAAGTCCCGACGTGTCTTGGTGATCTGTCTCTTCACTTTGACAACACCTCTCGAATAGTCTTTTGGCGTCACCTCTCCCTCTCATGCTCTTGGACGCACACCCCCTTATAAAGGGGGTGTATATTCTGCGCTGCATGAAGTGCACCAATCTCACTTCGTGTAGCGCGTGCACACGTTGACCTCTTCGCATCCGAGTAGTAATGAAAGAAGATGACTTTTTGTCTAAGGAACGATCACAGGGAAAGCTCCTCCTCCTCCACAAGCCAAGTCCCGATGCGCCATGGTGATCTGTCTCTTCACTCCGACAACACCTCTCGAACAGCCTTTCGGCGTCACCTCTCCCTCTCACGCTCTTGGACGCACACCCCCTTATAAAGGGGGTGTATATTCTGCGCTGCACGAAGTGCGCCAACCGCACTTCGTGCAGCGCGTGCACACGTTGCAAGGCAACATGTGCATGTTGCAGCTGCAATAAGCGATTACATCTCCCACTCGTCCAAAGCATGCCACATAGATAAAATGGTCGCATAGACCAATAAAAGGTGTTAAGTCACATAGACTAAATAGAGCTGGAGTCATTAGTCCCAAATGACTAATAGAAGTATCCAATCACACAGACCAAAATTGTGTCGGAGATCATAGTCCCAAAAGACTAATAGAACAGAGATCAATAGTCATAAAGACTATTAGAACAACTAATTCATACTTAGGAAAATGGCTCGTGCGATAGCAAGCACACTGAGCAATCTAATGTTATGAAAATTGTTACACCTTACATAGCTTCTCATAGAGCGATCAATGCTAAGAAAAGTTGTTACACCTAACTTAGCCGCTCCTCAAATGGTATATATAACCATTCTCTGAATGACACGTAGTCACTCACCTGATGACCCATTGTCATCCACCAGGTGGCTCCCAGTCATTTACCAGGTGGTACTGAACCTTTCTCCTGGTGGTACTTAACCGTTTTCCTAGATATAATGTCTTGCTATTTGCCCAGATTAAATAATCTCCACTTACATCAATATGAACATCTCTAATCCCTCATAATGACCATCAAGTCAAGAGCATATTCCATATTCTCAATATTCACAAATATTTCCATACATAACAGAAATGGATCGACCAGTGAATAATTCTCAAAGAATGTAAACTTATTTAATCTTCCTTTTTAGTGTGAATCCATTCATTTTAATCAGTCGCTTTCTTAGTCATGTTCCATAGACCGAATCATCCAGAGTCAATAGGTTTACATGCTAAAGTAGCAGACCTTGATTAAAACTTCAAGCAGACACCTAAATAGTCACAAAGAGTAAATGCTGAGATCAACATATAATCTCAAAGGTCTCACATAGTAGAGAAGTAGAGATCCTTTCTCCTACTACTCTTATTGTTGCCTTAGCACACGTGGTATGAATCACATGCTACGATGTTATTCTCTTTACCAATAAAGAGTGCATGTTTACGTTAACATCGTACAGATTTTGATCCAGACATTCCAAATGTCTAATCCTGAATTCAACATATGAATTCTAATCTGGCTCATTAAATAGGTATAGTAAATGGTGGGAACATTTACTTCTATCACTTTTCTTAAGTGATCTTATCTTGATACATATATCAAGACGATCCCAACTTATAGGTATGTATCCTATACATATAGCTTCCAAAGCTATCCTATAAGCAATAGTCTTACCCCTATTCGTACATAACAAACAGAGATTATTGTCCATGTGAGAGGACCAATCACTACTTGTCAACATGCTCACCGAGATCTTATCAGAATGTAACATCACATACACTGAATAAATTATGGCTTGAATTAAAAATAATCAAATTACAATATCTGATTGTCATTACAAAACTGTTACATTCTACGAAGTCCCATAGACTTTACATGCTCATTAAATGACTCTCTAGTCATTGGCTTAGTAAAAGGATCTGCAAGCATAGCTCGAGTAGGGATATACTCAAGAATCACCTTCCTCCTAGCAACAATATCCCTGATAAAGTTGTACTTTATAGCAATATGCTTGCCTTTGCTGTGATATTTGGGATCCTTGGAGAATGCTATAGCAGCTTGACTATCACAGTAGATAGTCACTGGACTCCCATTGTCTTCAGCAATCTTCAGATGCTTCAGAAACCTCCTTAACTAGACCGCTTCTTGTATAGCTGCCGAACATGCGACATATTCAGCTTTCATGGTTGATAAGGCCACACAGGCCTGTTTCTTGCTGTTCCAAGAGATGACGCCACCATTCAACAAGAACGCATGATCTGATGTAGATTTTCTATCATCTAGGTCCCCAGCCCAATCTGCATCTGAATAGCCTTTCAGGCTCATATATGATCCTTGATAACAGAGACTATAATCTGTCGTCGCTTTCAGATATCTGAATATCCTTTTCACTGCCTTCCAGTGTTTCGGTCCTGGGTTTGACTGGAAACGACTGACTAAGCCAACAACATAGCTGATATCGAGACGAGTACACAACATAGTGTACATTAAACTATCAACAACACTGACATATGGTTTTTTATTCATCTCGACTATTTCATTTGGAGTTTTGGGACTCATACTCTTGCTCAGAACAGTACCTTTCACAATAGGTGTATGTTCACTGTTGCAATTAGACATACTGAAATGTTGTAACATCTTATTTATATAAGACTCTTGAGACAAACCCAAAAGTCTCTTAGATCGATCCCTAATGATCTTTACTCTTAAGATATATTCAGCTTCTCCCATATCTATTGTGTCAAATTGTGATGAAAGTCACTTTTTGACTTCTATCATAAAACCTATGTCATTTCCAGCAATCAACATATCATCAACATATAATGATAAAATGATATACTTTCCTTTATCCTTCTTCAGGAAAACGCAATGATCCTCATTGATCATTTCAAAATCATAAGATAAAACCACTTTGTTAAATCTTATGTTCCACTGTCTTGATGCTTGCTTTAGCCCATATATAGATTTCTTCAATCTACATACTTTATCTTTTTGGCCTTCAGCAACGAAACCTTCTAGTTGAACCATATACATTTCCTCATCAAGCTCACCGTTAAGGAAAGCGATTTTTACATCCATTTGATGTAACTCCAAGTCTTAATGCGCCACTAAAGCCAAAATAACTCGAATTGACACAAACTTTACTATGGGAGAAAATGTCTCCTCAAAGTCAATACCCTTTGATTGGGTAAATCCTTTTGCAACTAGACGAGCTTTGTATCGGTTAATCGATCCATCAGCTTTCCTCTTTATTTTGAGAATCCATTTATTCCCAATAGCCCTTCAATCAGGAGGAAAATCGACTAACTCCCAAACATGATTCTTAACCATTGACTCCATTTCCTCAACCATTGCAACTTTCCACTTTTCTCCAGCTCTAGAGCCCAGAGAGCTTCGTTTACTGACTGAGGGTCTTCATCGTCAATAGGGAGTATCATCATTGCCTCATTCTCAATATCAAACTTCTTCTTAGGTTTGATCTTACGAACACTTTTCCGTAAGTTGGGCTGATGAGAAGTCACCCCGTGACTAGGCAAAGTACTCCCACTGGGTTGACTAGTTCCAGGTATCCCACTAGACAACTGTCCAATTGATAACGACTCTTCCTCCTCAAATAGAGGAACTGTCTTATCAACTTCACCTCTAGCTGGGAACTCAGTTTCAAGAAAAGTAGCATCTCTCGAATCCAATTCGGAGATTGTTCTATCTGATTGCTCACCTATGAAAACATAACTTTTGAAGTATCAGAATATCTTATAAAGATACACTTCTTACCTCTAGGTCATAGTTTTCCATACTTGTGAGAACTATCATGAACATATGCAGCCGACTCCCAGGGTCTCAGATTTCCCAAATCTGGTTTCCTGCTTGTCCAATGTTCATATGGGGTAGATGGAACTGACTTTGAAGACACTTTGTTAAGTATATAGGCTGCAGCTAGTAATGCATCTCCCCAATATGAGATCGACAAATTAGCCTGCACCATCATAGACCTAACCATTTCGAGAAGAGTCCTATTTCTTCTCTCAGCAACCTCATTTTACTGTGGAGTTCCAGGGATCGTCAACTGTCTAATAATCCCTTTATCATTATATATTATCTTGAACATATCAGATAAATATTCTCTACCACGATCAGTGCGTAAAGTTTTAACCTTACATTCCGTTTGATTCTCAACTTCGTTCATATAACAAATGAAGCAATCCAATGCTTCATATTTGTGAGAAATCAAATACACATGACCGAAACGAGAGAAATCATCAATAAATGTAATGAAATAGGAAGCTCCATATCTAGCCCTCACATTCATTGGACCACAAATATCCGAATGAATCAATTGCAACGGTGACTCTGCCCTAATAGTCTTACCGAATTGTTTCCTAATTACTTTTCCAGCAAGACAATGCTCACATACAGACAAGCTAATCTTAGCTTGAGAGCCCAATATGTTGGTTTATCCGAGCCGCAAAAACCGCTTTTTACGTTGCAGAAACCTCAGAAGCCCGGCCACGGATTCGTGCGAAGTATAAAAAAAATTACATGTACATGTTTAAAACCTTAGATCTACCTTAGATCTACATGAGAAGAGCATTACCTTTGATGCGACGCCCTTCGCTTATCCCGCTCATCCAAATGGCTTACCAGAACTCAAAAGTGTCAAGTGTGTACTCCTCTATTGGTATCCACACAAGCAATAGGTGGAGAAAATCAACCTAGAGTGTGCTAGCACTCTTGGAAGTTTCGGCCAAGGAGGATTGGGAGAGAGCAAGAAGGAGAGGAGGAAGAAGATGAAGTTAATCCCCTTAACTTCACACTAAAGCACTCACATAATGGTGGTGGTTGGCCACTTCATGGTGGGTTATATACTTGCATGTAATACCAAGAGCCATGGCTCTTGGTCTCCCTTATGAAGTGACACCCCATGATGTGTCCATGATGATGTGGAACATCATTATTGGCGGGCCCCCATGCCAAGTCACCATGACATGACAATTGGTCAAGTCAAAATTGACCATTCATCTTCCCTCTCAAGTCAAGTCAAACTTGACCTCTAATCTCCCATAGTTGATCAAATCCAACCATTTGATTCAAGTCAATTTGATTTAATGAATCTCTATTCATTAATTTAAATTGACTCAATGAATCAAATCTAAATTATACTCATTCAACACTTGAATCAAATTGAGTTTAACTCAATTAGTCTAATTTGGATTACTCTTAATCTAATTTGGTTCATCCCATGAACCTAATCCTCATGGTCCATCATATGAACCTAATCTCCATCTAATTGCCCTTTGTGTGTGACCCTATAGGTTCTTGTAACGTTGTCAATGCTCCTAAACCGATTTAGGAATATAAGCAATGAGCGGTATCTAGCAACACATCATTGCTACTCAAGTTATAAGAATGTTGAGATCCAACATCACCTTTGTGACTACTAATTGTGACTCTCACAATTTGTGACAATGTCCCTCTATCCTTAACATCTAGATTGACCAATTGAGGCATAGACTGTGTCATCATCGGTACAATCTATATCTTGAACTCCAAGTAGACTCACTCTAATCAAATGAGCTCAATATCTCATATTGACTTATTTAGGCATGACCATGCACTTCGTGGTCTCACTCTATCAAGAATAACGATGTCACTCCCATCATATAGGAGGGATAGATCTCATCTACATCACTCACATCCTTCTGCATAATTTGTTACATACCCAGTAATCACCTTTATAGTCTACCCATTTACGGGTGACGTTTAACGAAGCCAAAGTATGCAACTCCTTATGTAGGGAACCATGGTGACTTCAGGTCCAAGGACTAATAGTCATACTAATAGTCACATGAGAAAGTATATGACACTCATATAACGATCCATGATACTTTCTCATAGCGGGTCATTCAGTATACATTCTTCAATGCATATCCATGTGTCAACTTGATATCTCATATCCATGACTTGTGAGATCAAGTCATCGAGTTGTCCTACATGCTAGTCTCTACGTATTAATATTGTCCCTGAATGTTAATACTTGACTAGGAATGATTAAGAGTAGGGTTCTCTATATCATCTCATTATCGATTCAACCAATCGATTGATATAGATAAGAACCTTCTACTCAAGGACGTTATTATACTTAGTTATTTGACACCAATACAAGTAAATATAATAACCATGCCTTTATCAATAGGAATATGATACAATAAAGTCCATACAAAAATCATCACATGATTGACTCTAGGGCTTTCACTAACAATCTCCCACTAGCACTAATGTCAATCACTGTAGTATCTAATACCCAATGACCTAGTGTGACCATCATGCTTTTTATGTGCCAAAGCCTTGGTCAAGGGATCTGCGATGTTAGCCTCTTTGGGTACTCTGCAAATCTTCACATCTCCTCTATCGATAATCTCTCGAATGAGATGGAAGCGCCGTAGTATGTGTTTGGTCCACTGGTGTGAGCGAGGTTCCTTAGCCTGCGTAATCGCTCCATTGTTGTCACAATAGAGCTCTATAGGATATGCTATGCTAGGAACCACCCCAAGCTCAGTAATGAACTTGCGGATTCAAACTGCCTCCTTTGCTGCCTCTGATACAGCGATATACTCAGTCTCTGTTGTAGAATCAGCAACTGTGTCCTACTTCGAACTCTTCCAGCTCACAACACCACCATTCAAGCAAAACACGAACCCTGACTATGATCTATAATCATCCTGGTCAGTTTGGAAGCTGGCTTTACTGTAACCCTTTACATTTAGCTCCTCATCGCCTCTAAATATCAAGAAATATTCTTTAGTCCTTCTCAAGTACTTAAGAATATTCTTGACTGCTATCTAATGATGCTCACCTGGATCTGACTGGTATCTACTCGTCAGACTCAAAACATACGAGACATCAGGATGAGTACATAGCATGACATACATGATAGATCCTATAGCAGATGCATAAGAGATCTTATCCATGCGGTCTCTCTTCTCTCTAGAAGAGGGATTTTGAGTCTTCGAAAGACTCACACCATGTGACATCGGCAGAAGTTCCTTCTTGAAATTTTGTATGGAAAACCGTAGTAATACCATATCAATATATGTACTTTGACTTAGGCCAAGCAATCTCTTAGTCTATCTCTATAGATCTTGATGCAGTAAATACAGGCTGCTTCACCTAAGTCCTTCATTGAGAAGCACATCCCCAGCCAAGTCTTCACAGACTGTAGCGAAGGGATGTCATTCCCAATGAGTAGTATGTCATCCACATACAATACAAGGAAGACAACTGTGTTACTATTAACCATCTTGTAGACACAGGGTTCATCTTCATTCTTGATGAAACCAAACTATTTGATCGCATCATCGAATCGAAGATTCCAGCTCCGAGAAGCTTGCTTTAGCCCATAAATGGACCTTTGCAGCTTGCATACTTTTCCAGTATGCTGTGGATCTACAAAATCCTCAAGTTGTGTCATGTACACATCCTCGAGCAAGTTTCCATTCAGAAACACAGTTTTGACGTCCATCTGCCAGATCTCATAATCATGGTACACTGCAACAGCAAGCATGATCCGAATGGACTTAAACATCGCCACTGGAGAAAAGGTTTCATCATAGTCAATACCATGAATTTGCTTGAAACCTTTAGCCACCAATCGACCTTTATAGGTATGCGTAAGTCCATCCATGTCAGTCTTTCTCTTAAAGACCCACTTACACCCAATGGGTTTGATGCCTTCAGGTGGATCAACCAAAGTCCATACTTGGTTGGTGTACATGGATTCCATCTCGGATCTCATGGCCTCTAGCCATTTCTCAGAATCTGGGCTCATCACATCTTCCTGATAGGAGGTAGAATCATTCTCAATGAGCATAACGTCATCATGGTCAGACAAGAAAAATGAGTATCTCTCAGGCTGACGACGTACCCTATCAGATCTGCGAAGAGGTAGGTCTACCTAAATAGGTGGTTGTTCCACAACTCTTTGTGCAACAAACTCATCACCCACAACACTTTGTGGTTCATGTTCAACTTCCATCAAAGCCTTAGTGCTATGGTCCTTATCTTGAATTTCTTCAAGATTGAACGTACTCCCACTTGTTTTTCTAGAAACAAAATCCCTTTCTAGAAATACCCCAGTCTTTGCCACAAACACTTTGTACTGATTGGGAATGTAGAAGTAATATCCCTTCGTGTCCTTGGGATATCCAACAAAATAACACTTATCGGATTTGAGTCCTAGTTTGTCTGAGACTAGATGTCTAACATAAGCCTCACAATCCCAAATCCTCATGAAAGACATCTTGAGATTTCTCTCTGTCCATATCGTATATAGTGTCTTTATCACAACCTTGGATGGTACACGGTTAAGTGTGAAGGCTGCTGTGTCTAGAGCATATCCCCAAAAGGATATAGGAAGATCCGTGTGACTCATCATAGATCGTACCATATCTAATAGGGTACGATTCCTCCTTTCAGATACATCATTCCACTGTGGTGTTCCAGGAGGAGTGAGTTGGGATAGAATCCCACACTCAGTTAGATAGTCACGAAACTCATGACTAAGGTATTCACCACCTCGATCTGATCGAAGTATCTTAATACACTTGCCAAGTTAGTTTTGTACTTCATTCTTGAATTCTTTGAACTTTTCAAAGGATTCTGATTTATGTGTCATCAGATACACATAACCATATCTACTGGAGTCATCAGTAAATGTAATGAAGTATCTGTAACCACCTCTAGCTGTAACATTGAAAGGACCGCCTACATCACTATGTATAAGTCTTAACATGTCTGTTGCTCTCTCGCTGTGTCCACTAAAGGGAGTCTTGGTCATCTTGCCTAAAAGGCAAGACTCGCATGTCTTATATGATTCAAAATCAAATGAGTCTAGCAGCCCATCCTTATGGAGTTGGGATAAGCGACTCTCATTTATGTGACCTAAGCAACAATGCTAGAGATAGGTTTGGTTCAACTCATTTGACTTGAACCTTTTGGTACTTATGTTATAGATGAGACTCTCTAAGTCTAGAATGTAGAATCCGTTCATTAGAGGAGCACTACAATAGAACATATCATTTAAATAAACTAAACAATATTTGTTCTTTATTATAAATGTAAATCCTTTCTTGTCCAAACAAGAAATCGAAATTATGTTCTTAGTCAAAGCAGACATATAACAACATTCATCTAGTTCTAGTACAGCCCAGAGGGCAGAGATAGATCATAAGTTCCTACAGCAACAACAGCAACTCTTGCTCCATTTCCTACTCGTAGGTCCACCTCACCCTTTGTCAATACCCTACTATTTCTCAGTGCCTGCACATTGGTACAGATGTGAGATGCACATCCGGTATCTAATACCCATGATGAAGAAATACATAGATTGACTTCTATAACATTTATACCTGAAGTAGAAGTCTCACTTCTCTTCT
Source organism: Wurfbainia villosa (assembly GCA_025175895.1). Classification (NCBI taxonomy): domain Eukaryota; kingdom Viridiplantae; phylum Streptophyta; class Magnoliopsida; order Zingiberales; family Zingiberaceae; genus Wurfbainia; species Wurfbainia villosa. The sequence goes on from CM045988.1 coordinate 112,691,452, forward strand.
TCTTAAGATCTTCCAGGTATGCTTTGCAGTTACGCTTCCAGTGTCTAGCTTCCTTGCAGTGGAAGCAAGTCCCTTTTTTGGCCACCCCTGCTTTCGGTTTCAGTTCCTTGCCTTTGCCCTTGGCTTGGGACTTTCCCTTACCTTTAGGCTTTCCCTTGCCTTTCTTCTTTTGCACCATTAAAATGGAGTCAGATTTTCCCTTCTTAAGGTTTAGCTCAGCAGTTCTCAACTGTTGGATCGAGAAACGTCGCTAGAGGAGGGGGGGGTGAATAGCGAGCGTAAATCTTTTCGTTCGATACACGAGTAAGCACATTGGAAAATAAAGAGACACGTTTATTTTACTTGGTTCACAACCCAGTAGTTGCTACTCCAAGGCTCTATCGGTCCTAGACCGTGTACAGAGGGCAAAACACTATAACGTCTCCTCCTCGTTGGAGGTAGGAGACAACGATCACAAAACCGAAAGTACGAGGATGAGGCAACAAGCCTACCTCACCTCGTTACGAACAAAAACAAAGAATACAATATCAAAATAGATTACTTGATGCTGCTGCCGACGAAGAAGATCAGAACTTGTCATCGCGTCGGCATTATGACGGTGTTGGAGCGTTGGCGTTGTAGGAGCACTTGAGAATAAACTTGATGATCTTTGGAGTTGGAATCCTCCCCTCCTTTTATAGATTTTGTCCTCTGAATGTGTCTCCTCATATTTCGGAACAGATCACGAAGTCGTACAAATTTTATCGCGAAGTGGCCGCATCAAATCTTATCCATTTTGATCTAGCACAAAGACTGATTCGTCGCCATCAGTTGACTGATGCCTCCCATCAGTCGACTGCTTAATGTCCAACAGTTGACTGCCAGCCTGGCCACTTCCCTGTAGTAAGAGGTTATTACGGAAAATGGTAAATACGACGGTTTCTAACCGTCCGATCTCGACCTAGACCTTCCACAGGAAGTCTTAGTTGGATCGTCGCCTATGGTCGTCTATGTACAGAGGACACGACCTTACCATCTCTCACTCACACGAGCTTACCTCGATACTTATTGTGCCACTTTCGCTTCAGGCCTTCCACTCGATTTCTTCGGCTCCCTCCGAAGTCACTCGAGTGTCGCCCGACCACCGCGGCTTCCTCCGGGTGTCGCTAGCCTTCAGCTCCAGCTTTAGTATTTTTCTGCACACTCAATTTAGCTCGTGAGATAACGATGTAAACTTAACTTTGTGTCTTTGCCATAATCAAAACACAGGTTCGATTATCTAGTGTCCCTGCACCAACATTAACATGTTGAGCATCTCAGACAGTGGCTTATCAATTTCATTCATGTTGTAATTCATGACAAATTGATTGTAGCTTTGTGGCAAAGATTGCAAGATCAAGTCAGTGGCCAGATCTTGGCCAAGTGGGAATCCCAACCTGTGTAGGTTTTCTATGTACCCATCTTGAGTACATATGGACCTACGTGAGTACCATCTTGCATTTTGGACTGAAACAATGCCTTAGAGATCTCATATCTCTCATGCCTTGCTTGTCCTTAATATAGTTGATGAAGATGTTCAACCATATCATAAGCATTCATGAACTCGTGTTGCTTCTGAAGCTCAGAGTTCATGGTTGCGAGTATGAGACATGATACATCTAATGCATCATCTTGATGCTTCTTGTAAGCATCTTTGTCAGTTCGCGAGGCAGTGGCAGGAGGTGCCTTCGGAATGGGCTGCTCTAGGATGTACAATTTCCTTTCTTGGGTGAGAACGATTCTTAAGTTCCTGTATTAGTCCAGGAAATTAGCTCCATTGAGCTTTTCCTTCTCAAGGACAGAACGCAAGGAGAGAGTGTTCGTGTTTGTTGACATGGAAATCTACAATATACACAATGCAAAAAATTAATATCATATTCTATTTATCATTTAATTAGGCCTTTAATCAAATGATACTCCCACTGAATTACAGGACTTTTGTAGAATCGAGTTATGGATGTGGTCAAACCACATTACTAGATTCATACAAACTAGCTATAATTCTTGCGAGACAAGATCCACATCATACTACGCCTTGAGTTAGCTTTGGCTAAATCGCCCAAGACTTAGTATGATCGGTAGGTAACATATTACCGATTACATCTCCATGCAACTCTTATTTATAGGATCAAGACCCATATTTACAAAAGACCTTGAGTTAGCTTTGGCTAAATCGCCCAAGATTTAGTGTAAATGCGATCTTATCCTATCTTTTCAACGGTTGGAATATACCTATAGTTCTACTCGATCCAATTGAGTTAACTAGTTTTACTGAATCTAATTGAGCTTACTCTCACCCAACTCGTGATAGATTGGACCAAGATTGTCCCTCCGTACCCTACCAAGATAATATGCGTTGCTCTGCTTTGGCAGATTCAACAACTACAAATGATCGAGGTAGCGATGGGTATCAAGACTTTGTAAGCATTTTCGAGTTGATTTGATTATGATCTAATCTAATCGTGAATGTGTATCATATACGCATCAAGGTCTTTATTACCCTACACTAGCATGCATCACATACATACAAGCATTATACTATCATGCATCATATACATACAAGAAAAATATACTAGCATGCATCATATACATACAAGCAAAATTTACTAGCATGTATCACATACATACAAGCAAAATAAATATATCAACATATATATATAAATTAATTGTGATGAGGTCATGACCCTACTACGATCTTCTCAAGCCAATGAGAAGATCGGACGGTCAACCTAGGGTTAGCGGCTACTCCAAGCGCCTCCTTTGACCGCCATGTGTCGTCGGCACCCTCCTCGTAACTCCGTCTACTAGTGGACCTTTCACCGCTCTATTTTGTACATTACAAACATGAAACTCGAGTTACATTTGAGTCTAAAACTATTTACAACTAGAATTTTTAAAAGAAGAGGCACGACGCACAGGTCGTATACCCTATACAACATGCACAACCACAAAAACGTCACGCAAGCCATATTATGAATTACAACACATTTATCATCCAATCATATTGGGGTTCTTAAGCCATGACCATCACAAAATTATACATAATTCTAAATTATGTATTTTACAGAAAATTTCTATAATTTTTCCTATTTTTGTTTTTTCAATTTTATGAGTCACATCTCTGTAACGGTCCCGCTAAGCGGTTTCCGGGCGCGATCTCGGGACAATGCCCCTTTTGGGGTTAGGGGAAGCGCCCCTACTCGCAAAATAAACTTTGCGAGTGTCCCATCTTGATCTTACAGCGACTTAAGTCGCTGTCCCAAAAACCTAAAGCAAGATTTCGCCGTTCCGGAGAGTTTTTCTCGGTGGTTGAAGCCTACAAGTGTCGTAACACTTGTTGCTTCGACTCTTCGAGAAAAATACCCAAAAATTCTATAAAAATAGAAAATTTATAGAAACTTATAGATCTATAATTTTTATATCTAATACAAAAACTATAAAAATTAAACACATACATGCTTCGCACGTGGCTCTGATACTACTGTTGGACTATCTGAGCCGCAAAAATTACTTTTTGCATTGCGGAAATCTCGGAAGCCCGGCCACGGATCCGTGCGAAGTATAAAAAAAATTATATGTACATGTTTAAAACCTTAGATCTACATGAGAAGAGCATTACCCTTGATGCGACGTCCTTCGTTTATCCCGCTCGTTCAAATGGCTTGCTGGAACTCAAGAGTGTCAAGTGTACACTCCTCTATTGGTATACACACAAGAAATAGGTGGAGAAAATCAACCTAGAGTGTGCTAACACTCTTGGAAGTTTCGGCCAAGGAGGATTTGGAGAGAGCAATAAGGAGAGGAGGAAGAAGATGAAGTTAATCCCCTTAACTTCACACTAAAGCACTCATATAATGGTGGTGGCTGGCCACTTCATGGTGGGTTATATACTTGCATGTAATACCAAGAGTCATGACTCTTGGTCTCCCTCATGGGGTGGCACCCCATGATGTGTCCATGATGATGTGGAACATCATTATTGGCCAGCTCCCATGCCAAGTCATCATGACATGACAATTAGTCAAGTTAAAATTGACCATTCATCTTCCCTCTCAAGTCAAGTCAAACTTGACCTCTAATCTCCCATGATTGATCAAATCCAACCATTTGATTTAAGTCAATTTGATTTAATGAATCTCTATTCATTAATTTAAATTGACTTAGTGAATCAAATCTAAATTAGACTCATTTAACATTTGAATCAAATTGAGTCTAACTCAATTAGTCTAATTTGGATTCCTCTTAATCCAATTTGGTTCATCCCATGAACCTAATCCTCATGGTCCATCATATGAACCTAATCTCTATCTAATTGTCCTTTGTGTGTGACCCTATAGGTTCTTGTAACGTTGATAATGCTCCTAAACTGATTTAGGAACATAAGCAATGAGCGGTATCTAGCAACACATCATTGCTACCCAAGTTACAAGAATGTTGAGATCCAACATCACCTTTGTGACTACTAATTGTGGCTCTCACAATATGTGAGAATGTCTCTCTATCCTTGACATCTAGATTGACCAATTGAGGCATAGACTGTGTCATCCTCGGTACAATCTATATCTTGAACTCCAAGTAGACTCACTCTAATCAAATGAGCTTAATATCTCATATTGACTCATTTGGGCATGACCATGCACTTCGTGGTCTCACTCTATCAAGAATAATGATGTCACTCCCGTCATATAGGAGGGATAGATCCCATCTATATCACTCACATTCCTCTGCATAATTTGTTACATACCCAGTAACATCCTTTATAGTCCACCCATTTACGGGTGACATTTGACGAAGTCAAAGTATGCAACTCCTTATGTAGGGAACCATGGTAACTTTAGGTCCAAGGACTAATAGTCACATGAGAAGGTATATGCCACCTATATAACGATCCATGATATTTTCTCATGGCGGGTTATTCAGTATACATTTTTCAATGCATACCCATGTGTCAACTTGATATCTCATATCCATGACTTGTGAGATCAAGTCATCGAGTTGACCTATATGCTAGTCTCTACGCATTAACATTGTCCCTGAATGTTAATACTTGACTAGGAATGATTAAGAGCAGTGTTCTCTATATCATCTCATTATCGATTCAACCAATCGATTGATATAGATAAGAACCTTCTACTCAAGGACGTTATTATACTTAGTTATTTGACACCAATACAAGTAAATATAATAACCATGCCTTTATAAATAGGAATATGATACAATAAAGTCCATACAACAATCATCATATGATTGGCTCTAGGGCTTTCACTAACACAATAAACCCTCTTTAACTAACCGATTCATGCGATCTTGTCCTATATGTCCTAATCTAGCATGCCAAATATCATCAGTTATTTCTGCATCACTAGTAAGAGCAATATTTGAACCGCAATTATCAATCACACAATTGTCATTTGGTTCCACATCAAGAACCATAAAACCATTCGTTAAAAAATCATAATCGATTGACACTGAGTCAATCTTGAGTTCAACACACCGACTGTAAAAATTTATACAAAATCTTAAATCAAGAAGACAAGTAATGGAAATAAGATTCCTCCGAATCTCAGGAGCATACAGGATATCATGTAGAAACAATGTTCTTCCACCCCGAAGGTTAAGTTTGCAAGTGTCGACTCCTTTGACTTCGACTCTTGCATTGTTTCCTACATATATCCATTTGTTGCTAGCTGGTACCCGGCGGTACTCCACATATGTAACTCGCTCCCGAGCTACATGGTTGGTTGCTCCTGAATCTATAATCCACAAAGGATAAGAATCAGCCAACAACACAGAACTAGCAACAAAATGCTTAGAAGACAGACTAGAAGTTACTTTTCTTGGCTCGGTACACTCCCGAGCGTAGTGACCATTCTTGTCACAATTAAAGCAAGTTACCTTGCTTTTAGGTTTCTTCCCTGTCTTATTCTTCTTCTTCTTCTTCTTCTTGAATGGGCCTGTCCCACCTGCAGCAGCAGCTTCTTTCTTCTTTCCCTTTCCCTTCTTGAACCATCTCTTTTTCTTGGATCCAGATGATCCAGCAGAACCGGTAGCCAAGTAGGCTTGGCTAGAAATCCTTGCGGATTCTACTCTCTCCGCCTCTAATTCAACATGGCACGAGACATCAGCGAAAGTCTTAATACTCTCGCTGTGAGTAAGGGTTTGCTTCATGGTCTCCCAAGAATCTGGAAGGGGGATCGAATACTGCCTGAACCTATTGTTCATCTGTCAGCTCGTGACCGGCAGTTCTAAGCTCCCGAATCATATTCGACATCTCCCTGAGATGTTGAACCATAGTAACATTTAGGCTCTTCTTGTAGCTATCAAACTTGATCGTCAGCTGTCGAAGCTTGCTCAGACTGACTCCGCTGTACTTGTCCTTAAGGGCAACCCAGACAACATGAGATGAAGGATACAGCTCATACTCAAATACTAGGTCATCAATCATTGAACTAATCAAGATTCCCTTAGTAGTGGATTCTTTCTTCTTCCATGCCTTGTAGGCATCAAGATCTTGCCTGTTTTGTGCAGTGGGACCATTTACAGGTTCTACCATGATCTGATTTACAGCCTCTAGAATTTCTTGTTCCTCAAGAACACACTGTATCTTAAGGTGCCAGATCTTATAGTTATCTCCATTGAGTTTCTCACCCTTATTGAGTTCAGCTATAATATTTTTAGTTGCCATAACCTAACATAAATAAATACATTATTTAGTTATTCAGTGTATGATTTTATGTATGTAATCTATAAATTGACTCAATGTGAATTCGATTTGGTTTACAAAATCAAGTGACAATCCAATTCTCACTCATCATTTGTATGTTCCAATCGAATCGACTTTGATCAATTATATTACATACATCCCATCTTAACATGATATTATTAAATGAACATATCATTTAAATTAAACTCAATATGAACAAATCAAGGAGCAAAAATATCATGCATCATGCAGATTTAACAGTATAAAATGAACATATCATTAAATTAAACTTGCTGTACATTGTCAACACATAACAAAGATAACTCTACTAAGAATGTTACATATAACATTCTTCCTACTCATAACTGAAAAAAAAAATTAAACAACAAGATAGATAATCATTACTCCCACTAGGACAAACACTAGTGTAGTAATGATCCAAACATGCTCAATCTTCTTGGGTTGAACTAAGACATCCCCCGCCGAGATGCTCTCAAGATGATGCCAGAATGCAGAATCTTTTAAGGACACCTTTGAAGCGATCCAAAAGGAAAGATTCCATCAGGGTCCTCTTCCAAATCATCCTCTGGATCTTCACGGTGCACCTCACAGTCCTCATAGTGAAGCAGCTCAGCGCATAATTAGGTATATGAAACGCGCCCCTCATAGCGCCCCCAGCTCTGATGCACTATGTCACTAAGGTGTTGTGGCAGTGAGCGGACCAGAGCCCAGATCCTGTAATTCTCTAGAATAGGAAACTCCTGCATCTCGAGTCTTCAGAATAATCTGTCCAATCTCCCTATGTGCCACCCGACTCCATGTGCTGAGTCATACTCTATCCCCTGGATAGCCTCCCTCAGCCGGTTACGCAATACAACGTGTCTGGTCATCGTGGTAATCATCCGTGCCATCTGTAAAAATTAAAATTAATTAAGTCAATACAAAACTGACAAACCAGTACACTTACCGGCTTAATTCAATTTATATTTCGGCATAGAACGAACACATTCAATCAAGGATTAATCTCCTTGATTTTGTGGAGAACAGTCAACCGATACGCTTAGACCAGTCGACTGATACATTTACTAGTCAACTATCATCTAAGTCCAATCGATCTAAACTATTTTGACATGACCATTAATGCGAAAACTAAACACCTTCATTTCTCTTCAAATACCCCAGGCACTCGAGTGACATGAACGGTTATTTATTTTCACATCGTCCCTAGCCATCAACTCTAGTTCTTTTTGACCTACCTTTAAGTTGTTTTATTTGAGCTCTATTTATTCCAAACAAATACTCGACAATTCAGTTATGAGTTTAGTTGACTAAAGTCAACTTTAGCAAGTCAGTCAATACCGACTTCTAAGCATTGTGTTTAACTCAGCCTGATTTGACCTCGACTGACTCAGCCACAACTGATTTAGTCAATGTCAAATCATGTTAATCAACGGCAATCTGGACAAATCCAGTTCGATCAATTTGTTAAAGCATGATCAAGTCGAACCAACACTTGTTCCATTAGAGTTGAGTTAATCAAGTCCAATTTACACTTGGTCGTGCCAGAGCACTTAACACAATACTTGTTTGATCCAATTGGACACTTAGCTTTCATTAAAATCCAATTAAATTGAACCTATGCCCAAATTAATTTGGATCTCAAAATTAAAACCTAAGTCCAATTAATTAATTTCAAATTAGGTCTCTCTAATTGAAAGCCCAATTAGAAATCTAGCCCAATCAAAAATCCAATGCTCAACCCATCTAATTCGGCCCACATCTTAAGCCAAATTAAACTTACCGAACAAATTAAAAAAAATCTGTACAAAACAGATTTATTAACTCGGTTCCAATTAATTAATTTCAAAAAACCGTTAGGAAGAACCGCCGCCAGTAGGTAAATCGCCCTGACAGGCGGTAAACCACCCTGGCTGGCGGTAAACCGTCCTGGCCTACAGGGAAAATGCCCTGCCGGTAGTTCAACCACCCTGGCAGGCGGTAAACCGCCCTAGCAGGTGATAAACTGCCCTGCCGACAGTGATACCACCTTGGCCGGCGGTAAAACTACCCTGTCGCCGATTAAAGCGCCTGGCGATTATCTATGCCGCCGGCCGACGGTAAAGCGCCTATCGGCGGTTAAGCGCCTGTCGGCGATTATACGCCTACTGGTGACGATAAACTACCTGCTGGCGGATACCGCCTGCCGGGTAAATCGCGCCTGCCAGCGATTATACCGCTTGGTCGGCGGTAATCGCCTGCGGCAGCGATAATCGCTCGCCGACGGTAAATCGCTTTTGCCGCTCGATGATACCTCCTTGGCCAATCGCCTGCTGGTATGATACCGCTTGGCCGGCGTATCGCCCTCCTTGCGATATCTGCTCGCGGTAAAAACTTCCTGTCCGACGCGATAATACCGCCTTGGCCGACGGTAAAACTGCCCAGGCAACATTCAAACTGCCCTGGCCGACAATGAAACCACCCTTCCAGGGTAGTTTCCCGCCAGGGCAGTTAGTGCTTCCAGATCGGTCTAACTGCCCGGCCAGTTTATCCAGAGTGATTTTCCACTCGACAAATCACTCTGGAATGGCCAGGGTAGTTTGTCCAGAGTGGTATTCCACTCGACAGAAACAATGTTCAGTACTGTTCATCTTTTTCTTCGTGACTTTTTCTTTCGATTTCATGATGAATAGTATTTTTGCAGAAATAAAAACTTTCTAATCTCTATTAGATGCTTACCAACTATAGCTCTGATACCATTGTTGGTAATTTTAACATCTAATCGAGATTATCTAAACAAAAATAATGGAAAAACGAAGCTGAAAAAATTGGAAAAAACTTGCAGAACCTCCTCGCGTCCGAGTAATAATGGAAGAAGATGACTCTCTGTCTAAGAAACGATCACAGCGAAAGCTCCTCCTCCTCCACAAGCTAAGTCCCGACGCGCCTTGGTGATCTGTCTCTTCACTCCGAAAACACCTCTCGAACAACTTTTCGGTGTCACCTCTCCCTTTCACGCTCTTGGATGCACACTCCCTTATAAAGGAGGTGTATATTCTGCGCCGTACGAAGTGCGCTAACCGCACTTCGTGCAGCGCATACACACGTTGTTTTGCAATAAGCAACGTGTACATGCTGTAGCCGCAATAAGCAGTTACAGTTGCTTTCAAAAATAACGAAAAAATTGGAGGCGAGAAATCTGCATTTTATTTCCTTTTCTACCGTCGCCTTAAGCCGAGGCTTTGCTTCAATCGGCGGTGTGGCTTCTTAAGGTGGCACAATGACTTTCTTTCCAGATCCTTGTAAGGTCAGTTTAGGATGAATAGGACGAAAGAAATATACCCAAACGAATAAGATTCACTAAAAAAAATTAAAATAACGCCGAATTTTAGTAACTAACAAAGTTTGTTATAAATTTATAATGAAATTTATGATGAATTATTATATCGTTGTAAATTAATAATTATTTTTGCAATAAAAAAAATTTTATCACAAAAATTTCAATATTTATAATAAATTAAATTTCGTTGTAAATATCGTTCCTACTTTACAATGAATATGATTTTTCGTTAAAAATTTACGACGAAAAATTAAATTCATTGTAAATTTTTGTGACGAATTAGGAATTCATTGTAAATTTTTACAACGAATTCAGAATTCGTTGCAAAATTTGCTACGAAATATTTTTGCAACGACTTCTATTTTTGTCGTAGATTTTCAACGATTTTAGAATTCATTGCTGCGATAAATTTGACAATGAACAAGTTCATCAGAGTTTTTAAATTATTTTGACAAAAAAATGTGGCAATTGCTGGCGAAGTTTGAAACACAAAGTTTGCGACGAATTTCATCTTTCGTCGTAGAATTTGCGATAAATTTCAAATTCGTCATCAATTCCGTGATGAATTTTATCTTTTATTGTAAATTTGTGACGAAATTTACAATCAATATATTTAATGGTCAAATTCCGATATAATCCTTTCCCCACATCCTTTCTTCCTATCATCCCGCGTTTGCATTCCAAAGGTACGCTCTATCTCCTCTCTCGCTAGATCCATGATAGGCTCGGGCGGATCGAAAATTTGTCAAATTTTTTAAATTATTTTGGTAAAAAAAAATGCGTCCTGATCATCCTGTGTCCATGCTCCAAAGATACGCTCTTCCTCCTCTCTCGCTCGATCCACCACTGGCTTTGGCGGATTGACATTGGCATCGCTCACGGCGGGCCGACATGGGGCCGACGATTGGTGACACCCCCTGCTGGAACAAAAAAATTTTGCGACGACGAAATTTCGTGAGATTTTTAAAATTATTTCGGTAAAAAAATACAACAATTGTCGATGAAGTATGAAACACAAAATTTGTGATGAATTTAAGGTTTCATTACAAACTTTGCAACGAATTTGAAATTCGTTGCCAATTCTGCGATGAATTTTATCTTTTGTTGTAAATTTGCGATGAAATTTGGAACGAATATATTTCGTTGCCAAATTGCCCTATGATCTTTCCCCCTTTTCTTTCTCCCGATCATTCCATGGTCGCACTTCAAAGGTATGCCTCTCTCGCTCGATCCACCACTGACTCTGGAAGATCGGCATCGACGGGTCGGCGCCAACCATCGCAGGGTCGACGGTCGGCGATGCCCCAGTAGGTGGCATTGCCGCACGCAGGGGGCGACACCCCCTGCTGAGGCATTGTCCTTGTGCGGGGGTGATGCCCACCCCTACTGGGGCATCGTCCCCACGCGGGCATCCACGCATGTGGGGGCATTGCCCCCTGCAGGGATGATGCCCCAATAGGGGGCATCACCCCCTAGTAGGGGGGGCGATGCCCCAGCAGGGGGAGGGACACCCCCAGCGGTATCGCTGCACACGTGACGAGCGAGGGGGGGGGGGGGGTGCGTCTGCTTGGGCCCCTTGCCAGCCTAGTGACACCCCTTATTGATCAGCGACGTCTTTTTGTAGAGGCAACGCCTCTTGTAGGCCCAGGGATGCCCCCCTGCAGAGCTGATGCCCCATACTAGCCGGCGAGGCCCCCTGCTAGTCCAGTGACACCCAACGCATGCTCAGCCAGTGTGGGGCAACGTCTAGCGCATGCTAACGACCCGCACAGGCTGAACACGCGTTGGGCGTCGTTGGGCCAATAGGGGGCCTCACTAGCTAGCATGGGGCCTCACCCTTGCAGGGGGTGTCCTTGGGCCAACATGAGGCATTGGCCCCACAAAAGGACATCGCTGGGTTAGCAGAGGTCATCATTGATTAGCAGGGGCATCGCTTGCTCGACAAGGGACCCCAATAGATGCCCCTGTGCAGGGACGCCACTGGGGGGTGTCACCCCCATGTGGGCTGAGCGGGGGCAATGCCCAATGCATGCCTAGTGACGACCAGCACGGGGGTTAGCCCAAGTCTATGATCGTCATCATTATGTGAGGTTTTCACAACCATGTTGTCACGACCGTATTGTCCCCCTTTACTAGTTTATATAAAGTGTACTGAATTTTAATATTTTCGATCTTCTATATGTTTAATTTCTCACATGGTTATTCGTCTTTGATTAGGTGATTGTGGTGTACACAAAGGATTGTACTGATAAGCTTATCATACATTATTTGCCACCAGTGACGGTACTCTTTATTCTAAATTTTTATACTTATCATCTTATAATATATATAACATCTATTTTTATATATTTCTTTTACTATAAAGTTTATTATTAATTTGATATGTTATAATTTAGTTATAATTCATTATCATATCAAAAATAGATATGGAATAATTAGAAAAATATATTTTTGATATAAATTTGGAAACAAAAATAATAGAGAAAGAAAGGAGTTGAATGTGTAAAAAGAACTTACCTGAACGTCGGAGTTTAACTGATGAATTTATTATTGGGCTGGAATTTTTTTTTTAAATTTTGCTTGTAGTAATATTGAGTTTATGGATAGGAATAAATTAAGGTATCCGTGCAAGAAGTGTCATGACCGTTCTCATTTCTTATCGTAACCAATATCAAAATAACATAATGCAACATTAAAATGGGCAGACAGAATCAATAATCTTATGAACTCAAAACAACATACATTTTAAAATTTCTTTCCAAGTAGCAACGTTATATGGGGGATTTATTGTTGTTTTTTCCCCTTTATAATCCTTTTCTTTTAGGCAACTAATTTTATGATACAATAAGTGCCTATGTTTATCCACAGATTTATAGGATGTCACCATTCTTTGAGAAGATGAGTGACAACTTCTTTATAACTTACCTTCTTTTTCTTTACTCAATTTTCATCGCTATCTATCTATGGTATCTTAACTTCTCCGGTCGAACTCTCGCCTTCAACTTTCCTTTAGCTAAGACTCGGAATCATGCCTAGTAACATGACATTAAGAGGATCTGTCATTTGTTCTAACTTCTTGTGTCGTTCTGAATTGACATCCGTGGTTCGCATGTTCATTAACCTTTCTTCAGGTTTGTATATTGTCTATCTTGCTCATTGATTGCTTCGAGTCGATATTTGTCGAGCAATCCAACCTGATCTTTAATTAGCAACAAGTATACTGCCTAAAAAGTCACATACTTTAGTTGTCAATTCTGTGGCTTCTTCCAAGTCACTGCTAAGTGATTCATCCTCGTATATTTTAGCAATGACAATGCATGACTTTTCAGTGACTCACTTAGCAGTGACTATTTGTTGGGTTTATTTAAGTCATGCTTTGTTGTTGCTAAAATAGCCAAGGATGAATCACTTAACAATGCCTCAAAAGAGCCACAGAGTTGACGACTAAAGCATGTGACTCTTTAGGCAGTATATTTATTGCTAAAGATCAAGTTGGATTGCTCGATAAAATATCGACTCGAAGTGATCAATGAGCAAGATAGACAATATATAAACCCGAAGAAAGGTTAATGAATATGCGAACTACGGATGCCAATTTAGGACGACACAAGAAGTTAGGACAAATGACAGATCCTTTTGATGCCATGTTACTAGACATGATTCCGAGTCTTAGCCAGAGGAAAGTCAAAGGTGAGAGTTCGATCGGAGAAGTTAAGATACCATAGATAGATAGCGATACAAATCGAGCGAAGAAAAAGAAGATAAGTTATAAGGAAGTTGCTGGCCATCTTCTTGAGGTTAGCCATTTGAAGCAGTTGCTAATGTAAAATGATACTAAACTTGAAGATGTCCACACTTTACAAAGACAAAGGGATCAGGGAGTCAAGGATTTAAATGAATAAATTTCGCAGATAACAGATGCTAATCATGCAACATCTTCAATTACCCTCTGCTTCAAATCAACTGCCTCCTCCTCGATCCCCTCCTACTGATGCAAATGATGATGAAGATGATTTTTTTGATGATGGTGGTTATGTCTAAATTGTTATATCTAAATATTATTTGACTTATCACATTCGATATGCTTGTATTAAGTTTAATATGTACTATGAATGATTTGTTAGTTGTAATGCTGATTTAGTATTATTTCATTTTGAATGATTAGATGTTTATTGAGTTTGATATGTGATATATTTGATATTGTTAGATGTTAAAATTGTATTGAATCATTTTATATGTATTTTGATTATACAATTTGTAAAAATAGGTAGAAATAGCTGGTTATATCGTAGTGGTTTTTTTTCCTTTTTTTTTTTCAGTTTTACGACGAAAATGAATTTCGTCGCATATTTGGCGACAAAAAAACTTTTTCGTCGTAGATTTAACGACAGAAAAATATTTTTATCGCTAATTCTGGACCATCAGTCGACTGCCAAAGACCATCAATTGACTGATGTTGGGTTAGTCGACTAAAAAAATATTCTGTGCCCTGCTACAATATCACAAGTCGACTGACATCTTCCACCAATCGACTGATACTAAGGTTGTTGGGAATACACGAGCCAGTAGTTGACTGGTGATACTGTAGCAGGGCATAGAGTATTTTTTAGTCGATTGGCCCAGAATCAATCGACTGATGCTCTTTGACAGTCGACTGGATATTTAGAATTTTGTGATGAAAATATTTTTGCATCGCCAAATCTACGATGAAAAAGTTTTTTGTGGCAAAATTCAGGATCTTCAATCGATTGATTAAAGACGATAGTCGACTGGTAACACTATCGATGACTGATAATGGCATGTATATTTATCAAATTTGGCGATGAATTAGATTTCATCTCAAATTTAGCGACGAAATCTTATTTTTTGTTGCAAATATATGCCATGAAAAATATTTTCGTCTAAATATATGCCACGAATGTCTTTCCGTTGCAAATTTTGTCGCTATTTTACAATAAATTTTGTGACAAAATATATATTCATTGCAAAAATTGCGATGAATTTATTTTTTTCATCGTAAAATTTTGCGGTGACTTATTTACAACGAAAATATTTTCGTTGTAAAATATTTTTGTAACAAATTTTTATTCAAAGTTCATTGCAAAAATAGTGCTTTTTATAGTGATTATTGTTGGAGATAATAAAATTATAAAATTTAAATTGCCAAATTAAAATTTAGATTTATTTGATCGTAGGCTTTGACTTGCTGAATTGAAGTTGCTAAGCTAGGAGCTGAGATGTTTTGGATGGAGCTGCCTGGTTTGAATGGGCTTTCGAGATGAGCTGGGTAGATCGATTTTCCAGCTGGCTTGAGTGAGTTGAGCTGTCAAGTGATCAAAGTGGGTTAATTTGTTAAGTGATCTGAGTTGTCGAATGGCCTGAGTGAGTCGAGTAGTTATGCATGGGCGAAGCGACGTATAGTTTTACCCAGGCTATAGTCCGGGTAATTTTTTTAACAACTCATTTGATTAAATTTATTGTCAGCTGAATAAATTTTGCAGTTAGCTTGGATGATTTTGTTTAAAAAAAAATTTATCCTAGGTCAATTTTAGTTTCGGGCTCTGCTATTGGCAGTTAGAGTGGGCTAAGTTGCGAGGCCAAGCTGCTGAGCTGAAAAGCAAGGTAAAGAGTTGCAGAGTGAGAGGCTGATTAGAGCAACCAAGTTGGAAGATTGGATAGGGAGGTACTGAGCAAGAGACTGTGCAGAGCATCTAAGCTGCCAAGCTAGAAGGAAAGGCAGAGTGGTGCCGAGAGGGAGGCTGAGCAATATTGATGAGCTACTGAGTTGGGAGGTTGGGCAGAAAATCACTGAAAGGGAGGCTAAGTAAGGCTAGGAGGCGATGATGCTGAGCAGGGAGGGGTGATGAGTATTGTCAAGGGTTGTGTTAGATACAATTTTATTAAGATATATTCGTTCCCTTCGATGATGCTTAGAGGTTTTGTTGGATGTCTATTTTCTAGAATACAATGGCTCGATCATATTCACAACCAAGCACTAGTTGTACGTTGTGAATTTAACTATACTAGAACGCGATCACCATAAAACAAAAGGAAGAGTTGGCTGAGTAGGTTTACTCCACAAGGAGGTAAACAACGTGGGAAATGAAGATAGATGGAATTTGCTCTATGACTTTGTTCTTGTGTTTGTTTATATATGTTAGTAATGCCCACTAAAGGGCATTCAACATGGGTAATGGAGGAGTCATCCATTATCCTAATGAAGGTTAAATGCCCACTATAGGACATTCAAAACTGAGATAATGAGGTGACCCATTAGCTCATGAATCCACTAATACAAATGCATATTACTAACCTCCCAATAAGATGACCATTCATGTCCTTCATCTTTTTCTATATAAACATACTTCTTGTGTGAAGTATGTGGTGGATAAGAAGTCAAGGAAGAGGTGAAAGCCATACTTCTTGTTAGAAGAAGAGAGGCTGGAACATTCTCATCTTGTTGAGAAGAATAAGATATCAATCGTCACACATTACCAGATTGAGAGTTGTGACATTGTGATTTAGTGGTGATAGTTCGATCTTCGTGATTATCATCCCGATTGTGAGTAGTCCATGATCAGAAGATTTCTGCACATTGGAGATTTGTGCATCACAACCAACTGAGGTATATTTTATTTATGCAAAGTAGAAGTAAATTATATATTACTTCTTCATCATCAACTCACATTGGTATCAGAGCAAAGTTGGTATGATGCATTTCATGGATCAAGCAATCAATGAATTTGTCGAGGTCACAAGTTCATCATTGAGAAGATGAACAATGATTTTTTTGTCGAGTGAATGCCCAATTGAGAAAGGGGTTATCCGACCACTTTGGTGCTCGGGATAGAAAAATGCGAAGTGCTTTCTTTTCTCACAGAAATCCCGAGTGAGAAATCTCTGTCGTGGATTTATCTGTGTCAGTCAAGCACTTTAGGTGCTCGACATAGTGAAAAGATCAGGATAGAATGTTGCTCGGGTACGCATAGTGTTCGGGTTGTCCGAGAAGTGAATTTCTCGACTGCGTGCAAGAGTTCCCGAGCATGCAGAGGTGCTCGGGATGCCCAAGAACACGACAGAATGGGTGCTCGCAAGTGTGGAACGAGCGCTGGGTCACGGTGCTCGGGCCACCCAAGCACGTAGAGGTGCTTGGGACACACACACGACATGCATTGTTAGGAACGTTGCGCCCGCTAGAGGGGGGGGGGTGAATGGCATCGTTCGTTGTCGATAGAGGAATCTTGATCGTGCTTGCTACAAGATGTTAATACGTAGTGGAAATACAAAATATACAATACAAATACACAATCACGATCACAACACAAGGATATAACGTGGTTCGGAATCGAATGGTTCCTACTCCACGGATTGGGCTCGTAAGAGCCCTAGTGATGCAAATCACACACCACTACTAAGTAAACTTCTTCTCGAAACAATCCGGAGGTGGAGAAACCTCATACAATGATTTCAAAAGTAATACTAATCAAATACAAGCAAATACGAATATGAAATGCAATACAAGAGCTTTTGATTGCTTGATCTTTGATTGCCTTGGACTAGCCTTGAAGACCCTGATTTGCACCAGCAAATCGCTCTAAATCGCTCAAGAAAATCGCTGCCAAATCCCTCCTCCACGAGCTCCATTTAAAACTTCTCCTTGGGTTGGATTCCGCCTAGCAGTCGACTAATCGGGACCATTAGTCGACTGCCCCTGTATCCGTTGTCTCACAACGGCATGAACCACGTCAGATAAGTCCAACGGATATACCATCAGTCGACTGATCATACCCATCAGTCGACAATTGGCTCAATTAGTCGAGTGCTCGCGCCGATCACTGGACTGGAGAACCTTCTGTGCCCGAGATCCCAAGCATCGATCGGTGATCACGATCGATCGATCAGCTGGCCAATGATCAGCCGCCATCGGCGATCACCCATGGCACTTCCCGCCTCAAACATGAGGTTTTAACCCAAGTATGGTGCCCGCATACTTGCTAGACTACTCTTAGCCTAGACCTAAGCCTTCTAGCCACCTTCGTCAGCCTCGGCCTATCGGATCCCTCCAAGTCATCCATGACTTGTTCATCCATACGCTAGCATTCAGGTGCTTCCATCGACTATTGTCATGCTAATGGTGTCTACACCGCCAAGGCACATTGGACTTATGCTGCCAAGACTCCCGCTTGGACTTTACGCCGCCAACCATTGGACTTATGTTGCCAAGACTTCACCCTTGGACTTCATGCCACCAACCATTGGACTTATGTTGCCAAGACTTCACCCTTAGACTTTACGTTGCCAATATTCCCCTTGGACTTTTCAAATGCCAAGACTCAAGCTTGGACTTTCCCTTGTCAACCCATGTTGGACTTTCCATGCCAAGACCCATGCTTAAACTTTCCTTTGCCAACCCATGTTGGACTTTCCCTTGCTAAGACCCATGCTTGGACTTTACATGTCAAGTACTTAAGACTTAGACTTTTCCCATGACAATGGTCAAACCATCGTCAAACATCAAATACTAACCTGGGTCGATTGCATCAGCAATCTCCCCAACACATGTCAGACATCAATGTCAGACATCCATGTCAAACATCAAAATACTTACTCGAGTCAAACTCGAGTCCGATCAATCGTGACCTGGGCCGATTGCACCAACATGCATTGTTTGGGCGCATGGAGGTGCTTAGACCGAGCGCATGCACCGCTTGGGCACGAGGAGGTGCTCGGGCCGAGCGCGTGCACTGCTTGGGCCAAGTGCATGCACTACTTGGGGTGCGAGGAGGTGTTTGGGCTGAGCGCGTGCACTGCTCGGGCGCAAGGAAGTTACTTGGGCCGAGCACGTGTGCTGCTCAGGCGCAAGGAAGTTTCTTGGGTCGAGCACATGCGCTACTCGAGCATGCGGAGGTGCTCGAGCCCACGCACTAGAAGTACCGCAGTGCTCGGGTGCACTGCAGTGCTCCACGGTGCTCAGGCGACACCGACAAGGAGGTGCTCGGTCACACACGCTACTCAGGCACACATAGTGCTCAGGTGTGCATGGTACGCGTGCGATGAAGATCTTAGGCGATGTGGAGATCGGGCGTAGAGGTGCTTGAGTTAAGCGAAGCTTGGGTTGAGGAAAAAGAGCTCGGGAAAGCCGAGATTCTCAGTTGGGAGTACTCGGAGGTGCTCGACAAGTGCTCGACAGTTCACAATAGTGCTCAACAGTGGTTGTCAGAACTCGAACACACTTGGTAGTGGTCAGTTCGATGTTTCTTGGAAAGAATAGAGGAGCCACGGGTATTTAGGAAGAGCTGAGGTGCTCGAAATCTCGAGATACCGAGCACGAGAAGTGATTCTTGGGTACTCAGGAAGAGCCGAGTAACTCGAGAGCTCAACACGAGCAAAGTACTTGGTACTCGAGGTCACTGAGGATCTCGAGAACTCGACATGAGTAGAGGTGCCCGAGTTTGCACTGAGTTACTCGACATGAGTCATAATACTCAGGAAATATCCGAATTCATTTAGTCTTGGCCTGGAGAGTGGGAGTAGTCCACTCTGACTAGGCCTAAGCTAAGTGTCTTGGAGAAGATGAAGAGGTCTGAATCTGAGATGTGTGACAAAAAGACCGCAAGTGTTGGGCGACTTATAGACCCTCAAAGTGGCGCGTAGGCTTACCGAGGGTATTATAGTACATGTCATTATTTGTGTACCATATCTTAATTCGAATGGTGAGATACAATTCTAGGTTGTGGTGTATGGTGCCTATTGATTCATATGCTCATCTTGGAATTTATATTCGAGTCATTTCATGTTTTGATGATTAGTAGGGTACACAAAGTTGAGACATTAAACATCAATTGTCACTTACGTCTCTCTATTCTATGTGACAGAGACATGGCTGCGATAAAGAGTGTTATACTAGATCTTGTGAAGAGAGACAAGCTAAATGGTGATAATTATGACATTTGGCATCGGAAGGTTCAATTTTTCTTTGAGAAACAAGAACTTGGGGTGGTTCTTAAGTACAAGATAGTGGACCCTGGAGAGGGTACCACAGCTCAAGCAAGACGAAATCAGAAGGTATATCGCGCATGGAAAATGAAGGATGGCTAAGCTGGGGTAATTCTTCTTAGAAGCATGCACAATGAGCTAATCTCGATCTATGAGTAGTATCTTACAACAATGTCAGTCTGGAATGCTCTTAAAGAGCAATATGTCACCCCGTCAGCTCCTAAGTTATGGATGCTAACTTATAAGTTCATAACTTATAAGAAGAGACCTGATCATGCTATGAAGCAGTATTTAATGCATATGTTGAGTATGATTGCTTCTTTAAAGAATATGAGAGAGTTGATGTCGAATGAGCTTCGGATACTGGGAGCGGTCCAATCATTGCCTAACTCCTAGGATGTAGTCAAGACCTACCTTACACTCATTGAAAGTATCCGTACTTTGGTGGACGTGAGTAGACACTATGAGCTTGAGGAGGAGCGCCAGGAGGTGACCAAATTTGCTTTGGGTCATGCTAACTTTGCGGAGTCGAGTAAGGGCTCCCGAGGAATAAAGTGCAAGTGATGCAAGCATGAGAAGAAGACTAAGGGTCCTAACAAGAAGAAGTCATTCATAAAGACAACTAGAAAGGGACAGAAGAGCAAGAAGAAGAAGCTCGTAAAGAAAAAAGTACAATGTTACATATATGGTAAGCTTCGGCATTTCGCACGTGAGTGTGGTGAGCGAAAGGTATATCCTTCTTTACACGGTTCGAGTTATGTGTCATCTAGTGTGATGTTCGCTAACTTGTCTCCTTTATGGATTGTAGATTCAAGAGCCACTGACCATATAGCTCTAGATAGGAGTGCTTATGTAGATTTTCGACACTCAAGTCCACAAGAGAGAAGGCTATATATGGAAAATGGGGCATTCGTGGAGGTGAGAGGGAATGACACTTGCAAGTTGTTACTACAAATTAATCAAACCTTGTATCTTCATGATGTATTGTATACTCTAGATATTCGGTGAAATCTCATCTTTGTCCGTTGTCTAGATCAGTTAGGATACAATGTTTCTATTGGAAACTGAAAAGTTTCTATCTCGTATGACAAAACTTTAATATGTTCCGGTATAGTCCATGAGGGGCTTTATGCACTTACTTTAATTTCATTTTCTGAATTTTATCCTACTTCTCCTATTATTTTTGCATATGATAGTGTAGTGGATGATGTGAATATATGACATAGTAGAGTTACCCACATAGGGCAAGAGAGAATGGGCCGGTTAGCATCAAGTGACATGTTAGATCAGCTAACCAAGGTCAAGTTGCCCTTGTGTGAGTTTTGCCTAGTAGGCAGATCTAAAAGAAAACTATTTGGGAAAGCAATGAGAGCTAGAACTTCATTGTAGTTGGTTCACTTCGATATTTGCGGACCCATGAATGTAAGAGTATGAAATGGAGCCACGTATTTTATTACGTTTATCAATGATTACACACGTTTCAGTTATGTCTACCTGATCTTGCACAAGTCTGAGACATTGGAGTGCTTCATGAGATTTATTAGTGAGGTTGAAAATAAGCTAGACTTGAGAGTGAAAACTCTCAAAATTGATCAGGGATGTGAGTATCTGTCTGAGCAGTTTAAAGAGCTCTATTTCAAAAAATGCACTACAAGACAATTGACTATGCCTGTTACTCCTCAGCAGAACGGAGTCCCCGAGAGAAGGAATATGACTGTTTTAGAAATGGTGAGGTCTATGAAGGCTCAGGCAAATTTACCTATCTCCCATTGGGAAGATGTGTTATTGACTGCTGCCTATGTCTTTAATTGTGTTCCAATGAAGTCCATAGTCAGCACCCTATATGAGCTTTAGATAGGGAGGTAGCATGTCCTTAGTCATTTGAAGTCATGGGGTTGTGCTGCATATGTAAATGATTCCTCGCACCAGTACGACAAGTTAGGCCTACGAGAAAAGGAGTGTATCTTTATCAGATACTCTAAACACTCCAAGGGATATGTGTTCCTTGGAGAACATACAGACAACACAATCACAGAGATTAAGTCTCATGATATCGTATTTCTCGAGAATGATTTTCCTAAGAAATGAGAAATCTATTGAGATTTCACCTTCTATGAGATGGAAGAGCCTAGTTGCTCAGTGAATCCCAGCGGTGGGATTCAAGATCCATGGGATTCAAGACCCTGAAGTGGATCTTGGTCCTAGTTGGAGTAATCCATCTGAAGGTGTGGAGGCTCTTTCTCCTCGTCGGAGTGGTCAAGGAAATGTACCTCATCGTTATTTCCCAATTGAGAATGAGATAATCATTGTGACTCCAAAGGATGAGGAAGATCCAAGGACTCTGCGAGAGACCCTCGAGGGTTCTGCAAAAGACCAATGGTTGAAGTCTATGCAAGAAGAAATAGAATCAATGAAAGTCAATGAGGTTTGGGATTTAGTTGACTTACCTGAGGATAGAAAGGTCATTGGGAACAAGTGAGTTCTTAAAATCAGGAAGGTCGATAGATTAATCGAGAGGTATAGGGCCTGTCTTATAGCCAAGGATTTTACACAGATAAAGGGTATTGACTACGAGGAGACCTTCTCTCCAGTAGTCAAGTTTACTTCGATCCATTTACTTTTAGTAATTGTTGCAAGTTTAGATTTAGAGTTACATCAAATGGACGTGAACACTGCATTCCTTAATGGAAGTTTGGATGAAAAGATCTACATGGAACAACCTGTTGGGTTTGTTTTAATAGGCTAAGAGAATAAGGTCTGTCAATTTCGAAAGTCTATATATGACCTAAAGCAATCATCCAGGTAGTGGTACCTAAGATTTCACTAGGGGGTGATATCTTATGGTTTTACAATGGTTGAGGAGGATCATTGTGTCTATCTAATAAGATCGGATAACTCTTGTGTGATTTTTTCGTTATATGTTAATGACATAATGTTGGCTGAGAACAACATTGAGTATTGGATAACCATTAAAACATGGTTATCATCCACTTTCGACATGAAAGACATGGGTGAAGTCGAGTTCATCTTTGTAGTACATATCTAGAGGGATCACTCGAGAAGATTTCTTACTCTTTCACAAGAAGCTTATATTAAGAAAATTCTCGAGCACTTTAGGATGAGTGATTGCAATCCCATAGATACTCCAATTGCTAAATATGATGGTCTAAGTTTGATGATGTGACCTAAAACTCAGGAAGAAATAGGGAAAATGTGTAAAGTACCTTATTCAAGTGCAATAGAAAGTCTGATGTACGCAATATTGTGTACATGGTCGAACATATGTTATGCAGTCTATATGGAATGTAGATATCAAGCAAATCCTGTAAGGGGTCATTGGAGAGTAGTGAAAAAGATTTTTTTATATCTCAAAGGAACCATGAACTTCTCTTTGTATTACGGAGGAGGTGATTTGTGACTCGTGGGATATTCAGATGTCGATTAGGGAGGTGATCTGGATAAATGCAAATCAACATTAAGTTTTGCTTTCTTGCTCAATGGCAGGGCCATCTCTTGGAGTAGTAAGAAGCCAACCTGTGTTTCTCTATCTATGATGGAGGCTGAGTTCATGGCATGCTCAGTAGCAATTCAAGAGAGTGTTTGGCTCCAAAGACTATTGAATGACTTAAGGATTGTAGAGAATAGTGAGAGGCCAGTAATGATCTATTGTTATAATCAGGCTACCATCGTTTACACTAGAGACCTTAAGTTTCATAGTAGAACCAAATACATTGATACCAGATATCATTTTGTGAGAACTATCATTGAGAAGAATGAAGTGACTGTCAAGTACATTTCAACACACAACATGGTGGCTGACCTCTTACCAAACCTATCACTAGAGACTCTTTTGTGGGACATAGATGTTGGGGATCGAACGTCGTGCTAGAGGGAGAGTGAATTGCGATTTTCGATTTCACTCTCGATTGTGTTTATGATTAGCTCATATGTAAAATGATTAGTATAGCGGAATACAAATACAAATACGAATAGATACAAAGATAAGCAACACAATCACAACAAGGAGATTTTACGTGGTTCAAAATCTATGGTTCCTACTCCACGACTGAGTTTAGTGTCCACACCACTAATAACTCTCTCCTTCTTGGAATAATACTGGAGGTGGAGAAAACCTCTTACAAGATGAGCTTACAACAACAAACAACAACACAAACAAGCAAATACAAGATACAAATGGAATACAAAACAAAAACTACTTTACAAGTGTGCTTTTGCTTTGAATGCTTATTGGTTTCTTTGAACACCTTGGAAGGTCTAGAATGCAATAGTAAAACCCCTCCCCAAAGCTCAAGAACGACAACTTCCATTCTTTTCTTTGAGCTCCTTTTAAAGCTTCGCACGAACTAGATTTTTGCTTTCCAGTTGACTGCTCTTATCTTGTAGTCGATTGGACACTGTACCATTGCCTCATGACGACTTAATCCACGTCAAATTAATGCCCATTAGTCAACTGTACTGACCTATAAGTCAGCTACTATAGGCACCAGTCGACTGTTGAACAATCTGAAACCTAATCACTTAATTTCATTCGACTGATATAGGCCAGTCGACTGCCCACAGCTAGCAGTTGACTGCCAGAGAAATAGTCAAGTAGTCAAGCCTCAGTCGACTCCTTGACCAGTCGACTGGTCATAATCCTAGTCAATTGCTCGAGTTAAACTAGGCTTCCAAGTGTCATGCACTTGGCTGGTCGACTAGTCCATAACCTCAGTCGACTAGTAAACCTCAAATATGAGGTTTAATCCAAGTATAATCCCTTTATACTTGATCAACTACCCTTAGCCTAGACATAACCCTTCTAGCCACCTTCATCAGCCTCACACTCTCAGGGTCCCACCGAGTCCTCCACGACTCCTTCACCCTTTACGCTAGCCTTCAAATGTTTCCATCAGCTATGTCATGCTAACCGGGTCCTTTGCTAAGGTTCATTTGGACTTATGCCACCAAGATTCCATGCTTGGACTTTACGCTGCCAAAATCTCACCCTTGGACTTCCTTGCCAAGGTTCACTTAGATTTTACGCCGTCAAGACTACATGCTTGGACTTATACTACCAAAATTACATCATTGGACTTTCCCATTGCCAAGCATAAATGCTTGGACTTTCACCGCTAAGACTACAGACTTGGACTTGCGTGTTGGTGTAGAGGCACTGGATAATCGAACCTAAGTTTTGATTATGACAAAGGTTCAACGTTAACTCATTATGTGATCTTATATGGTGTGTAAAATGTGTAGAACTTGAATAGCCTTAGCTGAGCTCAAAGACACCAAGAGGAATGGTGGTCAAAGATCAAATGCTAAGCAACAAGTTAGATGAACCAAGAGTAAGAAAGGTAAGCTCCGTGTGAGGAGCGGTGGTAAGGTCGCTTCCTCGGTATGGGGACAACTCTAGGTGTCGATCTAACTAAGGATTCTGGGGGAATACCGAAGTCGAGATCGAATAGTCAAAGACGGTCATTACCACTATAGCTATATATGGCTTGGACTAATCTTGTGATGCAAGTGATTGAATGGAAACTCAAGTGCAGCAGTCGATTGGAAGGAATCATCAGTCGACTGGTTATAGCAGTCCATTGGCAATAGGAGCAGTCGACTGGTGTGTGCGTGAAGAGCCAAGTTGCCAGCTCAAAGATAAGAACTTTGGATAATGTTTATCTAGATCAAGATCTAGATCTAGATCTTGACGAAATAGATGATCTCAAAGGCCTAGGAAACTCTATTAAAGAAGGGTTAGACATAAACCCTAGATCTTAATTTTGCTCCTAAGTGCTCTTGCTCTCCGACTGTGCTCCTTCATGCTACAACACTACTCGGATCGTGCTTCTTCTTTAACCTTAATTGTTAGTATATTATTTTTGAGCTTGTCATTCTTTGGTACTTAATTTGTATAAGGACTGGTAAGGTTGTTATCGGGCCTTCAATCTTTTGTAATCATTTGTCTCTTACCTTTAACGAGAAAGAGACTCTTTTAGTTGTTTTCCCCCTCGAAAGTGATCAAGGATCGCACGGACCTTGGATTAGCAACCTTTTGGTTGTGAACCAAGTAAAAACAAAATGTGTCCTTATTTTTTTGTTTTGGTTTTGTTTTCCGCCTTGAAGGTTTTTAAAAGAAAAGAAAGTTTTTAAAATGCTATTCACCCCTCCCCTCTCTAACACATCCTACGATTCTACATTTGGTATCAGAGTCGGGGGCGCTCAATTTCGGTGCAACCACAGTCTTGGGCAAATTTTTTTCTTTTATTTCTCTGGATATTTTAGTGTGTTTTAGTTTTTCTCTCGCACTACTAATCCAAGACCAAATCTTGGAATACTTTTTGTGTTATTATCTTTGCAAGGGATCTAAATGGCTCATCTTGAGGGATACAACATCGTCCAACCTCCGTTATTTAATAGAGATGACTTCCGTTATTGGAAGGGTCGGATGGAGTGCTATCTTAAGACACAAGTCGAGATGTGGATCATTATTCAAATGGGGTTCAATTTACCAATGAGTGATGAAGGAGAGTTTTTGGACTGTGACAAGTGGACCAATGCAATGAAGCGACAGGTTGAAGTCGATGCAAAGGCCACTCAAATCTTTCAATGTAGTCTATCCAAGGAAGAGCTCAACTGCATTGGTCCATTCATCAATGCCAAAGACCTTTGGAACAAACTTATCGAACTTCATGAAGAGACTTGTTGCTTAATAAGTTATATAATTTGAAAATACAGGATAATGAGACCGTGAGTCAACTCCATGCTTGCATCCAAGATATATTAAATGATCTTGATGCCATCGGACAGAAGGTGGAGAACTGCGACATCATAAGGTATGCTCTAAGAGCCTTTCCTAGGACTACTTTGTGTTGGTGCAATCGACCCAAGTCACGATTGACCGGACTCGAGTTTGACTCGAGTAGTGGTTTGATGTTTGACAAAGGAATTGACCATTGTTTGACAATGGCTTGACTATATGGTTGACATGGAGTTGACCATATGATGGAGAAGTCCAAGTCTTGAGTACTTGGCATGGAAAGTCCAAGCATGGGTCTTGGCAATGCGATAGTCCAAGTCTTGAGTACTTGGTATGGAAAGTCCAAGAATGGGTCTTGGCAAGGGAAATTCCAAGCTTAAGTCTTGACAAATGGAAAGTCCAACATGGGTTGGCAAGGAAAGTCCAAGGGTATAGTCTTGGCCACATAAGTCCAAGTGTGTAGTCTTGGCGGTGAAAGTCCAAGTCATGGGTAATTGGCATTTGGGAAGTCCAAAGGTTTGATATTGGCGGCGTAAAGTCCAAGGATGGAGTCTTGGCAACATAATTCCAATGGTTGGAAGCATAAAGTCCAAGCGTGTGTCTTGGCAACATAAGCCCAATGTGTCTTTGGCGGTGTATACCAGCTTAGAATGACAATATCCAATGAAAGCACCTGAAAGCTAACGTATGGATGACTTGGAGGGATCCAATAGGCGTGAGGATGATGGAGGTGGCTATAAGGATTAGGTCTAGGTTAAGGGTGGTCTAGCAAATATGAGGGCATTATATTTGAGTTAAACCTCATGGTTGAGGTGTAGCAGTCGACTGGGGTTATGAATCAGTCGATTGGTCAAGTGTTTGACACTTGACAGCCGAGTCAACTCTGGGCAATCGACTGGGATTATGACCAGTCGACTGTGGTGAGTCGATTGGGGTTCGACTGTGGCAAGAGGCCTTGGCGATCGGCCCAACATTAGGCGATTATGCTGGTGGTTTTGGTCGTGAGCGAGCGCTCGTAACGCTTTCGATCGACTACGGACATGACGGTCAATGATCGAATGGTATGGTATTTGCCGGTGTATCTGTTGGCTTGAATGTCAATGTGGATCAAGTTCGTTGTGAGACAATGACACTGTTGGCAGTCGGCTGGGGCCTTATGGTAGTCGACTGTCAGGGGAAAATCCAGGTCGTGCGGAGGCTTAAAAGGAGCTCGACGGAGAGGATTTCGACAGCGATTTTCTTGGGCAATTTGAAGGGGATAGTTGTTGCTTTCCAATCCTTCAAATCTAGTCCAAGACGATCAACAAGCAAGCATTCAAAGAAACCATTTGTAAATTTTTCTATACGTTATTTGTTGTATTCACTTTGTATTTGCTTGTTGTATTTTGTTTACTATTGTAAACTTTTGTACGAGGTTTCTCCACCTCTGACTTGTTGTCGAGAAGGAGATTTATTAGTAGTGTGTACATCACTAGAGCTCATTGAGCTCGCCCCATGGAGTAGGAACCCTAAGGTTATGAACCACGTATATCGATTGTGTATGTGTGTGCTTGTATTGTTTTTATTATTTCTATATTCCGCTGCGTACTAACAATCATAGACAAGCATGAACAAATTCTGTCAAGCCAACGAGAACAGACCATTCACCCCCCTCTAGCGCTTATCAAAGTTCCAACAAGTGGTATCAGAGCTAGGAGCTCTTCTACGGATTAACAACCAAGAGCAAAAGTGCTAGAGGAGATGGAGCTGCCTAAGGACGGATGGGGATACTCCATCGACATTCCTCCACAATACGACCAAGAAGAATTTCCAGCATGGAGGGCGAGAATGGAGACATTCTTGATGATGGACATAGAGAATTGGTTCATCATCATTGTAGGTTTTGAACCCCCAAGGGATAAGAAGGGAGATGTCCTCAAATTGAAGAAGTGGACCCAAGAGCAACGTCGAAAATTCAAGATTGAGGTTAAGGTAACAAAATTTTTGAAAGATTTAATTCCTAATGATATCTTGTGTAGTTTAGGTGAATACAAGGATGCCAAGGAGCTTTGGAGAAAATTGGCAAAGTATCATGAAAATCCATCACCAACTCATGAAGAAGAAGAGGAGTCCGAAGAGGAGTGTTCATCCTCTCAAGCTCAAGCGAGTACATCATCCTCACAAGAGATTGAGGATTTGAAGGTTGATAGAGAATCAACATTTGGATCGGAAGAGGTGGAAGAGGTAGAAGAAACCTCCATCTCTAGGATTGAGGGGGAGGATATTAGATCACCGAAGCCGGAGCAAAATCAAGAAGTAGCTTCAACCTCCGGGAGAGATGAAGAACCAATTTTGGCCACCATTGACCTAGGTAACTCAAGAAATTTAGTTAAACATAAAAATCATATAATTTGCTTTGAGTGTAGGGAAGCCGAGCATTACAAGAGTAAGTGCCCAAAAAGAGTCAAGAAGCCTCAACCGACGCCAAAGGTCAAAGATGTCGGTGCCCCAACACATAAGAGCAAGGAGCACGTGGTGTGCTTCAAGTGCAATCAAAGGGGGCATTATAGGAGTCAATGCCCTAGGGGGAGGAAGAAGACTCAAGAAGGAGCATCACATGTAGGGGGAATCTCTAAGGCAAATCCTAAGGTATATTTTAATAATGTACCTTCAAATGTTAATGTTAAAAAGCATGCTTTCAATACTCTTGCAATTGTGCATAATCATAAGGAGCATGCTAGAAATAATAGGCTTTATTACTTAGGTGAAAAATCTTACAATTTTAGAAATAAGGAGAAATTTGGGACTAATAACCCTAGAAAAATCCTACCTAGAGAAACCATTAGGAAGATAGAAGATCACCTTGGCATTAACCCTAAGAAGGGTAGACATATACCTAGGAGGAATCCTTCCCAAAGGATAAATAAAAAATCAAAATTGGGAAGATTAGAGTTAGAAAACTAAGCCTTGAGGTCAAGGCTTGAGAAACTTGAATAGACCCTTAGAAAGATGCAAAGTCAAATTCAAGGGTCTAATGATCAAAGACTAAGACCTAGGAAACAAGAACCATCCAAGGGCAAGAAAGGTTTGGGTCACAAATCTAAGCCCAAGGAGACCTACCATAATGTTCCATTTGATTATGGAACACAACCTAGGTCTAGGAAGGCTAAGGTTACTAGGGAAGTTATCCCTAAGGTTAACCAAGGTAAGTGCCTAGTGGCTAAGGTTTCAAGGAAACTTAGGGAAGCCAGTAAGAAGGTTACAAGGGGAGTCACCCCTAGAGTCAACCTAAGCAAGATCCAAATGACCAAGGCTTCTAAGCCAAGGAGGGTCATCAGGAAGGTATCAAGGGAGGTCATCCCTAGTAAATACCTAGTTAACCCAAGGAGCTCCAATAGGTATTGGGTTCCTAGGAGCTTGATCGATTCACGCTAAAAGGGTTAGGATGTGTCAACCTTGATTGGATGGGTAGTTAACTCAACCATAAAAAAGTTGACATTTTAGGTCATTTTCAAGGTTATTGGTACCTTGGAAATAAGTTTGATTTTATATCCTAAAATTTTTTAGGATGTACCAATATCTTTAAGAAGTATTGAAAAATTGATTAAAATGACACAATTAAGGTTTAGAAGTCTTGGTGTGTCATTTTGGGTTTTTGGCACACTTGGGATAAGTAGTATTATGACAAAATGAACTTAATTCTAACAAATGACAACTAATATTAAAATTTAGGTATTATTATGCCTTATATTTTATTAGCCATGCTTTGATTGTCATATACAATATCATGACATCATATTACATCTTTATCATATAAATGTCATGATTATGCTTAGGTTATTTAATAGTGTCATGTTTATGTTTAGGTTTATTTCTTATGGCATGACATCATGATTATTGGCACATATTTTTATTTATGCTATCATTTATGCCATAATCATCATTCATGCATTAATAAAATTCATTTAAGGACTATGACATGATTTGAAGTCCCATGTATAAGAGAATCAAATAGTGTTGCCTTAGAAAAATGCATGAGACCTTAGTTTAGGATGAACAAAATCCACATCTCATATCACATTGACATGTGTGTGTATTGATACACCTTAGATGTAGGGGATGGATCGGTGTGTATTGGCCGACTAGAGGGGGGTGAATAGCCCTCAATCGTTCGATGGTGGAAGTTGCTCGTTCTCGTTGCGTTGCTTGTCTACGATTGTTGTTAGCGCAGCGGAATAACAATGATAATAACAATACTAACAACACATAACAATCACAAGAAATACACAAACATATACGTGGTTCAGAACCGAATGGTTTCTACTCCACGGGCGAGCTCACCGAGCTCTAGTTATGCGCACGACACTAACTAAACTCCTTCTTGACTACACGTCGGAGGTGGAGAAACCTCTCACAAGCTATTACAACAAGTAATATATGAAATACAAGCAATACAAAGACAAATATGAAATACACATAAAGAACACTTTACAACGCTTGCTTTGAACCCTTTGCTTGTAGCTTGCTTTAGATGACTCTTGAAGGTCTGGAATGCAGCAGCAATTCCCCTCCAATAGCTTCACAAAAGTCTTGGCGAAATCCTCCCACTTGAGCTCCATTTATAACCTGCATCAAGCTATTTTCATGCCCATCAGTCGACTGCCAAAAGGCCCCCGATCATTGCTCTATCGTTGTCTCACAACGGCGGATCAAATCGGATAAGTTCCAGCGGATCACCAGCCGATCAGCTGCGATTACATGGCGATCGGTGACCTAATGGGATCGGCTATGGAGCATTCTTTGCTCGCGACACTCCCATCCCTCGGCAGTCGACTACTGTCGACATCAGTCGACTTCGAGTCCATGGCAGTTGACTGCCAAGCACAAAACCGCAAGTCTAACACCAGTCGAACCCTAGTCGACTTAGATCAGTCGACTGACACCTATGCCAGTCGACTGCTGTAGGGCAAAACCTCAAACACCAAGTTGTTTGAGCATCCGACCATCGGGTAAACCCTCAAACATCAAGTTTGAGCCTCCGACACTCAGTCTTAGCCACTTGGCCAAGTCCACATCTTTCCTCATGGAGTTCCCCACCGAAGCTCTCTTCCCTCAGTCTATGTCCCTCGGATGCGCCAAGCGCACGACTTCGTAACGCCATCCTTCGCGTCTCTTGCCCTCAAAGTATGCTTCTCTTTGGGCTCACTCCATTCGCTCCCCGTCCGGCGGTCCCTCGGATGCATCAAGCGCAATGCTTCGCAATGCCATCCTTCACCGACTCAAGGACCCCGAGCCTAGTGAACTTACTAAGTCCTCAAGACTTCTCACATGCACCAAGCGCACGGCTTCGCAATGCTTTGGACTTTTCCACACCAAGCTCCATGCTTGGATTTTTCATGCCAACTCCATGTTGGACTTTCCCATGACAATCCCATGTCATGAGTTTTGTCTATCATCAAAATACTATCAAGGTACTGCTCGAGTCAAACTCGAGTCAACCTGGGCCGATTGCACCAACAATCTCCCCCTTTTTGATGATTGACAAAACTACCATCTCAAGTCTACCAATTCTCCAATATTGGCAATTCTCACATCCTAATGAGAATTCCAACGAACCCTAATTGATAACTTGGTAACTTCTCCCCCTTTTTGATATTACATCAAAAAGGTCCTCTCCAAGGGTATGAATGTCTCATATCCCAATGAGATCTTACAATCTCTCCCTTGGAGGAACACATGCCTACAATCTTTCTAGTGATCTCATATCACTTAAAGAGAGGTAACCCAATTTTCCTCCCATAAGGAAATACACATCCATCTTACCATGATGGATACCTCCCCCTAGAAGCTTGCTCCCCCTTGACCATTGCACCAACAATGTCCTTGGAGAGTCCCTAAGCCAATAGGAACATTTAACACATCAAAATTAAGGCAAAGTTCAACAATGAGCTCTCATCCACCTTAAAATTGATACTCTCCCTAAACCCTTCTCCTAATCCATGTCCAATGGATTTCCATCCTTTCTAATGCTCTCCCTAGCATATCCTAGGGTTAGGAGTGGTTAGGGGACCTTAACCTAGCTGAACATGGGCCTAACCAACAAGATTTACCCGAAATCAGCGAAGCGATCATTGAATTAATCGATCATTGCCACTTTCATCATCGGTCGCCACCGTGTGATCGATCTACATTTATTTTGAATTTCAAAAATGACTTTTCGAAATTCATAAGTAAATATACATAAGTTGATAAATCTTAAAATTTGGTATGTATATTACTTATCATAAACACTATGGGTGAAAAATATTTAAAAATTATTTTACCCATTAATTAAGAGATTGACACAAAGTCCAAAAGTTAAGAAAAACTTCAATAAAGAACCCTCTTTGTATCATCTCATTCAATGGTTATAGCTATCAAAAGATAGGCTTCATCAAGGTTTTTCAAAATATTTTCAAAGTGTTTTTGAAACCTTTAATTTCTTTTTCCTAAACATCTCACTTATATCTAGATGTGTAAAACACATAAAAGTCAATATTTTAGTGAGATGTGGGTTTTTATTCTTTTAATGGTTTCATGCATATTTCTAGGCAATATTATTTGATTCCCATCAAATCATGCCATAGTCCTTAATTTCATTTTAGTTATATGCATGAAGATGATCATGGCATAAATATGATTTAACTAAGCATGTGCCAAAATCATGATGTCATGGCATGTGAGAGACATCTAAGCATACATGACATCTAAAAATAATTCTAAACATGATCATGACATTTTTATAGATAAAAATGAAAATGATGTCATGACATGGCAAGGCAAACAAATCATGGCAAGTAAAATATACTAAGGTATAGAATACCTAAGTGCTAAATCCAAATTGCCATTTCTAGGGTTAAGTCCATTTTTCCTTAAAGCCATTTATCTTCCAAGTGTGCCATAACCCAAAATGGCACACCAATACCTCTATGAACTAATTGTGCTAATTTAATTATTTTTTAACTTCTCAAGCACATTGACACATCCTAATGTGTCAACTTCTACTATGGTTAGGTTAAATACCCATCCACTTAGGGTTGACACACCCTAACCCATTTAGCGTGAATCGATCACGCTCTTAGGAACCCAATATCTATTGGAGCTCCTTGGGTTAACAAGGTATTCTCTAGGGATAACTTCCCTAGATACCTTCCTAATGACCCTTTTAGGCTTTGAAGCCATAGTCTTTTGGGTCTTTCCTAAGTCAACTCTAGAGGTGACTCCTCCTTTGACCTTCCTAGTGGCTACATTTGATTTCTTTGAGGTCTTAGCCACTAAGCAAACACCATGGCTAGACTTAGGGATAGCTTCCCTATTAGCCTTGGTTTTTCTAGACCTAGAAATAGTTCCATAATCAAATGGAACATTATGATAGGACATAGGTTTGTGACCCAAACCTTTCTTGCCCTTAGACCGTTCTTGTTTCCTAGGCCTTGACTTTTGTACATTAGACCCCTTAACCGAATTTGTGATTATTGCTAGGGTCTTCTCAAGTTTTTCTAGCCTTGACCTCAAGGCTTAGTTTTCTAGCTCTAATTTTTCCAATTTTGATTTTTCATTAATCTTTTGGGAAATATTCTTCTTCTTAGGCATGTGTCTACCCTTCTTAGGGTTAATGCCTAGATAGTTTTCAACTCTTCTAATGGACTCTTTAGGTAAAATAGGTCTAGTGTTTTGAGTCCTAGGTTTGTCCTTAGAGATATGAACATGCTTGGCACCTAAGCAATAAACCTTATTATTTCTCTTAGCATGCTTTTCATTAATAATGGCAAGAGAACTAAAATAATTCTTAGCATGCTTTTTAACTTTAGGAATTAAAGTTGCATTAACTAAATGTACTTTAGGGTTAGCTTTTGAAGCCCCCCCTACATGAGATACACCTTCTTGCCCTTTCTTCCTCCCCTAGGGCATTGACTTCGGTAGTGCCCCCTTTGGTTGCATTTGAAGCACACAATGTGCTCTTTGCTCTTAATTGAGGGAACTCCGGCATCCTTTGACTTTGAGTTGACTTTTGGTGTCGATGCCTCTTCCTTAGCCAATTTAGGGCATTTGCTCTTGTAATGCCCTTTCTCCCTACACTCAAAGCATATTATATGATCTTTATTTAAAATTATAATACTTGAGTTACCTAGGGAGGTGGTGGAGGCCTCTTCACTTCTTTCGGAGGTAGAAGCTTCATTTTGATCTTGCTCCGGAATAGAAACCCTTTCCTCCCCCTCAATGCTAGAGGTGGAGGTCTCCACCAAATCATCAACATCTTCAAATGTTGTGGGTGCTTCTTCCTCGGTATTCTCCTCTACTTGTGTCGGTTGGGAGTTTTCTTGGAATTTTGTTATCTTATTCCATAACTCCCTTGCATCCCTATAGTCACCCAATCTAGACCAAATATGATTAGGTAACAAATCACTAAATAATTTTATTACCTCGAGATTTATCTTGAAGTCCTTAATTTGGTCTTGGGTCCACCTTGACTTCTCAATTGACTTGTTGTATTTGTCCCTAGGCATCTCAAAACTATTTTCTACAATAATCATATAATCAAAATCGGTTTCGAGATATACCTCCATCCGTTTCTTCCACCAAGCAAAATCTCCATCGAATTTCGGTGGATAGATGTTGTAGCCGACCATCGTGTAGTGCTCTCACGGCGGTTAGTCCTTGAAGAGCGACCTTGGCTCTGATACCACTTGTAGGGGATGGATTGGTGTGTATTGACCGGCTAGAGGGGGTGAATATCCCTCAATCGTTTGATGGTGGAATTTGCTCGTTCTCGTTGCGTTGCTTGTCTACGATTGTTGTTAGCGCAGCGGAATAACAATGATAATAACAATACTAACAACACATAATAATCACAAGCAATACACAAGCATATACGTGGTTTGGAATCGAATGGTTCCTACTCCACGGGCGAGCTCACCGAGCTCTAGTTATGCGCATGACATTAACTAAACTCCTTCTCGACTACACGTCAGAGGTGGAGAAACCTCTCACAAGCTATTACAACAAGTAATATATGAAATACAAGCAATATAAAGACAAATACGAAATACACGTAAAGAACACTTTACAATGCTTGCTTTGAACCCTTTGCTTGTAGCTTGCTTTAGATGGCTCTTGAAGGTCTGGAATGCAGCAGCAATTCCCCTCCAATAGCTTCACAAAAGTCTTGGCAAAATCCTCCCACTTGAGCTCCATTTATAACCTGCATCAAGCTGTTTTCGCGCCCATCAGTCGACTGCCCCTGTAGCCGTTGTCTCACAACGGCCAGATCCATGTCGGATAAGTTCCAACGGATCACCTACGATTGCGCCAAGACATGGTAGTTGATCGACTAGTAGCCGACTACCCACCGGCCACGGCGTTCACTCGACACTCCCATCACCGATCATTGCCATCCTCGATGCCGCCAATCACAAAACCACAAGTCTAACACCAATCGAACCCTAGTCGACTTACATCAGTCGACTGACACCTATGCCAGTCGACTGCTGTTGGGTAAAACCTCAAACAACAAGTTGTTTGAGCATCCGACCGTCGGGTAAACCCTCAAACATCAAGTTTGAGCCTCCGACACTCAGTCTTAGCCACTTGGCCAAGTCCACATCTTTCCTCATGGAGTTCCCCACCGAAGCTCTCTTCCCTCGGCCTATGTCCCTCGGATGCGCCAAGCGCACGACTTCGCAACGCTATCCTTCGTGTCTCTTGCCCTCAAAGTATGCTTCTCTTTGGGCTCACTCCATTCGCTCCCCGTCCGGCGGTCCCTTGGATGCACCAAGCGCACGGCTTCGCAATGCCATCCTTCACCGACTCAAGGATCCCGAGCCTAGTGAACTTACCAAGTCCTCAAGACTTCCCACATGCACCAAGCGCACGGCTTCGCAATGCATTTCTCACCAAGCACCAAGCGCACGGCTTCGCAATGCTTTGAACTTTTCCACACCAAGCTCCATGCTTAGATTTTCCATGCCAACTCTATGTTGGACTTTCCCATGACAATCCCATGTCATGAGTTTTGTTTATTATCAAAATACTATCAAGGTACTGCTATAGTCAAACTCGAGTCAACCTGGGCCGATTGCACCAACATTAGACACATGTGAGATGCTAGGAAATGAGTTAAGTTCAAGGTGCATAGTTTTTGCATCTAGATGAACTCAAACTCATCTTATACCATGGATGAATCATGAGGAAAGCTTATGTACAAGTCATGTGCATTAAGCCCATAGACCATGGTTCAATATAAGGTTTTAAAAATATTTCAAAATCATTTTGAAAAACCTTGGTGTAATGTATCTTTTGATAGAAGTCACCATTGATAAAGTTGATACAAATTAGGCTCAAAACAATAAAGTTTTTCTTATTTTTGAACTTTGTATCAATCTCACTAATTTTTGGGTATTTTATTTTCTAAATATTTTTCACCCATAATGTTTGGCATAAGTATTATACATATGAAATTTCATGATTTTTCGTATTATGTATAATTACTTATAATTTTTTGAAAATCATTTATAAAATTGAATTTATGCATTTGTAGAAATCAGTCAACTACCGCTATTGAAAGTCGA
This sequence comes from Wurfbainia villosa, assembly GCA_025175895.1. Classification (NCBI taxonomy): domain Eukaryota; kingdom Viridiplantae; phylum Streptophyta; class Magnoliopsida; order Zingiberales; family Zingiberaceae; genus Wurfbainia; species Wurfbainia villosa. The sequence goes on from CM045988.1 coordinate 112,728,849, forward strand.
TTGGAGTCAAGGTCAGTCGACTGCTAGCTGACAGAGTCGACTGCCAATGTTGATTTCGGATAAACAAGGATGTTTAGCCTATGTTTCAATTGTGTTAGGCTACCCTAACTGCTCCTAACCCTAGGATATACTTTGAAAAACATTATAAGGGTGAAAATCCATTGGATATGAGTTAGGAGAGTTGTTTGGGGTGTATATCAATTTTAAGGTGTGTGAATGTTCAAGTTTGAACTTTTGACCTTAATTTTGATGGTTTAGTGTTCCTATAGGCTTAGGGACTCTCCAAAGACATTGTTAATTGGTGTAATGGTCAAGGGGGAGAAAGCCTTTAGGGGGAGGTTATCCATCATGGGATGATGGATGTGTTCTTCCTAATGAGGGGGAGAATTTGGAGAGTTTGTAGGATTGCCTCTCTTGAGTGATATGAGACTTATCACTAGGAAGAGTGAAGGCATCCTAGGTGTTTTTGGACTAAGGGGGAGATTATAAGATCTCATTGGGATATGAGACATTGATAACCTTAGAGAGAGCCTTTTTAATGTATGTCAAAAAGGGGGAGAATTTGAGATTCCCAATTTAAAAAATTGGGAGGATTGAATTGAGTTAGTGTTCTAACTCAAAGGTGTTGGTTTTTGTCAAACATAAAAAGGAAGAGATTGTTGGTGCAATTGGCCTAGGTCACGATTGGCCAGACTCGAGTTTGACTCGAGTAGTAGTTTGATGTTTGTATTTTGATGTTTGACAAAGGAGTTGACCATTGTTTGACAATGGGTTGACTATATGGTTGACATGGGGTTGACCATATGATGGAGAAGTCCAAGTCTTGAGTACTTGACATGAAAAATCCAAGCATGAGTCTTGGCAATGGGAAAGTACAAGTCTTGAGTACTTGACATGGAAAGTCCAAGCATGGGTCTTGGCAAGGGAAAGTCCAAGCTTGAGTCTTGGCAAATGGAAAGTCCAATATGGGTTGGCAAGGAAAGTCCAATGGTGTAGTCTTGGCTACGTAAGTCCAAGTGTGTAGTCTTGGCAGTGAAAGTCCAAGTCATGGGTACTTGACATTTGAGAAGTCCAAGGGTTTGATATTGGTGGCGTAAAGTCCAAGGATGGAGTCTTGGCAACATAAGTCCAATGGTTGGCGGCGTAAAGTCCAAGCGTGTGTCTTGGCAGCGTAAACCCAATGTGTCCTTGGCGGTGTATACCAGCTTAGAATGACAATAGCCAATGAAAGCACCTGAAGGCTAACGTATGGATGAACAAGTCATGAATGACTTGGAGGGATCCGATAGGCGTGAGGTTGATGAAGGTGGCTAGAAGACTTAGGTTTAAGCTAAGGATGGTCTAGCAACTATGAGGGCATCATACTTAGGTAAAACCTCATGGTTGAGGTGTAGTAGTCGACTGGGGTTATGGACCAGTCAATTTGTCAAGTGTTTGACACTTGGCAGTAGAGTCAACTTTAGGCGATTCGGGATTATGACCCGATCATTGCCATGAAATCAGCAGGCTTTGGCTGCGACAAGAGGCTTTGGCGATCATTGCTAACATTAGGGCAATCGTGGCCTTAGGCGATCGGCCCATGAAGAGCGATCGACTATTGGTGGTTTTGGTCATGAGGCGAGCGGCTCGGTAGTTGATTTGCTCGATCGGCTCTGAGCTTAGCGATCATTGCCAGTGTATCCGTTGGCTTGAATTCCAACGTGGACCAAGTCCGTTGTGAGACAACTGTTGGAATGTATACTAAAAGCCTAGCTCTTTTTGTATGAACATTTTATTTTGAAATAAGAATCACATGATCATTGTTTGCACTTTATATTTATTATATGTGTGCATATAGTCTAATATTTTACATTGTAGATAACATGGTGCTTGGTGTGGCACAGAAGATCATGTTATCAGTCCCTTGTAGAATATAAGTAGAGGCTCACAACCAAGATGGTTTTGGACAAACCATTAGAATGGTTGTAGTGTATCTTGGTATTATTTTATCTTGAACATAGAGTTACACTAGTACACTTAGGTGTATTGAGCAGGACCGACATAGAGGTGATTCAATTTATTGCTGACTATATAATTGAATCGGACCTCGGATATTATGTTGTACATGTTCTTAATCCCGATATAATAACGGGCACATGTACTTAGTATTTATTTCTTTGATTTACCATAGGGTGAGATTTAGATGGATTAAATCAATATGCTCGGTAAGTTGGGAAATAATATTATTTACATGGTGTGCCGTTGATTATAGGAGGAAACCGTGTCCTATATATTAGGTTGATGATGTCCCCTTGAGGAGCTCATAAGGTTCATCATGTAAACCCAGCTGGTTGACTTAGTCAACATGATGATAAGGTTGAGTGGTACTACTCGAGGAGTTAGATGTTAATTGATTGATGGTCAGTAAATCAATTAATTAACGGACATACGATATCTTAAACACGGGGAGATGGATGTACAAATAATATATGGAGCTCATATTAATTTATGGGGGTTGGTGAGGTAATTCAATGATGATCCTCTAGTGGAATGGAACATCATTGATGGATCAAGTTTGTGTGGTTCTGATCCATCGGGTGGCCAAGATCCAACTCCTCCTCATGGTCCCTATCGTAGCCTAATATAATCCTCAAGAACCCTAGATCCAAGGATGTAAAACAAAACTCTAAAACCAACGGTTGGGATTAAATCCCTAGAACCGATGGTTGAGATTAAATCTCTAGATCCGACGGTTGGGATGAAACCCTAGAACCGACGGTTGAGATTAAATCCCTAGATCCGACGGTTGGGATTAAATCCCTAGATCCGACGGTTGGGATGAAACCCTAGATCCGACGGTTGGGATGAAACCCTAGATCCGACGGTTGGGATAAAACCCTAGATCCGACAGTGGAGATTAAATCCCTAGATCCGACGGTGGAGATTAAAGGAGGCTTAAGCCCAATTCTATAAATAGAGGGCTAAAGCTTGGGCGGCAAGAGATGGTTTTTGGATTAGGGTTTTGCCTCTCAAGAGTTTAGGCGGCTAGGGTTTTGGTTTGTGGTTTGGGCGAAAACAAAGAAGGAGATTAGGGTTTCCTCCTTTTCTCCTTGGTGGCCGGCGCTCACTCCATCTTCCTCCTTGCTTTGGCCGGTCCTCTTCCTTCTCCTTTTCTCCTTGGTGGCCGGCGGTTCTCCAATCCATTGGTGGCCGGCGCTTCTCCCATTCCTTGGTGGCCAGCGGCAACATTGTTACAAAGGTTGGTCGGCGCTCAACCATCTACTCCTTGGCCGGCGGTTATATCAAGCTCCTTGGCTTGGTGGCCGGATCTAGAAAGGAGAAGGAGTTTTGTTTGGTTCTTCTCTTTGTTCGGAGCGAGCAAGGAAGAGAAGAACGTGATCTAGGAGGCTTCTACTCGTGGAGGATCTTCGTCCACACGACGTCCACGAGGAGGATAGGACATACGGTAAAAGATCGAGAGGTATAAAAGTTTTACAACTTTATTTTTCTGATCTTAGCATGTTCTTTATGTGTTGATTATACTAGTTTACATTTTTATGTATTTTGTATAATCATGGACCCCGAAGACAAACACAAAAAAAAAAAAAAAAAACCGGCGATCCGTCCGTCGTCTCTTCCGCGGCTAACCAACTAGAAGAGTTGTGTTGCTTGAACAACTAGTTTGTTCAAGCGATCGCTCAAGTTGTTAGCACGACGACGAATTGGTTGTGCTAAGGAAACTCATCCCATCCGGATTAGTTTTTTCATTAGTGAAAATTTTAATCCGGGGACATGGGAGCCAATGAGCCTCCGAAGCAATTACCAACAACAACAACACTATTGGCAATCGACTGGGGCCTTATGGCAGTCGACTGCCAAGCGAAAATCCAGATCGCATGGAGGCTTAAAAGGAGCTCGATAGAGAGGATTTCGACAGCAATTTTCTTGGGCAATTTGAAGGGGATAGTTGTTGCTTTCCAGTTCTTCAAGTCTAGTCCAAGGCGATCAACAATCAATCATTCAAAGCAACCATTTATAAAGTTTTCTTTACATTATTTGTTGTATTCACTTTGTATTTTCTTGTTGTATTTTGTTTACTGTTGTAAACTTTTGTACGAGGTTTCTCCACCTCCGACTTATTGTCACGAAGGAGGTTTATTTGTGGTGTGTACATCACTAGAGCTCGTTGAGCTTGCCCCGTGGAGTAGGAACCCTAAGGTTCCAAACCATGTATATCGATTGTGTATGTGTGTGCTTGTATTGTTTTTATTATTTCTATATTCTGCTGCATACTAACAATCATTGACAAGCATGAATGAATTCCGTCAAGCCAACGAGAATGCGCTATTCACCTCCCTCTTGTGCTCATCAAAGTTTCAACACTTTGTGGGCATCCATGGTTGATGCTTACAAAGTATCTATAGATTTATCTACAATTAGGTTAGATGAAATATTTTCTAAATTTGAATTACATGAGCAATCTAATTCAGTCCTGGTCGAGAAGAGTATTGCCTTATTTGCAGGTCAAAAGAAGGAAAAAAGCAAGCCTCCTCCCGAAGATGATGAGACCAAACTAGTTAATCTAGTTTGAAAATTGATCAAGCGAAGAAGGCGACCATCTAAGCCAACCAAGGAAAAGAAATACAACACTAATCAGAACTACAGGTGTTACAAGTGCAACAAAAAGGGGCACTTCATGTCTAAGTGTCCAGAGCTAAAGTCTAAACGACAACAATCCAAGAAAGCGCTAAACACAAACATGGGAAGAGATTTCGGACGCGGAAGAACAAGACCAAGTCAACAACTTGGTTCTCATGGCATGACCATTCGAATCCAAGTCCGAGTTGGGTCCAAAGATGACACCGAGTTCGAATCCAACATCGAGCCCGATTTCGAGTCAAGCCATGGATTCGTATCTAGTTCAAAAGAGTCAATCAAGGCGAGTCACTCATTAATTAAAACTTTGTATAATGCTATAAAATTTTTGAATAAAAAGTTGACTAAGTCCAAGTCGAAGGTCGAGTCTTTACTTAAGGAGGTTAAACTCCTTAAGCATAAGGCTAACCTAACCTCTTCAACTAGTCAAGTTCAAGAAGGAAACTCAACTCAAGACAAAAACCTTGAGGAAGAGAATTCTCTCTTGAAAGGGAAAGTTCAAGAGCTTAGGACATCATTGGAAAGGTTCATGTTGGGCTCTAAGGGTCTTGACCTAATCCTTGGAACTCAAAGAGCCATGTACAATAAGACTGGACTTGGGTTTAGAGCAACAAATAGATCATTTATGTCACTTGTTAATCGTAATAGTAGAAGAATCCAAGCATGGACCTCTAAGTCCAATTTAACATCACAACTAGGTTCAACCAAGTATTGGGTTCTCAAGGATCAAATCCACTATGTGGATAGAATGTATCAATTCAATGCTCCAGGAGGAACCAATACTAAACTTGTTTACTTAATTACTTGATTAATTTAGTCTTGCATGCTTAGTTTAATTTAATTGCTTAACTTAGAATGGACTAGATAGGAAACAAAATAATTTAAATTTGAACAACTTAGTACTAAGACAAAGTGAACTGGTAGTAAGTTATGGAATCTCTTTGAAGTGCATGTCTAGCCTGAATGCGTCCTACCTGATGCACTAAGTTGAGTGGAACTAACCGAAGCTAACTCACTTAGTCTTTAACTAGTTAGATCAAAGTTTAGTCTAAAGCAAGTCTAGTACTTAATTCCTTAATCAATTTTGTCTAAGGAAGTGGTCCACCTGATATCTAAGAAGGTCATATGCCTCGCCACTATCTGGAAGTTGATTTTGAAAAAATTTACTGGACTAGCCCAAGCTAAACTTTAATCTAACACAAGTTTAGAAACTTTTAATTTAAAATAATGAACCCTCATCTCATAATACTCATAAGGTTAATATGTGTTGTTTGTACTAAGACACAGAGAATGAGCGAGATGTTAGGGGCAATTAAATTAAAAAATAACATAATTTTTGAAATATTTTTAAAATATAAAAATATATTTATTTTCATGATTGTTGCGTGTAGTTATATTTAATTTTTGAAAATATATAGTTTAAAAAAAATTGGTTGACCAATACTAGGCGTCTAATCCTTAGGACAACTTTAGACTCCTAAACTCTCTAGACACATAGGTAAGTTTTCTTGCGATTAACAAAGATGTCCTAAAAGTGTGTCAGGTTAAGGGGGGAAATATTGATTGAGAAATCAATAGTTATAGGAGTTTCTTTTTTGTTAAAAAAATTATTTATATATTTGAAAAATTAAAGTTTAAAACTTGTTAAGAATTATTTGAAAATTATTCTTGAAACTCTTAAAAAAAAATTGAATTGATAAGTCTTCAAAGTATTTTGAAAACTTAGTTATTAAATCCTTTTGGTTTCAAAGATATAAATTGAGAATTTTATTTTTGCATAATGAGCATGCATTCAAAATACAACTTTTATAAAATTAAAAACATAAGCCTTTAATATCTGGATTAATTTTTAAATAATGTTTACAAAATTACTTTACAAGAGTTATAATAAACTCTTTCACAAAAGTAAAGTAAGTTAAACATTGTTAGTGCAAAATCTAGAAACCTTAGGTCATAAATGTCAAAGCGGAGAGAAAGACTTAAATATCTCTAGCTACCTCTAGATTGACATACAACCCTTAGAATCCTAAGTCTTAATTAAACATCAAAACAAGGGGGAGTTGAACATGCTAAGGACAATTAATTAGAATCTCTTAAAATAGGACACATGCTTGAATTCATAATTTTGGTTAGTTACTTCTTAAAAATACTATCGTTATCATGTTATTTTTTGATATATGTCAAAGGGGAGAGAGAAAAGTTAAGAAGTTAAAAGTTTAAAAACTCACTTTAAGGAGGAGGACATATTGAGGGGAGTTTGTTTTTAAATTTTATTCCATATTTTCTTAACTTTGAATCTGGTTGCCATAGATCAAAAAGGGAGAGATTATTCGTGCAAAGGCACCAAATAATCGAACCTAAGTTTTGATTATGACAAAGGTTCAAAGTTAAGTCATTATGTGATCTTATATGGTGTGTAAAGTGTGCAGAACATAAATAGCCTTAGCTGAGCTCAAAGATACCAGGAGGAATGATGGTCAAAGATCAGATGCTAAGCAACATGTCAGACGAACCAAGGATAAGAAAGGTAAGCTCCGTGTGAGGAGCGGTGGTAAGGTCGCGTCCTCGATATGGGGAAAACTCTAGGCATCGATTTGACTAAGGGTTCCGGGGGAATATCAAAGTTGAGATCGGACAGTCGAAGAATGTCGTTACTACTATTGTTGTATATGGCTTGGACTAATCTTGTGGTGCAGGTGATTGAATGGAAACTCAAGTGCAATAGTCGACTGGTCGCAGCAGTTGACTAGCAATAAGCGCAGTCGACTTGTGTGTGCATGAAGAGCCAAGTTGTCACCTCAAAGATAAGAACTTTGGATAAAGTTATCTAGATGAATATCTAGATCTATATCTTGACGAAATAGATTATCTCAAAGACCTAGGAATCTCTGAAGGGTTAGACATAAACCCTAGATCTTAATTTTGCTTCTAAGTGCTCTTGCTCTCCGATCGTGCTCCTTCGTGCTACAATACTACTCCAACCATGCTTCTTCTTTACCTTTAATTTTTGGTATATTATTTTTGAGCTTGTCATTCTTTTGTACTTAATTTTTATAAGAACCGATAAGGTTGTTATCTACCCTTCAATCTTTTGTAATTGTCTTGTCTCTTACCTTTAACAAGGAAGAGACTCTTTTAGTTGTTTGCACTCTCGAAAGCGATCAAGGATCGCACGGGCCTTGAATTAGCATCCTTTTGGTTGTGAAACAAGTAAAAACAAAATGTATCCTTAGTTATTTGTTTTGGTTTTGTTTTCTACTGTGAAGGTTTTTAAAAGAAAAGAAATTTTTTAAAATGCTAATCACCCTCCCCCGTCTAGCGTGTCCTACAATCCTACATTATGTGGCCAAGACCATTCTTGGACTTTTCAATTTCCAATCATTCATACTTAGACTTTCCATTGCCAAGACCATTCTTGGTCTTTCCATGCCAAGTATCCAAACTTGGACTTCCGAGGTTGATTGCTCCAACAATCTCCCCCATATGACTTTGGATATCTTAATCATCTACTAGTCATATGGTAAACATATGGTCAAACCATATTGTCAAACATTAAAACTCTGCTTGAGTCCCACTCGAGTTTGGTCAACATTGACCCAGACCCTCTTGCACCAACAATAGAGTCATCAGATTTGTGTATTTTATGAAATTTGTCAACTTGTACTTTATTGATAACATATGCTTAATGAAATATATAACTTCTTGTGCATTAATTTGTCACACTGATATTTTAAGTAATGCATTAGTTATATAGATGTTATTTGGTATAATAGATATGTCAGGCAAGGTCTACTCTCTCACATGAGTGACCACCTCCATGAGTGAAGATAAGACAATTTCTAGTTGTAAGAGGTTTTGAGAGTAACTCTGCTAGAACTTAAGTCGCCTTAATATCTGTTTAGAATGAGATCATGTGTGGCATGATCAACATGGACGTAGTCACATCCAAGTTGCCTATAAGTAGCTAGGTTTGATATCTTAGATATCACCTGTAATTTGTGATATTATCTATGAGATACTCTTTCTGAGATCTTTGGATAGAGTCTTATGTGTAGATTGAGTCTCATACTTGCACAGTGTTAGAAAAATCTGATATATGCCTTATGAGAAATGAGAAGTAACACTATGACACATGTTTCATTCCACATGTGATAAATCGACTAGGGAAAGTGAGAGCTATATTACTTGAGACAGTAAATGAATATCCCGGAGCCCCATTGTGTGAGATCCGAGATCCTCTAGGTGAGATCTCTTGTACTCTTATTACTTTCGACCATTTTTCAAGGCCACGATTCAGTATTTTCTACTTTGGTCTATTTACCGATGGCTCAGAAGATAAATTGAGGTATGAGAGACATGTCTAGGAAAGCAGCTGAGTTGAGACTAATATATTTGTGTTTGGAAAAAGAAAGACCAATTGTAATACATCATTACGTAATATTCACCGACTAGTCTTTTATATTTATCCATGTAGAGATTAAATATATTAGTGAATATAAAATTGAGCAAAATCTAGGGATTACTTTCGATGAGGAAAGAAGCTTGATGGATGTAATTAGTCTTGGATTTGGGGTGCAATGAGATTTTGTATCTTATGATACAATGATGACTACTCAATCATCCTAATAGGTGCATTGAGCAATTTTTATTTACAGGTGTACTGGTAAGTCGCATGACGTCCAACCATGTATGAAAACCCAGAAGAAAGATGTGATGGGTCACATGAGTTATGATCCGATGACAAAAGTAGAATTCCCTCGTGTGCAAGTGGGAGATGTTAGTGTTGGACTATCCGAGCCATAAAAATCGCTTTTTGTGCTGCGGAAACCCTGGAAGTCGGCCATGGACCGTGCGAAGATAAACAAAATTACATGTACGCATTTAAAAACCTTAGATCTACTCTAGATCTACATGTTACGAGTTTTACACTTGATGCGACGCCCTTCGCTTATCCCGCTCGTCCAAATGGCTTGCCGAAACTCGAGAGTGTCAAGTGTACACTCCTCTATTGGTATCCACACAAGCAATAGGTGGAGAAAATCAACCTAGAGTGTGCTAGCACCCCTTAGAGGCTCATGGCAAGATGAGGAAGAGAGAGCTTGAGGGAAGAGAGGAGGAAGAAGATGAAGTTACACAACTTAACTTCACACACTTATCCCCCATCAAGAGTGGACGACCACTATAAGGGGGGTTACATGCATACATGTAATTCCAAGAGCCAATGGCTCTTGGTCTCCCACATGAGGTGGTACCCCATGATGTGTCCATGATGATGTGGAACATCATCATTGGTCGACCCCATGCCAAGTCACCATGACATGGCAATTGGTCAAGTCAAAATTGACCATTCATCTTCCCTCTCAAGTCAAGTCAAACTTGACCTCTTATCTCCCATGGTTGATCAAATCCAACCATTTGATTCAAGTCAATTTAATTTAATGAATCTCAATTCATTAGTTTAAATTGACTCGATGAATCAAATCTAAATTAGACTAATTCAACACTTGAATTAACTTGAGTCCAACTCAATTAGTCTAATTTGGATTACTCTTAATCCAATTTGGTTCATCCCATGAACCTAATCCTCATGGTTCATTATATGAACCTAATCTCCATCTAATTTCCCTTTGTGTGTGACCCTATAGGTTCTTGTAACGTTGGCAATGCTCATAAACTGATTTAGGAACATAAGCAATGAGCTGTATCTAGCAACCCATCATTGCTACCAAAGTTACAAGAATGTTGAGATCCAATATCACCTGTGACAACTAATTGTGTCTCTCACAATATGTGACAATGTCTCTCTATCCTTGACATCTAGATTGACTAACTGAGGTATAGACTGTGTCATCCTCGGTACAATCTATATCTTGAACTCCAAGTAGACTCACTCTAATCAAATGAGCTCAATATCTCATATTGACTCATTTGGGCATGACCATGCACTTAGTGGTCTCACTCTATCAAGAATAATGATGTCACTCCCATCATATAGGAGGGATAGATCCCATATACATCACTCACATCCCTCTGCATAATTTGTTACATACCCAGTAATCACCTTTATAGTCCACCCATTTACAGGTGACGTTGGACGAAGCCAAAGTATGCAACTCCTTATGTAGGAAACCATGGTGACTTCAGGTCTAAGGACTAATAGTCACATGAGAAAGTATATGACACTCATATAATGATCCATGATACTTTCTCATGGCGGGTCATTCAGTATACATTCTCCAATGCATACCCATGTGTCAACTTGATATCTCATATCCATGACTTGTGAGATCAAGTCATCGAGTTGATCTACATGCTAGTCTCTTCGCATTAATATTGTCCCTGAATGTTAATACTTGACTAGGAATGATTAAGAGTAGTGTTCTCTATATCATCTCATTATCGATTCAACCAATCGATTGATATAGATAAGAACCTTCTACTCAAGGATGTTATTATACTTAGTTATTTGGCACCAATACAAGTAAGTATAATAACCATAAAGAAATGCCTTTATAAATGGGAATATGATACAACAAGTCCATATAACAATCATCACATGATTGGCTCTAGGACTTTCACTAACAATCTCCCACTAGCACTAGCGCCAATCACTGTAGTATCCAATACCCAATGACCTAGTGTGACCATCATGCTTTTTCTGTGCCAAAGCCTTGGTCAAGGGATCTGCCATGTTAGCCTCTGTGGGTACTCTGCAAATCTTCACATCTCCTCTATCGATAATCTCTCGAATGAGATGGAAGGGTCGTAATATGTGTTTGGTCCGCTGGTGTGAGCGAGGTTCCTTAGTCTGCGCAATCGCTCTATTGTTGTCACAATAGAGCTCTATAGGATCTGCTATGCTAGGAACCACCCCAAGCTCAGTAATGAACTTGCGGATCCAAACTACCTCCTTTGCTGCCTCTGATGCAGCAATATACTCGACCTCTGTTGTAGAATCAATAACTGTATCCTGCTTCGAACTCTTCCATCTCACAGCACCACCATTCAAGCAAAACACGAACCCTGACTGCGATCTATAATCATCCTGGTTTATTTGGAAGCTGGCATCACTATAACCCTTTACAGCTAGCTCCTCATCGCCTCTAAATATCAAGAAATATTCTTTAGTCCTTCTTAAGTACTTAAGAATATTCTTGACTGCTATCCAATGACGCTCATCTGGATCTGACTGGTATCTACTCATCATGCTCAAAGCATATAAGACATCAGGATGAGTACATAACATGGCGTACATGATAGATCCTATGTCAGATGCATAAGGGATCTTATCCATGCGGTCTCTCTCCTCTCTAGAAGGGGGACTTTGAGTCTTCGAAAGACTTACACTATGTGACATTGGCAGAAGTCCCTTCTTGGAATTCTGCATGGCAAACTGTAGTAATACCATGTCAATATATGTACTCTGACTTAGGCCAAGCAATCTCTTAAATCTATCTTTATAGATCTTGATGCCTAGAATACAGGTTGCTTCACCTAAGTCCTTCATTGAGAAGCACGTCCCCAGCCAAGTCTTCACAGACTATAGCGAAGGGATGTCATTTCCAATGAGTAGTATATCATCCACATACAATATAAGGAAGATAACTATGTTTCCATTAACCCTCTTGTAGACACAAGGTTCATCTTCATTCTTGATGAAACCAAACTATTTGATCGCATCATCAAATCGAAGATTCCAGCTTCGAGAAGCTTGCTTTAGCCCATAAATGGACCTTTGCAGCTTGCATACTTTCCCAGTATGCTGTGGATCTACAAAACCCTCAGGTTGTGTCATATACACATCCTTGAGTAAGTTTCTATTTAGAAACAGTTTAAATATCCATCTGCTAGATCTCATAATCGTGGTATGCTGCAATAGCAAGCATGATCCGAATGGACTTAAACATCGCCACTGGAGAAAAGATTTCATCATAGTCAATACCATGAATTTGCTTGAAACCTTTAGCCACCAATCGGCCCTTATAGGTATGCGTAATTCCATCCATGCCAGTCTTTCTCTTAAAGACCCACTTACACCCAATGGGTTTGACGCCTTCAGGTGGATCGACCAAAGTTCATACTTGGTTGGTGTACATGGATTCCATCTCGGATCTCAAGGCCTCTAGCCATTTCTCAGAATCTGGGCTCATCACAGCTTCTTGATAGGAGGTAGGCCCATTCTCAATGAGCATAACGTCATTATGGTCAGACAAGAGAAATGAGTATCTCTCAGGCTGACGACGTACCCTATCAGACCTGTGAAGAGGTAGGTCTATCTGAACAAGTTGTTGTCCACAACTCTTTGTGCAACAATCTCATCACCCACAACACTTTGTGATTCCTGTTCAACCTCCATCAATGCCTCAGTGCTATGGTCCTTATCTTGAATTTCTTCAAGATCGAACGTACTCCCACTAGTATTTCTAGAAACAAAATCCCTTTCTAGAAATACCCCAGTCTTTACCACAAACACTTTGTACTGACTGAGAATATAGAAATAATATCCCTTCATTTTCTTGGGATATCCAACAAAATAATACTTATCGGATTTGGGTCCTAGTTTTTCTGAGACTTGATGTTGAACGTAAGCCTCACAACCCCAAATCCTCAAGAAAGACATCTTGGGATTTTTCCCTGTTCATATTGTATATGGTGTCTTTATCACAGCCTTGGATGGTACACAGTTAAGTGTGAAGGCTGCTGTGTTTAGAGCATATCCTCAAAAGGATATAGGAAGATCTGTGTGACTCATCATAGATCGTACCATATCTAATAGGGTACAATTCCTCCTTTCGGATACACCATTCCACTTTGGTGTTCCAGTAGGAGTGAGTTAAGATAGAATCCCACACTCAGCTAGATAGTCACGAAACTCATGGCTAAGGTATTCACCACCTCGATCTGATCGAAGTATCTTAATACTCTTGCCAAGTTGGTTTTGTACTTCATTCTTGAATTCTTTGAACTTTTCAAAGGATTCTGATTTATGTGTAATTAGATACACATAACCATATCTACTAAAGTCATCAATAAATGTAATGAAGTACCTATAACCACCTCTAGTAGCAACATTGAAAGGGCCACATACATCACTATGTATAAGTCCTAACAAGTCTGTTGCTCTCTCGCTGTGTCCACTAAAGGGAGTCTTGGTCATCTTGCCTAGAAGGCAAGACTCGCATGTCTCATATGATTCAAAATCAAATGATTCCAGCAGCCCATCCTTATGGAGCTGGGATAAGCGACTCTCATATATGTGACCTAAGCGACAATGCCAGAGATAGGTTTGGTTTAACTCATTTGACTTGAACCTTTTGGTACTTATGTTATAGATGAGGCTCTCTAAGTCTAGAATGTAGAGTCCGTTCATCAGAGGTGCACTACAATAGAACATATCATTTAAATAAACTGAACAATATTTGTTCTTTATTATAAATGAAAAGCTTTTCTTGTCCAAACAAGAAAATGAAATTATGTTCTTAGCCAAAGCAGGCACATAACAACATTCATCTAGTTCTAGTACAAGCCCAGAGGGCAGAGATAGATCATAAGTTCTTATAGCAACAACAGTAACCCTTGCTCCATTGCCTACTCATAGGTCCACCTCACCCTTCATCAATGCCCTGCTATTTCTTAGCGCCTGCACATTGGTACAAATGTGAGATGCACATCCGGTATCTAATACCCATGATGAAGAAATAGATAGATTGACTTCTATGACATATATACCTGAAGTAGAAGTCTCACTTCTCTTCTTCTTAAGATCTTCCAGGTATGCTTTGCAATTACGCTTCCAGTGTCCAACTTTCTTACAGTGGAAGCAAGTCCCTTCCTTAGCCACCCCTCCTTTCGGTTTCAGTGCCTTGCCTTTGCCCTTAGCTTGAGACTTTCCCTTACCTTTAGGCTTGCCCTTGCCTTTCTTCTTTTGCACCATCAAAATGGAGTTAGGGTTTTCCTTATTAAGGTTGAGCTCAACAGTTCTCAACATGCTAAGCATCTCGGGAAGTGACTTATCAATTTCATTCATGTTGTAATTCATGACAAATTGATTATAGTTTTGTGGCAAAGATTACAAGATCAAGTCAGTGGCCAGCTCTTGGCCAAGTGGGAATCCCAACCTCTATAGATTCTCTATGTACCCAATCATCTTGAGTACATATGGACCTACGGAAGTCCCATCTTGCATCTTGGACTGAAACAGTGTCTTAGAGATCTCATATCTCTCGTGCCTTGCTTGTCCTTGATACAGTTGATGAAGATGTTCAACCATATCAAAAGCATTCATGAACTCGTGTTGCTTCTGAAGCTCAGAGTTCATGGTCGCGAGCATGAGGCATGACACATCTAATGCATCATCTTGATGCTTCTTATAAGCATCTCGATCAGCTCGCGAGGCAGTGGCAGGAGGTGCCTCCGGAATGGGCTGCTTCAGGACGTACAATTTTCTTTCTTGAGTGAGAACGATTCTCAGATTCCTGTACCAACCCAGGAAATTAGCTTCATTGAGCTTGTCCTTTTCAAGGACAGAACATAGGGAGAGAGTGTTCGTGTTTGTCGACATGGTAATCTACAACATACACAATGCAGAAAATTATTATCATATTCTATTTATCATTTAATTAGGCCTTTAATCAAATAATGCTCCCACTGAATTATAGGATTTTTTTAGAATCGAGTCATGGATGTGGTCAAACCATATTACTAGATTTATACAAACTAACTATAATTCTCACGGGACAAGATCCACATCATACTACGCTATGAGTTAGCTTTGGCTAAATCGCCCAAGACTTAGTATGATCGGTAGGTAATAAATTACCGATTATATCTCTATGCAACTCTTGTTTATAGGATCAAGATCCACATTTACAAAAGACCTTGAGTTAGCTTTGGCTAAATCTCCCCAGATTTAGTGTAAATATAATCTTATCCTACCTTTTCAATGGTTGGAATATGCCTATAGTTTTACTCGATTCAATTGAGTTAACTAGTTTTACTCAATCTAATTGAGCTTATTCTCACCCAAGCTGTGATAAGCGGGGCCAAGATTGTCCCTCCACACCCTACCAAGATAATATGCATTGCTCTGCTTTGGCAGATTCAACAACAACAAATGATTGAGGTAGTGATGGGTATCAAAACTTGGTAGGCATTTTTGAGTTGATTCGATTAAAATCTAATCTAATTGTGAATGTGTATCATATACGCATTAAGACCTTTATTACCCTACACTAGCATGCATCACATACATACAAAGAAATATACTAGCATGCATCATATACATACAAGCAAAATATACTAGCATGCATCATATACACACAAGCAAAAATTTACTAGCATGCATAACATACATACAAGAAAAAAAAACAAATATATATATATATACAACTGGAATATTAAAAGAAGAGGCACGACGCGCAGGTCGCATACCATATACAACATGCACAACCACAAAAATGGCACGCAAGTCGTATTATGAATTACAACATATTTATTCAATCACATTGGGGTTCTTGGGCCATGACCATCACAGTATTATATATAATTCTAAATTATATATTTTACAGAAATTTCTATAATTTTTCCTATTTTGTTTTAAATTTTTATGAGTCACATCTCCGTAACGGTCCCGCTAAGTGATTTCCGGGCGCAATCACGGGACAATGCCCCTTTCGGGGTTAGGGGCAGCACCCCTACTCACAAAATGAACTTTGCAAGTGTCCCATTTTGATCTTACAGTGACTTAAGTCGCTGTCCCAAAAACCTAAAGCGAGAATTCGCCGTTCCGGAGAGTTTTTCTCAATGGTTGAAGCCTACAAGTGTCCCAACACTTGTTGCTTCGACTCTTTGAGAAAAATACCCAAAAAATCTATAAAAATAGGAAATTTACAGAAACTTACAGATCTGTAATTTTTATATCTAATACAAAACTATAAAACTAAAACACATACATGGTTCGCACGAGGCTCTGATACCACTGTTGGACTATCCGAGCCGCAAAAACTACTTTTTGTGTTGCGAAAACCCCGGAAGTCGGTCACGGATCCGTGTGAAGATAAAAAAAACTATATGTACGTGTTTAAAAACCTTAGATCTACTCTAGATCTACATGTTAAGAGTTTTACCCTTAATACGATGCCCTTCGCTTATCCCGCTCGTCCAAACAGCTTGCCGGAACTTGAGAGTGTCAAGTGTACACTCCTCTATCGGTATCCACACAAGAAATATGTGGAGAAAAGGAACCTAGAGTGTGCTAGCACCCCTTAGAGGTGTTGGATCGAAGCGGATCACTAGAGGGGGGGGTGAATAGCGATAAAAACTTTTTCTTTTAAATCATTCGGTAGACAATTAAACGCAGCGGAAATGTAAATAAAAATTAAATGAGACAAATAGTTTTTTTACTTGGTTCGTAGCCTTCGGCTACTACTCCAAGGCCCTAACGGTCCTAGACCGTGTACGGAGGGCAATTCACTAAAACACTCCTTCTCGTTGGAGGTAGGAGTTTTACGATTACAAAAACCTTCGAAGCACAAGATAGAGAGACAAACCCTCTCTTCTATTAAAATGAAATGCAACGGTAGAAAGCCTCGATTAACAAACGAATTGCAAGATTAAAAGAAATGACAAAACAAGATTATACCAACAACTCGAAGATAGGACTTAAACTAGGGTTGTTGGCAGCACTTCGTTGTCGTAGAGTTATCAGAGAGTCGCAGTGTTATGGAGGCTTTTGAGCACTTAGAATTGATGATGAAACCCTAGGTTAGGACCTCCTTTTATAGCCTTTGAGCCCCTTTTCGAGAGGAATCCTAGCCAATCATATTTGAGCACCACTCCCCTTGAAATTTGGTGATAAACCTTGACTCCTCGAAGCTGATCCTTTGACCATCAGTCGACTGATGGCCATCATCATCGATCGATGGCGACATCGGAGTGCTAACCTCCAGCAATGACCGATTCGACGATGAGTCCTCCAAGCTAGCAGTCGACTGATGCTTGCTGCAAGTCAAAGTTAGCTCAACAGAAACATAATTTTGATGGTCATCGACCGCCCGATCTCGACCTAAACCATCTATAGGATGTCTTTGGTCGGATCTACGCTTAAGATCATCCCCGTAACGAGGATACGAACTCACTTACGCTCGCACACACGAGCTTACCTCGATACTTACGTGTTGCTTTTGCTTCCGGCCTTCCACTCGATTCCTTCGGCTCCCTCCGAAGTCACTCGAGTGTCGCCCGACCACCGCGGCTTCCTCCGGGTGTCGCTAGCCTTCAACTCCAGCTATAGCAATCTTTTGCACACTCGATTCAGCTCGTGAGATAACGACATGAGCTTAACTTTGTATCGTTTGCTACAATCAAAACTCAGGTTCGACTTAGGTGCCTACTACACCAACAATCTCCCCCTTTTTGATTTATGGCAAACCCACATACAAAGTTAAGTAAATAGCAAGCATGAAGAATAATGTGCATTAGAAACAAACAAGAAATAAAGAAGATTAAGTTGGAGTAGTAAGGATTTTCTTCAAGTACTCCCCCTTGAGGAAACCTCCCCCTTGACCGAGGGTGAGTCTTGAAGAAAGACCTTAATCCTCCCCCTTGAGGGTTGCTTTAAGTAATTACTTAAAGTTGGCCTTAGTAAAACATCTAAGTTAAGATTTCTTCTTAACTTGGCCCTTTCTCCCCTTTAAGTAAAGCATTAAAAATGAGTAAAACGTTGATGGTACAAATAAGTTTAAGTTAAGAATTATCTTAACTTGGTCTTAATAAGTTTTCAAAACATAAAGTTAACTTTTGGTTTAAATATAAAGTAAGAGTTAAGTTATAAAAAAAATTTTGACCCCTTAACTTTGGCCTTTTTCTCCCCCTTTTGCCATATATCAAAAAGAGTGAGGGTGTGTGTGGAAAACAAAAATAAGTGTTAAATATAAAGTCCAAGCATGTTCCACATTATTTTGAAAATAATATACTAAAAATAAGTTCATCTATAAAATGTTCGACTCATATTTGGCTTGATTGATATGAAAGATCAACCAGTCCTGGTTAGAGTCGGTTAGTATGTATGATTATACTCCGTGGTTCATAGCGATGCACTAGCTCTACATCTGGAACCAGGAGTAAGGTCCTAACATCTCACGCCCATCTACGTGGCTAAGTACACAAACACATTAGTCCTATGTGTTGTGAGATGTATTGGCTCCTTAAATCTATAGGTGTATGATATCTAAGGTATGTCCTATGCTAGTTCCATAAAAATGAAAATTTAAGAAATAGTAGTAAGAAAATATAATTTGCAAGTTCCTATTCTACTACGCACATGCCCAATTTTCGTCTTAATAGACTAAATTCGGCTTCGGGTAGGGGTTTAGTAAATAGGTCTGCTAAGTTAGACTTTGATTCAACGTATTCGAGTTGTATGGCTTCTCGAATGAAATGGTGTTTGACCTCTATATGTTTGGTCCTAGAGTGACATATTGGATTCTTAGTAAGATTAATTGAACTAATGTTATCTACGTGAAGTTTTGTGTTCATAAAGTCTAACTTGAAATCGCGGAGAGTGTGCTTCATCCAAAGAAGCTGAGTGACACACTCACCCATCGCGATGTATTCGGCTTCGGTGGTAGATAAGGCAACACAGTGTTGCTTCCTACTGCACCAACTCACTAGACTCGAGCCGAGAAGTTGACAACAACCACTCGTGCTCTTTCTATCGAGCTTACTACCGGCATAGTCCGAATCGGAGTAGCTGGTTAGTTCGAACTCGGTAGATCTAGGGTACCAAATACCGACATTAAGTGTACCCTTTAGATATCTAAGGATACGCTTGACTAGAGTTAGGTGAGACTCCTTGGCACCGGTTTGGAACCTTGCGCACATACTTACTGCAAATAGGATATCGAATTGGAAGCGAGACTCTATTATGCTCCTATAGTATTTTAAATCAATTGAGTTTCCGATTAAATCTTCTTCTATATTCACATTAGTTTCCATTGGGGTATTAATAATTTTAGCGTCTTGCATTCCAAAGTATTTAATTAATTCCCTAGTATATTTGCGTTGATGTAGGTATATTCCATCTTTAGTTTGTTTAATTTGTAGACCTAAGAAGAAACTTAACTCGCCTACTAAATTCATTTCAAATTCACTTTCCATAAGTGAAATGAACTCATTTAGTAGGATTGAGTTGGTGGTTCCGAAAATAATATCATCTACGTAGATTTGGGCTATGAATATGTCTTTACCTAAGGTTTTTATGAAAAGGGTTGGGTCAACTACACCTAGGTTAAAGCCTTTGAACTTAAGATAAATCGAAAGTCTCTCGTACCAAGCTCGCAGAGCTTGTTTAAGTCCATAAAGAGCTTTCTTTAACCTAAGGACATGATCGGGTTTGTCTAAACTTTTGAAACCGGAGGGTTGACTAACGTAAACTTCTTCTTTAATGTATCCATTTAAGAATGCAGATTTCACATCCATTTGAAACAATTTAAATCCTCGATGTGCTGCATATGCTAATAGCATTCGAATGGACTCTAATCTAGCTACTGGGGCATAGGTCTCGTCGTAATCTAAACCTTCGACTTGACTAAACCCTTTAGCAACTAGTCTAGCTTTATTTCTAACTACTTCACCTTTATCATCAATTTTATTTCTAAACACCCACCTTGTTCCAATGATTGTTTTATCTTTAGGTGGTGGTACTAATTCCCATACTTCGTTCCTAGTGAATTGAGCCAACTGTTCTTGCATTGCAATAATCCAATCGGGATCAAGAAGAGCTTGGTCAATAGTTTTGGGTTCAATTTTAGAAATCAAAGATATTTGACTAAGGTTTCTGTATGAGGCTCTAGTTCGAACTCCTAGACTTGGATCACCTATCACTTGGTCGATAGGATGATTCGTTTGGGTCCTAGTTGGATTTGGGTTTGAGTCTACAACTTGATCCATAGGATGGCTTGTTTGAGTTCTAGTTTGGTTGGAGTCATCTATCACTTGGTCGATAGAGTGACTTGGTTGACTTAGGTTAGGATTAACACTAGACCTGATCTCCGGATCAGAGTTAGGTCTAGTATGAGTCGGCTCGCTAATTGGGGTTATCGGGGGTTTTGTAGGTTCGTGTCCTTCATCAAATACTACATTGATAGTCTCCTCGACTCTAAGGGTATCGTGGTTATATACTCTATAAGCTCTGCTGGTAGTTGAGTATCCTAGAAAGATTCCGGTCGTGGTTTTGGATGTAAATTTCCCTAGGTAATCCTTAGTGTTTAGGATATGTACCTTACATCCAAATACCCTAAAGTACTTGATGTTAGGTATTTTATCGTGATAAATCTCGTATGAGGTCTTAAGGTGCCTCTTTACCATAAGGATTCTATTTTGGACATAGCATGTCGTACTCACGGCTTCCGCCCAAAACCTATCGGGTAGGTTATACTCATTTAACATTGTCCTAGCGGCTTCTTGTAGGGTTCTATTTTTGCGTTCTACTAGGCCATTTTGTTGTGGAGTTCTAGGGCAAGAGAACTCGTGGTGGTATCCATTTAGGTTACAGAATTCTGTAAACCTATGGTTTTCGAATTCACCACCATGATCAGTCCTAAGTCTTTTGATTTTAATGCTTTGTTGATTTTCTATTAACTTAAATAGATTGATTAATTGATCTAGGGTATCATTTTTGTGTTTGATGAACCTAACCCAAGTAAATCTAGAATAGTCATCAATTATGACTAAGCAGAATTTACTTCCGTTAAGTGACTTAGCTCCATGTGAATCAAATAGATACATGTGTAGGAGCTCAAGGACACTTTTGGTTCATTCTTGACTAGTTAGTTGATGTTGTGTCCTAGATTATTTACCTTGTTGACAAGCATTACAAATTTTATTAACCAAATTGTTGAGGTTGGGTAAGCCTCTGACTAAGCCACTCTGACTCATCTTGTGGACGAGTCTTGGGTGCGAGTGACCGAGTCGTCGGTGCCACAACCATGATTCCTCTTCCTGTGTCATAAGACATTTGGCTGAGGATTTGATTAAGTTAATTGTATAAATGTTATTTGTCCTAGTTCCTTTGAGTATTGTTTTAGCTGTTTTAATTACACATTCATTTTCTAAAAATACGACCTTATAGTTATTGTCACATAATTGGCTTACGCTAAGCAAGTTATATTCAAAATTCTCTACAAGTAATACATTTTTAATAACAAAATTTGAGTTCAGCTCGATATCACCTGATCCGATGATTTTGAGCTTGCCGTTATTCCCAAAGGCTACCGATCCTTGTTGTTTGAATCGAAGCTTCGTGAATTTGAGTTGATCCCCGGTCATGTGTCGGGAGCAACCACTGTCCAACATCCATTGATCCTACTCACAAGGTGGTTGGATTGGATGTTAGATTTTTTTTAAAAAAAAAATTGGTTGTAAGTTGTTAAACCTAGGTCATCTCACCTGTGTCTATATGATCAAGCATGTTATACTTATGTGTTTTTTGTGAGATGACTTCCAATTAAGTTGATTAAGTGCATTTAGGTTCAAGTAATTTTATGTTAGATTTGGATTTGACCCTAGGCTTGTCAAGTTTACCTTTTCAAGATCATGGCTTCCAGGTCGTGGCGAGGCACAGGGGCCTTCTTTTATCGGATCATCGACCACTTCCTTAGACAAAGCCATTTTCAAGAAAATGATGACTTGACTCACCTAAGACTATTTACTAGTCTAACTGGTTATTTTTGAAAAGAGGCTCCCCGAGGCTCAATCTTTTCGAAGGATTTTAGTTGGTTATGTACGTGTTCTAAGTGAGTTCACAAGTTTAAAAAAAAAGCATGCAATTTCTAAGTTAAAGCACAAACATGTTTTGTACTGGCTCCCCCTAGACCGTTGAATCGGTTCGGTCTATCCACATAGTGGATTTGGTCCTTGGGAACCCAGTACGGGTTGGATCCTAGAGTTGAAATCAAAAAGTTCTTAGGGACCCATGCTTGGACACGTTTTCTATGTCTACTTACGATTGACATATACGACTTATTGGTCGTGTTTGAGCTAAACCCTAGCCCGGCCTTGTTGTACACGGCCCTTTGCGATCCAAGTAGGAGGTAAAGTCCTTTAGATCCCAAAGTAAACCTTTCCAACGTATTCCTAAGATCTTCGACTTGATTTTTCAAGAGTGAGTTCTCAACTTCGAGTTTTTTAACTCGAGTTGAGTCCTTCTCTTGAACTCGACTAGTCGAAGAGGTTAGGGAGACCTTGTGTTTGAGGAGTTTAACTTCCTCAACTAGGGTCTCGATCTTGGACTCGGACTTAGCTAACTTTTTATTTAAAAACTTAATTGCACTATAAAGGGTAGTAATAAGAGACCGACTTACCTTGAGTGTATCTTTTGAACCGGATGCGTATCCGTGGCTTGTCTTGAATAGTGTTTCGTAGTCCGACTCGTCTTCGGTTTCTGATTCTGGTTCCGGTTCAGACTCCGTCTCCGATTCCACCGATTTAGCCATAAGGACTCGATCGTTGTCTTCTTCCTCGGAGGCTTCTTCCCAAGTAGCATTGAGTGCCTTTTTATGTTTTGGTGCCTTGCTCTTGAGTTTTGGGCACTCGGACTTAATGTGTCCAAACCTGTTGCATTCATAACATCTTATGTTTGAACTTTTAGGCTTACCTTCGTTGGGTCGAGTGACGGCTTATTTTCGGCCCTTGACTATCCTCCAAACTAGGTTGACTAGTTCGACTTCCATTTCTGAGTCGACCTCCGAATCTGACTCATCCTCTTCTTCCTTCGGGGGTGGCTTGCTTGCGGTTTTCTTCCTCGAACCTGCAAAAAGTGCTATACTCTTCTCGGGTTCCGAGTTAGACTACTCATGAAGTTCGAAATCAGAAAAAAGTTCATCTAACCTAAGTTTAGAAAGATCCTTGGAGACCTTGTAGGCATCGACCATGGATGCCCACAAGGTAGTCCTCGGAAAAGAGTTTAGGACATACCTTATAAGGTCGCGGTTTTCGACCTTTTGCCCGATTGCGTGTAGGTTGTTGACTATGTCTTGGACACGGGCGTGGAGTTGCGTCGCGTTCATTGTTCTGCATTTTTAGGTTATATAGTTTATTGAATAGAAGATCACGCTTACATACCTTGGCTTCATCGGTCCCTTCGTGTAGCTCCACTAGTTTTGTCCATAGGTCCTTTGGCGATGAAGGGCCGACACGATTTAACTCCTCCTTGGACAAGCCGCATTGGAGGATTTGTGTTGCCTTGGCATCGGCTTCGACTTGTCATTTTGTTGCAACGGTCCATTGATCATAATCCAAGGAGTCACCCACTTCATTAGTCGGAAGTGTGAAACTCGTTTGAATTATGATCCACATCTCGATTTGGGTTTTGAGAAAACATTCCATCCGACCTTTCCAGTAACGGAAATCATCTCCATTGTAAAACGGAGGTCGGACGGTGCTAAAACCCTCGAGATGGGCCATTAGAACAAAAAGACAAGGAGACTAAAACGAAAACCTAGCAACAACAAAAACACACGAAAGTACCAAGACTTGCGTCTTGGATTAGTAGTGCGGGAAATAAAAAGAAACAAATGAAAAATAGAAAGTTAAGCAAAGAAATAAGAAACTAAATAAAAAGTAAGTACTCACAACCTTCGATGTCCCTGAAAGGCTACTAAACGTCAATTTTTGAGGATGAAAACAGCTTGTTACGGGGGTAAACCCCAGTAAGAAGTGTAGATCTCTGCGAGAGCTTCGATTTGGTGGGTAGATCATTTCGTGAGTCCACTTGTAGCAAAAGTTATGTTCGTTTGATCGTGAGGTACTCCGAAGGCAATCAATACTTGCAAAACAAAACCAAACGAAGAGTACCAAGACTTCATCTTGGATTAGTAGTGTGGGAAAAAAATTTAAATGAATGAAAAACAAATCTGTAAAAAAAATGTTAGATTTAAACGAACGTGCGCCCCCGGCTCTGATTCCAATTGTTGGATCGAAGCGGATCGTTAGAGGGGGGGTGAATAGCTATAGAAACTTTTTCTTTTAAATTGTTCGGTAGACAATGAAACGCAGCGGAAATGTAAATAAAAACTAAATGAGACAAATAATTTTTTTACTTGGTTCGTAGCCTTCGGCTACTACTCCAAGGCCCTAACGATCCTAGACCGTGTACGGAGGGCAATTCACTAAAACACTCCTCCTCGTTGGAGGTAGGAGTTTTACGATTACAAAAACCTTCGAAGCACAAGATAGAGAGACAAACCCTCTCTTCTATTAAAATGAAATGCAACGGTAGAAAGCCTCGATTAACAAATGAATTGCAAGATTAAAAAAAAATGACAAAACAAGATTATACCAACAACTCGAAGATAGGACTTAAACTAGGGTTGTTGGCAGCACTTCGTTGTCGTAGAGTTATCGGAGAGTCACAGTGTTGTGGAGGCTTTTGAGCACTTAGAATTGATGATGAAACCCTAGGTTAGAACCTCCTTTTATAGCCTTTGAACCCCTTTTCAAGAGGAACCCTAGCCAATCATATTTGAGCACCACTCCCCTTGAAATTTGGTGATAAACCTTGACTCCTCGAAGCTGATCCTTTGACCATCAGTCGACTGATGGCCATCATCGATCGTGATGGCGACATCGATCAGTGCTAACCTCTAGCGATCGTGATTGGCGGCGATCGAGTCCTCAATGGCGATCGTGATGCTTGCTGCAAGTCAAAGTTAGCTCAACAAAAACATAATTTCGACGGTCGTCGACCGTCCTATCTCGACCTAGACCATCTATAGGATGTCTTTGGTCGGATCTATGCTTAAGATCATCCCCGTAATGAGGATACGAACTCACTTACGTTCGCACACACGAGCTTACCTCGATACTTACGTGTTGCTTTTGCTTCCGGCCTTCCACTTGATTCCTTCAGCTCCCTCCGAAGTCACTCGAGTGTCGCCCGACCACCGCGGCTTCCTCCGGGTGTCACTATCCTTCAGCTCCAGCTATAGCAATCTTCTGCACACTCGATTCAGCTCGTGAGATAACGACATGAGCTTAACTTTGTATCGTTTGCTATAATCAAAACTCAGGTTCGACTTAGGTGCCTACTGCACCAACAAGAGGCTCACGACAAGATGAGGAAGAGAGATCTTGAGGGAAGAGAGGAGGAAGAAGATGAAGTTACACAGCTTAACTTCACACACTTAACCCCCATCAAGAGTGGTCGACCACTATAAGGGGGTTACATGCATGCATGTAATTCCAAGAGACAATGGCTCTTGGTCTCCCACATGAGGTGGCACCCCATGATGTGTTCATGATGATGTGGAGCATCATTATTTGTTGGCCCCATACCAAGTCACCATGACATGACAATTGGTCAAGTCAAAATTGACCATTCATCTTCCCTCTCAAGTCAAGTCAAACTTGACCTCTTATCTCCCATGGTTGATCAAATCCAACCATTTGATTCAAGTTAATTTGATTTAATGAATCTCAATTCATTAGTATAAATTGACTCGATGAATCAAATCTAAATTAGACTCATTCAACACTTGAATCAACTTGAGTCCAACTCAATTAGTCTAATTTGGATTACTCTTAATCCAATTTGGTTAATCCCATGAACCTAATCCTCATGATTCATCATATGAACCTAATCTCCATCTAATTGCCCATTGTGTGTGACCCTATAGGTTCTTGTAACGTTGGCAATGCTCCTAAACCGATTTAGAAACATAAGCAATGAGCAGTATCTAGCAACACAACATTGCTACCCAAGTTACAAGAATGTTGAGATCCAACATCACCTTTGTGACTACTAATTGTGACTCTCACAATATGTGACAATGTCCCTCTATTCTTGACATCTAGATTGACCAAATGAGGCATAGACCATGTCATCCTCGGTACAATCTATATCTTGAATTCCAAGTAGACTCACTCTAATCAAATGAGCTCAATATCTCATATTGACTCATTTGGGCATGGTCATGCACTTAGTGGTCTCACTCTATCAAGAATAATGATGTCACTCCCATCATATAGAAGGGATAGATCTCATCTACATCACTCACATTACTCCACATAATTTGTTACATACCCAGTAATCACCTTTATAGTCCACCCATTTATGGGTGACGTTGGACGAAGCCAAAGTATGCAACTCCTTATGTAGGGAACCATGGTGACTTCAGGTCCAAAGACTAATAGTCACATGAGAAAGTATATGACACTCATATAACGATCCATGATACTTTCTCATGGCGGGTCATTCAGTATACATTCTCCAATGCATACCCATGTGTCAACTTGATATCTCATATCCATGACTTGTGAGATCAAGTCATCGAGTTGACCTACATGCTAGTCTTTTCGCATTAACATTGTCCCTGAATGTTAATACTTGACTAGGAATGATTAAGAGTAGTGTTCTCTATATCATCTCATTATCGATTCAACCAATCGATTGATATAGATAAGAACCTTCTACTCAAGGACATTATTATACTTAGTTATTTGACACCAATACAAGTAAGTATAATAACCATAAAGAAATGCCTTTATAAATAGGAATATGATACAACAAGTCCATATAACAATCATCACATGATTGGCTCTAGGGCTTTCACTAAGAGTTAGTAATGTCCACTAAAGAGCATTCAACATGAGTAATGGAGGAGTCATCCATAAATGCCCACTATAGGGTATTCAAAACTGAGATAATGAGGTGACCGATTAGCTCATGAATCCACTAACATAAATGTATGTTAGTAACCTCCCTATGAGATGACCATTCATTTCCTTCATCTTTTCTTATATAAATATACTTCTTGTGTGAAGTATGTGGTGGATAACAAATCAAGGAAGAGATGAAAGCCATACTTCTTGTTGAGAAGAAGAGAGGTTGGAACATTCTCATCTTGGTGAGAAGAATAAGATATCAATCGTCACACATCACCGGACTAAGAGTTGTGACGTTGTGATTTAGTAGTAATAGTTCGATCTTCATGATTATCATACCGACTGCGAGCAGTCCATGATTAGAAGATGCGTACCGAATATTTGTGCATCATAACCAACTGAGGTATATTTTATTTCCGCAAAGTAGAAATAAATTATATATTGCTTCTTCAACATCAACCCACAATCTATTTGTCGAAGAAAGGAGTCTTCTTTTATAGGCTCATGCACTTTGGAAATGTTAAATGGTTGAGTAATGACCATTCACTGCCTCCGCCCACTTGGATTATAATGCCAAAAACTAGTCATCAATGTTGGATCGAGAAGCGTCGCTAGAAGGGGGGGGGTGAATAGCGAGTGTAAATTTTTTTGTTCGTTCGTTCGATACACGAGTAAGCACAGCGGAAAAATAAAAAGACACATTTATTTTTACTTGGTTCACAACCCAGCGGTTGCTACTCCAAGGCCCTAACGGTCCTAGACCATGTACGGAGGGTAAAACACTATAACATCTCCTCCTTGTTGGATGTAGGAGACAACGATCACAAAACCGAAAGTACGAGGATGAGGCAACAAGCCTACCTCACCTCGTTACAAATAAAAACAAAGAATACAATAACAAAATATGTTACTTGTTGCTGCTGCCAACGAAGAAGGTGAAAGCTTGGCGTCGTGTCGGTGTTATGAGGGTGTTCGAGCTTTAGCGTTGTAGGAGCACTTAAGAATAATCTTGATGATCTTTGGAGTTTGAATCCTCCCCTCCTTTTATAGAGTTTGGCCTCTGAATATGTCTCCTCATCTTTCGGAACAAATCACGAAGTTGTACCAAATTTTATCGCGAAGTGGCCACGTTAAACCTTATCCATTTTGACCTAGCGCAAAGGCTGATTCGTCGCCATCAGTCGACTGATGCCTCCCATCAATCGACTAATGATCATCAGTCGGCTGCCCAATGTCCAACAGTCAACTGCCAGCCTACCCACTTCTCTGCAGTAAGAGGTTAGCACAAAAAATGGTAAATACGACGGTTTCTAACCGTCCGATCTCGACCTAGACCTTCCACAGGAAGTCCTAGTCGGATCGCCACCTATGATCGTCCTTGTACAGAGGACACGATCTTACTATCTCTCACTCACACGGGCTTACCTTGATACTTACTTTATAGCTCTCGCTTCTGACCTTCCACTCGATTCCTTTGGCTCCCTCCAAAGTCACTCGAGTGTCGCTCGACCACGGCGGCTTCCTCCGGGTGTCGCTAGCCTTCATCTCCAGCTTTAGTACTTTTCTGCACACTCAATTTAGCTCATGAGATAACGACGTAAACTTAACTTTGTGTCTTTTCCATAATCAAAACACAGGTTCGATTATCTGGTGCCCTTGCACCAACAATCTCCCCCTTTTTGATCTATGACAAACCAACACAAAGTTAAGGGAAATTAAAGCATAAAATAAGTATAGTAAATGATGAATGCCATTTTCAAAAACTCCCCCTCAATCAAAACTCCCCCTTAACCCTAGGTGAGTTTTGAAAGAGATACTTTACTTTTCAAAATTAAATTTTGTGTTACTCCCCCTTAACTTTCGCTCTTATCCCCCTTTTGCCATAAATAAAAAAAAAATGTTAGGGTTTTTGTATAAAATAGGGGTTTAAAAACAATATCATATATGCATGCATCTAGATAAATCAAATATGAGTCCAAGCATGTGTCTAGCAGTAGTTAGATAGATTGGTTCGAGGTGTGTCCCTCTGCACCAATAATCTAAAGGTTTGTAATATAACCCTTAGAGTTAGTTTGCTCTCCCCCTTAGTCAAATATATGAAGTATAAGAGATGTAGGGGGCGCTAAACTTTGGCCTAAAGAGTTGTAAATAGTCATTAAGTACAATAGTTAAGAAAATAAGTAGCATTTTGAAGAGGTTATATTTTAAGTATATTTCAATTATCCTTAACATCTCACCTATTCTATGTGTCTCAGAATTTGTTCACCTTATATGTTTTGTGAGATGATTTTAACTTAATTAGAGATAGTCAACCTTGGGTTAGATTCAGATTTAACCTTTAGATCGTTAAGTAACTTTTCGAGAAACTGGCTTCCAGGTCGTGGCGAGGCACAGGGGCCTTCTTTGATCGGAACAACGACCACTTCCTTAGACAAAGGCAAATTCAAGAAAATATCACTTAAGTCACTTAGGGTTACTTCCTGGTCTAACTAGTTTAGGATACAGTGAGGTAGCTTCATCTAGTTCCACTCGGTCAAGTGCACCAAGCTAGATACGCCTTATCTAGCTCGAATACATGAAACTTTGTTTCCCTAACATACTATTATTTCGCCATGTCCTGATACTATGTTGTCAAGAGTTGACTAACTATTTTTCCTATCTAGACATTCTAAAAATTAAAATAAAATATGCAACGGTTTTGCTAAGTAAGCGGGTATACTATTTTAGTGCTAGCTCTCCCTGGACCATTGAACCAATATGGTCTATTCAAATAATGAACTTGATCCTGGAGAATCCAATACTTATTAGTCCTTATATGTGAGTTCAATAAAACCTTTGGGACCCATGCTTGGACTCTTTGATGACTACGATTCGCAATAGACATGTAAGATCTATTCGTAGTTGTTGACCTAAATCCGAGTCCGGCTTTGTTGTACACGACTCTTTGGGTTCCAAGTAGTCGGTTAAGGTTCTTAGATCCCAATGTGAACCTTTCCAACCTAGCCTCAACCTATTGAACTGGGTCTTTCAAGAAAGAATTCTCCTCCTCAAGTTTTTCAACTTGGGTTGAGTTTCCCTCTTGAACTTGACTAGTTGAAGAGGTTAGAGTAGCCTCTTTCTTGAGGGTTTCAACCCCCTCAAGTAACGACTCAACCCTAGACTTGGACTTAGTTAATTTCCTAGTAAGCATTTTAATTGTATTGTAAAGTGTACGAATTAGTGAGCAGCTAACCTTAATTTTCTCTTTTGGTCCGACTTTGAGTTGCTTCTCGAAGTAGTCCTCGAGTTCGGAGTCGGTGTTATAATTGGATTTGGATTCGGACTCTGACTCGAACTCTTCGGGTCTTGCCATGCATGCTATGTCGATGCCTTCTTCGTTGTCCCATGTTGCATGAAAAGCCTTCTTTTGATTTGATTTGAATTGTGCCCTCTTTTGGTTCTTTAGTAGCCTCCTTTCCCTCCGAACGATCTTCCGCACTACGTTCACTATTGCTTCCACCTCTTCGGATTTGGACTCTGATTCGTCTTTGGGTTTGAGTCCATCTTCTTTCCTGGTAGGTGGCTTGTTTCTTTGTCATGCAAGTAGAGCAATACCTCTCTCGGCCCGGACCACGTTAGTCTGCTCGTGAAGTTCAAACTCGAAAAATAATTCGTCTAACCTAAGCTTTGAAAGGTCCTTAGAGACCTTGTAGGCATCAACCATGGATGCCCACAAGGTAGTCCTAGGAAAAGCATTTAAAGCATACCTTATAAGGTCCCGGTTCTCTATGGCTTGCCCGATCGAGTGAAGACCATTGACGATGTCTTGGATTTGTGCATGTAGTTGGGTGACGGTCTCGCGATCCTGCATCTTTAGATTGTACAGTTTATTTAAAAGTAAATCTCTTTTACATGCCTTAGCATCCGATGTCCCTTTGTGTAGATCAATCAATTTGTTCCAGAGGTCTTTGGCGCTAATGAATGGTCCAAGTCGGTTGAACTCCTCCTTGGACAAGCCGCATTGCAATATTTGGGTTGCTCTTGCATCGACTTCGATTTGCCTCTTGGTTGCATTGGTCCACTTGTTGAAATTCAAGGGCTCTCCTTGATCATTGGTGGATAGAGCAAAGCCAGTTTGGATTATTATCCAAGTTTCGAATTGTGTTTTCAAGAAACACTCCATCAGACCTTTCCAATAACGGAAATCATTTCCGTTAAAGAACGGAGGTCGGGTGGTGCTATACCCCTCAATGTGAGCCATTAAGTATCTTGAAAAACACGAATAAAAACCAAAGGGAATTCCAAGACTTGATCTTGGATTAGTAATGCAAAAAATAATAGGAAATAAACAGAAATAAATGAGAAGAATAAGAAACTAACAAAATCTAACAACTTATGACCTTCGATGTCCCCGAAAGGGTACTAGACGTTGGTTTTTGGGGCTGAAAATAGCTTGTTACGAGGGTAAACCCTCATAAGAAATGTAGATCTCTCAGAGAGCTTCGATTTGGTAGGTAGATCATTTTGTGAGTCCACTTGTACGAAAAGTTATGGCCATTTTATCGTCGACTACTCCAAAAGAGAATACTTGCAAACACACAACCAAAAAAAGCGTACCAAGACTTCCTCTTGGATTAGTAGTGCGGGAGAAAAAAAAACCTGAAAAAAATGAACCAAAAAATATGAAAAAAAAAACAAAATGTGCTAGATTGGTGGTTTCACCAAATCTTAGCGCCCCCGCTCTGATACCAATTGTTTGATCGAGAAGCGTCGCTAGAGGGGGGGTGAATAGCGAGCGTAAATTTTTTAGTTCGTTCATTTGATACACGAGTAAGCACAGCGGAAAAATAAAAAGACACATTTATTTTTACTTGGTTCACAACCCAGCGGTTGCTACTCCAAGGCCCTAACGGTCCTAGACCGTGTACGGAAGGCAAAGCACTATAACGTCTCCTCCTCGTTGGAGGTAGGAGACAACGATCACAAAATCGAAAGTACGAGGATGAGACAACAAGCCTCACCTCGTTACGAATAAAAACAAAGAATACAATAACAAAATATGTTACTTGTTGCTGCTGTCGACGAAGAAGATGAAAGCTTGGCGTTGCGTCGGCGTTATGACGGTGTTGGAGATTTAGCATTGTAGGAGCACTTAAGAATAATCTTGATGATCTTTGGAGTTGGAATCCTCCCCTTCTTTTATAGAGTTTGACCTCTAAATATGTCTTCTCATCTTTAAGAACAGATCACGAAGTTGTACCAAATTTTATTGCGAAGTGGCCGCGTCAAACCTTATCCGTTTTGACCTAGCACAAAGGTTGATTCGTCGCCATCAGTCGACTGATGCCTCCCATCAGTCGACTGATGCCTCCCATTAGTCGACTGATGCCTCCCATCAGTCGACTGATGAGCATCAGTTGACTGCCTAATGTCCAACAGTCGACTACCAGCCTGACCACTTCCCTACAGTAAGAGATTAGTACGGAAAATGATAAATGCAACGGTTTCTAACCGTCCAATCTCGACCTAGACCTTCCACAGGAAGTCTTAGTTGGATCGCCGCCTACGGTCGTCCCCGTACAGAGGACATGACCTTACCATCTCTCACTCACACGAGCTTACCTCGATACTTACTTTGTAGCTCTCGCTTCTGGCCTTCCACTCGATTCCTTCAGCTCCCTCCAAAGTCACTCGAGTGTCGCCTGACCACGGCGGCTTCCTCCGGGTGTCTCTAGCCTTCAGCTTCAGCTTTAGTACTTTTCTGCACACTCGATTTAGCTCGTGAGATAACGATGTAAACTTAACTTTGTGTCTTTTCTATAATCAAAACACATGTTCGATTATCTGGTGCCCCTGCACCAACAATCAATGGTTGACCATTATCATTCGTGCGATTATCAATTGACCATTAATTTTTGTCCATTTCAAGCTTGACTATTAATGCTTCCATCACACATTTAAAGCATGGAAGGGATATTTGACTGGTCTTCTTAGATAATTTTTTTGCCTAGACCAATATGATATTTGACTCGCGCAAATTATGCTCACACATAAGTCAATTAGATTTAGTACATCTATGCCATGAGAGAAGCTCTCATCCTTATACGTTCTTGTGATCTATTATAAATTAATCTCAAAGTCACAAAACTCTCAATATGAAACTAAACTCCCACAACATTGACAATGTAAAGATAGACCAACAAAGACATAAATGATTTGTACATCGAGTTCCCTTAATTGATTTGGCATGCTCAATTTGTTCGACTAATTTAATCAATCCAACTTAACCTACTTATCCAAATCATCTAACCCGACCAACCTATTGAGACCACATAACCAACATTGATTGTAAAAAGTATTTTGTTAGCAAATCATGTTTAGTTTAGTTGACTCGCTTAGCCTATTTAGATTGTCCAACTTTTTGTCCCACTCAACTTGCACAACTTGTCTAGTTCACCTAGCTTGCTTGACCCACTAGACTTGTTAAGATTGTCTTGCCTAACCTAATTTGCTAATTTGGCCATCCAATCAGATCGTCTTAATTGACTCACCTAACAAAATAGGTTTGATCAACTTATCTATTGCATTATATTTGACCAGTTTATCTGGCCTATTTCATTCAATTAGTTTGTTCAACACATGCATCTCATCAATTGGTCCAATCTATCCATTCAATAGATTCATATGATTGAATTTACTTAACTAATCCAATTAACCTACTTGACCTACTTGGCCCATTTAGTTCATCCTAGCTTGTTTGATCAATATAGCATCATCTTACTAATCTATTTGACTTACATGTCTTGCTAATATTTTGGAGTTGCAAGTAGAAATAATTTTGTGAGGAGTTACAATAGTGTATTATTTTGCAAGGAGTAATTATTAGTTGACATATTTTAGTGAGGATGAAACAATAGCAAGAATAGAAAATTTAAAGATTCCATCCTCTCTATAATCCATCCACCTAATTTTCCCTCCAAGTAAGCATGTCTTATATATATCCCTCATTTTTACTGAAATATATAAACTTGTGTGTTCTTGTAAAATAATATATACCCACCCATGAATCATTGTAAAACACCCACATGTGAGCTAAAATGTTAAATAACCTCATTAGCATTATATTACACCAATGAACTTATCATCAAATCCCAACCTTAAACTTGTGAGCACTAACCTCAAATTGTTTCCAATCTAAAGGATCTTAATTAGCCAAATGGGGGAGGGGGTTGATTTTGCTAGTTTTGTTTGGCCAATCGAGGTAGTTGAGCTAGAAAGGTTGGTTAGGCAAAATGAGTCTGATAGACCAAGAGGGAAAGCTAATCTAATTGGGTCACATAAATGAGTGCATCAAGCCTTTAATGATTGGGATTGATCATGAGTTTTGATGTTTGGATAAAGAATTTAAGTTAGGATTTGTTATATATTTGATATGTGCATGAAGTATTATAAGACTTGGTGGATATGCACATCGAAATGACTTAGTATGACCAAGATCAATGAGGACTTAATGGAGGTTTGCAAGAGATTAGAGAAAGGTAGGATGAGATATTTGAGGGATTATAAAATAAGGAGAATCAGAGTGTAGTTGAGATGGAGGAGGCAAAGTACATAGGTGGAAGATGATACATAGAGCAAGTTAAAGGCTTGTTGCATCTTAAGGAATGGAAGCTTGATGGGAGATGACCTTGTGGTGAATGACCTATATGCCAAACTCTTAATTGAGTTAAAACTTGAGAATTATACTTGGGAGAGAGTAATTTTTAACATAGGAAAAGGCTTGACCATGCAAATTGATGGAGACAAAGATTAAGAACAAGTTGTAACCCAACAAGTTCACGATGGAGATCAAGCTAAAGCCATGGAAGAAAAAGAACATCCCACTCTAGATGTATCCTTTACAAATCAAAGGAGGCTCAATTACAAGAGTTAAGGCTAAAAGATGAAGGAAGCATTTGATGTTCTAATTGACAATGTTAAAGTCAATGCTACAACTGAAGTAAATTTGATAAAGAGTAAGTCATTCGTCTTAGTCAACCTAATTCAAGTCTTAGATAAGCTTAATTAATCACTTAAACCTCAGTTCTATGTTGTAGGATAGTTGCCCCCGGAGCTATGGTTCAACGATAGGGCATTTAGCTTAGCTCCCATGCACACAAAGTTTGATCTCTAGCTACGGTGAATTTATAAGATTTTCCTCCAAATAGGATGACAAACTAGGGAAGCTGAAGTTGCTGAGGTTGTTCACGCGAGCACTTTCCAATTTACCTCCCTCCTTTAGATGCGGGATAGTTGTAAAGGACCGCTAATGTGGTGGTTCCACATATGTTGTAGGGATAGTTATCTTGGGTAGGTTCATTTCTACCTTTATTTAGGTTGTAATTGTGACTTAAGCCCAAACTATTTATATAGTCTACATAGGACTTTTTTAAATGGACATACTTTCGATGTTTTAGGGGTTTTAGGTCACTCTATAGTTATAAATCAAGGGGGTGGCAGCCAAACATGTAACTTTTGACTTATTTTTAATTTAAACTATAGTGAGACTCACACTTGTTGGTTCTTCACTGAACTAGAACTTATCAAAGCTACCCCTTGTGACTTTGAAAGACTTATAAATCTAAATCCTAAGGTTGTGACATCTTCATCTTCTATACAAAGATTTGTGATTTATTAAGCATTGAGTTGATGTTCTTTCATCAATCTTATCAATTTAGACTTTTCTTATTTCTTCCTTCAATTTATTGTGGATTCATGAGATATCCTTCTCATTGGGTTCACATAAAAAATAGTTATAGTTAACTGTCTAGTCGAATGAAGGTAGCCTTTAGTCAACTGAGGGTTGAATCGACCAAGTACTCCTTAAGTGAATCAACAAGCAAGTATAATACTTTTATTTGTGGTTGAGTCTGGTGTGAGTAAATTAATGATGACTTATCGATTAGGTAGTCAACTCAAGCTGATCAATCAATGGATTAAATATTTTTGTTCGTAGCTAATTTTTTGGACTATTAATTTTTCTAGGGACAATCAATTGATACTACACCAGAAAAGTTGAAGAGAATCATTAATTTAAAAAAAACTATTGCGATAATGATCTAATGATCTAACAACTATAGTACATCAACTGATGGTGGATCCTAATCAATTGATTGTCATCAACACAATAGAATAGTAAAAAGATACCCTAAGCAAATGTCAAAAAGAGTGATTTAGAGCTAATGTTCACAACTATATTCTTGGTCATTTGAGATATAGTATAACACTCTCTTTCTCACATTCTAAGCTTTATTGTAATCATATTTTAAGAGGTTTCTCTATCTTCTAGAAAAAGTTCAAGGGGAAAATTTAGTAGTGTTTTTAGGAGTGAGTATTGAAGGGTCATAGGTTGTGAAGTAGCAATGAGATTTCCAAAACACATATATCAATTGTGTTGCCATTTCTTTTTTCCCTTTGCTTATTTCCTCTATATATTTTGTTTAATTGACCTTGTTAAGATATTACAAAATGCATAAGCAAACATCATATGAAGAATCATTATTCACCCCCTCTTTCTTTCCAACCACCCATCTCAAGTGTTCTAATACAGTAGTCCAATCTATCTTAGCGAGTTGATTGGTCTAAGTGGCTAGTTAAGTGTGTTGGTGCAATCGGCCTTAGGTCAATGTTGACCAAACTTGAGTTGGGCTTGAGTTGAGTTTCGATGATTGACAATATGATCAGAGGTAAAGGATGGAATGAGGGAGGATGTTGGTGCAATCAACTTCAGGTCAAGGTTGATCAAGCTCGAGTGAGACTCGACTTAGAGTTGAGTTTCGATGTATGAATGACAATGTGACTATGGGATGGTATAGTGTTGGGAGTATGGGGAATACAATCAAAGTCCCACATTGGTAAGACATGAAAAAGATCATGTGGTTATAAGATGAAAAGATATCTCTATTGGTATGAAGCCTTTTGGGTAAAGCCCAAAAATAAAACCATGAAGGCTTAGGCCCAAAGTGGACAATATCATGCCATTGTGGAGATATATGAACCTTATAGGCACTAACAATTGGTATTAGAGTCATGATCCATGTCAAGCCATGAACCTTGAACGAAGGAAGTGGAGCTCCCATATTCGGATCAAGAGAACCAAACACCAGGCAGGAAGTCCAGTTGGGTCGGGGGGACCGAATGATTGGCAGGAAGTCCAGTTAGGCCAGAAGGGCTGGACAACTGGCCAGAAGTTCAACTGGGTTAGGAGGACCAGACAATTGGTAGGAAGACTTGATGGATTGAGGATCGAATATCAAGCAAAGGAAGTCCTTCGAGGATAGATAGGCTTGAAGGGGCTCAATGTGGTCCTTCATTTGAGGGAGGGGGGTTTGTTGAGAGTTTGAGAAATACAATCAAAGTCCCACATTGGTAAGACATGGAAAAGATCATGTGCTTATAAGATAAAAACAAAACAAAACTATGAGGACTTAGGCCCAAAGTGGATAATATCATGCCATTGTGGAGATATATAAACCTTATAGGCACTAACATACAGGACATC
The DNA here is from genome assembly GCA_025175895.1 of Wurfbainia villosa. Lineage (NCBI taxonomy): Eukaryota > Viridiplantae > Streptophyta > Magnoliopsida > Zingiberales > Zingiberaceae > Wurfbainia > Wurfbainia villosa. Next base: position 112,766,662 of record CM045988.1, read on the forward strand.
AATAGTCATATGGAGTTTAGTGGGAAGTTTAACTGGGAGTTGGCAAGTGAAAAGTCCAAGTCGATTAAGGTTGATCAGACACTTAGTGATGGAAAGTCCAACGGGAGAGTTGGCAAGAGTGGAGTCCAAGTGGGTCAAGGTTGACCGGACACTTGGCACAAGCCAATCAGGTTAAGGAGGACCAAATGCTTGGTGTCGAGAAAGCCCTTGTAGGTTTGGATATTGGATGCAAGGCAAGGAAAGTCCAAACAAGTCAAGAAGGACTGGATGTTTGGTGAAGGGAAGTCCTAGCAGGTTAAGGTGACTGGAATACTAGAAAGTGAAGTCCTGGTAGGTCTGGAAGATCGTTCTTGGCAAGTGAACTACTGACAGGTCTGGGAGACCATGCTTGGCAAGTGAAGTCCTAGAAGGTCAAGGTGACCAGATCACTAGGCAAGTGAAGTCCCTATAGGTTTGGGAGATCATATTTGGCAAGTGAATTCTCGACAGGTCTGGGAGACCGTACTTGGCAAGTGAAGTCCTGACAGGTCAGGGAGGTTGTGCTTAGCAAGTGAAGTCCCGGCAGGTTAAGGAAGACCATGCTTGGTAGGTGAAGTTATGGTAGGTTGAGAAAGACCGTACTTGGCAGATGAAGTCTTGGTAGGTCAAGGCTACCTTACTTGGCAAGAGAAGTCCTAGTAGATCACAGTTGATCGGATGCTAGGCAAGAGAGATTTCGGTAGATCAAGAGTGATTAGATGCTGGACAAGAAAAGTCTTGGAAGGTTAAACATTGATCGGCTATCAAGTAAAGTAAGAGTTAGCTTAGGAATAGGCTAACTGCTGAGGTATCAGTCGACTGAAGCTATTCAACATTCATCTAATATGGAGTGGTACTCAGGCGATTGAGAAACACTCGAATCGAAGACCGAAGCTACTCGAGCAATTGGGAAAAGGCTAATTCGGGAGCTTGAGCTAGTGCTCGGGCAATGGGGAGAAAGGTGTTCGAGCGCTCGGGTGCTCAAGCACAAACATGTGAAGAAGTCTGGTGCTCGGGCGATTCAGGAAGTCCCGAGCAGGGTTTGGGACTCAACATTTGAACTCAGGAAGTCGAGTGGTGCTCGGGCACTTGAGCATGGGTGCTCGGGACTTGGAGGTACTTGGGCGTGAGCTAAGGAAGTCCGTCCTGAGCAGTGCTCGAGAAGCCCCTAGAGGTGCTCAAGAAGTCTCGAGCAGAGCTTGGTGTAGGGGACTGATATGACATTGCTAGAGGGGGAGGGGGTTGAATAGTGATTCATCGATTTCTTCGCTTGGATTCATCATGCTTGTCTACATTCATTAGTACACATTGGAAATACAAATACTAAGACAAATACAAGCATAAAACACAACACAAATATGACACACAGATTTTACATGGTTCAGAATCCTAGTTCCTACTCCACGGCTGAGCCCTAGCAAGCTCTAGTCATGCACACCACGAGTAAATCATCTCCTTCTCGGAAACACTCCGGAGGTGGAGAAACCTCTTACAATAAGGAGTTTACAAGAAAAACCAACCAAATGCAATGTAAGAACGAAATACAAAAAAAAAACCACTTTACAAGAGCGCTTTTGATTTCATGACGATTTGGTTGCTTTGAGGTGCTTTGAAGGTCTGGAAAGCAGCATCGTTTCTCCTTCAAGAACTCCAAGAACTGGCCCCAAAATGTCCACAAGCCTTCTTCTTATAAGCTCCGTTGAAACCTTCTGATTCCAAACGTTGTAGTGCAATAGTCGCTTTGCCAATCGAGGCACGACCTCAATTGATATCCCAGTCGAGGTGCTGGTTGAGTCTATCTTGCTTCTGATAAGCAATTTTCATGCCTATCTCAAATACTAGCACCTAGTCAAGGTGATGGTCGAGCATGCCTCACTTCTGACTGGTTGCTTTCATGCCTGCTCCCAGATCCAGTCAAGGTGATAGTCGAGTGGTCCAGTCGAGACACCACCTTGACTAGATTCTAGTCGAGGTGATGGTCGAGTGCTTCCAGAGCACTACGTACCCGAGCTCCACTCGTCCACCCACTTACAATCGAGGTGCTACCTCGACTGGATTTGCTTCTTGAGCACCATCTCAGCTTCCCAAGTCCCAATGCCAAGCACCTGCCTCCCTGAGTCAGTGTACACCTTACCAGTCGAGGTGCTGCCTTGGCTACTATCCCAGTCGAGGTCACCTTGCTTTTGTTTGCCTACAAACGAAGCCCAGTAGACTGGAACGAACTTGCAGTTGGCTGTTATACCTCAACACTGAGGTTTAACACTCCAAGTATGATCCCTTCATACTTGAAACTCACCTTAGGCCTAGACCTAAGTCTTCATCCCACTTCCATTAGCCTCACGCCTCTCGGATTCCTCGAGTATGTGACTCTTCATCCTTATGCTAGTCTTCAAGTGCTTCCATCGGCTATTGTCATGCTCTCGGGTCTACCTTTGCTAAGAGGCCATGCTTTTAGGACTTCACTGCGAAGAGGCCACGTCTCTGGGACTTCACTGCAAAGACTCCTCGTCCGGGTTTTCACTTGCCAAGACTCCTCGTCCGGGACTTCATTTGCCAAGACTTCTCATCCGAGACTTCATTTTCCAAGACTCCCCGTCCGGGACTTCATTTGCCAAGACTTCTCATCCGGGACTTCACTCACCAAGAATGGTCTTCCAGACCTGCCTGGACCTTATTTACTAAGACTCCTCGTCCGGGACATCACTCGCCAAGCATAGTCTCCCAAACCTACCGAGACTTCCCCCTCCAACTCCCCGTTGGTTTTTCCAACACCAAGTGTCCGGTCTCCCTTGACTGACTTGGATTTTTCTTTTCCATGTATCCATACTTTGACTTTTCCTTGCCAAATCACCATACTTGGACTTCTCCACACCAAGTGTCCGATCAACCTTGACGAACTTGGATGTCTTTGATAATCTCCCTCATATGACCTTGGATGTCCCATACCATCCACTAGTCATATGGTCAAACCATATTATAAATCATTGTCGAACATCAAAATCCTACTCGAGTCCCACTCGAGTCTGGATAATCGTGACCTGGGTCGATTGCACCAACAATTTCTCTCTTTTTGATACTTGACAATATCGTTAAGTTAGGTTATACCATAAACCCAACTTGACTCTTCTTATGCCAAAGCAAAACGAAGAGTTCCCAATTCATAATTTCAATTAGGGTTGATCCTAACTTAACCCTTTCAATTTCTCCCCCTTTTTGACATACATCAAAAAGTCTACCAAGGTTTACCATATCTCATTTTCCAATGAGATTCTTCCTTCTCCCCCTTGGTAAAAAATCATCTTGAATGCCTTCATTATCCTTAGTGATACAATCCCTATCACTAAATGAAAAGCAATCTTCCATTTTCCCCCCTTTTTATAAGCCAACATCCATCATACCTAGATGGATAATCTCCCCACTAAAGGCTTACTCCCCCTTTACCATTGTACCAACAATGTCCTTGGAGAGTTCCTAAGTCTATAGGAACCTTAAACAATCAAAAATAAGAATAAAAGTTCAAACTTGGACTTTAAACTCCCTTAAAATTTGATTTTTACCCTAATTAACTCTCCAATTCATTTCCAATAAAAATCTCACCCATTCAATGCTTATCTAAGCATATTAGAGGTTTATGAGTAGTTATCTAACCTAGGGTTATAGTTAGATGGCTTAAACCAACATTGTTAAGCCAAAAATAGTGCTAACAGTCGATTGAGAAGGCTCCAATCGAGTGGCAACATCTTCAGTCGAGGTGCCGCCTTGATTGGTTTCTGATTTTCTGAAATCGAATTTTCAGACGAACTTCAAAAATGCATAGATAATTTCAAAAAATTCAAAAAATCTTAAAATTTCATCCACACATTACTTATGCCAAACACTATAGGGGAAAAATAGTTTTTATAAAAATAAATTTTAAATTCAAAGAAAAATATAAAGTTCAAAAGCATTGAAACCTTCAATGTTTTTAGCCAACTTTGTTTCAATCTTCTCAATAGTGATTGCTATCAAAAGATAGGCCTAAATTGGGTGATTCAACCAACACACATAAACACCCTAATGTTGCCTTCAGAAGTAGATTATGTAAACCTAATGGATGGAAAGATTTCTTTAAGTTTTTCTAACCATACAGTAGCACGAACAACAAGACCTCCAAAGGAGGAAGAACCTTTCCATGCACTGGCTATCCTAATTGAACAAAAACCAGGGGTTTTTGTTTACTCCGATGAAGTGGAGGTAAATAATCTGAACAACTTATTTCTGTCACTAATGAATATGCATGAACAGATTAGGAAAGAAATGGAGTACATAATGGAAATTCCTGAAACAGTGAATGAATGGCCGTATATGAAGGTGCAATGACTTTCCCCCATTGCCACAATTCCTCAAAAACTGTCAGTGGGAGCAGCAGGTTTTGACCTAGTGGCTGCAAAATTACTTCACCAAGGTTTATCAAAATGATTTTAAAATATTTTCAAAACCTTATATTGAATCATGGTCTATGGGATAAATGTATATGACTTGTACATTAGCTTTCCTCATGATTCCTCCATGGTATATTATGAGTTTGAGTTCATCTAGATGCAACATCTATGCACCTTGAACCTAACTCATTTTTCTAACATCTCACATGTGTCTCGGGTGTATCAATACACACACATGTCGATTTAATGTCTTTGTGAGATGTGACTTTTATTCTTCTCTAATCTAGGGTCTCATGCATTTGTCTAGACAACTCTATTTGATTCCCTTATAATGGGACTTCAAATCATGTCATTATTTTTAATTCAATTTTAATTATCCTAAATGCATGAATGATGATCATGGCATAAGAATGTGCATAATTTAAAAGTATTTTCCAATAATCATGATGTCATGACATAAAGATAGACCTAAATATAAACATGACATATTCAAACTAAGCGTGATCAAGACATTTTATTTGATTAAATAAAATATGATGTCATGACATGCATATGACAAACAAATCATGACATATCAATAATACAAAGGTATAAAAAATACCTAAGTTTTAAGTCTAATTGTCATTTTCTACATTTAAACAATTTTGCCTTAACCAACAAACATCCCAAATGTCGGGATGTATACTGAAAAGTCTATCTTTTGTATGAACATCTTTATTTTTGAAATAAGAATCACATGATCATTGTTTGCATATTTATGGTTATGCATATTATCTAATATATTACATTGTAGATAACATGGTGTGTAGTGTCACACGGAAGATCATGTTATCAGTTCCTTGTGAAAGTATAAGTAAAGGCTCACAACCGAGATGGTTTTGGACAAATCATTAGTATGGTTGTAGTGTAATTTGGTATTGGTTTATCTTGACCATAGAATTACACTAGTACACTTTGAGTGTATTGAGTAGGACCGACTTAGAGGTGATTCGATTTATTGCTGACTACATAATCGAATCGGACCTCAGATATTATTTTGTACATGCTCTTAATCCCAATATAATAACGGGCACATATACTTAGTATTCATTTATTTGATTTACCAATGGGCGAGATTTATAAAGTAAATCGATAGACTCGGTAAGTTGGGAAATGATATTATTTATATGGTGTGCCGTTGATTATAGGAGGAAACCGTGTCCTATATATTAGGATGATGATGTCCCTTTGAGGAGCTCATAAGGTTCATCATGTATACCCTGCAGGTGGACTTGGTCTGGCATGATGATAAGGTTGAGTGGTACTACTCATGGAGTTAGATGTTGATTAATTAATTGTCAGTAAATTAATTAATCAACGGACATTCGAGATCTTAAACACGGGGAGATATATGTACAAATAATATATGGAGCCCATATTAACTTATGGGGGTTGGTGAGGTAGATCAATGATAATCCTCTCGTGGAATGGATTATCATTAATGGATCGGACTTTATGTGGGCTTGATCCATTGGCTGGCTAAGATCCAACTCCTCCTCATGGTCCCTATTGTAGCCTATTAAAACCCTCATGGAGCCTAGATCCGATGATGGAAAATGAAACTCTAGATCTGACGGTGGAGATTAAATCTCTAAATCTAACGGTGGAGATTAAATCTTTAGATCCGACGGTGGAGATTAAAACTCTAGATCCGACGGTTGAGATTAAATCCCAAGATCCGATGGTTGAGATTAAATCCCTAGATCCGATGGTGGAGATTAAAAGGAGGCTTAAGCCTAGCTCTATAAAAGGTGGCCAAGGCTTGGGCGTGGAACACAACTTGGGAGATTAGAGTTTTGGTGTTGGCTTGAGAGGAGAGGTGGCGGCGGCAACCCTAGGGTTTCTTCTTTCTTGTGGACGGTGGCAAACAAGATTAGGGTTTTGGTGCTCCTCTTGGCCGGCGACAGCACAACTACCATCTCTCTCTCTCTATAGATCAGCAGTAACTCCTCCCATTCTCTCTCTCTCTAGGTTGGCCGACGGCAACCTTTCTTCAAGGTTGGTCGGCGCCCTACATCCTCTCCTTGGCCGGCGTCAATATCAAGCTTGGAGCTTGGTGGCCGGTTCTAGATAGGAGAAAGAGTTTCATTTCATTCTTCCCTTTGTTTTACAGGAAACCCGACTTTTGGAAGATGCGCTCGCCCACATGGCGTCCAAAAGGGCGCGTCCAAGGAGGAAGGACATACAATAGAAGATCAAGAGATATAACAAGATCTATAATTTTTGTTTATGAATCTTTTCTTATTCTATGAATGTTGTATATTTTGTATGTGGCTAAATTTACTTGGACCCCGAATACTAACACAAAAACTGGCGATCTGTACATTGTCTATTCTGTGACTATTCGTAGAAATAGAGGTAGGTTGCTTAAACAACAAGTTTGTTCAAGCGACCACTCTAATCGAATAACACGACGATGGAACGGTAGCTTGGGTAATCCCTATTTGTCAAGGATTAATTTTTTTTAATTCGGGGACGTAGATGGGATCGCCATGCACAAGGGACCAAGTTGAAGTGGGAAACGAAGTTTCTCCCTTCAAGTGGTATTAGAGCTTCGGTTCCGCAAAACCTTCAAGTGGTATCAGAGCCACAGTTCTTAGTTTTGTGTGTTTAGGATTCGGTTAATTTTATGCACTTATCAAATATTGTATATGCCGGATGATAGTAGGATGTGCGTAGGCTAACTTTTTGGTTGCAGGCATAAGATCCAACTATTATGGCCATATGTGTGTATATGTGATTTCATGTGTGTAATATTATTTGAATCCTCGGGGTTGATGAGACTAGTATTTAATTTTTGTAATTAAGTACGATATTGTTTAGCCACTCCTTTTATTTTAGTTTACTTTCGATCTAGATTTCATGTACACTCCTTCGTGGAGTATAGGATCGATGGATGTAAATTAAAATAATTATTCTCGGCTCAGATCTCCGGATGGCTTGTACATGGCGTAGGGAGGAGCGGACGAGATGGCGATACGACGGGAGGCATATTAGAGAACAAAAGCCATAATAGTTGGAATTTTTTTTCATATTTATTGCTTCTTGTTTGATATGCATGTCGTATGCTAGGAGATTCCTCAGTTTTTAAATTACTATGTGGGAGAGGGATATTTTTATAAATTCCCACGACCTCCATTACAATTTGACATGTGATGCAAACAAACTTACGCGTCAGTTCTAAGTGCCTTCCTCCCCATCGGATGAGTTTGTTTTGCGGATCACAGGGTCCAATATGGTTATAGGAAATTATTAAGGAGCATGTGTACTTCCCCATCGGAAGACACATAACCCGAGATAATTACCTTGGTACTGAGTAATGGTGAACACTTAGATGTAAATAGGAGTATCCTCCCCATCGGAGTCACTACTTTTATTTGTAGGGTCGAAGAGGAACCAACTATTAATTTTATTTGTCAAAAAGTTAGGTTGACAAAATAGTAAAATTAATGGGTAAAACCTCCTCTTACAAATGTAGAATTCGTATACGTCCACACGATCGTGGCATACGATATTCTCGGTGTTTTGAGGTGTTAGTTGATTTTAAAATTTTATTGTTTGAGGAATCAATAATATTTTGAAATCTAAAGTTTTGATCTATGTGATTCTTAGGGTTTTCAAAAATGACTTTCAACCCTCTTGTTGTGATACTAAAAGAGAATAAACTTACTGGACTCAATTATGTTGATTGGAAAAGGAATCTTGATATTGTCTTAACTGCTGAGGAGTACAAGTATGTACTCTTCGAAGAGTGTCCTCCTAAGCTTGCGAATGATTCTGAGGAAAAGGAGAAAGAGAGTTATAAAAAATGGATTAAGGCTGATGAGATGGCGCGGTGTTACATTTTGGCTTCTATGTCAAATGTATTGCAACATCAGCATCAAGCCATGCCCACTGCTTATGACATGATGCTCAATCTCAAGGAGCTTTTCGGACACCAAAATCGGGCTGCTAGGCAAGAAGCCATGAGGAACTTGATGACTCATTTAAATGAGTTGGAAGTCCTTGGAGCTGTGATTGATGGGGAAACCCAGGTCGATATCATTCTCCAGTCTCTACCTATTGGTCTAGTCATTGAAATATGTTTAGCGGTGTTATCTACCGACACCTGGTGTGTAGATACGGGAGCCACTGATCATGTCTGCAATACTTTGTTGGGGTTCCAGGAAACCAGACGACTGGCTGAGGGGGATATTACCGTTTACTTGGGCGATGCTACTAAAGTGGCGGCTATTGCAGTGGGAGATGTTTATTTATCTTTTGATAGGAATAAAACTTTGGTTCTAAGAAATTGCCTTTATGTAGAAAAAATTTGATTTCTGTTTCTAAATTATTTAAGGATGGATATTCTATTTCTTTTAATGACAGAGTTGTTATAAAAAGGAATAGGGAGATTATCTGTTCTGGTGCATTGATAGGAAATTTATATACCCTTGAACAAAAAGCTTCCACGATGCAAATAGAAGTAAATAACTCATCTTCTAATTCTAATAAGAGAAAAGAACTTTCGAAAATGAACCAAACATATCTTTGGTATCTAAGGTTAGGTCATATTAACCTAAGTAGAATTCAAAGGTTGATAGCTGATGGACCTCTTGGTTCATTAGTGGTGGAAGATTTCCCAACCTGCGAATCTTGCTTGGAAGGTAAAATGACCAAGAGGCCCTTTAAGGCCAAGGGGTATAGAGCCAAAGATGTGTTGGAATTGGTTCATTCTGATTTGTGTGGTCCTATTTCTATCCAGGCAAGAGGTGGTTTTGAAAATTTCATCTCTTTTATAGACGATTATTCAAGATATGAATACATTTACTTGATACGCTGCAAGTTTGAATGCTTTGACAAGTTCAAAGAATTCAAGGCTAATGTGGAGAAACATCAACATAAAAGTATTAAGACACTATGATCTGATCATGGTGGTGAGTACCTCTTGGGAGAGTTTAGGAATTACTTATCAGAGGCTGGAATTCAATCCCAATTGTCTGCACCTGGCACACCCCAGCAGAATGGTGTAGTGGAGCGAAGGAATAGGACTCTTATGGAGATGGTTAGATCGATGATGAGTTATTATGAGTTGGCAAATTCGTTCTAGGGGTATGCTCTGGATACGACAATGTATATTCTGAACTTGGTACCATCTAAATCAGTGCCTTATACTCCCACAGAATTGTAGACTGGGCGAAAGCCTAGTCTGAGACATATTCGGATTTGGGAAAGTCCAGCACATGTGCTGAAGGCAAATGTTGGTAAGTTGGAACCTCGTACAGAAGTGTGCATGTTCGTTGGCTATCCTAGAGGAACGAACGGTAGTTTGTTTTATAGTCCTAGAGATCAGAGGGTGATCGTTAGCACGAACGCCAGATTTCTGGAGGAAGACTATGTGATGAACCATAAACCCATGAGTAAGATTGTTCTGGAGGAATTAAGAGGGGAAGTCACTGCTTCAGTACCACCGGTACAAGAGGATATACCACAAGTCACTGTACCGCGTGTCACAGAGGATACACAGGTGATACCTCGTCGTAGTGGGAGGGTTGTTAGATAGCCTGATAGATTTATGTTCTTGGGAGAATCTTCTGATTTGCTCCCTGGTGAACATGAACTTGATTCCTGGACATATGTTGAGGCAATCCAAGATAAAGATGTGGTATCTTGGCAAAGTGCAATGAATTCTGAGATAGAATCTATGGATTCAAATCAGGTATGGGGGCTAGTAGAACCACCCAATGGTGTAAAAACCATTGGATGCAAGTGGATCTACAAAAGAAAGAGAGGAATAGATGGGAATGTTGAGACCTTCAAAGCAAGACTTGTTGCGAAAGGGTATACTCAGAAAGAGGGTATCGATTATGAGGAGACCTTTTCGCTGGTAGTCATGCTTAAGTCTATCCGGATTCTCTTATGTATTGCTGCTCATATGGATTGTGAGGTATGACAGATGGATGTCAAGACAACTTTCCTTAATGGAAGTCTTGAGGAGAACATCTATATGAAGCAACCAGAGGGATTCATTGCAAAGGGCAAAGAGCATCTTGTGTGCAAGCTTAATCGGTCCATTTATGGATTAAAGCAAGCTTCGAGATCTTGTAACATCTGCTTTGATGAGGTAATCCAGTCTTATGGATTTATTCAAAGTCTGGATGAGTCTTGTGTATATAAGAGATGTGACGGAAACGTAGTGGTATTATTTGTACTATACATAGATGACATTTTGTTAATTAGCAACAATGTCAAGGTGTTATCAGACGTAAGGGTATGGTTGTCCAAACAGTTTTATATAAAGGACTTGGGAGAAGTGGGACACATCCTTGGGATTAAGGTTATAAGGGATCGCAGGAAAAGGATGTTGTGCTTGTCTCAAACTTCATACATAGACACCATTATGGATCGTTTTAGCATGCAAAACTCCAAGAAAGGTTTTCTACCTTTCAGGCATGGAGTTCTTTTATCTAAGGAGATGTGTCCTAGAACATCTAAGGAGATAGAGGAGATGAAGGCGTTTCCTTATGCTTCGGCAGTAGGAAGCCTCATGTATGCCATGCTATGTACGAGACCAGATATCTGCTTTGCCATGGGCATGGTCAGCAAATATCAGAGTAATCCAGGACAGGGACATTGGACTGCGGTAAAGCATATATTGAAGTACCCAAGAAGGACTAGAGATTATATGCTAGTTTACCAGGCATACCAATTACTCCCTGTGGGTTACACAGATTCTGACTTCCAATCAGATAGGGATAACAGTAAGTCTACCTCAGGTTTTGTATTTACTTTGGGAGGTGGAGCCATTGTATGGAGGAGTGTCAAGCAGAAATGCGTGGTGGACTCTACCATGGAAGTCGAGTATGTGGCAGCCTCTGAGGCGACCAAAGAAGTTGTATGGCTCAGGAACTTCTTAATGGACTTAGATGTGATTCCTGGTTTGCCCAGAACTATCACAATTTATTGTGATAATAGTGGTGCAGTTGTAAACTCGAAGGAACCACGAGCCCATAAGGCAAGTAAACACATAGAGCGCAAGTACAACCTGATACGAGAAATCGTAAAGCGAGGAGAAGTTGCTGTGGCCAAGATTGCATCAGAGGATAACCTGACAGATCCTTTCACTAAGGCCTTTCTAGCGAGAGCTTTTAATAGACATGTGGAGGGAATGAGAATCAGATGTATGACATTATGAGGACATCATCGTCTTTTAGTATAAGTGAGAGATTATTGGGATGTATACTCAAAAGTCTATCTTTTGTATGAACATCTTTATTTTTGAAATAAGAATCACATGATCATTGTTTGCATATTTATGGTTATGCATATTGTCTAATACATTACATTGTAGATAACATGGTGTGTAGTGTCACACGGGAGATCATGTTATCAGTTCCTTGTGAAGTATAAGTAAAGGCTCACAACCGAGATGGTTTTGGATAAACCATTGGTATAGTTGTAGTGTAATTTGGTATTGGTTTGTCTTGACCATAGAATTACACTTGTACACTTTGAGTGTATTGAGTAGGATTGACTTAGAGGTGATTCGATTTATTGCTGACTACATAATTGAATCGGACCTCGGATATTATGTTGTACATGCTCTTAATCCCGATATAATAACGGGCACATATACTTAGTATTCATTTCTTTAATTTATAGAGTAAATCGATAGGCTCGGTACGTTGGAAATGATATTATTTATATGGTGTGTCGTTGATTATAGGAGGAAACCGTGTCCTATATATTAGGATGATGATGTCCCCTTGAGGAGCTCATAAGGTTCATCATGTAAACACTGCAAGTGGACTTGGTCCGGCATGATGATAAGGTTGAGTGGTACTACTCATGGAGTTAGATGTTGATTAATTAATTGTCAGTAAATTAATTAATCGACGGACATTCGAGATCTTAAATACGGGGAGATATATGTACAAATAATATATGGAGCCCATATTAACTTATGGGGGTTGGTGAGGGAGATCAATGATAATCCTCTAGTGGAATGAATTATCATTAATGGATCGGACTTTATGTGGGCTTGATCCATTGGGTGGCCAAGATCCAACTCCTCCTCATGGTCCCTATTGTAGCCTATTAAAACCCTCATGGAGCCTAGATCCGATGATGGAAAATGAAACTCTAGATCCGACGGTGGAGATTAAATCTCTAGATCCAATGGTGGAGATTAAATCTTTAGATCCGACGGTGGAGATTAAAACTCTAGATCCGACGGTTGAGATTAAATCCCAAGATCTATAATTTTTGTTTATGAATCTTTTCTTATTCTATGCATGTTGTATATTTTGTATGTGGCTAAATTTACTTGGATCCCAAATACAAACACAAAAACCGGCGATCCGTACATCGTCTATTCCGCGGCTATTCGTAGAATAGAGGTAGGTTGCTTGAACAACAAGTTTGTTTAAGCGACCACTCTAATCGAATAGTACGACGATGGAACGGTAGCTTGGGTAATTCCTATTTGTCAAGGATTATTTTTTTTTAATCCGGGGACGTAGATGGGATTGCCATGCACAAGCAACCAAGTTGAAGTGGGAAGCGAAGTTTCTCCCTTCACCAAGTGTGCCGAAAACCTAAAATGACACACCATGACTCTAAAACCTAACTTGTGCCAATTTGATCAATTTTTTAAACTTCTCAAATTTTATTGGCACATCCTAAAATCTTTTAAGATATAAATCCAAAATTATTTTCAAGGTATCACATAACCTTAAAAATGTCCTAAAGTGTCGACTCTACCATGGTTAGATTAACTACCCATCCACTTAGGGTTGACACACCCTAACCCATCTAGCATGAGGGAATCACGCTCCTAGAAACCCAAAACCTATTTGAGCTCTTTGGGTTAATTAGGTACTCACTAGGGATATCCTCCCTTAGTACCATCCTAATGACCCTCCTAGGCTTTGAAATCTTGGTCATTTGGGCCTTATCTAGGTTAACCTTAGGGGTAACTCCCCTTGTAACCTTGTTAGTGACTTTCCTAGGTTTCTTTGAAATCTTAGCCACTAGACATCTACCATAGTCAGCTCTAGGGATGACTTGTCTTGTGACCTTGGTTTTCCTAGACCTAGCAGTGGTTCCATAGTTAAATGGAACACTATGGTAAGTAGGCATGTCTACCTTGGATTTAGGGTTGTGACCCAAATCTTTCCTACCCTTGGATAGTTGTTGCCTCATAACACCTAAGGTTTGCCCATTAGACCCTTTAATTACATTTTCCATCTTCCTAAGGGTTTTTTCCATTTTATCAAGCTTTGAGCTCAAAGCTTGATTTTCCACTTCTAATTTCTCCAATTTTGAATCTCTATGATCTCTTGGGATGTCCTTTTTCCTCCTAGGCATATGTTTAGATCTCTTAGGATTAAAACCTAAATTTTGATTATCTACCTTCCTACCCTTAGGTAAGGTACTCCTAGAATTAATAGGTCTAGATTTATCCTTAGGCACATTAACATGTTTAGCACCTAAGCTATAATATTTATTTCTAGCATGCTTTTGTTAGGACCTGTGAGCCCGCTAGAGGGGGGAGGGTGAATAGCGATTCGGCGTTGCTTGATCGGAATTCGTTCATTTCTATAAATTGTGTTAGCACGCAGCGGAATAATGATAATAACAAAATTAAAATGCACAAACACAATCACAACACCAAATATAACGTGGTTCAGAACCGTATGGTTCCTACTCCATGGGTTGGGCTCGTAAGAGCCCTAGCGATGCCAAACACTACTAAACAATAAACTCTCCTTCTTGGAACAATCTGGAGGTAGAGGAAACCTCTTACAACAGTTCTTACAACAATAAGAAATGAATAAAGGCTATTACAATGAAATACAACAAAAGAATGCAAAGAAAACTTTACAATTGATCTTTTGGAAGCTTGCTTGTTTGGTTGCTTAAGTTGAACTTGGAGACCCCGAATTACACCAGCAATTCACTCCAAAACTCCTCAAAGAACCATTGGCAAAAACCTCCTCCATGAGCTCCCTTTAAAGCTTCTCATTGGACTGGATTCCACCTAGCAGTCGACTGATCGGGACCATCAGTCGATTTCCCCTGTAGCCGTTGTCTCACAATGGCATGAACCATGTCGGAAAAGCCCAACGAATAAACCATCAGTCGACTGATCGAGCCTTCACTCGACTTCCAAACCCTAACAGTCGACTCGGGAACTTATGTGCTCAAATACCCGACCAACAGTTGACTGATCTCTAGATCGATGGCAAAAACCATCGATTTAATCGATCTAGGCCAATTCCTATAGTCAAACTCTTGTTGACTCACACCAGTCGATTGACTATAATATCAATCAACTTATAACCTCATCCATGAGGTTTTAACCCCAAGTATGGTGTCCCCATACTTGCTAGACCGCCCTTAGCCTAGACCTAAGCCTTCTAGCCACCTCCATCAGCCTCATGCCTATCGGATCCCTCCAAATCATCCATGACTTGTTCATCCATATGCTAGCCTTCAGGTACTTCCATCAACTATTGTCATGCGAATGTGGTCTACACCGCCAAGGCACATTGGACTTACGCTGCCAAGACTCCGCTTGGACTTTACGCCGCCAACCATTGGACTTATGCTGCCAAGACTCCGCTTGGACTTTAGGCCGCCAATATTCCCCTTGGACTTCTCAATTGCCAAGACTCAATCTTGGACTTTTCCTTGCTAATCCATGTTAGACTTTCCATGCCAAGACCCATGCTTGAACTTTCCATTGCCAAGACCCATGCTTGGACTTTCCCATGACAATGGTCAAACCATTGTCAAATATTAGATATGACCTGGGTCGATTGCACCAACAATCTCCCCAACACTTATCAAACATCAATGTCAGACATCAATGTCAAACATCAAAACACTACTCGAGTCAAACTCGAGTCTGGTCAATCGTGACCTGGGCCGATTGCACCAACAATCTCCCCCTTTTTGATGTTTGACAAAAACCAAACACCTTTGAGTTAGGCCCCTAACTCAAATTCCATTACCAATTTCCCAAATTTGTAATTCTAACATTGTCCTTCTTTTTGACATACATCAAAAAGATTCTCCCAAGGAGGTCAATGTCTCATATCCCAATGAGATCTTACAATCTCCCCCTTAGTCTAAAAACTTCTAGGATGCCTTCACTCTTCCTAGTGATAAGTCCCATATCACTTAAGAGAGGCACTCCTATAAGCTCTCCCAATTTCCAAATTTGGCATCTCAAATTCCTAATTCTCCCCCTCATGAGGAAAAATGACATCCATCATCTCATGATGGATACCTCCCCCTAAAGGCTTGCTCCCCTTTGACCATTGCACCAACAATGTCCTTAGGAAGTCCCTAAGCCAACAGGAACACTAAACCATCAAAGTTAAGGTTAAAAGTTCAACATTGAACTTTCCACACCTTAAAATTGATACATCACTCTAACAACTCTCCTAGTCCACATCCAATGGATTTTCACCCTTTCTAATGCTTTCCAAAGCATATCCTAGGATCAGGAGCAGTTAGAGAACCCTAACATAGCTGAAATATGGGCTAAACATCCTTGTTTACCCAAAATCAGCTCTGGTAGTCGACTCTGACCGCAATAAGTCGACTGCCATTAAGCGGCAGTCGACTGATAACTGAAAATTCTGAATTTCAGTTATCAGAAATGAGTTTTGAAAAAAAGCATAAGTAATTCTGCATATTTTGAAAAATTATGAAAATTCATATATACATTACTTATAAGTAATACAATGGGTGAAAAATATGTGAAAAATAATTTACTCATAAAATAGTGAAATTGATACAAAGTTCAAAAGTGAAGAAAAACTTCAGTGTTTGAGCTCACTTTGTATCCACATCATCAATGGTGACTTCTATCAAAAGATAGATTGCACCAAGATTTTTCAAAATGATTTTTAAATTATTTTAAAACCTTATATTGGATCATGTTCTTTGGGCTCAAAGTATATGACTTGAACATAAGCTTTCCTAATGATCCATCCATGATTTTAGATGAGTTTGAGTTCATCTAGATGCAAAAACTATGCACCTTGAACTTAACTCATATCCTAGCATCTCACATGTATCTAGAGTGTATCAATATACAAACATGTCAATGTAATGTGAGATGTGAGTTTTGTTTATCCTAAACTAGACTTTCATGCATTTTTCTAAGGCAATATTACTTGATTCCCTTAATTATACATGGGACTTCAAGTCATGCCAATTGTCCTTAAATCAATTTTTATTAATGCATGAATGATTATGACATTAATGATGATATAAATAAGCTTTTCCTCATAATCATGATGTCATGGCATATGATATAATCTAAATATACATGACATTATACCTTAATCCTAAGCATGATCATCACATATTATATAATTATAAGTAGATATGATGTCATGACAAGTTATATGGCAAATCAAGAATGACAAATAAAATGTAAAGGTATATAATACCTAAATTTTAATATTTTTTGTCATTTATTAGAATTAAACTCATTTTTCCATTTTACTAATTTATCCCAAGTGTGCCAAAAACCCAAAATGATACACTATGACCTCTAACCCTAATTGTGCCAATTTGATTGATTTTTCAACTTCCGTAAATTACATTGGTACATCCTAAAAACCTTTAGGATTAAAATCAAAACTTATTTCCAAAGTACCCCATTACCTTGGAAATGACCTAAAGTGCCACCTTTATCATGGTTAGGTTAACTACCCATCCATTTAAAGTTGGCACACCTAAACCCATTTAGCATGAATCGATCATGCTCCTAGGAACCCAATACCTATTGGAGGTCCTTGGGTTTACTAGGTATTTGCTAGGGATAACTTCCCTATATACCCTCCTAAGCTTAGAAGCCTTGGTCATTTTGGTCTTGCCTAGGTCAACCCTAGAGATAACTCCCCCTTTGACCTTTTTAGTGGATTCCCAAGGTTTCCTTGAAACCCTGACCACTAGGCATCAACCTTGGTCAACCTTAGGGATGATTTCTCTATTGACCTTGGTTTTCCTAGACCTAACTTGAGTCCCATAATCGAATGGAACATTATGATAAGTCTCTTTGGGATTATGTTTGTGACCCAAACCTTTCTTGCCCTTGGTTGGACCTTGCTTCCTAAAACCTAGGTTTTGACTCCTTGACCTAGATTTTTGATCATTTGACCCTTGCATTTGATTTTGCATAATCCTAAGGGTCCTCTTACAATAGTTCTTACAATAATAAGAAATGAATACAAGCTATTACAATGAAATACAACAAAAGAATGCTAAGAAAACTTTACAATCGATCTTTTGGAAGCTTGCTTATTTGGTTGCTTGAGTTGCACTTGGATACCCCGAATTACACCAGAAATTTGCCCCAAAACTCCTCAAAGAACCATTGGCGAAAACCTCCTCCATGAGCCCCATTTAAAGCTTCTCCTTGGGCTGGATTCCGCCTAGCAGTCGACTGATCGGGACCATTAGTTGACTGCCCCTGTAGTCGTTGTCACAAAACAACATGAACCACGTTGGATAAGTCCAATAGATAGACCATCAGTCGACTGATCATGTCCATCAATCGAATGATCGAGCCTTCACTCGACTGCCAAATCCTAACAGTCGACTCGGGAAACTTCTATGTCCGAATACCTGTCCAACAATCGACTGATCTACAGATCAGTCGACTGCTAAGGCCATCAGTTGACTACTAGGCTAATTCATGTAGTCGAACTCTCATTGACTCACACCAGTCGACTGACCATAATATCAGTCGACTGATAACCTCATCCATGAGGTTTTAACCCCAAGTATGATGCCCTCATACTTGCTAGAGCACCCTTAGCCTAGACCTAAGCCTTCTAGCCACCTCCATCAGCCTCACGCCTATCGGATATCTCCAAGTCATCCATGACTTGTTCATCCATACGCTAGCCTTCAGGTGCTTCCATAAGCTATTGTCATGCTAATGTGGTCTACACTACCAAGGCACATTGGACTTATGCTGCCAAGACTCCACTTGGACTATACGCCGCCAATATTCCCCATGGACTTCTCAATTGCCAAGACTCAAGCTTGGACTTTCCCTTGCCAACCCATGTTGGACTTTCTATGCTAAGACCCATGCTTGAACTTTCCTTTGCAAAGACCCATGCTACGACTTTCCTTGCCAACCCATGTTGGACTTTCCCTGCCAAGACTCAAGCTTGGACTTTCCCATGACAATGGTCAAACCATCGTCAAATATTAGATATGACCTGGGTTGATTGCACCAACAATCTCCCCAATACTTGTCAGACATCAATGTCAAACATCAAAACACTACTCGAGTCAAACTCGAGTCTGGTCAATCGTGACCTGGACTGATTGCACCAACAATCTCCCCTTTTTTGATGTTTGACAAAAACCAAACACCTTTGAGTTAGATCCCTAACTATAATTCCCTTACCAATTTCCCAAATTGGCAATTCTAACATTCTCCCCCTTTTTGACATACATCAAAAAGATTCTCCCAAGAAGGTCAATGTCTCATATCCCAATGAGATCTTATAATCTCCCCCTTGGTCTAAAAACATCTAGGATGTCTTCACTCTTCCTAGTGATAAGTCCCATATCATTTAAGAGAGGCACTCCTATAAGCTCTCCCAATTTCCAAATTGGGCATCTCAAATTCCCAATTCTCCCCCTCATGAGGAAAAATGAGATCCATCATCCCATGATGGATACCTCCCCCTAAAGACTTTCTCCCCCTTGACCATTGCACCAATAATGTCCTTGGGAAGTCCCTAAGCCAATAGGAACACTAAACCATCAAAGTTAAGGTTAAAAGTTCAACATTGAACTTTCCACACCTTAAAATTGATACATCACCCTAACAACTCTCCTAATCCACATCCAATTGATTTTCACCATATCTAATGTTTTCCAAAGCATATCCTAGGGTTAGAAGTAGTTAGGGAACCCTAACATAGCTGAAATATGGGCTAAACATCATTGTTTACCCGAAATCAGCTCTGGCAGTCGACTCTGACAGCAATAAGTCGACTGCCTACTTCATCAGTCGACTGTCATTGAGTGGTAGTCGACTGATAACTAAAATTTCCAAATTTCAATTATCATAAATGAGTTTTGAAATTAGCATAAGTAATTCTACGTATCTTGAAAAATCATGAAAATTCATACGTACATTACTTATAAGAAATACAATGTGTGAAAAATATGTGAAAAATAATTTACCCATAAAATAGTGAAATGGATACAAAGTTTAAAAGTAAAGAAAAACTTCAGTGTTTGAGCTCACTTTTTATCAAAATCATCAATGGTGACTTCTATCAAAAGATAGATTGCACCAAGGTTTTTCAAATTGTTTTAAAACCTTATATTTGATCATGTTCTTTGGGCTCAAAGTACATGACTTGAACATAAGCTTTCCCAATGATCCATCCATGATTTTAGATGAGTTTGAGTTCATCTAGATGCAAAAACTATGCACCTTGAGCTTAACTCATATCCTAGCGTAACTCACATGTATCTAAAGTGTATCAATACACACGCATGCCAATGTAATGTGAGATGTGAGTTTTGTTGATCCTAAACTAGACTTTCATGCATTTTCTAAGGCAACACTATTTGATTCCCTTATACATGGGACTTCAAGTCGTGCCAATTATCCTTAAAATCAATTTTTATTATTGCATGAATGATTATGACATTAATGATGATATAAATAAGCATTTTCTCATAATCACGATGTCATGGCATATGATATAATCTAAATATACATGACATTATACTTTAATCCTAAGCATGATCATGACATATTATATAATTAAAAGTAGATATGATGTCATGACATGTTATGTGGAAAATCAAGCATGACATATAAAATGTAAAGGTATATAATACCTAAATTTTAATATTTGTTGTCATTTGTTTGAATTAAACTCATTTTGCCATATTACAAGCTTATCCCAAGTGTACCAAAAATCCAAAATGACACACTATGACCTCTAACCCTAATTGTGCCAATTTGATTGATTTTTCAACTTCCATAAATTGCATTGTCACATCCTAAGAACCTTTAGGATTAAAATTAAAACTTATTTCCAAAGTACCCCATTACCTTGGAAATAACCTAAAGGGCCCCCTTTACCAAAGTTAGGTTAACTACTCATCCATTTAAAGTTGGCACAACTAAACCCATTTAGTGTGAATCGATCACGCTCTTAGGAATCCAATACCTATTGGAGCTCCTTTGGTTTACTAGGTATTTGCTAGGGATAACTTCCCTAGATACCCTTCTAATGACCCTCCTAGGCTTAGAAGCCTTGGTCATTTTGGTCTTGCCTAGGTCAAACCTAAATATAACTCTCCCTTTGACCTTTTTAGTGGCTTCTCTAGGTTTCCTTGAAACCCGAGCCATTAGGCATCAACCTTGGTCAACCTTAGGGATGACTTCTCTATTTACCTTGGTTTTACTAGACCTAACTTGAGTTCCATAATCGAATAGAACATTATGATAGGTCTCCTTGGGCTTAGATTTGTGACCCAAACCTTTCTTTCCCTTGGTTGGACCTTGATTCCTAAAACCTAGGTTTTGACTCCTTGACCTAGATTTTTGATCATTTGACCC
This sequence comes from Wurfbainia villosa, assembly GCA_025175895.1. Lineage (NCBI taxonomy): Eukaryota > Viridiplantae > Streptophyta > Magnoliopsida > Zingiberales > Zingiberaceae > Wurfbainia > Wurfbainia villosa. The sequence goes on from CM045988.1 coordinate 112,787,749, forward strand.
TTGCATTTGATTTTGCATAATCCTAAGGGTCTTCTCCATTTTCTCAAGCCTTGACCTCAAGGCTTGGTTTTCTAGCTCTAATTGCCCAATTTTTGAATTTTTATTTAATCTTTTGGCATTACCACTCCTAGGCATATGCCTTGTCCATTTAGGGTTAAAATCTAGGTGCTCTTCTACCTTTCTAATTGTCTCCCTAGGTAGGATTTTTCTAGGGACATTAGTCCAAAATTTTTCCTTAGTTCTAATGTTGACATTCTTAGCCCCTAAACAATAAAACCTATTTCTAGCATGCTCTTTATGATAAATAGCAAGATTACTCCTAACTTGCTTTTGCCTATTAATTAAGGAAGGAACAAAATTAGAAGTTACCTTAGAGTTTGCCTTAGAGGCTCCCCCAACTTGTGATGCTCCTTCTTGACTCTTTTTCTTCCCCCTAGGGCATTGACTCATATAATGCCCCTTTTGGTTGCAATTGAAGCAAATGATGTGCTCCTTACTTTTTTGTGTTGGGGGACCGGCATCCTTGATCTTATCTTGAGGTTTTGATGCTGGTTGACTTTTCTTGACCTTCTTAGGGCACTTACTCTTATAATGCCCTTGTTCCCTACACCCAAAGCAAATTATGTGATTTTTAATTTTACCAAGAGTGCTTGAGTTACCTAGGTCAATTGTGGGAACTGGAGTTGATTCTTCATCTCCTCGACCGGAAGTAGATGGCTCTTCTTCTTGCTTTAGCATGGAAGGTGATCTCTCCTCCCCCTCAATCCTAGAGGTGGAGGCCTCTTCCAATTCTACCTCTTCTTCCTTCTTGGATGTTGACTCCTCTTCAACTTCCGAATTCTTATTTTCTTGTGAGGATGAGCTAGCTTCTTCCGCCTCTTCCTCTTGTGCCGAGTGAGACTCCTCATGAAATCTTGCCAACTTGCTCCATAGCTCCTTGGCATCCATGTAATCCCCTAGCTTGCAAATCAATAATAAATTTTACTGCCTTCTTATTTTTTTTGAATCCTTGGAGTTGTTCCTCATTCCATCTCTTCATCGTGAGAAATCCTCCCTTTGGCCCTCTTGGATATTCGAATCCTTCCATTAGGGAAGACCACTCCTCAAGGTCCCTCATCATCAAGAAGTCTTCAATTCTTGCCTTCCATTGGTTGAATCCTTCTTGTCCATAAAAATTGTAAGGCACCGGTGTATTGATGTCCCATCCTAATTGTTCTTTAAATTCCATCTTCCCTCTAGCGTATTTTGCTCTCGGGTGTTAGTCCATTGAAGAGCTCCAAGCTCTGATACCACTTGTTAGGACCTGTGCTCCCGCTAGAGGGGGGGGGTGGTGAATAGTGATTTGGCATTGCTTGATCGGAATTCGTTCATTTCTACAAATTGCGTTAGTGCGCAGCGGAATAATGATAATAACAAAAGAAAAATACACAAACACAATCACAACACCAAATATAACGTGTTTCGGAACCGTATGATTCCTACTCCACGGGTTGTGCTCATAAGAGCCCTAGCGATGCCAAACACCACTAAACAAAAAACTCTCCTTCTCGGAACAATCTGGAGGTGGAGGAAACCTTTACAATAGTTCTTACAATAATAAGAAATGAATACAAGCTATTACAATGAAATACAATAAAAGAATGCAAAGAAAACTTTACAATCGATCTTTTGGAAGCTTGCTTGTTTGGTTGCTTATGTTGCACTTGGAGACCCTGAATTACACCAGCAATTTGCTTCAAAACTTCTCAAAGAACCATTGGCGAAAACTTCCTCCACGAGCTCCCTTTAAAGCTTCTCCTTGGGCTGGATTCCGCCTAGCAGTCGACTAATCGGGACCATCATTCGACTGCCCCTGTAGTCATTGTCTCACAATGGCATGAACCACATTGGATAAGTTTAATGGATAGACCATTAGTCGACTGATCATTGTTAGGGCAATCTCTTGTCGTGATATGATTTTGATGTGTGTGGCAAAGGGTTTAAGTTAGGTTGTTATTGTGATTTGATATGTGCGTTGGAGTCTTGTAGGACTTAGTAATTCGCACATGGAGCCTTGGCAGGTTCATCACTCACAACCTTGTGCTTGAGTTGGAGAAGGAGCATTGCAGAGCCGTGCGCCTGATGCTGCCGAGGGACCGTCGGACGAGATGACTTGAAGTGAAGCCAAGGAAGCAGACTTCAGAGGCAAGAGACACGAAGGAGCATTGCATTGCCGTGCGCCTGATGCTGCCGAGGGACGTGGCCGCGAATGAAGAGAGCTTCTGCGGGGCACTTTGAGTGAGATGAGAGAATGAGTGAATTGTAAGTATCTCATTAGGTGAACTTGGTCGAATGACTGAGTGTCGGAGGCTCGATCGCAAGGGTTGAGGTTTACTCGACCGCCGGAAGCTCAAACGAATGTTAAGTTTGAGTTTCACACGGCACCGATCGCCATGAAATGGCGATCGCTTAATCAAATCTGATTCGGGTATCCGATCGATGAAGCGATTGACTACGGAAGTCACACCGCAGCCGCCGTGGCCGGCGGCGTCGACTACGGAGGTAGCAGTCGACTAATGGATCCATCAGTCAACTGCCAAGGGATCTGTTAGACTACAACGGTCAGGATTCGACGTGTTCGGTGGCCGTTGTAGTGGCGGCAGTCGACTGCCAAGGGCAGCAATCGACTGGTGGCGGCCAACGGGAAGAAATCAGCTCTCTCTATAAAAAGAGAGGGTGTGGGCTTTTGGATGGCTAATGCTTATGCTCTAAGTGATGATCCAAGTGCTCCACAAGATTCAAACTCCTTCTCTTAGTTTTCTTTCACATCTATTGTAAAAGAAGGAGTGTTCTTGAGTTGTAAGGGTTACCTCCACCTAGCTTAGTGCAAAGGAGAGACCGATAGTGAATTGGTTGCGGAGTGATTCACCGGGGACGAATCAGAACCGTGGATTAGCGGCGTAGCCGTGAACCACGTTACATTTCGGTGTTAGCATTGTTTGTATTCTTATTTCAATTTTCTTGTCTTGTTTTGTTTCCATTGCGCTAATTTCTTTGTAGACGAGCAAATTCCGTCATCCAACGAAAGAGAGCTATTCACCCCCCTCTAGCTGGCCAACACACACCGATCAATCCCCTACAAGTGGTATCAGAGCTAAGTCGCTTGTCGAGGACTAACCGTCACAACAAGCACTTCATCAAAAGATGGCTGACTCCAACATTCACCCACCGAAATTTGAAGGAGAATTCGCTTGGTGGAAGAAGCGAATGGAGGTATTCTTTGAAACCAATTTCGATATTATGCTTATAATGGAGAACGGTTTTGAGATGCCTAGGGATGAAGAGGGGAGAATACTAGACAAGTCAAGGTGGACTAAAAAGCAAAGAGAGGAACATCTTGCAAATTCAAAGGCTAAACATCATCTCCTCAACGTACTTCCCCAACAAGAGATCAACCGAATTGGGGATTGCTCTAGTGCCAAAGAGATGTAGGAGAAGCTAGTGGAGCTTCATGAAGGCACATCCGAGGCAAAGCTAGCAAGGAGAGATGTCCTTCGCTCCCAACTCAACAATATCAAACTCGATAAAAGGGAGAAGGTAACATCTCTACATTCAAGATTTAAAGATATCCTTAACGGTTTATCTAGTGTAGGGGAGAAGCTCTCCAATAGGGACATGCTCATGAAGGCGATAGATGCTTTTCCCCGATCATCCAAGTGGAGTTCAATGGTGGACTCATTCTATATTTCAAAGAATCTAGAGGTAAGTACTCTAGATGAATTTTTCTCCACTATGGAATTGCATAAATCTAGGCTTGAAGGAGTAGTAGAAGAGCCAAGACTTCAACCATCAAGGGGAGTGACACTATTAGCCAACAAAGGGAAGAAGAAGATGGAGACTCCCTCCTCCTCCGATGAAGCATCCTCATCCTCCTCCATGGATAGCACGGAAGAAGCCTATATGGTAAGGAGGGTAAGGCGTGCATTAAAAGATTTTAAATTTAATAAATCTAATGATAGGAGGAGAAGACCAAGGGGGAAGGTGATTTGTTATAATTGCCAAGAAGAGAGACATATAAGGAACAATTGTCCCCTCTTGAACAAGAGCAAAGAGGAGAAAAGAAAGAAGGAAGAAAAGAAGAAGAAAAAAGGGAGCAAGAAGAAGGAAGAAGAGAAGAAAGCCAAAGAGAAAGGGAAGACAAAAGCACTCAAAGCAAGGACATGGGATGATCCCTCTTCATCATCATCATCATCCAAAGAGGAAGAACATGTCTACTCCAACCTTGCCCTAATGGCCTTTGACGACCTAGACTCTTCCTCCTCCGAAAATGAAGGATCAAGCACAAGTGAGGAGAGCTCTAGTGAAGGGGGAGCTTCTTCACCATCCTCATCCGAAGAAGAAGAAGACATGGAGACTATGGTAACAAAACTCTCACATAGTAAAATAGTTTCTATGATTTCTAGTCTTACTAAGGACTTATTTAGGGTAAAGAAGAAAAATAAATGCATGCTAGATCAAATTAAGGATTTAGAACAAAAATTAGAAAAAGCATGTTTTAATGATAATAATGATGATGCATGCTCACATGATAACTATATGCCTTTGGATGTTAATGATGCATGCATAGAAGAAAATAGAGCTTTAAGGGAAAAGATAGATCATTTGACCAAGACCCTAGAAAAGTTTACAATAGGCTCCAATACCCTTAACATGATAATTGGGAGCCAAAGAGCTAGTTTCAACAAGAAAGGCCTAGGATACAAGGGAAAAACTAATGAAAAGGCCTATAAATGTTTGATTGCTAGAGGCCAAAGCAAAAATAAGACAATTGCTAGAAAATGGATTCCTAAGGAGTATTTAGTGAACCCCATAGGAAAGAACTTATTTTGGGTTCCTAAATCCATCCTAAAGGGTTAGGAAAACCCTAGGATAGTCAACCATAAGGATTTCACCTATATCATATTTTTGGTTGACTTAGGATGGTGGGACAACATTTTTGAAATAGTGTTAGGTGATGATAATGCACCTATAAATAGATAAATCATGCTTATTATCATGTTTCATACCTAATGCATGATCACAATTTGATGAATACATTTGTTTCATGATCATAATGTGAAATTTTTCCATATTTGTCTTTATGATCATGTGGAATGATAGGATGATACTTAACCTTGATAGAATTACATGAAAATAATGGTTAAGTATATACAAATACCTTTAGGATGCATCTCACACTCACCATAGGCTACCTTGATTGAAAACATAGCATGAGTGAGATGATAGGATGATACTAATGGTCCACTAATGCCTATGGAATTTAGATGGTCATTTAAAGTATCAAAATAGCAATAATAGACCAATCATGGGGAAGGCTTATGTTTAATTCATAGACATATTGCCCAAATATCATGGTTGGATATTTTATATATTTTCAAATCAAATTCTAACTTTAAAATCTGTGTGTTCATGTTTTAAAACAATCCAAAGCAAGACTAGGTGTTAAAATGGATACTAACATGATCAAAAACCTAGTGGTTTTTAAAGCTTTTGAATTTTTGGCAAATCTCTGAAAATATAATGATTTTTCATGAAAAACTATTTTTCATTGATAGATATACTTACAAGAAATGTGTTTCCCAAATGTCACGATTTTTTAAATTTTATGGAATTTATAGTGCATTTCTGAAGTTCATCCAAAAAATCAGAAATTCGGATTTCATTGTGCCAGTCGATTGCCATACTGATAGCAGTCAACTGATGGACTATGAATGAACACAATAACCTTATTTTATCAGGTTTTTGATTGGTTTTAGTTCTTGTTTCTCTCTAGACTTGATGCCATGATATATAAACTTTGTTTAATCTTTTTGATGGTGTCAAAGGGGGAGAAAACTATATGTTTAAGTAAGGGGGAATATTTTTAGGGGGAGTTTCATGTATTAAGGGGGAGAGTTGCTAATCATATTATTCACATGCTTTCTTTCCTTAATATTTTATCAAATGTTTTTACCTAACTTAAACGGATTGCCACACATCAAAAAGGGGGAGATTGTTAAGGCAATCTCTTGTCGTGATATGGTTTTGATGTGTGTGGCAAAGGGTTTAAGTTAGGTTGTTATTGTGATTTGATATATGCGTTGGAGTCTTGCAGGACTTAGTAATTCGCACATGGAGCCTTGGCGGTTTCACCACTCATAACCTCGTGCTTGAGTCGAAGAAGGAGCATTGCAGAGCCATGCGCCTGATGCTGTCGAGGGATCGCCGGACGAGATGACTTGAAGCGAAGCCAAGGAAGCAGACTTCGGAGGCAAGAGACGCGAAGGAGCATTGTAGAGTCGTGCGCCTGATGTTGCCGAGGGACGTGGTCGTGAACGAAGAGAGCTTCGGCGAGGGACTTCGAGTGAGATGAGAGAATGAGTGAATTGTAAGTAGCTCATTAGGTGAACTTGGCCGAATGGCTGAGTGTCGGAGGCTCGACCGCAAGGGTTGAGGTTTGCCCGACCGCCGGAAGCTCAAACGAATGTTAAGTTTAAGTTCCACACAGCACCAGTCGACTGCCATGAAATGGAAGTTGACTTCTCTGAGTCGAATGTGGTTCGACTGGTATCCGACTGATGAGTTTATGCCCGATGATCGATGCCATGGAATGGCGCGGTCATTGCCGAGAATCGCGACCACAAAATAGCTCATAGCCGATCGGCGCGGACTACGGAGGCAGATGGGATGATGAATCCATCGCCATCGCCAAGGGATCCGTTGGACTACAACGGTCGGTATCCGACGTGTTCAGAGGTCGTTGTAGTGGCGACAGTTGACTACCAAGGGCAGCAGTCGACTGGTGGCGGCCAACGAGAAGAAATCAGCCCTCTCTATAAAAAGAGAGGGTGTGGGCTTTTGGATGGTTAATGCTTATTCTCTAAGTGATCATCCAAGTGCTCCACAAGATTCAAACTCCTTCTCTTAGTTTTCTTTCACATCTATTGTAAAAGAAGGAGTGTTCTTGAGTTGTAAGGGTTACCTCCACCTAGCTTAGTGCAAAGGAGAGACCGATAGTGAATTGGTTGCGGAGTGATTCACCGGGGACGAATCGGGACCATAGATTAGCGGCGTAGCCGTGAACCACATTACATTTTGGTGTTAGCATTGTTTGTATTCTTATTTCTATTTGCTTGTCTTGTTTTGTTTCCATTGTGCAAATTTCTTTGTAGACGAGCAAATTCTGTCATCCAACGAAAGAGGGCTATTCACCCCCCTCTAGCCGGCCAACACACACCGATCGATGCCCTACAATCATGTCCATCAATTGACTGATCGAGCCTTCACTTGACTGCCAAACCCTAACAGTCGACTCGGGATGTACATTCCGAATACTGCGACCATCGATCGGCCGATCTCGGTCAATCATTGCTATCTCACTAGTTAATTGCCCAATGTTGGCAATCACCTGCGAGCCCAATTCCTACAATCGAACTCTCGTTAACTCACACCAGTCGACTGACCATAATATTTGTCGACTGATAACCTCATCCATGAGGTTTTAACCACAAGTTTGGTGTCCCTATACTTGCTAGACAACCCTTAGCCTAGACCTAAGCCTTCTAGCCACCTCCATCAACCTCACACCTATCAGATCCCTCCAAGTCATCCATGACTTGTTCATCCATACGCTAGCCTTCAGGTGCTTCTATCAGCTATTGTCATGTAATGTGGTCTACACCGCCAAGGCACATTGGACTTATGCTGCCAAGACTCCGCTTGGACTTTACGCTGCCAACCATTGGACTTATGCTGCCAAGACTCTGCTTGGACTTTACGCCGCCAATATTCCCCTTGGACTTCTCAATTGCCAAGACTTAATATTGGACTTTCCCTTGCCAACCCATGTTGGACTTTCAATGGCAAGACCCATGCTTGAACTTTCCTTTGCCAAGACCCATGCTTGGACTTTCCTTGCCAACCCATGTTGGACATTCCATGCCAAGACTCAAGCTTGGACTTTTCCATGACAATGGTCAAACCATTGTCAAACATTAGATATGACCTGGGTCGATTGCACCAACAATCTCCCCAACACTTGTCAGACATCAATGTCAAATATCAAACACTACTCGAGTCAAACTCGAGTCTGGTCAATCATGACTTGGGTCGATTGCACCAACAACTTTTTGTCATGATGGATTACAATCAAATTCCTAGTATGCTTTTAAATGTTATGCAAATAAGGAGCATTATTAAATGATACCTTAGGGTTTGCCATAGCTCCTCCTACACTTGAGCTCCCTCCTCTTCCCTTCTTAGTGTTGATGCAGTGAGCATCACTCCTTGGTTTTGATATATGAACCGTTGTTAAAGTTAGGCATTACTTGTGTTCTCATATCAGTGTTAAGTGTGCAGACGTAATAGAAAGTCCTAGTAGGTTTGTGTTGTCCGGATACTAGGCAGTTGACTTGACAGATCAGAAGGACTGGACACCAGACATGAAGTCCAGACGGGTCGCATGGACTAGACATTTGGCATGAAGATCGGTTGGGTCAGGAGACCGGATAATCGATAAAAAATCTAGCTAGGTCAGGCGGACCAAACGGCTAGTGGAAGCTCTGGTGGGTCAGATCAGATGTCAAGAGTGGTAAGTCCGATAGGTAGCCGGCAGGTAAGCCTTGAGTGAAGAGGTGAGGCCGAGTCCTCTGTAAGGGGACAAAGCTAGACATCGATCCAACGAAAAGTCCGTGTGGGACTTAGTAGTTGAGATCAAGCAGTATACCTACTACTGTCACATTTAATTTTATGTATTTGTGCTAATCTCATTTTGCAGGTATCAATCGATTGAATGTACTCCAGTCGACTGAAGTCCAGTCGACTCTGTTTGGTTCAGTCGACTCGATACACACATGACAAGATTAGCTGGTGATCGTTCGAAGATCTGGCACTGTAGTTGGAAAGTGTTTCAGTCGACTAAAGTGGAAAACTTCCCAATGCGGAGTTGGGAGACTTGGAGTCGACTAGAAGACCAGAAGTTCCATATTGACGGGCTGATGTGGAGTCGACTGGAAAAGATTTATAAAATAAGTGCTCGATCAGATCCGAGAAGAACATTACTACTACACCGAAGTGCTGTCAAAATTTACTCTCACTCACAAAAGCTTTGAATCTTCAACAAGGCGCTTTTCCGACACCTCGTGCCTACATCCAATCCTTCATTTGTGTCGGTATAAAGTAGATTATAAGTTTCTTTATTTATTTGCTTGTGTACTTAACTTCAAGAGAGGGTACTGTGTTACCCTTCTCTTATCTTTGTAAAAAGTGAACCCCTCTAAAGTTGAGAGTTCTCAAATCGGAGGGTACTATAGTGATTGCCCATCAAGGTAGCTTTCGGAAGAGCTACGAGCCTTGGAGTAGCAACCCAGTTAGGGTTGTGAACCAAGTAAATTGATTGTGTTTGAATTGTATTTAGTGTCCGCTGTGTACTTAATAAGTATTAAACTAAATAAAATTATTAAACTCTGATATTCACCCCCTCTCTCGGATTACTGCGATCCTACAATTGGTATCAGAGCGGGGGCACTCCGAATTTGATGCAACCACCATCGAGAGCTTTAGGATAGTTTTCTTTATTTTTCTAGCCTTAGAATAATTTTAATTAATTTTTCTTGCTTAGAATAATTTTAAATTAACTTTTTCTTGCTTAGAATAATTTTTTTTGCTTAGAATAATATTAAATTAATTTTTTGCATATTTAATTAATTAAATTAATTTTCTTCATATTTAGTTAATTAAATTAATTTTCTACACATTTAGTTAATTAAATTAATTTTCTGTATTAGATTAATTGATTAATTTTTGCACTTAATTTAATTTTTATTCTAGAATAATTTTTGCTTAGAATAAATTATTCATTAATTTATGCACTTAGTGTATATTTAATTCTTGCAAAATATTATTTAAACAACTCTAGGAATAATCCTCAACTTTAATTAATTTAAATAAAAAACTATTGTTATAATATTTATTTATTTAGGAATGTCACACTTAGAAGGGTATAGCACCGTTCGCCCCCCTCTCTTAAACGGAGAGGACTTTTCCTACTGGAAAAGGCGAATCAAATGTTACTTGAAAACCAACGTAGAGGTTTGGTTTTCTATTAGGAAAGGATTCGTAGCTCCAGTAGACGACTCGAGTGAGTTGTTAGAACCGAAAAAATGGACCTCGAACATTAGAAAAAGGGCTCAAATCGATTACAAGGCGCTTAACACCTTGCAATGTGGACTTAACAAAGAAGACCTCAATAGGGTGGGTCCATTCGAAAACTCTAAGGAATTATGGGATAAACTAATTGAATTGCATGAAGGGACAAATGACACTAGTATGGCTAAACGGGACATGTTACTAAATAAATTATTTAATTGTAAGATGAACGAAAATGAAAATGCTAGTCAACTTCATACAAAAATAAAAGACATTTTAAATGGATTACACTTAATAGGACACCAAATAGAGAATAGGGACATAATTAGGTATACACTTAAAACATTCCCGAGAAATGCCTTATGGGCATCGATTGTGGATGCCTATAAGGTTTCTAGGGATCTTTCAACAATTAGACTAGACGAATTATTTTGTGAACTTGAACTACACGAACAAGCTAACTCGGGTCAAATCGAGAATGATATTGCTTTAGTGGTAGGTTCGACGAAAAAGGAAAGAAAAGAAAAAAGTGAATCCGAAGATGAGTCAGAGTCGAAGTCAAACGGAGAAAAAGAAATAGTAAACATGGTCTGGAAGATGTTCAACCGGAGAAAGAAGTTTACAAAGAAAGACACTAAGAAAGTTATTGATAACAAGCTGAGACCCCGATCAGAAGTGACTTGCTATGAGTGCAACGGAAAAGGACACTACAAATCGGAGTGAACAAACCTAAAAAAGGAAGAAAAACCAAAAAAGGAAAAGAAGAAGAAAGCGCTTAAGGAAACTTGAGATGAGTCATCATCGGAAGAGTCGGACGCAGAAGAAATGAAGAGAAGTTTCGTGGCATTCATGGCCGAATCGAGCTTTGAAGCCGAGTCAAGTTCCGAGTACGAGTCTGATTCCGAGTCCGAGAGAAGCCACGGATCCGCATCCATTTCTGAAGGACCAGATGAGGTAACTTCTCCCTTAGAAGATAAGTTGTACAATATAATTGCATGCCTAGGTAGGAAGTTAGCTAAGTTCGAGAATCGAGTCAACTCACTACTTAAGGAAGTCCAAGTACTTAAGGAGTAAGTCAACTCGAAGACTTCAATTTGCCAAATTAAGGATAGAGACTCAACTCAAGTTGCAAAGCTTGAGGAAGAGAACTCAGTCCTAAAAAGGCAAGTAGAAGATCTAACTGGATCGTTGGAAAGGTTCACTTCGGGCTCCAAGTATCTCAACATGATGATTGGATCTTAGCGAGCCGTGTACAACAAGTCCGGACTCAAATACAAAGCTAAATCCTCCTATAAATCATACATGTCATTACTTAGCCGAAACGCTAAGAATCGAGTCCAAGCATGGGTTCCTATGTCTAGCTTAGTCAACCAAGTTGGACCAAATCAATTTTGGGTTCCTAAAAGTCAAGTTCACTTAGTGAATAAAAGTCAAACAAGCTACCATTTAGGGGGAGCTAAAACTTTGCTTGTTTCCTTGTTTAGTTAAACTCTTGCATGCTTTAGTTTACTTTACTTGCCTAATTTAGAACGGACAGATAGGAAACAAAGTAGTTTAAACTTGAACAACCTAGTACTAAGACGAAGTGAACTAATAGTAAGTTAGGGAAACTCTTCGAAGTGCATGTCTAGGAAGTGGTCGTTGCTCCGATATATCCAGGAAGGCCATGTACCTCGGCACGACCTGGTGCACTAAGTCGAGTGGAACTGACTGAAGGTAACTCACTAAGTCATTGACTAGTTAGACCAAGGCTTAGTTCAAAGTGAATCAAGTACTTGATTCCTTCATTGACTTTGTCTAGGAAGTGGTCGTTGCTCCGATAACCAAGAAGGTCATGTGCCTCGCCACGACTTGGAAGTCAATGCTAGAAAAACCTACTTGACTAGCTCAAACTAAGCTTGAATCTAACACAAGTTTAAAATTTTTGAAATTACTCATTAAATTTAATTAAGATTAAAAGAAATTTTCATCTCACAAAACCCATAGGAATAAGTGTATTAAAAACATAGCCTGAGTGAGAAGATTTAGAATTTAATCAAATTTAATTAGTTTAATACAATTCACCTAACTTAACAAATTACTTAATAGATTTACTTAAACTTAATTAAACTAAACCTAATTTAACTAAATTAAAACAAACTAAATTGACCCACTAAACTAAACTTAATTAACCTACTAAATTAAACTTAATCATCTAATCAATTCAATTCAACTAAGATCAAATCAACTTAACAAATTTAACTTAACTTGATAAATTTACTTAAAATAAGCTTAATAAACTCAAGATGATCCATCTTATTCAATGTGTGAATTATCTTAAAAGGATTTTAATTCATGTAGGACTCCAGAATGGCCCAATAGATTCTGGATAGTAGCTGCTCCAGACATATGACTGGAGATAGTCAAAAGTTCTCAGAGTTAAGCTACAAGAATCTAGGTACAGTCACCTTTGGAAACAATGGAAAACTTAAGGTAATTGGATCAGATAACATTGAAATAGAGTCAAATTTTGTTATACAAAAAGTTTTGCCTGTAGAGAATTTCAAATTTAACTTGCTTAGTATAAGTCAGTTATGTGATGCTGGTTATGTAGTGAAATTTTTATCGAATGAATGTTTGATTAACAATATTGAAAACCCAAAAATATTACTTAAGGGAGTTAGAAATAAAAATATATATTCAATAAATTTAGAAAGATCCTCAATTAAGTGTCATATGACACAACAAGAGGAAAGTTGGTTGTGGCATAGGCGACTTGTTCACACCAACTTTAGGAATATAACGAAGTTAAGTGAAACTAACCAAGTTAGAGGGTTGCCCAAACTTAAAAATATTGAAAACAAAGTTTGTAATACTTGCCAACAATAAAAACAAACTAAGTCTCAATATAAATCAACTAATCAAGGTCGAACAAGTTCAATACTTGAGTTAATTCACTTAGACTTGTTCGATTCACATGGGGTGAAATCACTAAGTGGAAAATTATACTATTTAGTGATAATCGACGATTACTCTAAGTTTACATGGGTAAAATTCCTAAAACAAAAAGATGAGACATTTGAAGTATTTAAAAACTTTAGTAAACAAATAGAAAATGAAAAAGACCGTAAGATAAAAAGAATACAAAGTGATAATGGAGGGGAATTTAAAAATGAGAAATTTACAAACATGTGTCTAGAAAATGGATATTACCATGAATATTCATGCCCTAGAACCCCCCAACAAAATGGATAGTAGAAAGAAAGAATAGAACCCTACAAGAAGCTGCTAGGTCAATGTTAAATGAATACAACTTACCGAGTTACTTATGGGCTGAAGCTATAAACACTTCATGTTATGTGAAAAATAGAATAATACAACAACAACAACAACAAAGCCTTATCCCACTAGGTGGGGTCGGCTATATGGATCCTTCTACGCCATTGGACTCTATCCCCTACTATATCATCATCTATATTTAAATAAATTTTATCTTGTTTTATTGTTGCTAACCAAGTCTTTTTTGGTCTTCCTCTTCCTCGTTTGATGTGTATATTTGGTATCGTTTCACATCGCCTAACTGGAGCATTTATTGGCCATCTAAGTACATGTCCATACCACCTTAAATGTGTCTCTCGGAGCTTTCCTTCAATAGATGCAACACCAACTTTTTCTCTAATGCTCTCATTTCTTATTTTGTCCATCCTCGTATGTCCACACATCCACCTTAACATCCTCATCTCTGCAACTCTCATCTTTTGCTTATATGCTCGAGTCGTAGCCCAACATTCAGCTCCATATAACATAGCAGGTCTAATTGCCATTTTGTAGAACTTCCCTTTAAGTTTTAGAGGCACTTTACGATCACATAAAATACCCGATGCTTTCCTCCATTTCAACCATCCTGCTTGTATTCTATGTAAGACATCTCTCTCAATCTCTCCATCATCTTGCAAAAATGATCCTAAATATTTAAAGCTCTCAATTCCAGACAACTCATCATCTCCTATCTTAACACTTATCTCATTACGTCTAATATTGCTAAATTTAAATTCCATATATTCTGTCTTTACTCTACTAAGCTTAAAACCTTTCACTTCTAGTGTTTCCCGCCAAGATTCTAATTTAGCATTTACTCCTTCACGTGTCTCATCTACTAAAACAATATCATCTGCAAACAACATGCACCACGGTAATGTGTCTTGAATGTGTCCAGTGAGTTCATCCATGATTAGTGTAAAAAGATAGGGACTTAAAGCTGATCCTTGATGTAACCCTATCTTTATTGGAAATGCTTCAGTTAATCCACCTGAAGTCTTCACTCTGGTCGTTACTTCCTTATACGTATCCTTAATTAGTTCAATATATGTTACACTAACACCTCTTTTTTCTAAAATTCTCCATATTATTTATCTTGGAACTCTATCATAAGCTTTTTCTAAATCAATGAATACCATGTGTAGATCCTGCTTTTGCTCTCTATACTTTTCAATTAGTTGTCTGAGAAGATGTATAACTTCTATTGTCGACCTTCCTGGCATGAATCCAAATTGATTTTCGAGAACCATGGTCTCCTTCCTTAATCTTTTTTCTATTACTCTTTCCCAAAGTTTCATGGTATGACTCATTAGTTTAATACCCCTATAGTTTTCACAAGTTTGTATGTCTCCCTTATTCTTATATAAGGGAATTAGGATACTTACCCTCCATTGATCAGACATCCTTTTTGTTTTCAATATCATGTTAAATAATTTTGTAAGCCATTCAATACCTTGTTTCCCTAGACACTTCCATACCTCTATCGAAATATCATCTGGTCCAACGACTTTTCCATTTTGCATTCCATTTAAAGCTTGTTCTACTTCTGAAATTTGAATTCTATGATAAAAATTTAAATTTCTATACTCATTTGACCTACTTAAATTACCTAAATTAAGTTGGTCTCCTAAACCTTCATTAAAAAGTTGATAAAAATATCTCTTCTACCGCTCTTTTATTTATTCATCATTTACTAGTACCCTATTGCATTCATCTTTAATACATCTTATTTGATTAAGATCTTTTGTCTTCCTCTCTCTCACTTTAGTTATTCTATAAATGTCTCTTTCCCCTTCTTTTGTATCTAATTTTTGATATAACCGTTCAAAAGTTTCAGTCTTAGCTTCATTCACTGCTTTCTTAGCTTCTTTCTTGGCTATTGTATATTTTTTCAAATTTTCCTCATTTTTACAAATATTTAATTTCTTATATGCTATTCGTTTTTCCTTGACTTTCTCTTGCACTTTTTCATTCCACCACCAAGATTCTTTACTTGGTGGTGCATGTCCCTTTGACTCACCGAGTACACTCTTAGCTACTATTTTCAATTTTGATATCATCTTATCCCACGTTGTATTAGGGTCACTGTATATGTCATCTAATACTTGTACTCCTACCTTTTCTTTGAATATATTTAGTTTCTCATCCTTTAACTTCCACCACTTAATTCTAGGGGTCGTGTATATTTTCCTTCTATTAATACTATGTTTGAGGCGTATATCCAATACTATTAACCTATGTTGAGTAGTTAAACTTTCTCCAGGAATAACCTTACAATCTTTACAAATCTTTCTATCTCTCTTCCTAACCATAAGAAAGTCAATTTGTGATTTATTATTTCCACTTTTGAACACGACTAAGTGTTCTTCTATTTTCTTAAAAAATGTATTAGCTAGTATAAGATCATATGCTATTGCAAAATCCAATATAGTTTTACCTTCTTCATTTCTTGTTCCAAACCCATAACCCCCATGCACCCTCTCATATTCGTCATTTTTCACTCCGACATGCCCATTTAAATCACCTCCTATTAAAATCATCTCATTTGATGGAATATTTTGTAATACTTCATCCAAGTCCTCTCAAAACCTTAATTTGGTATTTTCATCTAATCCTATTTGAGGTGCATATACACTAATTATGTTTATAGTTTCTTTCTCCACTACTATTTTGAGAGCTATAATTCTATCCCCCTTTCTAATTACTCCTACAACTTCATCCTTTAACGAACTATCAACAATAATACCCACTCCATTTCTTGTTTTACTCTTGCCTACTTAAAACCCGAGTTCTCTATCATCTTTGCCTTCTCACCAACCCATTTTGTCTCTTGTACATATACAATATTAATTTTTCTTCTAATCATCGTATCTACTATCTCCATTGTTTTACCAGTGAGGGTTCCTATGTTCCATGTACCAAATCTTAGACTACTAGTTTTTCTATAATATTTGTTCTTACCCAACCTATGGTGTGAGAACTCTTGCTTATTTAACACTACACCTAAGTTCTCATGGAGATGTAGCGGTCCTTGCCGATACGTTGCAGTCGGACCCTGCAACGTGAACTCTAGAATATTTTTCACTACACCCGAGTTCTGAAAATGTAGCGGTCCTTGCCGAGACATTACAGTCGGACCCTGTAACGCGTTCCTTCCGGAGAACAACCTAGCATTAGCACAATAGTTTGATTGATCCATTTATTGAACATTTGCCTTAGTTTAACGCTGGCTGGCAACCTAACGCAACTCTCCTCTATTCAGGCTTGGGACCGACCACGATAAGGTTAACTTATCATGGGCGGAGTTCATAAGACATGATAATTAATAAATTACATGATAAAACATCCTATGAAATTTTTAATAATAATATACCATCAATAAAATATCCATAAGTATTTGGATGCAAAGTATTTATTTTAAATAAGAAAGACCATCTCGAAAAATTCTCTTCAAAGACCGATGAAGGGATATTTCAAGGGTATTCAACCACTAGTAGGGCTTATAGGATTTATAATAAGAAAACCTTAAAAATTGAAGAAACAACTAATGTAAAATTTGATGAGGAAGAAATTACTAATAATCAACTAAACACATTAGAAGATAATCAAAATGAGTCAAATGAAATAACACATGGTGAAGAAGAACAAATCCAATGTGAAGAAAACTTAAAGATGTCTAGAATTAATCCTAATCATCTACTTGAACAAGTATTAGGAAATCCAACTTTAGGAGTTCAAACTAGATCAACCCTAAGAAACTTAAATCAAATCGCATTGATATCAAAAATAGAACCAAAGTCAATAGATGAGGCTTTACCAAACCCTGATTGGATAATAGCCATGCAAGAAGAACTAGCACAATTCAATAGAAATGAAGTGTGGGACTTAGTACCTTCACCATCCAATAAATCAATAATAGACACTAAATGGGTATTCAGAAATAAATTAAATGATCAAGGAGAAATAATAAGGAATAAAGCTTGATTAGTAGCCAAGGAGTTTAGTCAATTAGAAGGGTTAGACTATGATGAAACTTATGCCCCAGTAGCTAGGCTTGAGTCAATTAGGATGTTGCTAGCTTATGCGGCACATAAAGGATTCAAGTTATATCAAATGGATGTCAAATCCGCCTTTTTAAATGGAGTAATAAAAAGAAGAGGTATACATAAGTCAACCCCTAGGTTTTGAGAGCTTAGAATACCCTAATTATGTATACAAGTTAAAAAAGGCCTTATACGGATTAAAACAAGCTCCTAGAGCCTGGTATGAGAGACTGTCTTCATACTTAATCTCTAAAGGCTTCAAACAAGGTCAAATTGACTCAGACAAGGAGTTAGAAATTTTTGAAAATACATTATTATTCAGGGGGAGTTAGAAAATTTTTGAAAGTTTTTGAAAAATCTTGAATTTTTGAAAAAATGTTATTATTCAGGGGGAGTTAGTAAAATTTTAAATTTTTTTGAAAAGTATAAAATATGTTGGAATTTATAAGTATGTTTAGGGGTTGTTAAAATTTTGATAATTAAAAATTGGGAAAATTCTTTTGAAACTTTTTATAAAGGGAGGGATGCTATTTCTAAATAAAGAAAACCCTAAAGAGGAGGATTGATTTCTAAACTTAAGCATTTTTGAGCTTAATATTCAATTTTCATATTTAAAAAAAAACTTTAACTCTCCACCTTAAAGAGTTGTGGCATCTTAGACTTGATTTTTTATTTTGATGTATGCCAAAGGGGGAGAGAGGATATATAAAGTTTGAGAGAAGAGAATTATTGAAAGGGAGATGTAAAAATATATATATGCATCTAATGTATATGCATTTCTTATATATGTCAAAATTTGAATATTGTTGTCTTATTCTCCTAACTTTAACTGATGTGTTATCATACATCAAAAGGGGAAGATTATTAATGCAGTGAGCATCACTCCTTGGTTTTGATTTATGAACAGTAGTTAAAGTTAGGAATTACTTATGTTCTCATATCAGTGTTAAGTGTGCATACTTAAAAGAAAGTCCTAATAGGTCGTGTTGACCGAATACTAGGAAGTTGACTTGATAAATCAGAAGAACCGGACACCAGGCATGAAGTCCAGATGGGTCGCATGGACCAGAAATTTGGCATGAAGACCGGTTGGGTCAGGAAACCGAACAATCGACAAAAAGTCCAGCTGGGTCAGGCAGATCGAATAGCTGGTGGAAGCCCTAGTGGGTCAGATCTGATGTCAAGAGTGGTAAGTTCGACAGGTAGACGGCAGGTAAGCCTCGAGTGAAGAGGTGAGGTCGAGTCCTCTGTAGGAGGACAAAGCTAGGTGTCGATCCGACAGAAAGTCCGCATGGACTTAGTAGTCGAGATCGAGTAGTATTACTACTGCTATCACATTTGATTTTACGTATCTGTGCTAATCTCGTTTTACAGGTATTAGTTGACTGAAGTCCAGTCGACTCTGTTTAGTTCAATCAACTGGATACACACATGGCAAGATTAGCTGGTGATTGGTCAAAGATCTGGCACTGTAGTTGGAAAGTGTTTCAATCGACTGGGGAGTTTCAGTCGACTAAAGTGGGAAACTTCCCGATGCAGAGTTAGGTGACCTGGAGTCGATTGGAGAGGTTTCAGTCGACTGGAAGACCAAAAGTTCCATATCGACGGGCTGATGTGGAGTCGACTGGAAGACATTTCAGTCGACTGGAAAAGGTTTATTAAACAAGTGCTCAACCATATCCGAGAAGAACACTACTACTATGCTGAAGTGCTATCAAAATTTACTCTTGCTCACAAAAGCTTCGAATCTTCAACAAGGCGCTTTTTCGACACCTCATGCCTACATCCAATTCTTCATTTGTATTAGTATAAAGCAGATTATAAGTTTCTTTATTTATTTGCTTGTGTACTTAACTTCAAGAGAGGGTAGTGTGTTACCCTTCTCTTATCTTTGTAAAAAGCGAACCCCTCTGAAGTCAAGAGTTCTCGAATCAGAGAGTACTATAGTGATTGTCCATCGAGGTAGCTCTCGGAAGAGCTACGGGCCTTGGAGTAGCAACCCAGTTAGGGTTGTGAACCAAGTAAATTGACTATGTTTGAATTGTATTTAGTTTCCACTGTGTACTTAATAAGTATTAAATTAAAGAAAATTATTAAACTACGAGATTCACACCACTCTCTCAGATTACTGCGATCCTACACTTAGGTTGTCTTCCATTAGGGCATTGGCTTTTATAGTGGCCCCTTTGATTGCATTTGAAGCAAATAATATTCTCTTTGCTCTTTTGACTTTGGGCACCAGCTTCCTTTGGATTTTCATTGACTTTTGGTGTCGGTTGAGCTTTCTTAACTCCTTTTGAACACTTGCTCTTGTAGTATCTTACATCCCTACACTTAAAGCATGTTATACGATTTTTATTTTTAACAATTGCATTTGAGTTACCTTCTTGAATGGTAGAAGAATTTTGGACTTCTTCTTCATTTCTCCCAGAGGTAGAAGACTCCTCCTCTTGCTCTGACATAGACGATCTAACCTCCCCCTCAATTCTTGAGGTAGAGGCTTCTACAACTTCTTCAATCTCAGAAGTTGAACACTTCTCCACCTCCGAATCATCAAGAGCTTGGGATGATGAACATTCTTCTCCTTTGGACTTATCTTCATCTTGGATCATGGAAGATTCATTATGGAGCTTAGCAAGTTTGCTCCATAATTCCTTAGCATCCCTAAACTTCCCTAATTTACACAAAATGTTATTAGGTATTAAATTAACAAAAATCTTCATTACCTTATTATTAGCTTTGAATCCTTGGACTTGTCCCTCAATCCATTTACTCATGTTGAGAATTCTCCCCTTCTTGTCCGTTGGAGTCTTGAAACCTTCCGTTTGGGAGAACGAATCCTCAATGCCCATTTGAAAGAAAAACTCATTCATTGTCTTCCACTGAGCAAATCCTCCGAATCCATAGGGTGGTGGAAATCGAATATCATGCCCAAATTCATCTCCAAACTCCATCACCTCTAGCTTTAGCTCCCTCGGCTGTTAGTCCGATTGAAGAGCAACCTTGCTCTGATACCACTTGTAGGGGACCAATATGGCGTCGCTAGAGGGGAGGATTTCTTCGCTTGGATTCGTCGTTCTTGTCAACATTCATTAGTACACAACGAAAATACAAATACTAATACAAATACAAGCATAAAACATAACACAAACATGACACATGAATTTTATGTAGTTCGGAACCCTAGTTTATACTCCATGATCAAGTCCTATCGAGCTTTAGTGACGTACACCACCGCTAAACCTTCTCCTTCTTGGAAACACTCCGGAGGTGGAGAAACCTCTAACAACAAGGAGTTTACAAGAAGAAATAACCAAATGCAATGTAAGAATGAAATATAAAACAAAAAATACTTTACAAGAGCGCTTTTGATTTCTTAATGATTTGGTTGCTTTGAGGTGCTTTGAAGGTCTAGAAAGCAGTAGTGTTTTCCCTTCAAGAACTGGCCCCCAAAATGTCCACAAGCCTTCTTCTTATAAGCTCCATCAAAACCTTATAATTTCAAATGTTGCAGCGCAACGGTCACTTTGCCAGTCGAGGCGCCACCTTGACTGATACCCAGTCGAGGTGCTAGTTGAGTCTATCTTGCTTCTGATTAGCTATTTTTATGCCTATCTCAGATACAGTCGAGGTGCCAGTCAAGTGATCCAGTTGAGGTGCCACCTCGACTAGAACCTAGTCAAGGTGATGGTCGAGCATGCCTCGCTTTTGAGTGATTGTTGTCATGCCTGCTCCTAGATCCAATCGAGGTGTTGGTCAAGTGTGCCAGTCGAGGTGCCACCTCTACTAGATTTTAGTCGAGGTACTGATCGAGTGCTTCCAAAGCACTATGCACCCGAGCTCTGCTCATCTACCCACTTCTAGTCGAGGTGCCACCTCAACTGGGTTTGCTCCCTGAGCACTATCTCAGCTTCCCAAGTCCCAACGCCAAGCACCCGACTCCCCGAGTTAGTGTGCACCTTACCAATTGAGGTGCCGCCTTGACAACTATCCCAGTTGAGGTCACCTTGCTTCTGTTTGCCTGCAAATGAAGCCCAGTCGACTGGAAGGAACTTGTAGTCGATTGTTATACCTCAACACTAAGGTTTAACACCCCAAGTATGATCCCTTAATACTTGATACTCACCCTAGGCCTAGACCTAATCCTTCAACCCACTTCCATCAGTCTCACGCCTCCCGGATCCCTCGAGTTCGTGACTTTTCATCCTTGCACTAGCCTTCAAGTGCTTCCATCGACTATCATCATGCTCTCGGGTCTACCTTTGCCAAGAGGCCACGCCTCTGGGACTTCACTGCCAAGGGACCATGCCTCCAGAACTTCACTACCAAGACTCCTCATTCGGGTCTTCGCTTGCCAAGACTCCTTGTCTGGGTATTCACCTACTAAGACTCCTCATCCGGGACTTCATTTGCCAAGACTCCTCGTCTAAGACTTCATTTTCCAAGACTCCCCATCTGAAACTTCATTTACCAAGACTCCTTGTCCGGGACTTCACTCGCCAAGCACGGTCTCCCAGACTTGTCGAGACTTCATTTGCCAAGACTCCTCATCCAGAACTTCACTCACCAAGCATAGTCTCCCAGACCTACCGAGACTTCCCTCGCCAACTCCCCGTTGGTCTTTCCAACACCAAGTGTCCAGTCTCCCTTGACTAACTTGGATTTTCCCTTATCAAGTATCCATACTTGGACTTTTCCTTGCCAAGTCACCATACTTAGACTTCTCCACACCAAGTGTCCAGTCAACCTTGACCAACTTAGATTTCTGCAATAATCTCTCTCATATATCCTTGGATTTCCCATACCATCCATTAGTCATATGGTCAAACCATATTCTATACCATTGTCGAACAACAAAACCCTACTCGAGTCCCACTCGAGTCTGGTTAATCGTAACCTGGGTCAATTGCACCAACACTTGGGACTTGGTGCTCGGACTAGGGAAGCTGAGTGGTGCCCAGTTCTCATACTTGGAAAGTAGAGCATGCTCGCAACTGTTGTGGTCGGGCGATTGAGGTTCTCGAGAAAATGAGAAAAAGTAGCTCCAACGAAGTAGTCGATTGTTGTGTTTGAGCAGGCGACTAACTTAGTAGTCAGGCGCACACAGAACTAGCTGCAGTCGACTGGTGTCACTATAGCAAGCCACAGAGAGTTATGGAGTCAACTGGTGGCTTAGCAGTCGACTGATGTCAAGGAGAAATCGATTAATCCATCGAAATCCGACGTAGATCAAGCCATTGTGAGATAGTGATCGAATGATCAGTTGACTGGGGGAGATCAACTGATGTAGAGATTATAAAAGGAAGACTTGGTGGAGTTTTTAGAGACCAATTCTTGGAGGATTGTTGAAGGGAAGTGTTGCTGTGTTCTAGGTCTTCAAAAAGATTCCAAAGCAACCAAAACAACGGTCAAGTTCTTGTGTAAAGCTTTCTTTGCATTGTAATATGTTTATTTCTTTAAATTTATTTTGGTTGCATCTATTGTAAGCTACAGGTGTTGTAAGAGGTTTCTCCACATCTGGAAAGTTTCTAAGAAGGAAAAAGTGATAGTAGAACTATCGTAGGAGCTAGGTTGTGGAGTAGGAATCGAGGATTTTGAACCATGTAAAATCCTGGTGTAGTGATATGTGTTTATGCTTTGTGTTGGTGAAGGGGCACTAGATAATCAAACCTAGGTTTTGATAATGGCAAATATTCAAAGTTAAGCTATCTTATTATCTCATACGTTGTGCTTGTAGGATCGTAAGAGCGCTAGGGGGGGGGGGGGGGTTAAATAGCGCACATAAAAAAATTCTTTTTTCGTTCGATTTGACTAAGACAAAGTTCTGCAGTGGAAAAATAAATAAGACAATTTATTTTTACTTGGTTCATAAACGACCGGATGCTAATCCAAGGCCCTAGCGATCCTAGACCGCATACGGAGGGCAATTCACTAAAAATCTCCTCCTCGTTGGAGGTAGGAGACAACGGATACAAAGAAATCAAAAAATTTGAGGATGAGGCAACAAGCCTACCTCATCTTGTTTACGATAAAAGATCGGAAAGAAGATGAAGTACAAGAATTAGAAATGACAACAATAAATACGTATACTGATGACTAAAGAAGTAGAGGTTGAGGTCATGTCGTCGATGTTGCGGCAACGCTTCGGCTTCGTAGCATTGTCGTAGAGAAGCGACATTGCAGGAGAATTGATACAAAATAGTGTGAAACCCTTCTCATTTTATAGCCTTTGAGCCCCCTAAACGATGAGATGAATATCCACCACAAAAGTCCTCCTCACCCTAAGATAAGGGGATGAGGTTTGACTCTCATCGAAGTTGGAAATTTGAGTGGCAGTTGGCTGTTCACCCTCATCAGTCGACTGATGCCACCAGCAGTCGATTGCTAATAGCCATCAGTCGAATGATGGCTAGGTTTTTCTACTGCAGCAAAGAGTTAGCTTGAAACAAATAAGTAAAGGTAAAATTCGACGGCCACTTACCGTCCGATCTCGACCTAGACCTTCCACTGGAAGTCTTAGTTGGATCGCTGCCTAAAAATGTCCCCGTATGGAGGACTCGACCTTACCTTCACTCACACTCGAACTTACCTTAGTGACTTGTAGCTCAGCCTTTGGTCTCCACCTAGGTTCTTCGACTCCCTCCGAAGTTCTCCCGGTGTTGTCCGACCACCGCAGTTTCTCAACACAAAATTCTCCGAGTGTCGTCAACTTTCAGCTCAGCTTAATCATTCCTAAACACTTGGTTCAACTTATTAGATAACAATATGACCTTAGCTTTGGGTTTTTGCCATAATCAAAATCTATGTTCGATTATCTGGTACATACTGCACCAACAATCTCCCCCTTTTTGATCTATAGCAAACCGACACAAAGTTAAGGGAAAAATTAACGCATAAAAGTGCATTAAGTAGGAGTATGAGTAAAACACTTTTTTAAGTCCTCCCCTTTGAGGTAACCTCCCCCTTGACCTTAGGTGAGTACTTGAAAAAATATCTTAGCTCTCCCCCTTATCATTTTGCTACTTAAAAAGTTAAGTAATCAAGATTACTTAACATTGGCCTAAATGTTTAAATTAAGTTTAAGTTAAGTTATCAAAAATTAATGTTTTATCTCTTAACTTTGGCCTTTTTCTCCCCTTGTTGCCATTAAAAGGTTAAGTTAAGTAATCACTTACTTAACTTTGGATTGATGGTTTTAAGTTTAGATTTAAGTTAAGTTATAAAAAAAATTTGATCCCTTAACTTTGGCCTTTTTCTCCCCCTTTTGCCAAAAATTGAAAAGTGTGGGGGTTTATGGAAAAAAACTTTTTCGAAACATAGTGATTATGTTTTATAAGTCCAAGCATGTTCCTAGTTTATGAAAATAATACTTTAAACATAATCTCAACTAATAGTATGTTCAACTCTATTTGACTTGATTGGTATAGAATGATCAATAAGTCCTGATTAGAGTTGGTTAATTTAGATAAGTATACTCCATGGTTCATGCCGATGCACTAGATCTACATCTGGAACTAGGATTGAGGTCCTAACATCTCACGCCCATCTACGTGGCTAAGTACACAAACACATTAGTCCTATGTGTTGTGAGATGTGTTGACTCCTTAAATCTATAGGTGCATGCTTTCTAGGGTAAGCCCTAGGCTAGTTCCATTTTGCATGAAAAATAAAAATAGAGTATAAAGGAAAATATAAGTTTTGAGTCCTACTCTATTACGCACATACCTAATTTTTGTCTAAGCAGACTAAACTCTGCTTCAGGTAAGGGCTTGGTAAATAGATCTGCTAGGTTTGATTTGGACTCCACGTATTCGAGTTGTATGGTCCCACTTGCTACATGTTCTCAAATAAAGTGATGTTTGACCTCTATATGTTTGGTTCTAGAATGATAGATTAGGTTTTTGGTTAAATTAATTGAACTAATGCTGTCGATGTAAATTTTAGTGTTGTTAAAGTTTAACTTAAAGTCTTGGAGAGTGTGCTTCATCCAAAGGAGTTGAGCTACACACTCACCCATCGCAACGTATTCGGCTTCGGTGGTAGATAAGGCAACATAGTGTTGCTTTCTACTGCACCAGCTCACTAGACTCAAGCCGATAAGTTGGCAACACCCACTCATGCTCTTCCTATCGAGTTTTCTACCGGCATAATCCGAATTGGAGTAGCCGATTAGCTCGAACTCGTTAGACAAAGGGTACCAAATTTTTACGTTGAGTGTCCCTTTAAGGTATCGGAAGATGCATTTGACTAGCGTGAGGTGCGACTCCTTAGTGTGAGATTGAAATCTTGCACACATACTCACTGCGAAGAGTATATCAGGTCGACTCATAGTTAAGTATAGGATACTACCTATCGCGCTCCTATAGTATTTTAAATATATTGGTTTTCCTTCTAAGTCTTCTCCTATATTAACATTTGTAGTCATTGGTGTATTAATTACCTTAGCATTTTGCATTCCAAATCTATTGATTAATTCTTTAGTGTATTTATGTTGATGTAGGTAAATTCCCTCCTCAGTTTCTTTTATTTGCAAGCTTAGGAAAAATGTTAATTCTCCTACTAAGTTCATTCCATATTCACTTTCCATTAGTGAAGTAAACTCATTTAGTAATATTGAATTGGTTGTTTTAGATGTGAATTTCCCTAGGTAGTCTTTAGTATTTAAGATGTGTACCCTACATCCAAATACCCTAAAATATTTAATGTTAGGTAATTTTTTATAGTAGATTTCGTATGAGGTCCTAAGTGAAGGTAGGAAACTTCGCTTCCCACTTTAACTCAGTCGCTTGTTCATGGCGATCCCTTCGACGTCCCCGGATAAAAAAAATTTAATCCTAGATAAAAGGGATCACCCAAGCAACCGTTTCATTGTCGTGCTATTCAATTAGAGTAGTCACTTGAACAAACTTGTTGTTCAAGCAACCAACCTCTATTCTATGATTAGCCGTGGAATAGACGATGTACGGATCGCCAGTTTTTGCATTTGTATTCGGGGTCCAAGTTATTTTAGCCACAAAACAGAATATATAACATATATATGATTGAAGAACAAATATAGACATGTTACAAAAGAATATAAACAAACGTTATACCTCTCGATCTTCTATTGTATGTCCTTCCTCATTTTGGACGTTGTGTGTGTTGGGGATCGAATGGCCGGCTAGAGGGGGGTGAATAGCCCTCGTTCGTTGGATGTCGTATTTTGTTCGTCTACAAAATGTTAGCGCAAGCGGAATATACAAATACAAACAAAGACAAACAAAATATAAGCAAGCAATACAAACACCGAGATGTAACGTGGTTCACGGCTGCGCCGCTAATCCACGGTCCGATTCGTCCACGGTGAATCACTCCGCAAAAACCAATCACTATCGGTCTCTCCTTTGCACCAAGCTAGGTGGAGGCAACCTTTACAACCAAGATCACTCTTCTTACAATAGGATTGAAGTAAAAACAAGTAAGAAGAGTAGGGAAATTGTTTAGGGCGCTTTGGGAGTAGTTGGGCGTTCAAGCATTAACCTCCCAAAACCCCAACCCTTTCCTTTTTATAGAGGAAGAGGGTTTCTTCCGTTGACAGGATCGGTCGTGATGGAACCCATCGATCGGTAGTCGCTGCCAATAACGGCCGCTTTCCGCGTTGGATACTATCCAGCGATCGCATCACGATCGATGGCACCCATCGATCGGCCGATGTCAACGGTCGAGTCCTCAACGAGGTCGACTCCATTCTGCGCGTGCGGTGACATCGATCGTATCGTCCCTTAGCGGTCCGATGATCTCATCGATCCGCCTATGCCGGGCAATGATCGGCGATCAACTTGATTCAAATATATTAGACGGTCGATCAACCCATCGACTCGGAAGCGATCATCCGCCATGACATGGCGGTCCGGTGTCGGAAAACCCATCCGACACTTGGCCAAATGGCCAAGTTTCACCTAAGAGCTACCCTTCCCGGGTTACAATCGCCACTCATCTCTCGGAGTCCCTCGCCTCGAAGTTCTCGCCGTTCTCGGCCCGTCCCTCGGCGACATCAGCGCACGGCTCGCAATGCTCCTTCGGCGTCTCTTGCCTCAAGTCTACTTCCTCCGGCTTCACTCCAAGCTTCGTCGGCGGTCCTCGGATGCTCCAAGCGCACGGCCATAAGCAATCCTTCACCGACTCAAGGCCCGAGTGATGAGTTGGTGAAACTCGCCATGGCTCCATGTGCGAATTACTAAGTCCTGCACGACTTCAACGCACATATCAAATCAACAATATCAACCTAACTTAACCCCTTTGCCATACCATCAAAACCATATTACGGCAAGAGATTGCCCTAACAATCTCCCCCTTTTTGATGTGTGG
This sequence comes from Wurfbainia villosa, assembly GCA_025175895.1. Lineage (NCBI taxonomy): Eukaryota > Viridiplantae > Streptophyta > Magnoliopsida > Zingiberales > Zingiberaceae > Wurfbainia > Wurfbainia villosa. The sequence goes on from CM045988.1 coordinate 112,815,600, forward strand.
CAATCCGTTTAAGTTAGGTAAAAATATTTGATATAAATTTTAAAGGAAAGAAAGCATGTAAACATAAACATTTGATAGCAACATGCAACTCCCCCTTAATCCATGAAACTCCCCCTTAATCTCTCCCCATATCATAATTAACTTAAACATATTCATTTCTCCCCCTTTGACACCATCAAAAATATGAATACTAAGTTAGAAACATATGGCATCAAGTCTAATAGAAAGAAAATACCACAAGTTGATAAAACTTGTTTTCGAAATGCAGGCCATCAACATTGGTTCGGATACTACGATCGGCACGCGTGAATTTCGGAATTTCTAATTTTTTTGGCCGAAATTCAGAAATGCATAAAAAATTCTAGAAAATTTGAAAAATCATGAAATTTGGGGAACACATTTCATTTAAGTATATCTATCAGGGAAAAATAGTTTTACATGAGAAATCATTATATTTTCTGATATTTGCCAAAAATCTAAAAGCTTTAAAAACTACTAGGTTTTTGATCATAAGAGTATCAAGTTTTACACCTAGTTTTGCATCCAATTATTTCAAAACATGAATACATGTATTTTAAGGTAGGAAATTGTTTTGAAAAAACATATGAAATATCCAACCATGATCTTTGAGCAATATGTCTATGAATTAAACATAAGCCTTCCCCATGATTGGTCTATTATTGCTATTTTGATACTTTAAATGACCATCTAAATGCCATAGGCACTAGTGGACATTTGTATCATCCTAACATCTCACCCATGCTAAGTTTGCAATCAAGTTAACCTATAGTGAGTGTGAGATACATCCTAGGGGGTATTTGTTTATACTTAACCAATATATTCATGTAATTCTATCATGGTTAAGTATCAACCTAGCAACCTACATGATCATAATGACATATATGATTTAATTTCACATTATGACCATGAAACTCATGTATTCATCAAATAATAGCCATGCATTAGGTATTATATGATGATAATAAATAAAGTATTACCTAAAGCATGATTCAAACCTATTTCTTATGATTATGTGCTCAATTTCAAAATCATAAATCATGATTGTGAACATACATAGGAATTATATTAATCATCATGATTTAAGCATTATTATCTATTTATGGGCACGTTATCATCACCCAACACTATCTAAAAAATGTTGTCCCGTCATCCTAAGTCAACCAAAATATGATATAGGTCAAGTTCATATGGTTGACTACCCTAGAAGTTTTCTAACCCTTAAGAATGGATTTTGGAACCCAAAATAGATTCTTGCCTATTGGGTTCACTAAGTACTCCTTAGGGATCCATTTCCTAGCAATTGTCTTTTTCTTATCTTGACCCCTAGCTATTAGGCATTTATAGGCCTTCTCATTTTTCTTCTCTTTGTATCCTAGGCCCTTCTTATTGAAGCTTGCCCTTTGGCTCCCTATGATCATATTCAAAGTGTTGGAGCCTATTGTGAATTTTTCTAGGGCTTTTGTTAAATAGTCTACCTTTTCCCTTAATGCCCTATTTTCCTCTATGCATGCATCATTAACATCCAAAGGCATATAATCATGTGAGCATGCATCATCATGGCAAGAAGAAGCATTATCATTTAAGCATGCATTTTCTAGCTTATTTTCCAATGCCTTAATTTTATCTAGCATGCTCTTATTTTTCTTTTTCATGCCAAATAAGTCCTTAGTTAAACTAGAAATTATGGAAACTATTTTCTTAGGAGAGGCTTTCGTTACCATAGTTTCCATGTCCTCTTCTTCTTCTTCGGATGATGAGGATGTAGAAGCTCCCCCTTCATTTGAGCTCTCCCCACTTGAGCTTGATTCTTCATTTGAGGAGGAGGAGCAATCCGAGTCATGAAGAGCCATTAGTGCTAGGTTGGAGTAGACATGCTCTTCTTCTTCGGATGAGGAGGCGGAAGCAACGTCATCCCATGTCTTGGCTTTGAGTGCCATGGCCTTCCCTTTTCCTTTTGCCTTCTTTTCTTCTTCCTTTTTCTTGCTCCCCTTCTTCTTCCTCTTTTCTTCTTTCTTGCTCTTGTTTAGGAGGGGACAATTATCCCTTATATGTCCCTCTCCTTGGCAATTATAGCATATGACCTTCCCCCTTGGTCTTCTATTCCTATCATGAGATTTATCAAATCTAAGATTCTTAAATGCACGCCTTACCTTCCTTACCATGTAGGCTTCTTCCGTGCTATCCATGGAGGAGGTAGAGGCTTCATCGGATGAGGAGAAGGGGACTTCTATCTTCTTCTTCCCCTTGTTTGCCAACAAGGCTACTCCCCGTGAATTTTGGACTCTAGGTTCTTCTTGTATACCTTCAAGCTTTGTCTCATGAAGCTCCATGGTTGAAAAGAATTCCTCCAAGGTGCTTACTTCTAGGTTCTTGGAGATGTAAAATGGATCCACCATGGAGCTCCACTTTGAGAACCGGGGAAAGGCATCTATGGCCTTCATTACCATATCCCGGTTTGATAGCTTCTCCCCTACACTTGTTAGCCCAATTAATATTTCTTTAATTCTAGAATGTAGGGAAGTTACCTTTTCTCCCTTTTCTAATTTGATGTTTGAGAGTTGGGAGCGGAGGAGATCTCTTCTCGCTAGCTTGGCTTCCGAAGTGCCTTCATGAAGTTCAACCAATCTCTCCCACATCTCTTTGGCACTTGAGCACTCCCCTATTCTATTTACTTCTTGTTGGGGAAGGACATTGTATAGGTGGTGCTTGGCCTTTGAATTCGCCAAGTATTCTTCTCTTTGTCTCTTGCTCCACCTTGATTTCTCCAATGGCTCCCCATTTTCGTTCCTAGGCAACTCGAAACCGTTTTCCATAATTAACAATATTTCAAAGTCGGTTTCGAAGAATACCTCCATTCTCTTTTTCCACCAAGAGAATTCGCCGTCGAACTTCGGTGGGTGGATGTTTGAGCCGGCCATCTTTAGATGAAGTGTTTATTGCGGCGGTTAGTCCTCGACAAACGACTTGGCTCTGATACCACTTGTTGGGGATCGAATGGCCGGCTAGAGGGGGGTGAATAGCCCTCGTTCGTTGGATGTCGTATTTTGTTCGTCTACAAAACGTTAGCGCAGGCGGAATATACAAATACAAACAAAATATAAGCAAGCAATACAAACACCGAGATGTAACGTGGTTCACGGCTGCGCCGCTAATCCACGGTCCGATTCGTCCACGGTGAATCACTCCGCAAAAACCAATCACTATCGGTCTCTCCTTTGCACCAAGCTAGGTGGAGGCAACCTTTACAACCAAGATCACTCTTCTTACAATAGGATTGAAGTAAAAACAAGTAAGAAGAGTAGGGAAATTGTTTAGGGCGCTTTGGGAGTAGTTGGGCGTTCAAGCATTAACCCCCCAAAACCCCAACCCTTTCCTTTTTATAGAGGAAGAGGGTTTCTTCCCGTTGACACAGGATCAGTCGACTGATGGAACCCATCAGTCGACTGGTGCTGTAGCCGTTGCCCAATAACGGCCGCTTTCCACGTTGGATACTATCCAGCGGATCGCATCACGATCGATGATGGCACCCATCGATCGATCGATGTCAACGGTCGAGTCCTCAACGAGGTCGACTCCATTCTGTGCCCATGCAGCGATACATGCCGATCCGCCCTTCGGCCGATCGATTACATCACCGACCGCCCATGCCGGCGGTCGGATCGATCAACTTGATTCAAATGATATTAGACTACCGATCAACCCATCGACTGGCCGACCGCCATGACATGGCGGCGGTCGTCGGAAAACCCATCCGACACTTGGCCAAGTTTCACCTAAGAGCTACCCTTCCCCGGGTTACAATCGCTCACTCTCATCTCTCGGAGTCCCTCGCCTTCGAAGTTCTCTTCGTTCTCGGCCACGTCCCTCGGCAGCATCAGGTGCACGGCTCTGCAATGCTCCTTCGCGTCTCTTGCCTCGAAGTCTACTTCCTCTGGTTTCACTCCAAGCTTCTCGTCCGGCGGTCCCTCGGATGCTCCAAGCGCACGGCTTCCGCAAAGCAATCCTTCACCGACTCAAGGCCCGAGTGATGAGTTGGTGAAACTCGCCATGGCTCCATGTGCGAATTACTAAGTCCTGCACGACTTCAACGCACATATCAAATCAACAATATCAACCTAACTTAACCCCTTTGCCATACCATCAAAACCATATTACGGCAAGAGATTGCCCTAACAGTGTGGGCGACGATCTACCAAAAGTCAAAGCTCCTAGATCACCAATCTTCCTTCCTTGCTCACTCCGAACAAGAGGAAGAATAAGAAACAAAACTCTCCCTCTCCTTACTTGCGCCAACCACCAAGCACCAACTTTGTGTGCACTGGCCAAAGGATTGGATGAAGAAGATGGATGCTGGCCAAGAGCTCCAAGGGAAGACCCTAAGCTTTGTTTCCACTGGCCAAGGAGAAGAGAAGGAGGGCTTGAACGCCGGCCAAGGAGAGGAGAAGGCGTGTTTGGGCACCGACCAACAAGAAGAAGAAGAGAAAAGGAAAATCTTTCCTTAATTGTGGCCGCCCAAGCCCCAACCCTAATCGCCCAAGCTTGCCACCCCTTAACCCTAATCCCCTTCTTCTTATCTTGCCGTCCACCCTTAAGCACCCATTTATAGAGTTAGGCCTAAGACTCCTTTAATCTCCACCATCGGTTCTAGGGATTTAATCTCAACCGTCGGATCTAGAGATTTAATCTCAACCGTCGGATCTAGAGATTTAATCTCTACCATTGGATCTAGAGTTTTGTTTTCAACCATTGGATCTAGGCTTCATGAGGTTTTAATAGGCAACAATAGGGACCATGAGGAGGAGTTGGATCTTGGCCACCCAATGGATCAAGTCCACATAAAGTCTGATCCATTAATGATAATCCAATCCACTAAAGGATTATCATTGATCTACCTCACTAACCCCCATAAGTTAATATGGGCTCCATATATTATTTGTACATTTTTCTCCCCGTGTTTAAGATCTTGAATGTCCGTCGATTAATTAATTTACTGACAATTAATTAATCAACATCTAACTCCATGAGTAGTACCACTCAACCTTATCATCATGCCAGACCAAGTCCCCCTGCAGGGTTTACATGATGAACCTTATGAGCTCCTCAAGGGGACATCATCATCCTAATATATAGGACACGATTTCCTCCTATAATCAACGGCACACCATATAAATAATATCATTTCCCAACTTACCGAGCCTATCGATTTAATCTATAAATCTTGCCCATTGGTAAATCAAAGAAATGAATACTAAGTATATGTGTTCGTTATTATATCGGGATTAAGAGCATGTACAATATAATATCTGAGGTCCGATTCGATTATGTAGACAACAATAAATCGAATCGCCTCTAAGTCAATCCTGCTCAATACACACAAAGTGTAATAATGTGATTCTATGGTCAAGACAAACCAATACCAAATCACACTACAACCATACCAATGGTTTGTCCAAAGCCATCTAGGTTGTGAGCCTTGACTTATACTCTACAAGGAGTTGATAACATGATCTACTGTGTGACACTACACACTATGTTATCTACAATGTAATGTATGAGACAATATGCATAATCACAAATATGCAAATAATAATCACGTGATTCTTATTTCAAAATAAAGATGTTTATACAAAAGATAGACTTTTCAATATACATTCCAACAATCTCCCACTTATACTAAAAGACTATGCTGTCCTCAAACTGTTATACATCTGATTCCCATTCCATCCACATGCCTATCAAAAGCTCTCGCTGGAAGGGCCTTAGTGAAAGGATCTACCAGGTTATCCTCCGATGCAATCTTGGCCACAACAACTTCTCCTCTCTTTACGATTTCTCGTATCAGGTGGTACTTGTGCTCTATGTGTTTACTTACCTTATGGGCTCGTGGTTCCTTCGAGTTTGCAACTCCACCACTATTATCACAATAAATTGTGATAGTTCTTGGCAAACCAGGAATCACAACCAAGTCCATCAGGAAGTTCTTGAGCCACACAACTTCTTTGGCCGCCTCAGAGGCCGCCACATACTCAGCTTCCATGGTAGAGTCCGCCACGCATTTCTGCTTGACACTCCTTCATACAATGGCTCCACCTCCCAAAGTAAACACAAAACCTAAGGTAGACTTACTGTTATCCCTATCTGATTGAAAGTCAAAATCTGTATAACCCATAGGGAGTAATTGGTCTGCCTGGTAAAATAGCATAAAATCCCTAGTCCTTCTCAGGTACTTCAATATATGTTTTACCGTAGTCCAATGTCCCTATCCTGGATTACTCTGATATCTACTAACTATCCCCATGGCAAAACAGATATCTGGTCTCGTTCATAGCATCGCATACACGAGGCTTCCTACCACCGAAGCATAAGGAACCGCCTTCATATCCTCTATCTCCTCGGATGTTCTAGGACACATCTCCTTAGACAAAGGAACTCCATGCCTGAAAGGTAGAAAACCTTTCTTGGAGTTTTGCATGCTAAAATGATCCATAATGGTGTCTATGTATGAAGCTTGAGATAAGCACAACATCCTTTTCCTGCAATCCCTTATAACCTTGATCCCAAGGATGTGTCCCACTTCTCCCAAGTCCTTCATATCAAACTGTTTGGACAACCATACCCTTACGTCCGATAACACCTTGACATTGTTGTCAATTAACAAAATGTCATCTATGTATAGTACAAGAAATACCACTACGTTTCTGTCACATCTCTTGTATACACAAGACTCATCCGGACATTGAATGAATCCATAAGACTGGATTACCTCATCAAAGCGGATGTTCCAAGACCTCGAAGCTTGCTTCAATCCATAAATGGATCGATTAAGCTTACACACAAGATGCTCTTTGCCCTTTGCAATGAATCCCTCTGGTTGCTTCATATAGATATTTTCCTCAAGACTTCCATTAAGGGAAGTTGTCTTGACATCCATCTGTCATACCTCATAATCCATATGAGCAGCAATGCATAAGAGAATCCGGATAGACTTAAGCATGACTACCGGTGAAAAGGTCTCATAATAATCGATACCCTCTTTCTGAGTATACCCTTTCGCAACAAGCCTTGCTTTGAAGGTCTCAACCTTCCCATATATTCCTCTCTTTCTTTTGTAGATCCACTTGCATCCAATGGTTTTTACACCATCGAGTGGTTCTACTAGCTCCTAGACCTGATTTGAATCCATAGATTCAATCTTAGTATTCATTGCATTTTGCCAAGATACTGCATCTTTATCTTGGATTGCCTCATCATATGTCTAGGGATCAGGTTCATGTTCACCAGGGACCAAATCAGAAGATTCTCCCAAGAACATGAATCTATCAGGTTGTCTCACAACCCTCCCACTACGACGAGGTATCACCTGTGTATCCTCTGTGACACGCAGTGTAGTAACTTGTGGTATATCCTCTTGTGCCGGTGGTACTGAAGAAGTGACTTCCTCTTTTAATTCCTCCAGAACAATCTTACTCATGGGCTTATGGTTCATTACATAGTCTTCCTCTAGAAATCTAGCGTTCGTGCTAATGATCACCCTTTGATCTCTAGGACTATAGAACAAACCACCTTTCGTTCCTCTAGGATAGCCAACGAACATGCACACTTCTGTACGAGGTTCCAACTTATCAGCATTTGCCTTCAGCACATGTGTTGGACTCCCCCAAATCCGAATATGTCTTAGACTAGGCTTTCGCCCAGTCCACAATTCTGTGGGAGTAGAAGACACTGATTTAGATAGTACCAAGTTCAGAATATACACTGTCGTATCTAGAGCATATTCCCAGAATGAATCTGGCAACTCAGAATAACTCATCATCGATCTAACCATCTCCATAAGAGTCCTATTCCGTCGCTCTGCTACACCATTCTGTTGGGGTGTGCCAGGTGTAGACAATTGGGATTGAATCCCAACCAATGATAAGTAATTCCTAAACTCTCCCAAGAGGTACTCACCACCACGATCAAATCGTAGTGTCTTGATACTTTTACCTTGACGTTTCTCTACATCAGCCTTGAATTCTTTGAATTTGTCAAAGCATTCAGACTTGCGGCGCATCAAGTAAATGTATCCATATCTCGAATAATCGTCTATAAAAGAGACGAAATACTCAAAACCACCTCTAGCTAAGATAGACATAGGACCACACAAATCAGAATGAACCAATTCCAACACATCTTTGGCTCTATACCCCTTGGCCTTAAAAGGCCTCTTGGTCATTTTACCCTCCAAGCAAGATTCGCAGGTTGGGAAATCTTCCACCACTAATGAACCTAGAGGTCCATCAACTATCAACCTTTGAATTCTGCTTAGGTTAATATGGCCAAGTCTTAGATGCCAAAGATATGTTTGGTTCATCTTCGAAGGTCCTTTTCTCTTATTGGAATTAGAAGATGAGTTATTAACTTCTATTTGCATCGTGGGAGCTTTTGGTTCTAGTGTATATAAATTTCCTATCAATGCACCCGAACAGATAATCTCTCTATTCCTTTTTATAACAACTCTGTTATTAAAAGAAATAAAATATCAATCCATAAACAATTTAGAAACCAAAATTAAATTCTTTCTAAATAAAGGTACATAAAGGCAATTCTTAAGAACCAAAACTTTATTTTTCTCAAAAGATAAATAAACGTCTCCCACTGCAACAACCGCCACCTTCGTGGCATCGCCCAAGTATATGGTAATCTCCCCCTCAGTCAGTCATCTGGTTTCCTGGAACCCCTGCAAAGTATTGCAGACATGATCAGTGGCTTCCGTATCTACACACCAGGTGCCGGTAGATAACACCGCTAAACATGTTTCAACGACTAGACCAAAAGATATACCTTTGTTCTACTTGCAGTTGGGGCAGTCCTTCTTCCAGTGTCCAGTCTGCTTACAAGTGAAGTACTTGCCTTTCGGCTTCTTCACTCCTCCCTGAGTTCCTCCCACCGCCTTTGCCCCATCTTGTTTCTTCTTCTTCTTGCCTTTCGGCTTAGAAGTAGAAACCTTTTGGGTCACCATGGCTTGCGCCTGAGCACTCTGATTAAATAGCCCCTTTGCCACCTGGAGTTCTGTCAAAAGCTCCACCAACGAATACAACCTCTTGTTCATATTGTAGTTCAGGCAAAACTGCTCAAAACTCCTAGGTAGAGACTGGAGAATGATATCGACCTAGGTTTCCCCATCGATCTCAGCTCCAAGGACTTCTAGCTCATTCAAATGAGCCATCATCTTGAGAACATGATCCCTCATGGGTGTTCCCTCGATCATGGTGGTCGTCATCAAGTTCCTCATGTCTTCCTACCTAGCAGCCCGATTCTGGTGTCCGAAAAGCTCTTTGAGATTGAGCATCATGTCATAAGCAGTGGGCATGGCTTGATGCTGATGTTGCAGTACATTTGACATAGATGCCAAAATGTAACACCGCGCCATCTCATTGGCCTTAATCCACTTCTTATAACTCTCCTTCTCCTTTTCCCCAGAATCATCTACAGGCTTAGGAGGGCACTCTTCGAGGAGTACATATTTGTATTCCTCAGCAGTCAAGACAATGTCAAGATTTCTCTTCCAATCAACATAGTTGGGTCCAGTAAATTTATTTTCTTTTAGTATCACAACAAGCGGGTTGAAAGTCATTTTGAAAGAAAACTTAAGAATCACATAGATCAAAACATTATATTTCAAAAAATTATTGATTCCTCAAACAATAAAATTTTAAAATCAACCAACACCTCAAAACACCGAGAATGTCGTATGCCACGATAGTGTGGACGTATATGAATTCTACATTTGTAAGAGGAGGTTTTACCCATTAATTTTACTATCTTGTCAATCTAACTTTTTGACAAGTAAAATTAATAGTTGGTTCCTCTTCGGCCCTACAAATAAAAGCAGTGACTCCGATGGGGAGGATACTTATATTTGTATCTAAGTGTTCACCATTACTCGGTACCAAGGTAATTATCTCGGGTTATGTGCCTTCCGATGGGGAGGTACACACACTCCTTAATAATTTCCTATAATCATATTCGACCTTGTGATCTGCAAATAAACTCATCCGATGGGGAGGAAGGCACTCAGAGCCGACGCGCAAGTTTGTTTGCATCACATGTCAAATCGTAATGGAGGCTGTGAGAATTTATAAAAATATCCCTCTCCCACTTAGTAATTTAAAATTGAGGAATTTTCTAGCCTACGACATTCATATCAAACAATAAGAAATAAATATGAAAAATAAATATTTTCCTACTATTATGGCTTTTGTCTTCAATATGTCTCCCGTCGTATCGTCATCTCATCCGCTCCTCCCTACGCCATGTACAAGCCATCCGGAGATCTAAGCCGGGAAAAGAAAACTATTTTAATTTACATCCATCGATCCTATACTCCACGAGGGAGTGTACATGAAATCTAGATCAAAAGTAAACTAAAATAAAAAGAGTGGCTAAACAATGCCGTATCTAATTACATAAATTAAATACTAGCCACGTCAACCCCGAGGATTCAACAAAATATACAATTACACACATACAATCACATACACACATATGGCCATAATAGTTGGATCCTTTACCTGCAACCAAAAAGTTAACCTACGCACATCCTACTATTATCCGGCACATATAATATATGAAAAGTGCATAAAAGTAACCGAATCCTAAACACACAAAAATGGAAACCGTGGCTCTGATACCACTTGAAGGTAGGAAACTTCGCTTCCCACTTCAACTCGGTCGCTTGTTCAGGGCGATCCCTTCGACGTCCCCGAATTAAAAAAATTTAATTCTAGACAAAAGAGATCACCCAAGCAACCATTTCATCGTCGTGCTATTCAATTAGAGTAGTCACTTGAACAAACTTGTTGTTCAAGCAACCGACCTCTATTCTATGATTAGTCGCGGAATAGACGATGTACGGATCGTCGGTTTTTGCATTTGTATTTGGGGTCCAAGTTATTTTAGCCATAAAATAGAATATATAACATATATATGATTGAAGAACAAATATATACATGTAACAAAAGAATATAAATAAACGTTATACCTCTCGATCTTCTATTGTATGTCCTTCCTCCTTTTGGACGTTGTGTGGGCGACGATCTACCAAAAGTCAAAGCTCCTAGATCACCAATCTTCTTTCCTTGCTCACTCCGAACAAGAGGAAGAATAAGAAACAAAACTCTCCCTCTCCTTACTTGCGCCAACCACCAAGCACCAACTTGGTGTGCACCGGCCAAAGGATTGGATGAAGAAGATGTTGGGTTTCCGGCACCGCGGCGAGTGTGTGTTCGAACATATTTTGTAAACATGTGCACAGAGAAAGAAATAAAAATAATAAATCCAATTTATTACAACACACACACCACACGCATGCATATTACAACATGTGTAGACATAACCGTAAATTCAAATTTTGCAATAAAAGGAAATTTATACTACGTATACCTGATGTATCACGTGTAGCGGGAAAGGCATCAACCGGAGCGATCCTCGCTAGAATCACCTCTATCCATATCCACGCCGAGTATCTTCAGGATGACTTCACAAAGTCACGAGCCTCATCTTTGTACGAGTTACTAGCCTCGTGTCGAAGACGATGTGATCGAGAGAAGATCACAATCCGAATCAAAATTCGGATCCAAAATGAGTCCTCAAAAACTCGCTTCTCCGGAAAGGTATTCGTTAACCATTTGACGAATCTTTCATCCTCCACCTATGAGGATTACCGGAGATCGAATCCCCAGCAAGGAAGCTGCTGTCGGAGCTCCAAACATCGTCCAAACGACGCTCCGACATGAAATAAACAAGCTGTCCAGAAAACTGGACAGCTTGTTGGTGCAGGGGCACTAGATAATCGAACCTGTGTTTTGATTATGGCAAAGACACAAAGTTAAGTTTATATTGTTATCTCACGAGCTAAATCAAGTGTGCAGAAAAGTACTAAAGCTGGAGCTGAAGGCTAGCGACACCCGGAGGAAGCCGTGGTGGTCGGGCGACACTTGAGTGAATTCGGAGGGAGCCGAAGGAATCGAGTGGAAGGCCGGAAGCGAGAGCTACTATCGAGGTAAGCTCGTGTGAGTGAGAGATTGTAAGGTCGTGTCCTCTTTACCGATCAGAGGCGACGATCGACTAAGACTTCCTGGAAGGTCTAGGTCGAGATCGAACGAAACCGTCGATTTATCATTTTCCGAGCTAATCTCTTCTTTAGAAGTGCGGTGCGGCCATTCTGGACATTGGGCGATCGATCATTATCGCTGATCGATGAGATGCATCGCCGATCATTTATCGCCGATGATGAGAGGCATCACGATCGATGGCGACGATTGACTTTTGCGCTTAGGTCAAAACGGATAACGCTGACGCGCCTTCGCGATAAAATTTGGAAAAATCCATGATCCGTTCCAAAGAAATAGGAGACAAATTCAGAGGCTAAAGTCTATAAAAGGAGGGGAGGATTCATCTCCAAATCACATCAATTATTCATCAAGTGCTCCTACAACGCCAACGCTTCAACACCGTCATAACGCCGACGCGACGCCAAGTTTTGATCTTCTTCGTCGGCAGCAGATTCAAGTAATATTTTTGATATTATATTCTGTATTTTTATCTTCATAACGAGGTGAGGTAGGCTTGTTGCCTCATCCTCGTATATTCGGTTTTTGTAATCGTTGTCTCCTACCTCCAACGAGGAGGAGACGTTTTAGTGCTTTGCCCTCCGTACGCGGTCTAGGACCGATAGGGCCTTGGAGTAGCAACCGCTGGGTTGTGAACCAAGTAAAATAAACGTTTTCATTTATTTTCCGCTGTGCTTACTTTGCGTATCGAACGAACGAAAAAGAAAAGATTTACGATCGCTATTCACCCCCCCTCTAGCGACGCTTCTCGATCCAACACAGCTTTGGTGGAGGATTAGCGCCGGCCAAATAAGGAAGCTAGATGCTCACCTTGTCGCCGGAGCCAAGGAAGATCACCGGAGGGTCGCCGGCTGAAGCTTGGACGCCGGCAAGGATCTTGGACGGTGGCACAAGGGTGGGCGGCGGCTAGGGTATGGGCGCCGACCACAAGAGGAGAAAAGGGAGGGGGTGGCAACTTGGATTAGGGCTCTCATTAAACTCTTGAGCCCTATTTTATAGAGAACAAATTCTTCTAATGATTATTGGTTCATAACCAAAACCCGTTAACCCGCTCCATTAATTTAAGTTAAAATAAACCAAACCGATTTGGTCTATTTTAAATTAAAACGAACCGAACCAACTTTGGTTCATTCGTTTAAAACAAACCAAACCCCTTTGGTTTATTCTCCACCATTGGATTAGAACCAAACCAATTTGGTTCATCCATCATGTCTTCATAAGACACGGCCCATCCATGCTTCCATTGCACCTGAAACGATTTCATGTTCGCTCCTTGTTTGGTCCAACCAAACCTAGTTTCTCTCGGTCTGAGAATCTCATTCTCAAGCTCATTTTAAATCTTTCGGATTATGCTCGTTGTGCGTGTGACCAAATAGGTTCTCGATTTATGTTGGTCATCTATAATTAACCATTAATTATAGAACGATCATGAGTGACACCTAGTAGTACATCATGATCCCCAATTAATCGAAAAGATCAACGGTTGATCCAGAACTATTTCTAAAACCCTTCAGTAGCTACAATGAATCGTGCTTCATTCCCTTCACTCATCTTATACCCACTTGGTTCAGGATATGGTCTATAGTGTCAGTCCCCACTAGGTTGACTACGTCACACCTAGCCCAAGTATTATTTCCTCGTCCTACGGATTCTAGTTACTGCACATGTATCCAAGAGTACCTTACTCTAAACATGTAATGCTTTGGCCAAAGACTTTAGTAACAATCCGACGAGAGGTCATGGGTATACATCTCCTCGCAAGGAGTGGTGAATCCTTTATAGGTTATTCAAACACCTTCCATCACTTCGACTTATACCCAATCATCCCGGGTCCACATCTCCTTGGAGATGCTTGCTTAAGATGTTAAAGCATAAGTCTTCATGACCAAGATGACTTGAATACCGCAAGTAAAAGGAACATCGCACTTAAGCTGTAGTAAGAACTTCATTGACATATCTATATATGCAGAGAACCATATGAAGTCTTACGGATGGTCACTCCAATAAACTAGTTACCATAACTAGCATCCACGATTAACTCCGGACATCACAATGTTTCCAGCCAGTGAGAATCAGCTGCTTGGATACACCAAGGAGTATACCTCGTGCTAGTCTCGACAGATTTGATGGTGTCTGAATCCATCAATTCATCGACTAGGGATAATTTTGATACATCACAATTACACATGTAGAGATACTCACTAGTTGTGATCCAATCACAAATTCTCTCATGCTGTGAATTGTATCGTGGATATTCAGTAAATGAGTTTAAGATCTAATCAAATACATGAGAACATGTATACTCAAATAGTGAATCTTCATTTATCATATAAATGGTTCTAACATAAGGCGATTGCCTTAGGACATCTCTCACATATTACTAACAAACTCCCACTCGGCCTAATGTCAATCGCTACGGTATCCAATACCATAGGCTCTAACATGACCCTCAAACTTACTTTGAGGTAATGCCTTAGTCAAAGGATCCGCTAAGTTCCTTTCAGTGGGGATTTTCTCAATTTGTATTTCCTTCCTACTAATGATCTCTCTGATCAGATGATAGCGGCGAAGCACATGTTTGGATCATTGATGAGACCACATCAAGTTCAAAGATGAACTTCTTGATCCAAACCGCTTCCTTTGCTACTTCCAAAGCTACAATATATTCTGCCTTAGTGGCAGAATCCGCTATAGTGTCAAGCTTGGAACCTTTCCAACTTATTGCGCCTCCATTCCAGGTGAATACATACCCAGACTAAGACATGGAATCATCCTTGTCTGTCTGGAAGATGGCATCTGTATACCAACGTATCACCATGTACCCTTCTCCATATATTAGGAACGCATCCTTAGTTCTTCTTAAGTACTTAAGGATTATCTTAATAGTCGCCCAATGATCCATTCCTTGATCAGACTGGTATCTGCTCGTGACACTCAGAGCATACGATACATCGGGCCTCGTACATAACATAACATACATGATAGATCCTATTGCGGATGTATAGGGAATATTACTCATGCAAATCCTCTCATCTTCTGTGCACGGACACATAGACTTCGAAAGGTGTATCCCATGCTTGATGGGTAGGAAACCTTTTTTGGATTTCGACATGCTAAACCTCTTTGGCACTCGGTCTATATATGTAGACTGCGAGAGACCAAACAACCGTTTCGATCTATCTCTATAGATCTTAATCCCGAGGATGTAGGTTGCTTCTCCAGGGTCTTTCATGGAGAATGTCTTGGACAACCAAATCTTAACTGACTATAAGACTAAAACATCATTTCCTATAAGTAATATGTCATCGACATACAATACTAGGAACACAACTGCACTCCCACTAACCTTCTTGTACACACAAGGTTCATCTGAATTTTGTGAGAAATCAAACTTTTTGATTGTCTCATCAAAACGGATATTCCAGCTCTTGGATGCTTGCTTCAATCCATATATGGACCGTCGCAATTTGCATACCTTGGTTTTATCAACCGATGTGAAACCCTCAGGTTGTATCATATATATTTCCTCGAGAAGGTTTCCATTAAGGAAAGCTATTTTCACATCCATTTGTCATATCTCATAATCATAATGAGCCGCTATGACCAGGAGCATCCGAATGGATTTAAGCATAGCTACAGGCGAATAGGTTTCGTCATAATCAACACCTTGCTTTTGACAATATCCTTTCGCCACTAATCTAGCCTTATAGGTAATCACATTACCATCCATGTCGATTTTCTTCTTGAAAACCCACTTGCACCCTATAGGCTTGATGCCTTCAGGTGGGTCAACCAAGTTCCAAACTTGGTTTTCATACATGGAATCCATTTCCGACTTCATGGCTTCAAGCCACTTATCCCTTTCTGAAATTGTCAGAACTTCTTCATAACTAGTAGGCTCCTCATCATCAATGAGTAACATGTCATTCGATTCACTTACGAGAAATCCATATCTCTCAGTAATATTGCGTGTTCTACCAGATCTACAAAGATGTGGTGTTTCAATAGGTCCAGCCGATTGCTCATCACTATGAGTTATCGGCTGTTGTGCTTCACCAGGTATCTCATCAATGTCTATTTGAGTCTCTCGAGCCTCCTCAAGCTCGACGACACTCCCACTATTTTCTTGCAAGAGAAACTCTTTCTCTAGAAGCACAACATGCCTTTAAACAAACACCTTTTATTCCATAGGATGATAGAATTGATAACCCCTTGTTTCCTTAGGGTATCCAATAAATAGACATTTATCAGACTTAGCATCCAATTTGTCTGATACAGTCCGCTTCACATAAGCAGGACAACCTCATATCTTCAAGTAAGATACATGAGGTTTCTTACTATTCCATATCTCATATGGAGTAGTAGAGACTACCTTGGTTGGCATTTTGTTTAACAAGTAAATAGTTGTCTGAAGTGCATAGCTCCAAAAGGACTTGGGAAGATTCGCATGATTCACCATTGACCTGACCATGTCCAACAAGGTATGGTTACGCCTCTCAGATACACCATTATGCTGTGGTGTATATGGTGGAGTCCATTGAGACAATATACCATTGTCTCTTAGATAATCTAGAAACCCTTGACTTAAGTATTCACCACCTCGATCCGATCGAAGTATTTTAATACTCTTGTCATGTTGTTTCTCTACTTTATTTCTGAATTCTTTGAACCTTTCAAAGGCTTCAGACTTGTGTTTCATCAAGAACACATACCCAAACCGTGAGTGATCATCGATGAAGGTAATGAAGTAGCTATAGCCTCCTAAAGCTTGAGTTGACATAGGTCTACATACATTAGTATGTATTAGACCTAGCAACTCTCCCACTCGTTCACCTTTTCCTGAAAAAGGTAACTTAGTCATCTTGCCTTTTAAGAATGATTCGCATGTATCGTATGAATCCAATTCAAACGATTCCAGAATTCCACGTCGGTGTAATTCGGACATGCATTTCTTGCTTGCATGGCCAAGTCGACAATGCCACATGTAGGAGTCTAATCGATTATCCTTTCGAGCACTCTTGTTGCTCGCTTCGATATTGAAAATGTCACTGGATACGTCCAACGTATAAATACCATTGCTTAAAGTTCCAGTCCCATAAAGAACTCCATTCAAAGTTATATAACAACAATTGTTACTAAACGTCAAATGGTAACCATTTCTATTTAAACAAGAAATAGAAATGATGTTCTTTATCAACGAAGGAACATAAAAGCAATTGTCCAGTTATAAGACAAGTCCTATAGGGAGTCTCAACAAATACGTTCCGATGGCGAGTGCAGCAACCTTTGCTCCATTCCCAACACGTAAATTTGACTCTCCCTTGATGAGTCTTCTTCTATTCCTTAGTTCATGTATGTCATTACATATATGTGAGCCACACCCAGTATCCAATACCCAAGTGTTTGAGGAAATATAATGACAATCAATAACGAAAATATCTGAAGAAGATGGGACATCTGATGCCTTATTCTTCTTCACGGACTCAAGATAAATCTTGCAATTTCTTTGCCAATGGCCCTCCTTGCCATAATGATGGCAAGTGCCCTTTTGAGCTGGTTCTGCCTTTTTAGCCTTTTTCTTCTTCCCCTTCTGTTATTCCTTTGACTTCCTCTTAGAACCTTTCTTCGAGGAATCAACTAATAGCACCGTCCCTTGCTCATGCTTCTCAGAAGGCTCCACAGTCTTCAGCATATTGAGCAGTACCACAGATGAACCTTCTTGCATCTCAGAGGTGAAGAGGAGTTTGTAGACTTCGAACATTTCGAATCTCACTTGCTCATCAAACAACTCATAAAGATGAAGGACAATGGTATGAACATCCATATGTTCTTGCTGCTTCTGCAGCTCGGGTACCATCACGGCTAGCATGATGTAACTCTCCATTTCAGAATCAGTCACATGTTTCTGATAGGCCAACAATTGGTTCAGAGTTGCATTGTCATTAGGACGGGCGGGAAGAGGCACTTCGAGGACATTTGCAAGCTTTTCAACCTTAAGAACAATTCTCAAGTTTCTAAGCCAGTCCAAGAAGTTCGGCCCAGTCAATTTATTCGAATCCAAAATGGAATGCAAATTCAAAGACATCATGATCAATAGATTAACTTAGAAATACAAAACGAGCATATATGAGAAAGATGATTTAAAATGCATAAATATACATTCATAAATCTCATTCATTTTTCGAATTTCAAAAACCCCAAAATCACTTCGGGAGATCATAGGTCCATCTCCGAATGGGCTGATATCCAACATAGATATGAACAACCTTGGAGAGAGTCCAACAAGTCATTCATAACTACGATGGTAGGTATCAAATATACCGATTGCATATCACGTATATGCAACTATCACAATGTGCTATCAACTAATTGAATGTTCACACATACATCGGGTTGTTAACACATTAACAAGTATGCATCATATGCATAGCACCCAACTTCACCTCCCTTCACATCGACCTTGGAGAGAGTCCAACAAGCCGATGCTACAGGTTAAAGCCAACCCATTAATCGAGAAATAGTTTTAATATGGTTAGAGCGCATTCAACCAATTAGCCCGGCTTGGAGAGAGTCCAACAACCAAAGCTAATGGTTGACTTCTGACTCTTACCATATTAGTATTAAACTATTCCATGGTTTGAACATGTTCAGGTTTGAGCTGGACTTGGAGAGAGTCCAACAATTCAAACAAGAAACGGAACTCTGATTCTAACCATATTAATGGAAGGTGTAGGCTTTAATATTGAGCAAGGGTTTTTATGTCTCATCCTCTTTGCATACAAATAACTATTATCTACATGGTATGGTATACATGGCATACATCTACATGTCACGACACGCATGACATAATGATATACATCTAATGCAATTACATGGCATACAATTATGACATGTATAAAATTTCCTTATATGTCATAACTATTTATGGAAATAAAATATGTTTGAGATTTGATTCTCCAAAACAAATCATGATTAAATTAGGAAACAAATTTCCAAATCTAATCATATATTTTATTTGTGGAAAGTGTTGATTAAGGAAAGTCAATTTAGGAAATAAATTTCCTAAATCATCAAAACTACTTATGGAAATAAAATATTTTTAAGATTTGATTTCCCAAATCAAATCATGATTAAATTAGGAAACAAATTTCCAAATCTAATCAAATATTTTATTTATGGAAAATATTAATTTCCATAAATACTTCTAACTTTCCAAAAGTAGAAGATTTCCATAAATACTTCTAGACTTTCCAAAATTAAAAATTTCCATAAATACTTCTAACTTTCCAAAAGTAGAAAATTTCCATAAATATTATTACGACTATCGCAAAATAATTTTACGATTATGTCGAAACATAACCTGGGCTCTGATACCACTGTTGGGTTTCCGATACCGCGGCGAGTGTGTGTTCGAACATGTTTCATAAACATGTGCATAGCGGAAGAAATAAAAATAATAAATCTAATTTATTATAACACACACACCACACACATGCATAGTACAACATATGTAGACATAACCATAAATTCAAATTTTGCAATAAAAGGAAATTTATACTACATATACCTGACGTATCACGTGTAGCGGGAAAGACATCAACCGGAGCGATCCTCGCTAGAATCGCCTCTATCCGTATCCACACCGAGTATCTTCAGGATGACTTCACAAAGTCACGAGCCTCGTCTTCGTACGAGTTACTAGCCTCGTGTCGAAGACGATGTGATCGAGAGAAGATCACAATCTGAATCAAAATTCGGATCCAAAATGAGTCCTCAAAAACTCGCTTCTCCGGAGAGGTATTCGTCAACCGTTTGACGAATCCTTCGTCCTCCACCTATGAGGATTACCGGAGATCGAATCCCCGGCAAGGAAGCCACTGTCGGTGCTCCAAATGTCGTCCAAACAATGCTCTGACATGAAATAAATAAGCTGTCTAGAAAACTGGACAACTTTGGTGGAGGATTAGCGCCGGCCAAATAAGGAAGCTAGATGCTCACCTTGTCGCCGGAGCCAAGGAAGATCACCGGAGGGTCGGCGGAGGATCGCCGGTAGAAGCTTGGACATCGGCAAGGATCTTGGACCACAAGAGGAGAAAAGGGAGGGGGTGGCAACTTGGATTAGGGCTCTCATTAAACCCTTGAGCCCTATTTTATAGAGAAAAAAAATTCTCCTAATGGTTATTGGTTCATAACCAAAACCCGTTAACCCGCTCCATTAATTTAAGTTAAAAAAAACCAAACCGATTTGGTCTATTTTAAGTTAAAACAAACCGAACCAACTTTGGTTCATTCGTTTAAAACAAACCAAACCCCTTTGGTTTATTCTCCACCATTGGATTAGAACCTAACCAATTTGGTTCATCCATCATGTCTTCATAAGACACGGCCCATCCACGCTTCCATTGCGCCTGAAAAGATTTCATGCTCGCTCCTTGTTTGGTCCAACCAAACCTAGTTTCTCTCGGTCTGAGAATTTCATTCTCAAGCTCGTTTTAAATCCTTCGGATTACACTCGTTGTGCGTGTAACCAAATAGGTTCTCGATTTATGTTGGCCGTCTATAATTAACCATTAATTATAGAATGATCATGAGTGACACCTAGTAGTACATCATGATCCCCAATTAACCGAAAGATCAACGGTTGATCCAGAACTATTTCTGAAACCTTTCAGTAGCTACAATGAATCATGCCCCATTCCCTTCACTCATTTTATACCCACTTGGTTCAGGACATCGTCTATAGTGTCAGTCTCCACTAGGTTGACTACGTCACACCTAGCCCAAGTATTATTTCCTCATCCTACGAATTCTAGTTACTGCACATGTATCCAAGAGTACCTTACTTTAAACATGTAATGCTTTGGCCAAAGATTTTAGTAACAATCCGACGAGAGGCCATGGGTATACATCTCCTCGCAAGGAGTGGTGAATCCTTTATAGGCTATTCAAACACCTTCGATCACTTCGACTTATACCCAATCATCTCGGGTCCACATCTCCTTGGAGATGCTTGCTTAAGATGTCAAAGCATAAGTCTTCATGACCAAGATGACTTGAATACCGCAAGTAAAAGGAACATCGCACTTAAGCTGTAGTAAGAACTTCATTGACATATCTATATATGTAGAGAACCATATGAAGTCTTATGGCTAGTCACTCCAATGAACTAGTTACCATAACTAGCATCCACGATTAACTCCGGACATCACAATGTTTCCAGCCAGTGAGAATCAGCGGCTTGGATACACCATGGAGTATACCTCGTGCTAGTCTCGACAGATTTGATGGTGTCCGAATCCATCAATTCATCGACTAGGGATAATTTCGATACATCACAATTACACATGTAGAGATACTCACTAGTTGTGATCCAATCACAAATTCTCTCATGCTGTGAATCGTATCGTGGACATTCAGTAAATGAGTTTAAGATCTAATCAAATACATGAGAATATGTATACTCAAATAATGAATCTTCATTTATCATATAAATAGTTCTAACATAAGGCGATTGCCTTAGGACATCTCTCACATATTACTAACAGAAGATGGATGCCGACCAAGAGCTCCAAGGGAAGACCCTAAGCTTTGTTTCCACCGGCCAAGGAGAAGAGAAGGAGGGCTTGAACACCAGCCAAGGAGAGGAGAAGGCTTGTTTGGGTGCCGACCAACAAGAAGAAGAAGAGAAAAGGAAAATCTTTCCTTAATTGTGGCCGCCCAAGCCCCATCCCTAATCGCCCAAGCTTGCCGCCCCTTAACCCTAATCCCCTTCTTCTTATCTTGTCGTCTACCCTTAAGCACCCTTTTATAGAGTTAGGCCTAAGCCTCCTTTAATCTCCACCATCGGTTCTAGGGATTTAATCTCAACCGTCGGATCTAGAGATTTAATCTCAACCGTCGGATCTAGAGATTTAATCTCTACCGTTGGATCTAGAGTTTTGTTTTCAACCATTGGATTTAGGCTTCATGGGGTTTTAATAGGCTACAATAGGGACCATGAGGAGGAGTTGGATCTTGGCCACCCAATGGATCAAGCCCACATAAAGTCCGATCCATTAATGATAATCCAATCCACTAAAGGATTATCATTGATCTACCTCACCAACCCCCATAAGTTAATATGGGCTCCATATATTATTTATACATTTTTCTCCCCGTGTTTAAGATCTTGAATGTCCGTCGATTAATTAATTTACTGACAATTAATTAATCAACATCTAACTCCATGAGTAGTACCACTCAACCTTATCATCATGCCGGACCAAGTCCACCTGCAGGGTTTACATGATGAACCTT
The DNA here is from genome assembly GCA_025175895.1 of Wurfbainia villosa. Lineage (NCBI taxonomy): Eukaryota > Viridiplantae > Streptophyta > Magnoliopsida > Zingiberales > Zingiberaceae > Wurfbainia > Wurfbainia villosa. Next base: position 112,838,030 of record CM045988.1, read on the forward strand.
ATGAGCTCCTCAAGGGGACATCATCATCCTAATATATAGGACACGATTTCCTCCTATAATCAATGACACATCATATAAATAATATCATTTCCCAACTTACCGAGCCTATCGATTTAATCTATAAATCTCGCCCATTGGTAAATCAAAGAAATGAATACTAAGTATATGTGCCCGTTGTTATATCGCGATTAAGAGCATGTACAATATAATATCTGAGGTCCGATTTGATTATGTAGCCAACAATAAATCGAATCACCTCTAAGTCGGTCCTGCTCAATGCACACAAAGTGTACTAATGTGATTCTATGGTCAAGACAAACCAATACCAAATCACACTACAACCATACCAATGGTTTGTCCAAAGCCATCTAGGTTGTGAGCCTTGACTTATACTCTACAAAGAGCTGATAACATGATCTACTGTGTGACACTATACACCATGTTATCTACAATGTAATGTATGAGACAATATGCATAATCACAAATATGCAAATAATGATCACGTGATTCTTATTTCAAAATAAAGATGTTCATACAAAAGATAGACTTTTCAATATACATCCCAACACTAAGGTGTCTCTTGGCTAGTAGGATTCTATTTTGGACATAACAAGTCATACTAACGACTTCTGCCCAAAACCTATTTGGAAGGTTGTATTCATTTAACATGGTTCTAGCGGCTTCTTGTAGGGTTTTATTCTTTCTCTCTACTAGACCATTTTGTTGTGGGGTTCTAGAGAAGAAGAACTCATGGTGATATCCATTTAGGTTATAGAAGTCGGTGAACCTATGGTTTTCGAATTCACCACCATGATCGCTTTTAAGTCTCTTAACCTTAAGGTTCTTTTCGTTTTCTATTAACTTGCATAAGTTGGTGAGTTATTCTAGGGTTTTACTTTTGTGTTTTAGGAACCTAACCCAGGTAAACCTAGAGTAGTCATCAACTATCACTAAGCAGAATTGACTTTCATTTAGTGACTTGGCTCCATGAGAATCAAATAGGTCTATGTGTAGGAGCTCAAGTACACTTTTGGTTCTTTCTTGGTTAGTTAGTTGATGTTGTACCCTAGTTTGTTTACCTTGTTGACACGCATTATAAATTTTATTGTCTAAGTTGTTAAGGTTAGGTAAACCTCTGACTAGGCCATTCTGACTCATTTTATATACGAGTCTTGGATGAGAGTGTCCGAGTCATCGGTGCCACAACCAAGATTGCTCTTACTATGTCATTAGACACTTGGATGAGGAGTTGGATAAATTAATTGTGTATATGTTGCTATTCCTCATTCCTTTAAGTATTATTTTTGAGGTAACATTAGTTTTAATTAAGCATTCATTTTGTAAGAAGGCAATTTTATAGTTGTTATCACACAGTTGGCTTATGCTAAGTAAATTAAAATCGAAATTTTCAACTAAAAGTACATTACGAATTATAAAGTTAGAGTTCAGCTCAATATCACTTGAATCAATGATTTTGAGCTTCCCATTGTTTTCGAATGCTACAGATCCTTGACTTTTGAATCTGAGCTTCAAAAATTTTAGTCGGTCTCCGGTCATGTGTCGGGAGCACCCACTATCCAACATCCATTGATCCTGCACATATAGTAGTTAGATTGGACATTGGAATTTTAAAGTTGGTTGAATATTTTAGCCTAATAGTCATATCTACATGATCAAACATGTTAATCTTAAGTGTTTTTGAGATGACTTCAATTTTACTTGATTAAATTTAGTGTTTTTAAGCTAATCAACCTTGGATTAGATTCGGATTTAACCCTTAGCTCGTCAAGTAAACTTTTCAAGAAATTGGCTTCCAAGTTATGGCGAGGCACAGAGGCCTTCATTGATCAGAACAACGACCACTTCCTTAGACAAAGACAAATTCAAGAAATTGATTACTTGAGTCACTTAAGATTACTTCCTGGTCTAACTAGTTAAGGATACAGCAAGGTAGCTTCAGCTAGTTCAACTTAGTCGAGTGCACCAAGCTAGATATGCCTTATCTAACTTGGACACACAGGACTTTATTTCCCTAATGTACTATCATCTCGCCTCGTCCTAATACTATGTTGTCAAGATTGATGAGTTATTTACCCTATTTAGTCGTTCTAAAAATTAAAACAAAATAACTAAGCATGTAGAGACTAATTTCATGTAATAAAATAAATAAATTTAGTACTAGCTCCCCACGTAGTGGATTTGGTCCTTGGGAACTCAATACTTATTAGATCCTAATTGTGAAATTAAAGTGGTCTTAGGGACCCATGCTTGGACTTGTGTTCTATTTCGATTCACGATTGACATGTATGATTTAGTAGTTGTGGTTGATCTAAATCCTAGTCCGACCTTGTTGTACATGACCCTTTGTGATCCAAGTAGTAGGTCAAGCCCCTTGGATCCCAAAGTGAACCTTTCTAATGTTTGCCTAAGATCTTGGACTTGTCCTTTCAAGAGAGAGTTCTCATCTTTGAGTTTTTCAACTCGAGTTGAGTTCTCCACTTAAACATGACTAGTCGAAGAGGTTAGGGAGACCTCGTGTTCAAGGAGTTTAACCTCCTCAACTAAGGTCTCGACCTTGGACTTGGACTTTGTTGGATCGAAGCGGTTTGCTAGAGGGGGGGGGTGAATAGCGAAAAACCTTTTTTTTTTCTTTTCGAGTTCGTATCAAAAAAATTAAGTGCAGCGGAAAGATAAATGAAACAAAAAGAGATAAGATATTTTTTTACTTGGTTCGTAGCCTTCGGCTACTACTCCAAGTCCCTAACAGTCCTAGACCGTGTACGGAAAGCAATTCACTAAAACACTCCTCCTCGTTGGAGGTAGGAGTTTGACGATTACAAAAACCTTCGAAGCAAAAAGATAGAGAGACAAACCCTCTCTTCTATTTAAGTAAAATACAACGATAGAAAACCTCGATTAAAAAGAATTGCAATATTGAAAGCAATAACAAAGTAAGATTATACCAACAACTAGAAAAAAAAAGAACTTAAGCTAGGGTTGTTAGCAGCACTTCGTTGTTGTAGAGTCGTCGGAGAGTCACAGCATTGCGGAGGCTTTTGAGCACTTAGAATTGATAAAGAAACCCTAGGTTATGACCTCCTTTTAAAGCCTTTGAGCCCCTTTTCGAGAGGAACCCTAGCCAATCATATTTGAGCACCACTCCCCTTGAAATTTGGTGATAAGCCTTGACTCCTCGAAAATGATCCTTTGACCATCAGTCGACTGATGGCCATCATCAGTCGACTGATGGCAACATCAGTCGAGTGCTAACCTCCGGTAGTCGACTGATTGACGGCAGTCGAGTCCTCCAAGCTGGCAGTCGACTGATGTTTGCTGCAAGTCAAAGTTAGCTCAACAAAAACATAATTTCGACAGTCGTTGTCACGCCCCGAGAGTATGCCGTGCCGAAAAGCAAACGGACGGCATCTCCCCTGTACGTGGCAACATATCGGGTTAATACAAGGCCCGTAGGCCCACAACAACAATATGATATACACAGATATCAACATATAAAATGCAGTAAACACAGCGGAAACATACAACATATAAAATCATATACAATGACCCAACTGTGCACTCCGGAGTGACTTGACACAACAAGAAACATAATAGAAGTCACATCGAAAGCCAAATACATACAAGACGTCCGTATATCACAGATACGGATATAATACAGGTTAAAATCACAAAACGACAATCCGTAGAAATACAACAATACGGAAAACATGTCCATTCATCCGGTGTGAGATGGGATCAGCTGGCGGAGCTCCGAACGTCCAAGGAATCTTCTACCTGTTATCTGGGCGACAGGAAGCCCAGGGTCCCGGGGTGGTGAGTATAAACTCAGGGGTAATATATAGAAGTGCATGAATAACATATAAGGATAGATCTACAAGTATACATGTGAAGATCTACAGGTATACAGCATGAGTCCAATAGACATATAGTCCTAAGCATAGTAATCAGTAATCACAGATATGTCCTATTCATAGCATAAACTGAACTGATCAACTGACATAAAGTAATGTACGTACCTGACGGTCTGTCCTCCATATGATAGATCATCCTGAACAGGTATACTATAACATAACCATATAACATACTAAGTCAATCCCATACCTGACCAATACGCCAACATATGAACAGTATATGATCACCTGTAATAACAACCCGGTCCATACCACACTATGACATGACACTAATCAAATGCATACATCGGTCAGGACAAACACATATATATCATGCTTAACACATAACAGTATATAAAATGCAAATGACATGTATCATGATGTACAAGCATGTGCAACAATCATAACTCAATCAAATGCAGCATCTCACACGCATATGTAAAACATATATCAAATACATGCATACATATATATCAGCAATGCATATGCATGGTCATGTCTGCGTACCCAACTCGCTACCACGACCCCAGTGTGGCCTAGGTGGCACGACATGACAACTATCCCGACTCCAGCCGTCACCACTCTCGAGTGACCGAGTTGGGTAGTATGAAACAGTAGCTAGCCCGCTATAGAGCTATATGCTACTCACACGGGGGTCCCTGCTGCTAGCCGCTCCGTCCCTACCCATGAGTAGACGACCACTGCACCCAGGACTACTGCACATCACACGACCACCATCTATAGTGGGTGAGTGCGCTAACTACCACTCCGCACAGTGGCCAAGTGCGCATCTCCAGCTACCACCATCCCTAGTGGCCGAGAATGGCACGCACACAATGCTCTGCCTCAACCTCCAGAACCACTACCCCGAGTGGCCGGGGAGGCAGGATGACTGACGACTCGTCTCAACCACACGGCAGACCCAGTCGTCAGCATGCATGGAATGTAATGATGCATAGCCCACACAAATCCTCGCAACACTCCCTAACTCACGGGGAGACCTAGTCAACCAAAAGTCAACCATGCAAGGACGACAAATCCGTAATCACAACCTATTTACCTATGTACAGATAAATAGATCCGTCAACTAACACACTGATATGTATACGATACCACGACCGACCTCATAATTTGGACTCATCACCTAACCTAGTGATGCAACCCAGTAACCCAATCTGAGGTCATAAAAATAACTCTAACCACATGTACTTATTAAACATCTATCAGCTAACACATAATAGGGTTTATAGTTCCTATCCGAGCTAGATAATCAATGAAGTGCCAGAGTATATATCTCAAAGGTCAAGGCAGTACAAGCATACGATTAAATAAGAGTGGATTTAAGATAAACAGGTATAAACATAAATCCAAGATCATGCACTGGAATTGATCAAAACTACCGGACCAGGTAGATATTACCCACCTGATACGAAGCTCGAATAATCCTCACGGCCGCGGACCCGCTTCGTATCCCAAACCTGTACAATAATAGCAACAATGATTAAGTACAAGTATCCAACAAACATAGGAACTAACACTACATCGTTCCTATACTCACATCCTTTCCTCGTCTACGAGGTAGAAACTCCAATTAACCCAATTTGATACACCAAAACCAAACTCGCTCCCAAATCAACAAGATCACTATATAGATCTAAACAATACTCTAAACAGGGTTGTAATAGAAGCTCACAACTCCTTCAATAACCAGGAACAGATCACTTCACACTCGATCCACAACTCTAACATCACCATAGCCACTCAATTCACACACACCATTGTTCACAGCCATGGCAACTCCATTATTTACAGTAACACCCAACCATGAGCATAACCAGATCATCCACACCATCAATTAAAGGAAAATCGAATTAAACAATTCTCAACTCAATCTGCACAAACAACTTCACTGATCTGAGCCAATCACCAACTGCAACGAAACAACAACTCCAAGATTACTGAACAACAACTGAACCACTGAATAACACCTACCTCAATTGGATCCCACTCCAAACCGCCCCACACGATGCTCCATTCACAGCACCCATCGGATCTCAATCACATTGACACACTACAAAATTCACAGCAATCTACAACCAATATAGGAACATAAACCAAACTTACCGATCTTAGATCTCCTCCGGCAGTTCACTCCGGCTCACCTTCTGCCTACCGACAGAACTCCAAATCAACCAAATCGACAAACAACTAGCAATAACAGAACACCAACACTTGTATCAACTGATACCTCAACTTCCAATCGAAAAATATCCATCACAGACGTAGAGAGTAGGTTAGATTGATTCTTACCAGCTCTAATCTCCACCGGCAAACAACCTTTCCCGATCTCAGCTCAGCGCTCCCGAAACAGCCGGTTGAAGGCACCCTCGGCACAACACAGATCGCCGGAAACCAATCCAATCTATTGCGACAATACCAGAATCCGATCAACCACAACAAGATCTAAGAATCCACGGTGGAAATCGAACCCTAGATAAGGTGATTACCTCAATTGGCAGCTCGCCGCCGTTGACAATGCCGCCGTCGGTCCGTTGGGGATGTCACCGAGATCTTTCCCCAGTCGAGAACTCTTTGATCCCTGGCCGGAGATCTGTCCAATGGTGGCACCGTCGGCGAGCCTTGCACGCACGAGGATCCGGAATGGAGCGACCGCGGAGCGACGAATGGGGCGAAGAAGGAAAGGAATGGTGGAATCGCGATTTGAGAAATCGGTTGTTCGGGCACTTATAAAGCCGTCAACTGATTTGGTTAGCTCAACCCAAACCAAACCTAAGTCTAATCCAAATAGATTTAGCCCGTTTCCAGCCCAAGCCCAAATCCAAATCAAGCCCATTTTCAGCCCAAATAGCTTTATTCCTCAAACCCAGTCACTAATTAGACTCAATTAACCTACTAATTAAACCCAATTAATTAAAGGATTTAATCAATATATAAATTATTATTTATTTATTTTTTTTCCGTATTTTACATTCTCCCCCACTTATAAAAATTTGGTTCCCAAATTTCTGACTCATGTACAAGTACAAGATGTCACAATCACCATCTCAAGTATCCGGAGAAAAGTCACACCTCAAATGACTAAGTGGGGTACTGAGCTCGAATATTACATTCCAGCTCCTATATATACGCTCTCAATCACCCTTTTAAAGTCTGAATAACACCTTCCTATTGATCATCTATCAAAAGATGGATAATCGTACCCGAGTGGAGCTCTATACCCATGACTTGTGAAAGACTTTGCTAGAATCGTAAGGTGAATCATGAATCACTATCAAAAATGATACTCAAGGATACTCCATGGATATCATTCCGTCAAACCATCCAACGAAATCCATCCTACGGCTCGGAAGAAAATGAGCGGACCTAGCTAATCGATCATCGACTACCCAAATTCTATCAAGTCCTTTCCGAATTCTAGATAATCTTCCAACACAGTCTAACGCACTAGGCTCCCACTTCATCACGGTACATAACCCTACCGACCACAATATTCCACTTTTGCTTGTTGGCATACCCAACATCAAACTACGAAATCAACCGTGTCCCATATATCGTTCCATCAACATGAACGTCTCAATACTTACTATTTTCGGATACACTCCGAATAAATCATCACTCTCGAATGAAGAGTCTCCTGAACAACTCTTCCTAAATCGAAATACAACTCTTTAACCCACTATTCTCCTCGGAAACGGATAATTACTTTCTCACAATAGAAACCAATCTACTATTCCAAAATTCATTATATCACCCAGAACTGAAAGTATCTGGAAGACTATAATGACTAATCTCGCTAGTTTCTCAACTAGCATACACATAATATACGTCTCATTCAACTGCATCGGGATCGCTCCTAATCCCTGAAATGATGCATCTGCGTACAATACCCTTCCATCCATATCGGACGGATTAACTAACACTGACCCAAAAGTCAGTCACCTTCTAGGCCTTGAAACCTAACTTCCCAACTTCCGACCAGGTGATTTCCATCACCTTCTTGGTCCAACAAGTCGGCAGTATAGTATCGCTAGAACATCCTAGCCTTATCTATGGTAAATACCAAATCAATCTAAAGAAACATAACTTCCCTTGAGATCGTGAATATATCTCAAAATATATCCTCCACATATATGATGACAATCGATCCCAAATACTCCAAGAGTACTTGATTCCTCAAATCCATGAATGACTAAATCGTCGATAAGTCTAACCACATTATCAATCAGCTCTATACACCTGCATCCTTTTTCTCCACGCTAATAATAGCTCAATCATCACACCGACAATGATAATTGTATGACACTAAGTCACTACAATATCAAACCTCCAGTCGTAGATCAACCCTAGGATATACACAGGTGTCATTTAGCTGATCTAAACAAATTATCTATCCCTTACGAAGGATACTCATTCTCAACTAATGCATTCCAATCATCGATAATCGATGCATAACCTCAGGGTCCGACTCCCTTCTAACAAAGAGTTACAAGTCTTCTCAAGAAGAAACACTGAGGCAGATAAATCTCCCATAGTGTTTAGCAACACTAATAGTAAAATCATCTCCCGGTATGAGGTCTCAATAACGGAACTATTCCCGAAATCGCCTCAATTGCTTACTCCACTTGCCCATGCAGTGACAAGTTCGAGAGTTCATCCAAAACTACATCTGAATACTCTCAGATTATACGTACATCCGAGAGTCCTAGTATACCAACGCTCCAACAATCCAACTATCCGTAAGGATATGTCTATAGTGGAGGTATGTCTAGCAAAGGCTAAGGGTATCCCTTGCCTTCTTGGTTGTCGATAAACATCTCACCAGATGGTAGAGAAAAATCACCAACCCACAAGTCGATAGGAACCCTTCTAATCCTATATAAGAACATTCTAGACAAAGATACCTATAACTATCAGTATCTCTCGCTATATCCGCAAATAGAATAATCTAAAGTAATACTCAAGGACCGATCCTTCGGTCTTCTATACTTCTTCTCGAGTAATCATATAAACTTGTCCGACATCTGTTCCGGACGGCTGAGCTCATGTAGATGCAAAGACTATCATGGAGGAACTGAAATCAACTGCTGAAAATGAAGTACAAACTGAAGCAACCGCAATGGATATGGTAAACACTGTTGTACTAGCAAAGGTAAAAAAATATCAAGAATCATCAACATCAAAGCACGCTCCATCTCTGTGAAAGGTATAGCTTCCACTGGAGAATACCGCATAGATACGACCATCGTCGTATACTCTCTCTCCTCTGTATAAATCATAATCCCGCCTGGGAAGGTAACTGGCCGCTGCTCGGGAAGGTAATCGCTGTCTGGGGAAGGTAATCGCCGCTGCCGTCTGGGAAGGTAATCGCTGGCCGCTGTCGTCGAGTCTTCTAAAAATGTCTTCTACCGATCACTGAGTAACTTGCTTCTTCCGGATGAAAGTATCAAAGAACTTCAACTATATCTGAGGTAGTAGATCGCCGCTGATGTGATAAACCAATCTTCTATAATGATCTCGACTTTCGAGGTTGTGGATCGTCCGCTCGAAAGCATCATCCATAGTCTTCAACTGAGTCTTAAAAATACATACTCTTCTCGTAAATTAGAAACAGATACAATGGTCCATCGGATAATCTGACTCTGTGTCTCATCGTAACCCGCACTGCACACACATAATCTCCCTTCGGAGTCTTTCCTCTGAGTTTGCTGATAAACATGAGAAGCTGCTGACAATCTGCAACCGGTCTTCTATGATCGGAAAACTCTCCAATAGTCGCTCGTGACTCATGACTTAAATCTTGCTCCTTTTATCCAACATTTGGAGATTTCGGATTCCAATAATTTGACTTGCAATATATGCTTATCAAATCTCCAACTCTTTAAAACACTTGCTATGGAGTCATTTCCATCCACATGACTCGGTCTAAGGACTTTCGGTAGGATCTAGTAGGAGATCCAAACATCCTGATCAAGATGTCAACCGATAACCCGTGGGTGGCCAAAACCAACCCAATCACATTCTTGGGCTATTAAATGGGTGTAACTTTCGCAAGTCTCACGACTCTGCATGGTACTTCCATTACCAAACGATCACTCGACCTAAAGCCCAAGAATTTCTTGACAATGAGTCAAAGAAAATGACGTGGGGAAATACTATCTCACAACATCACTGAACTGTGACCAAGTGATACATTATTTCCCGTAGGTTACTTCCCATTTCTTACACCAAGTACAGGCTAAATCCCGATAATGGTATTCCACTAACACTACTATCTTCGTATAACCCGAGTCAAGTACTCCAAAAGTACTCCCAATGTTATACAACCTAGAACGATCAACTCGGGGATTAAAATCCCTATGATACATCGCAACCTAATCTTCTACTATCTGCACCAGCAATAGTGTACTCGCGCAGTTCATTACCCCATAGGTAATGATCTGACTAACATAATTAGTGAAAATCTTAGGATCGTAATCCTTGATCTCCACAAGCGATGTGACTACCTAACCTCGCTTCCGACTCAGGTCGATCGGCTCTCAAAGGTAATTACCTTTCGATGGGTGTACATGTCTAATAACCTCAACATATCGTTCCCGTGGTCATCTCAAACCACGGTTACGAATACTGATTAACATACTACAAGTCATGCACTATTATAAGCAACTAAATGCATAGCCAACAGAAGGATATGTAATAACAGTTAACATACCTTAATCCTTGTAGCTCGGAGATGTCCGCAACAGCCAGATCCCAGAACTCACAAAACCAAGACCGAGTAAAGCAAAACTCGATGTCCGAACGAAATCAAATCCGAAAATGAACTTCGCAACCTAGGGCTCGATACTAATAAAATTGTCACGCCCGAGAGTATGCCGGCCAAAAGCAAACGGACGATCTCCTCAGACGTGGCAACATATCTGTTAATACAAGGCCCGTAGGCTCATTAACAAATAATATGATATACACAGATATCAACATATAAAATGCAGTAAACACAGCGGAAACATACAACATATAAAATCATATACAATAACCCAACTGTGCACTCCGGAGTGACTTGACACAACAAGAAACATAATAGAAGTCACATCGAAAGCCAAATACATACAAGACGTCCGTATATCACAGATACGGAAATAATACAGGTTAAAATCACAAAACGACAATCCGTAGAAATACAACAATACGGAAAACATGTCCATTCGTCCGGTGTGAGATGGGATCAGCTGGCGGAGCTCCGAACGTCTAAGGAATCTTCTACCTGTTATCTGGGCGACAGGAAGCCCAGGGTCCCGGGGTGGTGAGTATAAACTCAGGGGTAATATATAGAAGTGCATGAACAACATATAAGGATAGATCTACAAGTATACATGTGAAGATCTATGTATACAAAGATGAGTCCAATAGACATACACCCTAAGCATATAGTAATCGGTAATCACAGATATGTCCTACTCATAGCATAAATCAATCGATCAATCGACATAAAGTAATGTACGACTGACGGTTCATTCCTCCATATGATAGATCATCCTGAACAGGTATACTATAACATAACCATATAACATACTAAGTCAATCCCATACCTGACCAATACGCCAACATATGAATAGTATATGATCACCTGTAATAACAACTCGGTCCATACCACACTATGACATGACACTAATCAAATGCATACATCGGTCAGGACAAACACATATATATCATGCTCAACACATAATAAAAGATATAAAATGCAAATGACATGTATCATGATGTACAAGCATGTGCAACAATCATAACTCAATCAAATGCAGCATCTCACAGGCATATGTAAAACATATATCAAATACATGCATACATATATATCAGCAATGCATATGCATGGTCATGTTCACAGATGCCATCTAACTCGCTACCACGACCCGGGTGGCCTAGGTGGCACGACATGACAACTATCCCGACTCCAGCCGCCACCACTCTCGAGTGACCGAGTTGGGTAGTATGAAACAGTAGCTAGCCCGCTATAGAGCTATATGCTACTCACACGGGGGTCCCTGCTGCTAGCCGCTCCGTCCCTACCCATGAGTAGACGAGCACTGCACCCAGGACTACTGCACATCACACGACCACCATCTATAGTGGGTGAGTGCGCTAACTACCACTCCGCACAGTGGCCAAGTGCGCATCTCCAGCTACCACCATCCCTAGTGGCCGAGAACGGCACGCACACAATGCTCTGCCCTCAACCTCAGAACCACTACCCCGAGTGGCCGAGGAGGCAGGATGACTGACGACTCGTCTCAACCACACGGCAGACCCAGTCGTCAGCATGCATGGAATGTAATGATGCATAGCCCACACAAATCCTCGCAACACTCCCTAACTCACGGGGAGACCTAGTCAACCAAAAGTCAACCATGCAAGGACGACAAATCCGTAATCACAACCTATTTACCTATGTACAGATAAATAGATCCGTCAACTAACACACTGATATGTATACGATACCACGACCGACCTCATAATTTGGACTCATCACCTAACCTAGTGATGCAACCCAGTAACCCAATCTGAGGTCATAAAAATAACTCTAACCACATGTACTTATTAAACATCTATCAGCTAACACATAATAGGGTTTATAGTTCCTATCCGAGCTAGATAATCAATGAAGTGCCAGAGTATATATCTCAAAGGTCAAGGCAGTACAAGCATACGATTAAATAAGAGTGGATTTAAGATAAACAGGTATAAACATAAATCCAAGATCATGCACTGGAATTGATCAAAACTACCGGACCAGGTAGATATTACCCACCTGATACGAAGCTCGAATAATCCTCACGGCCGTGGACCCGCTTCGTATCCCAAACCTGTACAATAATAGCAACAATGATTAAGTACAAGTATCCAACAAACATAGGAACTAACACTACATCGTTCCTATACTCACATCCTTTCCTCGTCTACGAGGTAGAAACTCCAATTAACCCAATTTGATACACCAAAACCAAACTCGCTCCCAAATCAACAAGATCACTATATAGATCTAAACAATACTCTAAACAGGGTTGTAATAGAAGCTCACAACTCCTTCAATAACCAGGAACAGATCACTTCACACTCGATCCACAACTCTAACATCACCATAGCCACTCAATTCACACACACCATTGTTCACAGCCATGGCAACTCCATCATTTACAGTAACACCCAACCATGAGCATAACCAGATCATCCACACCATCAATTAAAGGAAAATCGAATTAAACAATTCTCAACTCAATCTGCACAAACAACTTCACTGATCTGAGCCAATCACCAACTGCAACGAAACAACAACTCCAAGATTACTGAACAACAACTGAACCACTGAATAACACCTACCTCAATTGGATCCCACTCCAAACCGCCCCACACGATGCTCCATTCACAGCACCCATCGGATCTCAATCACATTGACACACTACAAAATTCACAGCAATCTACAACCAATATAGGAACATAAACCAAACTTACCGATCTTAGATCTCCTCCGGCAGTTCACTCCGGCTCACCTTCTGCCTACCGACAGAACTCCAAATCAACCAAATCGACAAACAACTAGCAATAACAGAACACCAACACTCGTATCAACTGATACCTCAACTTCCAATCGAAAAAATATCCATCACAGACGTAGAGAGTAGGTTAGATTGATTCTTACCAGCTCTAATCTCCACCGGCAAACAACCTTTCCCGATCTCAGCTCAGCGCTCCCGAAACAGCCGGTTGAAGGCACCCTCGGCACAACACAGATCGCCGGAAACCAATCCAATCTATTGCGACAATACCAGAATCCGATCAACCACAACAAGATCTAAGAATCCACGGTGGAAATCGAACCCTAGATAAGGTGATTACCTCAATTGGACAATGCGGTCCGTTGGGGATGTCACCGAGATCTTTCCCCAGTCGAGAACTCTTTGATCCTTGGCCGGAGATCTGTCCAATGGTGGTGCCGTCGAGCAGCTTGCACCGGACGCCGAGGATCTGGAACCCGCCGGAGCGACTGTGTGGAGCGACGGAATGGGGCGGCGAAGAAGGAAACAGGGAATGGTGGAATCGCGATTTGGAGAAATCGGTTCGTTCGGCAGCTTATAAAAGCCGTTCAAACTGATTTGGTTAGCTCAACCCAAACCAAACCTAAGTCTAATCCAAATAGATTTAGCCCGTTTCCAGCCCAAGCCCAAATCCAAATCAAGCCCAATTTCAGCCCAAATAGCTTTATTCCTCAAACCCAGTCACTAATTAGACTCAATTAACCTACTAATTAAACCCAATTAATTAAAGGATTTAATCAATATATAAATTATTATTTATTTATTTATTTATTTATTTATTTTTTTTCCATATTTTACAGTCGTCGACCGTCCGATCTCGACCTAGACCATCTATAGGATGTCTTTGGTCGGATCTATGCTTAAGATCATCCCCGTAAAGAGGATACGACCTCACTTATGCTCTCACACACACAAGCTTACTTCGATACTTACCATGTCGCTTTCGCTTCCGTCCTTCCACCCGATTCCTTCGCCTCCCTCCGAAGTCACCCGAGTGTCGCCCGACCACCGCGGCTTCCTCTGGGTGTCACTAGCCTTCAGCTCTAGCTATAGCAATTTTCTGCACACTTGATTTAGCTCGTGAGATAACGACATGAGCTTAACTTTGTATCGTTTGCTATAATCAAAACTCATGTTCGACTTAGGTGTCTACTGCACCAACAAACTTAGCTAATTTTTTAGTTAAAAAATCTAATTACACTATACAATGTATCAATTAAAGACCAACTCACTTTGATTGAACCTTTTGAACCGGATAGGGATTCGTGGCTTGTCTTGAATTGAATCTCATCGTCGGATCCGGAGTCGGACTCATCTTCAGGTTCAGACTCATCCTCGAGTTTAGTCGACTTGGCCATGAAGGCGAGGTTGTTAAGCTCATCTTCCTCCTTCGACGATTCCTCCCACGTTGCATTGAGTGCCTTCTTGGATTGTGGTGCCTTATTCTTGAGTCTTGGGCACTCCAATTTGATATGACCTAACCTGTTGCACTCATAGCATCAATAGTTAGAACTTTGTATTGACTTACCCTCCTTGGATTGATTGATTTGTCGTCTTCTGCTCTTGATCATTTTCTGAACTAGATTTACTAGTTCGGTCTCCATCTCATTGTCCACCTCCGATTCATACTCGTCTTCTTCCTCCGGTGGTGGTTTGTTCTTCGGCTTCTTCTTCAAACCTACAAACAAGGCGATACTTTTCTCGTCAGGGGCCGAATTAGACTGCTCATGTAATTCGAATTCAGAGAAAAATTCGTCTAATCTAATTTTTGAAAGATCCTTAGAAACCTTGTAGGCATCGACCATGGATGCCCACATGGTGGTCCTAGGGAACGCATTTAGTGCGTACCCGATTACGTCCTGATTTTCGACCTTTTGTCTGATCAAATGTAGCTCATTCATGATGTCTTGAATGCGAGCGTGGAGCTGTGGGCAACTCATGTTCTTGCATTTTTAAGTTAAACAATTTATTTAAAAGTAGATCCCTCTTACATACCTTAGTGTCGACGGTTCCTTTATGAAGCTCGATGAGGTTGTTCCACAAGTCCTTTGCGCTTATGAACGGGTCGACGCGGTTGAGCTCCTCTTTGAATAGCCCACATTGTAGGATTTGTGTGGCCTTGGCATCGGCTTCCACTTGGCGTTTCATTTCACTTGTCCACTGATCGAAATCCAATAATTCACCATCTTTATTTGTTGGAAGTGTGAATCCGGTTTGTATCACAATCCACATCTCTACTTGGGTTTTCAAGTAGCACTCCATCCGACCCTTCTAGTAATGGAAGTCATCTCCATTGTAAAATGGAGGTCGGGCGGTGCTAAACCCTTCGAGATGGGCCATTTAGAAAAAAAACCTTGCACAAACACATATGACACAAAAAAAAACAAAGTTGCCAAGATTCTCATCTTGGATCAGTAGTGCGGGAGATAGAAATTTAACGAAATTAAAAATGATAGTAGATGAAAATTAAAACGAATACGAAAAGAGAAACAAAAATTGATGCTAGATTGGTGGTTGCACCAAATCGTAGCGCCCCCGCTCTGATACCAATTGTAGGATCGTAAGAGCGCTAGAGGGGGTGAATAGCACACGTAAAAAAAACTTTCTTTTTCATTCAATTCGAATAAGACAAAGTTGTGCAGTAGAAAAATAAATAAGATAATTTATTTTTACTTGGTTCATAACCAACCAGTTGCTAATCCAAGGCCCTAGCGATCCTAGACCATGTACGGAGGGCAATTCACTAAAAATCTCATCCTCGTTGGAGGTAGGAGACAACGGATAGAAAGAAATCAAAAACTTGAGGATGAGGCAACAAGCCTACCTCATCTCGTTTATGGTAAAAGCTCGGAAAGAAGATGAAGTACAAGAATTAGAAATGACAACTATAAATACTGATATCGACGACTAAAGAAGTAGAGGTTGAGGTCGTGTCATCGACGTTGTGGCAGTGTTTCGACATTATAGCATTGTCATAGAGAAGAGGCATTGCGGGAGCATTTCAAAAGCTTGGAATTGATACAAAATAGTGTGAAACCCTCCTCATTTTATAGCCTTTGAGCCCCCTAAACGATGAGATGAAGATCCACCAAAAAAGGTCACCTCACCCTAAGATAAGGGGATAAGGTTTGACTCTCATCGAAATTGAAAATTTGAGTGGCAGTCGAGTATTCACCCTCATTAGTCGACTGATGCCACCAATAGTCAACTGCTAACATCCATCAGTCGACTGATGGCTAGGTTTTTTGACTACAACAAAGAGTTATCTTGAAACAAACAAGTAGAGGTAAAATCTGACGGCCACTTACTGTTCGATCTCGACCTAGACCTTCCACTGGAAGTCTTAGTCGGATCGCCGCCTAAAAATGTCCCCATACGGAGGACCCGACCTTACCTTCACTCACACTCGAGCTTACCTTAGTGACTTGTAGTTCAGCCTTTGGTCTCCACCTGGGTTCTTTGACTACCTCCGAAGTTCTCCCAATGTCGCCCGACCACTGTGGTTTCTCAATACGAGATTATCCAGGTGTCACCGACTTTCAGCTCAGCTTAATCATTCCTGCACATTTGGTTCAGCTCATTAGACAAAAATATGACCTTATCTTTGGGTCTTTGTCATAATCAAAACCTAGGTTCGATTATCTGGTGCCTACTGCACCAACAATGTTGAGTGTGTAGGTAATGTATTAAGCTTTGTGAAGGTCGACGATACCAGGAGAATCTCGATGGACGGGAAACCTCGGTGGTCAGTCAAAAGATGCAGGAGAACCTCAGGAAGTTGAGGAACCTCGGTGGTCAAGTGACCAAAAGTTAAGTGGCAGGTCAGAAGGACCAAAGGTAAGGAGGGTAAGAACTTTGTGTGGAGAGGATAGATCGCATCCTCAATATGAGGACAACCATAGGCGATGATCCGACTAAGACTTTTGGAGGAAGGTTTAAGTCGAGATCGGACGGTACATGACCATCGCATTGATTACTATATAGTTCTTGTGCTAACCATGTGATGCAGGTGACTATTCAAGCCATTAGTTGACTAGAAGAAAAGGGCAGTCGACTGGATCACCATCAGTCGACTGATGGAAGCATCAGTCGACTGCTAATGAATCTGGTCACTTCGAGGAAAGTCAAGATAAGAGCCACAAAAGGAGGAGTGGATGATGATGTTTGACTCAGATCTAAATCTCAACAAGCTAGGGTTTGGAAGGCTATAAAAGAAGAGGTATGACACCTCTCTTGGACTAACAAAAGGCTCCTAAAGTGCTACATCCATTTGAAGCTCTCATCTCCGCTCATCAATGTCATAACACTGACAATGTTTCCAACTTCAACTTCTTGTAGTCAGTATTATTTTTTGTTTTTCCTTACTTTTTAATTGCTAGGAGGAAAGGTAGGCTCATTACCTTGTCCTCCACATTATTTGTAATCGGTTGGTCTCTGACCTCCAACGAGGAAGAGACGCATTTAATGCTTTGCCCTTTGGAAGTGTTCTAGGATCACAAGGGTCTTGGATTAGCAGCCAGTGGGCTGTGAACCAAGTAAAAATAAAGTGTCTTATTATCTTTCTTAGTTTTGTTTTCTGCTGTGATCTACTCGATTTTAAAAGAAAAGGTTTTTAAAATACGCTATTAACCCCTCTCTAGCATTTCTCGATCCTACAATTGATATCAGAGTGGGGGCGCTCAGATTTGGTGCAACTATCGGTTGAGCATCTTTTTTTTCTCTTTTTGTGTTTTCATCGTTTAAGTTATTTCTTTGTCCCACACTACTAATCCAAGACCAAGTCTTGGGGTTTTCTTTGTTTTTCATGTTTTGGCGAGGAATTTAAATGGCCCACCTTGAGGGTTATAGCATCGCCCAACCTCCGTTCTTTAATGGAGATGGCTTCCGTTATTGGAAGGGTCGGATGGAGTGTTTCTTGAAAACACAAGTTGATATGTGGATCATAATCCAATCCAACTTTGCTTTACCCACCAATTACTAAGGGGAACAATTGGACTATGACAAATGGACCAACGCAACAAAGAAGCAAATCGAAGATGACGCAAAGGCAACCCAAATCTTGCAATACGACTTATCCAAGGAGTGTTGGGATGTATACTGAAAAGTCTATCTTTTGTATGAACATCTTTATTTTTGAAATAAGAATCACATGATCATTGTTTACATAATTATGGTTATGCATATTGTCTAATATATTACATTGTAGATAACATGGTGTGTAGTGTCACACGGGAGATCATGTTATCAGTTCCTTGTAGAGTATAAGAAAAGGCTCACAACCGAGATGGTTTTGGATAAACCATTTGTATGGTTGTAGTGTGATTTGGTATTGGTTTGTCTTGACCATAGAATTACACTAGTACACTTTGTGTGTATTGAGCAGGACCGACTTAAAGGTGATTCGATTTATTGCTGACTACATAAATGAATCGAACCTCGGATATTATGGTGTACATGCTCTTAATCCCGATATAATAATGGGCACATGTACTTAGTATTTATTTCTTTGATTTACCAATGGGCGAGATTTATAGATTAAATCGATAGGCTCGGTAAGTTGGGAAATGATATTATTTACATGGTGTGTCGTTGATTATAGGAGGAAACCATATCCTATATATTAGGATGATGATGTCCCCTTGAGGAGCTCATAAGGTTCATCATGTAAACCCTGAAGGTGGACTTGGTCCAGCATGATGATAAGGTTGAGTGGTACTACTCATGGAGTTAGATGTTGATTAATTAATTGTCAGTAAATTAATTAATTGACGGACACTCAAGATCTTAAACATGGGGAGATATTTATACAAATAAAATATGGAGCCCATATTTATTTATGGGGTTGGTGAGGTAGATCAATGATAATCCTCCAGTGGAATGGATTATCATTAATGGATCGGACTTTATGTGGGCTTGATCCATTAGGTGGCCAAGATCCAACTCCTCCTCATGGTCCCTATTGTATCCTATTAAAACCCTCATGGAGCTTAGATCGGATGGTGGAAAATGGAACTCTAGATCCGACGGTGGAGATTAAATCTCTAGATCCAACGGTGGAGATTAAATCTCTAGATCCGACGGTTGAGATTAAATCCCTAGATCCGACGGTGGAGATTAAAAGGAGGCTTAAGCCTAACTCTATAAATATGGCTTAAGGGGTGGGCGGCAAGAATAACTTTAGAGATTAGGGTTTTTGCTTTGGGCGGCTAGGGTTAGGGTTTTGGCTTGGGCAGCAACTACTTGGGAGATTAGGGTTTGCTTCCTTCTCTTCCTAAGGTGTAGCCGACACCCATCATCTTCTTCTCTACCTTGGTCAGTGCTCATCCCCTTCCTTTATTTCTCCTTGGCTGGCGGTAACAAGGATAAAAGGTTTTCCTTTGGAGCTTTTGGCCGGCGGCAACATCAAGCTTGGAGCTTGGTGGTCGGATCTAGATAGGAGAAGGAGTTTTGTTTTATTCTTCCTTTTGTTCGGAGCGAGCAAGGAAAGGAATATCGTGATCTAGGAGGCTTCGACTTTTGGAAGATCGTCGCCCACACGACGTCCAAAAGGAGAAAGGACATACAATAGAAGATCAAGAGGTACAATTCTTGTTTATGAATATTTTCTTATTCTATGCATGTTGTATATTTTGTATGTGGCTAATTTACTTGGACCCCGAAGACAAACACAAAAACCGGCGATCCGTACATCGTCTATTCCCCAGCTAATCGAAGAATAGAGGTAGGTTGCTTGAACAACAAGTTTGTTCAAGTGACCACTCTAATCGAATAACACGACAATGGAACGGTTGCTTGGGTAATCCCTCTTTGTCTAGGATTAATTTTTTTTAATCCAGGGACTTAGATGGGATCGCCATGCACAAGCGACCGAGTTGAAGTGGGAAGCGCAGTTTCGTCCCTTCAAGTGGTATTAGAGCTTCGGTTCCACAAACCTTCAAGTGGTATCAGAGCCACGGTTTCCGATTTTGTGTGTTTAGGATTCGGTTAATTTTATGCACTTTTCATATATTGTATGTGCCAGATGATAGTAGGATGTGCGTAGGCTAACTTTTTGGTTGCAGGCATAAGAACCAACTATTATGGTCATATGTGTGTGTATGTGATTGCATGTGTGTAATATTATTTAAATCCTCGGGGTTGACTAGGCTAGTATTTAATTTTTGTAATTAAGTATGTCATTGTTTAGCCACTCCATTATGTTAGTTTACTTTCGATCTAGATTTCATGTACACTCCTTCGTGGAGTATAGGATCGATGGATGTAAATTAAAATAATTATTCTTGGCTCGGATCTCCGGATGGCTTGTACATGGCGTAGGGAGGAGCGGACAAGATGGCGATACAACGAGAGACATATTGGAGAACAAAAGCCATAATAGTTGGAAAATATTTTTTTCATATTTATTGCTTCTTGTTTGATATGCATGTCGTGTGCTAGGAAAATTCCTCAATTTTAAATTACTAAGTGGGAGAGGGATATTTTTATAAATTCCCATGGCCTCCATTACAATTTGACATGTGATGCAAACAAACTTGTGCGTCGGCTCTGAGTGCCTTGCTCCCCATCAGATGAGTTTGTTTTGCGAATCACAGGGTCGAATATGGTTATAGGAAATTATTAAGGAGCGTGTGTACTTCCCCATCGGAAGGCACATAACCCAAGATAATTATCTTGGTACCGAGTAATGGTGAACACTTAGATGCAAATAGGAGTATTCTCCCCATCGGAGTCACTGCTTTTATTTGTAGGGCCGAAGAGGAACCAACTATTAATTTTATTTGTCAAAAAGTTAGGTTGACAAGATAGTAAAATTAATGGGTAAAACTTCCTCTTACAAATGTAGAATTCGTATACGTCCACACGATCGTGGTATACGATATTCTCGGTGTTTTGAGGTGTTGGTTGATTTTAAAATTTTATTGTTTGAGGAATCAATAATTTTTTGAAATCTAATGATTTGATATATGTGATTCTTAGGTTTTTCAAAATAACTTTCAACCCGCTTGCTATGATACTGAAAGAGAATAAACTTACTGGACCCAATTATGTTGATTGGAAGAGGAATCTTGATATTGTCTTGACTGCTAAGGAGTACAAATATGTACTCTTCGAAGAGTGTCCTCCTAAGTCTGTGGATGATTATGGGGAAAAGGAGAAGGAGAGTTATAAGAAGTGGATAAAGGCTGATGAGATGGCGCGGTGTTACATTTTGGATTCTATGTCAAATGTATTGCAACATCAGCATCAAGCCATGCCCACTGCTTATGACATGATGCTCAATCTCAAAGAGCTTTTCGGACACCAGAATCGGGCTGCTAGGCAGGAAGCCATGAGGAACTTGATGACGACCACCATGATCGAGGGAACACCCGTGAGGGATCATGTTCTCAAGATAATGGCTGATTTTAATGAGTTGGAAGTCCTTGGAGCTGAGATTGATGGGGAAACCTAGGTCGATATCATACTCCAGTCTCTACCTAGGAGTTTTGAGCAGTTTTGCCTGAACTACAACATGAATAAAAGGTTGTATTCATTAGCGGAGCTTCTGACAGAACTCCACGCGGCAAAGGGGCTTTTTAGTCAGAGTGTTCAGGCTCAGGCCATGATTGCCCAAAAGGTTTCTACTTCTAAGCCGAAAGGCAAGAAGAAGAAGAAGCAAGGTGGGGCAAAGGTGGCGGGAGGCTCTCAGGGAGGAGTGTAGAAGCCGAAAGGCAAGAAGAAGAAGAAGCAAGGTGGGGCAAAGGTGGCGAGAGGCTCTCAGGGAGGAGTGTAGAAGCCGAAAGTCAAGTGCTTCACTTGCAAACAGACTGGACACTAGAAGAAGGATTGCCTCAACTGGAAGCAGAACAAAGGTATATCTTTTGGTCTAGTCATTGAAACATATTTAGCGGTGTTATCTACCGGCACCTAGTGTGTAGATACGGGAGCCACTGATCATGTCTGCAATACATTGCAGGGGTTTCAGAAAACCAGACGACTGGCTAAGGGGAAGATTACCATTTACTTGGGCGATGCTACGAAGGTGGTGGCTGTTGCAGTGGGAGATGTTTATTTATCTTTTGAGAAGAATAAAGTTTTGGT
The DNA here is from genome assembly GCA_025175895.1 of Wurfbainia villosa. Taxonomy (NCBI): domain Eukaryota; kingdom Viridiplantae; phylum Streptophyta; class Magnoliopsida; order Zingiberales; family Zingiberaceae; genus Wurfbainia; species Wurfbainia villosa. Next base: position 112,860,627 of record CM045988.1, read on the forward strand.
TTTGAAAAATTACCTTTATGTACCTTTATTTAGAAAGAATCTGATTTCGGTTTCTAAATTGTTTATGGATGGATATTCTATTTCTTTTAATGACAGAGTTGTTATAAAAAGGAATAGGGAGATTATCTGTTCTGGTGCATTGATAGGAAATTTATATACCCTTGAACCAAAAGCTCCCACGATGCAAATAGAAGTAAATAACTCATCTTCTAATTCCAATAAGAGAAAAGAACCTTCGAAAATGAACCAAACATATCTTTGGCATTTAAGGTTAGGTAATATTAACCTAAGTAGAATTCAAAGGTTAATAACTGATGGACCTTTGGGTTCATTAGTGGTGGAAGATTTCCCAACCTACGAATCTTGCTTGGAAGGTAAAATGACCAAGAGGCCTTTTAAGGCCAAGGGGTATAGAGCCAAAGATGTGTTGGAACTGGTTCATTCTGATTTGTGTGGTCCTATGTCTATCCAGGCAAGAGGTGATTTTGAATATTTTGTCTCTTTTATAGACGATTATTCAAGATATGGATACATTTACTTGATGCACCACAAGTCTGAATGCTTTGACAAGTTCAAAGAATTCAAGGCTGATATGGAGAAATGTCAAGGTAAAAGTATCAAGACACTTCGATCTGATCGTGGTGGTGAGTACCTCTTGGGAGAGTTTAGGAATTACTTATCAGAGGCTAGCATTCAATCCCAATTGTCTGCACCTGGCACACCCCAGCAGAATGGTGTAGCGGAGTGAAGGAATAGGACTCTTATGGAGATGGTTAGATAAATGATGAGTTATTCTGAGTTGCCATATCCGTTCTGGGGGTATGCTCTGGATACAGCAGTGTATATTCTGAACTTGGTACCATCTAAATCAGTGCCTTCTACTCCCACAGAATTGTGGACTGGGCGAAAGCCTAGTCTGAGATATATTCAGATTTGGGGGAGTCTAACATATGTACTGAAGGCAGATGCTGGTAAGTTGGAACCTCATACAGAAGTGTGCATATTCGTTGGCTATCCTAGAGGAACGAAAGGTGGTTTATTTTATAGTCCTAGAGATCAGAGGGTGATCATTAGCACGAATGTAATATTTCTAGAGGAAGACTATGTGATGAACCATAAGCCCATGAGTAAGATTGTTCTGGAGAAATTGAGAGGGGAAGTCACTACTTCAGTACCACCAGTACAAGAGGATATACCACAAGTTACTGCTCCGCGTGTCATAGAGGATACACAGGTGATACCTCGTCATAGTGGGAGGGTTGTTAGACAGCCTGATAGATTCATGTTCTTGGGAGAATCTTCTGATTTGGTCACTGGCGAACATAAATCTGATCCCTGGACATATGATGAGGCAATCCAAGATAAAGATGCAGTATCTTGGCAAAGTGCGATGAATTTTGAGATAGAATCTATGGATTCAAATCAGGTCTGGGAGCTAGTAAAACCACCCAATGGTGTAAAAACCATTGGATGCAAGTGCATCTACAAAAGAAAGAGAGGAATAGACGGGAAGGTTGAGACCTTCAAAGTGAGGCTTGTTGCGAAGGGGTATACTCAGAAAGAGAGTATTGATTATGAGAAGACCTTTTCGCCGGTAGCCATACTTAAGTCTATCCGGATTCTCTTATATATTGCTGCTCATATGGATTATGAGGTGTGGCAGATGGATGTCAAGACAGCTTTCCTTAATGGAAGTCTTGAGGAAAACATCTATATGAAGAAACCAGAAGGATTCATTGCAAAGGGCAAAGAGCATCTTGTGTGCAAGCTTAATCGGTCCATTTATGGATTGAAGCAAGCTTCAAGATCTTGGAACATCTGCTTTAATGAGGTATTCCAGTCTTATGGATTTATTCGAAGTTCGGATGAGTCTTGTGTATACAAGAGATGTGACGGAAACATAGTGGTATTTCTTGTACTATACGTAGATGACATTTTGTTAATTGGCAACAATGTCAAGGTGTTATTGGATGTAAGGGTATGGTTGTCTAAACAGTTTGATATGAAGGACTTGGGAGAAGTGGGACACATCCTTGGGATCAAGGTTATAAGGGATCGCAGGAAAAGGATGTTGTGCTTGTCTCAAGCTTCATACATAGACACCATTTTGGCTTGTTTTAGCATGAAGAACTCCAAGAAAGGTTTTCTTCCTTTTAGGCATGGAGTTCCTTTATCTAAGGAGATGTGTCCTAGAACATCAAAGGAGATAGAGGAGATGAAAGCGGTTCCTTATGCTTCGATAGTAGGAAGCCTCATGTATGTTATGCTATGTACGAGACCGGATATCTGCTTTGCCATTAGCATGGTTAGCAGATATCAGGGTAATCCAGGATAGGGACATTGGACTACGGTAAATCATATATTGAAGTACCTGAGAAAGACTAGGGATTATATGCTGGTATACCAGGCAGATCAATTACTCCCTGTGGGTTACACAGATTCCGACTTACAATCAGATAGGGATAATAGTAAGTCTACCTCAGGTTTTGTGTTTACTTTGGGAGGTGGGGCCATTGTATGGAGGACTGTCAAGCATAAATGCATGGTGGACTCTACCATGGAAGCTGAGTATGTGGCAGCCTCTAAGGCAGCCAAAGAAGTTGTATGACACAGGAACTTCTTGATGGACTTGGATGTGATTCCTGGTTTTCCCAGAACTATCACAATTTATTGTGATAACAGTGATGCAGTTGCAAACTCGAAGGAACCACGAGCCCATAAGGCAATTAACACATAGAGCGCAAGTACCACCTGATACGAGAGATCGTAAAGGAGGTAGAAGTTACTGTAGCCTAGATTGCATCAGAGGATGACCTGGTAGATCCTTTCACTAAGTCCCTTCAAGCGAGAGCTTTTGATAGGGATGTGGAGGGAATGAGAATCAGATGTATTGCAGTAAGATGACAACATAGTCTTTTAGTATAAGTGAGAGATTATTGGGATGTAGACTGAAAAGTCTATCTTTTGTATGAACATCTTTATTTTTGAAATAAGAATCACATGATCATTGTTTGCATAATTATGGTTATGCATATTGTCTAATACATTACATTGTAGATAACATGGTGTGTAGTGTCACACGGGAGATCATGTTATCAGTTCCTTGTAGAGTATAAGTAAAGGCTCACAACCGAGATGGTTTTGGACAAACCATTGGTATGGTTATAGTGTGATTTGGTATAGGTTTGTCTTAACAATAGAATTACACTAGTACACTTTGTGTGTATTGAGCAGGACCGACTTAGAGGTGATTCGATTTATTGCTGACTACATAATTGAATCAAACCTCGGATATTATAGTGTACATTCTCTTAATCCCGATATAATAACGGGCACATGTACTTAGTATTTATTTCTTTGATTTACCAATGGGCGAGATTTATAGATTAAATCTATAGGCTCGGTAAGTTGGGAAATGATATTATTTACATGGCGTGTCGTTGATTATAGGAGGAAACTGTGTCCTATATATTAGGATGATGATGTCCCCTTGAGGAGCTCATAAGGTTCATCATGTAAACCCTGTAGGTGGACTTGGTCTGGCATGATGATAATGTGAGTGGTACTACTCATGGAGTTAGATATTGATTAATTAATTGTCAGTAAATTAATTAATTGACAGACATTCGAGATCTTAAACACGGGGAGATATTTGTACAAATAATATATGGAGCACATATTTATTTATGGGGTTGGTGAGGTAGATCAATGATAATCCTCTAGTGGAATGGATTATCACTAATGGATCGAACTTTATGTGGGCTTGATCCATTGGGTGGCCAAGATCCAACTCCTCCTCATGGTCCCTATTGTATCCTATTAAAACCCTCATGGAGCTTAGATCCGATGGTGGAAAATGGAACTCTAGATCCGACGATGGAGATTAAATCTCTAGATCCGACGGTGGAGATTGAATCTCTAGATTCGACGGTTGAGATTAAATCCCTAGATCCGACGGTGGAGATTAAAAGGAGGCTTAGGCCTAACTCTATAAATATGGCTTAAGGGGTGGGCGGCAAGAATAACTTTGGAGATTAGGCTTTTGGCTTTGGGCGGCTAGGGTTAGGGTTTTGGCTTGGGTGGCAACTACTTGGGAGATTAGGGTTTGCTTCCTTCTCTTCCTAAGGTGTAGCCGGCATCCATCATCTTCTTCTCTACCTTGGTCGGCGCTCATCCCCTTCCTTTATTTCTCCTTGGCCGGCGGTAACAAGGATAAAAGGTTTTCCTTTGGAGCTTTTGGCCGGTGGCCCCTTCCTATATTCTACTCCTTGGCCGGCGGCAACATCAAGCTTGGAGCTTGGTGGTCGGTTCTAGATAGGAGAAAGAGTTTTGTTTCATTCTTCCTTTTGTTCGGAGCGAGCAAGGAAAGGAAGATCGTGATCTAGGAGGCTTCGACTTTTGAAAGATCGTCACCCACACGACGTCCAAAAGGAGAAAGGACATACAATAGAAGATCAAGAGGTATAATTCTTGTTTATGAATCTTTTCTTATTCTATGCATGTTGTATATTTTGTATGTGGCTAATTTACTTGGACCCCGAAGACAAACACAAAAACCATCGATTCGTACATCGTCTATTCCGTGGCTAATCGAAGAATAGAGGTAGGTTGTTTGAACAACAAGTTTGTTCAAGTGACCACTCTAATCGAATTGCACGACAATGGAACGGTTGCTTGGGTAATCCCTCTTTGTCTAGGATTAATTTTTTTTAATTCGAGGATTTAGATGGGATCGCCATGCACAAGCGACCGAGTTGAAGTGGGAAGCGCAGTTTCGTCCCTTTAAGTGGTTTCAGAGCTTCGGTTCCACAAACCATCAAGGAGGAGCTCAACCGAATTGGACCATTTATCAGTACCAAGGACCTCTGGAACTAGCTCACCGAACTTCATGAAGGGATGTTCGATGCAAAGGTATGTAAAAGGGATTTTTTAGTCAATAAATTGTACAATTTGAAGATGCATGATTATGAGACCTCGAGCCAACTTCATGCTCGCATCCAAGACATATTAAATAGCCTTCATGACATCGGAAAAAAGGTGGAGAACCATGACATAATAAGGTATGCTTTAAAAGCTTTTCCTAGGAAGACCATCCATGGTTGATGCTTACAAAGTGTTGGTGAGGGGAAACTTCGCTTCCCCTTTCAACTTAGTCGCTTGTTCACGGCGATCCCTTCTACGTCCCCGGATAAAAAAAATTATCCTTGACAAGAGGGATTTCCCAAGCAACCTTGTCATCGTCGTGATATTCGTTTAGAGTAGTCACTTGAACAAACTTGTTGTTCAAGAAACCAACCTCTATTCCACGAATAACCGTGGAATAGACGATGTACGGATCACCGGCTTTTGTGTTTATGTTCGGGGTCCAAGTATATTTAGCCACGAAATAGAATATATCATGCACATAATTGAAAAACAAATATAAACATGTTACAAAAGAGAATATATAATCGATATACCTCTCGATCTTCTATTGTATGACCTTCCTTCTTTCGGACGTCGTGTGGGCGACGATCTACCAAAAGTTGAAGCTCCTAGATCACCAATCTTCCTTCCTTGCTCGTTCCGAGCAAGAGGAAGAATAGAAACAAGACTCTTCTCCTTCCTTTAGCCAACCAACAAGCAACAAGCAATTTGCTTGCCGCCGGCCAACAAGGAGAAGGGAGAAAAGGTGAATGTCGACCAAAGCTCCAAGGGAGAACCCTAAGCCTAGGTTTTACTAGCCAAAGAGAGGGAGAGGGGCTGCTTTGGATGCTAGCCAAGGGCTGGAAAGGGATGCCAAGTCGCCGGCCACCTTTAGAGAAGAAGAAGAAAGGAGAGACCTTCCTTATTTGGTGCCGCCAAGCCCAAACCCTAAGCCTAGATTCTTGCCGCCCAAAAACCCTAATCCTATCTCTTGTTGGATCCAAGTTGCCGCCCACCCCTTGCCCTCCTTTTATAGAGTTAGGGATAAGCCTTGTTTTAATCTCCACCATTGGTTCTAGGGATTTAATCTCAACCGTCGGATCTAGAGATTTAATCTCAACCGTTGGATCTAGAGATTTAATCTCTACCTTTGGATCTAGAGTTTTTTTTCTATCCATTGAATCTAAGCTTCATGAGGTATTAATTGGCTAAAATAGGGACCATGAGGAGGAGTTGGATCTTGGCCACCCAATGGATCAAGCCCACATAAAGTCCGATCCATTAATGATAATCCAATCCACTAAAGGATTATCGTTGATCTACCTCACCAACCCCCATAAGTTAATATGGGCTCCATATATTATATGTACATTTTCTCCCCGTGTTTAAGATCTCGAATGTCCGTCGATTAATTAATTTACTGACCATTAATTAATCAACATCTAACTCCATGAGTAGTACCACTCAACCTTTTCATCATGCCGGACCAAGTCCACCTGCAGGGTTTACATGATGAACCTTATGAGCTCCTCAAGGGGACATCATCATCCTAATATATAGGACATTGTTTCCTCCTATAATCAATGGCACATCATATAAATAATATCATTTCCCAACTTTCCGAGCCTATCGATTTAATCTATAAATCTCGCCCATTGGTAAATCAAAGAGATGAATACTAAGTATATGTGCTCGTTATTATATCGGGATTAAGAGTATGTACAATATAATATCTGAGGTCCGATTCGATTATGTAGTCAGCAATAAATCGAATCACCTCTAAGTCGGTCCTGCTCAATACAGACAAAGTGCACTAGTGTGATTCTATGGTCAAGACAAACCAATACCAAATCACACTACAACCATTCCAATGGTTTGTCCCAAGCCATCTAGGTTGTGAGCCTTTACTTATACTTTACAAGGAGCCGATAACATGATCTCCCATGTGACACCACACACCATGTTATCTACAATGTAATGTATTAGACAATATGCATAGCCATAAAAATATGCAAATAATGATCATGTGATTCTTATTTCAAAATAAAGATGTTCATACAAAAGATAGACTTTTTAGTATACATCCCAACAATCTCCCACTTATACTAAAAGACTATGTTGTCCTCAAACTGTCATACATCTGATCTCCATTCCCTCCACGTGCCTATCAAAAGCTCTTGCCGGAAGGGCCTTAGTGAAAGGATCTGCTAGGTTATCCTCTGATGCAATCTTGGCCACATCAACTTCTCCTCTGTTTATGATTTCTCGTATCAGGTGGTACTTGCGCTCTATGTGTTTACTAGCCTTATGGGCTCGTGGTTCCTTTGAGTTTGAAACTGCACCACTATTATCACAATAAATTCAAATGAGTCATCATCTTGAGAACATGATCCCTTACAGGTGTTCCCTCGACCATGGTGGTCGTCATCAAGTTCCTCATGGCTTCCTGCCTCGTAGCCCGATTCTGGTGTCCAAAAAGCTCTTTGAGATTGAGCATCATGTCTTAAGCAGTGGGCATGGCTTGATGCTGATGTTGCAGTACATTTAACATAAGTGACAAAATGAAACACCGCGCCATCTCATCAGCCTTTATCCACTTTCTATAACTCTCTCTCCTTTTCCCCAGAATCATCTGCAGGCTTAGGAGGGCACTCTTCGAGGAGTACATATTTGTATTTCTCAGTAGTCAAGACAATGTCAAGATTCCTCTTCCAATCAATATAGTTGGGTTCAGTAAATTTATTCTCTTTCAGTATCACAGCAAGCGGGTTGAAAGTCATTTTGAAAGAAAACCTAAGAATCACATAGATCAAAATATTAGATTTCAAAAAATTATTTATTCCTCAAACAATAAAATTTTAAAATCAACCAACACCTCAAAACACCGAGAATATTGTATGCCACGATAGTGTGGACGTATATGAATTCTACATTTGTAAGAGGAGGTTTTACCCATTAATTTTACTATCTTGTCAACCTAACTTTTTGACAAGTAAAATTAATAGTTGGTTCCTCTTTGGCCCTACAAATAAAATCAGTGACTCCGATGGAGAGGAAACTTATATTTGTATCTAAGTGTTCACCATTACTCGGTACCAAGGTAATTATCTCGGGTTATGTGCCTTCCGATGGGGAAGTACACACGCTCCTTAATAATTCCCTATAACCATATTCGACCTTGTGATCCACAAACAAACTCATTCGATGGGGAGGAAAGCACTCAGAGCCGACGTACAAGTTTTTTTGCATCACTTGTCAAATTGTAATGGAGGCCGTGGGAATTTATAAAAATATCCCTCTCCCACTTAGTAATTTGAAATTGAGGAATTTTCTAGCCTACGACATGCATATCAAACAATAAGCAATAAATATGAAAAATAAATTATTTTCTAACTATTATGACTTTTGTCTTCAATATGTCTCCCGTCGCATCGCCATCTCATCCGCTCCTCCTATGCCATGTACGAGCCATCCGGAGATCCGAGCCGAGACTAAAAACTATTTTAATTTACATCCATCGATCCTATACTCCACGAGGGAGTGTACATGAAATCTAGATCGAAAGTAAACTAAAATGGAAAGAGTGGCTAAACAATGTCATATCTAATTTACAAAAAATTAAATACTAGCCTCGTAAACCCCGAGGATTCAACAAAATATACTATTACACACATACAATCACAGACACACATATGGCCATAATAGTCGGATCTTATGCCTGCAACCAAAGAGTTAACCTACGCATATCCTACTATTATTTGGCACATATAATATATGAAATATGCATAAGAGTAACCGAATCTTAAACACAAAAAATCGGAAACCGTAGCTCTGATACCAATTGTTGGTGAGGGGAAACTTCGCTTTCCCTTTCAACTTAGTCGCTTGTTCACAGCGATCCCTTCTACATCCCCGGATAAAAAAAATTTATCCTTGACAAGAGGGATTGCCCAAGCAACCTTGTCATCGTCGTACTATTCGTTTAGAGTAGTCACTTGAACAAACTTGTTGTTCAAGCGACCAACCTCTATTCCACGAATAGCTGCGGAACAGACGAGGTACGGATCGCCAGCTTTTGTGTTTACGTTCGGGGTCCAAGTATATTTAGCCACGAAACAGAATATATCATGCACATAATTGAAAAACAAATATAAACATGTTACAAAAGAGAATAGAGAATCGATATACCTCTCGATCTTCTATTGTATGAACTTCCTCCTTTCGGACATCGTGTGGGTGATGATCTACCAAAAGTTGAAGCTCCTAGATCACCAATCTTCCTTCCTTGCTCGTTCCGAGCAAGAGGAAGAATAGAAACAAGACTCTTCTCCTTCCTTTAGCCAACCAACAAGCAACAAGCAATTTGCTTGCCGCCGGCCAACAAGGAGAAGGGAGAAAAGGTGAATGCCGACCAAAGCTCCAAGGGAGAACCCTAAGCCTAGGTTTTACTGGCAAAAGAGAGGGAGAGGGGATGCTTTGGACACCGGCCAAGGGGTGGAAAGAGATGCCAGGTCGTCGGCCACCTTTAGAGAAGAAGAAGAAAGGAAAGACCTTCCTTATTTGGTGCAGCCAAGCCCAAACCCTAAGCCTAGCTTCTTGCCGCCCAAAAACCCTAATCCTATCTCTTGTTGGATTCAAGTTGCCGCCCACCCCTTGCCCTCCTTTTATAGAGTTAGGGATAAGCCTTGTTTTAATCTCCACCATTGGTTCTAGGGATTTAATCTCAACCGTCGGATCTAGAGATTTAATCTCAACCGTCGGATCTAGAGATTTAATCTCTACCTTTGGATCTAGAGTTTTGTTTCTATCCATTGGATCTAAGCTTCATGAGGTATTAATAGGCTACAATAGGGACCATGAGGAGGAGTTGGATCTTGGCCACCCAATGGATCAAGCCCACATAAAGTCCGATCCATTAATGATAATCCAATCCACTAAAGGATTATCATTGATCTACCTCACCAACCCCCATAAGTTAATATGGGCTCCATATATTATATGTACATTTTCTCCCCGTGTTTAAGATCTCGAATGTCCGTCGATTAATTAATTTACTGACTATTAATTAATCAACATCTAACTCCATGAGTAGTGCCACTCAACCTTTTCATCATGTCGGACCAAGTCCACCTGTAGGGTTTACATGATGAACCTTATGAGCTCCTCAAGAAGACATCATCATCCTAATATATAGGACACGGTTTTCTCCTATAATCAATGGCACACCATATAAATAATATCATTTCTCAACTTACGGAGCCTATCGATTTAATCTATAAATCTCGCCCATTGGTAAATCAAAGAGATGAATACTAAGTATATGTGCCCGTTATTATATCGGGATTAAGAGTATGTACAATATAATATCTGAGGTCTGATTCGATTATGTAGTCAGTAATAAATCGAATCACCTCTAAGTCGGTCTTCCTCAATACACACAAATTGCACTAGTGTGATTCTATGGTCAAGACAAACCAATACCAAATCACACTACAACCATTCCGATGGTTTGTCCAAAGCCATCTCAGTTGTGAGCCTTTACTTATACTTTACAAGGAACCGATAACATGATCTCCTGTGTGACACCATACACCATGTTATCTACAATGTAATGTATTGGACAATATGCATAGCCATAAAAATATGCAAACAATGATCATGTGATATTTATTTCAAAATAAAGATGTTATATAAAAGATTGACTTTTCAGTATACATCCCAACAATTATCTAAGGATTTATCTAAAATTATGTTAGATGAACTTTTTTTCGAATTTGAATTACATGAGAAATCTAATTCGGTCTCAGTCGAGAAAGGTATTGCTTTGTATGAAGGTCAATGAAAGGAAAAAAGCAAGCCTCTTCCCGAAGAAGAGGATTCTAAATCAGAAGTATACGAAGAGATGGAGACCGAACTAGTCAATCTAGTTCGAAAGATGATCAAGCGTAGAAGGCAACCCACCAAGCCAACGAAGGAGAAGAGACCCGACCCAAGTTAAAACTACAAGTGCTACGAGTGCAATAGGAAGGGTCACATCAAGTTCGAGTCTCCAAGGCTAAAGAACAAGCAATCGCAGATCAAGAAAGAACTCAATGCAACTTGGGAGGAATCATCGGAAGAAGAAGAAGACCATGTCAACAACTTGGCATTCATGGCAAGACCGACCAAGTCTGAGTCCGAACCCAAAACCGACAACGAGTTCGAGTCCGAGTCCGATTCCGGATCTGACACCGAGCCCAAATTTAAGACAAGCCATGGATCCGTATCCGGTTCAAAAGATTCAATCAAGGTGAGTTGGTCGTTAATCAATACTTTATATGATGCAATTAAGTTTTTGGATAAGAAATTAGCTAAATCCAAGTCTAAAGTTGAGTCATTTCTTAAAGAGGTTAAACTCCTCAAGAATGAGGTTACCCTAACCTCTTCAACTAGTCAAGTTCAAAAGGGAAACTCAACTCAATTTGAAAAACTTGAGGAAGAGAATTCTCTCATTAAAGGGAAAGTTCAAGAACTTAGGAAATCATTGGAAAGGTTCACTTTGGGATCTAAGGGTCTTGATCTACTTCTTGGATCACAAAGAGCCGTATACAACAAGGCCGGACTCGGGTTTAGAACAACGAATAGATCTTACATTTCAATCGTAAATCATAATAGTAGAAGAATCCAAGAATGGGTCCCTAAGACCATTTTAAAATCACAACTAGGGTCAACCAAGTATTGGGTTTCCAAGGATCAAATCTACTAAGTGGATAGATCGTATTGATTCAATAATCTTGGGGGAGCCAATACTAAATTTGTGTGCTCAATTACTTGATTAGTTTAGCCTTGCATGCTTAGTTTGTTATTAGTTTCTTAATTTAGAACGGTTAGATAGGACTAAAATGGTTAATTAACCTTGACAACATAGTATCAGGATGCGGTGAGATGATAGTACGTTAGGAAAATGAAGTCTCGTGTATCCGGGTTAGATAAGGAGTATCTAGTTTGGTGTACTTGGCTAAGTCGAACTAGCTAAAGCTACCTCACCACATCCTAAACTAGTTAGACCATAACTTAACCCCAAAGTGAATTAAGTGTACAATTTCTTAAGATTGTCTTTGTCTAAGGAAGTGATCGTTGTTCAGATCAAAGAAGGCCTTTGTGCCTCGCCACAACCTGGAAGTCATCTTTTGAAAGTTTCACTTAACTAACTAAAGGTTAAATTTGAATCTGACCCAAGGATAATTAATTTTTAAATCATTAAAATTAACTAAGTAAAATTGAAGTCATCTCACAAAAGATATAAGGATAACATGATCGATCATTTAGAAAGGGTGAGATGAATCTTAGGCTAAAAAAACTTCTAAATTGATTTTAAAATTTCAATATCCGATCAAACTACTATATGTATAGGATCAATGGATGTTAGAAAGTGGGTGCTCCCGACATATGACCGGAGACCGATAGAAGTTTACGAAGCTCAGATTCAAAAACCTAGGATCAGTAGCTTTCGAAAACAACGGAAAACTCAAAATCATCGGATCAGGTGATATTGAGCTAAACTCGAATTTCATAATACACAAATTCTTATTAGTAGAAAATTTTGAATTCAATCTTTTAAGTGTTAGTCAATTGTGTGATACGAGTTATAAAGTTTTGTTTTTACCAAATGAATGTTTGATTAAGAATAATGATTGCTCAAAAATCATACTGAGGGGAATTAGGAATAATAACACTTACACAACAAATCTACCCAACTCTTCAACTAAGTGTCTAATGACACAGCAAGAGGAATCATGGTTATGGCACAGACGATTGGGCCACTCCCACCTAAAACCTATACATAAACTAAGTCATAGTGGTATAGTTAGAGGTCTACCCAAACAAGGCAAGTTGGAAAATAAAATTTGTGATGCATGTCAACACGGGAAACAAATTAAAACTGCACATAAAATAACTAATCAAGAAAGAACTAAAAATGTGCTTGAGCTCCTACACTTAGCCCTATTTGACTCACATGGAGCCAAGTCACTAAACGAGAGTCAATATTGTTTAGTAATAGTAGATGACTACTCTAGGTTTGCTTGGGTAAAATTCTTAAAACATAAAAAATAAAATACTAGATCAATTTACTAATTTATGGAAACTAATAGAAAATGAAAAGAACTTAAGGATTAAAATAATTAGAAGTGATCATGGTGGAGAATTCGAAAATCATAAGTTTACCAAATTTTATAATCAAAACGGATACCACCATGAATTTTCTTATCCTAGGACCCCTCAACAAAATGGGTTAGTTGAATGGAAAAATAGAACCCTAAAGAGGCTACTAGGACCATGTTGAACTAATATAATTTACCTAATAGGTTTTGGGCAGAAACAGTCAATACTGCCTACTATGTCCAAAATAGTGTTAGGATCTTTGTAACGGCTAGAGGGGGGGGGGTGATTAGCCTTTATCCGTTTCTACAAGCAAGTTAGCGGAAGCAATACAAATACGAATAAGAATACAAGTAAGACAATGATGAAAGCAACGCTAACACCCGATGTACGTGGTTCGGAGATGACGCTCCTACTCCACGGCAATCCGTAAGGTGGATTAGTCCTAGCCAAGCTTCACTATATTTTCCTTTGGATGAACCAAGGTGGAGAAACCTTTCTTACAATGCTCTCTTCTTCTTTACAATGATGGATGATTAAGAACTAGAGAAGAGGAGGTTTTGAATTGCTAAAACACTTGGGAAAGCTTGGTGAGCACGAGGGTGTAGATAGGAATGAGAGCACTAGCTTCACCAAGCTCTCCAAGGCCCCTTTTTATAGAAGAGGGGTTGTTTTTCCCGTTGGGCCTCGATCACGATCCGATGCTTACCATCACGATCGCCGGCCAACGACTCAACCGAGATCTCCGCGAGATTCAGAGTCAGAATTTCCAACGGCCAGTGATCACCGATCGATCCTCTCCATCACCAACCGATGGAGCGACAATGAGTGATCGCAGTGCCGCAATGAGCGCGACTACATTCTCGGCTCGCTTTTGCGTGATCACCGATCGCCATCGCTTGTCACGATCGATGGTAACATCACCGATCGCCATCGCCAAATCGTCGATTGATGGTCGTGGTTTCAACTCGATTCCCGAGTACCGATTAGTCGATCGATACATCGATCCGATCGATACTCATCAAGTGTGAGTAATTCACACTTGATTTTACACCCTAGACCTAGACTTAACCTTCTAGCTCCTCATTAAGCCTTGCGTCTTCAGGATCCCTCCGAGTCCGTGACTTGTTCATCCTTTGCGCTTGCTTCTAGGAGCTTCCTTTGGTTTTGTCATGTCTTGGGTTGCCAAATGCTTGGACTTTATGCCGCCAAGACTCCAAGTTTGGACTTATGCTGCCAAGACCTTACTTTGGACTTCCTTTGCCAAGGTTCACTTGGACTTTATGCTGCCAAGACTACAAGCTTGGTCTTACGCTGCCAAGTCCATCCCTTTGACTTTCCTTGCCAAGATCATACTTGGTCTTCCTTTGCCAAGGTTCACTTTGGACCTTACGCTGCCAAGACTACAAGCTTGGTCTTATGCTGCCAAGTCCGTCCCTTGGACTTTCCTTGCCAAGATCATACTTGGACTTCTCTTTTACCAAGGCTTCATCCTTGGATCCCACATCACTTAAACATATTACATGATTAGATCACAAAACATTGCCTAACTTAGATGATTATCCAAACATCAAAACATATATAAATGCTTGGAGCATTGTTGCACCAACAATCTCCCCTTTTTTGATGTTTGGCAATCATTTAAGTTAGGTATTTAAAAATACGCACATAATCATATTTTCAATATGAATTATAACTTAAACACTCCTTCTCCCCCTTTGACATATATCAAAAAGAGAAGGATTCAAACAAAAAAAAAATGTGTTGGATCTTGGACTAAGGTATAAGATTGAAATTAAGCTCCCCCTTAATCCAAGATATGCTTTATAATGTGTAAACAATATTTGAAGCAAAGAATAACAAAACTTCAAGGATTAAGTCCTAACTTTGCACCAACAATGGATTTTGGGGATGAAAAAGATATAATTTATGAAACTCCCCCTAAAACACTGCAATAAACAGTCCTAAAACTTTGTGTATATGCAATATTATCATACTATAGTTTTAGGACGTCAAAGATACACTAAATACCAGAAAATGGAGCTGTTTATCAGAAAATACAGTGTATCAGTCGACTGGTTTCTGAACCAGTCGACTGCTACGCCTGAAATCAAAATTTCAGCCTTTTCAGCCCAACTTCAGAAATGCATTAGAAATTCTAGAAACCTCGAAAAATCACGAAATTTTGTGTACATATTTATGAGATCATACTTTATTAAGGAAAAATAGTTTGAAAAATATATGTTTTCCATATTTCAATATTGATACAAACTTGGAACCTAACAAAAGTTCTAAAGATTTTGCAAACTTTGTATCACTTTTGTGTTCCACTTGAAAACTATTTTTCAAAATATGATGAACATAGTTTAAACTATATATAATTTGGAATTTCCAACCATGTTCTTAGAGCTATGTATTCATTACTTGAATACAAGTCTTCCCAATGATTGGTCCATAAGGTATTCATGTCTCTAGGTGTGTCATTGGCTCATAGTAATGCATCATAACAAGCATGATGAGCCAAGTACACCTTCCCTATCATCTCACATGTTTCTAAGTGTCTCAATACAAAATTCAAGGTTTCTTAAGGCTTTTGTGAGATGTATCAAGGTATAACGCTAACATATAAATATAGGATCATGCATACCTATAATTTTACTCTACAAAGCACATACCAAGCTCTCTCCTTAATGATGAAAATTCGGTTTCGGGAAGAGCTTTGGTGAAGATATCGGCAAGGTTGGACTTAGATTCTACATAATTTAGTTCAATGTCCCCTCTTGCCACATGATCTCTTATGAAGTGATGTTTCACTTCATTGTGCTTGGTCCTAGAGTGATGTACCGGATTTTTGGTCAAGTTGATGGTATTCACATTATCACAATAAACTTTAATGTTAGAGTAGTGTAGCTCATAGTCCACAAGGGTATGCCTCATCCAAAGTAATTGAGCTACACAACCACCCATAGTCACATATTCGGCTTCGGTGGTTGATAAAGCAACACAATGTTGCTTCCTACTACTCCAACTAACTAGGGAGGACCCAAGAAATTGGAATCCACCACTAGTACTCTTCCTATCCAATTTGCACCCGGCATAATCGGAATCGGTATAGCCAAGCAATTCAAACGACCTAGTCCTAGGATACCAAAGTCCTACATTTAGGGTGCCTTTAATATATCTTAAAATTCTCTTAACGGCTACTAAATGTGATTCTTTGGCACAAGATTGGTATCTTGCACACATACCTACCGCAAATAAGATATCGGGTCTACTAGCGGTTAGGTATAGTAGGCTACCAATCATACTCCTATAAAGTTTAAGATCAATTGATTTACCTTCATGATCACTATCTATTCTAGTGCTAGTGGCCATAGGAGTGGTTACAATTTTGGCATTTTCCAAATCAAATTTCTTGATCATTTCATTTGCATATTTGGTTTGATAAATGTGAATCCCGTCATTAGTTTGCTTGACTTGTAAACCTAGGAAAAAGGTAAGCTCTCCAACTAAACTCATTTCAAATTCATTTTCCATGTTTTTTATAAAATCTTGGAGAAGATCATCATTTATTGACCCAAAAATAATGTCATCAACATATACTTGGGCTATGAATATATCCTTTAATGTTGACTTTATAAACAACGTTTGATCTACTTGGCCTCTTCTAAAATCCTTAGAAATTAAGAAAGATGACAATCTTTCATACCATGCCCGAGGAGCTTGTTTTAACCCATATAATGCTTTCCTAAGCTTACATACATGGTTTGGATAATCTATGTTCTCAAATCCAAGTGGTTGCTCTACATATACTTCCTCCTTAATATAACCATTTAAGAATGCCGATTTAACATCCATTTGGTAAAGTTTAAATCTCATATAGGAAGCATACCCTAAGAGAATTCTAATAGATTCTAACCTAGCAACCGGGGCATAAGTCTCATCATAGTCAAGCCCCTCAACTTGATTAAATCCCCTAGCAACCAACCTAGCCTTATTTCTAGTGATATTTCCTTGGTCATCTAGCTTATTCCTAAAGACCCATCTTGTAGTAATTATGGTGCTATCATTGGGTCTAGGTACTAATTCCCATACTTGACTTCTCTCAAATTGGGCCAATTCATCTTGCATTGCCAAAATCCAATCCGGATCATGTAATGCATCATTGATCGATTTGGGCTCAATTTGTGAAATAAGAGCTACTTGACTAGTAGGAGGTCTATGAAATGACCTAGTTCTTACTCCTTGAGATAGATCTCCTACTACTTGGTCAAGTGGATGATCTTGATGAACTCTTAGGGTTCTAGAAGGGGTTTCAAATTGATCATTATTATCTTCTACCCTCCTTTCATCATCGGAATCTCCTCTTTCTCCCCCTTGATCATTACCCCTTATGGTCAAGTTTTGAAGTTTTTGGGTAATGCCTTGATTATTGTCATTAATATCCTTATCAATGGAGGACTTTCTAGGGTAGGTACTAGTGGTTTCATCAAATTGAACATTAGAAGATTCCTCAATTCCTTGGGTTCTCTTATTGTAGACTCTATACCCTCTACTTGTGGATGAGTATCCAACTAGGATTCCCTCATCCGCTTTGGATTCAAATTTTCCTAAGTTATCCTTGGTGTTTATAATATACACTTTACATCCAAAGACTTTGAAATAATGAATTGTGGGGATAGTCCCATTCCATAATTCAAATGGTGTCTTTCCTAAAAACCTATGGATTTGAATCCTATTTTGGATATAGCAAGCGGTATTAACCGCTTCCGCCCACAAGTAGCTAGGTAAAGAATATGCATTAAGCATAGGCCTAGCCACCTCTTGTAAGGAACGATTTCTCCTTTCCACCACCCCATTTTGTTGGGGTGTTCTAGGACAAGAGAACTCATGCTTTTACCCTTGCTCTAAACAAAATTGTGAAAATTTTGAGTTCTCAAATTCACCACTATAATCACTACGGATCCGGTTGATTTTGAGACTCTTTTCATTTTCAACCCTTTTACTAAATCCTATGATTATTTCTAAGGTATCATCCTTATGTTTCATAAAGTAGACCCAAGTATATCTAGAAAAATCATCTACTATAACCAAACAATATTTGTTACCACTTAAAGATGGAGTACTATGGCAATCAAATAAGTCAAGATGCAATAATTCTAATGGTAAGGAAGTATTAGTTAAGGTTTTACCTTTGTGTGATGCCTTTGTTTGTTTTCCTTCTTGGCATGCATCACACATCTTGTTTTTGACATACTTGATCTTTGGTAGCCCTTTGACCAACTCCATCTTGGCTACCTTGGCTATGTTTTTCATGTTGATGTGCCTCAATCTCCTATGCCATAGCCAACTTTCTTCTTCTTTTGCAACAAGACACTTAGTAGAAATGTTAGAAGCATATGAAAGATCAACATAATAAATATTTGACTTCCTATATCCCACTAACATACAATCATTTAATTCCTTGTGCCTAATCATGCATTTAGAGGATTCAAATGAGACATGATAGTTTGCATCACAAAGTTGATTAACACTTAATAAATTAAATTTCATATTTTCAACTAGTAAGACTTTGTGAATGACAATTTTAGGGGATACCTCAATTGTACCTCTACCTAATATCTTGAGTTTTCCACTATTCTCAAAGGACACCGCTCCCTTCTTCACATACTTAATTGTGGAGAACTTGCTCACATCCCCGGTCATATGTGTTGAGCAACCGCTATCCATAATCCACATACCTTGCTCTCCTACCTAAATCTCATGAAAAACACAAGCTTTTGGTACCCAAACATTTGGACCGGTAACATTAAGTAAAAACTTCTTAGGTACCCATGCTTTCTTAACCTTTCCCTTAATGGTTGCTTTCCTATTAATCCATGAAATATAAGCAACTTCTTTTTCTTTTGGCTTATATCCTAAACCGGCCTTATTGTAAACGGCTCTTTGTCGACTAAGGATCATATCAAGACATTTTGAGCCATTTGAAAATTTTTCTAAACATGTTTTTAATTCACTAACCTCATCCTTAAGTTTGTCATTTTCTTCCTTAAGCATGCAAGAATCAACATGTGAAGGTTTTTCATTCCTAATGGCCTTTAGTTCTACCTTCATGCTCTTAACCTTAGATTTAGACTTATCTAGAGCTTCTTTAAGATAGGCAATTGATTTATAGAGAAGCTTAACTTTGAGAGAGTTCATTACCTCATCGTCACTAGATGACGATTCATCACTTGAGGAATCTTCTTGGCTTGATGTATCGGAATCATCTCCTAGGGCCATGAGTGCCACATGCCGTGTGATGTGGCAAAGCTCATCATCGGAGGAGGAGTCTTCAACACTTGGTGTGTCCCATGTGGTTTGAGCTACCATAGCCTCCTTCTTCTTCTTCTCCTTCTTGTCCTTCTTTTTCTTTTCTTTTTCCTCCTTCTTCTTTAGCTCCGGGCAATTTGGCTTTATGTACCCCTTCTTGTTGCAAGCATGGCAAATCACATTGTTATTGAAACTTGAATTACCACTAAACTTACCTTTTGAAGAATGAGACCCCTTCCTTGCTTCTCTACTCTTGAACTCCTTTGATTTCCTATAGAGCTTCTTGACAAAATTGGCCATCTCACTAGATGAGTCTTCATCACTACTTGAGTTATGCTCCGATTCGGATGATGATGATACTTCTTTTCTTTCCTTCTTCTTCTTTTCCTTCTTTTCAACAAATAGAGCTAAACTCTTTTCCTTAGAGGACATGTTAGTTTGCTCATGTAATTCAAACTAACAGAATAATTCATCAATTTTAATTTGAGAAAGACCCCTAGTTACCTTAATGGCATCAACTATAGAAGTCCATAAAGAATTTCTAGGAAATGCTTGAAGTATGTATCTTACCAAGTCCCGGTTGTCAACTCGCTCACCTATGATGTGAAGTCCATTCACAATCTCCTTGAACCTTCCATGCATTTGGCTTACGGTTTCATGCATCTTCATTTGGAAGGCTTGAAGTTGTCCAATTAGTAGGTCCTTCTTGGCCCTCTTTGACTCCTTGGAACCTTCATTTAGCTCAATGAGCTTTTCCCATAACTCCTTGGTGGATTCGAAAGGCCCCACCTTGTTGAGTTGCTCCATGGTAATGCCACATTGAATGGTGAGTACCGCCTTTGCATTTGATTCAAATTTCTTATTTATTTCCCTTGTTCAATCCTTGCTTGGAATAGGATTTCCATGTTCATCCACCGGTTCCTCGAAGCCATCTACAATGTTATGCCAAATTTCAATATTACTCATTAGATAGTACTTCATCCTACCTTTCCAATACGCAAAATGACTCCCATCGAAGAGCGGTAGCTTGGCGGTGCTATATCCCTCTTGAAGAGCCATTGATGCCTTGGTTGATGGTGAGATCTTCCAAGCTAACCTGGCTCTGATACCACTTGTTAGGATCTTTGTAACGGCTAGAGGGGGGGGGGTGATTAGCCTTTATCCGTTTCTACAAGCAAGTTAGCGGAAGCAATACAAATACGAATAAGAATACAAGTAAGACAACGATGAAAGCAACGCTAACACCCGATGTACGTGGTTCGGAGATGACGCTCCTACTCCACGGCAATCCGTAAGGTGGATTAGTCCTAGCCAAGCTTCACTATATTTTCCTTTGGATGAACCAAGGTGGAGAAACCTTTCTTACAATGCTCTCCTCTTCTTTACAATGATGGATGATTAAGAACTAGAGAAGAGGAGGTTTTGAATTGCTAAAACACTTGGAAAAGCTTGGTGAGCACGAGGGTGTAGTTAGGAATGAGAGCACTAGCTTCACCAAGCTCTCCAAGGCCCATTTTTATAGAAGAGGGGTTATTTTTCCCGTTGGGTCTCGATCAGTCGACAGATGCTTACCATCAGTCGACTGCCGCCGAAGCCAACGGCTTCTGAACTGAGATCTCCGCGGAGATTCGTAGCCACAATTTCCAATGGACAGGTGATCAGTCGACTGATCCCTCCATCAGTCGACTGATGGAGCGATCAGTCGAGTGATCGCAGGCCGCAGTCGAGTATGACTACATTCTGTGCTCGTTTTTGCGTTAATCCAGACATCGTCTATTCCGCGGCTACTCGTAGAATAGAGGATGGTCGCTTGAACAACTAGTTTGTTCAAGTGACCTCTCTAAACGAATAGCACGACGATGACTTGGTGGTTTTGGCAATCCCTTTTGTCTAGGATTAAATTTTTTTAATCCGGGGACATCGAAGGGATCACCATGGACAAGCTACCGAGGCAAAGTGGGAAGCGAAGTTTTCCCTCACAGACTCGATAAGCAAAACCCTTCAATTGGTATCAGAGCCAAGGTTTCCGGTTTTGTGTGTTTAGGATTCGATTAATTTTTATGCACTTTTTCATATATTATATGTGTCGAATAATAGTAGGATATGCGTAGTTTAACTCTTTGGTTGCAGGCATAAGATCCGACTATTATGGCCATATGTGTGTATGTGATTGTATGTGTGTAAATATTTATTTTGTTGAATCCTCGGGGTTGACGAGGCTAGTATTTAGTTTTTGTAAATTAAATACGACATTGTTTAGCCACTCTTTATTTTATTTTACTTTCTATCTAGATTTCATGTACACTCCCTCGTGGAGTATAGGATCGATGGATGTAAATTAAAATAGGTTTTAGTCTCGGCTCGAATCTCCAGATGGCTCGTATATGGCGTATAAGAAGCGGACGAGATGGCGATGCGATGGGAGTCATATTGAAGACAAAAGCCATAATAGTTGGAAAATAATTTATTTTTCATATTTATTGATTTTTGTTTGATATGCATGTCGTAGGCTAGGAAAATTCCTCAATTTCAAATTACTAAGTGGGAGAGGGAATTTTTTTTTAAATTCCCACGGCCTCCATTATGATTTGACATGTGATGCAAACAAACTTGCGCGTTGGCTCTGAGTGCCTTCCTCCCCATCGGATGGGTTTGTTTGCGGATCACAAGGTCGAATATGGTTATAGGAAATTATTAAGGAGCGTGTGTACTTGCCCATCGTAAGGCACATAACCCGAGATAATTACCTTAGTACCAAGTAATGGTGAACACTTAGATACAAATATAAGTATCCTCTCCATCGGAGTCACTGCTTTTACTTGTAGGGCCAAAGAGGAACCAACTATTAATTTTACTTGTCAACAAGATAGTAAAATTAATGGGTAAAACCTCCTCTTACAAATGTAGAATTCGTATACGTCCACACTATCGTGGCATACAATATTCTCGGTGTTTTGAGTTGTTGGTTAATTTTAAAATTTTATTGTTTGAGGAATCAATAATTTTTTGAAATCTAATGTTTTGATTTATGTGATTCTTAGGTTTTCTTTCAAAATGACTTTCAACCCACTTGCTGTGATACTGAAAGAGAACAAACTTACTGGACCCAACTATGTAGATTGGAAGAGGAATCTAGACATTGTCTTGACTACTGAGGAATACAAATATGTACTCCTCGACGAGTGCCCTCCCAAGCCTGCAGATAATTCTGGGGAAAAGGAGAGAGAGAGCTATAAGAAGTGGATCAAGGCCGATGAGATGGCGCGATGTTACATTTTGGCATCTATGTAAAATGTACTGCAACATCAGCATCAAGCCATGTCCACTACTTATGATATGATGCTCAATCTCAAGGAGCTTTTCGGACACCAGAATCGGGCTGTGAGGCAAGAGGCCATGAGAAACTTGATGACGACCACCATGGTCGAGGGAACACCCGTGAGGGATCATGTTCTCAAGATGATGGCTCATTTGAATGAGCTGGAGGTCCTAGGAGCTGAGATCGATGGGGAGACCCAGGTCGATATCATACTCCAGTCTCTACCTAGGAGTTTTGAGCAGTTTCGCCTCAACTACAACATGAACAAGAGGTTATATTCGTTGGCGGAACTTCTGACAGAACTCCATGCGATAGAGGGACTATTTTGTCGGAGTGCTCAGGCGCATGTCGTGGTGACCCAGAAGGTTTCTACTTCTAAGCCGAAAGGCAAGAAGAAGAAGAAACAAACCGGGGCGAAGGCGGTGGGAGGTACTCAGGGAGGAGTGAAGAAGTCGAAAGGCAAGTGCTTCACTTGTAAGTAGACTGGACACTGGAAGAAGGACTGCCCCAACCGCAAGAACAAAGGTATATCTTTTGGTCTAGTCGTTGAAACATGTTTAGCGGTGTTATCTACCAGCACCTGGTGTATAGATACGGGAGCCACTGATCATGTCTGCAATACTTTGCAGGGGTTCCAAGAAACCAGACGACTGGCTGAGGGAGAGATTACCGTGTACTTGGGCGATGCCACGAAGGTGGTGGCTGTGTTAGTGAAAGCCCTAGAGCCAATCATGTGATGATTATTGTATGGACTTTATTGTATCATATTCCTATTTATAAAGGCATGGTTATTATATTTACTTATATTGGTGGCAAATAACTAAATATAATAATGTCCTTGAGTAGTAGGTTCTTATCTATATCAATCGATTGGTTGAATCGATAATGAGATGATATAGAGAACACTACTCTTAATCATTCCTAGTCGAGTATTAACATTCAGGGACAATGTTAATGCATAGAGACTAGCATGTAGGTCAACAAGATGACTTGATCTCACAAGTCATGGATATGAGATATCAAGTTGACACATGGGTATGCATTGGAGAATGTATACTGAATGACCCGCCATGAGAAAGTATCATGGATCATTATATGAGTGTCATATACTTTCTCATGTGGCTATTAGTATGACTATTAGTCCTTAATATGAGATATTGAGCTCATTTGATTAGAGTGAGTCTACTTGGAGTTCAAGATTTAGATTGTACCGAGGATGACACGGTCTATGCCTCGATTGGTCAATCTAGATGTCAAGGATAGAGGGACATTGTCACATATTGTGAGAGTCACAATTAGTAGTCACAAAGGTGATGTTGGAGCTCAACATTCTTGTAACTTGGGTAGCAATGATGTGTTGCTAGATACCGCTCATTGCTTATGTTCCTAAATCGGTTTAGAGACATTGCCAACGTTACAAGAACCTATAGGGTCACACACATAAGAGCAATTAGATGGAGATTAGGTTCATATGATGAACCATGAGGATTAGGTTCATAGGATGAACCAAATTGGATTAAGAGTAATCCAAATTAGACTAATTGAGTTAGACTCAAGTTGATTCAAGTGTTGAATGAGTCTAATTTATATTTGATTCATCAAATCAATTTAAATTAATGAATAGAGATTCATTAAATTAAATTGACTTGAGTCAAATGGTTAGATTTGATCAACCATGGGAGATTAGAGGTCAAGTTTGACTTGACTTGAGAGGGAAGATGAAAGGTCAAGTTTGACTTGACCAAATGCCATGTCATGATGATGACATGGCATGGCCGGCCAATGATGATGCTCCATATCATCATTGACTTGGTCAATTGGTGCCACATCATGAGGGAGACCAAGGGTCATGGGAGTTACATGCATGCATGTAACCCCCCCTTCCATGAAGTGGCCGGCCACTTTGGGGGTTATGTGTGGTGAATTCATTTGGTGAGTTACACTCTTAACTTCATCTTCAACCTTGGTGCTCTTTCTCTCAAGCTCTACCTCTCCCAACCTCTCCTTGGCCGAAATTCCTAAAGGAGTGCTAGCACACTAGGCATTTTTCTCCACCTATTGCTTGTGTGGATACCAATAGAGGAGTGTGCACTTGACACTCTCGAGTTCCGGCGAACTTTTGGACGAGCGGGATAAGCGAAGGGCATCGCTACGAGGGTAATGTTCTAACCTCTTAGATCTAAGGTAGATCTAGGGTTTTTTGTAAGCACATACATGTTTTTATATTTTTTATACTTCTGCGGATCCGTGGCGGGCTTCGAGGTTTCCATGAAGCAGCGGTTTTTGCGGCTCGGAAAAACCCAACAGTGGTATCAGAGCCACGTGCGAAGCATGTATGTGTTTCGTTTTTGTAATTTTTGTATTAGATATAAAAATTATAGATTTATATGTTTCTGTAAATTTCCTAATTTTATAGAATTTTTGGGTATTTTTCTCAAAGAGTCGAAGCAACAAGTGTTGGGACACTTGTAGGCTTCAACCGTCGAGAAAAACTCTCCGAAACGGTGAGTTCTCGCTTTAGGTTTTTGGGACAGCGACTTAAGTCACTGTAGGATCATAGTAGGGACACTCGCAAAGTTAATTTTGCGAGTATGGGCGCTGCCCTATCCTCGAAAGGGGCTTTGTCCCGCGATCGCGCCCAGAAACCGCTTAGCGGGACCGTTACGGAGAGGTGACTCATTAATTTGAAAAATAAAATTAGGAAAAATTATAGAAATTTCTGTAAAAATACATAATTTAGAATTATGTATTATTATGTGATTTTCATGGCCCAATGACCCCAATTTGATTGGATTATGTGTGTTGTAATTCATAATACGGCTTGCATGCCGTTTTGTGGTTGTGCGTGTTGTATAGTGTATGCGACCTGCGCGTCGTACCTCTTCTTTTGATATTCTAGTTGTAATTAGTTTTTATACTCGAATGTAACTCGAGTTTCATATTTGTAATATACAAAATGGAGCGGTGGAAAGTCCACTCGAAGACGAGATTACGAGAAGGGTGACGACGACACATGGCGGTCAAAGGAAGCGCTTGGAGAAGCCGCTAGCCTTAGGTTGACCGTCCGATATTCTCATTGGCTTGAGAAGATCGTAGTAGGGCCATGACTATATCACATTTATTTATATATATATATGTTGATATATATATATATATATATTTAATTGATTTTGCTTGTATGTATGTGATGCATGCTAGTAGAATAATGTATGTATGTATATGATGCATGCTAGGATAATTTTCTTGTATGTATATGATGCATGCTAGAATAATGAATGTATGTATATGATGCATGCTAATATAGGATAATAAAGGCCTAAATGCATATAAGATACACATTACGATTAGATTAGATCATAATCGAATCAACTCGAAAATGCCTACCGAGCCTTGATACCCATCACTACCTCGATCATTTGTTGTTGTTGAATCTGCCAAAGCAGAGCAACGCATATTATCTTGGTAGGGTGCGGAGGGACAATCTTGGTCCCGCCTATCACGCTTGGGTTAGAGTAAGCTCAATTAGATTGAGCAAAACTAGTTAAACTCAATTGGATCGAGTAGAACTATAGGCATATTCCAATCGTTGGAACGATAGGTCAAGATCGCATTTACACTAAATCTTGGGCGATTTAGCCAAAGCTAACTCAAGGTCTTTTGTAAATGTGGGTCTTGATCCTATAAACAAGAGTTGCATAGAGATGTAATCGGTAATGTGTTACCCACCGATCGTACTAAGTCTTGGGCGATTTAGCCAAAGCTAACTCAAGGCTTAGTATGATGTGAATCTTGTCCCGCAAGAATTATAGCTAGTTTGTATGAATCTAGTAAATGTGGTTTGACCACATCCATAACTCGATTCTACAAAATTCCTATAATTCAGTGGGAGCATCATTTGATTAAAGGCCTAATTAAATGATAAAAGGAATATGATATTAATTCTCTGCATTGTATGTTGTAGATAACTATGTCGACAACCACGAACACTCTCTCTCTGCGATCTGTCCTTGAGAAGGACAAGCTCAATGGAGCAAATTTCCTGGACTGGTACAGGAACTTGAGAATTGTTCTCACCCAAGAAAGGAAGTTGTACGTCCTGGAGCAGCCCATTCCGGAGGCACCTCCTGCCAGTGCCTCGCGAGCTGACAAAGATGCTTACAAGAAGCATCAAGATGATGCATTAGATGTGTCATGTCTAATGCTCGTGACCATGAACTCTGAGCTTCAGAAGCAACATGAGTTCATGAATGCTTATGATATGGTTGGACATCTTCGTCAACTATATCAAGGACAAGCTAGGCATGAGAGATATGAAGTCTCTAAGGCATTATTTGGGTCCAAGATGCAAGAAGGGACTCCTGTAGGTACATATGTACTCAAGATGATTGGGTACGTAGAAAACCTACAAAGGCTGGGATTCCCACTTGGCCAAGAGCTGGCCACTGACCTGATCTTGCAATCTTTGCCACAAGCCTTCAATCAATTTGTCATGAATTATAACATGAATGAAATTGATAAGCCATTGAAATAAATGCTCAAAGATGTTGAGAATCACTGAGCTTAACCTTAAGAAGGGTAAATCGACACCATTTTGATGGTGCGAGGAAGAAGAAAGGCAAGGCAAGCCTAAAGGTAAGGGAAAGTCCCAAGCCAAGGGCAAAGGCAAAGAACTTAAACCCAAAGGAGGGGTAGCCAAGGAAGGGGCTTGCTTCCCGCAAGGAAGCAGACCTGAGCGTAAGCTCGCAAGGCATACCTGGAAGATCTTAAGAAGAAAAGTGAGACTTCTACTTCAGGTATAAATGTTATAGAAGTCAATCTATCTATTTCTTCATCATGGGTATTAGATACCGGATGTGCATATCACATTTGTACCAATGTGCAGGGGCTGAAAAATAGCAGGGCATTGACAAAGGGCGAGGTGGACCTACGAGTAGGCAATGGAGCAAGGGTTGCTGCTGTTGCTGTAGGAACTTATGATCTATCTCTGCCCTCTGGGCTTGTACTAGAATTAAATGAATGTTGTTATGTGCCTGCCTTAACTAAGAACATCATTTCAGTTTCTTGTTTGGACAAGAAAGGTTTTTCATTTATAATAAAGAACAAATGTTGTTCAGTTTATTTAAATGATATGTTCTATTGTAGTGCACCTCTAATGAACGGACTCTACTTTCTAGACTTAGAGAGCCCTATCTATAATATAAGGACCAAGAGGTTCAAGTCAAATGAGTTGAATCAAACATATCTCTGGCATTGTCACTTAGGTCACATAAATGAGAGTCGCTTATCTCAGCTCCATAAGAATGGGCTGCTAGACTCATTTGATTTTGAATCATATGAGACATGCGAGTCTTGCCTTTTAGGCAAGATGACCAAGACTCCCTTTAGTGGACATAGCGAAAGAGCAATAGATTTGTTAGGACTTATACATAGTGATGTATGCGGTCCTTTCAATGTTGCTGCTAGAGGTGGTTACAGGTACTTCATTACATTTACTGATGACTTCAGTAGATATGGTTATGTGTATTTTATGACACATAAATCAGAATCCTTTGAAAAGTTCAAAGAATTCAAGAATGAAGTACAAAATCAGCTTGGCAAGAGTATTAAGATACTTCGATCAGATCGAGATGGAGAATACCTTAGCCATGAGTTTCGTGACTATCTAGCTGAGTGTGGGATTCTATCCCAACTTACTCCTCCTGGAACACCACAGTGGAATGGTGTATCCGAAAGGAGGAATCGTACCCTATTAGATATGGTACGATCTATGATGAGTCACACAGATCTTTCTATATCCTTTTGGGGATATGCTCTAGACACAACAGCCTTTACCCTTAACCGTGTACCATCCAAGGCTGTGATAAAGACACCATATACGATATGGACAGGGAGAAATCCCATGATGTCTTTTATGAGGATTTGGGGTTGTGAGGCTTACGTTCGACGTCAAGTCTCAGACAAACTGGGACACAAATCCGATAGGTGTTATTTTGTTGGATATCCCAAGGATACAAAGGGATATTACTTCTACATTCCCAGTCAGCACAAAGTGTTTGTGGCAAAGACTGGAGTTTTTCTAGAAAGGGATTTTGTTTCTAGAAAAACTAGTGGGAGTACCTTCGATCTTGAAGAAATTCAAGATAAGGACCATAGCACTGAGGCCTTGATGGAGGTTGAACAGGAACCACAAAGTGTTGTGGGTGATGAGGTTATTGCACAAAGAGTTGTGGAACAACCACCTATTCATGTAGACCTACCTCTTCGCAGATCTGATAGGGTACGTCGTCAGCCTGAGAGATATTCATTTCTCTTGTATGACCATGATGACGTAATGCTCATTGAGAATGAGCCTACCTCCTATCAGGAAGCTGTGATGAGCCCAGATTCTGAGAAATGGCTAGAGGCCATGAGATCCGAGATGGAATCCATGTACACCAACCAAGTATGGACTTTGGTTGATCCACCTGAAGGGGTCAAACCCATTGGGTGTAAGTGGGTCTTTAGGAGAAAGACTGACATGGATGGACTTACGCATACCTATAAGGGCCGATTGGTGGCTAAAGGTTTCAAGCAAATTCATGGTATTGACTATGATGAAACCTTTTCTCTAGTGGCGATGTTTAAGTCCATTCGGATCTTGCTTGCTATTGCAGCATACCACGATTATGAGATCTGGCAGATAGATGTCAAAACTGCGTTTCTGAATGGAAACTTGCTAGAGGATGTGTACATGACACAACCTGAGGGTTTTGTAGATCCACAGCATACTGGGAAGGTATGCAAGCTGCAAAGGTCCATTTATGGGCTAAAGCAAGCTTCTCGGAGCTGGAATCTTCGATTCGATGATGCGATCAAACAGTTTGGTTTCATCAAGAATGAAGATGAACCCTGTGTCTACAAGAGGGTTAATGGGAACACAGTTGTCTTCCTTGTATTGTATGTGGATGACATACTGCTCATTGGGAATGACATCCCTTCGCTACAGTCTGTGAAGACTTGGCTCGGGACGTGCTTCTCAATGAAAGACTTAGGTGAAGCAGCCTGTATTCTAGGCATCAAGATCTATAGAGATATATCTAAGAGATTGCTTGGCCTAAGTCAGAGTACATACATTGACACGGTATTACTTCGGTTTGCCATACAGAATTCCAAGAAAGGACTTCTACCGATGTCACATGGTGTGAGTCTTTCGAAGACTCAAAGTCCCTCTTCTAGAGAGGAGAGAGACCACATGGATAAGATCCCTTACGCATCTGCTATAGGATCTATCATGTACGCCATGCTATGTACTCATCTTGATGTCTCGTATGCTTTGAGCATGACGAGTAGATACCAGTAAGATCCAGGTGAGCGTCACTGGATAGCAGTCAAGAATATTCTTAAGTACTTGAGAAGAACTAAAGAATATTTATTGATATTTGGAGGCAATGAGGAGCTAGCTGTAAAGGGTTACAGCGATGTCAGCTTCCAAACTGACCAGGATGATTATAGATCGCAGTCAGGGTTCGTGTTTTGCTTGAATAGTAGCGTTGTGAGCTGGAAGAGTTCCAAGCAGGACACAGTTATTGATTCTACAACAGAGGCCGAATATATCGGTGCTTCCATCTCATTCGAGAGATTGTCGATAGAGGAGATGTGAAGATTTGCAGAGTACCCACAGAGGCTAACATCGCAGATCCCTTGACCAAAGCTTTGGCACAGAAAAAGCATGATGGTCACACTAGGTCATTGGGTATTAGATACTACAGTGATTGGCACTAGTGCTAGTGGGAGATTGTTAGTGAAAGCCCTAGAGTCAATCATGTGATGATTGTTGTATGGACTTTATTGTATCATATTCCTATTTATAAAGGCATGGTTATTATATTTACTTGTATTGGTGGCAAATAACTAAATATAATAATGTCCTTGAGTAGTAGGTTCTTATCTATATCAATCGATTGGTTGAATCGATAATGAGATGATATAGAGAACACTACTCTTAATCATTCCTAGTCGAGTATTAATATTCAGGGACAATGTTAATGCGTAGAGACTAGCATGTAGGTCAACAAGATGACTTGATCTCACAAGTCATGGATATGAGATATCAAGTTGACACATGGGTATGCATTGGAGAATGTATACTGAATGACCCGCCATGAGAAAGTATCATGGATCGTTATATGAGTGTCATATACTTTCTCATGTGGCTATTAGTATGACTATTAGTCCTTAGACCTGAAGTCACCATGGTTCCCTACATAAGGAGTTGCATACTTTGGCTTCGTCAAACGTCACCCGTAAATGGGTGGACTATAAAGGCGATTACTGGGTATGTAATAAATTATGCGGAGGGATGTGAGTGATGTAGATGGGATCTATCCCTCCTATATGACGGGAGTGACATCGATATTCTTGATAGAGTAAGACCACGAAGTGCATGGCCATGCCCAAATGAGTCAATATGAGATATTGAGCTCATTTGATTAGAGTGAGTCTACTTGGAGTTCAAGATTTAGATTGTACCGAGGATGACACGGTCTATGCCTCGATTGGTCAATCTAGATGTCAAGGATAGAGGGACATTGTCACATATTGTGAGAGTCACAATTAGTAGTCACAAAGGTGATGTTGGAGCTCAACATTCTTGTAACTTGGGTAGCAATGATGTGTTGCTAGATACCGCTCATTGCTTATGTTCCTAAATTGGTTTAGGGACATTGCCAACGTTACAAGAACCTATAGGGTCACACACATAAGAGCAATTAGATGGAGATTAGGTTCATATGATGAACCATGAGGATTAGGTTCATAGGATGAACCAAATTGGATTAAGAGTAATAAAAATTAGACTAATTGAGTTAGACTCAAGTTGATTCAAGTGTTGAATGAGTCTAATTTATATTTGATTCATTAAATCAATTTAAATTAATGAATAGAGATTCATTAAATTAAATTGACTTGAGTCAAATGGTTAGATTTGATCAACCATGGGAGATTAGAGGTCAAGTTTGACTTGACTTGAGAGGGAAGATGAAAGGTCAAGTTTGACTTGACCAAATGTCATGTCATGATGATGACATGGCATGGCCAGCCAATGATGATGCTCCATATCATCATTGACTTGGTCAATTGGTGCCATATCACGAGGGAGACCAAGGGTCATGGGAGTTACATGCATGCATGTAACCCCCCCCCCTTCCATGAAGTTGCCGGCCACTTTGGGGGTTATGTGTGGTGAATTCATTTGGTGAGTTACACTCTTAACTTCATCTTCGCACGGATCCGTGGCCGGGGCTTCCGAGGTTTCCGCAATGCAA
Organism: Wurfbainia villosa; assembly: GCA_025175895.1. Classification (NCBI taxonomy): domain Eukaryota; kingdom Viridiplantae; phylum Streptophyta; class Magnoliopsida; order Zingiberales; family Zingiberaceae; genus Wurfbainia; species Wurfbainia villosa. Next base: position 112,892,604 of record CM045988.1, read on the forward strand.
AAAGCGGTTTTTGCGGCTCGAAAAAACCCAACAGGCTGTTGTAGTCGGAGATGTTCATTTATCTTTTGAGAAAAATAAACTTTTGGTTCTTAAGAATTGCCTTTATGTACCCTTATTTAGAAAGAATTTAATTTCGATTTCTAAATTATTTATGGATGGATATTCTATTTCTTTTAATGGCAGAGTTGTTATAAGAAGGAATAGGGACATTATCTGTTCGGGTGCATTGATAGGAAATTTGTACACACTTGAACCAAAACCTCCCACGATGCAAATTGAAGTTAATAACTCATCTTCTAATTCCAATAAGGGAAAAGAACCTTCGATGATGAACCAAACATATCTTTGGCATCTTAGGCTTGGTCACATTAACCTAATTCAAGGTTGATATGGGTTCATTAGTGGTGGAGGATCTCCCAACCTGTGAATCTTGCTTGGAGGGTAAGATGACCAAGAGGTCTTTTAAGGCCAAGGGGTATAGAGCCAAAGATGTGTTAGAATTGGTTCATTCTGATTTGTGTGGGTCCTATGTCTATCCAGGCTAGAGGTGGTTTTGAGTATTTTGTCTCTTTTATAGACGATTACTCAAGATATGGATACATTTACTTGATGCGCCGCAAGTCTGAATGCTTTGACAAGTTCAAAGAATTCAAGGCTGATGTGGAGAAACGTCAAGGTAAAAGTATCAAGACACTATGATCTGATCGTGGTGGTGAGTACCTCTTGGGAGAGTTTAGGAACTACTTATCAGAGGCTGGGATTCAATCCCAATTGACTGCACCTGGCACACCCCAGCAGAACGGTGTAGCAGAGCGAAGGAATATGACTTTTATGGAGATGGTTAGATCGATGATGAGTTATTCTGACTTGCCAGATTCGTTCTGAGGATATGCTCTGGATACGGCGGTGTATATTCTGAACTTGGTACCATCTAAATCAGTACCTTCTATTCCCATAAAGTTGTGGACTGGGCGAAAGCCTAGTCTAAGACATATTCGGATATGGGGGAGTCCAGCACATGTGCTGAAGGAAGATGATGGTAAGTTGGAACCTCGTACAGAAGTACGCATGTTCATTGGCTATCCCAGGGGAATGAAGGGTGGATTGTTTTATAGTTTTAGAGATCAGAGGGTGATCATTAGCACGAACGCCAGATTTCTAGAGGAAGACTATGTGATGAGCCACAAGCCCAAGAGTAAAATTGTTCTAGAGGAGTTAAAAGGGGAAGTCACTTCTTTAGTACCGCCGGTACAAGAGGATATATCACATGTCACTACACCGCGTGTCATAGAGGATACACATGTGATACCTCATCGTAGTGGGAGGGTTGTGAGACAGCCTGATAGATTCATGTTCTTGGGAGAATCTTTTGATTTGGTCCCTGGCGAACATGAACCTGATCCCTGGACATATGACGAGGCAATCCAAGATAAAGATGCAGTATCTTGGCAAAGTGCAATGAATGCTGAGATTAAATCTATGGATTCAAATCAGGTCTGGGAGCTTGTAGAACCACCCGATGGTGTAAAAACCATTGGATGCAAGTGGATCTACAAGAGAAAGAGAGGAATAGATGGGAAGGTTGAGACCTTCAAAGCGAGGCTTGTTGCGAAGGGGTATACTCAGAAAGAGGGTATCGATTATGAGGAGACCTTTTCGCCGGTAGCCATGATTAAGTCTATCTGGATTCTCTTATGCATAGCAGCTCATATGGATTATAAGGTGTGGCAGATGGATGTTAAGACAGCTTTCCTTAATGGAAGTCTTGAGGAAAACATCTACATGAAGCAACCAGAGGGATTCATTTCTAAAGGCAAAGAGCATCTTGTGTGTAAGCTTAATCGGTCCATTTATGGATTGAAGCAAGCTTCGAGGTCTTGGAACATCCGGTTTGATGAGGTGATCCAGTCTTATGGATTTATTCAAATTCCGGATGAGTCTTGTGTATACAAGAGATGTGACGGAAACGTAGTGGTATTTCTTGTACTATACGTAGATGACATTTTGTTGATTGGCAACAATATCAAGGTGTTATCGGACGTAAGGGTATGGTTGTCCAAACACTTTGATATGAAGGACTTGGGAGAGGTGGGACACATCCTTGGGATCAAGGTTATAAGGGATCGCAGGAAAAGGATGTTGTGCTTATCCCAAGCTTCATACATAGACACGATTATGGAGCGTTTTAGCATGCAGAACTCCAAGAAGGGTTTTCTACCTTTCAGGCATGGAGTTCCTTTATCTAAGGAGATGTGTCCTAGATCATTTGAGGAGATAGAGGAGATGAAGGCGGTTCCTTATGCTTCGGTAGTAGGAAGGCTCATGTATGCGATGCTCTGTACGAGACCAGATATCTACTTTGTCGTGGGCATGGTAAGCAGATATCACAGTAATCCAGGACAGGGACATTGGACTGCGGTAAAGCATATATTGAAGTACCTGAGAAGGACTAGGGATTATATGCTGGTTTACCGGGCAAACCAATTACTCCCTGTGGGTTACATGGATTCCAACTTCCAATCTGATAGGGATAATAGTAAGTCTACCTCAGGTTTTGTGTTTACTTTGGGAGGTGGAGCCATTGTTTGGAGGAGTGTCAAGCAGAAGTGCGTGGCGGACTCCACCATAGAAGCTGAGTATGTGGCGGCCTCTGAGGCGGCCAAAGAAGTTGTATGGCTCAAGAACTTCCTGATGGACATGGATGTGATTCCTGGTTTACCCAGAACTATCACAATTTATTGTGATAATAGTGGTGTAGCTGCAAACTCGAAGGAAACACATGCCCATAAGGCTAGTAAACACATAGAGCACAAGTACCACCTGATACGAGAAATCGTAAAGAGAGGAGAAGTTGTTGTGGCCAAGATTACATAAAAGGATAACCTGGCAGATGCTTTCACTAAGGCCCTTCCGGCAAGAGCTTTTGATAGGCATGTGGAGGGAATGGGGATCAGATGTATGGCACTTTGAGGACAGCATAGTCTTTTAGTATAAGTGGGAGATTGTAGAGATGTATACTCAAAAGTCTATCGTTTGTATGAACATCTTTATTTTGGAATAAGAATCACATGATCATTGTTTGCATATGGTTATGCAATATTGTCTAATACTTTACATTGTACATAACATGGTGTGTGGTGTCACACAGGAGATCATGTTATCGGCCCCTTGAAAACTATAAGTAAAGGCTCACAACCGAGATGGCTTTGGACAAACCATCAGAATGGTTGTAGTGTGATTTGGTATTGGTTTGTCTTGACCATAGAATCATACTAGTGTAATTTGTGTGTATTGAGCAGGACCGACATAGAGGTGATTCGATTTATTACTGACTATATAATCGAATCGAACCTTAGATATTATTTAGTGCATGCTCTTAATCCCGATATAATAACGGGCACATATACTTAGTACTCATCTCTTTGATTTACCAATGGGCGAGATTTATAGATTAAATCGATAGGCTCGGTAAGTTGGGAGATGATATTATTTATATGGTGTGTCGTTGATTATAGGAGGAAACCGTGTCCTATATATTAGGATGATGATGTCCCCTTGAGGAGCTCATAAGGTTCATTATGTAAACCCTACAGGTGGACTTGGTCCAGCATGATGAAAAGGTTGAGTGGTACTACTCAAGGAGTTAGATGTTGATTAATTAATGGTCAGTAAATTAATTAATCGACGGACATTCGAGATCTTAAACACGGGGAGAAAATATACAAATAATATATGGAGCCCATATTATCATATGGGGGTTGGTGAGGTAGATCAATGATGAACCTTTAGTGGATTGGATCATCATTAGTGGATCGAACTTTATGTGGGCTTGATCCATGGGTGGCCAAGATCCAACTCCTCCTCATGGTCCCTAATGTAGCCTATTAACACCTCATGATGCTTAGATCCAATGGATAGAAATAAAACTCTAAGATCCATAGGTAGAGATTAAATCTCTTAGATCCGACGGTTGAGATTAAATCCCTAGAACCAATAGAGGAGATTAATTCATAACTTATCCCTAACTCTATAAAAGGAGGCCATGGGAGTTGGCGTGGATGATAATCAAGAGATCTAGGGTTTTGGGCGGCAAGGGAGGGGAATCCTAGTTGAGATAGGATTAGGGTTAGGGTTTGGAAGCTAGGGTGGCACCAAATAAGGAAGGTGATTGTTTCTTCTTCCTCCTCTTGTGGTCGGCATCCAGATTGGTTTCCAGCCCCTTCCCAGCCCTTGGCCAGCACCCAAAAGCTCCCTTCTCCCTCTCCTTAGGTGGTGGAAACAAGATATAGGGTTTCCCTTTGTGTCTTGATTGTTTTCGATCATCTTCTCCACCTTCTAGTTGGCCGGCGGCAAGGAGATTGTATGCTCCTTGTTGGTTGGTTTTAGGGAGGAGAAAAAGCTTGTTTCTACTCTTCCTCTTGCTTTGGAAGAGCAAGGAAGGAAGATTTACGATCTAGGAGCTTCGACTTTTGGTAGATCGTCGCCCACACGACGTCCAAAAGGAGGAAGGTCATACATTAGAAGATCGAGAGGTATACCTATTCTACTTTCTTCTTTTGTTTGTTGCTTGTTTTTGTTTTTCAATTATAAGCATGTTACAAATCTATAAATGGCTAAATAATACTTGGATCCCGAGCATAAACACGAAAATCGGCGATCCGGACATCGTCTATTCCGCGGCTACTCGTAGAATAGAAGATGGTCGCTTGAACAACTAGTTTGTTCAAGTGACCTCTCTAAACGAATAGCACGACGATGACTTGGTGGTTTTGGCAATTCCTTTTGTCTAGGATTAAATTTTTTTAATCTGGGGACATCGAAGGGATTACCATGGACAAGCTACCGAGACGAAGTGGGAAGCGAAGTTTCCCCTCTCGGACTTGATAAGCAAAACCCTTCAATTGGTATCAGAGCCAAGGATTCCGGTTTTGTGTGTTTAGGATTTAGTTAATTTTTATGCACTTTTTCATATATTATACGTGCCGGATAATAGTAGGGTTTGCGTAGTTTAACTCTTTGGTTGCAGGCATAAGATCCGACTATTATGGCCATATGTGTGTATGTGATTGTATGTGTTTAAATATTTATTTTGTTGAATCCTCAGAGTTGACGAGGCTAGTATTTAGTTTTTGTAAATTAAATAAGGCATTGTTTAGCCACTCTTTATTTTATTTTACTTTCGATCTAGATTTCATGTACACTCCCTCGTGGAGTATAGGATCGATGGATGTAAATTAAAATAGGTTTTAGTCTCGGCTCGGATCTCCGGATGGCTCGTATATGGCGTAGGAGGAGCGGACGAGATGGCGATGCGACGGGAGTCATATTGAAGACAAAAGGCATAATAGTTGGAAAATAATTTATTTTTCATATTTATTGCTTTTTGTTTGATATGCATGTTGTAAGCTAGGAAAATTCCTCGATTTCAAATTACTAAGTGGGAGAGGGAATTTTTTTTAAAATTCCCATGGCCTCCATTACGATTTGACATGTAATGCAAACAAACTTGCGCGTCGGCTCTGAGTACCTTCCTCCCCATCGGATGGGTTTGTTTGTGAATCACAAGGTCGAATATGGTTTTAGGAAATTATTAAGGAGCGTGTGTACTTGCCCATCGTAAGGCACATAACCCGAGATAATTACCTTAGTACCAAGTAATGGTGAACACTTAGATACAAATGTAAATATCCTCCCCATCGGAGTCACTGCTTTTATTTGTAGGGCCAAAGAGGAACCAACTATTAATTTTACTTGTCAAAAAGTTAGGTTGACAAGATAGTAAAATTAATGGGTAAAACCTCCTCTTGCAAATGTAGAATTCGTATACGTCCACACTATCGTGGCATACGATATTCTCGGTGTTTTGAGGTGTTGGTTGATTTTAAAATTTTATTGTTTGAGGAATCAATAATTTTTTGAAATCTAATGTTTTGATTTATGTGATTCTTAGGTTTTCTTTCAAAATGACTTTCAACCCACTTGCTGTGATACTGAAAGAGAACAAACTTACTGGACCCAACTATGTAGATTGGAAGAGGAATCTAGACATTGTCTTGACTGCTGAGGAATACAAATATGTACTCCTCGAAGAGTGCTTTCCCAAGCCTACAGATAATTCTGGGGAAAAGGAAAGAGAGAGCTATAAGAAGTGGATCAAGGCCGATGAGATGGCGCGGTGTTATATTTTGGCATCTATGTCAAATGTACTGCAACATCAGCATCAAGCCATGTCCACTGCTTATGATATGATGCTCAATCTCAAGGAGCTTTTCGGACATCAGAATCGGGTTGTGAGGCAAGAGGCCATGAGAAACTTGATGACGACCAGAATGGTCGAGGAAACACCCGTGAGGGATCATGTTCTCAAGATGATGGCTCATTTGAATGAGCTGAAGGTCCTAGGAGTTGAGATCGATTGGGAAACCCAGGTCGATATCATACTCCAGTCTCTACCTAGGAGTTTTGAGCAGTTTCGCCTCAACTACAACATGAACAAGAGGTTATATTCGTTGGCGGAACTTCTGATAGAACTCCAGGCGGCAGAGGGACTATTTCGTCGGAGTGCTCAGGCGCATGCCGTGGTGACCCAGAAGGTTTCTACTTCTAAGCCAAAAGGCAAGAAGAAGAAGAAACAAACCGGGGCGAAGGCGGTGGGAGGTACTCAGGGAGGAGTGAAGAAGCCGAAAGGCAAGTGCTTCACTTGTAAGCAGACTGGACACTAGAAGAAGGACTGCCCCAACCGCAAGAACAAAGCTATATCTTTTGGTCTAGTCGTTGAAACATGTTTAGCGGTGTTATCTACTGGCACCTGGTGTGTAGATATGGGAGCCACTGATCATGTCTGCAATACTTTGCAGGGGTTCCAAGAAAATAGACGACTGACTGAAGGGGAGATTACCGTGTACTTGGGCGATGCCACGAAGGTGGTGGTTGTTGCAGTGGGAGATGTTCATTTATCTTTTAAGAAAAATAAACTTTTGGTTCTTAAGAATTGCCTTTATGTACCCTTATTTAGAAAGAATTTAATTTCGGTTTCTAAATTATTTATGGATGGATATTCTAATTCTTTTAATGACAGAGTTGTTATAAGAAGGAATAGGGACATTATCTGTTCGAGTGCATTGATAGAAAATTTATACACACTTGAACCAAAACCTTCCACGATGCAAATTGAAGTTAATAACTCATCTTCTAATTCCAATAAGGGAAAAGAACCTTCGATGATGAACCAAACATATCTTTGGCATCTTAGGCTTGGTCACATTAACCTAAGCAGAATTCAAAGGTTGATAACTGATGGACCTTTGGGTTCATTAGTGGTGGAGGATCTCCCAACCTGTGAATCTTGCTTGGAGGGTAAGATGACCAAGAGGTCTTTTAAGGCCAAGGGGTATAGAGCCAAAGATGTGTTAGAATTGGTTCATTCTGATTTGTGTGGGTCCTATGTCTATCCAGGCTAGAGGTGGTTTTGAGTATTTTGTCTCTTTTATAGACGATTACTCAAGATATGGATACATTTACTTGATGCGCCGCAAGTCTGAATGCTTTGACAAGTTCAAAGAATTCAAGGCTGATGTGGAGAAACGTCAAGGTAAAAGTATCAAGACACTATGATCTGATCGTGGTGGTGAGTACCTCTTGGGAGAGTTTAGGAACTACTTATCAGAGGCTGGGATTCAATCCCAATTGACTGCACCTGGCACACCCCAGCAGAACGGTGTAGCAGAGCGAAGGAATAGGACTCTTATGGAGATGGTTAGATCGATGATGAGTTATTCTGACTTGCCAGCTTCATTCTGGGGATATGCTCTGGATACGACGGTGTATATTCTGAACTTGGTACCATTTAAATCAGTGTCTTCTACTCCCACAGAGTTGTGGACTGGGCGAAAGCCTAGTCTAAGACATATTCGGATATGGGGGAGTCCAGCACCTGTGCTGAAGGCAGATGCTGGTAAGTTGGAACCTCGTACAGAAGTACGCATGTTCGTTGGTTATCCCTGGGGAACGAAGGGTGGATTGTTTTATAGTCCTAGAGATCAGAGGGTGATCGTTAGCACGAATGCCAGATTTCTAGAGGAAGACTATATGATGAGCCACAAGCCCAAGAGTAAAATTATTCTAGAGGAGTTAAAAGGGGAAGTCACTTCTTTAGTACCGTCGGTACAAGAGGATATACCACATGTCACTGCACTGCGTGTCACAGAGGATACACAGGTGATACCTCATCGTAGTGGGAGGGTTGTGAGACAGCCTGATAGATTCATGTTCTTTGGAGAATCTTCTGATTTGGTCCCTGGCGAACATGAACCTGATCACTGAACATATGACGAGGCAATCCAAGATAAAGATGCAGTATCTTGGCAAAGTGCAATGAATGCTGAGATTGAATCTATGGATTCAAATCAGGCCTGGGAGCTAGTAGAACCACCTGATGGTGTAAAAACCATTGGATGTAAGTGGATCTACAAGAGAAAGAGAGGAATAGATGGGAAGGTTGAGACCTTCAAAGCGAGGCTTGTTGCGAAGGGGTATACTTAGAAAAAGGGTATCGATTATGAGGAGACCTTTTCGCCGGTAGCCATGCTTAAGTCTATCCGGATTCTCTTATGCATAGCAGCTCATATGGATTATAAGGTGTGGCAGATGGATGTCAAGACAGCTTTCCTTAATGGAAGTCTTGAGGAAAACATCTACATGAAGCAACCAGAGGGATTCATTTCTAAAGGCAAAGAGCATCTTGTGTGTAAGCTTAATCGGTTCATTTATTGATTGAAGCAAGCTTCGAGGTCTTGGAACATCTGATTTGATGAGGTGATCCAGTCTTATGGATTTATTCAAAGTCCAGATGAGTCTTGTGTATACAAGAGATGTGACGGAAACGTAGTGGTATTTCTTGTACTATACGTAGATGACATTTTGTTGATTGGCAACAATATCAAGGTGTTATCGGATGTAAGGGTATGGTTGTCCAAACACTTTGATATGAAGGACTTGGGAGAGGTGGGACACATCCTTGGGATCAAGGTTATATGGGATCGCAGGAAAAGGATGTTGTGCTTATCCGAAGCTTCATACATAGACACGATTATGGAGCGTTTTAGCATGCATAACTCCAAGAAGGGTTTTCTACCTTTCAGGCATGGAGTTCCTTTATCTAAGGAGATGTGTCCTAGATCATCTGAGGAGATAGAGGAGATGAAGGTGGTTCCTTATGCTTCGCCAGTAGGAAGCCTTATGTATGCGATGCTCTGTACGAGACCATATATCTGCTTTGTCATGGGCATGGTAAGCAGATATCACAGTAATCCAGGACAGGGACATTGGACTGCGGTAAAGCATATATTGAAGTACCTGAGAAGGACTAGGGATTATATGTTGGTTTACCGGGCAGACCAATTACTCCCTGTGGGTTACATGGATTCCGACTTCCAATCTGATAGGGATAACAGTAAGTATACATCAGGTTTTGTGTTTACTTTGGGAGGTGGAGCCATTGTTTGGAGGAGTGTCAAGCAGAAGTGTGTGGCGGACTCCACCATAGAAGTTGAGTATGTGGCGGCCTCTGAGGCGGCCAAAGAAGCTGTATGGCTCAAGAACTTCCTGATGGACTTGAATGTGATTCCTGGTTTGCCCAGAACTATCACAATTTATTGTGATAATAGTGGTGTAGTTGCAAACTCGAAGGAACCACGAGCCCATAAGGCTAGTAAACACATAGAGCGCAAGTACCACCTGATATGAGAAATCATAAAGAGAGGAGAAGTTGTTGTGGCCAAGATTGCATCGGAGGATAACCTGGCAGATGCTTTCACTAAGGCCCTTCCGGTGAGAGCTTTTGATAGGCATGTGGAGGGAATGGGGATCAGATGTATGACACTTTGAGGACAGCATAGTCTTTTAGTATAAGTGGGAGATTGTAGGGATGTATCCTGAAAATTCTATCGTTTGTATGAACATCTTTATTTTGGAATAAGAATCACATGATCATTGTTTGCATATGGTTTTGCAATATTGTCTAATACTTTACATTATAGATAACATGGTGTGTGGTGTCACACAGGAGATCATGTTATCGACCCCTTGAAAAGTATAAGTAAAGGCTCACAACCGAGATGACTTTGGACAAACCATCAGAATGGTTGTAGTGTGATTTGGTATTGGTTTGTCTTGACCATAGAATCACACTAGTGCACTTTGTGTCTATTAAGCAGGACCGACTTAGATGTGATTCGATTTATTACTGACTACATAATCGAATCGGACCTTAGATATTATTTAGTACATGCTCTTAATCCCGATATAATAACGGGCACATATACTTAGTACTCATCTCTTTGATTTACCAATGGGCGAGATTTATAGATTAAATCGATAGGCTCGGTAAGTTGGGAGATGATATTATTTATATGGTGTGTCGTTGATTATAGGAGGAAACCGTGTCCTATATATTAGGATGATGATGTCCCCTTGAGGAGCTCATAAGGTTCATCATGTAAACCCTGCAGGTGGACTTGGTCCGGCATGATGAAAAGGTTGAGTGGTACTACTCAAGGAGTTAGATGTTGATTAATTAATGGTCAATAAATTAATTAATCGACGGACATTCGAGATTTTAAACACGAGGAGAAAATGTACAAATAATATATGGAACCCATATTATCATATGGGGGTTGGTGAGGTAGATCAATGATGAACCTTTAGTGGATTGGATCATCATTAGTGGATCGGACTTTATGTGGGCTTGATCCATGGGTGGCCAAGATCCAACTCCTCCTCATGGTCCCTAATATAGCCTATTAACACCTCATGATGCTTAGATCCAATGGATAGAAACAAAACTCTAAGATCCATAGGTAGAGATTAAATCTCTAAGATCCGACGGTTGAGATTAAATCCCTAGAACCAATGGAGGAGATTAATTCATGACTTATCCCTAACTCTATAAAAGGAGGCCATGGGAGTTGGCATGGATGATAATCAAGAGATCTAGGGTTTTGGGCGGCAAGGGAGAGGAATCCTAGTTGAGATAGGATTAGGGTTAGGGTTTGGAAGCTAGGGCGGCACCAAATAAGGAAGGTGATTATTTCTTCTTCCTCCTCTTGTGGCCGGCGTCCATATTGGTTTCCAGCCCCTTCCCAACCCTTGGATGGCACCCAAAAGCTCCCTTCTCCCTCTCCTTAGGTGGTGGAAACAAGATATAGGGTTTCCCTTTGTGTCTTAATTGTTTTCGATCATCTTCTTCACCTTCTCGTTGGCGGCGGCAAGGAGATTGTATGCTCCTTGTTGGTTGGTTTTAGGGAGGAGAAAAAGCTTGTTTCTACTCTTCCTCTTGCTTTGGAAGAGCAAGGAAGGAAGATTTACGATCTAGGAGCTTCGACTTTTGTTAGATCGTCGCCCACACGACGTCCAAAAGGAGGAAGGTCATAAATTAGAAGATCGAGAGGTATACCTATTCTACTTTCTTCTTTTGTTTGTTGCTTGTTTTTGTTTTTCAATTATAAGCATGTTATAAATCTGTAAATGGCTAAATAATATTTGGATCCCGAGCATAAACACGAAAATCGGCGATCCGGACATCGTCCATTCCGCGGCTACTCGTAGAATAGAGGATGGTCGCTTGAACAACTAGTTTGTTCAAGTGACCTCTCTAAACGAATAGCACGATGATGACTTGGTGGTTTTGGAAATCCCTTTTGTCTAGAATTAAATTTTTTTAATCCGGGGACATCGAAGGGATCGTCATGGACAAGCTACCGAGGCGAAGTGGGAAGCGAAGTTTCCCCTCACGGACTCGATAAGCAAAACCCTTCAGTTCGTCCCCGTACGGAGGACACGACCTCACCATTACTCTTCACTCAGTTCTTACCTCCGATCCTTCTGACCTATCGCTTAGCTTCCGGTCTCCACTGAGGTTCCTCGACTCCATGAGGTTCTCCTGGTGTCGCCTGACCACCACGATTTCTTGACTCGAGATTCTTTGGGTGTCGCTTGACTTTGGCCTTAGCTTAAACACTTCTACACACTTAACACAGCTCATGAGATAACAATAACAACTTAACTTAGAACCTTTTCCATAATCAAAACCTAGATTCGATTATCTGGTGCCCCTGCACCAACAAAAACTATAGGAAAAGAAATATTTATAGCACTAATCTATGTAGATGATCTAATATTTGGGCCAACAAACACAACACTACTAAATGAATTCATTTCATTAATGGAAAGTGAGTTTGGAATGAGTTTAGTAGGTGATCTCACTTTCTTCTTAGGCTTACAAATACAACAAACAAGAGAAGGAATCTATATGTATCAACACAAACACACTAAGGAGTTAATTAGTAAATTCGGCATGCAAAATACTAAAGAAATTAATACACCTATGGCAACTAATGTGAACATTGGAGAAGATCTAGAAGGAAAAACTACAAATTTAAAATACTATAGGAGTGCAATAGGTAGGCTTCTGTACTTAACTGCAAGCTGATCTAATATACTTTTTGCAGTAAGTATGTGTGCAAGATTTCAGTCTTGTGCCAAAGATTCACACCTAACCTTAGTAAAAAGAATCTTTAAATACATAAAAGGAACACAAAATGTAGGAATCTAGTACCCTAGGTCAAGTGAGTTTGAACTAATCGGCTACTTTGACTCAGATTATGCCGGTAGCAAACTCGATAGGAAAAGTACAAGTGGCTGCTGCCAACTTCTAGGATCAAGTCTAGTTAGTTGGTGTAGTAAAAAATAACATTGTATTGCTTTGTCTACTACCGAAGCAGAATACGTAGTTATGGGTGAGTGTGTAGCTCAACTTCTTTGGATGAAGCACACTTTAAAGGACTTCCAACTAAACTTTAGTAATACTAAAGTCATGATTGATAACATTAGCTCAATTAATCTAACTAAAAATGCTATATATCATTCTAGAACTAAACACATAGAAGTAAAATACCATTTTATAAGGGAACATATAGCTAATGGAGACATAAAACTTGAATACGTTGAATCAAAATTGAACCTAGCAGACATTTTTACTAAACCATTACTCGAAACAGAGTTCATTTTGCTCAGATGAAAAATAGGTATGTGTGTAGTAGAGTAGGAATTATTTTTACTTACTATTTATCATTTTCTTTTATGCTACATGGAACTAGTATAGGACATACCTTAGAAAGCATGGGCCTATAGTTTTAAGGAACCAACACATAGGTTTAATGTGATTGTGTACTGAGTCACGTAGATGGGTGTGAGATGTTAGGACCTTAGTCCTGATTTCAGATGTAAAACAAGTGCATCAACATGAATCATGGAGTATAATTTTGTAAAATAATAAACTCTAATCAAGACTTATTGATTATCTAATATCAATTGAGTTAGGACAGAGTTGAACATTTCTATAAGGGCAATTTATTTGATGAGTTATGTTGAAAATATTATTTTATAAAAGGGCACATGCTTGGATTCATTAAAACTTATACTTTCCTTTATCATTTGAACTTATAATGAAAAAATTATTAGAGTTTGACATTTCACAAGATTCTTTATACATATGTTCTTAGAAAAGCACCCCTCGTAAAATTATTTTTGATATATGGCAAAGGGGGAGAGAGAGATTAAAGTCAAGAGGTTAAAGGTTAACTTTTAGAGAGATTAAAGTCAAGAGGTTAACTTTTATTTGAAAAGTTATGTTTTTTCAAAACTCACCTAGGGTTAAGGGGGAGGGGGGGGGGGGGGGTAGGGGATCGTTGAAAGATAGAGGGGGGGGGTGAATAGCTTGAATTCGTAGCGTGATGGAATTTGTTTCGCTTGCATTTGTCTCTACAAATTCTGTTAGCGCGTAGCGGAATAATAATAATAGCAATAATGAAAAATAAGACAAACACACAAACACAATTGTTTAATGTGGTTCGGAACCTCAAGGTTTCTACTCAAGGATCGAGCTCTATGAGATCTAGTGATGCACACGCAACCACTAATCACAAATACTCCTTCTCAACACAAGTCGGAGGCGGAGAAACCTCGTACAAATATTCTTACAATAATAAGAAATAGATACAAGCAATTACAATAACAAAATACAATGCAAGTAAAGAAAACTACTTTACAATTGCTCTTTTAAATGCTTGATCTTTGGTAGCTTGAATTGCACTTGAAGACCCTGATTTGCAGCAGCAAATCGCCCCAAAAGCCCTCAAGAAATGATTGCTTTTTCCTCCTTCATGAGCTCCATTTAAAGCTTCAACCTGTGTTGAAAAATGTCGATCAGTCGACTGCTCGGGACCATCAGTCGACTGATGTCACTATTGTCGTGAGAAAACGGCTAGATCCATGCTGGAAAGATCTAACGGATCCATCATCAGTCGACTGATTATGACCATCAGTCAACTAATAGAGCCTCCACTTAACTGCTAACCCTAGCAGTTGAGTCAGACTCCATTCTGTGCCCGTCGACTGATCACACGATCAGTTGACTGCTCGGCCAATTAGTCGACTGCCCTCCTCTAGCAGTCCATTGCTATGACACTTCCCGCAATCAAACCCTAGTTGACTCACACTAGTCGACTTCCATATAGAACCAATCGACTGGCACACCTCAAACATGAGATTTTAACCTCAACCATGAGGTTTAATCCAAGTATGGTGCCCCCATACTTGCTAGACCACCCGTAGCCTAGACCTAAGCCTTCTAGCCACCTCCATTAGCCTCACGCCTCTCAGATCCCTCCAAGTCATCCATGACTTGTGTTGGGATGTATACTGAAAAGGTTATCCTTTGTATGAACATCTTTATTTTGAAATAAGAATCGCATGATCATTGTTTGCATATTTATGGTTATGCATTTTGTCTAATACATTACATTGTAGATAACATGGTATGTAGTGTCACACGGGAGATCATGTTATCAGTTCCTTGTAAAGTATAAGTAAAGGCTCACAACCGAGATGGTTTTGGACAAACCATCATCATGGTTGTAGTGTGATTTGGTATTGGTTTGTCTCGACTATAGAATTATACTAGTACACTTTGTGTGTGTTGAGCAGAACTGACTTAGAGGTGATTCGATTTATTGCTAACTACATAATCGAATCGGACCTCAGATATTATATTGTACATGCTCTTAATCCCGATATAATAACGGGCACATATACTTAGTATTCATTTCTTTGATTTACCAATGGGCGAGATTTATAGAGTAAATCGATAGGCTCGGTAAGTTGGAAAATGATATTATTTATATGGTGTGTCGTTGATTATAGAAGGAAACTATGTCCTATATATTAGGATGATGATGTCCCCTTGAGGAGCTCATAAGGTTTATCATGTAAACCCTGCAGGTGGACTTGGTCCGACATGATGATAAGGTTGAGTGGTACTACTCATGGAGTTAGATGTTGATTAATTAATTGTCAATAAATTAATTAATCGACGGATATTTGAGATCTTAAACATGAGGAGATATATGTACAAATAATATATGGAGCCCATATTAACTTATGGGGGTTGGTGAGGTAGATCAATGATAATCCTCTAGTGGAATGGATTATCATTAATGGATCAGACTTTATGTGGGCTTGATCCATTGGGTGGCCAAGATCCAACTCCTCCTCATGGTCCCTATCGTAGCCTATTAAAACCCTCATGAAGCCTAGATCCAATGATGGAAAATGAAACTCTAGATCCGACGGTGGAGATTAAATCTCTAGATTCAACGGAGGAGATTAAATCTTAAGATCCAAGGGTGGAGATTAAATCTCTAGATCCGACGGTTGAGATTAAATCTCTAGATCCGACGGTTGAGATTAAATCCCTAGAACCGACGGTGGAGATTAAAAGAAGGCTTAAGCCTAGCTCTATAAAAGGAGGCATAAGGGTGGGCGACAAGGAGAATTAAAGGAGGATTAGAGCTTTGGGCGGCTAGGGTTTGGAGAAGCCTTGGGCGGCAAGACCTTCTCCTTCCTCGGGTTTTGGCCGGCGGCCCCTTTCCTTTTCTCTTCTTGGTCGGCATCCCAATCCTCTCCTTCTTCTCCTTGGCCGGCGGCAAGAGCTAGGTCTTCTTCCTTTGGAGCTTTTGGTTGGCGCCCATACTCCCTACTCCTCTCTTTGGGTCGACGGCAAACATCTAGCTTGGAGCTTGATGGTTGGTCCTAAGTAGGAGAAGAGTTTTGTTTCTACACTTCCTCTTGTTCGGAGCGACCAAGAAAGGAAGAGCTCGTTCTAAGAGGCTTCAACTCTTGGAAGATCGTTGCCCACACAACGTCCAAGAGGAGGATAGGACATACAATAGAAGACGTTGAGGTAAACAAGAGGTATAAATCTTATTTTGCTTTCCTTTTGTTTCTTTGTATGTTGTATGTTTTTGTTATGTGGCTAATTTACTTGGACCCCAAATATAAATGCAAAAACCGGCGATCCGTACATCATCTATTCCGCGGCTATTCAAAGAATAGAGGTAGGTTGCTTGAACAACAAGTTTGTTCGAGTGACCACTCTAATCGAATAGCACGACGATGGAATGGTTGCTTTGGTAATCCCTCTTTGTTGAGGATTAATTTTTTTTAATCCAGGGACAGAGACGGGATCGCCATGAACGAGCGATCGAGTTGAAGTGGGAAGCGAAGTTGGACTTTCCCTTTCCAACCCATGTTGGACTTTCCATGCCAAGACCGATGCTTGAACTTTCCTTTGCCAAGACCTATGCTTGTACTTTCCTTGCCAACCCATGTTGGACTTTCCATGCCAAGATCCATGCTTGGACTTTCCTTGCCAACCCATGTTGGACTTTCCATTGCCAAGACCCATGCTTGGACTTTCCCAAATACCAAGTGTCCCACTTGGACTTTCCATGCCAAGTACCCCAAGACTTGGACTTTCCCATGAAAATCATATTGTCATATGTTTTTGTCAAACATCAAAACATCTCTCGAGTCAAGCTCGAGTCCTGGTCAATCGTGACCTGGGCAAATTGCACTAACAATCTCTCCCTTTTTGATGTTTGACAAAAACCCAACAAACCATTGAGTTAGACAATCTAACTCAAACCAATCATCCCCATCAATTCTCCCAATTGATGTCATTCTCCCAATAAGTTCTCCCCCTTTTTGACTAACATCAAAAAGGTTCTCTCCAAGGAGGTCAATGTCTCATGTCCCAATGAGATCTTATAATCTCTCCCTTGGTCCAAAAATACCTAGGATGCCTACCATCTTTCTAGTGATAAGTCCCATATCACTCAAGAGAGGCAATCCTATACACTCTCCCAATTTCCAAATTGGGTATCTCAAAATCCCATTTTCCTCCTCATGAGAAAAAAATACCATCCATCATCCCATGATGGATACCTCCCCCTAAAGGCTTGCTCCCCCTTGACCATTGCACCAACAATGTCCTTGGGAAGTCCCTAAGCCAATAGGAACTCTAAACCATCAAAAATAAGACCTAAAATTCAAACATGAACTCTCCACACCTTAAATTTGATATATCACCCTAACACCTCTCCTAATCCATATCCAATGGATTTTCACCCTTTATAATGCTTCCCAAAGCATATCCTAGGGTTAGAAGTGGTTAGGGACCTTAACCATAGCTGAACATGGGCTAAACATACTTTGTTTTTCCAAAATCAGCATTGGCAGTCGACTCTCTCAGCTACCAGTCGACTGCCACCCTCATCAGTCGATTGCCACCTAGAGCAGTCGACTGATAACTGAAATATCAGAATTTTAATTATCAGAAATGAAATTTAGAAAATCATAAGTAATTCTATGTATATCGAAAAATCGTGAAAATTCATACGTATATTACTTATAGTCAATACAATGGGTGAAAAATGATAGAAAAATATTTTACCCATAAAAATCGAAATTGATACAAAATCCAAAAGTGAATAAAAACTTCAAAGTTTTAGCTCACTTTGTATCAATCACATCAATGGTGATTGCTATCAAAAGATAGACATCACCAATGTTTTTTAAAAAGATTTTAAAATGTTTTCAAAATCTTATTTTGGATCATATTCCTTGGGCTTAATGTACATGACTTATACACAAGCTTTCCCAATGATCCACCACTCATATAAGATGAGTTTTGGTTCATCTAGATGCAAAAACTATGCACCTTGAACTTAACTCATATCCTAGCATTTCACATGTATCTAGGGTGTATAAATACACATGCATGTCAATGTAATGTGAGATGTGGGTTTTGTTCTCCCTAATCTAAGGTTTCATGCATTTTTCTAAGGCAACTCTACTTGATTCCCTTATAAATGGGACTTTAAGTCATGTCATTGTTCTTACATCAATTTTAATCAAATTAAATGCATGAAGTATGATCATGGCATAAATGATAGCATAATAAAGCATGGCCAATGATCATGATGTCATGGCATATGATATAAACTAAAAATACATGACATTTAACCTAACTCTAAGCATGATTATACATTTTAAATGAATAAAAATAGATATGATGTCATGGCATGTTATATGGCAATCAAAGCATGGCATATAAAATGTATAGGTATAATAATACCTAAATTTTAATATTAATTGTCATTTGATATAATTAAATATATTTTGTCATATTATCACTTTTCTCCCTAGTGTGCCAAAAACCCAAAATGGCACACTATGACCTCTAATCCTAAGTTGTGTCAATTTAATTGATTTTTCATAATTCCAAAAATGTATTGGCACATCCTAAATTCTTTTAGGATCATAAGATCAAATCTATTTTCAAAGTACCCATAACCTTGAAAATTACCTAAAGTGTCACCTTTATCATGGTTGAGTTAATTACCCATCCAATCAAGGTTAGCACACCCTAAACCCATCTAGCGTGAATCAATCACGCTCTTAGAAACCCAAAACCTATTTGAGATCCTAGAATTAATTAGGTATTCCTTAGGGATAACCTCCCCAGATACCTTCCTAATGACCCTCCTAGGCTTGGTAGCCTTGGTCATTTTGGTCTTGCCTAGGTTAACCTTAGGGATTGCCTCCCTAATAACCTTCTTAGTGGCCACCCTAGGTTTCCTTGAAACCCTAGCCACTAGGCACAAACCTTGGTTACTCTTAGGGATAACTTCCCTAGTAACCTTGGTCTTCCTAGACCTAGTTTGTGTTCCATAATCAAATGAAACACTATGATAAGCCACCTTAGGCTTAGGTTTATGACCCAAACCTTTCTTGCCCTTGGTTGACTTTTGTTTCTTAGATCCTAGGTGTTGACTTTGAGATCTAGACCCTTGACTTTGACCATTTGACCCTTTTATTTGATTTTGCATAATTTTAAGGGTCTTCTCAAGTTTCTCAAGCCTTGACCTCAAGGCTTGATTTTCAACCTCTAATTGCCCAATTTTAGAATTTTGATTTAATCCTTGGGCATGGTTCTTCCTAGGCATATGCCTAGTCCATTTAGAGTTAAGACCTAGGTGCTCTTGTACCTTTCTAATTGTCTTCCTAGGTAGAATTGGTCTAGAATTATTTGACCTAGATTTGTTTTTAGATAAATTTGTTTTAGGAGCATTAGTCCCAAATTTCTCCTTATTGTTAAAATGAATATTCTTAGCTCCTAGGCAAAAATACTTATTCCTATTAGCATGCTTTTCATAAATTGCAAGAGAATTAAAATCCCTAGCATGCTTTTTGATATTTAAATTAGAAAGAGCATTATTGAAGTATACCTTAGGGTTAGCCTTAGCTCCCCCTATATGAATTGCTCCTTCTTGCCCCTTCTTCTTCCCCATAAAACATTAACTCCTATAATGTCCTTCTTGGTGACACTTGAAGCACACAACGTGCTTCTTGCTTTTGATGATTGGGGAACCGGCTTCCTTTGTTTTTTCTTGACTTTTGGGCGCCGGAGGAGCCTTCTGGACTTTCTTTGGGCACTTACTCTTGAATTATGGTGTTTGAGTTACCTAAGTCAATGGAGGCCGAAATCGGATTTTGAGCTTCTTTATCTTGACCGGATGTCGAAGCTTCTTCTTGGTGTTGCTCCGGTGATCTAATCTCCTCCCCCTCAATCCTAGAGGAGGAGGTCTCCTCCAATTCTACTTCCTCTTCCTCCTTGGATGTTGATGGTTGATGTCTTATTTTCCGCAAGTGCACGGTTGTCGTCAAGTAATAAAAATATCAATCCCACAGGGATTGGGACAATTACTGAATGATCGTGATAACAAGTTATCTAGTCAATCAATTTGTGGATTAAGCAAAGACACTGAGCAGTCAAGAACAACGAATGAGAAAAACGAGCTAAAAGTCAATAGTTGAGGAGAATCTCAGGATATGGGTTTCACCACGTCGACGATTTATAAGGTGATTTAATTCTTTCATACCCCTATTAGAGTTGTTTTGATGGAACCTATCCTAAGGTAAATCAACGATCCCTTTCGAGGTCTACGCTAGCTGTACCTATCAAACTCAATTTACCCGTCACGGTATTCGAGCGTAGGGGATCATAATCAGCTAAGGGGACCTGTCACGAGACCCCCGCAAACCTCCCTAGTCTTACCTCCGTTACTTGGTAAAAACTGGATTTGATAGATCCATTAAGTCCATAAGAGTTCCTTTAGAGTCTAAATTTCCTTTTCACGGTAGGTTTGCACACGGGACCATAATCATTAAGGGGACTGTCACGAGACCCCATGACCCTCATAGATACACCACCGCTACTTGGCAGGAGTTAATCCCTAGTTGGTTCTGAGTTTCGGGAACTTGGGTTCACTGTTAGGTACTTCCCCTTTGCTCCTTAGGTTTATCAATAAGAATCCAAAAACTAGATCAAAACAAACAATAATTCAAGTAGTATAGATTACATCATCCATCATAAATTGTCAAGGGATACTCACCCATCCTAAGATTACAAGACACTACTTCATAGTCCGACAAGAATTGCTAGAGAAAGAAATTACGATACTTAGTGCCATCTGTGTTCCTCTATCGTCGACTCCTTCCTTATCCTCCTTCTTCTGTCGTCGTTTTCACTACCCGCCGTCCTCTTCTAGGGTTAGAATATCTCCTCTTTTATAGCCTTGGCCTCCTCTTTAATTAAGGCAAAAGATTTTCCTTTAATTGAGACGAAGATCGCGGCTCTCGCAGAAAAGGAAATTCGGAGTCAGGACAACACGCCCGTGCCAAATGAGGGCACAGGCGTGTCGCGGGCTTCCCACAGGGCATGTTGCGCTTGAATTGGGGTGTGTCGAAGGCTGAACTGGGGCGTGTTGAGCACTGGAACTCCTGACACGGACGTGTCACTGATAACACGCCTGCATTGTTTTGATACGCCGACCGTGTCAACACTTTGACTGGGGCGTGTCGGCTGCTGAACCAGGGCGTGTTGAAGGCTGGAACTCCTGACACGGACATGTCACTGATGACACGCCTGTGTTGTTTTGATACGCCTGCTTCTTTTCCCTGTTAACACGAAAAACACTCAAAAGCAATCTCTTTGTCCAAAATATGCTAAACTTAACTAAATCGTGATAAAATACATGCCTAGGACATGAAATGAGATAAAATGCATGCATATGGGGTAGTGAAAATATAGCATGATTTACACACATCAAAAATCCCCTAGTCCTAAACTTTTGCTTGTCCTCAAGCAAAGAAAACTCATAAGACAACTTAATTGTGGAAATGATAGACACCATCCAGAGGTATACAATCTGATCTTAATCTTTTCAAATCATTCCTAGTTGCCAAGCTTGAAAGATCCCTATATAGTGCATGTGAAAAGTTGGACTAAAGTCATTGGACACCAATCCGGATTTGACATCCCTTCTATCGTAGAGCATTCTTATTTCCGGCATAGCGGCACTTACCTGCCTTAATGCATGGATCATCCTTACCTATCATCAAAAGGTCTCAAAGGAGCACTTTCTAAGAAGAAAGAAAGAAAGGAATTTATAGAGAGCATTTCCCCAGTAACTAGTTAGTCTCAAAGGGGCACCTTTTAGGTGTTTCCCCAGTAACTACTTGGTCTCAAAGGGGTGCTTGAAAACAATTCCATTTTTCATTTTTTTTCATACTTCTAGTGAAAGTGTTTCTCCAGTAACCATGTTGCGCAGGCAAGTCTCCAATGGAAAATCGAGTACTCATCCGATATGGGGGATTTAAATCTTTTTTTTGGATACCTCAGACCTATAGACAGTGTTAGAAGTGAAATAGGGTTCTTATCAAATAGGCAAAAAGGAATATCATGATCCGACCAATGTTCAGTTGTATTACGCTAGATGATATAAAAATGCAATGTTATGATATATGAAAAGATGCAAACAAAATAGCACTAACCAAACTAAAAATCTAAGTAGAAACAGCATAAGCGGTAAAGGATGTGCATCGAAACTCACAAAATAGTTCAAGGTGGTCAATGGTCATCGTCTTCGCTACTAGCATCCTCCTCTGCCCACCTACATCGTTGCTCCTGGTAAAACTCCCGGGACTCCTGTCGAAATCTATCATCATCTTCCCTCCGGGCGGACTCAGCAGTGAAAAACTCATCAGCTCTCCTGTAAAAATCAGCTGCCCTATCCAAATGTTGTGTCACCATACGATGGTGCTCCTCTGTAGCTTGGGCATACCGATCCCACACACCTATGTGCGAGGTATGCTCGACCCTGAATGCTTCGAATGATGATCGGAATCCTAAAAAATCAAAAGAAGAGTACCCTGCAGAAACATTGTCAGTAGGAAACTGTGGGGGTTTAGGAGTCGAATGTGATGGCTCAGGGGCTATGTGAGATGGCTTCCTAGGAGAGGGTGATGGAGCATGGGCAGTGGGGGTAGGAAAGGGTTCCTGGACATCTCTAAAAAGCCAATTGGATGAATTACTTATAGTCATCCGCTCAGGGTTTGGAAGAGGGATTTTAATTCCATTTCTTAACACCAAACGATACCCCTTGTCACATGCCTCAATCATCTTCATATTTATACAAGCATCCAAATCCAATCTAGGGCTAGCAGGACAATATTCAAGGTCATCCAATTCACATCCTAAGGCTACAACAATCCTAGTGATAATACCACCTATGACTATGACTCCGGATGGGCTATTACTAACCTTAACTAAATGTCTAACCATATGGGCTCCAGAATCAATATTAACTTCATTTAGCATGGCCCATAAAAATTGTAACTCACTCTGCCTAGCTACCCCTGCACTATCATATCTTCCAGAGATTGTATTAGCCATAAACCTAAGGAGATAACGAAAAGTAGGATTAGGGATGTTAAATGATTTAGACCTAGATGCATCATAAGGGTGAGGGTCATCAGAAATTAATCTCCAAAATTGATGATCAATAAAATGTCTATGAATTTGCCTCTCCCCTCCGCTAGGAAAATCAAATATCGTATTAAAATCACTTAAAGTAAGGGTAAACTCATGGTTCATTAATCTAAATTTTATTTTTCCTTCCTCACAATCCTTTCCTTGCAGTATTTCAGCAGACAGGGAGCTAAGGAATTCAAGAGTGATGCTAGGGTAAGTAAGATGATGGTGCGTGATAAATTTGGTCCAGCCTATCCTATTGGTCAACCAAGTTATGTCATCTCTTAACCCTAGGGTGGTCAACGTGTAGAAGTCTATAGTTCTTGTAGATACTAACTTCCTTTTTTCGAGCTTACTAAATTTAGACTTCATAATCTCATCCCTAAAAACAATTCCATATGGATGGCAAGAGGTCGGAGGAGGATCGTTACCCAAGTCCTGAGCTTTTCTCTTTCCCTTGTCCTTTGCCGAAGAGGAAGAAGCTCCTCCTCTAGTCTTCACTCGCTTGCTCATGGCGTTGGGGAGGGAGAGACAACAGGTTAGCTCCTCGGCTGCTCGAGAGAGACCGGCGGCAGCTGCTTCAAGCTTGTATCGCGAGTGGAAAATTAGGGCGTGCCTGGGCTGGCTTTAGAGGGCTAGGCGTGCACTTGATCCCAAGGCGTGCGCCGATCAAACCAGTGTGCGCGATCGAAATGTGCGACACGGGCATGCTCATCAGCACGCCCGACCTGTGTTGTCTTCGGATAACCTCAACACGCCTGTGTCGTTCGGCATAGGCGAGTCGTGTCAATTTGGCACGCAGTGGCACGTTTAACATGTCGTGTCCTGTAAACCTGAAAAAAATAAAAATAGAATAAAGAATAAAATGACTAAAAAAATGAAAATAACTTGGGTTGCCTCCCAAGAAGCGCTTGTTTAAGGTCGTTAGCTTGACCCCTCAATTACTCCCTATTTTTGGGGATATGGCTCGAGGAGTGTGCTCTGCCCCTCTTCCTCCTCAACCAGCTCTGTGGTGTTAGGTTGGGGTCGGAAATCTCCAGCTCTTTATCCTCAAAATCCCCTTCGAGCTTATTAAGATAAGTTTGTTCTGGTGCTCCTTCTAGTGCTATTGACTGGAAACTGTCAATCCTACAACAAACATCAAAAATAAAAGGTTGTTTAACAGCTTTTGAAAGGTCGAATTCAATTTTGTCGTTTCCAAATGCAAGTGAGAGTTTGTGGTTCTTGACATCTATCATTGCCCCTGCAGTAGCCAAGAAAGGTCTCCCCAAAATGAGTGGAATGCATGGGTCTTCATCCATGTCAAGCACTACAAAATCGGCAGGAATAATAAAATTTCCCACCTGCACTGGTACATCTTCTAAGATTCCCAAAGGATATCTAATGGAGCGATCGGCTAACTGTAAGGCCATAGTAGTTAGTTTCATTTCTCCCAAATCCAATTTCTTGCATATGGAAAGAGGTATCGCCAAATCGCAAAAAGCCTTATCAAAATTTGAGTCATTAATTATGCAAGGGATAGAAAAGCTACCCGGATCATTTAGTTTGGGAAGTACCATGTTCTTAATTAAAGCACTGCACTCCTCAGTAAGAGCCACTATTACTTGCTCCTCGACTTTTCTTTTATTGGTTAAGATATCCTTCAAGAACTTGGAGTATGTAGGCATTTGTTGAAGAGCTTCTATAAAAGGTATATTGATATATAGCTTCCTAATTACCTCAAGGAACTTACCAAATTGTTCATCCAATTTTTCCTTAATCAGCCTCTGAGGGAACGGGATAGGGGGCTTATATGTTCTTGGTTCCTTATTCGACACGCCTGTGTCGTTCGGCACAGGCTGGGCGTGTTGGCTGCTGGAGTGACCTGACACGGGTGTGTCGGCTGACACGCGCTCGTGGGTATTCTCTCCCTCAGGCGTGTTGAACAACACGCCCTGGGTCAGGGTGTGTCGGCTTCATTTTCTATTCAACCCAGGCATGCTGCTGTCTTCTTCCAACTCTGACACTCTCATGTCCTTTAGCACAGGGGCCGCTTGTTGAGCTCTGTCTCCTTGTAAAATCCTTCCACTTCTCAAACTTATGGAATTACAATGCTCAGCTGGGTTTACTTCTGAATTTCCAGGAAATCTTCCCGGCGTCCTTGATGCTGAGCTGGCAATTTGAGAAATTTGATTTTCTAGCATTCTTGTGTGATTAGTCAAATTATCAACCTTGCCTCCCAATTGCTTGATTGCCTCGGTATTATTTTGATGTTGCCGATTTGATTCTACAATATGTTGTCGAAATTCATCGTTTATCTTCCCCTGACACGTAATAAATTTCTCCATCATCTTTTCTAAGCTCGACTTGGGTCCTGGCTGAAATCCCGAAGGTGCTCCAAAACTGTTCTGTCCAGAAGAATTTTGGTTGGCTCTATACGAAAAGTTGGGATGATTCCTCCAACCGGGATTGTACATGTTCGAGTAAGGGTTGCCACCATTAGGCTTCTGATTAAAATTATTTAGCGCATCTACTTGCTCAATCCCAGCTTCCGATGATGGTGCGTGTAGGATTTGACAGTTCATCGCTACATGTCCTGTTACACCACAGATCTCGCAAGTGACATTAGATGAGTTTACAACTGATACATTAAAATGTTCGAGCTTTTGAGTTAACGCATCGACTTTTGCACTGAGTAGATCAAGGGTACTTACCTCAAACTTACTTGGCATCTTAGTTTGATATCCTCGTTCTGTAGCCCATTGGTGAGAATTCATTGCCACATTCTCGATGATCTCAAATGCTTCATCCAATGTTTTGTTCATAAGAGCTCCTCCTGCAGCAGAATCAAGAGAAACTTTAGTAGCATACGAGATTCCATTGTAGAAAGTATGAACAATGAGCCACTTCTCCAGCCCATGATGAGGGCATTGCTGTAGTAATCCCTTAAATCTGTCCCATGCTTCAAATAGTGTTTCTCCATCCTTTTGAGCAAAATTAGTGATTTGATGACGAAGAATTGCAGTTTTGCTGGGTGGAAAATACTTGTCTAAAAATCTTTGCTCCAGCTGATCCCAGGTAGTTATGCAATCTGCTAGAAGAGAGTGTAGCCAGGCTCTAGCTTTGTCCCGCAATGAGAAAGGAAACAAGCACAATCTAATAGCATCAGCTGAGGCTCCATTCAGTTTTAAAGTTTCGCAAAATTCCAAAAATACTTCCAAGTGCATATTTGGATCTTCAATGGGTGCTCCTCCGAATTGATGTTGTTGGACCATGGATAGTAGAGTCGGTTTTAATTCAAAATTGTTCGCTTCAATAGGGGGTCTTCTAATACTCGATCTCAATCCCCTTGTACTAGGTGCTGCATAATCCCTTAATTTCTCATTTTGGTTAGCCATGTCGGAGGTCAGATTGTATTCCTGATGTTGCTGAAATCCTCTTCTAGCAAGGAACGTTCTCTCTATCTCAGGATCAATATCGAGAATTTCCCTATTAAGTCTGTGCATGCAACAACAAGAGAGGCTCCCAAAACAAGAATTCAGAATAGACACAAAGAATAGGAACAAAAACAAAAATCTAGATTAACTAAATCACGCTCAATTCAATATTGAGTGACAATCCCCGACAACGGCGCCAAAAACTTGATGTTTTATTTTCTGCAAGTGCACGGTTGTCGTCAAGTAATAAAAATATTGATTCCACAGGGATTGGGACAATTATCGAATGATCGTGATACCAAGTTATCTAGTCAATCAATTTGTGGATTAAGCAAAGACACTGAGTAGTCAAGAACAACGAATGAGAAGAACGAGCTAAAAGTCAATAGTTGAGGAGAATCTCAGGATATGGGTTTCACCACGTCGACGATTTATAAGGTGATTTAATTCTTTCCTACCCCTATTAGAGTTGTTTTGATGGAACCTATCCTAAGGTAAATCAATGGCCCCTTTCAAGGTCTACGCTAACTGTACCTATCAAACTCAATTTACCTGTCACGATATTCGAGCGTAGGGGATCATAATTAGCTAAGGGGACCTGTCACGAGACCCCCGCAAACCTCCCTAGTCTTACCTCCGTTACTTAGTAAAAACTGGATTTGATAGATCCATTAAGTCCATAAGAGTTCCTTTAGAGTCTAAATTTCCTTTTCACGGTAGGTTTGCACACGGGACCATAATCAGCTAAGGGGACCTGTCACGAGACCCCCGCAAGCCCTCATAGATACACCACCGCTACTTGGCAGGAGTTAATCCCTAGTTGGTTCTGGGTTTCGGGAACTTGGGTTCACTGTTAGGTACTTCCCCTTAGCTCCTTAGGTTTATCTATAAGAATCAAAAAACCAGATCAAAACAAAGAATAATTCAAGTAGTATAGATTACATCATCCATCATAAATCGTCAAGGGCTACTCCCCCATCCTAAGATTACAAGACACTACTCCATAGTCCGGCAAGAATTGCTAGAGAAAGAAATTACGGTACTTAGTGTCATCTGTGTTCCTCTGTCGTCGACTCCTTCCTTATCCTCCTTCTTCTGTCATCGTTTTCACTACCCGCCGTCCTCTTCTAGGGTTAGAATATCTCCTCTTTTATAGCCTTGGCCTCCTCTTTAATTAAGGCAAAAGATTTTCCTTTAATTGAGATGAAGATCACGACTCTCGCAAGAAAGGAAATCCGGAGTCAGGACAACACGCCCGTGCCAAATGAGGGCACAGGTGTGTCGCGGGCTTCCCACAGGGCGTGTTGCGCTTGAATTGGGGTGTGTCGAAGGCTGAACTGGGGCGTGTTGAGCGTTGGAACTCCTGACACGGATGTGTCACTGATAACACGTCTGTGTTGTTTTGATACGCCGGTCGTGTCAACACTTTGACTGGGGCATGTCGGCTGCTGAACCAGGGCGTGTTGAAGGCTGGAACTCTTGACACGGACATGTCACTGATGACACGCCTGTGTTGTTTTGATACGCCTGCTTCTTTGCCCTGTTAACACGAAAAACACCCAAAAGCAGTCTCTTTGTCCAAAATATTCTAAACTTAACTAAATCGTGATAAAATACATGCCTAGGACATGAAATGAGATAAAATACATGCATATGGGGTAGTGAAAATATAGCATGATTTACACACATCAATGGTCTCTCAACCTCCAAGTCCTCACTTCCTTGTGAGGATGATGATGATTCTTCCTCGGCTTCTTGCTCTTCTTGAGCCGATGAAGATTCTTCTTCTTCTACTTGTGCCAAGTGAGGCTTCTCATGAAACTTGGTCAATTTGTCCCATAGCTCCTTGGCGTCAAGATATTCACCTAGCCTAGATAAAACATCATTAGGTATCAAATCTTCTAAAAGTTTTGTTACCTTGGCTTCGGTCTTGAATTTTTGCCATTGCTCTTGGGTTCATTTCTTCAATTTCAAGACGTTTCCATTCTTATCCCTAGGGGGTTCAAAGCCTTCTATAAGGATGAACCAATCCTCTATATCCATCATCAAGAATGTTTCCATTCTTGCTCTCCACATCAGAAAATCTTCTCGGTCGTATGGTGGTGGAGTGTTGATGTCCCATCCAAGTTTGTCTTTGAATTCCATCTTGTTCCCTCTAGCGTGCTCCCTTAGTTGTTAAGCTTAGAAGAGCAGCCTCGCTCTGATACCACTTCTAGGGGATCGTTGGAAGCTAGAGGGGGGGTGAATAGCTTGAATTCGTAGCGTGATGGAATTTGTTTCGCTTGCGTTTATCTCTACAAATTTCGTTAGTGCACAGCGGAATAATAATAATAGCAATAACGAAAAATAAGACAAACACACAAACACAATTGTTTAACGTGGTTCGGAACCTCAAGGTTCCTACTCCATGGATCGAGCTCTACGAGCTCTAGTGATGTACACGCAACCACTAATCACAAATACTCCTTCTCGACACAAGTCGGAGGCGGAGAAACCTCGTACAAATATTCTTACAATAATAAGAAATAGATACAAGAAATTACAATAATGAAATACAATGCAAGTAAAGAAAACTACTTTACAATTGCTCTTTTGAATGCTTGATCTTTAGTTGCTTGAATTGCACTTGGAGACACTGATTTGCAGCAGCAAATCACCCCAAAAGCCCTCAAGAAATGCTTTCTTTTTCCTCCTTCACGAGCTCTATTTAAAGCTTCAACCTGTGTTGGAAAATGCCGATCAGTCGACTACTCGGGACCATCAGTCAACTGATGCCACTGTTATCATGAGATAACAGCTATATCCATGCTGGAAAGATCCAACGGATCCATCATCAATCGACTGATTATGACCATCAGTCGACTAATAGAGCCTCTACTCAACTGCTAACCCCAGCAGTCGAGTTAGACTCCATTTTGTGCCCGAAAAACCGAGCACTAGTTGACTGATCACACGATCAGTCGATTGCTTGGCCAATCAGTCGACTGCCCTCCTCTGGCAGTCGACTGCTATGGCACTTCCCACCAAGGTACATTGGACTTACGCCGCCAAGACTCCGCTTGGACTTTACGCCGCCAACCATTGAACTTATGCTCCCAAGACTCCCGCTTGGACTTTACGCCGCCAATATCAAACCCCTTGGACTTCTTAAATGCCAAGACTCAAGCTTGGACTTTCCCTTGCCAACCCATGTTGGACTTTCCATGCCAAGACCCATGCTTGGACTTTCCTTGCCAACCAATGTTGGACTTTCCATGCCAAGACCCATGCTTGGACTTTCCTTGCCAACCCATGTTGGAATTTCCATTGCCAAGACCCATGCTTGGACTTTCCCAAATGCCAAGTGTCCCACTTGGACTTTCCATGCCAAGTACCCCAAGACTTGGACTTTCCCATGACAATCACATTGTCATATGTTTTTGTCAAACATCAAAACATCTCTCGAGTCAAGCTCGAGTCCTGGTCAATCGTGACTTGGGCCGATTGCACCAACCGGGGGGGGAGGTTTTGAAAAAAAAAACATAATACTTGCTATTCTCGTATGTTAACACTTACATTTCTCTTAACTTTGAATTGGTTTGCCATAGATCAAAAATGGGGAGATTGTTGGTGCAGGGGCACCAGATAATCGAACTTAGGTTTTGATAGTGGCACAGATTCAAAGTTAAGCTATTTTGTTATCTCATATGTTATGTTGAGTGTGCAGGTAATGTATTAAGCTTTGAAAAGGTCGACGATACTAGAAGAATCTCAATGGGACGAGAAACCTCGATGGTTGGTCAAAAGACGCCAGGAGTACCTCAGGAAGTTGAGGAACCTCGGTGGTCAAGTGACCGAAAGCTAAGCAACAGGTCAGAAGGACCAAAGGTAAGAACTTTGTGCGGAGAGGACAGGTCAACTCCTCAGTAGGGGGACAACCATAGGCGACGATCCGACTAAGACTTCTAGAGGAAGGTCTAAGTTGAGATCAGATGGTATAGGACCGTCGCGTTGATTACTATATAGTTCTTATGCTAACCATGTGATGCAGGTGACTATTCAAGCCATCAGTCGACTGGAGAAAAAGAGTAGTCTACTGAATCACAATCAGTCGACTACTAATGAATATGATCACTTCGAGGAAAGTCAAGATAAGAGCCACAAAAGGAGAAGTGGATGATGATGATTGACTCAGATCTAAATCTCAACGAGCTAGGGTTTGAATGGCTATAAAAGAAGAGGTATGACACCTCTCTTGGACTAACAAAAGGCTCCCAAAGTGCTACATCCATTTGAAGTTCTCATCTCCGCTCATAAATGTCATAATGCCGACAAAGTTTCCAACTTCAACTTCTTGTAGTTGGTATTATTTTTTGTTGTTCCTTACTGTTTAATTGCTAAGAGAAAAGGTAGGCTTGTTACCTTGTCCTCCACATTATTTGTAATCGGTTGGTCTCTTACCTCTAATGAGGAAGAGATGCATTTAGTGCTTTTCCCTTCGGAAGTGGTCGAGGATCGCAAGGGCCTTGGATTAGCAGTCAGTGGGCTATTTGTTGGAGATTTGACGGCGCTAGAGGGGGGGTGAATAGCGTTGACCGTACGTAGATGGAATTTGTTCGCGTGTTCGTCTCTACAATTTCGTTAGCGCAGCGGAAACAAAGATAATAAGGCAATAACGAAAACACAAACACAAAAACGCAAGGATATAACGTGGTTCGGAACCGAACGATTCCTACTCCACGGATCGAGCTCTAAAGAGCTCTAGTGATGCACACGCAATCACTAATCAATAATAACTCCTTCTCGGAACAATCCGGAGGCGGAGAAACCTCGTACAAGGATTACACTAAGTAATACACAAGATACAAGCAAATACAAGTAAGAAATACAATGCAAGTAAAGGAAAAACAACTTTACAAGAGCTTTGGATTGCTTGATCTTTGATTGCCTTGAACTAGCTTTGAAGGACTGGAAAGCACCAACTTCCCCCTTCAATTTCGCCCAAGAAAATCGCTGCAAAAACCCTCCTTCCGAGCTGCCTTTATAACCTGCGTGGGGCTGGATTTCCGCCTATCAGTCGACTGCCATAAGTCACCAGTCGAATGATGCCACTGTTGTCGTGAGACAACGGATCGATCCACGCTGGAAAAACTCCAACGGATCTCTTGGCAATCGGATCGCCAACATTAACATTGCCGATCGCTACAGCCGAGTCGACGCCTGCCGCCACGAGCATTCATCGGTTCGCGGTCAACTAGCGAATCAGCGGCGATCGGCCATTTCTAGTCGACCGCCAGACATCATCGATTGTTCCCATGAGCGAAGATGAGGTTTTAACCCAAGTATGGTGACCCCATACTTGCTAGACCACCCTTAGCCTAGACCTAAGCCTTCTAGCCACCTCCATCAGCCTCACGCCTCTCGGATCCCTCCAAGTCATCCATGACTTGTTCATCCATCGCGCTAGCCTCCAGGTGCTTCCCTCGGCTATGTCATGCTAACGGTGTCTACACCGCCAAGGCACATTGGACTTACGCCGCCAAGACTCCGCTTGGACTTTACGCTGCCAAAATCAATCCCCTTGGACTTCCAAATGCCAAGACTCAAGCTAGGACTTTCCCTTGCCAACCCATGTTGGACTTTCCATGCCAAGACCCATGCTTGGACTTTCCATTTGCCAAGACCCATGCTTGGACTTCTCATTTGCCAAGACCCATGCTTGGACTTCTCATGCCAAGTACTCAAGACTTGGACTTTCCCAAATGCCAAGTACCCATGACTTGGACTTTCCATGCGCCAAGTGTCCCACTTGGACTTTTCATGCCAAGTACTCAAGACTTGGACTTTACCAAATGCCAATTGTCCCACTTGGACTTTCCATGCCAAGTACCCATGACTTGGACTTTACCTTGCCAAGACCCATGCTTGGACTTTCCCATAATCACATGGTCAACCCCAGTCAACCATCAAGGTCTTCCTCGAGTCAAACTCGAGTTCGGTCAAACATGACCCGGGTCGATTGCTCCAACAATCTCCCCAACATATTAACCGACATTAATGTCAAACATCAATGCCAAACCACTTTGTCAAATCCCTTTGTCAAACATCAAAACATCACTCGAGTCAAACTCGAGTCTGGTCAATCATGACCTGGGCCGATTGCACCAACAATCTTCCCCTTTTTGATGTTTGACAAAAACCAAACAAATCATCTGAGTTAGACCACTAACTCAAATCCCTTACCAATTATCCCAAATTGGTAAACACTCTCCAAATGTTCTCCCCCAAACATTCTCCCCCTTTTTGACTAACATCAAAAAGGTTTTCTCTCCAAGGAGGTCAATATCTCATATCCCAATGAGATCTTACAATCTCCCCCTTGATCCAAAAATAAATACCTAGGATGCCTACCATCTTCCTAGTGATAAGTCACATATCACTCAAAAGAGGCAATCCTATAATCTCTCCCAATTTCCAAATTGGGTATCAAAAACCCATCAATTTTCCCAATTGATGATACTCTCCCAATAACTTCTCCTCTTCAAGGAGAAAAACACATCCATCATCCCAAGATGGATAACTCCCCCTAAAGGCTTGCTCCCCCTTGACCATTGCACCAACAATGTCCTTGGGAAGCCCCTAAGCCAATAAGAACTCTAAACCATCAAAATTAAGGTTCTAAGTTCAACATAGAACTTTCACTCACCCTAAATTTGATACTTTGACCTAACACAGCTCCTAATCCATATCCAATGGATTTTCACCCTTTATAATGCTTCCCAAAGTATATCCTAGGGTTAGGAGTGATTAGGAACCTTTTCCATAGCTGAACACGGGCTAAACAAACCTTGTTAACCCGAAATCAGACTGCGATCGACTCGACAAGATGTCGATCGCCACTCACATCTTTATTAGAAATGAATTTTAAAAATTCATAAATAATTATACGTAATTCGAAAAATCATGAAAATTCATACGTATAATACTTATGACACATACAATGGGTGAAAAATATTTGAAAATTATTTTACCCATAAAATAGTGAGTTTGATACAAAACTCAAAACCATTGAAATTTTCAATGTTTTGGCCCTATTTTGTATCAACTCTACCAATGGTGATTGCTATCAAAAGATAGACTTCACCAAGATTTTTCAAAATGATTTTAAAATGTTTTCAAAACCTTATTTTGGATCATATTCCTTGGGCTCTATGTACATGACTTGTACACATGCTCTCCCAATGATCCACAAATGAAACAAGATGAGTTTTAGTTCATCTAGATGCAAAAACTATGCACCTTGAACTTAACTCATATCCTAGCATCTCACATGTATCTAGAGTGTATACACATACATGTCAATTGGATGTGAGATGTGGGTTTTGTTCTCCCTAAACTAGGGTTTCATGCATTTTTCTAAGGCAACCCTACTTGATTCCCTTATGAATGGGACTTCAAGTCATGTCATAGTCCTTAATTCAATTTCAACCAAATTGTCTTAAATGCATGAATGATTATGGCATTTGAAATGTTATAAATAAGCATATGCTCATAATCATGATGTCATGGCATAAGATGAAATCTAAAAACACATGACATTTGAAACCTTAATCCTAAACATGACCATGGCATATAAAATCATAGAACTATGCATGATGTCATGACATGGCATATGGCAATCAAAGCATGGCATATAAAATGTATAGGTACGGTAATACCTAAATTTTAATATTAATTGCCATTTGATATAGTTAGATATATTTTTCCATATTAAACTTAATCTCCCTAGTGTGCCAACAACCCAAAATGGTACACTAACACTCTAAACCCTAATTGTGCCAATTTGATTGATTTTTCTTAAATTCAAAAGTGCATTGGCACATCCTAAAAACTTTTTAGGATAATAATTCAACCCTATTTCCAAGGTATCCATAACCTTGAAAATAACCTAAAATGCCACCTTTATCATGGTTGAGTTAACTACCCATCCAATCAAGGTTAGCACACCCTAAACCCATCTAGCGTGAATCAATCACGCTCTTAGGAACCCAAAACCGATTTGAGCTCCTAGGGTTAATTAGGTATTCCTTAGGGATAACCTCCCTAGATACCTTCCTAATGACCCTCCTAGGCTTGTTAGCCTTGGTCATTTGGGTCTTACCTAGGTTGACTCTAGGGGTAACTCCCCTTGCAACCTTCTTAGTGGCCACCCTAGGTTTCCTTGAAACCCTAGCCACTAGGCACACCCTTTGGTCAACTCTAGGGATAACCTCCCTATTGACCTTGGTCTTCCTAGACCTAGTTTGTGTTTCATAGTCTAATGGAACACTATGGTAAGCTATCTTAGGCTTAGGTTTGTGACTCAAACCTTGCTTGCCCTTGGTTGACTTTTGACTCTTAGGTCCTTGGTGTTGGCTTTGACTTTTGGACCCTTGATTTTGACCACTAGACCCTTTAAATTGATTTTGTATCTTATTTAGGGTCTTTTCAAGTTTTTCAAGCCTTGACCTCAAGACTTGATTTTCAACCTCTAATTTCCCAATTGATTTTTGATTAAGTTTTTGGGCATTACCATTTTCTCTAGGCATATGCCTACCCTTCTTAGGGTTAATGCCTAAGTGGTTTTCTATTTTCCTAATGCTTTCCTTAGGAAGAGTTTTTCTAGGGACATTAGTCCCAAATTTCTCCTTTCTTGAAAAATTTACCCTCTTGGATCCTAAGCAAAAATATTTATCTCTAGCATGCTTTTCATGGTGAATTGCAAGAGAATTAATATTTCTAGCATGCTTTTGACTTTTAAATTTAGAAGGTGCATTATTTAAATATACCTTAGGGTTAGCCTTAGTAGCTCCCCCTACTTGTGATGCTCCCCTTTGCCCCTTCTTCTCCCCCTTCGGGCATTGACTCTGGTAATGACCCGGTAGTCGGCATTTGAAGCAAATCACTTGCTCCTTGCTCTTTTTCATTGAGGCACCGGTCTCCTTGACTTTTGGCACAGGTGGAGTCTTCTTAACCCGTTTAGAACACTTATTCTTGTAGTGTCCTTTCTCCCTACACTCAAAGCATATAATATTCATTTTATTATTAATTGACATGCTTGAGTTACCTAGGGTGGTTGTGGTGGTCGGAGTGGATTCTTGAGCTTGCTCTTCCTCTCTACCGGATGTAGATGGTTCTTCTTGTTGCTCCGGTATCGAGGATGCCCTAATCTCCTCCTCAATCCTAGAAGTGGATGCTTCTTCCACTTCCTCCACCTCTTCCGATCCGGATGTTGATTCCCTATCAACCTCCGAATCCTAAAGCTCTTGGGATGACGGTGTACTTTCTTGAGCTTGAGAGGGTGAGCACTCCTCTTCTTCTTCTTCTTCTTGGACCGATGATGAGTTTTCATGGAGTTTTGCCACTTGGCTCCATAACTCTTTAGCATCTACATAATTACCTAACATACACAAGACATTGTTAGGCATTAAATCAATTAAAAATTTTATCACCTTATCATTTTTCTTGGATGCTTGAACTTGCTCTTCGGTCCATCTCTTCTTTTTGAGGATCCACCTCTTGGTCCTCTTGGATATTCAAATCCATCCATCAAAATGGACCATTCCTCAAAGTCTCTCATCATAATAAAATCCTCAATTCTTCCCTTCCAAGAATTGAATCCTTCTCGTCCGTATAGGGTGTAGGGCACCGGTGTGTTGATGTCCCAACCTAATTGATCTTGGACTTCCATCTTTTACCCTCTAGCGTCTTGCTCCCGGTTGTTAATTCATTGAAGAGCAACCTTGCTCTGATACCACTTGTTGGAGATTTGACGGTGCTAGAGGGGGGGTGAATAGCGTTGACCGTACATAGATGGAATTCATTCGCGTGTTCGTCTCTGCAATTTCATTAGCGCAGCAGAAACAAAGATAATAAGGCAATAACGAAAACACAAACACACAAACGCAAGGATATAACATGGTTCGGAACCGAACGGTTCCTACTCCACGGATCGAGCTCTAAAGAGCTCTAGTGATGCACACGCAATCACTAATCAATAATAACTCCTTCTCGGAACAATCCGGAGGCGGAGAAACCTTGTACAAGGATTACACTAAGTAATACACAAGATACAAGCAAATACAAGTAAGAAATACAATGCAAGTAAAGGAAAAACAACTTTACAAGAGCTTTGGATTGCTTGATCTTTGATTGCCTTGAACTAGCTTTGAAGGACTGGAAAGCACCAACTTCCCCCTTCAATTTCGCCCAAGAAAATCGCTGCAAAAACCCTCCTTCCGAGCTGCCTTTATAACCTACGTCGGGCTGGATTTCCGCCTATCAATCGACTGCTATAAGTCACCAGTCGAATGATGCCACTGTTGTCGTGAGACAACAAATCGATCCACGCTGGAAAAACTCCAACGGATCTCTTGGCGATCATTGCCAACATTGTGATCATTGCCGACCACGTAATCGGCTCGACTACGGGCATTCTGCTCGTGGTGAACTAGCGATCGACTTGACCCTTGGCGATCATTGCCGTAGACATCGATTCGATTCTCCCATGAGCGATCATTGCGGGCAGTTCCAACTCTTAAACGATAGTCGAACTCAAGTCGACTCACGGCAGGTGAACCGTCCATAATGTCAGTCGACTGCCAACCTCAAAGATGAGGTTTTAACCCAAGTATGGTGACCCCATACTTGCTAGACCACCCTTAGCCTAGACCTAAGCCTTCTAGCCACCTCCATCAGCCTCACGCCTCTCGGATCCCTCCAAGTCATCCATGACTTGTTCATCCATCGCACTAGCCTCCAGGTGCTTCCCTCGGCTATGTCATGCTAACGGTGTCTACACCGCCAAGGCACATTGGACTTACGCCGCCAAGACTCCGCTTGGACTTTACGCTGCCAAAATCAATCCCCTTGGACTTCAAAATGCCAAGACTCAAGCTTGGACTTTCCCTTGCCAACCCATGTTGGACTTTCCATGCCAAGACCCATGCTTGGACTTTCCATTTGCCAAGACCCATGCTTGGACTTCTCATTTGCCAAGACCCATGCTTGGACTTCTCATGCCAAGTACTCAAGACTTGGACTTTCCCAAATGCCAAGTACCCATGACTTGGACTTTCCATGCGCCAAGTGTCCCACTTGGACTTTTCATGCCAAGTACTCAAGACTTGGACTTTACCAAATGCCAAGTGTCCCACTTAGACTTTCCATGCCAAGTACCCATGACTTGGACTTTACCTTGCCAAGACCCTTGCTTGGACTTTCCCATAATCACATGGTCAACCCCAGTCAACCATCAAGGTCTTCCTCGAGTCAAACTCGAGTCCGGTCAAACATGACCCGGGTCGATTGCTCCAACAATCTCCCCAACATATTAACCGACATTAATGTCAAACATCAATGCCAAATCCCTTTGTCAAATCCCTTTGTATCACTCGAGTCAAACTCGAGTCTGGTCAATCGTGACCTGGGCCGATTGCACCAACACTATTAACCAAGTAAAAACAAAGTGTCTCATTATCTTTCTTAGTTTTGTTTTCCGTTGCGATCTACTCAATTTTAAAAGAAAAGCTTTTTAAAATATGCTATTCGCCCCCCTCTAGAATTTCTCGATCCTACACTTTGTATTTTATTTATGTTTGTTTTTATTTCTGTTGCTAATGGTTATAGACAAGCACATGAACACAATCGAGAAAATGCAATGAAATTTCAAACACTATTCAACCCCCCTCTAGTGTACTTCGGTCCCAATAAGTGGTATCAAAGCGAGATCACTTTTCTACGGACTGATCTCCAAGGAAGCAAAAGCTAGAGGATAGGATTCATGATCGTAAATGGAGTTCAGTGATGGATTCAGACTCGATACTAGGTTTCCACCTCCTTACAGGCTAGGAGGGTTTGATCAATGGAGGTCATGGACAGAGGTGTTCTTCCAGATGAACCTCGAAGAGTGGTTCACCTAATAGAGGGATTTGAAGCTCCTATGGATAATATAGAAAAAATACTCAAAAGGAGCAAATGGGCTAAGGAACAAATCTAGAAATTAAAAGCTAATGATAAGGTAACTAAAATTTTAGTTAATCTAATACCTAATGAAATCCTGTGTAAGATAGATAAATTTAAGGATGCTAATGAATTATGGAGCAAACTTGCCAAGCTCCATAAAGAACCATCCATGGCCCAATATGAGGAGAAATCCAAGGAAAAAATCTCAACATCTCAAGAGCTTGACAATTCGAAAGTTGAGAGGTGATCAACATCCGAAGTAGAAGTCTCCACCTCTAGGATTGAGGGGGAGATTAGGCAATCGACACCGGAGAAAGAGAAGACCTATATATCCAAAGCCTAAGAACAAGCTCATGATTCCCCTGCCACCCTCGAAGGTAACTCAAGCACAATCAATAAAAATTGTTTTGAGTGTAGGAAGAAAGAGCACTACAAGAGTAAGTGTCCAAGTAGAATCAAAAAGAAA
Organism: Wurfbainia villosa; assembly: GCA_025175895.1. NCBI lineage: Eukaryota > Viridiplantae > Streptophyta > Magnoliopsida > Zingiberales > Zingiberaceae > Wurfbainia > Wurfbainia villosa. The sequence goes on from CM045988.1 coordinate 112,931,740, forward strand.
AGTTAAGTGGTGCCAAAGGCTAAAGAAAAGCCCAAGGAGATCGGTTCCTTGATATGCAAAAGCAAGGAACACATTGCGTGTTTACGGTGCAATCAAAAGGGACACTGCCACACTCAATGTCCGAGGCAGAGGCACCCAACCAAGGAAAAGGTAGAGAGCTCAAATATAGGAGGAGTTACTAAGGCAAGGCCTAATATATCTTTCCTTAATTCAATTTCAGTTTTCAATGATAAGAAGCATGCTAGCAATAGATTTTATCATCTTGGTGCTCAACATCATGGAAATAGAATTAAGGACAATTCTAGATCAATTATCTCAAGAACGACCCTACCTAAGGAAAATATTAGAAACTTTAAGGGTAGAACCATTTTACTTAAGGATAAGAAAGTAGAGAACAACCTAGGCAATAATCCCAAGAAGACTAGACACATGCCTAGGAGAAAGAATATCCAAAGAAATAATAGAGGATCAAAAATTGAGAATTTAAAAGGAGAAAATCAAGTTTTGAGGTCAAAGCTTGATGAATTAGAGAAGTCCCATAAAAGGATAGAAAATATGCTTAAAGGGTATAGTGGATAAAATCTAGGTTTTGGTAGGAAAGAATCAACTAAGGACAAGAAAGATTTGGGATACGAACCTAAATCCAAGGAAATCATACTCTTCTGCCATAGAGTTCCATATAGTTATGGAATTAAATCTAGGTCTAGGAGTGTCAAGGTTACAAGGGAGCTATCCCTAGAGTTAACCTTGATGAAAGTACAATGACTAAGACTTCCAAGAAGCCTAGAAGAGTCATTAGAAAGGTATCAAGGGAGGCTATCCCTAGTGAATACCTAGAATGTCCAAGGAGCTCTAATAGGTATTGGGTTCCTAAGAGTGTGATCCTTTCACACTAAATGGGTATAGGGTGTGTCAATCTAAAATGGAAAGATAGTTAATCTAACCACAGTGGAGTTGACACTTTAGAGCATTTTCAAGGTATAGTTATACTTTTAAAATAAATCTAGAACCATGATCCTAAAAGATTTTAGGATGTGCCAATGGAAATAAAATGATTGAAAGTTTATTGAGATTGACACATTAGGTTAAAGTTAATAGTGTGCCAAGTTGGGGTTTTTAGCACATTCGAGGGAGTCAACACGTTATCATGTCAAATTTGGTATTTGACATAATCTTAGATAATTACAGTTAGGTTCAAGACTTAGGTATTCTTATACCTTTGTATTTCTATACATTTGCCATGCTTTATTTGTCATACCATGTCATGACATCATGTATCACATGATTATTCAGAATATGTCATGATTAATACTTAGGTTGATTTTGATTATGTCTTGACATCATGCATCATTGGCAATACTTTTAACTTATGCACATCCAATATGCCATGATCATAATTCATGCATTTTATCAAATTAAAATTAAGGATAGATGACATTAATTGACACCCTAGGTAAGGAGGTCAAATTGGATATGCCTAGATAGCAATGTATAATTCTTAGTTTAAGGAAGAACCAACCCACATCTCACAAAGACTATAGGATGACATGTGCATGTATTGAAATACTCTAGACACATATGAGATGGTAGGAAAATGAGTTAAGTTCAAAGTGCTCATATGTTGTATCAAAATGAACTCAAACTCATCAAATTATAGGAATGAATCATGAGAAAAGCTAATGTACATGTGATGTACACTTGGCTCCAAGATCGTGATTGAAATGAAGGTTTGAAAACACTTTTAAAATGATTTTGAAAAACTTTGGTGAAGTCTACTTTTGATAACAATCACCATTTATAAGATTGAAACAAAATTGGTCAAAAATAGTGAAGGTTTCAATGTTTTTGAACTTTGTATCATTCTTTGAAACTAAGGAATATTTTCATATAAAACTATTTTTCTCCCATAGTATTTGGTATAAGTAATACATGTCTAAAGTTTCAAGATTTTTTGAAAATTGTAGAATTACTTATGCATTTTCAAAATTTAAACTGAAAAATTACCGTTCTGAAATTTTCAGAAATCAGTCGACTGCCTAACAGACCAGTTGATTGATAAATTTGGATTTTGGCTAATTAAGTTCAAATTGGTCATTTAACCATAACTCTAGTTAGTTTAACTACTCCTAACCCTCTAATATGCTTAGACAAGCATTAAAAGAGTACAAGTTTTAGTGAAAATAAATGGGAGAGTTATTTAGGGTTGAATCAAATTCTAAGGGAGGTTAAAGTTTAAGGTTGAACTTTTGCCCTTATTTTTAATTTTTATATTTCTTATTGGTTGATCTATCCAAAAACATTGTTGGTGCAATGGTCAAGGGGGAGCAAGCTTTTAGGGGTAGCTTAACAATCAAGGGATGATGGTTGATTAGTGATAAGGGTTTTATAACCAAGGATAATGAAAGGGGAAGAATGAAGGATTTTATGGGAAAATGAGTTAAGTCTAGAAAGACTTTTTGATGTGTGTCAAAGGGGGAGAAATGAAAGGGTTTAAGTTAGGTTCAAGGTGCTTAGTACACAAAGATGGCACAAAGATGCCCTAAAAACCTAAACACAAACTAAAACCACCATAAATTTCAAAATATGAAATTCAATGTTAGGAACCCTTCAGTATGCTTTGGCAAAAGAAGAGACAAGTTGGGCTTGTGGGAAATCCTAACTTAAAAATATTGTCAAACATTAAAAAGGAGGATTGTTGGTTCAATCAACTTTAGGTTAAGGTTGACCAAACTTAAGTTGGCTCGAGTTGAGTTTCAATATTTTACAATATGACCAGAGGTAATGAATGGAATGAGGGAGGTTGTTGCTACAATCGACCTCATGTCAAGGTTGACCAAGCTTGAGTGAGACTCGAGTTGGAGTTGAGTTTTGATGTATGAATGACAATATGACTATGGGATGGTATGAGACATCCGTAGTCATATGGAGTTTAATGGGAAGTCCAATTGGGAGTCGCCGATTGAAAAGTCTAAATCGGTCAAGGTTGAACGGACACGTGGTGATGGAAAGTCCAATGGGGATTTGGAAAGAGTGAAGTCCAGGTGGGTCAAGGTTGATCGGACACTTAGCACGAGGACAGAAAAATCTAAGAAGGTCAAGAAGGACTGGATGCTTGGTGTCAGAAAAACCCTTGCAGGTTTGGAGACCGAATGTAAGGCAAGGAAAGTTCAAATAGATCAAGAAGGATTAGATATTTAGTGAAGGGAAGTCCTGGTAGGTCAAGGTGATCGGATGACTAGGCAAGTGAACTCTCGATAGAATTGGGAGACCGTGCTTGGTAAGAGAAATCTCGGCAGGTCTGGGAGACCCTGCTTGGCAAGTGAAGTCTTGGAAGATCAAGGTGACCGGATGACTAGGCATGTGAAGTCTCGATAGGTCTGGAAAATCATGCTTAGTAAGTGAAGTCCCGATAGGTATGGGAGACCGTACTTGGCAAGTGAAATCTCAGTAGGTTAGGGACACCATGCTTGGCAAGTGGAGTCCTGATAGGTCAAGGAAGATTGTGCTTGGTAGGTGAAATCCCAGTACGTCGAGCCAACCTTACTTGGCAAGAAAAGTCCTAGTAGGTCACAGTTGACTAGATGTTAGGCAAAAGAGGTTCCGGTAGATCAAGATTGATCAGATGATGGACGAGAAAAGTCCTAGTAGGTTAAGAATTGATCAGATACCATGTGAAGTGGGAGTTATCTTGGGAATAGGCTAAATATTGGGGTATCAGTCCACTGGAGCTATTCAATAGTTGACTTATATGAAGTTGGTATTCGGGTGATTGAGAAACACCCGAGTCGAAGATTAGAGCTGCTCGGGTGATTGGGAAATGCCTGACTCATGCACTCAGGCTAGTGCTCAAGCGACGGGGAGAAAGGTGTTCGAGCACTCGAGCGTGAGTATGTGAAGAAGTACGGTGTTCGAGCGAGTTAGGATATCCCAAAAGGGGCTTAGGACTCGACACTCAGATTTGGGAAGTTGAGTGGCACTCGGGCTCATGAGAACAAGTGAGGTTATCGGGCACGCATTAAGGAACAGAAGTCTGGAGCAATGCTCGGGAAGTCTTGAGCGGGGCTCGAGACTCGTGTTGGTGCAATCGGCCTAGGTCACGATTGACCAAACTCGAGTTTGACTCGAGTAGTGTTTTGATATTCGACAAAACGTATGACAATGTGATTGTTGTGTACTTGGAATGGAAAGTCCAAGTCTTGTGTACTTGGCACAGAAAGTCCAAGTCTTGGGTAATTGGCATGGAAAGTCCAAGCATGGGTCTTGGAAATTGAAAAGTCCAAGCATGGGTCTTGGTATTTGGAAAGTTCAACATGGAGTTGGCAAGGGAAGTCCAAGAGTGTGATATTGGTGGCGTAAAATCCAAGCATGAGTTTTGGCAGCATAAGTCCAATGTTTGGCAGCGTAAAGTCCAAGCATGGAGTCTTGGTGGCATAAGTCCAAATGGATATTGGCATTTGGGAAGTCCAAGGGTGTGATACTGGTGGCGTAAAGTCCAAGCTATAGTCTTGGCGACATAAACCCAATGTTTGGCGGCGTAAAGTTCAAGCGTGTATCTTGGCAGCATAAGTCCAAATGTACCTTGGCAAAGTAGACCCAGTTAGCATGATAATAGCCAATGGAATCACCTGAAGGCTAGTGTATGGATGAACAAGTCATGGATGCATTTGAGGGATTCGATAGGCGTGAGGCTGATGGAGGTGGCTAAAAGGCTTAGGTCTAGGCAAAGGGCAGTCTATCAAGTATGAGAGAACCATACTTGAGTTAAACATCATGTTTGAGGTTTATCAGTTGACTGATAAAGTGTTTTGACACTTGGCAACCTAGTCGACTCTGAGCAGTCGACTGGGGTTATGACAAGTCGATTGGTCAGTAGTCGACTAGAGCTCAACTATAGCTATGTGCCACTGGTAGTCTACTGTCAGCGTTGGGCAGTCGACTGCCATGGAGGGCAGTCGACTCTGTAATTGGACATGAGCACAGTGTTGGTGCAATCAACCTAGGTCATGATAGGTCAGACTCGAGTTTGACTCCAGTAGTGGTTTGATGTTTGTGTTTTGATGTTTGACGATGAGTTGACCATTGTTTGATAATGGGTTGACTATATGTTGACATGGGATTGACCATATGATGGAGAAGTCCAAGTGGGACACTTGGCATGTAAAGTCCAAGTGGGACACTTGGCATGGAAAGTCCAAGCATGGGTCTTCGTAATGAGAAAGTCCAAATCTTGAGTACTTGGCATGGAAAGTCCAAGCATGGGTCTTGGCAAGGGAAAGTCCAAGCTTGAGTCTTGGCAATTGGAAAGTCCAACATGGACTTGGCATGGAAAGTCCAAGCATGGGTCTTGGCAAGGGAAAGTCCAAGCTTGAATCTTGGCAATTGGAAAGTCTAAGGGTTGATATTGGCGGCATAAAGTTCAAGGTGTTGGTGCAATCGACCCAAGTCACAATTGACCAGACTCGAGTTTGACTCGAGTAGTGTTTTGATGTTTGATAATATTTTGGGAGATTATTGGTACAATCGACCCGGGTCATGATTGACTGGACTCGAGTTTGACTCGAGGGGTATTTTGATATTTTACGATGGTTTGACCATTGTTTGACTACATGGTTGACATGGGGTTGACCATATGATGGAAAGTCCAAGCATGGGTCTTGGCAAGGGAAAGTCCAACATGGGTTGGCAAGGAAAGTCCAAGCATGGGTCTTGGCAAGGGAAAGTCCAAGCTTGAGTCTTGGGAAATGGAAAATCCAACATGGGTTGGCAAGGGAAGTCCAAGGGGTGATATTGGAGGCATAAAGTCCAAGGGTGGAGTCTTGGCAACATAATTCCAATGGTTGGCGGCGTAAAGTCCAAGCGAGAGTCTTGGGAATGTAAGACCAATGTGTCTTGGCGGTGTAGACCACGTTAGCATGACAATAGCTGATGGAAGCACCTGAAGGCTAGCGTATGGATGAACAAGTCATGGATGACTTGGAGGGATCCGATAGGCGTGAGGCTGACGGAGGTGGCTAGAAGGCTTAGGTCTAGGCTAAGAGTGGTCTAGCAAGTATGAGGGCATCATGTTGGTGCAGGTACACCAGATAATCGAACCTATATTTTGATTATGGCAAAGACACAAAGTCAAGGTTATTTTGTTATCTCACGAGCTAAATCAAGTGTGCAGAATTGCTAAGCTAAAGCTGCAGGTCAACGACACCCGGAGGGAACCGTGGTGGTCGGGCGACACCGGGAGGACTTCGGAGGGAGCCGAAGAAATCTGGTGGAAACCAAAAGCGAAGGTTTAAAGGTAAAAGGTTGAGGTAAGATCGTGTGAGTGAGCGTAAGTAAGGTCGTGTCCTCCGTATAGGGACGTCCTTAGGCGACGATCTGACCAAGACTTCCTATGGAAGGTCTAAGTCGAGATTAGATGGTAAATGACCATCAAATTTACTCATATTAACTGTATTTTTAAGCTAACTCTTCATTGTAGATGGAAACCCTAGCAACAGTCGACTGTCGGCTATTCGCAGTTGACTAATGGTCAAGGATCAGCTTCGAGGAGAGTCAAAGCTTATCACCATTTCTCAAGGGCTAGGTGGCATCTTCTCATGAAACCTCACCTCAACGATTAGGGTTTCTCAAGGCTATAAAAGAAGGCCCATTTCTCACATTTTCATCAATTCCAAGTGCTCCAAAATGCTCCCACAACGCCGCTCTCCTACGATGACTCTACTACGCCAAAGTGCCGCCGGAACGATGACGACTCAACCTTAGCTCAAGATCTTCTTCGTCGTCAGTATAAATATCTTTATTTAGAGTCTTAATTGTGCATTCTTTTTGTTTTCATAGCTTTAATCATAACAAGGAGAGGGGGAGTATCCCTCTACCTTGAGTTTTATTGTTTTCTTGTAATCGTTCACTCCTACCTCTAACGAGGAGGAGTATTTTAGTGGATTGCCCTTCATACATGGTCTACGACCGTTAGGGCCTTGGATTAGCAGTCGAAGGTTGTGAACCGAGTAAAAAAGAAATAGTGTTTTTTTGGTTTCCGCTGTGCATTTCTTTATTGCTCATATTTTATATCGAACGAACGAAAAATTTTCATGTGCGCTATTCACCCCCCCCCCTCTAGTGCTCAAATCAATCCAACACATCATACTTAGTGTTAAAACCTCATGGATGAGGTTATCAGTCGACTGATGGGAGTCGACTAGAGTTCAACTGCAAGAAATGGCCTGGCAGTCGACTGCCAGCATTGGGCAGTCGACTGATGGACTGAGCAATCGACTGCTATGGCTGGCTATCGACTGATGGTCGAGTTTTCGGGAATAGAAAGTTTTCGAGTCAATTGTTAGGGTTTGATAGTCGAGTGATGGCTCGATCAGTCGACTGATGGCCTATCCGTTGGAACTTATCCAACGTGGCTTGGTCCGTTGTGAGACAACGATTACAGAAGCAATCGACTGATGGTCTTGATCAGTCTACTGCTAGACAAAATCCAGCCTTAGGAGAAGCTTTAAAAGGAGCTCATGGAGGAGGATTTGGCTAAGGTTTCTTGAGGCAATTTGGAGGGGATTTGCTACTGCAATCCAGACCTTCAAGGCTACTCTCAAGCAACCAAAAGAAAGTAATCAAAGTTCTCTTGTAAAGTGTTTTTCTTTACTTGTATTATATTTCATACTTGTATTTGCTTGCATTTGTTGTATTACTTTGTGTAATCTCTTGTACGAGGTTTCTCCACCTCCGATGTGTTGTCGAGAAGGAGTATTATTGTTTAGTGGTGTTGGTTGCATCGCTAGATCTCATTTAAGCTCAATCCGTGGAGTAGGAACCTTGAGGTTCCGAACCACGTTACATCCTTGTGTATTTGTGTTTGTCTTCATTTTTGTTATTGCTATTATATATATATTCCGCTACGGATAACAAGCTTTGTAGAGACAAACACGAACGAATTCTATCAACGTATGAAATCGCTATTCACCCCCCTATAGCGACGATCAATTCCCCAACAAGTGGTATCAGAGCGAGGTCACTCTTCATTTGGACTAACCGCCAAGGGAGCATGCTAGAGGGTGAAGAAGAAGATGGATCATCAAGAAAAATTAGGATGGGACATCAACCCACCTCCACCATACGACCAAGAAGATTTTTCGGCATGGAGGGCAAGAATGGAGACATTCTTGATGATGGACATTGAAGATTGGTTCATCATCATGGAAGGTTTTGAACCCCCTAGGGATAAGAAGGGAGATGTCCTAAAATTGAAGAAGTGGACCCAAGAGAAACGTCTAAAGTTCAAGACCGAAGTTAAGGTAACAAAACTTTTAGAAGATTTAATACCTAATGATATTTTGTTTAGACTAGGTGAATATCAAGATGCCAAGGAGCTTTGGATCAAATTGGCAAAGTTCCATAAAAACTCATCACCGGTTCAAGAAGAAGAGGAAGAAGAGGAATGTTCATCGGCTCAATCGGAGGAGACCGAAGAAGCAAGTTCATCCTCACAAGAAAGTGAGGAGTCGGAGGTTGAGAAGGAGTCAACTTCCGGATCGATGGAAGAAGACGAATTGGAGGAAGCCTCCACCTCTAGGATTGAGGGGGAGAAGATTAGAGTGTCGGAGCAAGGGTAAGAGCAAGAGGAAGCTTCTACCTCTGAGAGAAGTGATGAACAAGCTCAAGGGGCCTCTACCACCAGTCTAGGTAACTCAAGTATTTAAATCAAAAATAAAAAACATATCATATGCTTTGAGTGTAGGGAAGCCTGACACTACAAGAGCAAGTGTCTGAAGAAGGTTAAGAAGGCTCAACTGGCACCTAAGGTCAAGGATGTCGGCGTCCCCACTAAGAAGAGCAAGGAGCATGTCATTTGCTTCAAATGCCAACAACCGGGACACTATAGAGTCAATGCCCTAGAGGGAAGAAGAATAGGCAAGAAAGAGGTACACATGTAAGGGGAGCTAAGGCAAACCCCAAGGTAACATTTAAGTATGCTTCTACTTCAATTAATAGTCAAAAGCATGCTAGAAGTAATCTTGCTATTTATCATAAAGAGCATGCTAGAAATAATAGGCTTTATTGTTTAGGAGCTAAGCATGTCCATTTTAGGAATAAGGAGAAATTTGGGACTAATGTCCCTAAAACAATTTTACCTAAGGAAAGTATTCGGAAGATAGAGAACCATCTAGGCTTTAATCCAAAGAATTCTAGACATATGCCTAGGAAGGGCAATAATACTCAAAGAAATAATGGGCCCACAAAATTTGAGAAATTAGAGCTAGAAAATCAAGTTTTGAGGTCAAAACTTGAGAAGATGGAGAAGACCCTTAGAAAGATACAAAATCAAATGCAAGGGTCAAATAGTCAAAGCCTAGGTTCTAAGAGTCAAAATCTAGGTCCTAGGAGACAAATTCCACCCAAAGGCAAGAAATGTTTGGGGTCACAAACCTAAGCCCAAGGAGACCTACCATAGTGTTCCATTTGATTATGGAACACAACCTAGGTCTAGGAAGGCCATGGTTACTAGGGAGGTCATCCCTAAGGCTAACCACGGAGTGTGCCTAATGGCTAGGATTTCGAAGAAACCTAGGGAAGCCACTAAGAAGGTTACAAGGGGAGTCACCCCTAGAGTTAACCAAAGCAAGACCCAAATGACCAAGGCTACCAAGCCTAGAAGGGTCATTAGGATGGTATCTAGGGAGGTTATCCCTAAGGAATACCTATTAAACCCAAGGAGCTCCAATAGGTTTTGGGTTCCTAGGAGCGTGATCGATTCACGCTAAATGGGTTAGGGGGTACCAACTTTAAATGGATGGATAGTTAACCTAACTATGGTAAAGATGACACTTTTAGGTCATTTTCAAGGTTATGGGTACCTTGGAAATAAGTTTGATCTTAATCCTAAAAGATTTTAGGATGTGTCAATATTATTTAAGAAATTTGATAAATTAATCAAATTGGCACAATTTAGGTCTTAGAGTCTTGGTGTGCCATTTTGTGTTTTTATAGCACACTTGGGGGATTAGTGATAATATGGCAAAATGGGTTTAATTCTAAAAAATGACAATTAATACTAAAATTTAGATATTATATACCTTTATATTTTATTTGTCATGCTTTATTTGGCATATGTCATGTCATGACATCATATCTATTTTTATCATATATTATGTCATGATCATGCTTAGGTTTATTTTTATGTCATGTATGCTTAGGTCTAATCATATGCCATGACATTATGATCATTGACCATTCTTATTTACGTTATATTTATGCCATGATTATTTCATGCATTAATAAAATTGATTTAAGGACTATGGCATGACTTGAAGTCCCATGTATAAGAGAATCAAGTAGTGTTGCCTAGAAAATGCATGAGACCTTAGTATAGGTATAACCAAAACTCACATCTCACATCAAATTGACATGTGTGTGTTTTCAAACACCCTAGACACATGTGAGATGCTAGAAAATGAGTTAAGTTCAAGGTGCATAGTTTTTGCATCTAAATGAACTCAAACTCATCTTATACCAAGGTGGATCATGGGGAAAACTAATGTGCAAGTCAGGTGCATTGAGCCCATTGATCATGATCCAATATAGATTTTCAAAAACATTTTAAAATCATTTTAGAAAATCTTAGTGAAGTCTTATCTTTTGATAGCAATCACCATTGATGAAATTGATACAAAGTAGGGCCAAAATATTGAACTCTTCAATGGTTTTGAACTTTGTGTCAATTTCACTATTTTGTGGGTAAATTAATTTTCAAATATTTTTCATCCATTATATTTGTCATAAGTATTATACATATGAATTTTCTGTAGGGAATTGCTTCCCGCTTCGGTCGCTCATGCATGGCGATCCTATCTACGTCCTTGGATTAAAAAAATTAATCCTTGACGAAGACGGATTATCCAAGCAACTGATACATCATCGTGCTATTCGATTCGAGTGGTCTCTTGAACAAACTTGTTGTTCAAGCAACCTAACTCTTTTCCTCGATTAGCCGCGGAATAGATGATGTACGGATCGCCGGTTTTTGTATTTATCTTCGGGGTCCAAGTAAATTAGTCACATGCATTACACAAAAGAACTAAATCAAAACAAATAAGATTATACCTCTTGTATACCTCTTGATCTTCTATTGTATGACCTATCCTCCTCTTGAACGTTGTGTGGGCAATGATCTTCCAAGAGTTGAAACTTCCTAGATCGCGTTCTTTCCTTCCTTGCTCGCTCCGAACAAAGGGAAGAATATCAAACACTTCTCCTATCTAGTGTCGATCACCAAGCCACCAACTTGGTTGTTGCCGCCGGCCAAGGAGAGGAAGAAGGAGATGGTGTGGGCACCGGCCAAGAGCTCCAAGGGAAGAAACCCTAACACTTGTTGCCGCCAGCCAAAGGAGAAGAAGAAGAGATATGGGCACCGGCTAAGAGAGAAAGAAGAAGAGGGGTGCCGGCTAAACCTTAGGAAGAGAGGAAAAACTTCCACTTGTTGCTGCCCAAAAAACTTCTCCAAACCCTAGCCGCCCAACCATTTGAAGCAAACCCTAATCTCCAATGATTAGTTGCCGCCCAAGCCAAGGAGCAAACCCTAGAATTCCAATTCTTAGTTGCCGCCCAAGCCAAGGCCTCCTATTTATAGAGTTTGCCCAAACCTTCTTTTAATCACGTCCGTTGGATCTAGGTTTCATGAGGGTTTTAATAGGCTACAATAGGGACCATGAGGAGGAGTTGGATCTTGGCCACCCAATGGATCTGTCCCACATAAAATCCGATCCATTAATGATGATCCATTCCACTAGAGGATTATCATTGATCTACCTCACCAACCCCAATAAATAAATATGGGCTTCATATATTAATTGTACAAATGTCTCCCCGTGTTTAAGATATCGAATGTCCGTTAATTAATTAATTTATTGACAATTAATTAATCAACATCTAACTCCATGAGTAGTACCACTCAACCTCATCATCATGCCGGACCAAGTCCACCTGCAGGGTTTACATGATGATCCTTATGAGCTCCTCAAGGGGGCATCATCATCCTAATACATAGGACACAGTTTCCTCCTATAATCAACGGCACACCATGTAAATAATATTATTTCCTAACTTACCGAACCTATCGATTTAATCTATCAATCTCGCCCATTGGTAAATCAATGAAATAAATACTAAGTACATGTGCCCATTATTATATCGGGATTAAGAGCATGTACACCATAATATCCGAGGTCCGATTCAATTATGTAGTCAGCAATAAATTGAATCACCTCTAAGTCGGTCCTGCTCAATACACACAAAGTGTACTAGTGTAATTCTATGGTAAAGACAAACCAATACCAAATTACACTACAACCATACCAATGGTTTGTCCAAAACCATCTTGGTTGTGAGCCTCTACTTATACTCTACAAGGAACTGATAACATGATCTTCTGTGTGACATCACACACCATGTTATCTATAATGTAATGTATCAGACAATATGCATAACCATAAATATGTAAACAATGATCATGTGATTCTTATTTCAAAAATAAAGATGTTCATACAAAGAATAGACTTTTCAGTATACATCCCAACAATCTCCCACTTATACTAAAAGGCTATGCTATTCTCATACTGCCATACATCTGATTCTCATTCCCTCCACATGCCTATCAAAAGCTCTCGCTGGAAGGGTCTTAGTGAAAGGATCTGTCAGGTTATCCTCTGATGCAATCTTAGCTACAGCAACTTCTCCTCGCTTTACGATCTCTCGTATCAGGTGGTACTTGCGCTCTATGTGTTTACTTGCCTTATGGGCTCGTGGTTCCTTTGAGTTTGCAACTGCACCACTGTTATCACAATAAATTGTGATAGTTCTGGAAAAACCAGGAATCACATCCAAGTCCATCAAGAAGTTCCTGAGCCATACAGCTTCTTTGGCTGCCTCAGAGGCTGCCACATACTTAGCTTCCATGGTAGAGTCTGCCACGCATTTCTGCTTGACACTCCTCCATACAATGGCTCCACCTCCCAAAGTAAACACAAAACCTGAGGTAGACTTACTATTATCCCTATCTGATTGGAAGTAAGAATCTGTGTAACCGACAGGGAGTAATTGAACTGCCTAGTATACCAGCATATAATCCCTAGTCCTTCTCAGGTACTTCAATAAATGCTTTACCGTAGTCTAATGTCTCTGTCCTGGATTACTCTGATATCTGCTAACCATGCCCAGGGAAAAGCAGATATCCGACCTAGTACATAACATGACATACATAAGGCTTCCTACTGCCGAAGCATAAGGAACCACCTTCATCTCCTCTATCTCCTTTGATGTTCTAGGACACATCTCTTTAGATAAAGGTACTCCATGCCTAAAAGGTAGAAAACCTTTCTTGGAGTTCTGCATGCTAAAACGAGCCAAAATAGTGTCTATGTATGAAGCTTGAGATAAGCACAATATCCTTTTCCTACGATCCCTTATAACCTTGATCCCAAGGATGTGTCCCACTTCTCCCAAGTCCTTCATATCAAACTGTTTGGACAACCATACCCTTACATCTGATAACACTTTGACATTGTTTCCAATTAACAAAATGTCATCTACGTATAGTACAAGAAATATCACTACATTTTCGTCACATCTCTTGTATACACAAGACTCATCCGAACTTTAAATAAATCCAAAAGACTGGATTACCTCATCAAAGCGGATGTTTCAAGATCTCGAAGCTTGCTTCAATCCATAAATGGACCGATTAAGCTTGTACACAAGATGTTCTTTGCCCTTTATAATGAATCCCTCTAGTTGCTCCATATAGATGTTTTCCTCAAGACTTCCATTAAGGAAAGATGTCTTGACATCCATCTGCCACACCTCATAATCCATATGAGCAGCAATACATAAGAGAATTCGGATAGACTTAAGCATGGCTACTGGCGAAAAGGTCTCCTCATAATCGATACCCTTTTTCTGAGTATACCCTTTCGCAACAAGCCTTGCTTTGAAGGTCTCAACCTTTTCGTCTATTCCTCTCTTTCTTTTGTAGATCCACTTGCATCCAATGGTTTTTACACCATTGGGTGGTTCTACTAGCTTTCAGACTTGATTTGAATACATAGATTCTATCTTAGAATTCATCGCACTTTGCCAAGATATCACATCTTTATCTTGGATTGTCTCATCATATGTCTAGGGATCAGGTTCATGTTCGCTAGGGACCAAATCAGAAGATTCTCCCAAGAACATAAATCTATCAGGTTGTTTAACAACCCTCCCACTACGACGAGGTATCACCTGTGTATCCTCTGTGACACGCGGTGCAGTCACTTGTGGTATATCCTCTTGTACCGTTGGTACTGAAGTAGTGACTTCCCCTCTCAATTCCTCTAGAATAATCTTACTGATGGGCTTGTGGTTCATCACATAGTCTTCCTCTAAAAATCTGGCATTAGTGCTAACGATCACCCTCTGATCTCTAGGACTATAGAACAAACCACCTTTCATTCCTCTAGGATAGCCTACGAACATGCGCACTTCTGTACGAGATTCCAACTTACCAGCATCTGCCTTCAGCACATGTGTTGGACTCTCCCAAATCTGAATATGTCTCAGACTAGGCTTTTGCCCAATCCACAATTCTATGAGAGTAGAAGCACTGATTTAGATGGTACCAAGTTCAGAATATACACTGTCGTATCTGTAGGATCGATATGTTGGTCGGCTAGAGGGGGTGAATAGCCTAATACGTAGACGGTGGAATTTTCTCGTCGATTACTCGTCTACAAATTCGTTAGCGCAAGCAGAAAGTATAAAAAATAAAGATAAAGCAATAACAAGAATACAAATGCTAACAAAGAATGTAACGTGGTTCACGGCTACGCCGCTAATCCACAGTCCGATTCGTCCACGGTGAATCACTCCACAAACTTCCACTATTCTCTCCTTTGCACCAAGCTAGGTGGAGGTAATCTCTTTACAAGAATTCACTCCTCTTACAAATATGATGTAAATAAAACCAAGTAAGAGGATGGAAAAACTTTATGGCACTTTGGGAGAGTTTAGAGCATGAACATTAGGCCCCCAAAGCCCCACACCCTTCCTCTTTATAGAGGAAGAGGGTTTCTTCTATCCCTATCCGATCGGGTTCGCGGCCGCTACCCTATAATAACCGCTTTCCACATTGGATTCCATCCAACGGCACCATCATCAGTCGACTGATCTTACCATCAGTCGACTGATGGACCTATCAGTCGAGTGCTCGCAAGCTTGACTCGCTTCTGTGCCCGAAACCCTTGCGACCAGTCGACTGATACCTTCATCAGTCGACTGTCATTCCATGGCAGTAGACTGTTGGCACTTGAACCGGACTCGAACACTAGTTGAGTCATAGTCAACTTAGAGCAGTCAACTACCATAACATGGTAGTCGACTGATGTCGGGAAATCTCATCCGACACTTAGCCAAATGGCCAAGTTTCACCTAAGAGCACTATCTCTTCCCGGGTTACATTCGCTCACTCTCATCCCTCAGAGTCCCTCGCCTTTGAAGTTATCTTCGTCCGACCACGTCCCTCGGATGCGCCAAGCGTACGGTTCTGCAGTGCCATCCTTCGCGTCTCGCCCTGAAGTCTACTTCCTTCGGCTTCACTCCAAGCTCCTCGTCCGGCGATCCCTCAGATGCTCCAAGCGCATGGCTTCCGCAAAGTCATCCTTCACCGACTCAAATACGGAGTCATGAGATGTGAAACTTGCCAAGGCTCCATGTGCGAATTACTAAGTCCTGCAAGACTCCAACGCATATATCAAATCCAAACATCCTAACTTAAACCCTTTGCCACACACATTAAAACCATATCAAGGGTTGATTGCACTAACAATCTCCCCCTTTTTGATGTGTGCCAATCCGTTTAAGTTAGGTAAAACATTTGATAAAAATATTAAGGTAAGAAAGCATGTAAATAACATGATTAGCAACTCTCCCCCTTAATACATGAAACTCCCCCTAAATATAATTCCCCCTTACTTAATCAAATATATTTCTCCCCCTTTGACACCATCAAAAATATTAAACAAAGTTTATCTAAGCATGGTATCAAGTTTAGAGAAAAATAAAAGCCAAAACATGCCTTAAAATCGGATAAAGGAGGTTATTGGGCATGTTATCAGATGATCAGTCGACTGGTTCAAACTACTAGTCGACTGGCACATGCATTTCAGGTTTTTCTGATTTTCGGGTTGAATTTCAGAAATGCATTAGAAAATCTATAAAATTTGAAAAATCATAAAATTTGGGGAACACATTTATTTTAAGGTCCTTTATCAGTGAAAAATAGTTCTCCATGAAAAATCATTATATTTTCAAGTATTTGCCAAAAATCCAAAAGTTTCAAAATCAACTAGGTTTTTGATCAAGTTTGTATCACTTTTAACACCTAGTTTTGCTTTAAATTGTTTCAAAACATGAACACACAGATTTTAAGGTAAGAAATTGTTTTGAAAACATATAAAATATCCAACCATGATCTTTGGACAATATGTCTATGAATTAAAGATAAGCTTTACCCATGATTGGTCTATTATTGCTAATTTGACGGTTTAAATGACCATCAAAATGTCATAGGCATTAGTGGACCATTAGTATCATCCTATCACCTCACTCATGCTAAGTTTTCAATCAAGGTAGCCTATGGTGAGTGTGAGATGTATCCTAAAGGTATTTGTATATACTTAACCATTTAATTTCATGAAATTCTATACATGGTTAAGTATCATCCTAACATCCCACATGATCATAAAGACATATATGTATTGTTTCCACATTATGATCATGAAACAAAAGTAATAATCAATTTATAATCATGCATTAGGTATAAAGTCATTATAATAATTCAAGTATCACCTAAAGCATGATTTAAACCCTAATTCCCATGATTATATATCAAATGTCAAGATCATAAATCATGATTGCAAACATATATAACAATTATATTAACTATCATGATTTAAGCATTATTATCAATTTATGGATACATTATCATCACCCAACACTATGCTAAAAATGTATAGGTCATGAGTATCAAATCACACTAAGTGTTGAGCATGATCTAAGCTATTTAAGGGTGCATTATCATCACCCAACACTATTTCAAAAATATTGTCCCGCCATCCTAAGTCAACCAAAATATGATATAGATAAATTCCATATGGTTGACTATCCTAGGATTTTCCTAACCCTTTAGGATGGATTTAGGAACTCAAAATAAGTTCTTTCCTATGGGGTTCACTAAATACTCTTTAGGGATCCATTTTCTAGCAATTGTCTTCTTTTTATCTTGACCCCTAGCAATTAAGCATTTATAGGCTTTTTCATTTTTCTTTTCCTTATATCCTAGGCCTTTCTTGTTGAAGCTTGCCCTTTGGCTCCCTATGATCATGTTAAGAGTGTTGGAGCCTATAGTGAATTTTTCTAGGGCCTTGGTCAAGTGGTCTACCTTTTCCCTTAGGACCCTATTTTCTTCAATGCATGCATCATTAACATCAAATGGTATATAGTCATGTGAACATGCATCATTTAGGCTAGAAGAAATATCATCATTAATATTTAAGCATGCTTTTTCTAGTTTATTTTATAAGTCCTTAATTTGATCAACCATGCATTTATTTTTCTTCTTTGCCCTAAACAAGTCCTTAGTGAGGCTAGAAATAATTGACATAATTTTCTTAGGGGAAAGATTTGTTACCTCACTTACCAAATCCTCTCCCGATGATTAGGATGTAGAAGAAGCTCCCCCTTCACTTGAGCTCTCCTCACTTGAGCTTGCTTCTTCATTTTCGAAGGAGGAGGAGTCTAGGCCGTCAAATGTCATTAGTGCCAAATTTGTGACAAAGGCATTTTCTTCCTCGGATGATGATGAGGAGGAGGAAGAAGGGTCATCCCAAGTCCTTGCTTTTAGTGCCTTTGCCTTCCCTTTTTCTTTGGCCTTCTTCTCTTCTTCCTTCTTCTTGCTCCCCTTCTTCTTCTTCTTTTCTTCCTTCTTTCTCTTCTCCTCTTTGCTCTTGTTCAAGAGGGGGCAATTATCCCTTATATGTCCCTCTCCTTGACAATTGTAGCAAATAACCTTGCCCCTTGGTCTTCTCCTCCAATTATTAGATTTATTAAATTTAAAATTCTTCAAAGCACATCTTACCTTCCTTACCATGTAAGCTTCTTCCATGCTATCCATGGAGGAGGAGGAGGATGCTTCATCGGAGGAGGAGGGAGTCTCCATCTTCTTCTTCTTCCCCTTATTTGCTACTAGGGCTACTCCTCTTGATGGCTTGATACTTGATTCTTCAATTACTCCCTCAAGCCTAGTCTCATGGAGCTCCATGATTGAGAAGAACTCCTCCAAGGTGCTCAATTCTAGGTTCTTTGACATGTAGAAGGAGTCCACCATTGAACTCCATTTCGATGACCGGGGAAAAGCGTCGATTGCTTTTATAAGCATATCCCGGTTCGAAAGTTTTTCTCCTACACTTGTTAGCCCAATTAAAATTTCTTTAAACCTAGAATGTAATGATATTACCTTTTCTCCCTTTTCTAATTTGATGTTTGATAGTTAGGAGCGGAGGAGGTCTCTCCTTGCAAGCTTGGCCTCGGAAGTGCCTTCATGGAGTTCCACCAATCTCTCCCACATTTCCTTGGCACTTGAGCACTTCCTAATCCGGTTGATCTCTTGTTAGGGGAGCACATTGAAGAGGTGGTGCTTGGCCTTTGAATTTGCAAGGTGCTCCTCCCTTTGATTTTTAGTCCACCTTGACTTCTGTATTGGTTCACCCTCTTCGTCCCTAGGTATCTCAAAACCGTTTTCCATTATAAGCATAATATCAAAATCGGTTTCAAAGAATACCTCCATTCTCTTCTTCCACCAAGAGAATTCTCCTTCAAATTTCAGTGGGTAAATGTTGGAGTCGGCGATCCTCGATGTAGTGCTTGTAGCGGCAGTTAGTCCTCAACAAGCGTCTTGGCTCTGATACCACTTGTAGGGTCGATATGTTGGTCGGCTAGAGGGGTGAATAGCCTAATACGTAGACAGTGGAATTTTCTCATCGATTGCTCGTCTATAAATTCGTTAGCGCAAGCAGAAAGTATAAACAATAAAGACAAAGCAATAACAAGAATACAAATGCTAACAAAGGATGTAACGTGGTTCATGGCTACGCCGCTAATCCACGGTCCGATTTGTCCACGGTGAATCACTCCGCAAGCTTCCACTATTCTCTCCTTTGCACCAAGCTAGGTGGAGGTAACCTCTTTACAAGAATTCACTCCTCTTACAAATATGATGTAAATAAAACCAAGTAAGAGGATGGAAAAACTTTAGGGCACTTTGGGAGAGTTTGGAGCATGAACATTAGGCCCCCAAAGCCCCACAACCTTCCTCTTTATAGAGGAAGAGGGTTTCTTCCCGTTGACACAGGAGTAGTCGACTGATGTCCATATCAGTCGACTGGTCCTGTAGTCGTTGCCCAATAACGGTCACTTTCCACGTTTGATTCCATCCAATGACACCATCATCAGTCGACCATCAGTCGACTGATGGACCTATCAGTCGAGTGCTCGCGAGCTCAACTCGCTTCTGTGCCCGAAACCCTTGCAACCAGTCGACTGATGCCTTCATCAGTCGACTGGTGGTCTCGCAGTCAACTTCCATTCCATTGCAGTAGACTGTTGGTACTTGAACCGGACTCGAATACTAGTCGAGTCATAGTCGACTTAGAGTAGTCAACTACCATAACATGGTAGTCGACTGATGTCAGGAAATCTCATCCGACACTTAGCCAAATGGCCAAGTTTCACCTAAAAGCACTACCCCTTCCCGGGTTACATTCGCTCACTCTCATCCCTCGGAGTCCCTTGCCTTTGAAGTTATCTTCGTCCGGCCATGTCCCTCGGATGCGCCAAGCGCACGGCTCTGCATTGCCATCCTTCGCGTCGCACCCTGAAGTCTACTTCCTCCGGCTTCACTCCAAGCTCCTCGTCCGGCGGTCCCTCGGATGCTCCAAGCGCACGACTTCCGCAAATCCATCCTTCACCAACTCAAAGACGGAGTCATGAGATGTGAAACTTGCCAAGGCTCCATGTGCGAATTACTAAGTCCTGCAAGACTCCAACGCACATATCAAATCCAAACATCCTAACTTAAATCTTTTGCCACACACATTAAAACCATATCAAGGGTTGATTGAACTAACAGTATCCAGAGCATACCCCCAGAACGAATCTGGTAACTCAGAATAACTCATCATCGATCTAACCATCTCCATAAGAGTCCTATTCCTTCGCTCCGCTACACCATTATGCTGGGGTGTGCCAGGTGCAGACAATTGGGATTGAATCCCAGCCTCTGATAAGTAATTCTTAAACTCTCCCAAGAGGTACTCACCACCACGATCAGATCGTAGTGTCTTGATACTTTTACCTTGACGTTTCTCCACATCAGCCTTGAATTCTTTGAACCTGTCAAAGCATTCAGACTTGCGGCGCATCAAGTAAATGTATCCATATCTTGAATAATTGTCTATAAAAGAGACAAAATATTCAAAACCACCTCTAGCCTGGATAGATATAGGACCACACAAATCAGAATGAACCAATTCCAACACATCTTTGGCTCTATACCCCTTGGCCTTAAAAGGCCTCTTGGTAATTTTACCTTCCAAGCAAGATTCGCAGGTTGGGAAATCTTTCACCACTAATGAATCCAGAGGTCCATCAGCTATCAACCTTTGAATTCTACTCAGGTTAAATGACCTAACCTTAGATGCTAAAGATATGTTTGGTTCATTTTCGAAGATTCTTTTCTCTTATTAGATTTAGAAGATGAGTTATTTACTTCTATTTGCATCGTGGGAGCTTTTGGTTCAAGTGTATATAAATTTCCTATCAATGCACCAGAATAGATAATCTCCCTATTCCTTTTTATAACAACTCTATCATTGAAAGAAATAGAATATCCATCCAAAAATAATTTAGAAATCGAAATCAAATTCTTTCTAAATAAAGGTACATAAAGGCAATTTTTCAGAACCAAAGTTTTATTCCTATCAAAAGATAAATAAACATCTCCCACTGCAATAGCCGCCACCTTCGTAGTATCGCCCAAGTAAACGGTAATCTCCCCCTCAGTTAGTCGTCTAGTTTCCTGGAACCCCTGCAAAGTATTGGAGACTTGATCAGTGGCTCCCGTATCTACACACCAGATGTCGATAGATAACACTGCTAAACATGTTCAACAATTAAACCAAAAGATATACCTTTATTCTGCTTCCGGTTGGGGTAGTCCTTCTTCCAATGTCCAGTCTGCTTACAAGTGAAGCACTTGCCTTTCGGCTTCTTCACTCCTCCCTAAGATCCTCTCGCCACCTTGTTTCTTCTTCTTTTTGCCTTTTGGCTTAGAAGTAGAAACCTTCTAGCAACCATGGCCTGAGCTTGAGCACTCTGACAAAAAAGTCCCTCTGCCGCCTGGAGTTCTGTCAGAAGCTCCACCAACGAATACAACCTCTTGTTCGTATTATAGTTCAGGCGAAACTGCTCAAAACTCCTAGGTAGATATTGGAGAATGATATCGACCTGGGTTTCCCCATCGATCTTAGCTCCAAGGACTTCTGGCTCATTCAAATGAGTCATCATCTTGAGAACATAATCCCTCACGGGTGTTCCCTCAATCATGGTGGTCATCATCAAGTTTTTCATGGCTTCCTACCTAGCAGCCCGATTCTGGTGTCCGAAAAGTTTCTTGAGATTGAGCATCATGTCATAAGCAGTAGGCATGGCTTGATGCTGATGTCGCAGTACATTTGACATAGAAGCCAAAATGTAACACCGCGCCATCTCATCAGCCTTTATCCACTTCTTATAACTCTCTTTCTCCTTTTCCCCAGAATCATCCGCAGGCTTAGGAGGACACTCTTCGAGAAGTACATACTTATACTCATCAGTAGTCAAGACTATATCCAGATTCCTTTTCCAATCCACATAGTTAGGTCCAGTAAGTTTATTTTCCTTTAGTATCACAGCAAGTGGGTTGAAAGTCATTTTTGAAAAACCTAAGAATCACATAGATCAAAACATTAGATTTCAAAAATTTATTGATTCCTCAAACAATAAAATTTTAAAATCAACCAACACCGAGAATATTGTATGCCACGATAGTGTGGACGTATACGAATTCTACATTTGTAAGAGGAGGTTTTACCCATTAATTTTATTATCCTTTCAACCTTACTTTTTGAAAAATAAAATTAATAGTTGGTTTCTCTTCGGCCCTACAAATAAAAGCAGTGACTCCGATGGAGAGGATACTCCTATTTGCATCTAAGTGTTCACTATTACCCGATATTAAGGCAATTATCTCGGATTATGTGCCTTCTGATGGGGAAGTACACACGCTCCTAAATAAATTTCTATAACCATATTTGACCTTGTGATCCACAAAACAAACTCATCCGATGGGGAGGAATGCACTCAGAGCCGACACGCAAGTTTGTTTGCATCACATGTCAAATTGTAATGGAGGCCATGGGAATTTAAAAAAAAAATATCCCTCTCCCACATGTCAAACAAGAAGCAATAAATATGAAAAAAAATATTTTCCAACTATTATGGCTTTTGTTTTCCAATATGCCTCCCGTCATGTCGCCATCTCATCTGCTCCTCCATACACCATGCACAAGCCATCCGGAGATCCGAGCCGAGAAAAATTATTTTAATTTACATCCATCAATCCTATACTCCACAAAGGAGTGTACATGAAATCTAGATCAAAAGTAAACTAAAATAAAAGAGTGGCTAAACAATGCTGTACTTAATTATAAAAATTAAATACTAGCCTCGTCAACCCCGAGGATTCAAATAATATTACAATTACACACATCCAATCACATACACACACATATGGCCATAATAGTTGGATCTTATGCCTGCAACCAAAAAGTTAGCCTACGCACATCCTACTATTATCCGGCACATATAATATATGATAAGTGCATAAAAGTAACCGAATCCTAAATACACAAAATCGAAAACCGTGGATCTGATACCACTTGTAGGGAATTGCTTCCTGCTTCGGTCGCTCATGCATGGCGATCCTATCTACGTCCCCGGATTAAAAAAATTAATTCTTGACAAAGACGGATTACCCAAGCAACCGATCCATCATCGTGCTATTCGATTCGAGTGGTCTCTTGAACAAACTTGTTGTTCAAGCAACCTAACTCTTTTCCTCGATTAGCCACAGAATAGATGATGTACGAATCGCCGATTTTTATCTTCGGGGTCCAAGTAAATTAGCCACATGCATTATACAAAAGAACTAAATCAAAACAAACAAGATTATACCTCTTGTATACCTCAAGGGGGCATCATCATCCTAATACATAGAACATGGTTTCCTCCTATAATCAATGGCACACCATGTAAATAATATTATTTCCCAACTTACCGAGCCTATCGATTTAATCTATAAAACTAGCCCATTGGTAAATCAAAGAAATAAATACTAAGTACATGTTCCTGTTATTATATTGGGATTACGAGCATGTATGCCATAATATTCGAGGTCCGATTCAATTATGTAGTCAGCAATAAATTGAATCACCTTTAAGTCGGTCCTGCTCAATACACATAAAGTGTACTGGTGTAATTCTATGGTCAAGACAAACCAATACTAAATTACACTACAACCATACCAATGGTTTGTCCAAAACCATCTTGGTTGTGAGCCTCTACTTATACTCTACAAGGAACTGATAACATGATCTTCTGTGTGACACCACACACCATGTTATCTACAATGTAATGTATCAGACAATATGCATAACCATAAATATGCAAACAATGATCATGTGATTCTTATTTCGAAAATAAAGACGTTAATACAAAGAATAGACTTTTCAGTATACATCCCAATAATTTTGTGATTTTTCGTATTATGTATAATTACTTATGAATTTCTAAATTTCATTTCTGATTTTTTTATTTCTATATTTTACAGATATCAGTCGACTGCTTCTTGATGGCAGTCAACTAATGCATAGGGCAGTCGACTGGTGACTGTAAGAGTCGACTGTCAGAGCTGAAATCGGGTAAACAAGGTTTGTTTAGCCTAATTTCAGCTATGTTAGGTTACCCTAACTGCTCCTAACCCTAGGATACACTTTGGAAAACATTAAAAAAGGTAAAAATCCATTGGATATGGATTAGGAGATTTGTTTAGGGTGTGTATAAATTTTATAGTGTGTGAGAGTTCATGTTTGAACTTTTGCCCTTAATTTTGATGGTTTAGTGTTCCTATAGGCTTATGGACTCTCCAAGGACATTATTGGTGCAATGGTCAAGGGAGATCAACCCTTTAGGGGGAGGTATTCATCGTGGGATGATGGATGTTTTCTTCCTCATGAGAGGGAGAAATGGGAATGTGAGATGCCCAATTTAGAAATTGAGAGAGTTTATAGGAAGCCTCTCTTAAGTTATATGGGACTTATCACTAGGAAGAGTGAAGGCATCCTAGATGTGTTTGGACCAAGGGGGAGATTGTAAGATCTCATTGGATATGAGACATTGACCTCCTTGGGAAGAACCTTTTTGATGTATGTCAAAAAGGGAAAGAATTTATCGGATTACCAATTTGGGACAATTGATAAGGAGATTTGAGTTAGGTAGCCTAACTCAATGGTTTTGTGGTTTTTGTCAAACATCAAAAAGGGGGAGATTGTTGGTGCAATCAGCCCAGGTCATGATTGACTGGACTCAAGTTTGACTCGAGAAGTGTTTTGATGTTTGACAATATTTTAGGGAGATTGTTGGTATAATATACCCGGGTCATGATTGTCCAGACTCGAGTTTGACTCGAGGGGTATTTTGATGTTTGACGATTATTTTACCATTTTTTAATTATATGGTTGGCATGGGGTTGACCATATGATGAAAAGTCCAAGCATGGGTCTTGGCAAGGGAAAGTCCAACATGGGTTGGCAAGGAAAGTCCAAGCATGGGTCTTGGCAAGGGAAAGTCCAAGCTTGAGTGTTGGCAAATGGAAAGTCCAACATGGGTTGGCAAGGGAAGTCCAAGGGGTGATATTGGCGGCGTAAAGTCCAAGGGGTGGAGTCTTGGCGGCGTAAAGTCCAATGGTTGACGACGTAAAGTCCAAGCAGGAGTCTTGGCAGCGTAAGACCAATGTACCTTGGCGGTGTAGACCACATTAGCATGACAATAGCTGATGGAAGCACCTGAAGGCTAGCATATGGATGAACAAGTCATGAATGACTTGGAGGGATCCGATAGGCGTGAGGCTGACGGAGGTGGCTAGAAGGCTTAAGTCTAGGCTAAGGGTGGTCTAGCAAGTATGAGAGCATCATACTTGGTGTTGAAACCTCATGGATGAGGTTATCAGTCGACTGATAGTATTCTCAGTCGACGGATGAGAGTCGACTAGTTATTGCGGAAATGGCCGGCTGCCCGACCATTGGGTAGTCGATCGATGAGATGATGGCGAGTCATTTGCCCAAAGATCGGCGATCGTGATGGTCTAGTTTTCGGGAACAAAAAGTTTTCGAGTCAATTGTTAGGGTTTGACAGTCGAGTGATGGCTCGATCAGTCGACTGATGGGTATGATCAGTCGACTGATGGCCTATCCGTTGGAACTTCTCCAACGTGGCTCAGTCCGTTGTGAGACAACGGCTACAAGAGCAGTAGACTGATGGTCTCGATCAGTCGACTGCTAGGTTGAATCCAGCCCAAGGAGAAGCTTTAAAAGGAGCTTGTGGAGGAGGATTTGGCTAAGGTTTCTTGAGGTGATTTGGACGGGATTTGCTACTGCAATCCAGACCTTCAAGACTACTCTCAAGCAACCAAAAGCAAGCAATCAAAGTTCTCTTGTAAAGTATTTTTCTTTACTTGTATTGTATTTCATACTTATATTTGCTTGCATTTGTTGTATTACTTTGTGTAATCACTTGTACGAGATTTCTCCACCTCCAACGTGTTGTCGAGGAGTATTATTGTTTAGTGGTGTTGGTTGCATCGTGAGAGCTTATTTGAGCTCAATCCATGGAGTAGGAACCTTGAGGTTCCGAATCACGTTACATCCTTGTGTATTTGTGTTTGTCTTCATTTTTTTTATTGCTATTATATATATATATTCCACTGCACATAACAAGCTTAGTAGTGAATAACACGAACGAATTCCATCAACGTACAAAAATATTATTCACCCCCCCCCCTCTAGCGACGATTAATTCCCCAACACAAGGGTGGAATCTTGGTAGCATAAGTCCAATGGTTGGCAGCGTAAAGTCCAAGCGTGTGTCTTGGCAGCATAAGTCCAATGGGCCTTGGTGATGTAGACCAGCATAGCATGACAATAGTTGATGGAAGCACCTGAAGGCTAGCGTATGGATGAACAAGTGATGGATGACTTAGAGAGATCCAATAGGCATGAGGCTGATGGAGGTGGCTAGAAGGTTTAGGTCTAGGCTAAGGGTGGTCTAGCAAATATGAGCGAATCATACTTGGGGTAAACCTCATGGTTGAGGTGTAGCAGTCAACTGGGGTTATGAACCAGTCGACTGGTCAAGTATTTGACACTTGGTAGCCGAGTTGACACTGAGCAGTCGACTGGGATTATGACCAGTTGACTTCCATGAGTCGACTGGTGTTTGACTGCGGGCAAATGGCCTTGGCAGATGTGGAGGGAAGTCGACTGCTGCTAGGTTTGGTCACGAGGCTGAATGCTTTGTAGTCGACTGAGCAGTTGGCTACGGGTATGAGCAGTCGCCTACTGGTAACTGGCAGTTGACTGCCAGTGTATCAATTGGTTGGAATGTCGGCATGGATTAAGTCGTTGTGAGACAATGGCACTGTTGTTAGTCGATTGGGGTCTTATGGCAGTCAACTGTCAGGCGCAGAATCAGCCCGATGCTGGCATAAAAGGAGTAGGTCGTGGAGGATTTCACCATCAATTTTTTGAGAGATTTCTTAGGGGATTTGATGTGATTTGTTGGTGCAAGTCAGGGTCTTCATGTGCGGCTCAAGCAATCAACCAAGCAAGCATTCAAAGAACATTTGTAAAGTTTTCTTTATGTGTTTTTGTGTATTTCACTTGTAATTGCTTTTTTTTCGTTGTATTACTTTTATAATCATTGTAAGAGGTTTCTCCACCTCCGGTGTGTCACCGAGAAGGAGTGTTATTGATTAGTGGTGTGTATATCACTAGAGCTCGTTGAGCACGCCCCATGAAGTAGGAACCCTAAGGTTCCGAAGCACGTACATCTTGCGTAGTGTGTGTGCTTATTGTTGTGTATTTGTTTCTATCATTTTGTATTCCGCTGCGTACACTAACAATTGTAGCAAGTACGCGATCGAACTCCATCTACGAATGACAAAGCGCCATTCATATCCCCTCTAGCGCTCACTGAAGTTCCTACACACAGAAGCTTCGATAGTCGACGAGCAGTCGACTACGGGCTTGGCATTCAACTGATGATAATGACAGTCGAATGTTAGGATATCCGTTGGAGTTTTTCTAGTGTGGATTAAGTTGTTGTGAGACAATGACTACAGGGGCAGTCGACTGGGGCCTTATGGCAGTTGACTGCTAGGCAAAAATTAGTCCGAGTTGCAGCTTTATAAGAAGCACGAGGAGGAAGATTTTGGCTAGTGTTTCTTGAGAAATTTGAAGGGCAATTGTTGTTGCATTCCAAACTTTTAAGGCATTCCAAAAGGAACCACAAGTATTCAAAAGCTCACATTTGTAAAATATTTTCTTTACTCGTATTCATTTGTTTAGTGTAATTTCTTGTATCTCTTTCTTATTATTGTAAGAATCATTGTAAGAGGTTTCTCCACCTCCGGTGTGTCACTGAGAAGGAGAGATTTGATAGTGGTGGTGTGCATTGTAGGGGATCGTTGGAACGCTAGAGGGGGGGTGAATAGCGTTGTGCTATACGTCGATGGAATTCAATTGTGTTCGTCTACAAATTTCGTTAGTGCAGCGGAAATAGAAACAATAACAATAACGAAACAAGACAAACACAATTACACAGGTATTTAACGTGGTTCGAAACCGAATGGTTCCTACTCCACAAATCGAGCTCTAACGAGCTCTAGCGATGCCAATGCAATCACTAATCACAAATACTCCTTCTCGACACAAGTCGGAGGCGGAGAAACCTCATACAAGTATTCTTACAACAATAAGAAATAGATATAAGTAATTACAATAACAAAATACAATGCAAGTAAAGAAAACTACTTTACAATTGCTCTTTTAAATGCTTGATCTTTGGTTGCTTGAATTGCACTTGGAGACCCTGATTTGCAGCAGCAAATCACCCCAAAAGCCTTCAAAAACCATTGACTTTTTCCTCCTTCACGAGCTCCATTTAAAGCTTCATTCTGTGTTGGAAAATGCCGATCAGTCGACTGCTCGGGACCATCAGTCGACTGATGCCACTGTTGTCATGAGACAATGGCTAGATCCACACTGGAAAGATCCAACGGATCCATCATCAGTCGACTGATAGAGCCTCCACTCGACTGCCAACCCCAGAAGTCGAGTCAGACTCCATTCTGTGCCTGAAAAATCGAGCACCAGTCGACTGATCACTTGATCAATCGATTGCTCGACCAATCAGTCGACTGCCCACCTATGGCAGTCGACTGCTAGGGCAATTCCCACAGTCAAACCCTAGTTTACTCACACCAGTCCACTGCCATTGTTGGATCGAAGCGGATCGCTAGAGGGGGGGTGAATAGCGATAAAAACTTTTTTTTCGTTCGTTAAAAAAAATGAGTAGATAATTAATTTGCAGCGGAAAAGATAAGCAATATAAAGAGAAGACAAATGTTTTACTTGGTTTGTAGCCTTCGGCTACTACTCCAAGGCCCTAGTGGTCCTTAACCACGTACGGAGGGCAAAAGCACTAAAGGAACACCTCCTCATTAGAGGTAGGAGTTAATCGATACAAGAAGGAACAAAAACTTGAGGTAGAGGGACACTCCCCCTCTCCTCGTATACGATAAAAGCTCCGGAAAAGTAGATGAACAACTGATAAAAACTAATACCGATGTACAAAAATAATAAAGAAAGTTAAACCTAGACGTCGGAAAGGAAGGACTTCGTTGTCGGAGAGTTGTAGCTTTGCGGAGGCTTTTTGGAAGCTTAGAATTGTTGTAAAACCCTAGGTTAGGACCTCCTTTTATAGCCTTTGAGCCCCTTTTCGAGAGGAACCCTAGCCAATCATATTTGAGCACCATCCCTTGAAATTTGGTGATAAACCTTGACTCCTCGAGGTGATCCTTTGACCAAGATGGTCGACCGATGGCCATCACCGCCGATCACGCAAGATCACGAGTGCTAGTCGAGTCACCCGACGATGGACGCAATGAGTCCTTCAGTTGGCGCTGATCGACGTCGGGCCGTAAGGCAATGTTAGCTTAAAGAAAACATTATTTCGACGATCGTCGACCGTCCAATCTCGACCTAGACCACCTATGAGATGTCTTGGGTCGGATCTACGCTTAAGTCTTTCCCCGTAACGAGGATACGACCTTACTTACACTCGCACACACGAGCTTACCTCGATACTTACATGTTGCTTTTGCTTCCGGCCTTCCACTCAAATCCTTCGGCTCCCTCCGAAGTCACTTGAGTGTCACCCGACCACCGCGGCTTCCTCCGGGTGTCGCTAGCCTTCAACTCCAGCTATAGCAATTTTCTGCACACTCGATTCAGCTCGTGAGATAACGACATGAGCTTAACTTTGTATCGTTTTCTATAATCAAAACTCAGGTTCGACTTAGGTGCCTACTGCACCAACAATCTCCCCCTTTTTGATTTATGGCAAACCCACATACAAAGTTAAGTGCATTAAGAAAAGATATGCATGAATGAGCAGGAGTGTTAAGAGCATGAATGAACAGGAGTATAAAAACTCTTTTTCAAGTTCTCTTCCTTGAGGAATCCTCCCCCTTGACCGAGGGTGAGTACTTGAGAAAGAGTCTTGAGAAAGAGTTTTAACTCTCCCCCTTGACGTTTGCTACTAAAAAAGAATTAAGTAACCGAAATTACTTAATATTGGCCATAGTATTTAAAATAAATAAGTTTAAGTTAAGAATTCTTTTGCCTTTGAATAAGTTTTAACTTTTGGTTTAAATATGAAGTAAGAGTTTAAGTTGTCAAAAAAAAAATTTGACCCCTTAACTTTGACTTTTTAACTTTGGCCTTTTTCTCCCCCTTTTGCCGTATATCGAAAAGAGTAAGGGGTGTGTGGAAAACAAAATAAGTGTTAAATTTAAAGTCCAAGCATGTTCCCCATTTTTTATTTTTAAAAAAAATATACTGAAAATAAGCTCATCTATAAAATGTTCGACTCCTTTGGCTTGATTGATATGAAAGATCAAGCAGTCCTGGTCAGAGTCGATTAGTGTGTATGATTATACTCCATGGTTCATGGCGATGCACTAGATCTACATCTGGAACCAGGAGTAAGGTCCTAACATCTCATACCCATCTACGTGGCTAAGTACACAAACACATGAGTCCTATGTGTTGTGAGATGTATTGCCTCCTTAAATCTATAGGTGCATGATATCTAAGGTATGTCCTATGCTAGTTCCATAAAAATGAAAATTTAAGAAATAGTAGTAAGAAAATATAATTTGCAAGTTCCTATTCTACTACGCACATGCCCAATTTTCGTCTTAATAGACTAAATTCGGCTTCGGGTAGGGGTTTAGTAAATAGGTCTTCTAAGTTAGACTTCGATTCGACGTATTCGAGTTGTATTGCTCCGTTGGCCACATGTTCTCGAATGAAATGGTGTTTGACCTCTATATGTTTGGTCCTAGAGTGACATATCGGATTCTTAGTAAGATTAATTGAACTAATGTTGTCTACGTGAAGTTTAGTATTCGTAAAGTCTAACTTAAAGTCACAGAGAGTGTGCTTTATCCAAAGAAGTTGAGTGACACACTCACCCATCGCGATGTATTCAGCTTCGGTGGTAGATAAAGCGACACAGTGTTGCTTCCTACTGCACCAACTTACTAGACTCGAGCCGAGAAGTTGACAACAACCACTCGTGCTCTTTCTATCGAGCTTACTACCGGCATAGTCCGAATCGGAGTAGCCGATTAGTTCGAACTCCGTAGATCTAGGGTACCAAATACCAACGTTAAGTGTACCCTTAAGATATCTAAGGATACGCTTAACTAGGGTTAGGTGAGACTCCTTAGCACAGGTTTGAAACCTGGCGCACATACTTACTGCGAATAGGATGTCGGGTCGGCTCGCAGTTAAGTATAGGAGACTTCCTATCGCGCTCCTATAGTACTTTAAGTCAATGGACTTACTTTCTAGGTCTTCTCCTATGTTAATATTAATCGCCATTGGGGTGTTTATTATCTTAGCGTCTTGCATTCCAAATCTTTTAATTAACTCCTTAGTGTATTTTTGTTGATATAGGTATATACCATCCTTAGTTTGTTTAATTTGTAGACTTAAAAAGAAACTTAACTCGCCTACCAAGTTCATTTTGAACTCACTTTCCATGAGTGAAACGAACTCGTTTAGTAAGGCTGAGTTAGAGGTTCCAAAAATTATATCGTCTACGTAAATTTGAGCTATGAATATTTCTTTACCTAAGGTTTTTACGAAGAGAGTTGGGTCAACTAAGCCTTGGTTAAACCCTTTTGACTTAAGATGGATTGAAAGTCTCTCGTACCAAGCTCGAGGAGCTTGTTTAAGTCCATAGAGAGCTTTCTTAAGTTTTAGAACATGGTCTAGTTTATCTAGATTTTCGAATCCGGGGGGTTGGCTAACATAAACTTCTTCTTTAATGTATCCATTTAGGAATGCTGACTTAACATCCATTTGAAACAGCTTAAATCCTCGATGTGCGGCATAAGCTAGCAACATTCGAATGGATTCGAGTCTAGCTACTGGGGCATAGGTTTCGTCGTAATCTAAGCCTTCAACTTGACTAAACCCTTTGGCGACTAACCTAGCCTTGTTTCTTACTACTTCACCTTTATCATCAAGCTTATTTCGAAACACCCACCTTGTTCCAATTATCGTTTTGTCTTTGGGTGGTGGTACTAATTCCCACACTTCATTCCTAGTAAATTGAGCTAGCTCTTCTTGCATTACAATAATCCAATCGGGATCAAGAAGAGCTTGTTCAATTGATTTGGGTTCTATCTTTGAAATTAAGAAAATTTGACTAAGGTTCCTATAGGATGCTCTAGTTCGAACTCCTAGATTAGGATCTCCTATCACTTGATCGATAGGGCGGTTAGTCTGAATCCTAGATTGGGTTGGGTTTGTGTCACCTAATGCTTGATCAATGGGGTGACTTGGTTGAACACTAGTTTGGTTGGAGTCATCTATCACTTGATCAATAGAGTGACTTGGTTGACTTAGGTTAGGATTAACACTAGACCTGATCTCCGGATCAGAGTTAGGTCTAGTATGAATCGGCTCGCTAATTGGGGTTGCTGGGGGTTTTGTAGGTTCATGTCCTTCATCAAATACTACATTGATAGTCTCCTCGACTCTAAAGGTGTCGTGGTTATATACTCTATAAGCTCGACTTGTAGTCGAGTATCCTAAGAAGATTCCGGTGGAGGTTTTGGATTTGAATTTCCCTAGGTGGTTCTTAGTGTTTAGGATATGTACTTTACATCCAAATACCCTAAAGTACTTGATGTTGGGTACTTTATTGTGATAAATCTCGTAGGAGGTCTTAAGGTGCCTCTTTACCATAAGGATCCTATTCTGGACATAGCAAGCCGTGCTAACCGGCTCGCCCAAAACCTATCAGGTAGGTCGTATTCGTTCAACATGGTCCTAGCGGCTTCTTGTAGAGTTCGGTTTTTCCGCTCCACTAGGCCATTTTGTTGAGGGGTCCTAGGGCAAGAGAATTCATGGTGGTATCCGTTTAGGTTATAGAAGTTGGTGAACCTTTGATTTTCGAATTCACCACCATGATCGCTTCTAAGTCTTTTAACCTTAAGGTTTTTTTGATTCTCGATTAATTTGAATAGATTGATTAATTGATCTAGAGTATCATTTTTATGTTTGATGAACCTAACCTGTAAACTCGAGTAGTCGTCAATTATGACTAAGCAATATTGACTTCTATTGAGTGACTTGGCTCCATGTGAATCGAATAGATCCATATGTGAGCTCAAGTACACTTGAGGTTCGTTCTTGGTTAGTTAACTTGTGTTGTGTCCTAGGTTGTTTTCCTTGTTGACAAGCATTACAGATTTTATTAACCAAGTTGTTGAGGTTGGGTAAGCCTCTGACTAAGCCACTCTGACTCATCTTGTGGATGAGTCTTGAGTGCGAGTGACCGAGTCGTCGGTGCCACAACCATGATTCCTCTTCCTGTGTCATAAGACATTTGGCTGAGGATTTGATTAAGTTAATTGTATAAATGTTATTTGTCCTAGTTCCTTTGAGTATTGTTTTAGCTGTTTTATTTGTTCTAATTACACATTCATTTTCTAAAAATACGACCTTATAGTTATTGTCACATAATTGGCTTACGCTAAGCAGGTTATATTCAAAATTCTCTACAAGTAATACATTTTTAATAACAAAATTCGAGTTAAGCTCGATATCACCTGATCCGATGATTTTGAGCTTATCATTATTCCCAAAGGCTACTGATCCTTGTCGTTTGAATCGAAACTTCGTGAATTTGAGTTGATCCCCGGTCATGTGTCGGGAGCAACCGCTGTCCAACATCCATTGATTCTACACACAAGGTGGTTGGATTGGATGTTAGATTTTTTTTTAAAAAAAAAATTGGTTGTAAGTTGTTAAACCTAGGTCATCTCACCTGTGTCTATATGATCAATCATGTTATACTTATGTGTTTTTGTGAGATGACTTCCAATTAAGTTGATTAAGTGGATTTAGGTTCAAGTAATTTTATGTTAGATTTGGATTTGACCCTAGGCTTGTCAAGTTTACCTTTTCAAGATCATGGCTTCTAGGTCGTGGCGAGGCGCAGAGGCCTTCTTTTATCGGATCATCGACCACTTCCTTAGACAAAGCCATTTTCAAGAAAATGATGACTTGACTCACCTAAGACTATTTCCTAGTCTAACTGGTTTTTTTTTAAAAGAGGCTCCCCGAGGCTCAATCTTTTCGAAGAATTTTAGTTGGTTATGTTTTTGAAAAGAGGCTCCCCGAGGCTCAATCTTTTCGAAGAATTTTAGTTGGTTATGTTTTTGAAAAGAGGCTCCCCGAGGCTCAATCTTTTCGAAGAATTTTTGTTGGTTATGTTCGTGTTCTAAGTGAGTTCACAAGTTTTAAAGCACAAACTTTCTAAGTTAAAGCATGCACTTTCTAAGTTAAAGCACAAACTTTCTAAGTTAAAACATGCAATTTCTAAGTTAAAGCACAAACATGTTTTGTACTGGCTCCCCCTAGACCGTTGAATCGGTTCGGTCTATCCACATAGTGGATTTGGTCCTTGGGAATCCAGTACGGGTTGGATCCTAGAGTTGAAATCAAAAGGTTCTTAGGGACCCATGCTTGGATATGTTTCCTATGTCGACTTACAATCGACATATACGACCTATTAGTCGTGTTTGAGTTAAACCCTAGTCCAGCCTTGTTGTACACGGCCCTTTGAGATCCAAGTAGGAGGTCAAGTCCTTTAGATCCCGAAGTGAACCTTTCCAACGTGTTCCTAAGATCTTCGACTTGACTTTTCAAGAGTGAGTTCTCAACTTCGAGTTTTTCAACCCGAGTTGAGTCCTTCTCTTGAACTCGACTAGTCAAAGAGGTTAGGGAGACCTTGTGTTTGAGGAGTTTGACCTCCTCAACTAGGGTCTCGACCTTGGACTCGGATTTAACTAATTTCCTAGACAAAAACCTAACCGTATTTTGTAAAGTATTAAATAAAGTTCGACTTACTTTAAGGGTATCTTTTGAACCGGATGTGTATCCGTGGCTTGACTTGAAGGTAGCTTCATAGTCCGAGTCATCCTCAGGTTCTGACTCAAGTTCAGGTTCGGTCTATGTGTCTGACTCAATTGATTTCGCCATGAAGACGTGGTCTTCGTCTTCTTCGGATGACGCTTCTTCCCATGTCGCGTTGAGGGCCTTCTTGTGCTTAGGTGCTTTGTGGTTGAGCTTGGGGCACTCGGACTTGATATGTCCAAACCTGTTACACTAATAACACCTAATATTAGAACTTTTAGGTTTACCTTGGTTGGGTCGAGTTGTGGTTCGCTTCCGTCCCTTGGCTATCCTTCGAGCTAGGTTCATTAGCTCGGCAATCAATTCCGGGTCAACTTCTTCTTCGGACTCGTCTTCCTCCTCGGTTGGTGGTGGCTTGCTTGCGATTTTCTTCTTCTTTGAACCTGCAAACAAGGCTATACCCCTCTCGGGTTCCGAGTTGGACTGCTCATGTAATTCGAAATCTGAGAATAATTCATCTAACCTAATTTTAGAAAGATCTTTGGAGACCTTGTAGGCATCGACCATGGATGCCCACAAGGTAGTCCTCGGAAAAGAGTTTAGAACATACCTTATAAGGTCGCGGTTTTCGACCTTTTGCCCGATTGCGTGTAGGTTGTTGACTATGTCTTGGACACGGGCATGGAGTTGCGTCGTGGACTCGTGTTCCTGCAGTTTTAGTGTGTACAATTTATTGAACAACAAATCGCGTTTGCAAACCTTATCTTGATCCGATCCTTCGTGTAACTCGATTAGTTTTGTCCAAAGATCCTTTGCGCTTATGAAGGGGCCGACGCGATTTAGCTCCTCCTTGGATAGGCCGCATTGGAGGATTTGTGTTGCCTTGGCGTCTGCTTCGACTTGTCATTTTGTCGCAATGGTCCATTGATCATAATCCAAGGAGTCACCCACTTCATTAGTCGGAAGTGTGAAACCCGTTTGGATTATGATCCACATCTCGATTTGGGTTTTGAGAAAGCATTCCATCCGACCCTTCCAATAACGGAAGTCATCTCCGTTGTAAAACGGAGGTCGGACGGTGCTAAAACCCTCGAGATGGGCCATTAGAACAAAAGACCGAAGGAGACGAAGATGAAGAAACTAGCAACGCATAAAACACAAAGTACCAAGACTCGTCTTGGATTAGTAGTCTTGAGGAGAAAACTTAACAAAGCGAAATAAATAGAAATAAACAGAATTAAAAGAATAATAAATCTGTAAAAATGGCTAGATTGGTGGTTTCACCAAATCTTAGCAACCCCCGGCTCTGATACCAATTGTTGGATCGAAGTGGATCGCTAGAGGGGGGGTGAATAGCGATAAAAACTTTTTTTTTTCGTTCGTTAAAAAAAACGAGTAGATAATTAATTTGCAGCGGAAAAGATAAGCAATATAAAGAGAAGACAAATGTTTTACTTGGTTCGGAGCCTTCGGCTACTACTCCAAGGCCCTAGTGGTCCTTGACCACGTACGGAGGGCAAAAGCACTAAAGGAACTCCTCCTCGTTAGAGGTAGGAGTTAATCGATACAAGAAGGAACAAAAACTTGAGGTAGAGGGACACTCCCCCTCTCCTCGTATACGATAAAAGCTCCAAAAAAGTAGATGAACAACTGATAAAAACTAATACCGACGTACAAAAATAATAAAGAAAGTTAAACCTAGATGTCGGAAAGGAAGGACTTCGTTGTCGGAGAGTTGTAGCTTTGCGGAGGCTTTTTGGAAGCTTAGAATTGTTGTAAAACCCTAGGTTAGGACCTCCTTTTATAGCCTTTGAGCCCCTTTTCGAGAGGAACCCTAGCCAATCATATTTGAGCACCACTCCCCTTGAAATTTGGTGATAAACCTTGACTCCTCAAGGATGATCCTTTGACCAGAATGACCGATGGCCATCACTACCGATCACGCAAGATCACCGAGTGCTAGCCGTAGTCACCCGACTGATGGACGGCAGTCAAGTCCTTCAGGTTGGCAGTCGACTGATGCTAGCTGCAAGGCAATGTTAGCTTAAAGAAAACATTATTTTGACAGTCGTTGACCATCCGATCTCGACCTAGACCACCTATGAGATGTCTTGGGTCGGATCTACGCTTAAGTCTTTCCCCGTAACGAGGATACGACCTTACTTACACTCGCACACACGAGCTTACCTTGATACTTACGTGTTGCTTTTGCTTCCGGCCTTCCACTCAAATCCTTCGGCTCCCTCCGAAGTCACTTGAGTGTCGCCCGACCACCGCGGCTTCCTCCGGGTGTCGCTAGCCTTCAACTCCAGCTATAGCAATTTTCTGCACACTCGATTCAGCTCGTGAGATAACTACATGAGCTTAACTTTGTATCGTTTGCTATAATCAAAACTCAGGTTCGACTTAGGTGCCTACTGCACCAACAGCCATATGGCACCAGTCGACTGGCACACCTCAAACATGAGGTTTTAACCTCAAACATGAGGTTTAACCTAAGTATGGTTCCCCCATACTTGCTAGACCACCCGAAGCCTCGACCCAAACCTTCTAGCCACCTCCGTCAGCCTCACGCCTCTCGGATCCCTCCAAGTCATCCATGACTTATTCATCCATTGCACTAGCCTTCAGGTGCTTCCATCGGCTATGTAATACTAACGGTATCTATACCGCCAAGGCACATTGGACTTACGCCGCCAAGACTCCGCTTGGACTTTACGCCGTCAACCATTTGACTTATGCTGTCAAAACTCCCGCTTGGACTTTACGCTGCCAATATCAAACCCCTTAGACTTCTCAAATGCCAAGACTCAAGCTTGGACTTTCCCTTGCCAACCTATGTTGGACTTTCCCTTGTCAAGACTCATGCTTGGACTTTTCCTTGCCAAGACCCATGCTTGGACTTTCCATTGCCAAGTACCCATGACTTGGACTTTCCCATGACAATTACATTGTCATATGTTTTTGTCGAACATCAAAACATCTCTCGAGTCAAACTCGAGTCTTGTCAATCGTGACCTGGGTCGATTGCACCAACAATCTCCCTCTTTTTGATGTTTGACAAAAACCAAACAAACCATTGAGTTAGACCATCTAACTCAAACCAATCATCCCCATCAATTTTTCCAATTGATGTCATTCTCCCAATAAGTTCTCCCCTAAAACATTCTCCCCCTTTTTGACTAACATCAAAAAGGTTCTCTCTAAGGAGGTCAATATCTCATGTCTCAATGAGATCTTACAATCTCCCCCTTGGTCCAAAGATACCTAGGATGCCTACCATCTTCCTAGTGATAAGTCTCATATCACTCAAGAGAGGCAATCCTATGCACTCTCCCAATTTCCAAATTGGGTATATCAAATTCCCTTTTTCTCCTCCCCATGAGAAAAAAAATATCATACATCATCCCATGATGGATACTTCTCCCTAAAGGCTTGCTCCCCCTTGACCATTGCACCAACAATGTCCTTGGGAAGTCCCTAAGCTAATAGGAACTCTAAACCATCAAAAATAAGGTTCAAAATTCAAACATGAACTCTTCCATCCTTAAATTTGATACAAACCCTAAAAAAACTCTCATAATCCATATCCAATGGATTTTCACCCCTTCTAATGCTTCCCAAAACATATTCTAGGGTTAAGAGTGGTTAGGGAACCTTACCATAGCTGAACACGGGCTAAACATACCTTGTTTTCCCGAAATCAGCATTGACAGTCGACTCTCTTATCCACCAGTCGACTGCCACCCTCATCAGTCAACTGCCACCCAGGGCAATCAACTGATAACTAAAATATTAGAATTTCAGTTATCAAAAATGAAATTCAGAAAATCATAAGTAATTCTACGTATATCAAAAAATCATGAAAATTTATACGTATATTACTTATAGTCAATACAATGAGTAAAAAATGATAGAAAAATATTTTACCCATAAAATATTGAAATTGATACAAAATCCAAAAGTGAATAAAAACTTCAAAGTTTTAGCTCACTTTGTATCAATCTCATCAATGGTGATTGCTATCAAAAGATAGACTTCACCAAGGTTTTATAAAAAGATTTTAAAATGTTTTCAAAACCTTATTTTGGATCATATTCCTTGGGCTCAATGTACATGACTTGTACACAAGTTTTCCCAATGATCCACCAATGAAATAAGATGAGTTTTAGTTCATCTAGATGCAAAAACTATGCACCTTGAACTTAACTCATATCCTAGCATCTCACATATATCTAGGGTGTATAAATACACATACATGTCAGTGTGATATGAGATGTGGGTTTTGTTCTCCCTAATCTAGGGTTTCATGCATTTTTCTAAGGCAACTCTACTTGATTCCCTTATACATGGACTCTAAGTCATGCCATTGTCCTTAAATCAATTTTAGTCAAAATAAATACATGAAATGATCATGGCATAAAAGATAACATAAGTAAAGCATGGCCAATGATCATGATGTCATGGCATATGATATAAACTAAAAATACATGACATTTAATCCTTAATCCTAAACATGATCATGACATATAAATGATAAAAAATAAACATGATGTCATGGCATGTTATATGGCAAACAAAGCATGGCATATAAAAAGTATAGGTATAATAATACCTAAATTTTAATATTAATTGTTATTTGATATAATTAAATATATTTTGTCATATTATCACTTTTCTTCCTAGTGTGCCAAAAACCCAAAATGGCACACTATGACATCTAATCCTAAATTGTGTCAATTTAATTGATTTTTTATAATTCCAAAAGTGTATTGGCACATCCTAAAATCTTTTAGGATTAAAGATCAAATCTATTTTCAAGGTACCCATAGTCTTGAAAATTACCTAAAGTGTCATCTCTATCATGGTTGAGTTAACTACTCATCCAATCAAGGTTGGCACACCCTAAACCCATCTAGCGTGAGTCAATCACGCTCTTAGGAACCCAAAACCTATTTGAGCTCCTAGGGTTAATTAGGTATTCCTTAGGGATAACCTCCCTAAATACCCTGCCAATGACCCTCCTAGGCTTGGTAGCCTTGGTCATTTTGGTCTTGCCTAGGTTAACCTTAGGCATTGCCTCCCTAGTAACCTTCTTAGTGGCCACCCTAGGTTCCCTTGAAACCCTAGCCACTAGGCACAAACCTTGGTTACTCTTTGGGATAACTTCCCTAGTAACCTTGGTCTTCCTAGACCTAGTTTGTGTTCCATAATCTAATGGAACACTATGATAAGCCACCTTAGGCTTAGGTTTGTGACCCAAACCTTTCTTGCCCTTGGTTGAATTTTGTTTCTTAGGTCCTAGGTGTTGACTTTGAGATTTAGAACCTTGACATTGATTTTGCATCTTCTTGAGGGTCTTTTCTAATTTCTCAAGCCTTAACCTCAAGGCTTGATTTTCTAATTCTAATTGCCCAATTTTTGAATTTTGATTTGGTCTTTGGGCATTGTCCTTTCTAGGCATATATCTAGTCCATTTGAGATTAAGACCTAGATGCTCTTGTACCTTTCTAATGGTCTCCCTAGGTAGAATTTGTCTAGAATTGTTTGACCTAGGTTTTTCCTTAGATAATATATTTTTAGGGACATTAGTCCCAAATTTTTCCTTATTTCTAAGGTGGACATTCTTAACTCCTAGGCAAAAATATTTATTGTTCCTAGCACGCTTTTCATGATAAATTGCAAGGGAATTGAAATTCCTAGCATGCTTTTTGACATTTAAATTAGAAGAATGAGCATTATTGAAATGATATACCTTAGGGTTTGCCTTAGTAGCTCCCCCTACTTGTGATGCTCCTCTTTGCCCCTTCTTTTCCCCCTTTGGGCATTGACTCCGGTAATGACCCGGTTGTCGGCACTTGAAGCAAGTGACTTGCTCCTGCTTTTGATGGTTGGGGGACCGGCATCCATGATTTTTGGCGTCGGTGGAGCTTTCCTTGCTCTCTTTGGGCACTTGCTCTTATAGTGTCTAGTTTCCCTACACTCAAAAAATATTATATACATTTTATTATTAACACATATGTTTGAGTTACCTAAGTCAATGGAGGCTGGAATTGGATTTTGAGCTTCTTCATCTTGACCGGATGTTGAAGCTTCTTCTTGGTGTTGCTCCAGTGATCTAATCTCCTCCCCCTCAATCCTAGAGGTGGAGGTCTCCTCCAATTCTACTTCCTCTTCCTCCTTGGATGTCGATGGTCTCTCAACCTCCAAGTCCTCACTTCCTTGTGAGGATGATGCGTTTGCCTCTTCAGTCCCTTCCTCTTGGACCGGTGATGGACTTTCATGGAGCTTGGCCACTTGGCTCCATAGCTCCTTGGTATCTACATAATTACCTAACATACACAAGATATTGTTAGGTATTAAATCAATTAAAAACTTCAATACCTTATCATTTTTCTCGAAGGCTTGGACTTGCTCTTCGGTCCATCTCTTTTTCTTGAGGAACCCTCCCTTTGGTCCTATTGGATAGCTATATCCCTCCATTAAAATGGACCATTCTTCAAAGAACCTCATCATTAGGAAGTCTTTGATCCTTGCCTTCCATTGTCTAAACCCTTCTTGTCCATAGAAGGTATAAGGGATAGATGTGTTGACATCTCATCCTAATTTCTCTTGAACTTCCATCTTCACCCTCTAGCGTGCTCCCTTAGTTGTTAAACTTAAAGAGCAGCCTCGCTCTGATACCACTTGTAGGAGATCGTTGGAATGCTAGAGGGGGGTGAATAGCGTCGTGCTATACGTCGATGGAATTCAATTGCATTAGTCCACAAATTTCGTTAGCGCAGCGGAAATAGAAACAATAACAATAACATAACAAGACAAATACAATTACACAAGTATTTAACGCGGTTCAAAACCGAATGATTCCTACTCCACGGATCGAGCTCTAGCGACGCCAATGCAATCACTAATCACAAATACTCCTTCTCGACACAAGTCGGAGGCGGAGAAACCTCGTACAAGTATTCTTACAACAATAAGAAATAGATACAAGCAATTACAATAACAAAATACAATGCAAGTAAAGAAAACTACTTTACAATTGCTCTTTTGAATGCTTGATCTTTGGTTGCTTGAATTGCACTTGGAGACCCTGATTTGCAGCAGCAAATCGCCCCAAAAGCCTTCAAAAACTGTTGACTTTTTCCTCCTTCACGAGCTCTATTTAAAGCTTCAACCTGTGCTGGAAAATGCCGATCAGTCGA
This sequence comes from Wurfbainia villosa, assembly GCA_025175895.1. Classification (NCBI taxonomy): domain Eukaryota; kingdom Viridiplantae; phylum Streptophyta; class Magnoliopsida; order Zingiberales; family Zingiberaceae; genus Wurfbainia; species Wurfbainia villosa. The sequence continues at coordinate 112,973,903 of CM045988.1, forward strand.
CTAATGCCACTATTGTCGTGAGACAATGGCTAGATCCACACTACAAAGATCCAATGGATCCATCATCAGTCGATTGATTATCACCATCAGTCGACTGATAGAGCCTCCACTCGACTGCTAACCCCAACAGTCGAGTCAGACTACATTCTGTGCCCGAAAAATCGAGCACTAGTCGACTGATCACATGATCAATCGACTGCTCGACCAATCAGTCGACTGCCCACCTATGGCAGTCGACTGCTAGGGCAATTCCCGCAGTCAAATCCTAGTTGACTCACACCAGGCCACTGCCATATGGCACCAATCGACTGGCACACCTCAAACATGAGGTTTTAACCTCAAACATGAGATTTAACCCAAGTATGGTTCTCCCATACTTGCTAGACCACTCGTAGCCTAGACCTAAGCCTTCTAGCCACCTCCGTCAGCCTCACGCCTCTCAGATCCCTCCAAGTCATCCATGACTTGTTCATCTATTGCACTAGCCTTCAGGTTCTTCTATCGGCTATGTCATGCTAACGGTGTCTACACCGCCAAGGCACATTGGACTTACGCCGCCAAGACTCCGCTTAGACTTTACGCCACCAACCATTAGACTTATGCTGCCAAGACTCTCGCTTGGACTTTACGCCGCCAATATCAAACCCCTTGTACATCTCAAATGCCAAGACTCAAGCTTGGACTTTCCCTTGCCAACCTATGATGGACTTTCCATGCCAAGACCCATGGTTGGACATTTCCTTGCCAAGACCCATGCTTGGACTTTACCTTGCCATGACCCATGCTTGGACTTTCCATTGCCAAGTACCCATGACTTGGACTTTCCCATGATAATTACATTGTCATATGTTTTTGTCGAACATCAAAATATCTCTCGAGTCAAACTCGAGTCTAGTCAATCGTGACCTGGGCCGATTGCACCAACATGCATCACTAGTGCTCACTTGAGCTCACCCCATGGTGAAGGAACCCTAGGTTCCAAACCACATATATTTTGTGTTGCACTTGAGTTTGTTGTGTATTTTTTTCTATTATTTTCCATTGCACAAACTAACAAACTCGTAGACAATCAATCAAACATGATCGAACGAATACATCAAGCGATGAAGCGAAATCACAAAAATGCTATTCACCCCCCCCCCTAGCACGATGCCAACTATTCCTACAATTGGTATCAGAGCACGAGGCTCTTCTACGGACTAACTGCTAAGAGAGCATAAGTGCTAGAGGATGGAGTTTCTCAACGATAGATTTGGATGGGACATCAACACTCAAATTCCATATACATTCTATGAACGAGAAGGTTTTGATCAATGGAAGGCATGGATGGAGAATTTCTTCATGATGAACTTCGAAGATTGGGTCATCCTAATGAAGTGATTCGAATTTCCAAGGGGTCCAAAAGTTGGATACTTCAAGAAGAAGAGATGGACCGAAGAGCAAGATCAAGTCTTCGAAATAAATGAAAGGGTAACAAAAGTTTTAGTTAATGTAATCCCTAATGATATTTTGTGTAGATTAGTAGATTATAGGGACGCAAAGGAACTTTGGAGCAAAGTGGCACAATATCATGAAGATCCATCATCGGCTCAATTGGACAAGGAGACCGAAGAAGCAAGCTGTCCTCTCAAGAGAGTGAGGATTCGGAGGTCGAGAGGTGTTCGACATCCAAGGAAGAAGAAGAGGTGGAAGAATTGGAGGAAGTCTCCAGTTCTAGAATTGAGGGGGAGGAGAGACCATCCTCAATATCGGAGCAAGAAGATGAGCCATCCACCTCCATGAGAGAAGAAGAGCCTCAAAGTTTCATTTTCAGCCTAGGTAACTTAAGCATTTTGATTAAAAATAAAAATCATATTGTATGCTTTGAGTGTAGGGAAAATGGACATTACAAGAATAAGTGTCCAAAGAAAAAAAGTCAAGGACAAGTCAAATGATGTTGGGAGCCCCAACAATCAAGAGCAAAGAGCACATTGTGCGCTTCAAGTGCAATCAAAAGGGGCACTCTAGGACTCAATGCCCTAGGGGGAGGAAGCAAACCAAGGGCAAACGAGGAGCATCACATGTAGGGGGAGATTCTAAAGCAAACCCTAAGGTATATTTTAGTAATGCACCTTCAAATCTTGATATTAAAAAGCATGCTTTTAATTCACTTGCAATTGTGCATAATCTTATGGAGCATGCTAAAAATATATCTTATTGCTTAGGTGCTAAATCTTGCAATATCAGGGTTAAGGACAAGCCTAGAACAATTAACCCTAAAACAATTCTACCTAAGGAAGATATTAGGAAGGTAGAAAATCATTTAGGCATTAACCCTAAGAAGGATAGGCATATGCCTAAAAGGAAGAATAATGCCCAAATAATAAATGAAAATTAAAAAATTGAGCAATTAGAGTTAGAGAACACAGCCTTGAGGTCAAAGCTTGAGAAGATGGAGAAGACCCTAAGGAAGATGGAAAATATGATTAAAGAGTCTAATGGGCAAGGCTTAGGTGTTAGGAGACAAGAACTACCAAAGGATAGGAAAGGCTTGGGTCACAAGCCTAAATCCAAGAAGGTAATGCCTACCTACCATAGTGTTCCATTTGACTATGGAACCATTTCTAGGTCTAGAAAAACTAAGGTTACTAGGGAAGTCATCCTTAAGGCTAACCATGGTAGATGCCTAGTGGCAAAGGTTTCCATGAAACCTAGGAAAGCCACTAAGAATGTCACAAGGGAAGTTATCCCTAGAGTTGACCTAGGCAAGACCCAATTGACCAAGGTTTTCAAGCCTCAAAGGGTCATTAGGAAGGTACTAAGGGAGGATATCTCTAGTGAGTACCTAGTAAACCCAAGGAGTTTCAATAGATATTGGGTTCTTAGGAGCGTGATTTCATCACGCTAAATAGATTAGGTTGTGTCAACTTGAATTGGTGGGGTAGTTAACCTAATCATAGCAAAGTTGACACTTTAGGTCATTTCCAAGGTAATGAGATACTTTGGAAATGAGGTTAGAATTTAATCCTAAAGGATTTTAGGATGTTCCAATTAAATTTGAGAAGTTTGAAAAATTGATCAAATTGGCATGAGTTAGGTTTTAGAGTCATAGTGTGTCATTTTGGGTTTTTGGCACACTTGGGAGAATTGTGTTCAAGGAAAAATTATTTTAAATTTAGAAATGACAATTTGGGCTTAACACTTAGGTATTATATACCTGTGTTTTTTATATTTGTCGTGCTTTTACTTGCCTTGCCATGTCATGACATCATATTTCATTTAATTGTTTAAAATGTCATGAAAATGTTTAGGTTTTTATGTCATGTATGTTTAGGTTTACTTTTATGTCATGACATCATGATTATTGGCACATGCTTTATTTATGCTATCATTTTATGCCATAATCATCATTCATGCATTTAGGATTAGTTAAAATTGATTTAAGGATAATGACATGATTTGAAGTCCCATGTATAAGGGAATCAAATAGAGTTGTTTAGAAAAATGCATAAGACCTTAGACTAGGAAGAACTAAAACCCACATCTCATATTAAATTGACTTGTATGTGTTTTCATACATCCTAGACACATGTGAGATGCTAGGAAATGAGTTAAGTTCATATGCTTATTTAGTACATCATAATGAACTTAGAACTCATTAAGTGATAATGATGGATCATTGGGAAAGTTAATGTGCAAGTCATATACATTGAGCCCATATATCATGGTCCAATATAAGATTTTAAAATCATTGCAAAATCATTTTAAAAAATCTTGGTGAAACCTATCTTTTGATAGCAATCATCATTGATGAAGTTGATACAAAGTAGACTTAAAACATTGAAATTATCTTTGTTTTTGAACTTTGTATCAATCTTACTATTTAATGGATATTTTATTTTTCAAATATTTTTCATCCATTGTATTTGACATAAGTATTATACGTATGAAGTTTCATTATTTTTAAAATTACGTATAATTACTTATTATTTTCAAAAAAATCAATTTTTGATTTTTGGATTTCTGCATCTGTAGAAACCAGTCGACTGCCACTTGGGGCAGTCGACTGGTTACTGACCGAGTTAACTGCCAAGTCTGATTTTGGGTAAACAAGATTTGTTTAGCCTAGTTTCAGCTACTTTAGGCTACCCTAATATTTCCTAACCCTAGGATATGCTTTGGAAAGCATTGGAAGGGTGAAAATCTATTAGATATGGATTAAGAGAGTTGTTTAGGGTGATAATTAAATTTTAAGGTGTGTGAAAGTTCAAGTTTGATTTTTTTTTCCCTTAATTTTGATTGTTTAATGTTCCTATTAGCTTAAGAACTCTCCAAGGACATTGTTGGTGTAATGGTTAAGGGGGAGCAAGCCTTTAGGGGGAGGTTATCCATCAAGGGATGATGGATGAGTTTTTCCTCGAAGGGGGAAATTTAGAGAAGCAAGGATTGCCTCTCATTTAGTGATATATAATTTATCACTAGGAAGAGTGATGGTTTCCAAAATATTTTTGGACCAAGGGGAAGCATGTAAGATCTCATTGGTATATGAGACATTGATACCCTTGGAGAGAGACTTTTTGATGTATTTCAAAAAGGGGGAGAATTGATGGCTTGAGTTAGGTAGTCTAACTCAAAGGTTTTGTCAAACATCAAAAAGGGGGAGATTGTTGGTGCAATCGACCCAGTCACGATTAACTAGACTCGAGTTTGACTCGAATGGTGTTTTGATGTTCGATAAAACGTATGATAATGTGATTGTTGTGTACTTGGAATGGAATGTCCAAGTCTTGTGTACTTGGCATGGAAAGTCCAAGTCTTGGGTACTTGGCATGGAAAGTCCAAGCATGGGTCTTGGAAATTGAAAAGTCCAAACATGGGTCTTAGCATTTGGAAAGTCCAACATGGAGTTGGCAAGGAAAGTCTAAGAGTGTGATATTGGCGGTGTAAAGTCCAAGCATGAGTCTTGACAGTATAAGTCCAATGTGTGGTAGCGTAAAGTCCAAGCATAGAGTCTTGGCATTTGGGAAGTCTAAGGGTGTGATACTGGTAGCGTAAAGTCGAAGCTATAGTCTTGGCAGCATAAGCCCAATGTTTGGCAACGTAAAGTCCAAGCGTGTGTCTTGGCAGCATAAGTCCAAATGTACCTTGGCAAAGTAGACCCGATTGGCATGACAATAGTCGATGGAAGCATCTGAAGGCTAGCGTATGGATGAACAAGTCATGGATAACTTGAAGGGATCCAATAGGCGTGAGGCTAATGGATGTGGCAAGAAGGCTTAGGTATAGGCTAAGGGTGGTCTATCAAGTATGAGGGGATCATACTTGGGTTAAACTTTATGTTTGAGATTTATCAGTCAACTAGTCAAGTATTTTGACACTTGGTAGCCTAGTCGACTCTGAGCAGTCTGTTGGGGGATCGAAACGGCTGGCTAGAGGGGGGTGAATAGCCATCAATCGATGGATGTCGTAATTTGTTCGTTCTTCTTGCGTTGGTTGTCTACGATTGTCGTTAGCGCAGCGGAATAACAATAATAATGAAACTAACAACAATACACAACACAAGATATACGTGGTTCGGAACCGAATGGTTCCTACTCCACAGGCGAGCTCACCGAGCTCTAGTTATGCGCACGACACTAACTAAACTCCTTCTCGACTACACGTCGGAGGTGGAGAAACCTCTCACAAGCAATTACAACAGTAATATACAAATACAAACAAGAATACAAATACAATACAAAAGAAACACTTTTCACCGATTGCTTTTGATCACTTGTTTGTTGCTTGCTTTGATTGGCTCTTGAAGGACTGGAATGCAGCAGCAATTCTCCTCCAATAGCTCCACAAAAACCATGGCAAAAACCTCCATCTCGAGCTCCTTTTATAACCTCGACGAGTCTGTGCCTAGCGCTTGACTACCAAAAGGCCCCGATCGCCCTCGTAGCCGTTGTCTCACAACGGCCAGATCCACGTCCGACAAGTTCCAACGGATCACCTACGATCGATCGATGATGCCCATCACCGATCGTGACCTAGTAGTCGATCGCCGCCGATCGGCTACGGAGCGCTCAGGCTCGCGACACTCCCATCACCGATCGGGCATCTCGGTCATGCCGCCGATCGACATCGATCGGCCACCCATGGCAATGACTACCCAAAGATAAAACCCTAGCCTTACACCAGTCGAACCCTAGTCGACTTGGACTAGTCGAATCGGCACCTATGCCAGTCGACTGACGTCGGGCAAAACCTCAAACACCAAGTTGTTTGAGCATCCGACCGTCGGGTAAACCCTCAAACATCAAGTTTGAGCCTCTGACACTCAGTCTTAGCCACTTGGCCAAGTCCACCTTATCCCTCATGGAGTTCCCCACCGAAGCTCTCTTCCCTCGGCCTACGTCCCTCGGATGCGCCAAGCGCACAGCTTCGCAACGCCATCCTTCGCGTCTCATACCCTAGAAGTATGCTTCCCTTTGGGCTCACTCCATTCGCTCCTCATCCGGCGGTCCCTCGGATACACCAAGCGCACGGCTTCGCAATGTCATCCTTCACCGACTCAAGGACCCGAGCCTAGTGAACTTGCCAAGTTCTCAAGACTTCCCAAATGCACCAAGTGCACGGCTTCGCAATGCATTTCTCACCAACCACCAAGCGCACGGCTTCGCAATGCTTTGGATTTCCCATGCCAAGCACCAAGCGCACGGCTTCGCAATGCTTTGGACTTTCCCATGCCAAGGCTTCCCCCTTGGACTTCCACACCAAGCTCCATGCTTGGATTTTCCATGCCAAACACATGTTGGACTTTCATGACAATCCCATGTCATGAGTTTTGTCTATCATCAAATACTATCAAGTCTTTGCTTGAGTCAAACTCAGTCAACTGGGCGATTGCACCAACAATCTCCTTTTGATGATTGACAAAACTACCAATTCTACCAATTCTGTATTCTCCTCCCGATAGAATTCCATAATTGGTAACTTGGTAACTTCTCCCCCTTTTGACATTACATCAAAAGGTCCTCTCCCAAGGGTATGAATGTCTCATATCCCAATGAGATCTTACAATCTCTCCTTGGAGGAACACATGCCTACAATCTTTCTAGTGATCCCATATCACTTAAAGAGAGGCAACCCAATTTTCCTCCCATGAGGAAATACACATCCATCTTCCCATGATGGATACCTCCCCTAGAGGCTTGCTCCCCCTTGACCATTGCACCAACAATGTCCTTGGAAGTCCCTAAGCCAATAGGAACATTAGCAAATCAAAATTAAGGCAAAGTTCAACAATGAACTCTCTTCCACCTTAAAGTTGATACTCTCCCTAAAACCCTTCTCCTAATCCATGTCCAATGGATTTCCACCCTCTCTAATGCTCTCCCAAGCATATCCTAGGGTTAGGAGTGGTTAGGGGACCAAAACACATATGAACATGGGCCTAACCAACAAGGTTTACCCGAAATCAGCATTTTTAGGCGATCGTGAAATCAATCGATCGGACATTTACCACCATCGATCATTCCGGCATGGTGATAACTTTTATAAATATACATAAGTAGATAAATCTTGAAATTTGGTATGTATATTACTTATCACAAACATTATGGGTGAAAAATATTAGAAAATTATTTTACCCATTAAACTAGGAGATTGATACAAAGTTCAAAATTTAAGAAAAGCTTCAATAAAGAGCCCTCTTTGTATCATCTCATTCAATGGTGATAGCTATCAAAAGATAGGCTTCACCAAGGTTTTTCAAAAAGTTTTCAAAACCTTTAATTTCTTTTCCTTAAATATCTCACTTATATCTAGATGTGTAAAACACATTCAAGGCAATTAATCTAGTGAGATGTGGGTTTTTATTCTTTTAATGGTCTCATGCATATTTCTAGGCAATATTATTTGATTCCCATCAAATCATGCCATAGTCCTTAATTTCATTTTATTTATATGCATGATACGATTATGGCATAGATATGATATAAGTAAAAGCATATGTCAATATCATGATGTCATGGCATGTAAATGAGATCTAGGCATTCATGACATCTAAACATAATTCTAAACATGATCATGACATTTTATAGATAAAAATGAAAATAATGTCATGACATGGTAAGGCAAACAAATCATGGCAAGTAAAATATACTAAGGTATAGAATACCTAAGTGTGAAAATTAATTTGCCATTTTTAGGGATTAAATACATTTTGCCTTAATGTCATTATTTCCTTAGTGTGCCAAAAACCCAAAATGGCACACAAATACCTCTAAGACCTAATTGTGCTAATTTAAATCATTTTAAAACTTATCAAACCATATTGGCACATCCTAATGTGTCAACTCATCATGGCTAGGTTAACTACCCATCCACTTAGGATTGACACACCCTAACCCATCTAGCGTGAATCGATCACGCTTCTAGGAACCCAATACCTATTGGAGCTCCTTGGGTTAACAGGGTATTCCCTAGGGATAAATTCCCTAGATACCTTTCTAATGACCCTTTTTGGCTTTGAAGCCTTAGTCAAATGGGTCTTACTTGGGTCAACTCTAGAGGTGACTCCTCCATTGACCTTCTTAGTGACTACATTTGATTTCTTTGAGGTGTTAGTCACTAAACACATAACATGGTTAGACTTAGGGATGGCTTCCCTATTAGCCTTGGTTTTCCTAGACCTAGATGTGGTTCCATAATTAAATGGAACATTATGGTAGGACATAGGTTTGTGACCCAAACCCTTCTTGTCCTTAGACATTTCTTGTTTTCTAGGTCTTGACTTTTGTACATTAGACCCCTTAACCGAATTTGATATTATTGCTAGGGTCTTCTCCAATTTTTTTAGCCTTGACCTCAAGGCTTGGTTTTCTAACTCTAATTTTCCCAATTTTGAATTTTCATTTATCTTTTGGGAAATGTTTTTCTTTTTAGGCATATGCCTAGATTTCTTGGGATTAACACCCAAGTTTTCTTCAATTCTCCTAATTGACTCCCTAGGTAAAATAGATCTAGTGTTTTGAGTCCTAGGTTTGTCCTTAGAGAAACTAACATGCTTAGCACCTAAGCAATAAACCTTATTGTTTCTCCTAGCATGCTTTTCATTAATAATGGCAAGAGAACTAAAATAATTCTTAGCATGCTTTTTAATTCTAGAAATTGAAGGTGCATTATTTAACTATACCTTAGGGTTAGCTTTAGAAGCTCCCCCTACATGAGTCACACCTTCTTGCCCTTTCTTCCTCCCCCTAGGGCATTGGCTTCGGTAATGTCCCCGTTGGTTGCATTTAAAGCACACAATGTGCTCTTTGCTCTTGATTTTGGGAACACCGGCATCCTTTGACTTTGGGTTGACTTTTGGTGTTGATGTCTTTTCCTTAGCCAATTTAGGGCATTTACTCTTGTAGTGCCCTTTCTCCCTACACTCAAAGCATATTATGTGATTTTTATTTAAAATAACAACACTTGAGTTACCTAGGGAGTTGGTGGAGGCCTCTTCACTTCTTCTGGAGGTAGAAGCTTCATTTTGATCTTGCTCCGGAATTGAAATCCTTTCCTCCCCCTCAATGCTAGAGGTGGAGGTCTCCACCAAATCATCAACATCATCAAAAGTAGATGGTGCTTCTTCTTCGGCATTATCCTCTACATGTGTCGGTTGGGAGTTTTCTTGAAATTTCATTATCTTCTCCCATAATTCCTTTGCATCCCTATAGTCACCCAAACTAGACCAAATTTTGTTAGGTAACAAATCACTAAATAATTTTATTACCTCGAGATTTGTCTTGAAGTCCTTAATTTGGTCTTGGGTCCACCTTGACTTTTCAATTGGCTTATTGTATTTGTCCCTAGGCATCTCAAAACCATTTTCTACAATAATCATATAATCAAAATTGGTTTCGAGATATACCTCCATCCGTTTCCTCCACCAAGCAAAATCTCCATCGAATTTTGGTGGATGGATGAAGCCGGCCATTTTGTAGTGCTCTCGCGGCGTTAGTCCTTGAAGAGCAACCTCAGCTCTGATACCACTTGTTGGGGGATCGAAACGGCCGGCTATAGGGGGGTGAATAGCCCTCAATCGATGGATGTCGTAATTTGTTCGTTCTTCTTGCGTTGGTTGTCTACGATTGTCGTTAGCGCAGCGGAATAACAATAATAATGAAACTAACAACAATACACAATCACACAACACAAGATATACGTGGTTCGGAACCGAATGGTTCCTACTCCACGGGCGAGCTCACCGAGCCCTAGTTATGCGCACGGTACTAACTAAACTCCTTCTCGACTACACGTCAGAGGTGGAGAAACCTCTCACAAGCAATTACAATAGTAATATACAAATACAAACAAGAATACAAATACAATACAAAAGAAATACTTTTCACCGATTGCTTTTGATCACTTGTTTGTTGTTTGCTTTGATTGGCTCTTGAAGGACTGGAATGCAGCAGCAATTACCCTCCAATAGCTCCACAAAAAGCATGGCAAAAACCTCCATCTCGAGCTCCTTTTATAACCTGCATCGAGCTATTTTCGTGCCTAGCAGTCGACTGTCCTTGTAGCCGTTATCTCACAACGGCCAGATCCACGTCAGACAAGTTCCAACGTATCACCTACCAGTCGATTGATGATGCCCATCAGTCGACTGGTGACCTAGTAGTCGACTGCCCAGTCGGCTATGGGGCGTTCTATGCTCGCGACACTCCCATCACGATCGCCATCCCCAGAGTCGATCGCATCGACATCATCGATCATTGCACCATGGCAATGATCCGCCCAACACAAAACCCTAGCCTTACACCAGTTGAACCCTAGTCGACTTGGACCCGATCGAATCGCACTATGCTACGCCGACGGCGTTGGCAAAACCTCAAACACCAAGTTGTTTGAGCATCCGACCGTCGGGTAAACCCTCAAACATCAAGTTTGAGCCTCCGACACTCAGTCTTAGCCACTTGGCCAAGTCCACCTTATCCCTCATGGAGTTCCCCACCGAAGCTCTCTTCCCTCGGCCTACGTCCCTCGGATGCGCCAAGCGCACGGCTTCACAACGCCATCCTTCGCGTCTCATACCCTAGAAGTATGATTCCCTTTGGGCTCACTCTATTCGCTCCCCGTCCGGCGGTCCCTCGAATGCACCAAGTGCACGGCTTTGCAATGCCATTTTTCACCGACTCAAGGACCCGAGCCTAGTGAACTTGCCAAGTTCTCAAGACTTCCCAAATGCACCAAGCGCACGGCTTCGCAATGCATTTCTCACCAAGCACCAAGTGCACGTCTTCGCAATGCTTTGGATTTCCCATGCCAAGCACCAAGCGCACTGCTTCGCAATGCTTTGGACTTTCCCATGCCAAGGCTTCCCCCTTGGACTTCCACACCAAGCTCCATGCTTGGATTTTCCATGCCAACCCCATGTTGGACTTTCCCATGACAATTCCATGTCATGAGTTTTGTCTATCATCAAACTACTATCAAGGTACTGCTCGAGTCAAACTCGAGTCAACCTGGGCCGATTGTACCAACACAGTCGACTGAGGTTATGACCAGTCAACTGGTCAGTAGTCGACTAGAGCTCGACTGCGGTTGTGTGACATTGACAATTGACTGCCAACTTTGGGTAGTCGACTGGCCTTGATCAGTCGACTTCCATGAAGGAAAGTCGACTATTGTAAGTGGACACGAGCACAGAAGCTTCGATAGTCGACTGAACAGTCAACTACGGGCTTGGCAGTCGACGGATGGTAATGGCAGTCGACTGTTAGGGTATCCATTGGAGTTTTTTCAGTGTGGATTAAGCCGTTATGAGACAATAGCTACAGGGGCAATCGACTGGGGCCCAATGGCAGTCGACTGCTAGGCAAAAATCAACCGGAGTTGTAACTTTATAAGGAGCACGAGGAGCAGGATTTTGGCTAGCATTCCTTGAGGAATTTGAAGGGGAATTGCTGCTGCATTCCATACCTTCAAGGCATTCTAAAAGAAACCAAATATCAGACATTCAAAAGTTCACATTTGTAAACTATTTTCTTTACTTGCATTCATTTTCTTAGTGTAATTGCTTGTATCTCTTTCTTATAGTTGTAAGAATCATTGTAAGAGGTTTTTCCACCTCCAGTGTGTCACCGAGAAGGAGAGATTTGATAGTGGTGGTGTGCATCACTATAGCTCACTTGAGCTCACCCTGTGGAGTAGGAACCCTAGATTCCGGACCACGTATATCTTGTGTTATGCTTGAGTTTGTTGTGTATTTTATTTCTATTATTTTCCGCTGCGCATACTAACAAACTTGTAGACAAGCAACCGAACACGATCGAACGAATACATCAAGCGACGAAGCGAAATCACAAAAACACTATTCCCCCACCCTCTAGCATGATGTCAATCGTTCCTACAACTCCGTTCTTGAACTTGGGAAGCCGAGCGATACTCGGCGCTCGGACTTGGGAAGTTGAGCAGCGCTCAGCACTTGGACTTGGGAAGTTGAGTAGTGCTCACAACTAACAAAGGAGCTCGCGACTGTTGTACTCGGATGACTGAGGTGCTCAAGAAAATGAGAAATAGTAGCTCTGATGAAGTAGTCGACTGCTGTGTTCGAGCAATTGATTGACTTAGTGTTTAGGCACACACAGAACGAGCTAGAATCGAATGTTGTGGTGAAGCAATCGACTGGTTTCACTGTAGCAAGTCACAGAGAGTTCTGGAGTCGAGTGTTGTCAAGGATCAGTCGATTGATCGATTGAAATTCGATGTGGATCAAGTCGTTATAAGACAATGGTCAAATAACCAGTCGACTGAGGGTAAGACTAGTCATTGGTTGGCAGAGATCAGCCGATGCGAAGCTTATAAAAGGAAGACTTGGTGGAGTTTTTAGAGGTCGGTTCTTGGGGGATTTTTGAAGGGAAGTGTTGCTGCATTCCAGATCTTAAAAAGGATTCCAAAGCAACTAAACCAGCAATCAAGTTCTTATGTAAAGCTTTCTTTGCATTGTAATATGTTTATTTATTTACATTTGTTTTGGTTGCATTTATTTTAAGCTCTAGGTGTTGTAAGAAGTTTCTCTACCTCCGGAAGATTTCCAAGAAGGAGGAAGTGATACTGAGACTATCATAGGAGCTAGATCCTGTTAGGAACGTTGGCGTCGCTAGAGTGAGGGTGAATAGTGATTCTTCATTTTCTCTCTCAATCGTGTGCGTGATTATCTACAATGATGGCTAATGCACAGCGGAAAATAAAAGCATAAATACAACCACACAAACACGAGGATATAACGTGGTTCAGAACCTAGGGTTCCTACTCCACAGGTTGAGCTCAAGTGAGATCTAGTGATGCACACTACCACTAATAAACTCTTTCACGGTGATACACCGGAGGTGGAGAAACCTCTTACAATAAACTTATAGAAATAAGAATAAAGATACAAGTAAATACAAAGGAAATACAACAACGATGTAAAGAAAACCTTACAAAAGATCGCTTTGAATGCTTTGCGTGTTGGTTGCTTGGATGAGCTTGAAGGGGCCTAAAATGCACCAGCACTTCGCCTCAAATCGCCCTTAGAACCATTGATGAAATCCTCCCCGTCGATCTCCTTTTATGCCTCCGTGCGGCCTAGATTTTCGCCTGGCAATCGACTACCCAAAGGCACCAATGGACTGCCTACAATGCCATTGTCTCACAACGGACTTAATCCAAGTTAGCATTCCAGCCAACAGATACATCAACAATCGCTGCTAGTCATCCGCTTCGTGCTCGTGGCTTCTTAAACGATCCCATCGCTATCCATGGTAGTCTCATTTGAAGGCGATCGCCATATAGCTTCGCCCGAGCAATTGAAGCTCAGTCGACTATTTGACAAGTCGACTGGTCATAATCCCGATCGACTAATCCAAATTAACTAGACTACCAAGTGTCAAACACTCGACCAGTCGACTGGTCCATAACCCAAGTTGACTGATAAATCTCAAACATAATGTTTAACTCGAGTATGATTCCCTCATACTTGATAGACCACCCTTAGCCTAGACCTAAGCCTTCTAGCCATCTCCATCAGCCTCACATCTATCGGATCCCTCCAAGTCCTCCATGACTTGTTCATCCATACGCTAGCCTTCAGGTGCTTTCATCAGCTATTGTCATGCTAACCGGGTCTACTTTGCCAAGGTACATTTGGACTTATGCCGCCAAGACAAACACTTGGCCTTTACGCTGTCAAACATTGGACTTATGATGCCAAGACTATAGCTTGGACTTTACGCCGCCAATATCACACCCTTGGACTTCCCAATTGCCAAGTATTCATACTTTGAATTTCCAATTATCAAGTACCCATGACTTAGACTTTACCATTGCCAAGACCTTTGCTTGGACTTTCCAATTACCAAGTACCCATGACTTGGACTTTACCATTGCCAAGTGCACATGACTTGGACTTCTCAAATGCCAAGACCATTCTTGGACTTTCCATGACAATCACATTGTCAATCGTTTTGTTAAACATCAAAATACTACTCGAGTCTGGTCAATCATGACCTGGGACGATTGAACCGATAATCTCCCCCTTTTTTATGTTTGACAAAACCTTTGAGTTAGGCTAACTCACTCAAGCCATCAATTCTCCTCTTTTTTGGCATACATCAAAAAGCCTCCTCCAAGGTTATCCATGTCTCATATCCCAATGAGATAACTCAATCTCTCCCTTGGTCCAAAATCATCATTAATGCCTTCATTCTCCCTAGTGATACTCCCTTATCACTAAATGCAAGATATTTTCTTCATTCTCTAATGTAGGAACGTCAGTGAGCGCTAGAGGGGGGTGAATAGCGCATCTTCGTTCGATGACGGAATTCGTTCGTGCTTGCTACAAAACTTGTTATGTGCAGTGGAAATACAAATAATATAGCAATAACAAAACACAAGCACACAAACACAATGATATAATGTGGTTCGAAACCTTAGGGTTCCTACTCCACGGATTGGGCTCGAATGAGCCCTAGCAATGCAAACACCACCACTAATCAATAATACTCCTTCTTGACAACAAGTCAGAGGCAGAAAAACCTCGTACAATGATTACAAAAGTAATACAAGAATTAAACAAGAAAATATGAATGAAATACAATAAAAGAAGTAAAGAACACTTTACAAAACTCTTTTGAATGCTTGCTTGTTGATCGCCTTGGACTAGCCTTGAAGGACTGGAAAGCACCAACTATTCCCCTTCAAATCGCCCAAGAAAATCGCTGCTAAATCCTCCCTTTCGAGCTGCATTTATAACATGCATCGGACTAATTTTGCGCCTGGCAGTCGATTGCCATAAGACCCCAGTCAACTGGCAATAGTGTCGTTGTCTCACAACGGACTTGATCCACGTTGGCATTCAAGCCAACGGATACACTGATAGTCAACTTCCATTACCCATTAGTCGACTGCCAAGCCCGTAGCCAACTGACTAGTTGACTACCAAGAGTTTTGCTCTCGCGACCAACCCATCAGTCGACTGCCCTTCATTGGTAGTCGACTAATCAAGCAGTCGAGGCGCCTATCGAGGCGCCGGTCGAGGCACCTTGTATTTGTGGTCGCCGCAACCAAAGCCAGTCGAGGCACCGCCTCGACTGGGACACCAATCGAGGCACCTTGCATCTGTGACTGCCACAGTCGAAGCCATTCGAGGTGCCACCTCGATTGGGACACCAATCGATGCACCTTGCGTCTGTGATAGCAGCCCGACCGTAATCGATCGCCAGTCGACTTACGACAGTCGACTGGTCATAAACCCAGTCGACTACTACAAGTCGACTCGACTGTCAAGTGCCAAAACACTTGACCAATCGACTGATCAATGATCCCAGTCGACTGCTACACCTCAACCATGAGGTTTACTCTAAGTATGATGCCCTCATACTTGCTAGACCACCCTTAGCCTAGACCTAAGCCTTCTAGCCACCTCCATCAGTCTCACGCCTATTGAATCCCTCCAAGTCATCCATGACTTGTTCATCCATACACTAGCCTTCAGGTACTTCCATCGGCTATTATCATACTAAGCTGGTCTACACCACCAAGGCACATTTAAGCTTACGGTGCCAAGACACACGCTTGGACTTTACACTGCCAAACCATTGGACTTATGCTTCCAAGACTCTCGCTTGGACTTTACATTGTCAATACCAACCCTTGGACTTCCCAATTGCTAAGACCCATGCTTGGACTTTCCATGCCAAGTACTCATGACTTGGACTTTCCATGCCAAGTGTCCCACTTGGACTTTTCCATCACATGGTCAACCCCAAGTCAACCATCTAGTCAACCCATTATCAAACAACCATCAAACATCAAAACACTACTCGAGTCTAGTCAATCGTGACCTGGGCCGATTGCACCAACAATCTTCCTATTTTTGATGTTTGATAAAAAAATAAACACCTTTGAGTTAGAACACTAACTCCTCCCAATTTTTCAAATTAGGAATCTCAAATTCTCCCCCTTTTTGACATACATCAAAAAGGCTCTCCCCAAGGGTGTCAATGTCTCATATCCCAATGAGATCTTACAATCTCCCCTTTGGTCCAAAAAACATCTAGGATTCCTTCACTCTTCCTAGTGATAAGTCTCATATCACTAAAGAGAGGCAATCCTTCAAACTCTCCCAATTTTCCAAATTGGGCATCTCACATTCTCCCATTTTCTAATTCTCCAAAATTCTCTCCCTCATAAGGAAGAATCCATCCATCATGCCATGATGGATAACCTCCCCCTTGATCATTGCACCAACAATGTCCTTGGAGAGTGCCTAAGCCTATAAGAACACTGAACCATCAAAATTAAGGTCAAAAGTTCAAACTTGAACTTTCACACACCTTAAAATTTATACATACCCTAAACAACTCTTCTAATCCATATCCAATGGATTTTCACCCTTTCAAATGCTTTCCAAAGCATATCCTAGGGTTAGGAGCAGTTAGAGTAACCTAATATAGCTATAATCAGGCTAAACAACCTTTGTTTACCCGAAATCAACATTGGCAGTCAACTGGTTCAGTTAACAGTCGACTGCCCTATTCATCAGTCGATTGAGAGAGCTTCCAGTCGAGTGAAAGCAACTCCAGTCGAGGTGTCACCTCGACTGGTTTTTGATTTTGTCGAAATTGCAATTTCATACCATCTTCAAAAATGCATAAGTAATTTTAGAAAATTTAAAAAATCATGAAATTTCGACCACACATTACTTATGCCAAACACTATAGACTAAAAATATTTGAAAAATAAAATACCCAAAAAATAGTGAGATTGATATAAAGTTCAAAAATAAAAAAAACTTCATTGTTTTGAGCCTACTTTGTATCAACTTCATCAATGGTGATTTCTATCAAAAGATATACTACACCAAGGTTTTTCAAAATGATTTTGAAATGTTTTTAAAACATTATATTGAACCATGGTCTATGGGCTTATTGCACATGACTTATACATAAGCTTTCCTCATGATTCATCCATGGTTCAAGATGAGTTTGAGTTCATCTAGATGCAAAAACTATGCACCTTGAACTTAACTCATTTCCTAGAATCTCACAGTATCTAGGGTGTATCAATACACACACATATCAATTTGATGTGAGACGTGGGTTCTGTTCATCCTAAACTAAGGTCTCGTGTATTTTTCTAAGGTAACACTACTTGATTCCCTTATACATGGGACTTCAAATCATGCTATAGTCCTTAAATCAATTTTCATAAATCCTAAATGCATGAATGATGATTATGGCATAAATATAGCATAATTAAACATGAGCTAATAATCATGATGTCATCACATATGATTAAATCTAAAAACACATGACATAAAAGATAAACCCTAAGTATGATCATGACATTTTATATGATTAAAAAGAAATATAATGTCATGACATGTTATATGGAAATCAAGGTATGACAAATAAAATATAAAGGTATAATAATACCTAAATTTTAATATTAGTTGTCATTTGTTAGGATTAATTCAATTTTGCCATATTACCAACTTATCTCCCAAGTGTGCCAAAACCCAAAATGGCACACCAAGACCTCTAAACCTAATTTGTGTCAATTTGATCAATTTTTCATTGTTCTTAAATGATATTGGCACATCCTAAAATCTTTTAGGATTTAATTCTAACCATATTTCCAAAGTGTCACATAACCTTGGAAATGACTTAAAGTGTCAACTTTGCTATGGTTGGGTTAACTACCCATCCAATCAAGGTTGACACAACTTAACCCATTTAGCGTGAATCGATCATGCTCCTAGGAATCTAATACCTATTGGAGCTCCTTGGGTTTACTATGTATTCCTTAGGGATGACTTTCCTAGATACCCTCCTAATGACCCTCGTAGGCTTAGAAGCCTTGGTCATTTGGGTCTTGCCTAGGTTAACTCTAGGGGTGACTCCCCTTGTAACCTTCTTAGTGGCTTCCCTAGGTTTCCTTGAAACCTTAGCTACTAGGCACACTCCATGGTTAGCCTTAGGGATGACTTCCCTAGTAACCTTGGCTCTCCTAGACCTAGGTTGTGTTCCATAATCGAATGGAACATTATGGTAGGTCTCCTTGGGCTTAGGTTTGTGACCCAAACCTTTCTTGCCTTTGGATGAACCTTGCCTCCTACCCTAGGTTTTGACTCCTTTGCTTGGTCCCATATTTTGACCATTTGACCCTTGCATTTGATTTTGAATTTTCTTAAGGGTCTTCTCCATCTTCTCAAGTTTTGACCTCAAAATTTGATTTGTCAA
This sequence comes from Wurfbainia villosa, assembly GCA_025175895.1. NCBI lineage: Eukaryota > Viridiplantae > Streptophyta > Magnoliopsida > Zingiberales > Zingiberaceae > Wurfbainia > Wurfbainia villosa. The sequence continues at coordinate 112,992,646 of CM045988.1, forward strand.
GTTCTAATTTTTCTAATTTGGTGGGCCCATTATTTCCTTGAGTAGATTTGTTCTTTCTAGGCATATGTCTATAATTTTTGGGATTAAAACCTAGATGGTCTTCTATCTCCCTAATACTTTCCTTATGTAGGATTGTTTTAGGGATATTAGTCTCAAATTTCTCCTTATTTCTAAAATTAAGACTCTTAGCACCTAGGCAATAAAATATATTATTTCTAGCATGCTCTTTATGAACAATAGCAAGATTACTCCTAGCATGCTTTTGCCTATTACTTAAAGAAGGTGCATTACTGAAATATACTTTAGGGTTTGCTTTTAAAGCTCCCCCTACATGTGATGCTCCTTCTTGGACTTTCTTCCTCCCCTTAGGGTATTGACTCTTATAATGCCCCAGTTGATAGCATTTAAAGCAAATGACATGCTCCTTGCTCTTTTGTCTTTGGGCACCGGTTTCCTTGGTCTTTGGCATGACTTGTGTCATCTTCTTGACCTTTTTCGGACACTAGCTCTTATAGTGTCCTGCTTCCCTACACTCAAAGCATACAATATGAATTTTATTTTTAATTTGAATGCTTGAGTTACCTAGGTCAATGGTGGTGGGATTTAGGACTCCTTCATCTTCTCGACCGGAGGTAGATGGTTCCTCTTGAGTTTGCTCCAGTGTGGAAGATGGCTTAATCTCCTCCCCCTCAATCCTAAAGGCAGAGGCTTCCTCTTCCACCACTTCCAATTTGGATGTTGATTCTCTATCAACCTCTGAATCCTCAAGATCTTGGGATGAAGATGATGTGCTCTCTTCTTCTTGAGCTTGGGAGGATGAGCACTCCTCTTCTTCGGGCTCTCTCTCTACTTGAGCCACAAATGGCTCTTCATGGAGCTTAGCCAATTTGCTCCAAAATTCCTTTGCATCCTTATATTCACCTAATTTGGACACAACATCGTTAGGAATTAAATCACCTAAGAATTTTATTACCTTATTATTTCTCTCGAAATTTTGGAGTTGTTCCTCGGTCCATTTCTCCATCTTGAGGAATCCTCCCTTCGAACTTCTTGGATATATGAATCCATCCATCAAGGCGGACCAATCTTCGAAGTCCTTCATCATTATGAATTCTTCAATCCTCGTCTTCCATTGATTGAAGCCTTCTTGTCCATAGAACGCGTATGGGATTGGAGTGTTGATATCCCATCCAAGTCCATATCTTGACAACTCCATCCTCTAGCGCTTTTGCTCCCAATTGTTAATCTGTAGAAGAGCCCCGGGCTCTAATACCAATTATAGGAACGTCAGTGAGCGCTAGAGGTGGGTGAATGGCGCGTCTTCGTCCGATGACGAAATTCATTCGTGTTTGCTACAAAACTTGCTATGTGCAGCGGAAATACAAATAATAAAGCAATAACAAAACACAAGCACACAAGCACAACGATATAAGGTGGTTCAGAACCTTAGGGTTCCTAATCCACGGATTGGGCTCGAATGAGCCCTAGTGATGCAAACACCACCACTAATCAATAATACTCTTTCTCGATAACAAGTCGGAGGTGGAGAAACCTCGTACAATGATTACAAAAGTAATACAAGAATTATACAAGCAAATATGAATGAAATACAACAAAAGAAGTAAAGAACACTTTACAAAACTCTTTTGAATGCTTGCTTGTTGATCGCCTTGGACTAGCCTTGAAGGACTGGAAAGCACCAACTATTCCCCTTTAAATTGCCCAAGAAAATTGCTGCTAAATCCCCCCTTTCTAGCTGCTTTTATAACATGCATCGGGCTGATTTTGCACCTGGCAGTCGACTGCCAGCAGTGTCATTGTCTCACAATGAACTTGATCCACATCGGCATTCAAGCCAATGGATACACTGGCAATCGACTATCATTACCCATCAGTCGACTGCCAAGCCGTAGCCGACTGACCAGTTGGCTACCAAGAGTTCTGCTCTCGTGACCAACCCATCAATCGACTGCCCTTCATTGGCAGTCGATTGATCAAGAAGTCGAGGCACCGGTCAAGGTTCCTTGCATCTATGGCAGCTGCAGCCAAAGCCAGTTGAGGTGCTGCATCGATTGGGATGCCAATCGAGGTGCCTTGCATCTGTGGCTGCCGCAGTCAAAGCCATTCGAGGCACCGTCTTGACTGGGACACTAGTTGAGGCGCCTTGCGTCTGTGACAGCAGCTCGATCATAGTCGATCACCAGTCGACTTACGACAGTCTACTGGTCATAATCCCAGTCGACTGCTACAAGTCGACTCGGCTGCCAAGTGTCAAAATACTTGACCAGTCGACTGATTAATTACCCTAGTCGACTGCTACACCTCAACCATGAGGTTTACCCCAAGTATAATGCCCTCATACTTTCTAGACCACCCTTAGCCTAGTCCTAAGCCTTCTAGTCACCTCCGTCAGCCTCACGTCTATTGGATCCCTCCAAGTCATCCATGACTTATTCATCCATACGCTAGCCTTCAGATGCTTCCATCGGCTATTGTCATGCTAAGCTGGTCTACACCGCCAAGGTACATTTGGGCTTAGCTACCAAACCATTGGACTTATGTTGCCAAGACTCTTGCTTGGACTTTACGCCATCAATATCAACCCTTGGACTTCCCAATTGCCAAGACCCATGCTTGGACTTTCTATGTAAAGTACTCAACACTTGGACTTTCCATGCCAAGTGTCCCACTTGGACTTCTCCATCACATGGTCAACCCCAAGTCAACCATCTAGTCAACCCATTGTCAAACAACGGTCAACTCCTTTGTCAAACATCAAAACACTACTCGAGTCCAACTCGAGTCTGGTCAACCGTGACCTGGGCCGATTGCACCAACATCTAACTCTCCCCCTTTGAGGAAAAATTCATCCATCATCTCTTGATGAATAGCCTCCCCCTAAAGGGTTGCTCCCCTTTAACCATTGCACCAACAATATCCTTGGAGAGTTCCTAAGCCAATAGGAAACTTAAACCATCGAAATTAAGGGTAAATGTTCAAACTTGAACTTTAACCTCCTTAGAATTCGATACTCAAACCTAAACACCTCTCCTAATCCATTTCTAATGAATTTTTACCATTCCAAAGCATATCCTAGGATTATGAGATGTTAGGGTAGATCAAGTTTGAAGATACACGGCTGAACAAACTTTGTTCAACCTAAATCAAACTTAACAATTGACTGAAATCAGAATTCAGTCGACTGACCTACTACCAATCGACTGCCCTCATGCGACAATCGACTGATATCTGCAATCGCAGAAATCAGAAACGAGATTTGGAAAATCATAAGTAATTATACATAATTTAAAAAAACATGAAAATTCATAGGTACAATACTTACGTCAATCATTATAGGTGAAAAATATTTTTATACAAAAATACCCATTTAATTGTGAGATTGATATAGAGTTCAAAACAAAAGATAACTTCAAAGTTTTGAGCCCACTTTGTATCAACTTCATCAATGGTGATTGCTATCAAAAGATAGACTTCACTAAGGTTTTCTAAAATGATTTTAAAATGTGTTTGAAAACCTATTTTGAACCATGGTCTATGGGCTAGATGTACATAACTTGTACATTAGCTTTCCTAATGATTCATTATTATCATTTAACGAGTTCTAAGTTCATTATGATGTACTAAATAAGCACATGAACTTATCTCATTTCCTAGAATCTCACATGTGTCTAGGTTGTATGAATACACACACATGTCAATTTAATGTGAAATGTGGTTTTTGGTTCTTTCTAGTCTAAGGTCTCATGCATTTTTCTAAGCAACTTTATTTGATTCCCTTATACATGGGACTTCAAATCATGTCATTATCCTTAAATCAATTTTAATTAACCCAAATGCATGAGATATGATCGTGGCAGATAATGATAGCATAAATAAAGCATGTGCCAATGATCATGATGTCATGTCATAGACATAAACCTAAATACACACATGACATATTAACCTAAGTATTAATCATGACATTTTATATGATTAAATGAAATATGATGTCATGACATGGCAAGGCAAACAAAGCATAGCAAGTATAAAATACAAGGTATATAATACCTAAGTATTAAGCACAAATGGCCATTTTCTAAAATTAAAACAATTTTGCCTTAAACACAATTCTTCCAAGTGTGCCAAAAATCTAAAATTGCATACTATGACTCTAAACCCTAATTGTGTAAATTTTGATCAATTTTTCATACTTCTCAAAATCTATTGGCACATCCTAAAATCTTTAAGATCAAAATTGTAACCTCATGTCCAAAGTATAACATTACTTTGAAAATCCCCTAAAGTGTCAACTTTGTTATGGTTAGATTAACTATCTATCCATTCAAGGTTGATACAACCTAACCCATCTAGCGTGAAGGGATCATACTCCTAGGAACTCAATACCTATTGGATCTCCTTGGGTTTACTAGTACTCACTAGGGATAACCTCCCTTAGTACCTTCCTAATGACCTTCCTAGGCTTTGAAGCCTTAGTCATTTGGGTTTTGCCTAGGTCAACTCTAGGGATGGTTTCCTTTGTGACCTTCTTAATGGCTTCCCTAGGTTTCATTGAAACCTTGGCCACTAGGCACCTACCATGGTTAACCTTAGGGATAACTTCCCTAGTAACCTAGGTTTTACTAGACCTATGGGTGGTTCTATAGTCAAATGGAAGGCTATGGTAGGTTGGCATAATCTCTTTGGACTTAGGCTTGTGACCCAAGCCTTTCCTATCCTTGGAAGACTCTTGCCTCCTAGACCCTAATTTTTTATCATTAGACCCATTAATTGAATTTGTCATTCTTCTAAGGGTCTTCTCCAATTTCTCAAGCCTTGACCTTAAGGCTTGATTTTCTACCACTAATGCCTCAAATTTTGAATTTTCATTTGTTCTTTGGGCATTGTTCCTCCTTTTAGGCATATGTCTACCCTACTTAGGGTTAATGCCTAAATAGTTCTCTATCTTCCTAATAGTTTCCTTAGGTAGAATTGTTCTTGAGTTATTGTTCTAGATTTGTCCTTATATAAATTAACATGTTTGACACCTAAGCAATAATATTTGTTATTTCTAGCATATTTTTCATGAGTAATATCAAGGAAATTTCTAGCATGCTTTCTATTATTACGTAAAGTAGGAGCATTATTTAAATTTACCTTAGGGTTTGCCTTAGCTCCTCCTACATTTAAGACTCCTCCTTTGCTCTTGGTTTGCTTCCCCTCCAGGGCATTGGCTTCTATAGTGGCCCCTTTGATTGCACTTGAAGCACACAATGTGCTCTTTACTCATAATTGTTGGGGCTTCGGCCTCCTTGGTCTCGGGCACCACTTGTGCCATCTTCTTGATCCATTTCGGATACTTACTCTTGTAATGTCCATTTTTCCTACACTCAAAACACACAATATGATTTTTATCTTTATTTATTGTGCTTGACTTACCTAGGCCAGAATTTCGACTTTGTTCTTCATCTCTCCCGGATGTTGAAGCTTCTTCTTTCTCTTCCTCCAGCGTGGAAGGTCTCTCCTCCCCCTCAATCTTAGAGGTGGAGACTTCCACAATTACTTCTACCTCTTCCTCGGATGTTGAGCATCTCCCAACTTCCGATTCTTCACGCTTTTGAAAGAATGATGGGTTTTCTTCCTCTTCGGGCTCCTTCTCTAATTGAGCCGATGACGGATCTTCATGAAGCTTTTTCAACTTGCTCCATAATTCTTTAGAAACCTTGCAATCTCCTACCTTATGCAAGATATTAATAGGCATAAAGTTAGTCAAAATTAACATTACCTTTTCATTAATTTCATATTTCTTGTTTTGCTCCTCGGTCCACTTCTTCTTCTTGAGCACTCTTCCTTTCTTGTGATTGAGAGGATCAAAACCATCTACAACACTACACCAATAATCTATATCTTTATTTAAAAAATATTCTATTTTACCTTGCAAATTGCAAAATCTTCACAGTCGAAGAAAAATGGAACTGTGGTGTCATCCCCCAATCTATCATTTGACAATTTCATCTTGCCTCTAGTGTGCTCCCTTGGTTGTTAGTATGTAGAAGAGATCTTAGCTCTGATACCACTTGTTAGGAACGTTGGCATCGCTAGAGGGGGGATGAATAGCGATTCTTCATTTTTCTCTCTCAATCACGTGTGTGATTGTCTACAATGATGGTTAGTGCGCAGTAGAAAATAAAGCACAAATACAACCACAAAAACACACACACAACACGAGGATATAACATGGTTCAGAACCTAGGGTCCCTACTCCACGGGTTAAGCTCAAGTGAACTCTAGTGATGCACATCACCACTAATAAACCCCTTCACGGTGACACACCAGAGGTGGAGAAACCTCTTACAATAAACTAACAGCAATAAGAATAAAGATACAAGCAAATACAAAGGAAATACAACAATGATGCAAAGAAAACTTTACAAAAGATCGCTTTGAATGATTTACTTGTTGGTTGCTTGGATGAGCTTGAAGGACCCTGAAATTCACCAGCACTTCGCCTCAAATCGCTCTTAGAACCACTATTGAAATCCTCCCCATTGAGCTCCTTTTATGCCTCCGTGCAACCTTTATTTTCGTCGGGTAGTCGACTGCCTACAGTGATGTTGTATCACGACGAACTTAATCCACATTGCCATTCCAGCTAACGGATACATCAGTAGTCAACTGCCCTTATCAGCAGTCGACTGTTGCCCGATAGTCGACTACCAAAGCTTCTGTGCTCATGGCTGCTTAAACCAGTCGACTGCCATCCATGGTAGTCAACTACTCAAGGCTAGTTGGCTACCCAAAATGGCAGTCGACTACCAAAGCTTCACCCGAGAAGTTGAAGCTCAGTCGACTATTTGACCAGTCGACTAGTCATAATCTCAGTCGACTGATCCTAGTTGACTAAGCTGCCAAGTGTCAAACACTCGATCAGTCAATTGGTCCATAACTCTAATCGATTAATAAACCTCAAACATGAGATTTAACTCAAGTTTGATCCCCTCATAGTTGATAGACCAGCCTTAGCCTAAATCTAAGCCTTCTAGCCACCTCCATCAGCCTTATGCCTATCGAATCTCTCCAAGTCCTCTATGACTTGTTCATCCATATGCTAGCCTTTAGGTGCTTTCATCGGCTATTGTCATGCTAACTGGGTCTATTTTGCCAAGGTACATTTGGAGTTATGCCACCAAGACAAACGCTTGAACTTTACGCCGCCAAACATTGGACTTATGTCGCCAAGACTACATCTTGGAATTTACACTGCCAATATCACACCCTTGGACTTCCCAATTGCCAAGTATCCATACTTGAACTTTCCAATTGCCAAGTACCCATGACTTGGACTTCACCATTGCCAAGACCCATGCTTGGACTTTCCAATTTCCAAGTACCCATGACTTGGACTTTACCATTGCCAAGTGCACATGACTTGGACTTCTCAAATGCCAAGACCATTCTTGGACTTCCAATGAAAATCACATTGTCAATCGTTTTGTCAAACATCAAAATACTACTCGAGTCAAATTCAAGTCTTGTCAATCGTGACTTGCATCGATTGCACCAATAGATCGTGGAGTAGGAATTGGGAATTCTGAACCATAAAAAATTCTAGTGTAGTGATCTATGCTTGTGCTTTGTGTTTTGCTTATGTTTGTTTTTGTTTCCATTGCTAACGTTTGTAGACAAGCACACGAAATAATCGAGAAAATGCAATCGAAGTTCGAACACTATTCACCCCCCCCCCCCCTCCCCTAGCACACTCCGGTCCCAACAAAGTGGGGTAAGTCAGTTGGGTAAAGTTAGACTTGTGTATTTGTTGACGAGAAAGCTAATTAAGGCTAGTTTCTTTGTGCAAGATGAGTGGGATAAGCGGTTTGGTTGGTCTTGGAATGCCTAGAAAGTTAGTTAATCTTAATGGATTTGTTATTACAATTGTTCCCCAAGTGTTCGTGTTTGAACATAGCGTTTTGATGTGTTGGACAAAGATTTTAAGTTAGTTTTGCCTATATCACTAGTGTATGCATTAAGTTGTTCATGAGCTTAGAAAAATGCAAATGAAGCTCGGAAAGATTGCAACTAGACAAAGTTGAGTTGTGGTTAATGACTTGGTGCGATTAAGTTTGTGTGTGCTTTGATGGTTCAAGGTTTGTTAGAGATCAAAGAAATATTATATGAGGCATTTGAAGGACCACAAAATGATGAGAATTGAGGTGGTAGTTTTGATGAGAGCCATAAGAGGTGGACCATATAAGTGAATGAGTGAAGGATGACATGATGATCAAGTCGAGGACTTGGTGTATGTGAGGGCCCAAGGACTTGACAAGAGCATTGAGGCAAAGTGACAACTTTGATGTAACTAGAAGAAGACACACTATATAGGTGAATGAGTGAAGGATGACACATAGAATAAGTGAAGGATTTGTTGCATTTGAGGGGCTTATAACTATTGGATTGGATTACACAGTTGGGGTTGAATAGGTACATATCACTTTTTTGACATTCTTGCGATAGTGCTCATCTCTATAAGATATTAGTTCTTATCAAAAATAAGATTATATATATACAAACAAATAGACACAAAATAATAAGTAAATAAATAAGTGGTTGTATTGTTTAAAACCCCCAATTCCTATTTCGTGACTAATGGCTTATCGATGGATCAATCTCAAAATCATTGTTATCTTTTTTCTCTTCAGATACCTTCTAGAAGTAGAGAAACTTTTTGATAAGACTTAAATAATGATGGAGTTGGGGGAGGGGGGAGTAAAGATCGTTTTTTAAAAATTGAGTTGATCAAATATTATTAAAATAGAGTAAAGCATGATGGACAATAAAATAAGATAAAAAATACAATAAATCGAAGATAATAGATTTAATATAGTTTGACTTCCCTCAAGGATTTCTATTCCACGGTCTATGATCCGTCACATGGATCAATCAAAAATCAAATCACTATATTTTCTTCTTTCTAGAGGATCTTGAGGTGGAGAAATCTCTTATACAAAAATATACAATAAAGTGTACAATAAGATTAAGAACAAGAATAAGACAATAAAATAATTATACCAAACATTGAATTTCACCTTTGTTAAGATCGGTGTGCGCTAGAGGGGAGGTGAACTGTGCATATTTTTCGTTGAGTCATTCTTACTCTAAGGTCAGTGCATGAAAGATAATAATACAAAACAAAAAATACAAAAGAAAATACACACTAAAATTTTACATGGTTTGACAATCCTCTAGAGGCCCCCAACACCAACACTTTTTACAATAACTATTCTTATAAGCAAATACTAACTAAAACTCTAAATGAAATTACAACTAATTGAACTCTTGCTTGCTCGATTGCTTTTGTTTGCTCCATGAAGACTCTAGAATGTAACAACAATCACTTAAGTACCCTCACACAATAAAAACCATCGATCCTTCATGGGAGGATTTCCATTCATGCCTAAAATTTACTTGTCAGTTGACTGCACTAGTTGACTTCTCCCTTATAGCTATATAAAATTTATCCATCATAGAAACTTTATTTGTATCTCATGCAGTCAACAACATCTTATTTTGATATTTGTCAATTATCACAATCGACTGCAGAACATTCTATATGTTTCAAGCTATCCTCCCATTTTATAGTGAAAATATTATTCCTAGTTGACTGCTAATATTTCCAATTGACTAATATTGTTCTTAATCAATTTTGTGCTAAAAATATTATTCCCAATTGCCTACCAATTGATTGCTACTATTTGTATTTTACTACTATTCGCAATCAACTATCAGTTAATTGTTTGAACTAAACTAGATTTTTTTCCTATCTTGAGTTTAATTTTGAGTTGATTCCCTAGTCGACTACAACCACTAGTCAATTAATAAATTAATTGACAACTGATAATTATACCAATTGATTAATACTCTAATTTTAACCTTTTTAAGGTTGAAATTAAATTCCTTGTGCCAAGAGACCCCAAGTCTTAAGAATTCCTAGTATGCCTAACAAGTCAACCTTGATTTATTAGGACTTCATCCTTACTTGGAGACCTATTTTATAGATCTTTCCTTGCCTAGAGATTCCACATCTCTAGGATTTTAACACTTACCAAGTATCATATTCTCATGATTCACTCGAACTTCAATTATTGCCAAACATCTAGTCATTCATGATCTACTTGAACTTTCTATTAACTGCCTATCCTTTAATTCTACTTGACCTATTAGGACTTTCCTCATGTGTCTAACATCTAGTCATTCATGATCTGCTTGAACTTCCCATTAACTACCTATCCTTTAATTCTACTTGACCTATTAGGACTTTCCTCATGTGTCTAACATCTAATCCTCCATGACATATTAGAACTTCTCTCATATGCATAACATCTAGTTCTTTATAACTTGTTAAGACTTCCCTCATATGCCTAAAATCCATCCTCTATTACTTGTTAGGATTGTTGGTGTAATTAATCTCTAGTTAAGGTTGATCAAGTTTAGATTGAGTTTCAATATTTTTGAAGATTGAGTGATATATTAAGTAGGTTAAAGTTGATTGGACACTTAATAGTGAAAAAAGTCCAAATATGTCAAAATTTACTGGACATTTAATAGTTGGAAGTCTAACAAGAGGCCAACAAGCGAGAAGTTTAAGTGGATTAAGGTTGACCAAACACTTGGTTGATGAAAGTAGTAAGTTAGGAAGATTAGATACATGATACTAGAAAAGTCTAACTTTTTTTTATAGTGGAGTCTTAATAGATTATAGAGAACTGAATGTTAAACATATGATGAGAAATTCAAATAGGTCATGAAGGACTGAATGTTTGGTAAGGAATGAATTCTTTGCAAATCAAGGGTGACTAGATGTCAAGAAAGATTGGAAATCTTAGAGGAGTGAATTATAGGCAGTGGAAGTCTAGCTGGTCAAAGTTGTCTTGTGGCTAAGCTAGTAAAAGTCATAATAGGTAGAGGTCTACTGGACATCGATAATGGGTGAAGTTCCAAATATGAGGAGTCTCTATGAAAAGGAATTCCTAATAGGTTAAGGTCAATTATGTATGATTGGAAAGAAGCACTAAGGGGGGGTGTGAATAGATCATTGCGTCTTGTCCTTTTCGTCGTGTTCTTTCTATCAAGAGTGTTAGCAATGGAAATATAAAAATGATCAACAATAGCATATTATTTTACTTGGTTCTCAATCCCCCAAGTTAGTACATCTAAGGTATATGAGCAAGAGGTGTCGTCTACTAAATCTTCTCATTTCTAGAACTTTTCTGAAGGAAAAAAACCTCCTACAAGGTTTTATCACAATCACAAGTAATAAAAGAATAGAAGTATATGAAAAGCAATACAAACAATCTCACAGTGGGTCCAAAAGCCTTGAGTATCTCACACTCCTCTTGGTGGTTCCTCGGTCACACAAGCCAAACTTCACGAGCATAGAAGATGTTGATTGATTAAATTGATGATGTTTTCAGTGAGGTGAATTTGTTGTTTGACGCCATTCTTATAGACTAAATCTAATCGTCGAAAGCCCTTTTGGGTGCCCCCAGTACAACCTCGGTCACTTGGATCACTTTTAGGTGTCCGGATGTTGATGTGTCACACTTTAGGCAAAACCTGATTCATCCAATTCAGCTACACTTTATCTCACTCCAATCACTTGAACTCCTTCTAGTCGATTGGTCGGACATGGAATATGCACCGAATTTGAACTTTCTCTAAATCTTGAATCTAATATCCTGGAACCAATTTGATCACTTAGACTTCTGGTCATTTAGAACCAATCCAATCATTCGGACCTCTGGTCGCCTAGATTGACAGAATCCTACTTTACATTTGTCTACTCTCCGTCTTGCTTCCAACACTAGGTTTTTGCAAGATAAACATACAAACAACCAAATAAACAAGCCTAATCTGTTAGGACTGTTGGGAGTATAATCAAAGTCTCGTATTGGTAAGACATGGAAAAGACCATGAGCTTATAAGATGAAAATATATTTCCATTGCTATGAGACCTTTTGGATAAATTCTAAAAATAAATCTATAAGAACATAGGTCTAAAATGGACAATATCATACCATTATGGAAATATGTGAATTTCATCAGAATTAACAATTGGTATCAGGGTCATGATCTAAGTCGAGCCATGTGGATGGAATAATAGCTTTAAACAAAGGAAGTGGGGACTCTCATGTCCTGATCAAGAGAATCATACACCAAGAAAGAAGTCCAGTTGAGTCAAAATGATCAAACAACTAGTAGGAAGACCTGATGGGATGAAGATAGAGCATCAAACAGCAAAAGTCAGAGAATGGATGGGCTTGAGGAGGGGTCCAATGTGGTCTTTTGTTTGAGAGGGGAATTGTTGAAATTATTGGTAGAACAATCAAAATTTCACATCGAAAAGACACAGAAAAGATTATATGTTTATAAGATGATAAGATATCTCCATTGGTATGAGACCTTTTAGGTAAAATCCAAAAATAAATCCATGAGGACTTAGGACCAAAGTGGACAATATCATACCATTGTGGAGATATATAAATTTTATCAGAACTAACATAATATTATAGTCTACCTGACCTACTTGGTTCTTGCTTGGAGTTCACTCCAAAACTTCTACCTAGAATTCACTCCTCTAGGATTTTTTTTTCTTTGCTGAGCATTTGGTCATCTTGACCTACTTGGACATACCACTTTCTAAACTGTTAGGATCTCGGAGGCCACTAGAGGGGGGGTGAATAGCGCTTCAACATTGATGGAATTTGATCGCGTTCGTCTCTACAACACTTGTTAACGCAGCGGAATATATAATAACAAAAGTGAATACAAGACAAGCACAAGAGACTACACGATATAACATGGTTCGGAACCGAATGGTTCATACTCCATGGATTGGGCTTATAAGAGCCCTAGTGATGCAAACACACACCACTAATCACAAATACTCGTTCTCGACAATAAGTCAGAGGTGGAGAAACCTCTTACAGTGATTACAAAAGTAATACAAAGCAAATACAAGCAAATACAAAATGAAATATAAAGAACACTTTACAAACTAGGGTTTGAGCGCTTTGCTTGTTGGTTGCTTGGATGAGATTGAAGAACTCTGAAATGCACCTGCACTTCACCTTCAAATCGCCTCAAGAAAGCTCCCAAAGAATCATTGGTCGAATCTCCCACGAACATCTCCTTTTAACCTGCATCGGGCTGGATTTCCGTCTGGCAGTCGACTGCCATAAGGCCTAGTCGACTGCCAACACTATTGTTGTGAGACAACGACTTGATCCACGCTGGAAAGTTCCAATGGGACTCTCATCAGTCAACTGCCAACATTGGCAGTCAACTACGCGTGGCCATTGCTCGATGCGTCACGCAGCATACGTGCTTCGTGGTCGAACCATCACGATTGTCATCCATGGCGATGATCGATTAGCCCATCGATCATTGTCATGACCGCGGCGATCAGGCTGGCGCTGTTTTGCCGCAGTCGAACCCTATCCGACTCACGATAGTCGAACCGGCCATAATCCCAGTTGACTACTGAGTGTCGACTCGGCTGCCAAGTGTCAAAACACTTGACCAGTCGATTGGTCCACAACCCCAGTCGACTAACAAACCTTAACCATGAGGTTTAACACCAAGTATGGTGCCCCCATACTTGTCAGACCACCCTTAGCCTAGACCTAAGCCTTCTAGCCACCTTTGTCAGTCTTGCGCCTATCGGATCCCTCCAAGTTATCCATGACTTGTTCATCCATACGCTAGCCTTCAGGTGCTTCCATCAGCTATTGTCATGCTAATGTGGTCTACACTGTCAAGGCATATTGGACTTACGCTGCCAAGACTCCACTTGGACTTTACGCCGCCAACCATTGGACTTATGCTGCCAAGACTCCACCCTTGGACTTTACGCAGCCAATATTTTTCTTGGACTTTCCAATTGTCAAGACCCATGCTTGGACTTTCCTTGCCAAGACCCATGCTTGGACTTTCCTTGCCAACCCATGTTGGACTTTCCATGCTAAGACTCGAGCTTGGACTTTTCATGCCAAGTACATAAGACTTGGACTTCTCCCATGACAATGGTCAAACCATCGTCAAACATTAAATATGACCTAGGTTAATTGCAACAACAATCTCCCCAACACATGTCAGACATCAATGTCAAACATCAAAATACTACTTCAGTCAAACTCGAGTCTGGTCAATTGTGACCTGGGCTGATTGCATCAATAATCTCCCCATTTTTTATGTTTGACAAAAACACCCTTGAGTTAGGCCTAAACCCTAACTCAAATCTCCTTACCAATTTTCCCAAATTGGTAATTCCATACATTCTCCCCCTTTTTGACATACATCAAAAAAGTTCTCTCCAAGGAGGTCAATGTCTCATATCCCAATGAGATCTTACAATCTCCCCTTTGGTCCAAAAACATCTAGGATGCCTACAATCTTCCTAGTGATAAGTCTCATATCACTCAAGAGGGGCACTCCTATGAACTCTCCCAATTTCCAAATTGGGCATCTCAAATTCCCATTTCTCCCCTTTACAAGGAAGAATATACATCCATCATCCCATGGTGGATACCTCCCTCTAAAGACTTTCCCCCTTGACCATTGCACCAACAATGTCCTTGGGAAGTCCCTAAGCCTATAGGCACTCTAAACCATCAAAAATAAGGTTCAAAATTTAACATTGAACTTTCCCACACCTTAAAATTGATACATCGCCCTAACAACTCTCCTAATCCATATCCAATGGATTTTCACCCTTTCTAATCCTTTCCAAAGTATATCCTAGGGTAAGGAGCAGTTAGGAAACCCTAACATAGCTGAAACATGGGATAAACATCCTTGTTTACCCGAAATCAGCTCTGGCAGTCGACTCTATCAGTCATCAGTTAGCCATCAGAGATCATTGATCAAGTATCAATTCAGTTTGAAAATCAAGTTTGGAAAAACCATAAGTAATTCTACGTATTTTGAAAAATCATGAAAATTCATACGTACATTACTTATAAGAAATACATGGGTGAAAAATATTGGAAAAATAATTTGCCCATAAAATATTGAAATTGATACAAAGTTTAAAAATGAAGAAAAACTTCAATGTTTGAGCTCACTTTGTATCAACATCATCAATGGTGACTTCTATCAAAAGATAGATTGCACCAAGGTTTTTCAAAATGTTTTCTAACCCTTATATTGGATCATATTCTTTGGGCTCAATGTACATGACTTGAACATAAGCTTTTCCAATGATCCATAAATAATATAAGTTGAGTTTTAGTTCATCTAGATGCAAAAACTATGCACCTTGAACTTAACTCATTTCCTAACATCTCACATATATCTAGAGTGTATCAATACACATACATGTCAATGTGATGTAAGATGTGGGTTTTGTTCTCCTAAACTAGGGTTTCATGTATTTTCTAATGCAACACTACTTGATTCCCTTATACATGGGACTTCAAGTCATGCCAATTGTCCTTAACTCAATTTTTATTAATGCATGAATGATTATGGAATTAATGATGATATAAATAAATATGGGCTCATAATAATGATGTTATGGCATAAAATGGAATATAAGCATACATGACATTTAACCTTAATCCTAAGCATGATCATGACATATTATATAATCAAAAGTAGATATGATGTCATGACATGTTGTATGGCAATCAAAGCATGGAAAATAAAATATAAAGGTATATAATACCTAAATTTTAGTATTTATTGCCATTTGTTGAAATTAAGTCCATTTTTTCATATTGTCAATTATCTCCCAAGTGTACCAAAAATCCAAAATGGCACACTATGACCTCTAAACCTAATTTGTGCCAATTTGATTGAGTTTTCAACTTCCATAAATTATATTGGCACATCCTAAAATCTTTTAGGATTAAAATGAACCTTATTTCTAAAGTACCACATTACCTTGGAAATGGCCTAAAGTGCCACCTTTACCATGTTTAGGTTAACTACCCATCCATTTAAAGTTGGCACACCTATACCCATTTAGCGTGAATCGATCATGCTCCTAGGAACCCAATACCTATTGGAGCTCCTTGGGTTTACTAGGTATTCGCTAGGGATAACCTCCCTAGATACCCTTCTAATGACCCTCCTAGGCTTTGAAGCCTTGGTCATTGTGGTCTTACCTAGGTTAACTCTAAGGGTAACTTCTCTTGTAACCTTCTTAGTGGCTTCCCTAGGTTTCCTTGAAACCCTAGCCACTAGGCACACACCTTGGTTACCCTTAGGGATGACTTCCCTAGTAACCTTGGTCTTCCTAGACCTAGGTTGTGTTCCATAATCGAATGGAACACTATGATAGGCCTCCTTGGGCTTAGGTTTGTGGCCCAAACCTCTCTTGCCCTTAGGTGGACCTTGCTTCCTAAAACCTTGACTTTGACCATTTGACTCCTTAAATTGATTCTGTATATTCCTAAGGGTTTTTTCCATTTTCTCAAGCCTTGACCTCAAGACTTGATTTTCCTTTTCTAATATCTCAATTTTTGATTTTTTTATTAACTCTTGAGATATTTTTATTTCTAGGCATATGTCTAATCCATTTAGGGTTGATGCCTAGGTGATCTTCTATCTTCCTAATGGACTCCCTAGTAAGGATAGGTCTAGAATTGTTTGATCTAGGTTTGTCCTTAGGTGAAATTATTTTAGGGACATTAGTCTCAAATTTCTCCTTATTCCTAGGGTTGACATTATTAGCACCTAAACAATAGTATCTGTTATTCTTAGCATGCTTTTCATGAGTAATAGCAAGATTAATAAAATTATTTCTAGCATGCTTTTGCCTACAACTTAAAGACTGAGCATTATTAAATTTTACCTTAGGGTTTACCTTAGAGGCTCTCCCTACATGTGATGCTCCTTCTTGGACCTTCTTCTTCCCCTTTAGACATTGACTCAGGTAGTGTCCCGATTGTCGACATTTGAAGCAGACCACATGCTCCTTGCTTTTTCTAGTGGGGGCATCGGCATCCTTAGCTTTCTCTTGACTTCTAGGCATCGGTGGACTTTTTTTGACCTTCTTCGGGCACTTGCTCTTGTAGTGCCTAGATTCCCTACACTCAAAGCATATTATATGATTTTTATTATTAATTGAAATGCTTGAGTTACCTAGGTCAATGGTGGTGATTTGGACTTTTTCTTCTTCTCGACCGGAGGTAAATGGTTCATGTTCTTTTTGCTCCGGTATTGAGGATGATCTAATATCCTCCCCCTCAATCCTAGAGGTGGAGGCTTCTTCCAATTCCACCTCCTCTACCAATTCGGACGTCGACTCTCTATCACCATCTGAATCCTCAAGCTCTTGTGATGAAGATGTGCTTGCTTCTTCTTGAGCTTGAGAGGATGAGCACTCCTCCTCTTCTTCTTCTTGGACCGGTTTGGATTTTTCATGAAGCATTTCCAATTTTCTCCATAGATTCTTAGCATCTTGAAATTCACCTATTTTAGACAATAATTCATTAGGAATTAAATCAACTACCATATCGAATACCTTATCATTTGTTTCGGATTTTTGTAGTTGATCTTGAGTCCATCTCTTCTTCTTGAGATATCCTCCCTTTGGCCCTCTTGGATATTCGAATTCTTCCATTAGGGCAGACCACTCGGCAAGGTCCCTCATCATCAAGAAGTTTTCGATTCTTGCCTCCCATTGCCTAAACCCTTCTTGTCCATAGAAGGTGTAAGGGATCGGAGTGTTGATATCTCATCCTAATTTTTCTTCAAATTCCATCTTCCTCTAGCGGTGCTCTCTTCGTTGTTAATCCTTAAAGAGCAGTCTCGCTCTGATACCACTTGTTAGGACCTCGATGGCCGTTAGAGGGGGTTGAATAGCGCTTCGATGTTGATGGAATTTGATCGCATTCGTCTCTACAACACTTGTTAACACAGTGGAATATATAATAACAAAAGTGAATACAACACAAGCATAAGAGACAACACGATAAAACGTGGTTCGGAACCAAATGGTTCCTACTCTACGGATTGGGCTCGTAAGAGCCCTAGCGATGCAAACACACACCACTAATCACAAATACTCCTCCTCGACAATAAGTCAGAGGTGGAGAAACCTCATATAGTGATTACAAAAGTAATGCTAAGCAAATACAAGAAAATACAAAATGAAATGTAAAGAACACTTTACAAACTAAGGTTTGAGCGCTTTGCTTGTTGGTTTCTTGGACGAGGTTGAAGAACTCTGAAATGCACCTGCACTTCGCCTTCAAATCGCCTCAAGAAAGCTTCCAAAGAACCATTGGTCGAATCTCCCACCAACAGCTCCTTTTAACCTGCATCGGGCTAGATTTCCACCTGGCAGTCGACTGCCAAAACTGTTGTTGTGAGACAACGACTCGATCCACACTAGAAAAGTTCCAACGAGATCGCCAACATTGATCGCTCGTAGCCGATCGCCTACCGGCTATGGAGCGCTCGCGGTTTATGAACCATCACCGATCGTGATCCATGGCACCCATCGACCCCATCACCGATCGCCATGACACGATACCGATCACGCTTGTTTTGCCATAGTCGAACCCTATCTGACTCACTGTAGTCGAACCGGCCATAATCCCAGTCGACTGTTGAGTGTCGACTCGGTTGCTAAGTATCAAAATACTTGACCAATCGACTAGTCCATAACCCCAATCGACTGACAAACCTCAACCATGAGGTTTAACACCAAGTTTGGTGCCCCCATACTTGTCAGACCACCCTTAGCCTAGACCTAAGCCTTCTAGCCACCTCCGTCAGCCTCGCACCTATCGGATCCCTCCAAGTCATCCATGACTTGTTCATCCATACGCTAGCTTTCAGGTGCTTCCATCAGCTATTGTCATGCTAATGTGGTCTACACTACCAAGGCACATTGGACTTACACTGCCAAGACTCCGCTTGGACTTTACGTCGCCAACCATTGGACTTATGCTGCCAAGACTTCACCCTTGGACTTTACACTGCCAATATTCCTCTTGGACTTTCCAATTACCATGACCCATGCTAGGACTTTCCTTTCCAAGACCCATGCTTGGACTTTCCTTGCCAACCCATGTTGGACTTTCCATGCCAAGACTCCAGCTTGGACTTTTCATGCCAAGTACACAAGACTTGGACTTCTCCCATGATAATGGTCAAACCATCGTCAAACATCAAATATGATATGAGTCAATTGCACCAACAATCTCCCCAACACATGTCAGACATCAATGTCAAATATCAAAATACTACTCAAGTCAAACTCGAGTCTGGTCAATCGTGACCTGGTCCAATTGTACCAACATAAACATCTAATCATCCTTGATCTACCTGGACCAAGCTTCCGATTACCCTTGATCTGCTTGGTCTTTTCCTTTGTTTAACATTCGATTCTCTTTTTACATGCTAGGACTTTCCCTTGCCAGTCATCCAATCACCCTTTACCTGACTAAAATTTTCCTTGCTAGTCATCCGCTCAACCTTAACTTAACTAGACTTTCCCCTTGCTAGTCATTCGATCAACCTTGTTCTGACTAGATTTTCCCTTGCTAGTGATCGAGTCAACCTTGACCTGACTAGACTTTTCCTTTGCTAGTCATCTGATTAACTTTGACCCAACTAGATTTTTCCTTTGCTAGTCATCCAAACATTTGGTCCTGTTTTGATCAACCCTTAGTCAATACTTGACTAGATATAAGTATATTGTCAAATATTGAAACCCTAGAGGCTATTGCACTAACAAATTACACATTAGGCAAGGATGAAATCATGATAAATCGAGGTCAACATGTATTAGGCATACAAGAAAGTTCGCACAATATGCATCCAACCTTGGTTTGGTTTGAAGCAGAGTGCTAGTCAATAAATCTGAAAACATAAAGTTATGATTTAGTAGTGTTTAGATTACAATAGTCAACTAGGATAGAGTAACAATCGATTGATAAGTTTAGAGTAGTTAACTAATAAATTTGAAAACTAAGAAGTTGTGTTTTGGATGAATTCAAAATTTGATCAATTGAGTAAACTCAAACTTAAATGAAAATCTAGTTCTAGTTCCTACTCCATGGTCTAGTGTTCTAGTGATAGTTTACTATACTTTCTCCTTGACAAATAGCTTTTGGAGGCGAAAAAACTTCTTGCAATACTATTCTTACACAAAAATACAAACCTAATATAAATATACAAATGATATTGAAAAAAAATGAAATGAACAAGCTTACATCAAAACTTAGCTTTGAGCGGGTTGTGGTGACTTTAGATTACTTTGAATCTACCTCTTAAAGATTTGGAATACAATAACACTTTTTTTATGAACCTTCAAGAATTAATGTTAAAATCTTCCATGAAATCTTTTTTATTGGCTTTAAGTCAAGCTTGATTTTCACTTAAAGTCGATTATTACACTGTATTCAACTATTTCACTTGCAGAACAACTCTTTCTAACTTAGATTTAACCATAATAATTGATTTCTCATTACCCTCAATCGACTAATGCTAAATAGTTGAGGTTTAAAAATTTTATTCTCTTGAACAGTAACATTAGTGGACTACTTTTCTCTATTAATTGACTGATGATGATCAATTAGTTGAGTAGTTGAGTTTCAAACTTTTTATTTGCTCAAATAATAAAATCAGTTAAGTGTATCATTCGATTGCTAACACCTAGCCGTCGATTGCTCACATCCAAACCACCATAAATCCTTTCAAACCCCCACTCTCGAGGTTTATAGTACATTAGTCAATTACTACTCTACACTAGTTGATTGTTATCTCTATTTCAAAATTTTCAAGGTTAAAACCTCACATTGCCTAATATTCGATTGACTTCAACCCATCAAAATTTCTTCCGCTTACCATCCGATCATCCTTGACTTGCTAAAACTTCATTTGCTTAGAATTTGAATAATCTTGATATATAAAGACCTCACCATTGCCAAACATCTGATTTTTCTTGACCTATTTAGACTTCTCTTCTTGTGTTAAACATTCAGTCAATCTTAACCAGTCGGGACTTCACTATTGCTAAATATTTAGTTCTCATTGACCTATTTAGACTTCTTAGCTTATGCCTAATATCTAGTCCTTCTTAACCTATTAGAGCTTCCATCCACACATCTAACATCTAGTCTTCCATGACATGTTAGGACTTTCATCACATGCTAAGTGACTAATCCTTTATGACCTACTTAAATATCACCAATCTTATGTCAAGTGTCTAGTCCTCCATAATCCACTTGGACTTCACTTCTCATCTCGTGCTAAGTGTTTGGTACCCCATGCCCCATTTGAGCTTTATATCTCATCTCATGCCAAGTGTTCGAGCTCCACTTAGGCTTCACCTATCATGCTATGTGAAGCAACTATCTCTTTCTCTAATAATCTCTTCTTTTACTTGTCATCTTGCCCAAAAATTAAACCAAGTTTGGTCATTTTTGACCAATAATCTCCCTCACGAATCTATCACTCAGTTATCAACACACATCGCTCAATCATCAAAACTCAACTTTGAGCTTAGTCAATTTTGACCAAATACACAAATACCTCCTACATCCTTATGCCAAAGCTTATATAAAGGTTTCCTAACTCAAAAAAAATCTCCATAAAATTCCTAATTCAAAGTCTAAAATCCAAGCCAAACTCTGAATGAAAGTTCCCTAGCCTTCCATTCCCCTTTGGTAATTGTCTAAAGCACAACCTTGAGCCTATTACTTCATTCAGGTGGATGCCTCCCAACCTACTCTTTTTAATTCCTTTCCTTAATTCAGAGAAATACCTCTCCCCCGATAAAAAAAAAAATCTTCTTTCTAGGCCATTCATATGCCTTTTAAGTCGGGCCTCCTCCCTTAATGTGTACTTCTCCTCCAAGGACTAAGGGTCTACCCCATATTTATTGCACCAATAATTTTTTTTAGAACTCTTAAACATTTAGGAAATTTCAACTCAAATGTTGTGAGATAAAAAATTCAATACATATCCAAGCATAATAGCGAATTAGGGGGACCCATATGTTTAGGGATAAGGATAAATGTTGGAAATAATTAAATTTCAATCAAGATCTAGTGTGTCAATTGATTGAATAATGATGCAGCGAGGAAAATTCGTTTACCTCCTTTCGATGCGATGAAGCACGAAGGGAGCTTTGGGGGTGGGAGTTTCTCACAGGCCGCAACAGTAAAAATGAGAAGACGAAGCAAAGAAATGCAAAACCAACACAGGCAACGAAAACTAGAACACAGGATGTAACGTGGTTCGGAATAAGTATTCCTACTCCACGGAGGTGAGCTCTCTCACCGGGGACAATGCCCAAGCACTTTCAACTATGAACGTCCTCCTTTTCGGAAAGGAAACTTCCCGAGGCGGAGGAGAAAACCTCTTACAATTTAATCCCAATACAAGAAAGAGTACACATAATGTAACAGCGGAGGTTGCTACTCTCCTTCTCCGGCGAGGTAGTGATAGCTCTCCTCCTCCTGCGTCTTCGTTTCTTGCTAGCTAGAATAATGTAGATCCCCTTCCTTCTGTCCTCCTCCTCCCTTTTATCCTCCTTCTCTGATCCATCGCTACCTCGCGGGCTATCCCCATCGTACACGTGGCCACCATGTCCACTGAGAATAGTGCATTACAGAATCAGGAGGGTGAAGGCTCCTCGGAATATTATGTGGGGACCTCTCCTTCTGTTACATAACACCTCCTCATCTATATTTCAGGAAACTAGGTTAGCCTGTCCCCCTTAACCATCCACTTTTGGTGAAACTAACTTAGGTCTATAGCTCACGGATGGTATAGCCTTTGGGCTCCCCACCAGCCCGAACCCACTCTCCTTCTCTCCCCTTCGAATGACCTCTGGACTGACTAGGCCGAGTCGATTCTTATCTGTCCCATCTGCCTCTAGGCTTATCTGGCCGAACCGATTCTTATCAGTCCCGCCTGCCTCTAGGCTTATCTGGCCGAACCGATTCTGGCTTATTTCCCAACGAAATGCCTCCTCCCACCTTCGCTTTGCCATGTCGATTACCTTCACTAGCTTTCCCGTGCCAATTATTTCAGGTGCTTGCGCCTAAATCGTTCCTCTCTTTTTTCTCCGCTGAACCCGCTAATTGGTTCGGGTAACGCCTTGCCTGTGAGCCCTCCTATCTAGTTCATAGAGAAGAGGTAACGGCGGTATCATTAGTCAACCCCAAAAAATAGTCAAGCGAAGTTATAAGCTTGAGTTTCCAACTATATAAAGTTCCTACTCTATCCTTGGCTTATTAATTCAAATTTACTCTTCTCTTATAGCTCCATGGCATATACTTGAGGCGGCCTAATGGGCCCATGGGCCCCGCTTCTCCTTCTCTCCCCTATAGTCGAACCGTCATAAAAACCCTATATAAGCCTCCGCCTTTTTCTTTTAGGTATTACTTAGTGTGCCCAACAATCCCGTCCCTTCCACTTCTTCCCTCTTGCGATTTTCACTGGCGGCATTTCAGTAACCCAGCCCTTCCCTTCTTATACGCTCTTCCTCTAACCCCTCAAGTAAGTATTCTGTCCTATTTTATACCTATGGCCCCTAAGACCATTCCCTCACCTGCGTGGTATGAGCACACCATAACCCAACTAGACCGCGACCATTATTTCTTTAACCTTAAGGACAGGTTTATAGACCCTTCCCTGAAATGCTGCTTTACGACCAAGATGCATCGACCAAACTGTCCTCCTCCTGGTCTGACTTGCTTCTTCTCCGAACAGTTCCTCAATGGCCTGTCTCTACCAGCACCTTCCATCTATCTAGACATTTTAGACTTTTACGGGCTACCCTTGAACCAATTTACCCCTAATTCCTTTCACATTCTATCAGGGGCCTCTATAGTATTTCAACATCTAAACCTCTCTTTAACCCCTCAAATATTCCATTGTTTCTTTCAATTGAAATCTTCCAAGGCAGGCCTTTTTTATCTGTCCAGCCGTCCAGACTACCAATTCCTAGTGAATATGCCTACTTCCCATAAGGGATGGGAAGAATTGTACTTCTTTGTACAGCTTCCGGTACCTTTACCTTACTCGGATACCTGGAAGTTAGAACTTCCCAAACCGCCTTCCTTCCGGGAAATGAGGACCCAATGCCCTTTCTTGGAAGTTTATAGAATCCTGGGAGAGTCGCATTATTGTTCGAATCACTTAATGAAAACTCCCCTCCTGAGCCACTTCAGACTATCCCCCCTCCCTTCAACGACCTCAGTTGTTATAGGTAGGATGACACTTACCCTTCAATATAACTTTCTCCCTGCATTATTCATCTTTCTCACTAATACATTTTGCAGATAATCTAATGCAAGACGCTTTGGTGAAAGGAGAAGAGATTGAGACTGCCAAGAAGAAGAAGGCCTCAACAAAGAGGGGTAAATCGGTGGCAGCTCCTTCTTCTCTTCGGAAGAAACTGCGGCTCATTAAGAAAGGAGCCCCGAGTTCATCTGCTCTTCCCCCTTCCTCTTCCGGTCAACATGGTTCGCAATCCTTAACATTCTATAAACCGAGGAGAAAGGATATTACCTTATCCATCCCATCTTCATCTCCTCAAGGAGGGAACTCCCCTTCCCATTCTTCTAATTCATCCCCCCCCTTCACATGATTCTCCCTTGCCTTCTAGAACCGAGTCCATCTCTGCTCATATCCCCTCCGACACACTTACTTCTCCCGCCCCTCTTTAGTGCGTCAGACCCACGCTTCCTTCTGAAGGAGAGGACCTTCCCCTTCCGACCCCCCACAAGGGCTAGATTGGGGTCTCTGCTGCAGATCCGTCACCCTTTGGAGGTGAAATTTTTCAATCAATCAAGCGTGCAAGGCCCTTGCGAACAAGTAGGCAAATTGCTGGTTGAGGTACCTACTGTCCCCTTCTCATCTTTACTGTACATATCTCTGTGTGTCAGCATATACTGATGGTGCTTTCTTTCCTTTAAGCCTCACCCCAGCACAGCAAAATGGTAGTTCACCTGGCTCAATTTCAGTCCAGCGTAGAGGCACGCCACTTCGCCTCTCTATCATAGCAGAAACAACTCGCTCGGCAGTTAAGCGAGAGAGAATAGAAAGAATCTGACCTGAGGGGCCATTGTGAAGATGCCATGACACAATTGGCCCTGGTCCAAAGTGAAAAGGAGGAGCTTCAGCGAAGGAATGAAGACCTCGAACAGCAAGTCTTCCTCAAGTCCAGCGAACTGCAGCAGGTGGATCTCCTTGCCTGTGAACTAAAAGAATATAAGGGGCAGCTCGGGGACACCATTATTAAAGCTGTCGATTCTTCGACTGCTATCCAACAGCTCCATCAAGAACGCCAACTGCTTCGACTGGAACGCCAAGCCTGGGAAGCCACTAGGAAATCTTGCATAGAGAAGTGTCAAGAACTCTCCTCCATGGTGGCTGCTCTTCCTCAAGCTCTGTCAGCAGCGGCTCGGCAACAGTCTACCCTTCATAAAGAATACTCCAAAGCCCTTTCAACTCTGGAACGGCAAGCCATACAAGCAACCACTGAGAAGGATACCTTGGCCCCGGTGGTAAAGCCAAACCCACAGCTAGCCTCAGATCAACTAACATACCGGTCAGTGCGGGAACAAGAAGCGGATCTAAAAGGGTGATATGTCAAGAAGGGGGTGGACCTGTTCATACTGGGCTTTGATGGGTCTTCGGCTCTAAATGCTGAACGGGGATATTCGCCCCCCGGTACGGACACTAGTTATTTAAATCCCGTAGATGCCTTATCTAAGTGTCCCCCCGAATTGTTTGAGCTGTAACTCCTAACATCCTACTTCCTGTAATGACTCCTTTCGTAATGCTGAAGAGTAATTGTATTAACACAGCTTTTTGTTGTTCTCCTTGTATGCCTCCTTGCGGGTCGGGAATTCTGAACCAATTTTGTGCTTTTCTCTTTTTACGCTGGCGTTTCTTTTCTCGTGTCGCATGGCGCAATCACCTCGTTTGTTCGGGAACTCACTCAGAAGGTCTCGGATGGTCTTATTCATATCCGACCCAATTTTGGCTCGGCCAAAAATTAAATGACTTTCGCCTGTTGATCTTCACTGTCTCTCTTACTGCTTCGGAAACGATATCTTGATGAGTACCTATGCCGCTGTCATTACGATATCAGTCTCTTCACCTTCTTCCCCTTCCCAAGAACTACTGCAGTTCCTTTCCCTCAACTATAAATTATCACCCTCCATGTCTTCGTCCTTCCATCTCACTCTCATGGCTTCGGCGGGACACCCTATTGAGATTTCTTCGGATTCTGAATCTTTCGAGCTGTGGGACTGGCTTTCCGGAGACGCTGAAGATTCTGAGACCCGCTCGACAGCCACCTCAGCTTTTCGCCCCCTCCCTTTTCCACCTCACACCACAGCTCCCTCCCCTCCCACGGGGAGGTCTTATCGAGCACCCTTCCCTTCTTTCCGCAATCGGGTGTGGAACCCTCCTTTAACATGGGAGCACACAGTGGGAGATCCCCGGGCCTCTGCTGAACTTCCCCCACTTCCACCGGCTCTTGCCTTCATTCCAGTCTCCCCGGCGAGGATCCGTCCACCTCCCTTTGATGAAGGTCCACCAGTAATACCTCCTACTCAAGGCGAGCTCTTCAGGATCATCTTGGCACCTTCCCCCCCGAGGAGCCCTCTAACACTTCTTCTGTTAAGAGCAATCATAGAAAACCTTCATAGATTAAACGATGTAATCATTTTAAGTATGTTAATAAAAATGAAGGAGGGAATTGGTATCCATTTTTGTCGTTTTCCTGTGGAGGTAAGGTTTCTGTCATCAGAAAGACTGTAATCTCGCCTGAACATACTTTCTTTTACCATCTCCAGGGGATTCGGACCCTTTTTCCTTATAATTACTGTACCAGCGACTTTTCACCTACTGTCGTTACGTTTCCCCTTCTTTACTAGCATTCATTATCCTTCCTTCCTTTTCTAATAAATGTGCCCTCCTCCTCCATCGTTATAAGGACCTCCAACCCCGGCTGTATAACATCCATCTTTTTCTTTCTTTTCCCCCAGCCATGGACAAAATGTCTGAGCAAAGCAGCAGTTCCTTTCCTGCTGAAGAAAATGTGAATGAGCAACGCTATATTGCTAACCTGGAAGAACAAGTGAGGTATTTGCAGCAGCGGTTGAGGGAGGTTTCTGCCAGTAACTACTCTTTGCGCCAACAGCTAGCAGGGTCCCAGAAGGAACTATCTAAGCAGATCTTCTTGCAGCAATCCTACTTTCGACAACTAATGTGCCAACCTCTGCCGCGCAAAGAAACTCCGTCAGCTCCTCCTAACAAAGAACTGTAATACCCTATATATATAAGGGTCTCTTATTTTCTTCTTGTAAAAAGAATTAGAATGTGTAATTTTTCTAAAGTAATGAACTTTTCCCGCTTGTCTTCTTCTTCCAACATTTCTTAAGTTATGCCCCATTTTACCTTCCTCATACCACAATAGAATGACACATAATATATAGTTGAATACTGCTCTTCCGCCTTTTACCCTACTAGGAATATAATAATATAGAGTCGCTAAATGACCCGACTCTGCTGCTCTACCGCCACACGGGGATAAAATAATATATAGTTGAAGAATGAATTCAACTTCTTCCGCTTTGCGGGGATAAAAATGATAAGTAACTGAGGAGACCTCAGTTCTTCCGCTCCACCACCACACAGGGATAAAATAATATATAGTTGAATAATGAATTCAACTTCTTCCGCTTCGCGGGGATAAAATAATATATAACTGAGGAGACCTCAGTTCTTCCGTTCCGCCACCACACGGGGATAAAATAATATATAGTTGAATAATGAATTCAACTTCTTCCTCTTCGCGGGGATAAAAATGATAAGTAACTGAGGAGACCTCAGTTCTTCCGTTCCACCACCACACGGGGATAAAATAATATATAGTTGAATAATGAATTCAACTTCTTCTGCTTCGCGGGGATAAAAATGATATATAACTGAGGAGACCTCAGTTCTTTCGTTCTGCCACCACACGGGGATAAAATAATATATAGTTGAAGAATGAATTCAACTTCTTTCGCTTCGCGGGGATAAAAATGATATATAACTGAGAAGACCTCAGTTCTTTCGTTCTGCCACCATACGGGGATAAAATAATATATAATTGAGGAATGAATTCAACTTCTTCCATTTTGCGGGGATAAAAATGATATATAACTGAGGAGACCTCAGTTCTTCCGTTCCGCCACCATACGGGGATAAAATAATATATAGTTGAACAATGAATTCAACTTCTTCCGCTTCGCGGGGATAAAAATGATAAGTAACTGAGGAGACCTCAGTTCTTCCATTCCACCACCACACGGGGATAAAATAATATATAGTTGAATAATGAATTCAACTTCTTCCGCCTCGCGGGAATAAAAATGATAAGTAACTGAGGAGACCTCAGCTCTTCCGTTCCGCCACCACACGAGAATAAAATAATATATAGTTGAAGAATGAATTCAACTTCTTCCACTTTGCGGGGATAAAAATGATATATAACTGAGGAGACCTCAGTTCTTCCGTTCCACCACCACACGGGGATAAAATAATATATAGTTGAATAATGAATTCAACTTCTTCCGCTTCGCGGGGATAAAAATGATATATAACTGAGGAGACCTCAGTTCTTCCGTTTCGCCACCACACGGG
This sequence comes from Wurfbainia villosa, assembly GCA_025175895.1. Taxonomy (NCBI): domain Eukaryota; kingdom Viridiplantae; phylum Streptophyta; class Magnoliopsida; order Zingiberales; family Zingiberaceae; genus Wurfbainia; species Wurfbainia villosa. Next base: position 113,021,308 of record CM045988.1, read on the forward strand.
GATAAAATAATATATAGTTGAGGATTGAATTCAACTTCTTCCACTTCGCGGGGATAAAAATGATATATAACTGAGGAGACCTCAGTTCTTCCGTTCCACCACCACACGGGGATAAAATAATATATATTTTCCCCAAAGCCCTTCGGCATAAAAAGTGAGCTGCTTCTCCACCGCTACTCTTCCTTCTTTCGTCCCGAAGAGAACACCCTCATCCATCCTCTCTATTGAAAGCAAGCATCCTCCTCCCCTATGCAACCGACAAACCCTAACTCTCCCCTTTCCTTCCACTCCGCCTCGGGTATGCAGGCATCGCCTCCCCCCTCATCACAACCCGAAGATGATTCTAGGGAGATCGTGCGTCCATGTCACTCAACCGCAGATACATGTGCATCCTTGCCTTCATTTTCCATGGAACATACTTCCATCTTTGAACCCATGGTAATTGACATTTCCCCACTGCCTATTTCCCCTTCCGCTTTTCGTCTGAAGATCTCTTCACCTCCTATGGGCACTAGCCCACCTCCTTCTACTTCTCGCCTTCCCAACGAAGGCTCCTCCAGCCCTATGCTCATCATATCATCCTCTCCGGATTCCTCGCCAAATCAATTCCCTTTTGCAACTTCTGATGTGCCCACCTCACCGCCAGCCGTAGCACACTTTCCCCCTCCTGCTCCCGATTCTTTGCCCCCGACTTCGTCCCCGGTGAACCTTCTGGCCAGTGCTCCTCCTTCTCTCCCCTTCGAACCCCTTCCTCAACCTATGGCTACCACCCCTATTCTTCCTCTTATTAGTGAACCCCCACCTTCAGTATCGTCCGCCCCTTCTTCTTCCCTTTCCCCTCGGAGTCTTCGAATATTGAATTTAGAAGAACTGGCTCCCCGGATGGAAGGCTTGCACCATGCTCTAGAATTGGTATGTTTCTTCAATAAACTTCTTTAACTTTTCTTACTGCATGATTTCCTTTCAACAATCGGCGTACAAGCCCTGACCAACTATCAAGAGTTAGATCGCTCCCTCCAACAATATCGAGCTCAATCTCTAAAGTTGGAATAGTAGCAACGAGAGGATTTGGTGGCTGCCCAACATCGAGAATATCCTCTATCGCAACAACTGCAACAATGTCAGGAACAACTGACAGAAGCTCGCCACCAACTTCAAAAAGATGTCGATACTATAGCGGCATTACAGGAACAATAGAGAGTTGGCACGGAGCCATCCTTACTCCCGCGGGACATTCAGCCGGCACATCCTGACCAGGAGTCTTCCTCCTCTCAAGAATTGATAAGTCTTCGGGATCAGGCAGCGGAGCTCCTTCAGGGGAAGCAACGAGATTCGGATACCATCGCCCGTCTTCAGGTTCATCACCAGAAAGCGGAGGATAAAATATGGGACCTCCGCACTAGCCTGTGCAAGGAGGTACAAGAAAACTCCTCCCTCATAAATTCTAGGGCGCATGCTCACGCCCGTCTACGCAGGCAAGAAACCTCTCTCCAGAGGCTGAGCACTGAGCTTGTCCGCACCAAATCCTACTCCGAAGAGGTAGAGGGAATTTCTGCTTCAATGCATCAGAACATAATGGAGATGACATGCCTTGTCCAACAGGACCAAACTTCCCGAGCCGACGATATTTCGATCTTAGCAGATGCCATTATGGAAGTATCCAGGCGTTATAGTGACATGAGCCGAGCTCTCTGGGAGCAACAAGAAAAATGTCACAGACTCCACCGGGACCGGAGTCCTGACCGCTCGAATCGGCAGGAGCGGTTAACCATCTTGCTGCGCGCCACCTATCAAGACGGGTTTAATGAAGTGGTTCAGCAATATGCTGATCAAAGACTCCCCCCCGCAAACTACCCTACTTTTTCTTTAAATTGGAAAGCCGACTTTCGACGCTATCCTCCCGACCAGTTCAAATTATAACTTGATGTATGGCTCCGGAACAGGACTCCCTTTTTCATCATTTTTTCTCTTTCATAGTTTATTATAGGTACTGTAACACGATTATAAATGACTCATCAATCAAACTTGGGTTCGCTACACAGCTAATTAATACAAGTTATGAAGTACACTCCTTCAGGAGCCTCACAACTCCTTTTCTTCTATCCACCACTTCTTATACAGTGTGAAAAGGTCTCAAATGAATGGCGTTCCAGGGTTGCGAAAATTCTTTGCCCTGCTCATCTTTCAGATAATATGCTGACCCCACTACACAATGCGTTACTTCATAGGGTCCTTCCCAGTTTGGAGCTAACTTTCCAGGATCTCCAACGGGATTAACTTTACGCAGAACCAAATCCCCCTCCTGAAATCTTCGAGGCATCACCTTCTTATTAAAGGCTTGCTGCACTCTCCTCTTGTAAAACTCCGCTCGCCTCCGTGCTGTCTCCCGCTTTTCTTCCACCAAGTCCAACTCAGTGCTTCAAATAATTTGGTTCTGCTCTGGCTCGTACATTTCTATTCGGGCGCTACTTAAAAGACCTTCGACCAGAATAACTGTAGGGAGTTGCTTCGGAGGCTCATTGGCTCCCATGTCCCCGGATAAAAATTTTCACTAATGAAAGAATTAATCCGGATGGGATGAGCTTCCTTAGCACAACCATTTCGTCGTCGTGCTAACAACTTGAGTGATCGCTTGAACAAACTAGTTGTTCAAGCAACACAACTCTTCTAGTTGGTTAGCCGCGGAAGAGACGACGGACGGATCGCCGGTTTTTGTGTTTGTCTTCGGGGTCCATGATTATACAATATATTTTCATACACACACATGTATAATCAAAACATAAAAGAACATGCTCAGATCTGTAATTAAAGTTAAAAGAACTTTATACCTTACGATCTTCTACCGTATGTCATATCCTTCTCGTGGACGACGTGTGGACGAAGATCCTCCACGAGTAGAAGCCTTCTAGATCGTGTTCTTCCCTTCCTTGTCCGCTGCGAACAAAGAGAAGAACCAACAATTACCTATCCTTTCCAGAATCGGCCACCAAATTAGGGAATTTGGTGCAACCGCCGGCCAAGGAGCAAGTGGATGAAGCGCCGGCCAACTTGAAGAGGGGTTGCCGCCGGCCACCAAGGAGAAAGGGAGGAGGAAGAGTGCCGGCCACCAATGGAAGGAGAACCGTCGGCCAAGGAAGAAGGGAGAGGCCTCTAGGATGGGCGCCGGCCAAGTCTTGATGGAGGAGGATGGGCGCCGGCAACAACTAGAAGGTAGAAGGTTGCCGCCCAAGCTTTTGCTCCAAAACCCTAGCCGCCCAAAAACCCTAGCCGCCCACTTTTTGGAAGAACCAAAAACCCTAATTCCAATTCAATTCCTTGCCGCCCAACCCTTAGCCATCTATATATAGAGTTGGGCCTAAGCCTCCTTTAATATCCACCGTCGGATCTAGGGATTTAATCTCCACCGTCGGATCTAGGGTTTTATCCCAACCGTCGGATCTAGGGTTTAATCCCAACCGTTGGATCTAGGGTTTAATCCCAATCGTCGGATCTAGGGTTTCATCCCAACCGTCGGATCTAGGGATTTAATCCCAACCGTCGATTCTAGGGTTTCATCCTAACCATCGGATCTAGGGATTTAATCCCAACCGTTGGTTCTAGGTTTTGTTTTACATTCTTGGATCTAGACTTCACAAGGATTATATTAGGCTACGATAGGGACCATAAGGAGGAGTTGGATCTTGGCCAGATGGATCGGAACCACACAAACTTGATCCATCAATGATGTTCCATTCCACTAGAGGATCATCATTGAACTACCTCACCAACCCCATAAATCAATATGGGCTCCATATATTATTTGTACATTAATCTCCCGTGTTTAAGATATCGAATGTCCACAATTAATTGATTTCGACCATCAATTAATTAACATCTAATTCCTCGAGTAGTACCACTCAACCTTATCATCATGTTGACTAAGTCAACCAGCTGGGTTTACATGATGAACCTTATGAGCTCCTCAAGGGGACATCATCAACCTAATATATAGGACATGGTTTCCTCCTATAATCAACGGCACACCATGTAAATAATATCATTTCCCAACTTACCGAGCATATTGATTTAATCCATCTAAATCTCACCCTCTGGTAAATCAAAGAAATAAATACTAAGTACATGTGCCCGTTATTATATCGGGATTAAGAGCATGCACAACATAATATCCGAGGTCCGATTCAATTATGTAGTCAGGTCTAAATTGAATCACCTCTATGTCGGTCCTGCTCAATACACCTAAGTGTACTTGTGTAACTTTATGTTCAAGACAAAACAATACCAAGCTACACTACAACCATGCCAATGGTTTGTCCAAAACCATCTTGGTCGTGAGCCTCCCCTTATATTTTACAAGGGACTGATAACATGATCTTCTGTGCCACACCAAGCACCATGTTATCTACAATGTAAAATATTAGACAATATGCACACATATATAGTAAATATATAAAGTGCAAACAATGATCATGTGATTCTTATTCCAAAATAAAATGTTCATACAAAAAGAGCTAGGCTTTCAGTATACCTTCCAACAATCTCCCACTTATACTAAAAGACTATGTCGTCATCACTCTGCCATACATCTGATCCCCATGTCCTCCACATGTCTATCAAACGCTTTCGCTGGAAGGGCCTTAGTGAATGGATCCGCCAGGTTATCCTCTGATGCAATCTTGGCGACAGCAACTTCTCCTCGCTTTACGATCTCTCGTATGAGGTGGTACTTGCGCTCTATGTGTTTACTTGCCTTATGGGCTCGTGGTTCCTTCGAGTTTGCAACTGCACCACTATTATCACAATAAATTGTGATAGTTCTGGGCAAACCAGGAATCACATCTAAGTCCATCAAGAAGTTCCTGAGCCATACAGCTTCCTTTGCTGCCTCAAAGGCTGCCACATACTCAGCTTCCATGGTAGAGTCCGCCACGCATTTTTGCTTGACACTCCTCCATACTATGGCTCCACCTCCAAAAGTAAACACAAACCCCGAGGTAGACTTACTCTTGTCCCTATCTGATTGGAAATCTGAATCCGTGTAACCCACAGGGACTAATTAATCTGCCCGGTAAACCAGCATATAATCCCTAGTCCTTCTCAGGTACTTCAATATATGCTTTACCACAGTCCAATGTCCCTGTCCATGATTACTCTGATATCTGCTAACCATGCCCACGGCAAAGCAGATATCCGGTCTCGTACATAGCATGGCATACATGAGGCTTCCTACTGCCGAAGCATAAGGAACTGCCTTCATGTCCTCTATCTCCTTTGATGTTTTGGGACACATCTCTTTAGATAAAGGAACTCCATGCCTAAAAGGTAGAAAACCTTTCTTGGAGTTCTGCATGCTAAAACGAGAAAGGATAGTGTCAATGTATGAAGCTTGAGATAAGCACAACATCCTTTTCTTGCGATCCCTTATAACTTTGATCCCAAGGATGTGTCCCACTTCTCCCAAGTCCTTCATGTCAAACTGTTTGGACAACCATACCCTTACGTCTGATAACACTTTGATATTGTTTCCAACTAACAAAATGTCATCTACGTATAGTACAAGAAACACCACTACGTTTCCGTCACATCTCTTGTATACACAAGGCTCATCCGGACTTTGAATAAATCCATATGACTAGATTACCTCATTAAAGCAGATGTTCCAAGATCTAGAAGCTTGCTTCAATCCATAAATGGACCGATTAAGCTTACATACAAGATGCTCTTTGCCTTTAGCAATGAATCCCTCTGGTTGCCGCATATAGATGTTCTCCTCAAGACTTCCGTTAAGGAAAGCTGTCTTGACATCCATCTGCCAAATCTCATAATCCATATGAGCAGCTATAGATAAGAGAATCCGAATAGACTTAAGCATAGCTACCGGCGAAAATGTCTCCTCATAATCGATACCCTCTTTCTGAGTATACCCTTTCGCAACAAGCCTAGCTTTGAAGGTCTCAGCCTTCTCGTCTACTCCTCTCTTTCTCTTGCAGATCCACTTGCATCCAATGGTTTTTACACCATCGGGTGGTTCTACTAGCTCCCAGACCTGATTAGAATCCATAGATTCTATCTCTGAATTCATCGCTCTTTGCCAAGATATCGCATCTCTATCTTGGATTGCCTCGTCATATGTCCAGGGATCAGGTTCATGTTCACCAGGGACTAAGTCCGAAGACTCTCCCAAAAACATAAATCTCTCGGGTTGTCTAACAACCCTTCCACTACGACGAGGTGCCTCCTGTGTATGCTCTGTGACACGCAGTGCAGTGACTTGTGGTGTCTCCTCTTGTACCGGTGGTACTGAAGTCGGGACTTCCCCTGTTAACTCCTCAAGAACAATCCTTCTCTTGGGCTTGTGGTTCATTACATAATCCTCTTCTAGAAATCTGGCATTCGTGCTAACGATCACCCTCTGATCTCTAGGATTATAAAACAAACCACCTTTCGTTCCCTTAGGGTAGCCAACAAACATGCACACTTCTGTACGAGGTTCCAACTTACCAAAGATCACCTTCAAAGACATGTCCGGACTCTCCCATATCCGAATATGTCTCTCAGGCTAGGCTTTCGATCCACAATTCTCTGAGGTAGAAAGTACGATTTAGATGGAACCAAGTTCAGAGTGTACATTGTTGTATCCAGGCATACCCCTGAACTAAATGTAACTCGTAATAACTCATCATCGATCGACCATCTCCATAAGAGTCCTATTCCTTCGCCTCCGCTACACCATTATCTTTGGGTGTGCGTGCAAACAATTGGGATTGAATCCCGGACTCGATAAGTAACTCCTAAACTCTCCCAAGAGGTACTCGCCACCACGATCGATCGTAATGTCTTGATACTTTTACCTTGACGGCGGTTCTCCACATCACCTTGAATTCTTTGAACTCTCAAAGCATTTAGACTTGCGCGCATCAAGTAAATATATCCATATCTTGAATAATCGTCATAAAAGAGACGAAATATTCAAAACCACCCTCGACTGGATAGACATAGGACCGATAAATCAAAATGAACCAATTCTAACACATCTTTGGCTCTATACCCTTGGCCTTGAAGGGCCTCTTGGTCATTTTACCTTCCAAGCAAGATTCGCAGTTGGGAGATCCTCCACCACTAATGAACCCAAAGGTCCATCACCTATCAACCTTTGAATTCTACTTAGGTTAATATGACCAAGCCTTAGATGCCAAAGATATGTTTGGTCTATCATCTAAGGTTCTTTTCTTTATTAGATTTAGAAGATGAGTTATTTACTTTATATGCATCGTGGAGTTTTTGGTTCAAGAGTATATAAATTGTCAACCAATGTACTGCAGCAGATAATCTCCCTATTCCTTTTTATAACCACTTTGTCATTAAAAGAAACAGAATATCCATCCATAAATAATTTAGAAACTAAAATTAAATTCTTTCTAAAAGTAGGTACATAAAGACAATTTCTCAAAACCAAAACTTTATTCCTATCAAAAGATAAATAAACGTCTCCCACTGCAATAGCCGCCACCTTTGAAGCATTGCCCATGAAGACGGTAATCTCTCCCTCAGCTAGTCGTCGGGTTTCCTGGAACCCCTGCAAAGTATTGCAGACATGATCAGTGGCTCCTGTATCTACACACCAGGCACTGGTAGATAACACCGCTAAACATGTTTCAACAACTAAACAAGAAGATATACCTTTGTTCTTTCGGCGAGGACAGTCCGCCTTCCAATGTCCAGTCTGCTTGCAAGTGAAGCACTTGCCTTTCGGCTTCTTCACTCCTGCCTGAGGTCCTACTGCCACTTTCTTCGCTCCACCTTGCTTCTTCTTCTTCTTACCTTTCGGTTTAGAGGAAGAAACCTTCTGAGCGACCATGGCTTGACCCCTCTGCCGCCTGGAGTTCTGTCAGAAGCTCCGCCAACGAATACAACCTCTTGTTCATGTTGTAGTTGAGGCGGAACTGCTCAAAACTCCTAGGCAGAGACTGGAGAATGATATCGACCTGGGTTTCCCCATCGATCTCAGCTCCGAGGACTTCCATCTCATTAAGATGAGCCATCATCTTGAGAACATGATCCCTAACGGGTGTTCCCTCGATCATGGTGGTCATCATCAAGTTTCTCATTGCCTCCTGCCTAGCCGCCCTACTCTGATGTCCGAAAAGTTCCTTGAGATTGAACATCATGTCATAAGCTGTGGCTATGGCCTGATGCTGATGTTGCAGCACATTTGACATAGATGCCAAAATGTAACACCACGTCATCTCATCTGCCTTGACCCATTTCTTATAACGTTCTTTCTCCTTTTCATCAGAGTCATCAGAGGGCTTAGGAGGACAGACCTCGAAGAGTACAAATTTGTACTCCTCCGCAGTTAAGACAATATCCAGATTTCTTTTCCAATCAATATAGTTTGGTCCAGTAAGTTTGTTTTCTTTTAAAATCACAGCAAGTGGGTTGAAAGCCATTTGAAAATCCTAAAAATCACAATGATTAAAATATTAGATTTCAAAAATTATTGATTCCTCAAAACAATAAAATCCCGAAATCAACCAACACCTCAAATCACCGAGAATATCGCATGTCACGCTGTGTGGACATATACGAATTCTACATTTGTAAGAGGAGGTTTTACCCATTAATTTTATTATCTTGTCAACCTTACTTTTTGACAAATAAAATTAATAGTTGGTTCCTCTTTGACCCTACAAATAAAAACAGTGACTCCGATGGGGAGGATACTTTTATTTGCATCTAAGTGTGCACCATTACACGATACCATGGGAATTATTTCGGATTATGTGCCTTACCGCTGTGGAAGTACACATGCTCCTAGATAATTTTCTATAACCATTATTTGACCTAGTGATCCGCAAACAAACCCGTCTGCAAGGAGGAAGGCACTCAGAGCCAACACACAAGTTTGTTGCATCACACGTCAAATTGTAATGGAGGCCGCGGGAATTAATTAAAATGTCCCTCTCCCACTTAGTAAATTGAAAATGAGGAATTTTAAAATCATACACAACATGCATATAAAACAACTAAGCAATAAATATGGAAAAAACAGAATTTTTCCAACTATTATGGCATTGTCCTCCAATATGCATCCCGTCGTGTCGCCACCTCGTCCGCTCCATCTTTTCCCGTGCGCAAGTCACCAAAGAGTTCCGAGCCGAGATAAAACATTTTAATTTACATCCATCGATCCTATACTCCACGAAGGAGTGTACAAATAATCTAGATCGAAAGTAAACTAAAATGAGCGGCTAAACAATGTCGTATTTAATTACAAAAATTAAATACTAATCTAGCCTCGTCAACCCCGAGGATTCAAATAATAAATTTTTACACACATCCATTCACATACACACACATGGCCATAACAGTCGGATCTTATGCCTGCAACCAAAGAGTTAAACTACGCATATCCTACTATTATCCGGCACATATAATATATGAAAAATGCATAAAAAATTAACCGAATCCTAAACACACAAAACCGAAAACCGTGGCTCTGATACCATTTGTAGGGAGTTGCTTCGGAGGCTCATTGGCTCCCATGTCCCCGGATAAAAATTTTCACTAATGAAAGAATTAATCCGGATGGGATGAGCTTCCTTAGCACAAACATTTCGTCATCGTGCTAACAACTTGAGTGATCGCTTGAACAAACTAGTTGTTCAAACAACACAACTCTTCTAGTTGGTTAGCCGCGGAAGAGACGACGGACGGATCGCCGGTTTTTGTGTTTGTCTTCGGGGTCCATGATTATACAATATATTTTCATACACACACATGTATAATCAAAACATAAAAGAACATGCTCAGATCTGTAATTAAAGTTAAAAGAACTTTATACCTTACGATCTTCTACCGTATGTCCTATCCTTCTCGTGGATGATGTGTGGATGATGTGTGGACGAAGATCCTCCACGAGTAGAAGCCTTCTAGATCGTGTTCTTCCCTTCCTTGTCCGCTGCAAACAAAGAGAAGAACCAACAATTACCTATCCTTTCTAGAACCGGCCACCAAATTAGGGAATTTGGTGCAACCGCCGGCCAAGGAGCAAGTGGATGAAGCGCCGGCCAACTTGAAGAGGGGTTGTCACCGGCCACCAAGGAGAAAGGGAGGAGGAAGAGCGCCGACCACCAATGGAAGGAGAACCGCCGGCCAAGGAAGAAGGGAGAGGCCTCTAGGATGGGCATCGTCCAAGTCTTGATGGAGGAGGATGGGCGCCGGCAACAACTAGAAGGTAGAAGGTTGCCGCCCAAGCTTTTGCTCCAAAACCCTAGCCGCCCAAAAACCCTAGCCGCCCACTTTTTGGAAGAACCAAAAACCCTAATTCCAATTAAATTCCTTGCCGGCCAACCCTTAGCCATCTATATATAGAGTTGGGCCTAAGCCTCCTTTAATCTCCACCATCGGATCTAGGGATTTAATCTCCACCATCGGATCTAGGGTTTTATCCCAACCGTCGGATCTAGGGTTTAATCCTAACCGTCGGATCTAGGGTTTCATCCCAACCGTCGGATCTAGGGTTTTATCCCAACCGTCGGATCTAGGGTTTAATCCCAACCGTCGGATCTAGGGTTTAATCCCAACCGTCGGATCTAGGGATTTAATCCCAACCGTCGATTCTAGGGTTTCATCCTAACCATCGGATCTAGGGATTTAATCCCAACCGTTGGTTCTAGGTTTTGTTTTACATTCTTGGATCTAGGCTTCACAAGGATTATATTAGGCTACGATAGGGACCATAAGGAGGAGTTGGATCTTGGCCACCCGATGGATCGGAACCACACAAATTTGATCCATCAATGATGTTCCATTCCACTAGAGGATCATCATTGAACTACCTCACCAACCCCCATAAATCAATATGGGCTCCATATATTATTTGTACATTAATCTCCCCGTGTTTAAGATATCGAATGTCCGTCAATTAATTGATTTACTGACCATCAATTAATTAACATCTAATTCCTCGAGTAGTACCACTCAACCTTATCATCATGTTGACTAAGTCAACCAAATTGGGTTTACATGATGAACCTTATGAGCTCCTCAAGGGGACATCATCAACCTAATATATAGGACACGGTTTCCTCCTATAATCAACGGCACACCATGTAAATAATATCATTTCCCAACTTACCGGGCATATTGATTTAATCCATCTAAATCTCACCCTCTGGTAAATCAAAGAAATAAATACTAAGTACATGTGCCCGTTATTATATCGGGATTAAGAGCATGCACAACATAATATCCGAGGTTCGATTCAATTATGTAGTCAGTACTAAATTGAATCACCTCTATATCGGTCCTGCTCAATACACCTAAGTGTACTAGTGTAACTTTATGTTCAAGACAAAACAATACCAAGCTACACTACAACCATGCCAATGGTTTGTCCAAAACCATCTTGGTCGTGAGCCTCCCCTTATATTTTACAAGGGACTGATAACATGATCTTCTGTGCCACACCAAGCACCATGTTATCTACAATGTAAAATATTAGACAATATGCACACATATATAGTAAATATATAAAGTGCAAACAATGATCATGTGATTCTTATTCCAAAATAAAATGTTCATACAAAAAGAGCTAGGCTTTCAGTATACATTCCAACAATAACAGCTTCCGTCCCATATACTAAACTGAAAGGAGTCTCTCCCATTGCTATTTTTGGCATGGTTCGGTAGGCCCACAGGATTCCGGGCAATTCTTCCACCCAGTTTCCCCTCTGAGCCCCCAGTTTAGTCTTCAACTTTTGAATGAGAATCCTATTAGTGACTTCAACTTGCCCATTAGCTTGAGGGTGGGCTACCGAAGTGAAGGCTTACTGAATATTGAGACTTTGGCACCATTCTTTAATCTTTTTGCCCTGGAATTGATGTCCATTATCACTAACTATCCTCCGAGGAATACCATATCGACAAACAATATTCTTCCATAGGAATTGGATTATAGCATTCTCGATAATTTTGGCAAGAGTCTCTGCTTCCACCCACTTGGAGAAGTAATCTATGGCCACCAATAAAAATTTCTTCTGCAAAGGTGCCACAGGCATCGGACCCACTATATCCATTCCCCATTGATCAAAAGGAAATGAAGCGACCACATCTTTCATTAATTCAGCCGACCGTTCGGACCGATTGTTATGCTTTTGACAAGCTGGGCAAGTTTGCACTATAAAAGCGGCATCTTATTAAAGGGTAGGCCAAAAATATCCTGCTAATAGAGCCTTCCTTGCTAAAGCTCTCCCCCCAAATGATTACTGCAACAACCTTCATGAATCTCTCGGAGTACCCATTCAGCATCCTCACTTCCTAAACATTTCAATAAGGGTCGTCCGAAAGACGTCTTGTATAAGTCTCCGTTTAAGAGGGTGAATCGTCTGGCTCTGCACATTAAAGCAGATGTCGCTCCTTTTTCTTTAGGGACCTTTCCATGCTGTAAATAAGCTATGATGTCGGTCCTCCAATCAGGGATTAGGTCTGGTTCGGGCGCTGCTTCCTCCACATTGCATATCGCTAGGGAAGTAGGGATTTCCACATGAACCATTTCTAATGATTTCACTCCTTCCATAGCGCTAGCCACCCGAGCCAATTCATCTGCCTTCCCATTACTCTCCCTTGGAATTTGCTTCAAGAGGACTTGCTGAAACTGAGCTTTTTCTTTCTCGAAAGCTTTCAAATACTTGTGCAACCTTTCTTCCCGAACCGCGAAAGAACCTTGAAGTTGTGATATCACCAGTTGTGAATTCGAATGGATTATAATTGAAGAAGCCCCTACTGCCTTGGCAGCCTGCAATCCCACTAGAATGGCTTCATACTCCACCTCATTATTGGATGCCCGATACCCCAGGCGTACGGCTATGCGGGTTTCCTCTTTATCAGGGGAAATTAACAAAACACCAACACCGCTACCCGTAGATCCTGAAGAACCGTCTACAAATATGTTCCATGCATCTGATCCTTCCTCTTTTGTTGACGAGCCATCTTCCGAGCCAAAAGGTACCTCCGCCAAAAAGTCCGCGAGCGCCTGGGCCTTGATAACGGTTCGGGGTTGGTAGTGAATATCATATTCACTTAATTCTACCACCCATTTGGCCAATCTTCTGGAGGAGTTAGGCTTAGTGACGACCTTACCCAGTTCACTGTGAGTTAGAACAGTGATGGGATGAGCCAGAAAGTACAGCCTCAATTTGCGGGCGGTCAGAACTAGAATATATGTCAGCTTCTCTAGCTCTGTATAACGGGATTCAGCCCCCTTCAGAATATGGCTGGTATAATAAATAGGCTGTTGGTGAGAACCTTCTTGTTTCAGCAAAACCGAACTGATAGCTCCCTCCGAGACAGCCAAATACATCCATAATGGTTCTCTAGCTGCTGGTTTGGCTAACAGTGGGAGCCCAGCCAAATATTTCTTCAACTCCTAGAAAGCCTGCTCGCATTGATCGTCCCACTGAAATTTGGTAGCTTTACGCAGAATCTTGAAGAAAGGTAACCCTTTGTCCGCCGATCTGGCTATAAATCGGGATAAGGAAACAATCCTGCCCACCAACTTTTGAGTCTCTCGCAAGTTAGTGGGTGACTTCATATTGCACAGCGCTTGCACCTTCTCAGGGTTAGCCTGCAACCCTTTCTCAGTTACTATATACCCCAAGAATTTGCCGCTTTTTACCCCGAACAGTTATTTTTTAGGGTTCAGCTTCATATTATACCGTCTCAATGTAGCGAAGGTTTCATTTAAATCCTTGACCAAATCCCGAGTGGTTTTTGATTTGACTAGGATGTCATCCACGTAAACTTCCACATTTTTCCCTTTCTGCTCCGCAAAAATCTTATACATGAGTCGCTGATAGGTGGCCCCTACGTTCTTTAAACCGAAGGGCATTACCACATAAGCGTACAACCCTCCTGCCGTCACAAAGCTAACCCTCTTTTGATCTTCTTTAGCCAAGGGTATTTGATGGTATCCTTGGTATGCATCCATCAAGGACACCACTTCATATCCTACAGTAGAATCTACCAACTGATCAATACGAGACAAGGGGTAGCAGTCTTTAGGGCACGCTTTATTCAAATCACGAAAGTCAATACACATTCTCCACTGCCCAGAAGGCTTAGGGACCAAGACTACATTGGAGACCCACTCAGGAAATTGGATTTCCTTCACATGACCCACCTTTAACAATTTCTCCACTTCCTCGGCTATGACCTTGTCCTTCTAGAGTCCAAAGTGTCACCGCTTCTATTGGACGGGCCGGACTCCTCTGGTTATGTTGAGATGGTGTTCAGCCACATGAGGGTTAATCCCGGTGAGATCATGCACATCTCCTGCAAAGATGTCTTCGTTCTTCTTCAAGCAGGCCACCAGCTCTTCCTTGGTCTCCAGCTACTGCGCCACTCGTGTGGTCTTTCCCGGAGCTATTTCCACCAGCTCTCCTTCCTCTATTTTGTCTGCTTTGGGGGGGATTCTTCCAGGACGCAGACATCGGAAATGATGATAGCTTTCCCTTTGAGATCATCGGTTCGGGCCTTCTTCTGGTCATCCCGAACCATCTGCACATAACAGCTCCTGGCGGCCTTCTGTTCCCCTCGGACTTCCCCCACCAACTGTCCAACTGGGAATTTCAACTTCTGGTGGTACGGGGAAGCCACCGCCTGAAAAATAGTAAGGAAAGGATGACCAAGAATGGCATTATAAGTGGACGGAGCATCCACGATGAGGAAAGGGATTATACTGGTTTTTTGGCTGGGCTTTACGCCCAGAGTCAGGGGCAGTGAAATCTGCCCTATGGGGTGGACCACATGTCCTGCGAACCCAAAGAGGGGTGTGGCCACATCTTCTAGCTGGGCATTTCCCAGCTGCATCTGTCCAAAAGCTTCCTGGAAGAGGATATTGACAGAGCTTCCCGAGTCGACCAGCACCCTGGCCACTTCGTAGTTGGCCAAGGATATTCGGATAACTAAGGCATCTGTGTGGGGCAGTAGGACACCTTGGAGATCTTTCGACCCGAATGAAACGGGTGGTGCGGTTTGAACAGTCTGGTCGGTGATGATGGCCAGACTCTCCATGAGACGGGCATATGACTTCCGTGCCCGGTTAGAGTCCCCGTCAGTGGGTCCTCCGGCTATGACATGGATAACCCCCCATGTGGGAGCATTATTTAGATTGGATGAGGGGCCCTCACCTGATGGGCCTTCTTGAGAAACAACCTCCTGGGATGGCATTTGGGGGAAAGTAACTTGCGGTTGTTGGTTATACGGCCCTGGACGGGCTATATTGGGTCGTTGCCCTCGCCGTGCTGGCCCTCCTGTCTGAAGCCGCAATTATGGGTATGCGGTTCGGAGGTGCTCCAGCTCCTCCTGTAGCTTGAAACATCGGCCACTAGCGTGGCCATACTCCATATGATATTGGCAGAAAAATGGAGCGGGGGGGTTACGTGGTATCCCCCTTTATCCTAAGGGTCGCTGCAGTAGACCCTGCTGATCATAGAATTCCATCTCCCGCTCCTTCCAAGTCCTCACGGGAGGAGGTGCATCGGCGGCCATAATTTGTAATGGCGGCACAGGGCGAGCGTCCTGTAACAATAACCGAGGCCTAGGATCCTCCAGTCGAAGGGGTCGCACATATCCTCGACGAGGGGGTACTTGAGGGGCGACGGGGCGAGTTCTTTCGGCGGGACTGCTGCGGCAGCATGTTCAACTCTCCGCACTTTCAGTCCTTCCTCCTCACGGATCTCCTCATAGCCAAGTAGTAGGCTGTCTCAAAAGGGAACTGAGGAAGGGGCCCTCATTCAGCCCGTGCAGAATAGCGACTCTGAAAGATTCTGATCTTGCAGAAGAAATACACCTAGCTGCAGAGGTGAACCGGTGAAGATACCCTCTGAGTGATTCTGAGGGCCCCTGTGTGATGTGCATCAGGATAGAGGCATCATGCTTTTACACCTTATAGCTAGAGAACTCCCGGCTGAACATCCCCTGAAAATCAGCGAAACAGGTGATGGATCCCGGGGGCAGAGTATTAAACCATTTTTATGTCGAACCGGCTAAGGTGGTCCGGAAGACTCGGCACTTGAGGGCATCAGTATAACAATGGAGCGAGGCCACTCCATCGAACTGTAATAGATGCTCTTCGGGATCCGTCGAGCCATCATATTTGTCTACTTGGGGATTCCGGAAATAGGATGGGAGGATTTCAGAGAGTATGTCCATGGTAAAAGGACTGGGCTCATAAACCTCTGGAGCCCTGGTCGACCGACTTTCACCCTGTTCTTCCCGTCGAGTCTGGGTTAAGGGTATAGTATTCTGAGGCACTCACCCTCCAGGTCCCTCTCTAGGCACTACTTCAACATTAATGGCTGCACGAGATGGAGGAGGCATTTCTGGGGGTGGGCCTCGAGAAGAAGGTTCACCAGAATGAGGATGAAGATATCCGGTCCTTCTTCTTTCTCTAGCGAGGGCCTCAGTAACAGCGTCGTCCACCAGAGCCCTCAACTGTGATGGCAAAATGGTAATGGGGTTTTCCTCCGCTGCGGAGGCAACTAGTTGTTGTATCTCTTCCGGTTGCATCTCGACATCCAGCTCAAATTTTCCCACAGACGGCGCCAACTGATGCGGCGAGGAAAATTCATTTACCTCCTTTCGATGTGATGAAGCACGAAGGGAGCTTTGGGAGTGGGAGTTTCTCACAGGCCACAATAGTAAAAATGAGAAGACGAAGCAAAGAAACGCAAAACCAACACAGGCAACGAAAACTAGAACACAGAATGTAACGTGGTTCGGAATAAGTATTCCTACTCCATGGAGGTGAGCTCTCTCACCGGGGACAATGCCCAAGCACTTTCAACTATGAACGTCCTCCTTTTCGGAAAGAAAACTTCCCGAGGCGGAGGAGAAAACCTCTTACAGTTTAATCCCAATATAAGAAAGAGTACACGCAATGTAACAGCGGAGGTCGCTACTCTCCTTCTCCGGCGAGGTAGTGATAGCCCTCCTCCTCCTGCGTCTTCGTTTCTTGCTTGCTGGAATAATGCGGATCCCCTTCCTTCTGACCTCCTCCTCCCTTTTATCCTCCTTCTCTAATCCATCGCTACCTCGCAGGCTATCCCCATCGTACACGTGGCCACCACGTCCACCTGGAGAATAATTCTGTTACAGATACGATGGGTGAAGGCTCCTCGAAATATTATGTGGGGACCTCTCCTTCTGTTACATAACACCTCCTCATCTATATTTCAAGAAACTAGGTTAGCCTGTCCCCCTCAACCATCCACTTCTGGTGAAACTAACTTAGGTCTATAGCTCACGGATGGTATAGCCTTTGGGCTCCCCACCAGCCTAAACCCACTCTCCTTCTCTCCCCTTCGAATGACCTCTGGACTGACTAGGCTGAGCCGATTCTTATCCGTCCCATCTGCCTCTAGGCTTATCTGGCCGAACTGATTCTGGCTTATTTCCCAACGAAATGCCTCCTCGCGCCTTCACTTTGCCGTGTCGATTACCTTCACTAGCTTTCCCATGTCAATTATTTCAAGCGCTTGCGACCGAACCGTTTCTCTTTTTTCTCCGTTGAACCCACTAATTGGTTCAGGTAACGCCTTGCCTGTGAGCCCTCCTATCTAGTTCATAGAGAAGAGGTAACGGCGGTATCAAATAACTATTAGTTGACTAATTTAAGACTAGTTGACTTATATTTTTGAATCAATAAACTATTATATAAAAACTTCAGCAATACGCACTCAAAAATTCATAAATAATTTTATTTTATTTTATTTTTAAATCATGAAGATTTATATAAATATTAATTTTTCCAATGACTATTAAGGGAAAAAAATTGTAAGAAAATAATCATTATTCTGAAGAATGATAAAAAATCAAAAATAATAATGTTTAGCTCTAACTTTGTATTAATACTATCTATAGTGATATTAATCGGCAAGTAATTGATAGATTATAACAAGATTTTTGTAAACTATTTTAAAATAATTTTCAATCATTATTTTGATATGCACGTGAATTGGACACAAGCTATTCCATAATTAGTTAACACTTAGTTCATGTGAAGTTATGATGCTTAGTTCATCTAGATGAACCACATCATCTTGAACTTAGTTATTAAGTTGAATTAATACTATCATCAAAGTGAGAACTATTAGTTAGACTTAGTGTATTATTGTGTGAGTGGATTTATATCTATGTTAAGGATGATTGGCCCAAAGAAAATTTATTTTAGACCAATTAAAAGTAAGGACCGATATGTCCATGCTAGAGGGGGTGAATAGCGATTCTCAATTTTGCACTTGAATCGTGTTTGATTACGTCATTGCTCATCTACACAAACATTAGTGCACAGCAAATACAAAATACAGAATAGAAAAAAGAACACCAACACTATCACAACACAAGATATACGTGGTTTGGAACTTAAGTTCTTACTCCACGGCGAGCTAGTGTCCACACCACTATACTCTTCTCTCCTTCTCGGCAACACGTCAGAAGTGGAGAAACCCATTGCACAAGTGTACAACAAGCAAATACAAGATACAAGATAAATAACAAATGCAAACAAAATAATGTGTTACAAGAGAGCTTGAGATTGCTTGTAGGCTTGGTCTCTTTGGGACGACTTTTGAAGATCTGGAGCACAGTAGTGATTCCTCTTCAAACTCCCCAAGAACCGAGAGACTTCAATCTCCCCTTCGAGCTTCATTTAAAGCACGTGTCGGGCTAGATTTCTTCCTAATAATCAACTGTCAAAAGGCCTTAGTCAACTACTCTTTCAGCCATTGTCTTACAACGGACTTATCCACGTCAAATCTAGGGCACACCAGTCGACTGCTCTGACTCATCAGTCGACTACCCATGGCTATCAATCGACTGCCCTTACTCAGCATTCAACTACGGACCCTTCTGTGCTCATTCCATTCACGACCAGTCAACTGCCCATACTGGAAGTCGACTGTCAACCCTTAGTCGACTGCCCAATCGACTATCGAGCTTTCTGTGCTCGTGTCTGTAAACACCAGTCGAGGTGCTAGTCGAGTGGTCTAGTTGAGGTACCACCTCGACTAGAACCTAGTCGAGGTGTTGGTCGAGTGTGCCTTGCTTTTGTTTGCCTGTAAATGAAGCCCAATCGACTGGAACGAATTGGCAGTTGACTATTATACTGCAACACTGAGGTTTAACACCCCAAGTATGACCCCTTCATACTTGATACTCACCTTTAGCCTAGACCTAAGACTTCAGCACACTTCCATCAGCCTCACGTCTCTCGGATCCCTCGAGTCTATGACTCTTCATCCTTACGCTAGCCTTCAAGTACTTCAATCGGCTATGTCATATTAACCGAGTTCCTTATCAAGGTTCATTTGGACTTATGCCGCCAAAACTCCATGCTTGAACTTTACGCTGCTAAACACTAGACTCATACTGCCAAAACTACATGCTTAGACTTTACACTGCTAATATCACACCCTTAGACTTCCCAATTGCCAAGCATTCATACTTGGACTTTCACCTCAAAAGTTCGCTTGGGCTTTCACCAAGACTATACACTTAGATCTATGCCACCAAGACTATACTTTTTCACTTTCCTTGTCAAGTACCCATGACTTGGACTTTCTATTGCAAGATCCATGTTTGGACTTTCCATTTCCAAGACCATTCTTGGACTTTTCAATTGCCAAGTACCCATGACTTGGACTTTCACATGCCAAGTGCCCATGACTTGGACTTTATCATTGCCAATACCCATGCTTGGACTTTTCATGCCAAGTACCCAAGACTTGGACTTCTCTCGAGTCCTACTCGAGCTAGGTCAACCTTTACTTAAGGTCGATTGCTTCAACAATCTCCCCCATAAAGTTATTTCCTCATATGGTCAAATCCATGTCAACCATATGATCAACCTATTGTCAAACAATGGTCAAATCCATTGTCAAATATCAAAATACTACTCAAGTCCCACTCGAGTTTAGTTAATCATGACCTGGGTCGATTGCACAAATAATCTTCCCCTTTTTAATGTTTAACAACACCTTTAAATTAGACTAACCAATAACTAAGCCCAAACTTAACTCTTCCAATTCCAAAGTATAGTGAAGGTTTACTTAACTTAAACCTCACTTCTCACCCTTTGGCATATATAAAAAAAGACTACCAAAGGTATCCATGTCTTATATCCAAATGATATCTTACATTCTACCCCTTGGTTCAAAAACATCTAGAATGCCTTCACTCTTCATAGTGATAAGTCTCATATCACTAAATGAGAGGCAATCCTCACTTCTCCAATTTTCTCCCTTTGGTGAGCACAATGAGGGTTTCCAAACCCTTCGTGTCTCTCCCATTAAGGAATACTCATCCATCATCCCTTAATGGATAACCTCCCCCTAAAGGCTTTCTCCCCCTTGACCATTGCACCAACAATGTCCTTGGAGAGTTTCTACGCCAATAGGAAACTTAAACCATCGAAAATAAGGGTAAAAGTTCAAACTTAAACTTTAACCTCCCTTAATATTTGATACTCAACCCTAAACACCTCTCCTAATCATTTTCAATGATATTTCACCCTTCCCATGCTTTCCGAAACATATCTTAGGGTTAGGAGACTTTAGGGTATCCTAAAGTGGCTGATATTGGGCTAAACAAACCTTGTTCACCCGAAATCAGACCCATCAGTCGATTGAAATTAGAATTCAGTCGACCGACCTACCACCAATCGACTACCCAAAGCGGTAGTCGCCTGATTTCTGTGTTTTTTTAAATCAATTGAATTTCAAGGAAATTCAAAAATACATAAGTAAATCTAGAAAATTCAAAAAATCACGAAACTTCATGAGCATATTACTTATGCTAAACACAATGGGTGAAAAATAGTTTTATGATAAAATACCCATTAAATTGTGAGATTGATACAAAGTTCAAAACCATTGAAAACTTCAATGTTTTTGGCCTAACTTGTATCAACTTCATCAATGGTGATTGCTATCAAAAGATAGACTTCACCAAGGGTTTTCAAAATGATTTTGAAATTTTAAAATCTTATTTTAAACCATGGTCTATGGGCTAGATGTACATGACTCGTACATTAGCTTTCCTCATGATTCATTAATGTCATGTTATGAGTTTCAGTTCATCTAGATGCAAGAATTATGCACCTTGAACTTAACTCATTTTCCTAACATCTCACATGTGTCTAGGGTGTATAAATACACACACATGTCAATTTAATATTTTTATGAGATATGGGTTTTGGTACTTCCCTAATCTAGGGTCTCATGCATTTGTCTAGGCAACTCTATTTGATTCCCTTATAATGAGACTTCAAATCATGCAATTGTCCTTGATTCAATTTTATTAACCTAAATGCATGAATGATGATCATGACATAAGAATGTGCATAATTTAAAGTATTTGTCAATAATCATGATGTCATAACATAAACATAAGCCTAAATACAAACATGACATAATTAACCTAATCATTATCATGACATTTTATATGATCATATGAAATATGATGTCATGACATGGTATATGCTAAACAAAGAATGACATATAAATAATACAAAGGTATAAATATTCCTAAGTGTTAAACCTAATTGACATTTTCTAGATTTAAACCCCATTTTACATAATAAACCAAATCCCAAAATGTGCCAAAACCCCAAAATGACACACTATAACTCTAAACCTAATTGTGTCAATTTTGATTAATTTTTTAACTTCCATAAAATTCATTGGCACGTCCTAAAATCTTTTAGGACATAATTCAATCTCATTTCCAAGGAATCCCACAACCTTGAAAATGACCTAAAGTGTCAACTCTACTATGGTTAGGTTAACTACCCATCCATTTGTGGTTGACACACTCTAACTCATCTAGTGTGAGGGAATCACGCTCCTAGGAATCCAATACCTATTGGAGCTCCTTGGATTTAATAGGTACTCACTAGGGATAACTTCCCTTAGTACCATCCTAATGACCCTCCTAATCTTGGACGCCTTGGTCATTTTGGTCTTTTCAAGGTTGACCCTAGGAATTTCTTCCCTTGTAACCTTGTTAGTAACTTTCCTAGGTTTCTTTAAAACCTTAGCCACTAGACACTTGTCAAGATTAACCTTAGGGATGACTTCCCTAGTAACCTTGACTTTCCTAGACCTAGGAGTAGTTCCATAATTAAATGGAACATTGTGGTAGGTGGGCTTGACTACTTTGGACTTAGGCTTGTGACCTAAGCCTTTCTTGTCCTTAGAAGGTTCTTGCCTTCTAACTCCTACACTTTGACCATTAGACCCTATAATCATGTTTTCCATCTTCCTAAGGGTCTTATTTATTTTCTCAAGCTTTGACCTCAAGGCTTGATTTTCCTTTTCTAATTTCTCAATTTTTGAATTTTCATTCATCTTTTGGGAATTGTTATTCCTAGGCATATGTCTATAATTCTTGGGATGATTGCCTAAATTTTGATTCTCTACCTTCCTATCCTTAGGTAAGGTAGTCCTAGAATTAATAGGTCTAGATTTATCCTTAGGCACATTAACATGTTTATCACCTAAACAATAAAATCTATTCCTAGCATACTTTTATTCATGAGCAATAGCAATAAAATTATGAGCATGCTTTCTAATATTACATAAAGGAAGAGCATTATTTAAATTTACCTTAGGATTTGCTTTAGCTCCACTACATTTGAGCTTCCTACTTTGTCCTTCTTGGAGTGACTCCCCCTAGGACATTAACTTCTATAGTGCCCTTGTTGTTGGCACTTGAAGCACACTACGTGCTCCTTGCTCTTCCTTATCGGAGCTTTGACCTCCTTTGACTTGTCCTTGACTTTAGGTGTCGGTTGAGTCTTTTTGACTCATTTTGGGCATTTACTCTTGTAATTCCCTTTCTCCCTACACTCAAAATATGTTATGTGATTTTTATTTTGAATTAGCATGCATGAGTTACCTTCTTGAATGCTAGGAGAATTTTGAATTTTCTCTTTGATGTAATTGAGAGGTGTCCTAAGGAAATCGCCTTAGAAGTTATTAATAAAATTCACTATTTGAGTATACATTATCTATGTATTTGATTAGATCTTAAACTCATATACTGAAGTCCACAATACGATGCATAGCATGAGAGAAATTGTGATTGGATCACAATTAGTGGGTATCTCATCATGTGTAAATATGCAAGTATTGAAGTTATCCCTAGTTGATGAATTGATGAGATTGGACATCATCAATTTTGTGAGACTAGCACATGTTATGCTTCTTGGTTTATCCAAGCATTCGGTACTCACTGAATGGAAGCATAGGGATGTTGAGAGTGAACATGTGGATGTTAGTTATGGTAACTAGTTCATTGGAGTGACCTGCTATGAGACTTCATATGATTCTATATGTCGTTGAAGATCTCATTGTAGCTCGAGTGCGAGCTTCCTTGGACTTGAGGTATTCAAGTCACTTTGATCATGACACCTTATACTTTGACTTCTTTGCAGCCATCTCCATAGGAGGTGTAACTCCGGGATGATTAGGTATAAGTCAAAGTGATTAAAGGTGTTTGAATAGCCCACAGAGTATTCACCACTCTTGATAAAGGAGATGTATACCCTAGGCCTCTTGTAAGGATTGTTATTCAGAAGTCTCTGGCTCGAGCAAACATGTTAAAAAGATAGTCTTATTGGGAACATGTACGAGTAACTTGAATCCATAGAACAAGGAAACTAACTTGGGCTAGGTGTGACGTAGTCAGCCTAGTGGAGACGAACATATAGACCATATCCTGAACCAAGTGGGTATAGGATGAGTGAAAGGAACAAGGCACAAAAAACTGTAGTCGTTAAAGGGTTCAGAAATGTTCTGGAGTCGATTTAGACTTTCCAGTCAATTGGGGGTCATGATGCACTACTAGGTGCTACTCATGATCTATTTATAATTAAAGGGTTAATTATGAATGACCAACATAACCAGGAACCTATTGGGTCACACGCACTACGGGTGATCTCGAGATGCAAAACAAGTCTGAGAATGAGATTCTCGATGAGAGAGGATATATCTGGTTGGACCAGGCCAAGAGGGTGTGAAACGGAGACTATGGGACCTCCTATGGCCTTGTCGGACTTAGCACGGCCATATCACACCTAAACGAACTCAAACAGACCATACAAAAGCTCACAGGTCATGCCTAACTAGGCATGGGCCGTGCCTGGCTCTAGCTAAAAATGGCCAAAACCTGGGTTGTGCCCAGAAGGACACATGGCTAGTCGTGTGTCCTATCATGACTGACCGTGTGTAAGACACACAGTCGTGTCATGGCTCCACTATTTTTTGGAGATTTCTCTTATGAAAATTTCCTGGGTTGTTCTTACCTTAATTATGGGATAGTTATGGTAAGATAGGTTCCGTTTAAGCCTCTTAAGATGACCTAATCAAGAGATCTATAAATAAATCCCTTGATAATCTTTGGAGGTGTGGTTCTAATGTCTTAGGTTTTCTTCCTTGGTAGTGTCTTCCTCTCTCTTCTTCTCTTGTCTCCGCCGATTGGCTAGTACCAATCAAAGATAAAGGCTTGCTTCTCTAGGAGTTGTCTCAGGTGATCCCAGCATGGATACTGATAGAGACAAGGCATGTTGGTCTTGCTTATGGTTTTGACATATTCGAAAGAATCTCGAAGGTATAACTTCTCCTTCTCCTTTTGTGTGTTCACATGTGATTATGTCAAAGCAAGTATTCCTAGCCTCCAAGGGATGTCTAGGATGTAATAAAAATTATTTTATTCGATCTATTCCGCTGCGCATTATGCCAGAATCTCAAATAAGTGGTATCAAAGTCACCTTGTTTGTTTGGCATAGATCACATGTTGTAGGAGAATATTTAAAGCATGTTTGATGCTTTAATATACCTATGCGATGCTTTTCTATATGATAGATTAGAGTATGCATGATTTTACATATAGAATATATTTTTAACCAGAAAAGAAAATACCGAGGATGCACCTAGGAACACCGAAGGTGTTGGCCGCATCATTAGAGCTAAAGCATAGACAAGCCATGCATTGGGAAATAGGTTGCGTGGTTTGCATATCTAATTCCTAAAATGGTATGTGCATCAGTGTTTTGACTCATGTTCACATCAGAAAATTTATTTCCTAATGTGACATTGGTTTTTCCATATTTAGGTTAATTTCCTATTATAGATGAAACCTCGAATAACCTGAAATTCCTCGTGCAAATATTAGGGCTAACACCTTTCATTAATATGGTTGAACCAGAGTTCTTTTTCGTGTTTGGGTTGTTGGACTCTCTCCAAGCCTGGCATGACATTGAGCATGTTCAATTCATATGAGATTCGATGTTTATTTTAAATGGTAAGGACCAGAGGTCAATTTCAAGTTTGGGTCGTTGGATTCTCTCCAAGCCTGGCTTATAAATTAGATGTATTCAAACCATTTAAATTTGATCTCACGATTAATGGGTCAGCCCTAACTGAAACCATTGATTTATTGGACTCTATCCAAGGTCAATGTGGATAAAGGTGCAATTAGGTGATATGCATTGGGTGTATATATGTTAATTAGTTAACAACCTAATGTATATGTGAACATTCAATTAGTTCATAGCATAAAATAATAGTTATATATTTGATATATAATGAGTACTATTGATACCTAACATTATGACTGAATGATTTGTTGGACTCTCTCCAAGGTTGTTTTTAGTCATAATAGATATCAACCCACTAGGAGATAACCTACCATCTCTCGAATTCAAAGTGAGGGCTATTGAATTTGATAAAAATAGTGAAAGTTTCTTGTTAATGTAAATTATTTTCATTACTATAAATTCATCTCTCTTATACACCCCTTTTTGTATGTCTATGTACTAATTAGAACAACATGTCGACCTCCATTAACTTACGTTCTATTTTGGACAACAACAAATTGACTGGGATAAACTTCTTGGACTGGCTTCGTAACCTGAGAATTGTTCTCAAGGCTGAAAAGCTAGCTTATGTCCTTGAAGAGGTTCTTCCCCAACCTCTTGCAGACAATGCATCTGGTAACCAAAAATT
This sequence comes from Wurfbainia villosa, assembly GCA_025175895.1. Classification (NCBI taxonomy): domain Eukaryota; kingdom Viridiplantae; phylum Streptophyta; class Magnoliopsida; order Zingiberales; family Zingiberaceae; genus Wurfbainia; species Wurfbainia villosa. The sequence continues at coordinate 113,047,374 of CM045988.1, forward strand.
AGCTTACCAGAAACATGTTGCTGACTCTGAGATGGAGAGTTGCATTATGCTAGCGTCGATGTCTCCTGAGTTACAGAAGCAACATGAGCATATGGATGCTAATACAATTGTCTTCCATCTTCGAGAGTTGTTCAATGAGCAGGCACGATTTGAAAGGTTCGAGGTCACCCATCTCCTCCTTCGATCAAAGATGCAAGAGGGTTCACTGTAGTGCAGTTTACACTGAGGATGAATGGTTATATTGAGCGATTGGGATCACTAGGGTTTTTCATGGACCATGAATTCAGTATTGACTTAATTCTTCACAATCTGACGGGTAGCTATTCACAATTTGTGATGAACTATCAGATGAATAAGATTGAGTCCACTATTCCAAAATTGATCAATATGTTCAAAACAGTGGAGCCATTTGTTGCTAAAGAACATAAGGCGGTGATGCTTGTTGACTCCTCAAAGAAAGGTTCTAAGAGAAAGTCAAAAACCAAAGCCAAAGGGAAGAAAAAGGCAAAGAATAAGAATTAACTCCCAAGGGCACCTTCCATCATTGTGGCAAGAATGGGCATTGGAAGAGAAACTGCAAGTAGTATCTGGAGTCATTGAAGCAGAAAAAGGCATCTGATGCCTAATCTACTTCAAGTATATTTGTTATTGAATATCATACTATTTCTTCTAATACTTGAATATTGGATACTGAGTGTGACTAGCATATATGTAATGACATACAGGGGCTTAGGAACAAAAGAAGATTGGTTAAGGGAGAAGCAGATCTAAGGGTTGGCAATGGAGCAAAAGTTACTGTTGTAGCCAAGGGAACTTATATGTTGCGACTTCCTACGGGACTAGTTTTAGAGTTGGATGATTGTTTTTATATTCCTACATTAATAAAGAACATTATTTCTATTTAATGTTTGAATAAGAAAGGTTGTCATTTGACATTTAGTAATAATTGTTATTACGTTACGTTAAATGGTGTTCTTTATGCTATTGGAATGTTAAATAATGGAATCTACACGTTAGATACATCCAACGAGATATTTAATATCGAATCAAATAGCAAACGTGCTAAGTTAGATAATCAGTTAACCTCGCAATTATGGCATTGTCGTCTTGGCCATATAAGCAATGAATCTATATCCAAACTGCATAAGCTTGGCATTTTAGAGTCTTATGAATCAGATTCATTAGACACATGTGTTTCATGCTTAAAAGAAAAAATGACTAACTTACCTTTTAGTGGAAAAGGTGAACAAGCGGTTGAGGTATTAGGCTTTATATATTCTGGTGTATGTGGACTAATGTCAACTCATGTCATAGGAGGTTATAGCTACTTTGTTACCTTTGTCGATGATTATTCACGATATGGATATTTGTATCTTTTAAGATACAAATCTGAAGTCTTTGAAAGATTTAAATATTTCAAAAAAGAAGTAGAGAAACAACTTAGGAATAGTATTAAAGTACTTCGATCGGATTGAGGTGGTGAATACTTAAGCCAAGAGTTTCAAGATTATCTAAAGGACAATAGCATCTTGTCCCAAAGGACTCCACCTTATACGCCACAAAATAATGGTGTGGCTGAGAGGCGAAATCGAACCTTGTTGGACATGGTTAGGTCAATAATACAGTATGCAAGTCTTCCAAAAACCTTTTGGAGTTATGCACTCGAGACCGCTATTTACTTATTAAATAGAGTCCCGACTAAGACAATCTCTACTACTCCATATGAGATGTGGAATAGTAGAAAACCTCATTTATCTTATTTGAAGATATGAGGTTGTCCTACTTATGTGAAGAGGACAGTATCAGACAAGCTAGAGGTTAAATCTGATAAGTGTCTATTTATTAGTTACCCTAAGGAAACGAGGGGTTACCAATTCTATCATCCCTTAGAACAAAAAGGTATTTGTTTTAAGGCATGTTGTATTCCTAAAGAAGGAGTTTCTCTTACAGTAAAATAGTGGGAGTGAGATTGAACTAAGCGTAGTTCAAGAGACTCCGATAGACACAGAAGAGATGCCTAGTCAAGAACCACAGTTGATTACTCATTCAGATGAGGTAATAGCTGAACCTGATGATACACCACCTCCTCGTAGATCTAGTAGGATACGTAGGATTCCTGAGAGATATAAATTTCTCATAAGTGAATATAATGACGTGTTGCTCATAGAGGATGAGGAACCCACTAGTTACGAAGAGATACTGAATAGTTCAGACAGGGATAGGTGGCTAATAGCCATGAAATTAGAAATTGATTCCATGTATAAAAATCAAGTTTGAAACTTGGTAGACCCACCCGAAGGCATAACGCCTATAGGGTGCAAGTGGATTTTCAAGAAGAAAACTGACATAGATGATAATGTTATTACCTATAAAGCTAGTGTCAAGTCTCGAAATATATATATATATATATATATATATATATATATATAATAACAATAATAAAATGATAAAAATACACGGGTGTATGTCATCGGAAAAGGAGGATAAATTTCGGGGTCTATTTATACCCTAAATAATCACAGTTGAGGGGCACGAAGGGGAAAAATCCTAAACTCATTTAACCGGTCGAACCCTTTTTCGTTTTCTTTTTCTTTTTCCCTTCTTTTTCATTCGCATGACCCGTCTTCTGGTCGCGAGCTGCCGCAGACGTCGAAAAGGGGCGATCGACGAACCCCTTCCGCCGGAGACGACACCAAGCTGTCGGAGCTACACCGACCCTCCTCCTTCCTCTTCACGGTGAGTAGTCTCTGGCTAGGGTTGGCGAGGGATGTGAGTTCAGCGGATTCTCGTTTGGGACTATCGCGGCGAGATTGAGTCGGGGTTTTAGGGATTTAATCGTGCCGGTGTAATGGGATTCCAGATTTGGTTCTAGCAGGCTTCAGGGGGGGATTTTCGATATTGTTGGGGATGGGTTGAGCTAGGGAAACCGGTGGAGTTTGGCTACCCGAAGGCTTGGAGGAGTTGAAGAGCAGAGAGAACACGAGAAGGGGTTAGGGATTTTGATCTTTGGGCTGTAAGGGGAGTTCTCGATGGGAGGTGATTGGAATCGGTGGATTGGGGGTACTCGGCAGGTGAAGGGCAGGGGAAAGGGAATGGGTAAACAGATTTGTGTTGTTGGGAGGGAAGAGGATCGGTTTAGGATTTTAGGATCATTTCTGATGAACTTATGCGTGGATTGGTATTGTGGGTTTCATCCGGTAGGGTGATAATAACGGAGTATACACATGTTGGGGTCATTATGAATTGAGTGTGTCGAGTGATGTATATGAGGGTTAAATCTTCAGTTAATAGCAAGATAAATGTTTAATAGATGTAAGGAGTGGTTGTTTGAAAGGAATCAGCATGCTAGGGTGAATAAGTTATATTATCATCTACCTGTGTGTAAGGTTAGATGCTATATGTACATGTGTGTAATTATCATCTATTTGTGTATGAGGTTAGATGTTATATATATATGTGGGTGTAATTAACATCTACCTGTGTATGAGGTTAGATGCTATATATAGATATATACTCGTTCACTCATGATGTTCAATGTTATCCTTCTGTGACTGAGTATGATAGAAAATGACAAAAATTCTTTATTTAGCTAACTGTATGTACATGAGCATTAGTGGTGCCTGGACGGGTTGGGCTCCCCGGGTTGAGCTCCGGGGAGGGCCCACCCAAATTGACAGATTGACTGATGACTGATTCCCTTAGTTTCTTTCTAGAGGTACCTCAGGATTGCACAAGAAAATAAGGTATTTGACTGGCTCAGCATTTTAAATGCATAATGTGAGGTACCATGAGGGTTTATGTTTAGGTACAGTTAGCATAACAAAAAGGCATGATTGGGTTCGCAGTACTTGTTATAATGGCATGTTGTTAAAAGTATTGGTTATGTTTCATACTGACTTACAGAAAGTGTAACAGAAAATGTATGTTGAGCTATAATAGTTTACATTTACAGTTGTAGAGATATATATTTCCTGTTGAATTTTCCTCCCTGTGTTATATCCCTATCATTGATCTACTTACTGGGCTGTGAACTCATGATTTCACATAATATTTTCAGGTAGGAAATAGGATTCTCAGATTGAGATGCAAGAAGCGGAGGTGGTGTAACTGAGGAGATGATGATGAGCATGGCACACATTGTTCGGGACATCTATGATACAGGGTTTCCAGTTTGAGGGGAGTTGATTTTGATGTTCAATTTTTCTTCAGGTTGAGAGGGTAAAGTGTGTAGTTGAGACTGCTAAACTGAATGGAATAAAATAAACTCTATGTCGGGTGTTCCGATCTTGTGTATAATGGGTAATATTGATGTGTGATTAGGGATTAAGTATATGCATACTGGGTTAGGTCTTTTCAGTTGGTATCAGAGCCAACGATCCTAAAGGATAGTGTGTGCATGCAATCTCATCAAGGACTCAGATACATCCATCCCCGCATTTGTAAGCTTTAAATTTACTTTTCAAGTAGTAGTCTTAATGTAATCATGTTTAGGTTTATGTACAAATTGGAGATAACGATGCAGGTATTGGGTTTTATAGGAGAATGGCGGGCCGAAGAAACAATGGTGAAGTGGGGCAGAGTAGTCAGTTTCTCACTGAGCTTGCCGCAATTATGCAGGAACAGAGTCGGATTCAGGGAGAATAGATCCAACAGCTGTTGAGAGCCAGGGAGCATGGAAACACCCGCAATGGTCCCACAGCCAGTGTGAACCCAGTTTACAAGCAGTTCAAGGATCTTGGACCGACAGAGTTTAAGGGAAGTACAGATCTGATTGTTGCAGAAGGATGGATTCGATCATTGGAGACGATATATGACTTCATGCAGCTTACGGATGCTGACAAGGTGAGGTGTGCCATATTCATTTTGCGGGGCGATGCTCGGATATGGTGGGAGGGTGCATGCTCAGTGGTGGATTTAGCTACGCATTTGGGTTGAATTCAAGGATGTATTTTATGGTAATTACTTTATCACGACACGTAACCCGAATGGCTGTGGAATTCCTAGAGCTTCGCCAAGGGGACCGGACAGTGGCTGAGTATGTCAAGGAATTTGAGAAGGGGCGGTATTTTGTACCTATGATTGTCAGTCAACCAGTAGAGGAGCTAAAACATTTTACTGAGGGATTGAGGGCAGCCATTCACCATGATGTCAGGGTGAGTCGAGTTACCACCTTCAGAGAGGCTGTGGATCAGCTCGATGGCGCATAAGGACAGAATGACATGATAAAGGAAGCATGACTAAGAGGTCTAGTTACTGTGAAAGGAACCTCTTGCGTCGAGTCGAAAAGAAGTTTGCACCGGTTTGAGGCAAGCAACCTGATTTGAGCAGACGCAGCCACGGCCCCAGAACCCATCGACCACCATCTTCTTCAAGGGAGAAAGCAAAACTCAGTGTCCCAAGTGCGATAAGACTCATGCAGTCGGTTGTTTGGTGGGTACATATGTGTGCTACAAGTGCAAGAAGTCTGGGTACTTTGCTATGAACTGCCCTCAGCTCAAAGAGCCAACTAGAGGAAGGGTGTATGCTATGACACAGGAGCAGGTGGATCCGGATTCGGCCATCATCACAGGTAGAATTTCTATTGTCAACCTACCTGCTCATGCCTTAATTGATTCTGGAGCTACACACTCTTTCATATCGGTGGCCTACGTTGCAAAACTAGGTATTTCATGTGATTGGATGGCTACCGGCTATAACGTGTCCTTGCCTTCGGGGGAAGAAGCCGACCAAAGAATAGAATAGTGAGGAACTGTTCGATAAGGATGCAAAACTATACAGTGTACGCCGAACTTATTGTATTAGAGATGGTGGACTTTGATGTAATTCTGGGTATGGATTGGTTGACCCGGTACGAGGTCATTATTGACTGTAAACAAAGGACGGTTAAATTGAAACTACAAAATGATGGATTTGTCATCTTCAATGCAACCTCCACATTGAGTCATCTACCTATTATATCAGCATGTAAAGCTCAGAAAATGTTAAGTAAGGGGTGTAACAGATTTCTAGTCAACATAATGGGTAGTTCTGAGACTTTTAAACCAAGTCTAGAGGAAGTAGAGGTAGTCCGAGATTTTCCCGATGTATTTCCAGAGGATATTGCAGGATTACCCCCTGTCAGGGAGGTTGAGTTTGGAATAGAATTAATATCGTAAACCACCCCTGTGTCTAAAGCACCGTACCGCCTGGCACCCACCGAAATGAAGGAACTGAAGGAGCAACTACAAGAACTACTGGATAAGGGTTTCATCCGACCCAGTGTGTCACCCTGGGGAGCGCCAGTGTTGTTTGTCTGTAAGAAGGACGGTTCAATGCGGTTGTGCATTGACTACCGGGAGTTGAATCGGGTTACAGTCAAGAACAAGTATCCGTTGCCTAGAATCGATGATCTGTTTGATCAACTACAGGGAGCAACGGTGTTCTCAAAAATTGACTTGAGGTCGGGGTACCACCAATTGAGGGTGAAAGAAGAAGATGTTCATAAAACTGCATTCAGAACTCGATATGGTCATTATGAGTTTCTAGTTATGCCGTTTGGGCTTACTAATTCCCCCGCATCCTTTATGGATTTGATGAACTGATTTTCCACCATACCGGATCGGGTGATTGTCTTTATCGATGATATACTAATTTACTCAGTCGCCAAGAGCACCGACAACATCCGACGGTGCCGCAGACTCAAGGATAAGCTGCTATACGCTAAGTTCAAGAAATGCGATTTTGGCCGAGACAAATAACATTTTTAGGACATATAGTCTCGGAGAGGAATAGAGGTGGATCGATCAAAGTGGAGGCAATCGAGTTGGGCTACTCGAGAAATGTTACTGAAATTGAAGTTTCTGGGACTAGCGGGGTATTATCGCAGATTTATTCAGAATTTTTCACGAATGCGCTACCCACGACTTGACCAAGAAGGGGTGAGGTATGAATGGACTACTCGGTCGAGAAGAGTTTTATGGAGTTAAAGGAAAGGCGATGATAGCTTTGTGCTTGCGATTCCAGACACTTCAGGCGTTTGTTGTACACCGATGCCTCCAAACTGGTCTAGGGTTGTATTGATGCGGAGGGAGGGGCATTGCCTATGCATCACGTCAGTTGAAGGTGCATGAGCAGAATTGTCCTACACATGACCTGGAACTAGCAGCGATCGTCTTCGCTTTGAAGATCTGGCGACACTATCTTTACGGAGAACGTTGCGAGATCTACATGCATCATAAAGTTTGAAATATTTCTTTACTCAAAAGGAACTGAATATGCGGCAGAGACGATGGTTGGAGTTGGTAAAAGATTATGACTGCAATATTAACTATCACCCGGGTAAGGCAAATGTGGTGGCGGATGCGCTGAGTCGCAAGACGGCGACGCTATTACAGTTGACCACCCAGCAAAGATTGATATCAGAATTTCAACAGATAAGAGTGGAGGGTGGTGAGCGAGTTAGGTTGGCGACGCGATGGTTACATCAAACTTACGGGATCAGATTCGGGCAGAACAAGCCTCGGATCAACAGTTAATGGAATGGAAACGCAAAGATGAAGCAAAGGGTAGCACCATCTACTCAGTGATTGATGGGATGGTGCGATACAAGGGCCGCATCTGGGTGCCTAAGGGTGGATCCCTGAGGGAGAATCTCATGAGGGAAGCTCACACTACCCCGTACTCTATCCACCCTGGCAGCACAAAGATGTATAAGGATATGCGGCTATTATATTAGTGGTCGGGCATGAAGAGAGACATAAGCAAGATGGTCCATGAGTGTCTTACCTGTCAACAGGTGAAAGCTGAGCACCAAAGGCCCGCGGTATTGCTCGAACCGCTTCCGATACCTGTCTGGAAGTGGGAAAATGTTGCCATGGATTTTGTGGTAGGATTACCGATCTCGACTAAGGGATCAAATGCAGTGTGGGTTATTGTGGATCGATTGACGAAGTCAGCACACTTCTTGCCAGTGAAAACCACTTTCACTATGATACAATATGCAGAGTTGTATATACGGGAAATAGTAAGGTTACATGGAATTCCGGATCAGATTGTGTCAGATAGAGATCCAAAATTTACATCCGGGTTCTGGAAGAGTTTGCATCGGGGATTGGGTACAAAACTTGCTTTCAACACTGCTTTCCATCCCCAGACTGACGGTCAATCTGAGCGAGTAATTCAGATTTTGGAAGATATGCTACGAGCTTGCATTATAGATTTCAAAGGGAGTTGGGAGTCCAAACTGCCCTTGGTAGAGTTCACCTATAATAATAGTTATCAATCCACCATCGGTATGGCTCCCTATGAAGCGCTATACGGAAGAAGGTGTAGAACCCCACTACATTGGGAAGAGGTAGGAGAAAGGGCAGTTCTGGGTCCAGAGATTGTGACACAAACTGTGGAACTAGTAGCAAAGATCCGGGACAGAATGCAGTCGGCACAAAGTCGCCAAAAGAGTTATGCTGATTGTCGAAGGAGGGACCTAGAGTTCACAGTGGGAGACCATGTATTTCTCAAAGTGTCACCCATGAAGGGAGTACTGAGGTTCGGAAGGAAGGGCAAACTCAGTCCGAGGTATATTGGGCCTTTTGAGATTCTCGACCGGATTGGAACACGAGCATACCGAGTTGCTCTACCACCAAACCTGGCAGGAGTTCATAATGTGTTTCACGTATCCATGCTCAGGAGGTACCTTTCCAACCCTGCACATGTGATTGGGTATGAAGCCATACAGTGGACACCAGATCTATCCTACGAGGTAATACCAGAACAAATATTGGATCATCAAGTGCGGAAGCTGAGAAATAAAGAAATCAGAATAGTGAAAGTTTTATGGGGAAATCAGCAGATAGAGGAAGCTACCTGGGAGACTGAGCGGGATATGCGTGATCGTTACCCTGAACTATTTGGTAAGTCAAATTTCAAGGACGAAATTTTTTTTTAAGGGGGGAAGAGTTGTCAAGTCTCGAAAAAAAATATAATAATAATAACAATAATAAAATGATAAAAATACACGGGCGTATGTCATCGGAAAAGGAGGATAAATTTTGAGGTCTATTTATACCCTAAATAATCACAGTTGAGGGGCACGAAGGGGAAAAATCCTAAACCCATTTAACTGGCCGAACCCTTTTTCCTTTTCTTTTTCTTTTTCCCTTCTTTTTCGTTCGCGCGACCCGTCTTCTGGTCGCGAGCCACCGCAGACGTCGAAAAGGGGCGATCGACGAACCCCTTCCGCCGGAGACGACGCCAAGCTGCCGGAGCTACACCGACCCTCCTCCTTCCTCTTCACGGTGAGTAGTCTCTGGCTAGGGTTGGCGAGGGCAATGAGTTCAGTGGATTCTCGTTTGGGACTGTCGCGGCGAGATTGAGTCGAGGTTTTAGGGATTTAATCGTGCCGATGTAATGGGATTCCAGATTGGGTTCTAGCAGGCTTCAGGGAGGATTTTCGGTATTGTTGGGGATGGGTTGGCTAGGGAAACCGGTGGAGTTTGGCTACCCGACGGCTTGGAGGAGTTGAAGAGCAGAGAGAACACGGGAAGGGGTTAGGGATTTCGATCTTTGGCCTGTAAGGGGAGTTCTCGATGGGAGGTGATTGGAATCGGTGGATTGGGGGTACTCGGCAGGTGAAGGGCAGGGGAAAGGGAATGGGTAAACAGATTTGTGTTGTTGGGAGGGAAGAGGATCGGTTTAGGATTTTAGGATCATTTCTGATGAACTTACGCGTGGATTGGTATTGTGGGTTTCATCCGGTAGGGTGATAATAACGGAGTATACACATGTTGGGGTCATTATGAATTGAGTGTGCCGAGTGATGTATATGAGGGTTAAATCTTCAGTTAATAGCCAGATAAATGTTTAATAGATGTAAGGAGTGGTTGTTTGAAAGGAATCAGCATGCTAGGGTGAATAAGTTATATTATCATCTACCTGTGTGTAAGGTTAGATGCTATATGTACATGTGTGTAATTATCATCTACCTGTGTATGAGGTTAGATGCTATATATATATGTGGGTGTAATTAACATCTACCTGTGTATGAGGTTAGATGCTATATATAGATATATACTCGTTCACTCATGATGTTCAATGTTATCCTTCTGTGACTGAGTATGATAGAAAATGATAGAAATTTTTTATTTAGCTAACTATATGTACATGAGCATTAGTGGTGCCTGGACGGGTTGGGCTCCCCGGGTTGAGCTCCGGGGAGGGCCCACCCAAATTGACAGATTGACTGATGACTGATGACTGATGACTGATTCCCTTAGTTTCTTTCTAGAGGTACCTCAGGATTGCACAAGAAAATAAGGTATTTGACTGGCTCAGCATTTTAAATGCATAATGTGAGGTACCACGAGGGTTTATGTTTAGGTACAGTTAGCATAACAGAAAGGCATGATTGGGTTCGCAGTACTTGTTATAATGGCATGTTGTTAAAAGTATTGATTATGTTTCATACTGACTTACAGAAAGTGTAATAGAAAATGTATGTTGAGCTACAATAGTTTACATTTACAGTTGTAAGAGATATATGTTTCCTGTTGAATTTTCCTCCCTGTGTTATATCCCTATCATTGATCTACTTACTGGGCTGTGAACTCATGATTTCACGTAATATTTTCAGGTAGGGAACAGGATTCCTAGATTGAGATGCAAGAAGCGGAGGTGGTGTAACTGAGAAGATGATGATGAGCATGGCACACATTGTCCGGGACATCTATGATACAGGGTTTCCAGTTTGAGGGGAGTTGATTTTGATGTTCAATTTTTCTTTAGGTTGAGAGGGTAAAGTGTGTAGTTGAGACTGCTAAACTGAATGGAATAAAATAAACTCTGTGCCGGGTGTTCCGATCTTGTGTATAATGGGTAATATTGATGTGTGACTGGGGATTAAGTATATGCATACTGGGTTAGGTCTTTTCAGCTAGATTAGTGGAAAAAGGCTATCGTCAAAGACAAGGTGTTGACTATAACGAAACCTTTTCACCAGTAGCTATGCTTAAATCCATTCGGATACTCCTAGATATAGCGCCTCATTTTGATTATCAGATATGGCAGATGGATATGAAAATAGCTTTCCTTAACGAAAACCTATCTGAGGAGGTATATATGATACAACCTGAGAGTTTCACATCCATTGACAAGAACAAAGTATGCAAGCTTCAACGATCCATTTATGTATTGAAGAAAGCATCCAGGAGTTAGAATATCCATTTTGATGAGGTAATCAAATAGTTTGATTTCTCACAAAATCCTGAGGAACCCTGTGTGTATAAGAAGGTAAGTGGGAGTACGGTCATGTTCCTAGTATTGTATGTCAATGACATATTAATCATATGAAATGATATTCCTGTTTTGTAAACAGTCAAGGTCTAATTGTCCAAAATGTTCTCCATGAAAGATATGGGAGAAGCAACCTATATTTTGGGGATTAAGATCTATAGAGATAGATCGAATCGGTTGCTTTGTCTTTCGTAGTCTACATATATAAAGTACTAAAACAGTTTAGCATGGATGAATCCAAGAGAGGTTTCATTCCCATGTGGCATGGGATTCACCTTTTGAAGTATATATGCCTGTGCACTAAAGATGAGAGGATTCGCATGAGTCAGATCCCATATGCGTCAGCTATAGGATCGATCATGTATGTTATGTTATGTATGAGGCTCGATGTATCATACGCTTTCAGCGTTATCCTTAAGTACTTGAGAAGGACTAAGGATTTGTTCTTTATAGAGAAGGTGATATGGTAGTGAGCGAGTATGCTGACATCAGCTTCCAGACATATAAGGATGATTCTAAATCTCGGTCTAGATACATATTCATCTTGACTGGAGGTGCGGTGAGTTGAAAAAGTTTCAAACAAGACATCATTGTTGATTCTACTACGGAGGCAGAGTACATTGCAGCTTCTGAAGTAGCAAAGGAGGCAATTTGGATCAAGAAGTTCATTACTGAACTTGGTGTTGTTTTGAGCATTGTTGAAGCATTACTGATTTACTACGACAACAATGGCGCCATTGCACAGGCAAAGGAACCACGGTCTCATCAGCGATCCAAGCACATACTACGTCGTTACCATTTGATCAGAGAGATCATAGGTAGAAAAGATATACAAATAGAGAAAACTCCCACTGATAGAAATATAGCAAATCCCTTGACAAAGCCTCTTCCCCAAGAAAAGTTCGAGAGGCATATAGAGGCCTATGGTATTAGATACCAAGGCGACTAGTTGTAGGCCAAGTGGGAGTTTGATGTAATTGAGAGGTGTCCTAAGGAAATTTCCTTAGAAGTTATTAATAAAATTCACTATTTAAGTATACATTATCTATGTATTTGATTGGATCTTAAACTCATATACTAAAGTCCACAATACGATGCATAGCATGAGAAAAATTATGATTGGATCACAATTAGCGGGTACCTCATCATGTGTAAATATGCAAATATTGAAACTATCCCTAGTTGATGAATTGATAAGATTAGACATCATCAATTCTATGAAACTAGCACATGTTAGAGCATTGTTGAAGCAAAGGAGGCAATATGGATCAAGAAGTTCATTACTGAACTTGGTGTTGTTTTGAGCATTGTTGAAGCATTACTGATTTACTGCGACAACAATGGCGTCATTGCACAGGCGAAGGAACCATAGTCTCATCAGCGATCCAAGCACATACTACGTCGTTACCATCTGATCAGAGAGATCATAGGTAGAAAAGACATACAAATAGAGAAAACTCCCACTAATAGAAATCTAGCAAATCCCTTGACAAAGCCTCTTCCCCAAGAAAAGTTCGAGAGGCATATAGAGGCCTATGGTATTAGATACCAAGGCGACTTGTTGTAGGCCAAGTGAGAGTTTGATGTAATTGAGAGGTGTCCTAAGGAAATTTCCTTAGAAGTTATTAATAAAATTCACTATTTAAGTATACATTATCTATGTATTTGATTGGATCTTAAACTCATATACTAAAGTCCACAATATGATGCATAGTATGAGAAAAATTGTGATTGGATCACAATTAGTGGGTACCTCATCATGTGTAAATATACAAATATTGAAACTATCTCTAGTTGATGAATTTATAAGATTGGACATCATCAATTCTATGAAACTAGCACATGTTATGCTTCTTGGTTTATCCAAGCATTCGGTACTCACTGAATGGAAGCATAGGAATGCTGAGAGTGAACATGTGGATGCTAGTTATGGTAACTAGTTCATTGGAGTGACCTGCTATGCGACTTCATATGATTCTATATGTCATTGAAGATCTCATTGCAACTCGAGTGCAAGCTTCCTTAGACTTGAGGTATTCAAGTCACCTTGATCATGGCGTCTTATACTTTGACTTCTTTGCAGCCATCTCCATAGGAGGTGTAACTCCAGGATGATTGGGTATTAGCCAAAGTGATCGAAGGTGTTTGAATAGCCCACAGAGGATTTAGCACTCCTGATAAAGGAGATGTATACCCTAGGTCTCTTGTCAGGATTGTTATTCAGAAGTCTCTAGCTAGAGAAAACATGTTAAGAAGATGGTCTTCTTGGGAACATGTAGGAGTAACTTGAATCAACAGAATAAGGAAACTAACTTAGGATAGGTGTGACATAGTCAGTCTAGTGGGGATGAACACAGACCATATCCTGAACCAAGTAGGTATAGGATGAGTGAATGGAACAAGGCACAAACAACTATAGTTGTTAAAGGGTTCAAAAATATTCTGGAGTCGATTTAAACTTTCCGGTCAATTGGGGTCATGATGCACTGCTAGGTGCCACCCATGATCTATTCATAATTAAGGGGTTAATTATAAATGACCAACATAACAGAGAACCTATTGGGTCACACACACTACAGGTGATCTCGAGATGTAAAATAAGTTTGAGAATGAGATTCTCGATGAGAGAGGATATATCTGGTTGGACCAGGCCAAGAGGGTGCGAAACGGAGGTTATGGAACCTCCTATGGCCTTGTTCGACTTAGCACGACCATATCGCACCTAAACGAACTCAAACGGACCATACAGAGCCTCACACAACCGTGCCTAACCAGGCACGAGTCATGCCTAGCTCTGGTAAAAAACGAACAAAGCTTGGGTTGTGCCCAGAAGGACACACAGCTGCCCATGTGTCCTGGCATGACCATGCCTTTTGGCATGGCTGGCCGTGTGTAAGACACACGGTTGTGTCACGACTCGATCATTTTTGGAGATTTCTCTTATGAAAATTTCCTGGGTTGTTCTTACCTTAATTATGGGATAGTTATGGTAAGATAGATTTCGTTTAAGCCTTCTAAGATGACCTAATCAAGAGATCTATAAATAGTCCCTTGATAATCTTTGGAGGTGTGGTTCTAATCTCTTAGGTTTTCTTCCTTGGTAGTCATCTTCCTCTCTCTTCTTCTCTTGTCTCCATCAGTTATCTAGCACCAATCAGAGACAAAGGCTTACTGCTCTAGGAAGTGTCTCAAGTGACCCCAGTGTGGATATTGATAGAGGCAAGGCTCGTTGGACTTTCTTGTTATTTCGATAGATTCGAAAGAATATCGATGGTATAACTTCTCCTTGTCCTTTTGTGTGTTTACATGTGATTATGTCAAAACAAGTATTCCTAGCCCTTAGGGGATATCTAGGATGTAATAAAAATTATTTTATGCGATTTATTCTGCTGCGCATTATCCTAGAATCTCCAACACTCTTTATCTCTCCCAGAGGTAGAGGGTTCTTCTTCTTCCTCCGACATGGAAGGTCTAATCTCCTCCCCCTCATTCCTTGAAGTGGAGGCTTCCATGACTTCCACCTCGTCTTCTCCGGATGTTGATTCCCTCTCAACCTCCGAATCCTCAGGCTCTCTAGAGGATGAGCATTCCTCTTCTTCAGGCTCCTTCTCTACTTGAGTCGATGATGGATCTTCATGATATTTTGTCAATTTGCTCCATAGCTCTTTGGCATTCTTATGATCACCTAATATACACAAAATATCATTAGGGATTGCATCAACTAAATTTTTGTTATCCTTTCATTTATCTTAAAGGCTTGAGCTTGCTCTTCGGTCCATCTCTTCATCTTGAGATATCCTCCCTTCGGAAATTCAAATCCATCCATCAAGAATAACCATTGTTCGATGTCCATCACGAGGAAGTTCTCCATTCTTGCCTTCCATTGGTTGAAGCAACCAAATCCATAAAGTTCATATGGCGGTGGAGTGTAGATGTCATGTCCAAGTCCTTGTTTTGGCAACACCATCCTCCTCTTCAACCTCTAGCGCTTTTGCTCTCTCGGCGATCAGTCAGGTGAAGAGCGACCTGCTCTGATATCAATGGTAAAGACCGATATGTCCGTGTTAGGGGTGAATAACGATTCTCAATTTTACATTTGATTCGTGTTTTATTGTGTCATTGCTCGTCTACACTAATGTTAGTGCACAACGGATTCGAAATACAAAATACAAACAAGAACACCAACACAATCACAACACAAGATATACATGGTTCGGAACTTAAGTTCCTACTCCACGGTGAGCTAGTGTCCATACCACTATACGCTTCTCTCCTTCTCGACAATACGCCGGAGGTGGAGAAACCCCTTACACAAGTGTACAACAAGAAAATACAAGATACAAGATAAATAACAAATGCAAACAAAAGAATGCATTACAAGAGACCTTGAGATTGCTTGTAGACTTGGTCGCTTTGGAATGGCTTTTGAAGATCAGGAACACAGCAGTGATTCCTCTTCAAACTTCCCAAGAACCGAGAGACTTCAATCTCCCCTTCGAGCTCTATTTAAAGCACGCGTCGAGTTGGATTTCTGCCTAACAATCGACTCCCCTTCTAATCGTTGTCTCACAATGAACTTATCCACGTCAGATCTAGGGCACACCAGTCGACTTCCCATAGTCGTCAATCGACTGCCCTTACTCAGCAGTCGACTACAAACCCTTCTGTGCTCGTGCCATTTATAACTAGTATACTGCCCATACTGGCAGTCAACTGCTCACCCTTAGTCAACTGCCCAATTAACTCTCGAGCTTTCTATGCTCGTGTCCACAAGCACCAGTCAAGGTGCTAGTCGAGTGGTCCAATTAAGGCACCACCTAGACTAGAACCTAGTCGAGGCGTTGGTCGAGTGCCCCTTGCTTCTGTTTGCCTACAAACGAAGCCCAGTCGATTGGAACAAATTGGCAGTCAACTGTTATACCTCAACACTGAGGTTTAACACTCAAAGTATGATCCCTTCATACTTGATACTCACCCTTATCCTAGACCTAAGGCTTCAGCCCACTTCCATCAGCCTCAAGCCTCTCGGATTCCTCGAGTCTGTGACTCTTCATCCTTGCGCTAGCCTTCAAGTGCCTCCATCGACTATGTCATGCTAACCGGGTTTCTTGCCAAGGTTCATTTGGACTTATGTCACCAAGACTCCATGCTTGGACTTTATGCTGCCAAACATTGGACTTATGCTGCTAAGACTATATGCTTAGCCTTTACGCTGCCAATATCACACCCTTGGACTTTCCAATTGCCAAGCATCCATACTTGGACATTCATTGTCAAAGTTCACTTGGGCATTAGGCTGCCAAGACTACACACTTGGACTTATGTCGTTAAGACTATACCTTTGGACTTTCCTTGGTAAGTACCCATGACTTGAACTTTCCATTTGCCAAGACTCATGCTTGGACTTTTTATTGCCAAGATCATTCTTGGACTTTCCAATTCTCAAGTACCCATGACTTAGACTTTCACATCACAAGTGTCCATTGTTAGTGTCTACCCTTAATGTCAATCATGAGATGATTGATTAGGAATCATATGTATCATATTTCATTAATAACAGGCAAAGATTGATTATTATATTTACTTTATACGTGTGCCAACTAAATAAATATAATAATGCCCTTGAATAGTAAGTTATAATCTACAGTATATCAATTTGTAGAATTGATTATGAGAAGTTGTAGAGAACACTATACTTAAACATTCATAGTCAAGTATTGTATTAATAGACAAAAGGATATATTGATACATTGAGACTAGCATGTAGGTCAATGGATGACTTGATCTCACAAGTCATGGATATGTGATATCACATTGATACATGGGTATATATATTGGAGAATATATATACTGAATTGACCTACCATGAGAAAGTGTCATGGATCATTATATGAGTGTCATATATTTTCTCATGTGACTATTGGTATGAATAGTCCTTAGACCTGAAGTCACTATGATTCCCTACATAAGGAGTTATGTACTTTGGTATCGTCTAACGTCACCCATAATAGGGTGCACTATAACAGCAATTACTGGGTATGTAACGAATTATGCAGAGGGATGTGAGTGATGTAGATGAGATCTATCCCTCCCATATAACAGGAGTGATATCTTTGGCCTCTTGATAGAGTATGACCATGAAATGCATGGTCATGCTCAAATGAGTCAATATGAGATATTGAGCTCATTTGTTTGAGTGAGTCTACTTGGGGATCAAGAAACATAAAGATCGATAAGGGGATGACACGGTCTATGCCTCATTGATCGATCTAAGATATCAAGGATAGAAGGACACCGTCATACATTATAATAGTCACAGAAAGGTTGTCGGATCTCGACTTTCTTGTAACTTGGATAGCAATGATGTATTGTTTATGCGTCTAAAAGGGGGTTTTAGACACATTGCCAATGTTACAAGAGTCTATTGGGCAACACACAAATGACATTCTGTTTTAGAGATGGTTTCTTTTAGTTTGGCTAAAAGAACAATTGAGCATATGGCCAAGACTTGAGTTAGACTCAAGCTGGTTGAACTTGAGTTAGACTCAAGTTAAACCATGGAAGATGATTCATCATGCAGAAAATCCAAGGGTCATCTATCACTTTGCATGATTAATGTGATTAATAATGCAAGAGAATACCAAGGGCCTTGGTATTCATGATGAGGAGATGAGAGGTTTTATTCATTGATGAAATGGAATACCAAGGGTCATGGTATTGATTGGGAGATAATGGAGTTGATGGCTTGGGGGTTTTTATATGCTTTCAACATGAAAGATTTATGTGGACCTTTTGTGTGTTGGACGTGCAAGCTAAGAAGCCTTCTCCTTCTTCTCTTTCTTTCTTCCAAGTGTTTTTGGCGTTTTGCTAGGGTTGCTAGCACAACGTAACTCCAAAACTGCTAAGTGTCAGTGTAGATACCATAGAGATACGGTTGTCCTTACCGTATTGAGATCTGGTAGAGCTTGGATTTGCGAGATTGCGAAGGGCTCACATCGAAGGTATACTTCTCCTTCTAGATAAGATCTAGACAAAGTAGGTTAATCGAAATGATTTATACGTATTGCATGGATTTCTGAAGGGATCCGATTTATATTCGTTTTCACTGTGGTTGTGCAAAGTATTCGCTCGCGATATTGTGAATGTCACGATCCAGATTTTTTCCCTACACGCATGACTTAAACTTTACGATTGTCAAGACTCATGCTTGGACTTTTTATGCCAAGTACCCAAGACTTGGACTTCTCTCGAGTCCTACTCGATCTAGGTCAATCTTGACCTGAGGTCGATTGCTTCAACAATCTTCCCATAAAGTTATCTCCTCATATGGTCAAACCTATGTCAACCATATGATCAACCCATTATCAAATAATGGTCAAATCCATTGTCAAACATCAAAACACTACTCGAGTCTAGTTAATCGTGACCTGGGTCGATTGCACCAATAATTTATGTTTAAAGTGGTTCGCTATAAACACATTAGTACTGATTATACGCATAATATATCAGTCCAAAGGAAAATATGTTAAATGACTGATTATAGAAATGGTGAAGTGTGGTTATCATTGATATAATCAAAACTAGCTCATATTTAATTATCAATCATGCATATATTGTGTCAGCCAAAAGGAAAGCATATTGTGTGATTGATTATAGTGGTTTGAGTTAGGATTAGAGAGTACCGCTAACAAGTTACAATTTAATCTAAAAATTAATTATAATATTGTATTGGGTATCTCATAAAGGGACTCATTGTAAGTGCATATATTTTAATATTACTTTATATGCATGTTTATGATTATTAATGTGAGTATTTATTTTGTTCTTTATTTTATCTTATAGCACAAATGATATCTTCCAATAAAAATAACATTCCAATGACTTTAGTTTTAGAAACCATTGAATATGAAATGATCATTAGGAGTAAGGGTACTAAAACTGCAGTATATGATAATGAAATTCTCAGCTTGGTTAATTCAGAAGTCAATATTATCACTGTACCTACTGACACTTGGTGGATAGATCGACACTCCTACTACCGCTCATATCAGTATCACTGAGTATGGTTATCTTAGTAGCCTATTGTCTATTGATGGTGAAAGATACATCTATACTGGCAATAACAAGAAGACTAGAGTGTTTGCTATAGGTGGTTTTCAACTTTGTCTAGGGACCAATGTATTTTTGGATTTGGAGAATGCGTTTGTTGTTCCATCCTTTAGGAGGAACTTAATTTCTATTTCTTCTTTGGACAAATCAGGATATACTTATTCATTTAGAAATGAAATATTTAGTAATTTTTAATATTCAATACTTATTGATACAGGCTCCCTAGTTGATAAGCTATATAAGTTAAATACTATAGTTCTCATGGACAACGTAATAATGCATAGTATAGGTATGAAGCGTAATTTGACTAACGAGAATTCATTCATATTGTGGCATAAACATTTAGAATATATATCCAAACAACTCCTAGAAAGGTTAATGTCATAAGAAATTCTTCATTCCCTTGACAAGACATACTTTGATGTCTGCATAGAGTATGTCAAAGGAAAAATTACTAATAAAAGGAATAAAGGTGCAAGTTGGTATAGTAACACTTTAGAATTGATACATATAGACATATGTGGACTATTCCCTAAGGCATCTTGGAATGGATAAACATATTTTATTAATTTTATTGATGACTACTCTCGATATGCTTATTTATATCTTTTATATGAGAAGTCAGAGTCCTCAGACATGTTCAAGATCTTCAAAGTCGAAGTTGAAAATCAATTAGATAAGAATATCAAAGTTATTAGATTCGATCATAGAGGTGAATATTATGGTGGTTATGATGGATCTGATGAACATTGTACATGACCTTTTGCAAATTATCTTTCTAAGTGTGGGATTGTGACTCAATACACTATGTCTCATACTCCTTATTAGAATGGTATAGTTGAGTAAAGGAACCAAATCCTAAAAGACATTGTGAGAAGTATGATATCTTTTACTTCTCTATCGGACTCCTTGTGGGGTGAAACACTCAAGATTGTAGTTTACTTACTCAATAAAACAGTGAGTAAAATCTCATATGAGCTATGGAAGAGTAAGAAGCTTAGCATTAGGCATTTACACATTTGGGATTATCTTTCTAAGGCTAGGCCTTACAGGCCTAATGAAAGGAAATTAGACTCAAAGATGATTAATTGTCATTTTGTATGGTATTTTGAAAGGTCAAGGAGCTTTAAGTTTTATGGCCCCATAAATAGGTCATTTTTTTAAACAAAAAATGTCAAGTTCATTGAGGACAATGGGAACACTAAATTCTGAGATATACCTTTTGAGAAGGATAGCACTGGTCATCCTACTTTAGTTGCTACAGGTGTAACCAGTAGTGGTATGATATCTGTTGGGAGTATGGGGAATACAATCAAAGTCTCATATTGGTAAGACATTGAAAAGATCATGTTCTTATAAGATAAAAAGATATCTCCATTGGAATGAAGCCTTTTGGGTAAAACTCAAAAATAAAACCATGAGGGCTTAGGCCCAAACTAGGCATGCTTATCAGTTCCTCAGCTCCGGTTTCAGTTCGGTTCTAGCCGATTTCGGATCCATCGATGTTGGAATTAGTCCGAATCGGTTCCGGTTCCGAACGATTCAATCGATTAAAGCGGTTTGGATCGATTCAGCGATTAGGACCACCTTCCTCGAACTTGAGCTTCCAAATTCATCTAACGTGTTGGTGATCCTATTCTTTTTTTCTATCGTAAAATAATCTTGTAGAGATGTTAGCATGCTAAGAATTTTCATCTTTAAATTAGCAACCGAAACTAGATCCAAATCGGAACCAGAACTGGTTCTGAAACGGTTCCAAACCAGTTCCGAATCGGTTTCGAAATCGATTGGAATCGAACCGGACCAGAATCGAAACGGTTCCGGTTCGGTTCCGGAACTGCTTCATCTGAATTGGTTCTGGTTTCAAATTTAACAGATTAGTTCCAACTCGGTCCAGAATCGAACCAATCCGTTAAGCATGCCTAGCCTAACTGGACAATATCATATCATCATGGAGATATGTCAATCTTATAGGCACTAACAATTGGTATCAGTCATAGTCTATATCAAGCCATGAACCTCGAACGAAGGAAGTGGAGCTCCCATATCTAGATCAAGAGAACCATATACGGCGGAAATCGGTTGGTTGGGTTGGGAGGACGAACAAGCGGCGGGGAAGTCGATTGGGCGAAGAAGGAAAAGCGGCAAGAAGCCCAGCTAGATCAGGAGGACCTGACACTTGACAATATGTCTTGGTGGGTTGAGGATCGGACATCAAGTAGAGGAAGTCCTTCGAGGACGGATATGCTTGAGGGGGGCTCAATGCGGTCCTTCGTTTGAGGGGGGATTGTTGGGAGTATGGAGAATACAATCAAAGTCCCACATTGATAAGACATGGAAAAAATCATGTGATTATAAGATAAAAAAAATAACTCATTGAAATGAGGCCTTTTGAGTAAAACTAAAAAATAAAACCATGAGTGCTTAGGCCCAAACTAGACAATATTATGTCATTGTGGAGATATATGAATTTTATAGGCACTAACAATATTCATACCCTATTTTGTTGGTATTGCACATCCAGTGGGAGTAGTACTTTATGATATTCATATTTCCTTCTCTATGCAAGTAGAGGAACCATCTGTTCAGGTTAAGGCACACCCTCTTATGGTGTTCCTCAAGAATCTCAAGTGCCTCTAATGCAATCCACTGGGGAAAGAAGATCTATAGTTTCACGTGATTATATTTATCTTCAAGAGCATGAGTTTGACATTGGGTTGGAAGATGTTCTTTCATCTTTTCAGGAAGTCAAATATTGCTCTAATTTTGACAAATGGATTAAAGCCATAAAGGATGAGATGAAGTCCATGGCAGATAATGGTGCATATGTTGGTGCAATCGACCTCAGATCAATATTGATCAAACTTGAGTGGGACTCGAGTAGTGTTTTGATGTTCGATAATATGCTTAACAATGTGTATGGTCATATGACTAATGGATGGTTTGAGACATTTAATGTTATATGAGGGAGATTGTTAGGAGGTGATTGTTGGAGCAATCAACCTCAGGTCAAGGTTGACCAAGCTCGAGTAAGGCTCGAGTGAGAAAAGTCCAAGTATAGATACTTGGCAATGGAGAAGTCCAAGAAGGTGTTAGTGTAATCGACCTAGGTCACGATTGACCAAACTCGAGTGAGACTCAAGTAGGGTTTTGATGAGTTGACAATGGGTTTGACCATTGTTTGACAATATGAGTTTGATCATATGTTGACCATATGACAAGTGGATGATTGGGATATCCAAGGTCATATATGAGAGATTGTGAGGAGACTATCGTTGGAACAATCGACCTCTAGGTCAAGGTTGACCTAGCTCGAGTGAGATTCGAGTGGAAGTTCAACTTTGAAAACTTGGCAAGGAAAGTTCAAGATTGGATTATCGGCAATGGAGAAGTCCAAGTATGGATACTTGACAAGGAAAATTCCAAGGGTAGTATTGGCCAAGTAAATCCAAGTATGTAGTCTTGACGGTGAAAGTCCAAATATGGATATTTGGCAAAGGAGAGTCTAAGGGTATAGTCTTGATCACGTAAGTCCAAGTGCATAATCTTGGCGGTGAAAGTCCAAGCATTGAGGTTTGGCAATGGAGAAGTCCTGGAGGCGTGACCTCTTGGAAAAGGAGACCCGGTTAGCATGACATAGCCGATGAAAGCACCTAAAGGATAACGCGAAGGGTGAAGGAATTGTGGAGAACTCGAATGGACTCTGAGGGCATGAGGTTGATGGAGGTGGCTAGAAGGCTTAGGTATAGGCTAAGGGTACCCAAAGGCATGACATAGCCGATGGAAACACATGAAAGCTAGCGCAAAGAGTGAACGAGTCGTAGAGGACTCTGATGGATCCTGAGGGTGTGAGACTGATGAAGGTGGCTAGGAGGCTTAAGTCTAGGTCAAGGGTGGTTTATCAAGTATGAAAAAATCATACTTGGGTTAAACCTCATGATTGAGGTTTATCAGTCCATTGGGGCTTTGGACGAGTCGACTGGTTGAGTATTCAACACTCGAGAGGCCTAGTTGACTCGATCAGTCGATTGAGATTATGACTCGACCGATCAGTAGTAGTCGATCGCTATTGTGACTTTGGCGATCAACTAGTGTGTTTTACTACCGATCGGTGATCGCGACAATCAATCACAATGATGGATCAATGATAGTAGTGGACACGGCGCGAAGCTCGATAATTGACTAGATACGATCGAGAGACCTTGATCAGCTGATGGTAATGATCCAAGCTTTCGGTATTCGTTAGGTGAAAGTCAATGTGGATTAATCTATTGTGAGACAATGGACAAGCGGATAGTCGACTGGTGTCTTTTAACAATCGACTGCCAAGTAAAAAATTAGTCTGTATTAAACCCTTAAATAATGCAAGTTACAGGAAAAGAAAAGATAGTCGGTTCTAGATTTGAAGGAAAGTGTTACTTAATTCTAGGTTTTTAAAGTCATTCAAAACAACAGAAAAAATCAAGCGTGGATGAAAATTTTGAGAGTTTGAGTTGAGTAGAGAGCTACATGGGATTTTGTCGTTATACACGTAAATGATGACCTCAAATAGAGTGACATGGACTTAACCTACGGATTTAGAGTAAGATCGAGTGGTATCATGTCAAAAGTTTAGTTTACTTTTGAAATCTGGAAATATTTTTTATATATATCATATGAAAATTTTTAGCTTTCACCGTACTTGAAAATAAGTTTTTGTTAAAAAAAAAAAAAGATCGACCATGTAATTTTTAGTTTCAATATTTTTAATTAAAATTAAAACTAAAATATTTATAAAAAAAACTTGCGGAAGCAAACATGTTAAATTCGTGAAAAGCTTTTATTTTTAACTTACAGTTTTTAAAGAATAAAAATATAAAAAATGTCTTTAAAAACCCATGTTGTTTTAGAAAATAAATTAAAATTTAAAGAGTTAATAATTTATATTTAATACGCATATTTTATTTTATTTATTTTTTATAGTAACACGGGGTATTCAAGTCTTTCGATTTGATTATTTTTGAAGATAATCGATCTGGCCCTATAAATATCTAACAAAGGCGCTAAATAATTTTTAGATGAGATATGCATCATCAACTACCAGAATAAATCAGAAAAATATTCACGACTCAGCAACGTAACTAAGTCCGATAATGTAATCGTGTTGTCTCTGTAAGATACGTTCGACGTCGAAAATATATTTCATCTAAAAATATAAACTTTCGATCCACATCTGATTCAAGATCGTTTATTTAAATTTTTTTAAAATTCAAAATAGAATTTATTATAATAGAAGTCAGGTTAGTTTGTGAGATATCGCTTAATTTTAAATTAAATGCGAAAGGATGAGCGAGAAAGTCCATTTGGCTTATTCAACGTAGTAATTGGATTGGTTTTCGGCTATCTTAATCCCTTCTTTTGAATCTTCTAATGCCGAAAACAAAACCCTATCAAGATCCAATTCCCAACCGATCGAATTTAAATTTAAATTTAAACATGGATATTGTTTTAAGTTCTAATTATTAAAAAACCCCAATGATTATTATTTTCTCATGTAATTCTCCTCCGCTACTGCTGCTTCCGTTTCTAGGGCTTCAATTTCCTTGCGTCGAAGAGCTTCGACAGACCTTCAGATTTGCTGCATCATTTCAGATTCTCTGTCCGTTTCTCCGAAGCTCGAAATCTTGCTATGTACATATTCATGGTTCTTTTCAATATATTTTTTTTTTACTTGCCCATTTCTTCCACTTGAGCATGTTTCTATCTTCCATGACGTTGCATGCGGTCTTCAATACTACATGCAGATTTTCTGTTCGATAGATATTAGACTTTCCTTGATGTTAAACTTCAATATTTCCCCACACGCTTTATGAATTTGTTTCCGAGGAATCTATGTTTGTTATCATTCTTCCTCACCTACTCGTTTGTTTATGCGATTAGATTGATTTCATGGAAGCATAATCTGTTGGAGTATGGAGAATACAATCAAAGTTCCATATTTGTAAAAATATGGAAAAAGATCATGTGCTTATAAGATCAAAAAGATATCTCAATTGATATGAGGTCTTTTGGGTGAAGCCCAAAAACAAAACCATGAGGGCTTAGATCCAAAGTGGACAATATCATACCATAGTGGAGATATATACGGGATCTTATAAACATTTATAATTGGTATCAGAGCCTTGGCTTTGTTTCATCATTTTTTTTTTTAGCGTGATTTGTGATTTGTGTTTTTTTTTTTCATTCGCTGGAATATGAGCGATTTCGTTCTGACGAGGATAAAAAAAAAATCACAAATTATATGAGCGATTTCGTTCTGATGAGGATAAAAAAAAATAAAAAAAAATAACAAATTATATGAGCGATTTCATTCTTATGAGGTTAAAATAAAAAATCACAAATTAGGTGGTTTTTTTGCGTTCACTGGAATTTTTTTTTTTTTGTGGATTTTGTATATCATCATATAATTATGTATGATAAACTTTCAAAAAAAAAAATTTGATTGTAATAATTAATTGGGTAAAAGCTAATTAATTGTTATATGGTATCACTCGATTTATAAGTCTATTTTTAAAATTATTAAGGTGGATAAAGAAATTATCTGTTCGATTGAAATATCTAGAATTTTCTTGGGTCTACCTACACAACGTGCTACTAAATTGAACTATTGTGTCGGCCCAAAGGAAGGCACATTAGGTAGATTTAGTGTATTTTGTACTGGTAGACGTATATTTATGCTAAAAGTAATCGGCCCAAAGGAAGGTTATTTTTATGCTAGATATATATTCAAGATAGCTTACAACTGTTGAACCAAATTTGTTTTTGTTCTGATCATGCACAAAATATATAGGCCCAAAAGAAGATATATTGTGTGGCAGATTAAAGTTGTTGTATGCTATGAACCAAAATATATAACTCATATAAAGTTTTATATTATGCGCACAATGGGTCAGCCCAAAGGAAGGCACATTGTGTGGCCAATTAAAGTTTGAGTTATATTAGAGAGTACCACTAACAAATTATATTTTAGTCTATAGATTAAAATAAAATGTTGTATTTGGTATCTCATAAGGAGCCCATTCATATGCATTTAAAATTTTGTTTTATTTGCATAATTTTATTATATATATTTACATGTTCTTGGCTTTAGTTAAATCGTGAGCTTAAATAAATTTTTTCTCTTTTAAATTTCAGTGCAATCTATAACTGCCAGCATTAATAACATCCCAACATTAACTGGTTCGAATTTTGCTGAATGGAAAGAATACATAATTGTAGTCTTAGGCTGCATGGACTTAGACTATGCATTGAGAAATGATCGTCCCGCACCTTTGACTAGTGCTAGCACTATAGAGCAGAGGGTTGAATTTCAACTGTGGGAGAAATCAAATCGCATGAGTCTAAGCATCATGAAGCTTTCCATACCGACACAGATAAAGGGCTCAATCACAGAGAAAGAAGATGTTAGGAGTTTCCTTAACCAGCTGGCGGACCGATTCACCTCAAATGAAAAGGTTGAGACTACCACACTTCTTACGAATTTGGTAACCATCTTGATCTGATGGTAGCGAAACATAAGGGAGTACATTATGAAAATGTCCAATATAGCGACAAGTCTGAAAGCACTAAAACTCGATATGTCTGAGAGTATGTTAGTGCATTTTGTCTTGATATCTCTGCCTGCACGATTCACTCTTTTTAAGATATCTTATAATACTCAAAAGGAAAAGTAGACATTGAATGAGCTTATTGCTCAATGCGTGCAAGAGGAGGGGAGACTGAAGATTGAGACATCTGAAAGTTCTCACTTAGCATCTGGTTCTCAAAGTATGAGCAAGAAGCGAAAGAGGATCAATAACAAAGGAAAAGGAAAACAAACTGCAGATTCGGGAGGCAATGGCCATAAGGAGCACAAGAAGCAGGATAAGGAATCCACTTGTTTCTTTTGCAAGAAGAAAGGTCATATGAAGAAAGACTGCCTCAAGTACGCCAACTGGCGTGTTAAGAAGGGTAAATTTCTCAACTTTGTTAGTTCAGAAGTCAATTTAGCTATTGTACCCACTGACACTTGGTGGATAGATACTGGTGCTACTACTCACATAAGTGTCACTATGCAGGGTTGTCTCAAGAGCCGACTTCCGCTTGATGGTGAAAGATACATCTATACGGGGAATGGGAAGAAGGTTGTAGTCGAGTCTATTGGTGTTTTTAGGCTTCATTTAGGAACTAATGTCTATTTGGATTTAGAGAATACATTCATTGTACCGTCCTTCAGACGGAACTTAATTTCAATTTCTTGTTTGGACAAATCAGGTTATTCTTGTTCATTTGGAAATGGAATGTTTAGTATTTTTTATAATTCAATTTTGATTGGCAATGGTTCCTTGGTTGATAAGCTTTATAAATTGAATACCTTTACTCCTACGATTGACAATGTAATAATGCATAGTATAGGTACGAAACGTAAATTGGCCAACGAGAATTCTTCTATGTTGTGGCATAGGCGTTTAGGACATATATTCAAACAACGCCTAGAAAGGTTAATGTCACATGAAATTCTTGATTCTCTTGATATGTCAGACTTTGATGTCTGCATAGAGTGTATTAAGGGGAAGATAACTAACAAAAGGAACAAAAGGACTAGCCGTTGTAGTGACGTTTTAGAGCTAATACATACGGACATTTGTGGACCATTCCCTAAGGCATCTTGGAATGGACACACATATTTTATTAGCTTCATAGACGACTATTCCAGATTTGGCTATTTGTACCTTATTCATGAGAAGTCGCAATCTTTGGACATGTTTAAAATTTTCAAAGCCGAAGTTGAACTTCAACTAGGTAAGAAAATTAAAGTCGTCCGATCCGACCGTGGAAGAGAATATTACGGTCGATATGATGGATCAGGTGAACAACATCCAGGACCTTTTGCAAATTACCTTGCTGAGTGTGAGATTGTGCCTCAGTATACCATGCCTGGTACACCCAGTCAGAATGGTGTCGCTGAGCGTCGTAATCGAACCCTAAAAGATATTGTGAGAAGTATGATGGCTTTCACTTCTCTACCAGAGTCTTTGTGGGGTGAGGCACTCAAGACTGCAGTCTATCTACTCAATAGAGTACCTAGTAAGACAGTAACTAAGACCCCATTCAAGATGTGGATGGATAGGAAGCCTAGCATTAGGCATTTACATGTCTGGGGTTGTCCAGCTGAGGCTAGGCCTTACAAGCCTAATGAAAAGAAACTAGACTCAAGAACTGTTAGCTGCAATTTTGTAGGTTACTCTGAGAGATCAAAGAGGTATAAATTTTATGATCCCTCTAATAGATCCTTCTTTGAAACGGAAAATGCCAAATTTATTGAGGACAGTAGGAGCGATAAAATCAGGGAGGTATCTTTTGAGGAAAGCATTGACGATCCTCTTATAGTCACTACTAGTGCGATCAGTAGTGGTATGGTTACCATACCACACATTATGGATATTGCACATCCAGTGAGCATAGTGAACCAAGATATTCCCATAACAACTCCAATGCAATTGGAGGAGCCTACCGCTGAAATTGAAGTATTGTCTCATATTGATGAGCAAGTACCTCAACCACCTCAAACACAAGTGCCCTTAAGGCGATCCACAAGGGAACGGAGAAGCACGAATTCTCGTGATTATATTTATCTCCAAGAGCATGATTTTGATATAGGATTGGAAAGTGATCCTACATCTTTTCAAGAAGTCAAACAATGCTCTAACCCTGAAAGGTGGATTAAAGTCATGCAAGAAGAGTTGAAATCCATGGCAGACAATGACGTTTGGGAGCTTGTCGAATTGTCTGAAGGTTCGAAACCCGTTGGTTGTAAATGGATATTTAAAACCAAGCGGGATTCAAAGGGCAATATCGAAAAATATAAGGCTCGTCTTGTTGCCAAGGGATTCACTCAGAAGGAAAACATTGATTATAAGGAGACTTTCTCACTTGTATCGACGAAAGACTCCCTAAGGGTAATCATGACACTTGTATCTCATTTTGATTTGGAGCTACATCAAATGGACGTAAAGACTGCATTCCTCAATGGAGACATAGAGGAGTCTATATATATGGTGCAACCGGAGAACTTTGAGTCCTCAGACTCAAAGCACCTAGTATGTAGATTAAAGAAGTCCATTTATGGTTTAAAACAGGCGTCCCGTCAATGGTACCGGAAATTCGATCAAGTGGTTACCTTATTTGGATTTAGAGAAAACCTCGTTGATCAGTGCATATATATCAAGTTCAATGGGAGCAAGTTTGTTATACTTGTTCTGTACGTGGACGATATATTGCTTGCGAGCAATAATAAGAGTCTGCTACATGAAACCAAGTCATTTCTATCTGGTAAATTTGAAATGAAAGATCTTGGTGAATCATCTTTTGTTCTAGGCATTCAGATCTGTCGTGATCGTTCAAGAGACATTCTTGGACTTTCACAACAGGCCTATCTTGAGAAGGTGCTTATAAGGTATGACATACAAAATTGTACACCTGGTGACACGCCTGTGTCAAGAGGTGACAAGTTCAGTTTGCAGCAATGTCCATGATTTGAACTTGAAATAAAGGAGATGGAACAATTCTCATATGCGTCAGCAGTGGGAAGTCTCATGTATGCACAAGTTTGCACTCGACCAGATATAGCATTTATTGTTGCGATGTTAGGCAGATATGTTAATAACCCAGGACCATCACACTGGAAAGCAATTAAAAGAGTGATGCGGTATTTGCAAAGAACTAAAAGACACATGCTCACGTATCGGAGGTCAGATCACCTGGAGGTGATTGGTTATTCAGACTCCGATTTTGCTGGATGCTTAGATAGCAGGAGGTCCATTTCAAGCTATATTTTCATGCTTGCTGGAGGGGCTATATCTTAGAAGAGCGTCAAGAAGACGCTAGTAGCCACTTCTACTATAGAGGCAGAATTGGTAGCATACTATGAAGCATCAAATCACGGGATTTGGCTGTGGAACTTCATCACAGCATTTCACATCGTCGATGGCATTGACAGACCACTGAGGATCTACTGTGATAATAAAGCCGCAGAACTTTATGCCAAGAACAACTGCAGTTCGTCGAAGTCCAAGCACATCGACATCAAGTTTCTAGCGGTTAAAGAAAGAGTTCAAAGTCATCAGATTATGGTAGAGCATATCACCACAGATTCTATGTTGGTCGATCCACTCACCAAAGGCTGGTGCCTAAGGTGTTTCATGCACATGTTGTGGATATGAGAGTTCTTCTTATGGAAGAAGAACTCATCTAGTGGGAGTCTGTATTTATTTTATTGCTCTATGTTAATAAAGACAAACTTTTTTTATTTTGATTATTGTACGTACTTAAGGTTCAAAATATTAATGAAAATTCATATGTTTGTTTGACACTCTGAATACGATATCATGATTTACTGCTGCTGTTTAGCATTTGGTGTTTGTAAATATGATACAGATTCCTTTTGGAATCATAAAGTTTGGATCATAATTTGCTATTGCAGTTTAGCATAAGGTATTTGCAAATATGATCAGACTCTTTTTGAGTCACTTTGGACCAGTTGGAAATTGATATGTACTGATCACATTTCATGTAATTTCCACTCTATACATCCGCATCTTGATCTATGTCGTTAATGACATTAGCATTGTGATTATTGTTGGGGCTTGCTACGATCATATACAGTAGCTATGACCTCTTTAGTCCTATACCAATGAAGTTAATGTACCAGATTGTTTATAGGGGTATCTTGTACCCATAAAGTTTGATATCAACTAAAGTTTTGCTTGTATTTAATATACAACTCACATATAGTCCAAGTGGGAGATTGTTGGATATTATCCCTTTTTGGTGGGCTTATATGTAAGTTGCACATGTAAATACAATCTGAGCCCTTAAAGTGATCTAACTTATGTTTATTGGATTTCGGATTATTGGATGCGGGTTCAATGTTTAGAACTCTTTAGACCAATCTGTTATTATTTATGGGCTGATAACAGATTGGATTTCTATATAAAGGAGAGGTCCCCAAGGGTTTAGGTGATCTATCTTGACCTAGTTTCTTGTTCCCCATTAACAAGAAACTTTACGGCGCCATCAACCCTAAGCTCCTTGGAAGATCCTCCTTCTTTTCGCTGTATCTTCTTCCACGGGGATCAAGCCGACGACAAGGACGATGGCTTTTAAATTAGGTTTCTTGTCATTCAGTTTATTTTATTCTTGTCATTCGATGAAACAATAGATCCATGTTCGCATACATTGTGTTTTTTCTCTTCGAGTTCTTATTTTGTTTCTAGAATTCATACGGTTAAAAGAAAACACAATGTTGTATCATGATCACCTTGACTCATTGCCTATGCTGGAACTCTGTCATTGAACGAGAGTTGGACACAGTTCTAGGCAGTGTTGGAACAAGTCGTAGTTGTTCCTCATCTGACTTATAAGAATACATACACAATTCGTAGTTTCTTATCATCTTCTAATTTTCTGTGTTCTGGTTGCTTTCTTTTGCAGATTAGAGTGGTTGACTACTATGGCCTGTCTCTCTACCGATCAGCCATCGCAATTAGAGACGGCATGTGGATCTCTTCTAAATGAGCTTCAGGTTTCTTTATGTTTTACCTTCTTTATTTATGTATGTATGTGTATTGCATATCAGCATATGAAATTAATTAGATAAGCAGAGGCATTAGTATATCTGGATCATTGTGACTGTTCACCATCACTGTGATCATGTACAGTATTTCCTTTAGGGACATTGGACGATTGTCTATATTCTTGCAAGCTCATGATTCGCAGATCGTTCTCATAGGAAATCAAGCGAGCACTTGTGTTTTTTCAGATTATATGGGATGAGGTCGGCGAGTCTGATACTGAAAAGGACAAGATGCTAGTCGAATTAGAGCAGGAGTGCCTCAAGATTTATAGAAGTAAGGTCGATGAGGCTAACAGTTGTAGAACTCAGTTGCGACGAGCGATTTCTGACTCTGAAGTAGAGGTAGCAGCCATCTGTTCTGCAATGGGTGAGCTACAGGTTCACACTAGACAGGTGGGTCTCTGCTCAAGTTATCAAATAACCATTTGTGTTGTCGCCATGAGTTTAATTTATCAGAGTTTTCAACTGGATTGTTCTTCTCTATGATATTTGTTGCTGTTATTCAGAAGCATCCCTCATGTGTCAATGCCATTATCTTTCTAGCCCACTCAGAGAGCAGGAAGCTTAAAGGAGGAACTGAAGTCCATAACGCTGCAACTCGATGAGATGAGGATGAGGAAAAATGAGAGATTGAATCAATTCTTCCATGTTATGGAGAAGCTAAGATCGATTTCGATTGAGATCATGCCTACCGAGTGCAGACCATCGAAGCTGGCTGTTGAGGAATCTGATTTATCTACAAGAAAGCTTCAAGAAATGTGCAGTCAGCTTGAGTTACTTCAAAAGCAGAAGGTTGGGAACCACTTCTCGCATGCCACAACTTGTATTACTTTTTCTTAATTCTTGCGGTTGACTTTGATCTCTTGCAGAATGACCACTTGAAAGAAATTGTGGATCACCTGTCCACTCTGAATGCACTGTGTTCTGTTCTTGGTGCTGATATTAAAGAAACACTAAGAAACATAGACCCTCGTTTTTATGAAGCTGAAGCCTCAAAGAATGTCAGCAATGTCACAATCGAAAGGCTTGCCCTTACTATTGGGAGATTGCGAGAGACTAAGATTGAAAAGATGCAGAAGGTAGACAATTAATGCAATTGAACTAATTGTTTCTTTGCTTCGGCCATCCTGTAATTGCACGAGTTAATATTGGCAGGTTCAAGATCTTGCATCTACAATGCTGGAATTGTGGAATCTGATGGACACACCTATCGAAGAACAACAACGGTTTCACAATGTGACTCGCAACATTGCTGCTTCAGAAGAAGAAATCACCGAGGCAAATAGCCTTTCAGAGGACTTTCTAAGTTCTGTAAGTTTTTGCAAACTAGAGTAGGATCCTCATTTTGCTCCTTCCGCCATACGTTTGTTTGGTTAGATACATCACTAGCACATTTTCAATATGAAGGTGGAAGCAGAAGTTTTGAGACTCGAAAAACTCAAAACAAGCAAGATGAAAGAACTCATCTTGAAGAAAAGAACAGAACTGGAAGAGCTACGTCGACGGGCTCATTTGGTTATAGAGTCAGAAAATGGAGTAGAATTTGAGTTCAGTGCCATTGAATCTGGTACTGTCTATCGATACTCTCGCGTTCTGTAACTTTGAAATTGAGAAAGGCTCCAAATACTGTTTTCTTGTCAGGAGCTATGGATTCCTGCTCAGTCCTGGAACAGATAAAAGAACAAATCACAGCAGCCAAAGAGGAAGCGTTTAGCAGGAAGGATATCCTTGAAAGGGTAGAAAAATGGTTGACTGCATGCCAAGAGGAAGCATGGATGGAGGAATATGACAGGGTAATCTGTAATATGAATGGTAGGTTTAATTAACAGTTTAATTTTGCGACTCGTGTGTAACTCCTGTAGGATGAGAACCGCTACAATGCTGGAAGGGGTGCTCACCTGATGCTAAAGCGTGCAGAAAAAGCTCGCGCGCTGGTTAACAAGATTCCAGGTGTTTTACAAACATCAAAGAGGAGAGAGAGATCTTAATTTGGAAAACAAACCTTTTTTGTGATATCGATTGATTTACGAGCTTTCTTTCTCGAGCAGCAATGGTGGACACTCTGACAGCCAAAATCACAGAATGGGAGAAAGGAACAAGCATCGGATTCATATATGACGGTGTGAGTATTGCTTTCGTCATCTGCGTATTGCTTTGATCGTAACTGGCTTACTTTCACCTTAATTTAGGTGCAGCTTCTGTCGATGCTGGAAGAGTACACCATGATCAAGCAAGAGAAAGAGCAAGCACGGAAGAGGCAAAGGGTAAGCGATCTGTTTGCCAGAATTCGGTTGTGTGCGCCTCTGGTCTGGACTAAGACATGGATGGTTCAGGATCAGAAGAAACTCCAAGAGCAGCTCGTAGCTAAGCAGGAAGCCCTGTATGGCTCCAGACCGAGCCCCTCGCAGCCTCAAAGTGCCAAGAAAGCGGCGAGGACGTCGTCTGGAGGCGCGCACCGGAGGCTCTCGTTTGCCGGAGTAGCATCGCAGGCTCCCAAGTCCGCTCGGTCGGGGAGGATGACGGACGATCTCGGTGCACTTTCTTGCTGTAAGATCTCCAAACTAGTTTTTTTTTTCAAGCTTTCTGTAAGATTAAGCTGTCGTAGGTTCGAAAGGCCTGAATCTCGTCGGCGTTCCAGTGAAGAAGCCGCCGTATGATAATGCCGTGCCGGCGCAACAAGTGGGCGTCCCCCGCAAACCTTTTTCTCCCATTCCTATGGATAACATTCCATTGACACCGCCGAAGCCCGCCGCCTTTAGTGAGCTGGAAGAGAACAAGATGCCGAATGCAGGGCTTCAAATCTCAAAGAGCAGTAGCACTCCGACGAAAGTAACAGCGCCGACGCACGTCTCTGCGCCACCTGCCTCCGCTGGCCTCTCCCCTGCAGCTGCGTCGAAGACAGAGTATTCGTTTGAGGAGAGGAGGCTTGCACTCCATTTCCACAGATGAATTCTGAGCTGCCTACATTTGATCATGCATGACCTGTAAATTGTTCACGTAAATTCTAAAATAAATAGCATGTAAACCATGATGCTCTCTTCTCAAATCCTTAAACTCTCATCAAGAGAAATTACGTTAATTTGATTTTTTTTTTAACTGCAAGTTTATTTCATTTGGGTCAAATTTAAATTGGGATAAAGCCTCTAGGTACTGATATATTTATAAAAGATTAATGGAACTGTCAATCTAGTGATCCTCATCGGTCTGTCCTACAGTCACTATAAGAAAGTTGATAAATTACGAAGGATCCTATAGATTTTAACGTGGTGGTCAAGACACATGGGAATCATCTAAATTCAGAAAAGGACTTTAAGCCTTCTCCGAAATCGATATATATGTTACTTCTATAAGCACCGTCATATCTTAGTCACTACGTCATTTTTACAGGAACTAAGTATTAATATATGATGATTGCTCAATGGAATCAATGAGAGGACTAATTAATTAGTACGGATGATAAAAATATTCCAATAAGTAAAGATTATTTTTTGGGAGTTACAAAATTTTTCGGATGTCTATCCTTCAGTCGTGTTAATTTTTGATTGGACAAAAATATTTTTCATGATTTTTTTTTTATCTAACTACAGAATCAATAATGAAAAAAACACATCACTTTTTGTCATTGCCCAGAAAGATTATTTTCATAAAGAGATCAAATACTATGGCTGGTTTGGAATCCTCAATCATATTTGAGTTAGATTGTTCTTAATATGATTGGCAAAATCATAAGCATATCCTTTAAATTAGACAAAAATTAAAATGTTAGACAAAATTGATTTTATATTTTGTTTATTTTTTTTTTAAATTAAGTATGATTCTATAAATAATTTATTTTTTTAATTTAAATGAATTGTACAAGTCAACTAATTAATAACCAATAAAGTTAAATAGTAAAATTGAAGACTTTTAGAGAATTAAATGGTTAATTTATTGATTAAAGTTATTTTTAAATACTTAGCAAGAAGCACTTGGGAATTTCACGTGATGATATTCAGGACATGTATCTTTGGCGGTGCAAAGGTGATACATTCAGTCTAAATATTTTTCATCGTCTACTCTATAATTAGGAAGATAAATTATAATCGATTTTTGACCATATCGATATCTAATATATTAGGGGTAGACACTCTCACAAACATAAAGAATTGATTTTTACTTATTTGATATAAATATGTACTATACTAATTATCCGATTTTATTCGTATGGTACATGACAAGTATCATTGAAGAAAGAAATTTGCCAAATTTATAAAATTACAGATCATTATATGTTGTATGTTTTAATATTATTCCTACGAGGAAGACGTGATAGTT
The DNA here is from genome assembly GCA_025175895.1 of Wurfbainia villosa. Lineage (NCBI taxonomy): Eukaryota > Viridiplantae > Streptophyta > Magnoliopsida > Zingiberales > Zingiberaceae > Wurfbainia > Wurfbainia villosa. Next base: position 113,083,714 of record CM045988.1, read on the forward strand.
AAAATATGCACGATATTTATAGAAACAATATTGATCGATTTCGGAGGAGTTTTAAAATTCTTTTTTAGATTTAGATGATCTCCACGTGTCTTAGCTACCACATCAACATTCATAGAGTCCTTCGTAATTTATCTCTCTAATAATGATCATAAGACAGATTGATGGGATCCATTAAATTGACGGTTCTAATTTTACAGAAATTTTAATATTATTAACTTATTTAAACTTAATTTTCTTTTCCATGCATGCTAAAAAAGAATATAAAGAAAATGGAAAATTCAGAATAATTAAGAAGAGAAGTTTTAAATAAAAGGAATAGAATACGGAAAAATGGAGAATATGAGAAAGACAACACGGTCAATATTTTTTATATAATACATTATCCTTGCACTTAATCTAGTATTAGAGGGAAACCCTTTTAGGGGAAGAAAGATACGATGGAGGAACATTTTATTTTTGTGTTCGGTTAAATAAATTATAATGGAAGAGATTCTTGGTGTAATGACCTTTGAGAACTTAATTTAAGAGGGAGATTATTTATATAGTCATCCATGAGTTGAGTTGATTTTGATATGATTGATAAAACTATTTATATATATTTTAATTAGATAAAAATTGATTTGACAAAGTTCACATGTTAGATAAAATTGATATAATATCTTTATTGTTGGATTGTGGACCAAGCAATCCGATGTGACATTAAATTTCGGCAATTTATCAAACACAGCTGATAAAGTTTCGAAATGCCCAAAACGTGCACTATACTTTCAGAATTACCAAATCGCACGCATAATTTCCAAAATACCCCTCCCGCCAAACAGCGTTTTTAATGCAAAGATCTCGCATGCATCCGAGGCATATTTTCAAATCCCGAGCCATCGAAACGTCCCGTCCAAACAAGTCACCACATTAGCGTCTTCGTTGCTTCAGCTTCCGGGAAATCTTCGAGCGCACAAAAACTTGGAAAAGCTTAGACTCCATTTTTCCTCCTGCTTCATTACGTTAGCTTCCGAGTTCTTGGAATTTCGTCGAGACACTTCGAGGTAATATAGTGTCGTCCTCTCATTTAACTAGAGTTTTACCCATTTCTTACTCGATTTTAGGGTTTCCGTTGAAAGGCGTACATCTCATTGGGTTTTTTTCTACCATTTCGTGTTGCAAAATGAGTCAAGCATCCGGTTTAACCTCTCCTTCACCGGCCAAGGTATGTGTCGCATTCCTTGGTTTAGTCCAATATGAAGTATGTCATATGTTTAAAATGATTTCTCCGTTATGGTTTTGGAATGGTTTCAAACATTCAAATACAAATGGACGATCTCTTCAATCTATATATGAATTAGATAAATAGAGCCGTAAATTCCCAGCACCGTCGTAATGAGATTAAAACTCCGAATACCATGGTCTTTGGGAATGTAATTCGACACCATGTACATATAAGTTGCCGAATTTATTAGTGGTGCTGGGAATTAAAACCCCAGCCACACAGTGGTTCTGCGTTTAAAAATCCCAGCACCAGGGAGATGAACTAGTCAAGAAATATGGTGGTGCTGGGAATTTATTTCCCAGCACCACCGTGATAATGAGATTAAAACTCCCAGCAACACCATGGTGCTGAGAATGTAATTTCCAGCACCATGTACATAAAAGTTGTCGGAATTGTTGGTGGTGCTGGGAACTAAAACCCCAGCAACACAGTGGTTCTGCATTTAAATATCCCAGCACCATGGAGATGGAACTGGTCGAGATAAATGGTGGTGCTGGAAATTTATATCCCAGCACCACCGTGGGCCTGGGATATAAATTTTCAGCACCATGGAGAGGAACCTGGCCGAGAAAAAGAGTGGTGCTGTCAATTTTTTTTTACAGGATTATTGCAAAGAATTGCCGAATCTCAAATTTGTTTTTTACATTTATAAAATGAAGGAATAAATTATGTATTTTCAAATTGTTAGGGAAATAATGAGTGTGCGAAGAAACTGCAATGAACCAGCGTTTTAGGCCACTTTATTGAATTTTTTGGAGGTCCAAGTGCTAAAGGGAAGCAACGTCCGTCAGTTTGTTTACATGAAAGGCACAGAGAGATAATTAAACAAACCCCATTTGCTTTTTTTTGAATATATAAGACATTCCACAAATCCGTAGAATATTGGTCAATATATTTCAAAGTTGGGATTCGACAAGTCAAAGCTTTAAGTTTTCAATTGTGCCAGTTGCTTTCACCAGAAGAGATGTGTCCCTTTTGCTCGGTATTGCAGATAGAGGGGCTTATGTCCCTATGAATTCAACTAATGCATCAGGTGCTCTTTTCAATTCTCAATTCTCCAAAAAAGAACCAACTAGATCGAGGTTAGAGTTTTTGCTTAAAACATTTTCTACTAGAGTAGAAGTAGATGAAGATGTTTTGGTATTTTGTAAGTTGTATGTATTGTATATATTTGCTTGTGTGTTGTTCTGTACTACTACATATAAGGTCCCCATAGGTCTTGTAGATATTGTAGATGATTTTGACAACATAGGTAGTTTCAATTGGGTCGAAGCCATCCATCAATTTATGGCTCCACAATTGCCTACTATTGGAGATATATGTTCATCTAATAATAGCGAAAGTAATTCCTTATCTAAAGGGTTTCAGGCCTTTTGACTGTAAGTTCTTTCTTACTAAATAATTTTTTCTTTTATATTTACGTAAGTATGTAACACTTTCGATATGAGCAGACTTGGTTTCTGGAACATGTCCCAATCCAGAGACCATACAATACTGAAGGGCAACTCCTTCACATATTAGCAAGGTCAGAAATTTATTGGAGCAAGTCTCCCCTGAACAGGTAAATAGAAGACCACAACTTAGCAATTTTTCATTTTCGTTATCTAAATAATTGTTGATTTTTTGATAGGTCATTGTTGATCTAGTATGTACCCGTAGTGAAAATATATTGCTTGATAAGGTTGACTATTATATTGAAAATACTCCTCATCCAATAGAGACATCATCATCACAAACTATACAAGAAAAATACCCAGCTAGTGAATGCCATGAGTGTTTAGTTTATCAGAGACAACTCAAAGAGTTAAGAATGGAAAACATAGCACTAACTGAAAGGGTAAAAGAACTAATGGAAATTATAGGAAGAGAAGGTATGGAGGCTGAACCAAATAAGCCTGAAGTTGACCCTCAACCTCAACCGGAACCAATTGCCAGCAGAACAAGATGGCGAGATAGAACCCGCTATGATTACAGGGATACTCCCGTTGATAGTCCACTGTGGGCAAAATTGGTATCTCAAAGCAAAAGAAAAAAGACAGAAATTTCTGATGTTGAGTTATTAGAAGGGCAACCTGATAAAGCTGTAAAAGAAGCAGAAGTATTTGACAAGAAAGGCAAACAAAAAATTGGTATGGATGAATTGCAAGCGAGGGGTACTATCTGTATTTTGGAAGAAGATGAAAAAGATCTTGACAGGGATGAAGCAATAATTGATAAACTCAACCAAATGAGAATGGAAGCCATTGCGGTTAGTCAGAATACTTCCCAAAAATAGTTTGTGTTATTTTATTTAAATAACAAATAATATTTTTGTATCATAGTATGTCAAGAAAAATTGTAAGACGACAAAGAACAAGAAACAAGATGCTGATGTGACCTACTTGCTAAAAAGTTTAGAAAGAATAAAGTATGGTAGTTACATCCACCATTACATTCAAAAATTCTATTACAATATTATAAAGTGCAAATATTTATTTACGATAAAATTTTTTTATAGGGCGATAACAGGTTATGTTTGGGAGGAAGGTCCTTTTTCATTAACTCTGAATTCTTTATACTCTGGAGTTAATGGATCTGTTTCCTGATTGGGAGGTTATCGATACATTTTGCTCAATTTTTTTTAGGGGGGCCTCCTCTTCATGTAGGTCATATAACAAGTCTGTGTATTGCTCATCCGTGTTCATTGTAAGGGAGTTAAATTATCTTGTATTTTCACGATATTTGATGTTATACTAACTGTTTAAATATTTTTCTCTACACACAATTTCAGTCAGCATTAAGATTATCGTGGAAGACTGCCACAACACAATTCATAAACACGGACATGAATGATGGAGAGGTTAGATATATTTTTATACCTCTAAATACTGACCAAACTCACTTTCACCTGTTGTGTATCGACACAAAAGCAATGAGTTTCAATCATTACAACTCCATTTCATATGGTGGAAGATCAAAAGCTGATTTTGAAGCAGTGGTGAGTAGTTAAATATTTTAAATATAGATATTCCATCAATTTAACTTTGTTATCTGTTAATGAATAGTTATGTTAACTTAGTCATCGTGTAATTATAGGTATCCCAATTTAAAGGATATTCACCCAAGGAGCTTGCAGCAATTCATCCATGTTTACAAGCCTATTACCCCATCGACAGCTGGGTTTCTGTTACAACTGATTGTCCCCAACAAGTGGCAAGGTACTAAAAGAAAAATACTGAACGTGAAAATTATACTTTTGAATTGAAATATAAAATTTTTCTTTGCATGTTTACAGCAATGATTGTGCCTTCTTTGTGATGCAATACATGAGATGTCTGCTTTATGGTGAGAAGATGGACTTCAAACAAGCAGACATGACCAAATTTAGAATAGATGTCTCTGTCTCAATTTTAAGGGATGAGTTCTTCCTGATGTAATTTTAGAAGTAGTCAGGTGGCAGTATGACAATGCATTGTTGTAATTAATGAAATTTGCTAATTTGTAAATGGTACTGCTTCCCATAGATCAACAGTGACTTTAAATATGTTTATTGTTTGTGTTTGATCTTTAATAAATGTTATATAATATATTGTTCAATACTTTGCTGGTGCTGACAATGAAATCCCAGGAACACAATGGCCTTGGGATTAAATTTTCCAACAACACAGTGGTTCTGGGATTTTAATTCACAGCACCACGTACAATTTCGAACTCACCGACAACTACGGTGGTGCTGGAAATTTAACTCCCTGAAACACAGTGGTGGTGGGAATTAAAGTCTCAGCACCATGTACAATTCGAACTGGGCGAGAAATAAGGTGGTGCTGAGAATTAAAATCCCAGGAACCCAATGGTCATGGAATTTTAATTCCCAGGACCACGTACAATTTTGAACTGGTCCAGGAATACGGTGGTGTTGGGAATTTAACTCCCAGGAACACAAGGGTGCTGGGGAAAAAGTCCCAGCACCACGTACAATTTCGAACTGGCCAAGAAATAAGGTAGTGCTGGGAATTAAAATCCCAAGAACACAATGGTCCTGGGATTCTAATTTCTAGGACCATGTACAATTTTGAACTGGCCGAGGAATACCGTGGTGCTGGTAATTATAATCCCAGAAACTCAGTGGTCCTAGGAATTTATTTCCCAGGACCACGTACAATTTCGAAATGGCTGAGGAATAAGGTGGCCTTGGGATTTCAATTCTCAGGACCACGTACAATTTAGAATTGGCCGGGGAACACACAGTGGTCCTGAGATTTCAATTCCCAGGACCACGTACAATTTAGAACTGGCCGGGGAACACACAGTGGTCCTGGGATTTCCATTCGATGCACGTACACTTTCAAGCGGTAGAAAATAAGGTGGTCGCAATTTAAATTCCAGAACACGGATGATCAGATAGGGCCATCAATGGATTTTGGCCAAAACCAATTGATGGACCTACAGGAGTCAAAATTTCGAAATCTTTGCATCGACTGAAAGACCTAACGGCTTCACATGGTGTTGCGTCGAGGAAACTTCCTTCTGATCCTCCTACCTCCCAGTTTCGACCGCGTGCCACTTGGCACGGGCCTGAATTCTGAAAATTGGGTGTAAACCTAATCCTAGCTTGAAAATCAGATATTTTGGACACGATACACAGAGGGGCAAGTCCCAAAGCCAATGGAGTTGGTTTGGACCGGAGTTGATTGACTAGGGCCATCGATGGGTTTTGGACCGAAACCATTGATGGACTACAGAGTCCAAATTCGAATTCTTTACATCGAAAAGACCTAACGGCTTCACATGTTGTTGCGTCGAGCAAACGTTGTGATCCTCCCGCCTCCCGATTTGGCCTCGTGCACTTGACACGGGCTTGATTTCGAAAATGTGGTGCCGAATTAAATTCGAGAACACGGTGGTCACGAAATTTAAATCCGGACCACGTCCATTTGCGACGACCCGAAATAAGGTGGTGTGAATCTCAATCCCAGAACACCGTGGTGTCTTTAGTAAGTGAATTCAGCCACGTCTGATGCGATCGAATCGACGAGATAAAATGTGGTCTTTGAGAATTAATCATGGCTTTAAAATCGAAATTTTGGACCACGATACACAGAGGGCAAGTCCCAAAGCCACCTGAGTTGGTTTGGACCGGTTGAGGTGACTAGGGCCATCAATGGGTTTTGACCGAAACCCATTGATGGACCTCTGACGTCAAATTCCAAATTCTTTACATCGATCGAAAGACCTAACGGCTTCATGTTGTTGCGTCGAGCAAACTTGTGATCCTCCTGCCTCGATTTGGGCCTCGTGCCACTTGCACGGGCTGAATCAAAATGTAGTCTGGGAATTAAATCCGGGAACACAGTCTGGAAATTTAAATCCGGGACCACGCCCATTGTGACTGGCCTGTGAAATAAGGTGGTCTTGGGAATCTCAATCCCAGAACACCGTGGTATCGTAAGTGAATTCGACCACCACGTCTGATGTCGAATCGACGAGATAAAATGTGGTGCTGGGAATTAATCATGGCTTTAAAATCAGAAATTTTGGACACGATACACAGAGGGGCAAGTCCCAAAGCCACTGGAGTTGGTTTGGACCGAAGTTGAGGTGACTAGGGCCATCAATGGGTTTTGACCGAAACCCATTGATGGACCTACAGGCGTCCAAATTCCGAATTCTTTACATCGACTGAAAGACCTAACGGCTTCACATGTTGTTGCGTCGAGCAAACTTCATTGTGATCCTCCTGCCTCCCAGTTTCGGCCTCGTGCCACTTGGCACGGGGCCTGATTTCTGAAAATGTGGTGCTGGGAATTAAATCCCAGGAACACAGTGGTCCTGGAAATTTAAATCTCAGGACCACGTCCATTTGCGACCTGGCCGAGAAATAAGGTGGTGCTGGGAATCTCAATCTCAGGAACACCGTGGTGCTGGTAAGTGAATTCCCAGCACCACGTACAGTATCGAATTGGACGAGATAAAATGTGGTGTTGGGAATTGAATCTCAGGAACACAGTGGTCCTGAAAATTTAATTCCCAGCACCACGTCCATTCGCGAACTGGCCGAGAAAAAAGGTGGTGCTGGGAATCTTAATCCCAGGAACACGGTGGTGCTGGAAAGTGAATTCCCAGAACCACGTACAGTTTTGAATTGGCTGAGGAATACGGTGGTGCTGGAAATTTAACTCCCAGGAACATAGTGGTCCTGGAAATATAATTCTCAGAACCACGTCCAATTGCGAACTGGCCGAGAAATAAGGTGGTGTTGGGAATCTTAATCCCAGGAACATGGTGGTCCTGGAAATTTAATTCCCAGCACCACGTAGAAATCCCATCACAAAATCATAAAGTCGAAGTTGTTGAAATATTTAACAAAGTATATTTATTCCATAATTGTACAGATACTACATAGATTGCAAACACCTTTGCAGCTGACTAATGACTTTTACAGGCAGGCACCTTGGTGTAGTTACATATCTAAAACTCTGTATAGTCTTACAACATATCCCACTATACAGCACAGTCATAATTACAAACAAAATTGTGAGCTGCGCATTATTCTATTCCCCACCACGAATCTGAAACTCCTCATATCCTGCTGTCTGAATCTTTTAGGGTACCCAAATAGTAGGCTCTCAATGTATCGTATGATAAAAAATGCACAATCATAGCTGTAAAAAATTAAAAATTATTAGTCCAATACTAGCTTATAAAATATGGTATTTACAAAGATTATTAGATGTCTTACGAAGAGCTTTATGCAGGACCACTCGACTCGGCCTAAAAGTTTGCATTACAAATTTTTTCACAGGCGATGCGATTATCATAATACGAAGAGTGCATCTTTTTAAAGAATTCAACCTGGGACCGAAATAAATGCTATGAATCCTCCATACACAAACGGTTTATTTAGCTGAAATCTAATCTAATGCTTACTGTTTCTTCAAATTGCATAGTGTAAGCCTTCCTGACGGACAAGGAGTTGTAGTGGATGAACTCGAGAATTTTCAAGTCCCACTAGTAGGTGGCAGTGGTAAATCGCCACTATTATTGGATAAAATATGTATCCGATTGGATTGCAGGGTTTTAAAAGTTTGCTCGAATGCTTGGGCGTCATAATATTAAACATATCCTGTATAAAAATCTATCAAAACACCGGCCGTAAAGTCTACAATTCCTTGCAAAGGGCCAAAACTTAGGAACCAATTTCAGAAAATTGAGTTATAGCTCGGTCACCTTGCCTTTGCTCGGCTAAGGCCCTGAAAAATATGCGCTTATGATCCCCATGTGTCAAACATTCCAATCAAATATTGTAAGGAAAGAGTCCATGTATAAGTTAATAGCATCGGTCTTCCACCTGCTGGTCACGATCTTTGTCACACTACACAAGGAAGGGTTATTAGCAACTCTCAAAACATAAGATGAAAGGTATATACAAAGAATATAAATTGTCTTACTCTATTTTTTTAGTTTCAATAAAGACTCCCGACGTTTGGATCCATCTTCTGGTGAATTCTTTATAAACTTCTTTGTATACAAAATAAAGCTGTTGATTTGAAATATTTTGTCTAAAAATAGAGAGACGGGATAACTTATGCTCACCTCCAATATCCTCTGTGGCGTGTCAGTGTTGGTTGTTTTCTGTGGAGACTTGTGTCTTGCGGTATTTGATATTTGGGTTCACCCTCCTCGGCAATTGATTTCCTTTTTATCTGGCACGACTCACTGCTCGATGTTTGGCCTCTGCGGAGAGATATTAGGGTCTCTTGAGGATACTCAATAGCCTTCTTTGAGACAATTTGAGTTTCAACTCTCCTTCTTTTAGGGATGTTTGAAAACCATGCGGGAGGGAGGCTTCTAAGGCTAGGGGTGATAGGCCATCGAGAGTCTTCTTCCTCACACAAACCTTAGCCTAGTGTATCACGAGAAGAAGGTTGTTGGGTTTTATGCTTGTATGGTGTGATTGTAACCCCTCTACATCCGGGATTGTAAATTGAGTTGAAGCTCGGTATTAAATTGTCCTTTTCATTAATGCTTCTTTTTCAGCAATTATATCATCCCTTTCACTTATCTCGTTGTCCTTCCTGTTCCTGACCTCCTCTAACTCTTGAAGAAGCTCCTGTATTGTCTTTTCTTGTTGTTCGATGGTCGCTTCCTTAAGTAGGGAGGTGCTTTCAAAATCACACCTTGCTTCAACTAGCTTGGTGCTTAGAGTAGATACAATTTCTGCATTCTCCTGGCATCTTTGACAGTCATTCCTCTTCTTGTCGACACAGTTTGGGTTGAGGACTTGATCTGAAAATCTAGGTGGAAGCGGTATGTACAGTGCGGCTCATTGTCTTTGGAATTAGATCGATAATTATTTTGTCAGGTACGAGACCATCTACCATCTTCTTAACGACCCTTACATTTGTGGAACTCCACCTCCATCTAAGAATTCTTGGCAAAGCATGAGGGACGTGTGGAGGTAGGATACACAAATGCTCACACATCCATACCTGGAATGACAAGATTAGTTGTTAATAGACAGATTTATCTATACTATTTGCGGAAGACATAAAATATATTCACTCACAGCCAATAAGTGTGTGAAACCCTTAAGCATTGGTCTCGTGGATCCACCTACGACGTCTGCTTTTGGTCGCAATGTGACTCTCATACCAATTGACTCCATTTGAGGAGCCATGTACGTATAAAGTGCTTCGCACCAATTGTACCTGCCTAAGTTATCAAAATCCTCTACACAATCTATAAGTGATCGCATAGCTATTCTAGGCTTACTGCTGGTGGTAGTAAAAAATACACAAGAGAAAAAATATAAAATAAACAACTGACAATAAAGTTTTGCAGATCCTAAATTATCTGGAGATCTGAAAGTCTTGATAAATCCTCGGATGCTTGTTAGAGCAATCGCTTCCACGAAATATTGAAAATATAGGTCATCGAGACTTCATTATTCATAGGAACTTGAGTCCATCATCCAGTAGACGAGGATGAGGAGACATCGTCTTTGTGAAATGCAATTTCTTGTCTTGGAATATAAAACATTTCTCCGTGCGATCCCAATTATCAAACATATTACGAGCGAAGTGCGACATGGGTAATATCTGGAATGTCCAAAACCCACAAAGGAGCTCGAATAAAGCGTTTCTTCTTCCACACTCGGCGGCACACTTGCAATAAATTTTTTAAACTATGAAACGTTGCTTTTCCAGTTCATTCTCTTGGTTCTTCCTCGCATCAACGCACGAGTTCTTGCAGAAGTATCGCTTGATGATTCACCAGTTGAAGCCATCGTTAACTGAAAAAAATTCCTTAGGTTAACAACCAAATGCATTGTAATACAACGATTTTAAACTAATAGATGAAATGGATTGAAACATGTGTGATGATACAAACAAATGTTACCTCTGCTTAAATGGTAAACCCTAAAACCCTAAACCCTATTAGGCCTGAGTTTAAACGAGATCGTGAATGGAAAAAGGCAAAAACCCTAGATAGATCGGAAGAAACGATAGTGACACAGAATTTAAGAAATCTACAAAACTTACTTAGGTCAAAAATCGCGTTGAGATGGTGTTGAGCTGGTGTTGAGATGTTTAACTGCAGGGAGGTTGAACGACAGGGGTTATGGTGTGCGGAGTTTGAGCTGGGCAGGAGACTTTGAGCGGCCGGGAATGAGCGAATTCCACAGACGAGCGCAGGAAGCGATAGAGAAATGAAATGTGGTGTTGAGATGTTTGAACTTCCATCGAGGAGTTTTATATTAACGGGTCGGGTGCGATCGGACGAATTTAGAATACGGTGTAGCTGGTAATTATAATCCCAAAAACAAAGTGGTCCTGGGAATTTATTTCCCAGCTCCACGAACAATTTCGAAATGGCTACGGAATAAGGTGGTCCTGGGATCTCAATTCCCAGGACCATGTACAATTAATTATAGCCGGGAACACCGCGGTGGTCACAGGATTTCAATTCTCGGGACGCATACAATTTAGATCGGAGGAGAACACGGTGGTCTGGGATTTCATTTCGATTCACACGTACACTTTCAAATAGTCCGAAATAAGGTGGTCGTAATTTTAATCCGAGGACAGGTAGTCTGTGTAGGGCCATCGATGGTCCCAGAGCCCATTGACCATCATCAAATCTTTACATCATTGAAAGACCTAACGACTTCACATGTTGTTTGCGAGAAACTTCCGATCCTCCTACCTGACCACGTGCCACTTGGCATGGGGCTGATTTACGAAAATTGGTTGTGTAAACTGATCTTTTGAAAACGGATATGTTGGACACTATACCACAGTCCCAAGCCCTGGAGTTGGTTTGGACCGAGGTTGAGGTGACTAGTAGGGCCATCAATGGGTTTTGGCCAAAACCGTTGATGGACCTACAGAGTCCAAATTCAATTCTTTACATCGATTGAAAGACCTACGCGGCTTCACATGTTGTTGCGTCGAGGATACTTCCTTCGATCCTACTACCTCCGATTTGGCGTGCCACTTGCGCGATTGATTCTGAAAATTGGTATGCAAACCTAATCCACGCCTTGAAAATCAAAAATTTTGGACACGATACGAGATATTGAGATTACAATTTTGCAAAATAAGCGTAACAAATTTTTCCATTACATTCAAAATAGCTTAATATTAACATTAACATTGACATTGACACATTAACATTAACATTGTTTCCTTTAAAAATATTTACACATCCACAATAAACATACTTAGGAATTAGTAGCGGTGGCATTCTACAAGACCTCTTATTATGCCCAAGCTGTTTGCATCTGCTGCATTTATTTTTCACCCTCCCAGTATGTTTGGACTCTATGCGTGCCTTTTTTCTTCGCCCGGGCTGCACAAGGCTACGAGGAGGTAGAACTCCGAAAATTTTGTCACCATTAGGCCAAAATTTCTTACTTCGACATGGGTAAATACGATCCATGTAAGTGGCATCCAACGTTTCCCTTAGAAAATAATGCTCGTAGTACCGGTATGGATCCATGTTCCGATATATGATGACTACTGATAGCATGCGAGCAAGGAATTCTGAAATTTGAAACTCACATGATATGCAACTTCGCTATCCAAATCAACAATATCTGAAGAAGCTATTATGCTCTATTTACGTTTGTGAATATGGGAATACCGAATATAATCGAGTTCTTTCTCTCCTTTCATCAATCTCTTTAATGGCATAAGGTGTTAGAAAACCTGACCTTTTTGAAGATTCTTCCCTACGGTTATAGAACCATTGAGCAAGCTTTCTTCTAGTGTTGTCAATTAAACTGGTGATGGGGAGTTCACGTGTTTCCTTGAATAATGCATTTAAACTCTCGGCACAATTAGTGGTTAACATTGTGTACCTCCTGCGGGAAAGTGTGCATTGGCCCATCTTTTGGATCGATCTTTTGTAGCCACGCATATGCTTCCTTGTGTTTGTCATGCATGTTCTGCATTAATCGATCAAAGTCAACTCTTGTATTGGCTCTTACTGCTGCCCAAAATAAACCTAATGAGGATCTATCCCGGGTATCTGTTACCATGTTACAAGATAAGTGATAGCAACAAAAAGCATGATGGGCAGATGGATACACTTTGTTAACTGCTGATATAATCCCCCGATGTCTATCCGATACAATACTCAACGACTCTGGCAGGACATCAAGGAATGTCTTTACATGATCCAAAAACCACTCCCAAGCAGATCCACATTCAACTTCGGCAATTCCAAATGCAACTGGCATAATTTTTGCATTACCGTCAACGGCAGTAGCCATTAGCAAAACACCAAGATACTTGCCAGTCATATGTGTATCATCAATTTCAATTAGTTTTTGCAAATACGACCTGAATACTCTTCGACAAGCACCAAATGCCCAAAAACATTGCTGGAATTGATTTTCACCATTTCTTAGTACTGCAACATATGTATCAGGATCTCTGACTCTTAACTCACGCAAGTACATTGGAAGATCAATATAGGCCTGATCAAAATCACCTACCACTCTTTTTAATGCTTTCGTCATTTGTGTATGCTTTCTTGTATGAAATGTGAACACCAAACCTAGCTTGCATTTCTCTTGAATTGAACTTGGTTTGTAATCATCGAGAGGTAGCTAATCCTACAATCTAGTTTTGCTAATGTGGATGTGCAAGCATGGTGATCTGTTGTTTCCCTAACACACACATTCATCTTGGCCGCTATATATTTTGTGATTGGAACCCACGCTCCACTTGCAACTAGACTACGAACAAGGTCACTAAAGCAAATAACTTTAATTCTATTGAGTCCGTGTCAATCGCTTGTATCTGAAGTTTTTTAGCATCGCATACCTTACTAGTGCATCTTTAAACTCTTGTCGAGAGGAAAAAACTTGTTCAGTGAAAAATTCATTTGGATCCGATGAACCGACATCTGCCAATAGTCTTATTTATGGATTTAAAACATAGGGATCATCAGCAATTGGGAACACTTCCTCTAAGTCATCAGATCGATCCGGGGTTTAACTCACCTTCTTCATGTTGGATATCATCAGCTAAGAATTCTTCCGAAGAATTTGTATATTCTAACTCTTCTATCTCATGTATATCACTTACCTCCTCTTCACTCCAAGTTTGTTCAAAATTTTCATGATCTATCGTGGGTAGCAAAGTGACAAACTCTTCTTCGAGTATGGAACAAGCATCTCTATTTATATCAAGGTGTTGATCACTGGTAATTATATTGCCCACATCAGTAAACTGAGATGAAGATGGAATATTACTTAGTACGATTTATGGAATCTTGATCATCTAACTCTCTATCCTTCAAATTTGATTCAATTGTTTCCAAAAATGTTAACACTTCATCAGGAAGGGGGTCATCTCTGCAAATGTTTTTAAAATCAACACTGTTATATGTAGTGTGCTATGCAAGTAGGCTGAATTTTTTTAACTAGGCTTTTGAAGTCTGAAGACAAGTGGAGGATGAGAGTTTATGGTTAGGTTTCCCAATTATGCACTTAACTAATTAGAACATTTGATGTTGATAGGGCCATCAATGGGTATTTACCGAAACCCATTGATGGACCTTTCAATGTTGAAATTATGAACGGTTTATATGGAATGGAAGAGGAAGACATTTACAGGGTTTATGTGCAGAGGGATACTTAGTTCCCACACTCCTACAGGCAGTTATGGGTGCGTGCCAATTGGCACGCAGCATGCCAATTGGCACACTCGTCTGAATGTTGGCACAGAGCATTAATTTTCATAACTACTGTTTGGGAGCATAAGAAAAGGTGGAGAATGATAGTATAGGTCACGCTTGGACTCATCCCGCCTAGAGGACTTTATTTATCTCCAATATAAATTGACAGCACCACTCTTTTTCTCGGCCAGGTTCCCTCTCCATGGTGCTGGAAATTTATATCCCAGGCCCACGGTGGTGCTGGGATATAAATTCCCAGCACCACCATTTATCTCGACCAGTTCCATCTCCCTGGTGCTGGGATATTTAAACGCAGAACCACTGTGTTGCTGGGGTTTTAGTTCCCAGCACCACCAACAATTTCGGCAAATTTTATGTACATGGTGCTGGAAATTTCATTCCCAGCACCATGGTGTTGCTGGGGGTTTTAATCCCATTACCACGGTGGTGCTGGGATATAAATTCCCAGCACCACCATTTATCTGGACTAGTTCCATCTCCCTGGTGCTGGGATTTTTAAACGCAGAACCACTGTGTTGCTGGGGTTTTAGTTCCCAGCACCACCAACAATTCCGGCAACTTATATGTACATGGTGCTGGAAATTACATTCCCAGCACCATGGTGTTGCTGGGGGTTTTAATCCCATTACCACGGTGGTGCTGGGATATAAATTCCCAGCACCACCATTTATCTCGACCAGTCCAATGCCAATGGTACTGAGAGTCTTATTCGCAGGACCATAGTGTTGCTGAGGTTTCAAATCCCAGCACCACCCTTAATGTCGACCACTTATATCTCCCTGGTCTAGTGAATTAGATTCCCAGCACCAAGGTGTTGCTGGGAGTTTGAATCTCATTACCATGGTGGTGCTGGAATATAAATTACCAGCACCACCATTTATCTCGACAAGTTCATTCCCCATGGTGCTGGGAGTATTAAACTCAGCACCACGGTGGTGACGAGATTTAAATTCCTAGTACCAAATTTTATCCCGAATTTGTTGAACCTTAATGGTGCTGAAAATTTGAAGCCAATGCGATGTTACGGGATTTAAATTCCCAAAGATCACTTTTATCCGCATCAAATGAGTTGGGAATTTCTGCACAAAGACCACCTACTTCCCATGGTGTCAGATTTTAAATTTTAGGGATCCGATGGTGCTGGGAATTTCATTGTCAGCACCACCTACTCTCTCAGACAGATTAAATCTCCTAGTGCTGGGAATATCAATCAGGGAACTTAAGTAATCGTGAGATTTAATTGGAAGCATCACCTTTTAAGTTAGGTGGAATTTGTTTAGGTGGCGACAAAACTCGATTATGAATCTCCTGCATCGCAATTATGGGTGCATTGGTCTACTTTGGTATGATATGCCTACATCGTATTTATGGGTGTGTGACAAACTTGGCTATACAACCACCTACAATGCATTTATTAACCTCATACCAGTCTCAAGAATAAAAACATATACATACATGATAATACTATGTGAAGAGGCTGGTGAGTGAGCTGCGCCAACTTCTGGATTAAGTGCTGATATATTCGTGAGAGCAGTGATGTCGTTGATAACTATTAGGGTTTCATAAAAAATGGTGTTGCTCAGTTGGTTTACGGAGGAAACCTGTGTGTGGTGCTCATCAACAGCATGGTCCTGCCACTCCCACGCTGCTGGAAGTGACGTTTGGATGGCTCGGGATTTCCAGTTGTGGCTCGGATGAATGCAAATCTCTCTCTGTATTAAATTGCAATCTGTTTGGCAGGAGTTATAGTGCGCGTTTTGGGCATTTCGAAACTTTAACAGCTGTGTTTGGTAAATTGCCGATTAAATTTTGATGTCCGAATAAAAGATTTAATTTAGTTTTGCAGGTTGATTTGATATGTATTTTTAAGTGTATAGAGATTTGTAGGAAAATTTATAGAGGTTGGAAAAATCTCGACTTGATAAGGACAAGACAACACACTTAGTGACTTGGAGGTCAATAGAGATCAGAGAAAGATAATATAAAATATTCGAGGGATTGTAAGGTGAGAAATATTAAAATGGATATTAGAGCAGCTTTAGAGAAATGAATTAGTGCTATCAAGCTGGAGGCTTATTGGCTTGAGGCCTTGAGATTGGATAAGGGCTGCACGAGGCTAAGACTGCAAGAGAAGGAGCAATGAAGATGATAACTAATGGAGGTAGATTATATAGATGAAGATGTGAAGGATGATATGTAGAGGAGTTGAGAGCTCTTGTGCATTTGAAGGATTAATGTGAGTTTTGCAAGTACATGACTTGTTGTCAAATAATAAAATGATTTTTCATCCATTGAGATTGTTTTGTTGTGTACTGCTTTTGTCCATAGGACAAGTTATTCAAAAAAATATGGAACTGTCACATTAGTGGCTCTCTACCACTGTCCATACGTGTGAAGGTGAGTAAATCAGGTCCCAGGTGGCTAGCGCAGAAATGCGGAGTCATCGGTAGCCTGGTCGTCACCTCCAGGAATTGACCCCTTGCCCTTTCAAGCCTTAATACGGCTGTGCTAGCTATCTGGGTTTGCCTTGGGGGCTGACAAGTTATTCAAAAAGATTACGAAAAGAGTTGTGTGAGATGAAAATAGGATTGAAGGGAAAAGATTTGAAAAATTATTTGGGAGAGTAATTTTAGAATTTCAATTTTACTTGATAATATTTGACGAAAGCAACTCCTTTTGTCTCAACATACTAAAGTGAAGGACTCATCCTAATATAGTTGATGTGTCTATAGGGTAAAAAAAAATGAAAATACCAATGTGTCTCTAATTACATCTTAGAAAAAGGATATGGGTAGACCCATTAAGCTCCGGGACAAATCGTAAAAGTATTGAACGAGAAAATCAACTTCGGGACAAAAATCATGGAATTCATTTCTAAGGATTACTCCTATCACAAGAGCTCCATGATATCTAATCTACTTTCGTAGATAACCCTTATTGACCTTCTTCTATCACTTCGAAGATTCGGACTTGAACCCACCTATCAAACGTGATCTCACCTACTACTTATAGATCAAGCTCTTAAGTTGGTTTTAGAGGTCAAATATTATGATTCAACGATAAGTACGACCTCCTATCTCAGATATCAATAAGTTGTGTGTTTTAGATGCAATGACCCAGCTAGAGTTTTCCTCTTGGTTTAACCTAAAGAAGGATACCGACTAAGCCAAGTCTAGCAACATATGGTCAAACAGAGTAGACATAGTACGCAAAAATCAATCACGATCAAAATGTGTCATGGATGAAAATGAGGATCAATGCATATAGTTATCAAATCAATTCACCAAGTTACTCCCTAAATTAGGGAGACTACTCCATAATAGAGTTACAAAAAATAGACATGAATACAATTAGAATGAACCAGGTGTCCTATGTTATGAATCTCCTAATGGCAGTAAAGTTTGCTCTCCTAGGCGGTTCTCCAAGTGGGGTTGTTGTCACCAACCTTCGTGTCTTCGGTCTTTGCCTCCTCTAAACTTGATCTTAAAGCATTGATCTCTAAGCTAATTCAAATCATCATTCCATCGTGTTCCAATTTTCGACGATAGACACTTACCTTACACATAAAAGGATCATCCTCCTAACCTAATCAAAAAGTCTTAAATGCACACACTCAATATAATAGATTTTTTTAATGAAAACAAAACAAGATAGAAAGTATTATGATCAGGGTATTTCTCCAGTAATTAAAATGTAGAGAGAGGGGGGGGTCCTCTATGAATTCTAAGATACTTGTTTGATAAGATGAATTGATACTGTTATAATATGATTTAGGACCTAGAAAAAATAATTGTGATTCCTAAAAAGAAATCGGAGGGAAGGATCATAATGTAGGGTCTACAATCTGTAGGAACGCTGATGATGCGCTAGAGGGGGGTGAATAGCGTTTTGCTTCGCTTGATGAAATTTGATCATGCATGTCTACAATCATTAGTGCACAGCGAAAATAGAAATACTAATACAAATACACACAAGAATACACAAGCACAAAGACACAAGATGTAACGTGGTTCGGAACCCTAGTTCCTACTCCATAAGGTGAGCTCAATAGCGAGCTCTAGTGATGCACACCACTACTAATCAAACCACTCCTTCTCATGAGTGACACATCGGAGGTGGAGAAACCTCTTATAACAATAAGAATGAAATACAACAAGTATACTAAGCAATACACAAATACAAATAAAGAAAATTTTACACAAAGAACTTTGGATTGCTTGCTTGTTGATTGCTTTGGAATAGCTTTGAAGGACTAGAACACACCAACTATTCTTCTTCAAATTTCCCCAAGAATCATGACCAAAATCCTCCTCTTCGTGCTCCTTATAAATCTGTAACTCGGCTTGATTTTTGCCTGGTAGTTGATTGTCCATACTTAGCAGTCGACTGCTCTTGTAGCCGTTATCTCATAACGACTTAATACACGTTGGAAAAACTCCAACGAATAGCCGATCAGTCGACTGTCAAACCCTAGCAGTCAACTTCTACCCCATCACCAATCGCCTACCAACTATGAAACTTTCAGGCTCGTGCGGTCGCAAATAGCGATCGGCGCTCTTTATGGCGATCAATCGATCAAGATCGGGCCGATCGCCTAAAGCCGGCAAATAACCGCCGTACACGCGACCACAAGAGTTCAATCGACTCCTAACCATCATAATCCCACTATCAATGTTAGTAGTAAGCCCTAAAGCCAATTATGTGATGATTGACTAGGGACTTATGTATCATATTCTACTAATAATAAAGGCAAAGTTTGGTTATTATATTTACTTCATGCTTGTGCCTGCCAAATAAATATAATAATGCCCTAGAAAGTAGTTTCTTATCTACAACACATCAATTGGTAGAATTGATTGTGAGAGACTGTAGAGAACACTATTCTTAAATATTCCTTGTCAAGCATTAATATACAAGGGCAATATTAATACATTGAGACTAGCATATAAGTCAATTGATGACTTGATCTCACAAGTCATGGATATGTGATATCACATTGACACATGAGTATATATTAGAGAATATAAACTGAATTGATCCACCATGAAAAAGTTTCATGGATCGTCATATGAGTGTTATAAACTTTCTCATAGTGACTATTGGTATGATTAGTCCTTAGACCTGAAATCACTACAGTTCCCTACATAAGGAGTTTTGTACTTTGGTATCGTCAAATGTCACCCGTAACAGGATGGACTATAAAGGCGATCACTAGTATGTAACAAATTATGCAGAGGGATGTGAGTGATGTAGATAGGATCTATCCCTCACATATGACAGGAGTGATATCTTTAGGCCTCTTGATAGAGTAGGACTACGAAATTCATGATCATACTCAAATGAGTCAATATGAGATATTGAGCTTATTTGTTTAAGTGAGTCTACTTGGGGATCAAGAGCACAAAGATTGACAAGAGGATGACATGATCTATGCCTCATTAATCGATCTAGATATCAAGGATAGAAGGATAAGGTTATATATTATAGTAGTCACGGTAAGGTTATGTTGGATCTCGATATTTTTGCCACTTGGGTAGCAATGATGCACTGCTTGTTTTGAGCATCCGATGGTCAGGTAAATCTCAACCATTTGTTTGAGCATCCAACACTTCCATTTGTCGAGTAGAAACCTCAAACTCATGTTTGAGCATCCAACTTATCTAATTGTCGGGTAAAACCTCAACCACAAGTTTGAGCGTCCGACTTGTCGGGTAAAACCTCAAACCTAAGTTTGGGCATCCGACACTTGACTTAGTCATTCGGCTAAGTTCACCTATGAGTTACCTCGTCCCGGGTTACAATCGCTCAATCTCTCATCTTCCCATGGAGTCCCTCACCGAAGCTCTCTTCGTCTAGCCACGTCCCTCGGATGCACTAAGCCCGTGGCTCCTTCAGTGTCATCCTTCGTGTCTCACTCTGAAGTCTGCTTCCTTTGGCTTCACTCCAATGCTCCTCATCCGGCGGTCTCTCGGATGCACCAAGCGCACGACTTCTGCAATGTCATCCTTCACCGACTCAATGACCCGAGCCATGAGATGGTGAACTCGCCAATGTTTTTATCAAGTCAACCATGTGTGATTCACTTAAGTCCTGCACAACTTAAACACACACATCAAATCACATAAACAACCTAACTTAAACCCTTTGTCACACACATCAAAACCAAACCATACTTTGGTTGATTGCCCTAACAATCTCCCCCTTTTTGATGTGTGGCAACATGTTTAAGTTAGGAAAAATATTAACAAAACACTAAGGCAAGGAAAGCATGTAAACATAACATGAGTTTCAAAACACTCCTCCTTAATACATGTAACTCTCCCTTAACACATGCTAATTCCCCCTAGTATGATTAACTTAAACTTCACACTTCTCCCCCTTTGACACCATCAAAAATATTATAAATATGTTATTCATCATGGCATCACTATACAAGGAAAGAAAATTATCAAAATCAAGCTAAAAACCATTTAAAATAGGTTACTGTGCTCGTGTATAGTACATCAGTCGACTGGTGAAGATGACGAAAGTAAAAAATTAATAGGTTCAATTTTTATCCCCGTGTGGTGGCGGATCGAATGAGTTGGGTTCAAGGTAGATGCACTGTTGAAGATGACGAAAGTAAAAAATTTATTCCGATCTGACTAGGCGAAGCCCTAGGTTAGATCGTCATATTTTTACAGCTAGACTTCAGTCAATGCTTTTATCCCAGTACGATGGCGGATCAGAGGAGTTGGGTTCAAGGTAGATGCATTGCTAAAGATGACCGAAGTAAAAAAATTCATTCCTATCTGACTAAGTGAAGCCCTAGGTCAGATCGTCACTATTTTTATAGCTCGGCTTCAACCGAAGCTTTTATCCCCATGCAGTGGCAGATCAGAGGAGTTGGGTTCAAGATAGATGCACTGCTGAAGATGACGGAAGTAAAAAATTCATTCCAATCTGATTAGGTGAAGCCCTAGGTCAGATTGTCACTATTTTTATAGCTCGGCTTCAGTTGAAGCTTGTATCCCCATGTGGTGGCGGATCGGAGGAGTTGGGTTCAAGGTAGATGCACTGCTGAAGATGACGGAAGTAAAAAATTCATTCTGACCTAACCAGGCGAAGCCCTAGCTCAGATCGTCACTATTTTTATAGCTCATCTTCAATCGAAGCTTTTATCCCCGTGTGGTGGCGGATCGAAAGAGTTGGATTGAAGGTAGATGCATTGCTAAAGCTGACGGAAGTAAAAAAATTCATTCTGATTTGACTAGGCGAAGCCCTAAGTTAGATCATCACGATTTTTATAGCTTAGCCTCAGCCGAAGCTTTTATCCTCGTGTGATGGTAGATCGGAAGAGTCGAGTTCTAACTCGACTATAATCGAAGTTTTTATCCCCATACGGTGATGGATCGGAAGAGTCGGGTATGCTCTCGATTATAATTGAACTGGTCATTTTTATGTGGTGATAGTTCGGAAGAGTTGATTTTATTTCATAAGAGCGACGAAAGATATTCCATTCTATAAAGACAGCGAGCTAGAGCAAGGAAGGACTTTGGTAAATACATTGACAAGTGGAGGATGCTATTATACATAGTGAATGTGGAGGTTGGAGAAGGGATTTTGAAGGTACCATTTATTAAGGGAGGTATGTTGTTTAATAGCATCAGGAGTAAAATTTTCCTTATGAAGCAACATATTCTTTTGGAATAAGATAGAAAGGCTTGCACAATATCTTTATTTAGAGTTCCAGCAAACATTACAGTTATGCCAAAAAAGAGAAAAAACTAAGGTGCTTCATAGATGATCTTTTCTTCTATGGGAATGCTAGGGGTGAATTAGCGACACGGAGAGAGGTTGCTAGCATGTACCGACTAGAGAGTTCGGTGTGCTGCGCGAAGTATTTTTATCCTACGCTGAGCAATGAGTAGCTCCTGACAAAGGGTGTAAGCTTATGTGGAGGATATTTGGAACGGTTTCTTAGATCTCTTGTTATATTCTCTAGCTTTGCTTTGTGTTGTTGGTCTTCCGTGAGGAGTTCTAGAGAAATAATCATACCTTCTGGTTCAGAGGGGTTGGCCATGGGCAAAGTTGAAAGGAAAAGGTAGTATGAAGGAAGAAGGTTTCACAGAAGGTATTTGTAGAAGGAAAGGAACATTAATTCATGTTCTTAAAAAAGAGGAAAAATATGAAATGGTGATGTGGGAAATTGAAGGGTTGGTGTTGGGAATGACTAAGATGTTGACAAAGAGATGACTAATCCTATTCTCGGCAAAGGGGATAAGTGTTTATCAAACATGATCTGACTTCAATCCAAGGTGTCCTGGAATAAGTGGATCTCGCTTACTTAGGGAATGGCTTGGGACAGCTTGAAGGTATATCATTATCGAATTTATCAATCACTCTTATAGTGGTACAATGCCAGTCGATTAGCACCAAGGAAGTCTCTAGCCAGAGTTAGTTAGGCATAGAAAAAGGAGGGTATCCATTCAGAAGTTAAAATAAAGTTATGGAGACAGTAATAACTCAACAATTTAAGAGAGAAAAGAAATGCTAGATACTTTACAAAAAATGTAGTACTTTATACATGTTTTGTTTCAGTTCTTGAAAAGAAATCATTCATTACATAGAAGGGAAGCTTCATAAATTGAAGACATCGTCCGGATACTCATCAATAGCAGCCTCCATACTCAGAAAGCTAGTCTGTACCTGGGTGGGGGGGGTATCCATGAGTGACATGATGCTTGTTGGCTCCCTTAAAGCCCAGGATGAATAGCTCAGTTGCCTTATCGCCAAATTTTGTTAACAACTTCTACTCTCGCTCTTTCCATCGAGCTTCTTCAGTAGCTATTTGAGTAGCAAGAGTAGTCTTCATCTCATCCCTCTCTTTGGTGACAGCTATAGTATGCTAGCTCAAGGAAATCATGGCTTGGGCATGTTCTAGTTGTAATGTCTGCATTTGCTCGGTTATCTCTGTTAGAGCTTCAGAGAATGTAGATACCTTGGAGGAAAGATGTACCTTCCAATTGTGTCCGACTTGATTCTCGAGAACCCTCCAAAGTTTTGATAATAGACTGAGCCTTTAATAGTTTGGTAGAGGACTTAGATTTTCTAGCATGTGTTTCCCAGAGCTGAACTTGGCACTCTGACAGTTCTTGGGCTAGGGCATTAACATGCTAGATTTTCTCAGTTTGAATGAATAATTGAATATGAAGGGAATCAATTATTTTGAGGGTTTCTTCTTTATCATGTCGCGCTACCGTTAGTTGAATCTTCAACTCTTCACAACGAGCAGCTAAAGCATCTTCCCGATGTTTGCTTTGAGCCAGCTGCTAAGTCATCTTTTTCAATTGAACATGGGAGGCACTATGGCGAGCTACCATGGTAGATTGATAGTCGGGCAAATGCTAGGCCGTTTTATTATAATTGGTGGTTACCTGTGTAAGGGGAAGAAATATTTTAGGGATAAATACTAAGATATTTCAAGTGTATTAGGGTTAAGGGAAGATACCTCTGATAAATTTTTCCGCAACCGTTCAAAGGGGCCCTATACTCCTGACTGGTTGAAGAATTTTACTTCTTGGAGAGTACGAATTTTTAAGCAAGGACTTGAGGGTAGTAGTCGGAGGGCTAAGAGGAAGAATATCCCCCATAGGAAGAGGAGGTTCTTCCCCGAGTGAGGAAGGATCAAGAGAGGTAGAATCGGGAAGTGGGGAAGTAGGATGAGATAGTTATGGGGGTGTAGTCGGAGGAGGAGAAAACACAGGAGGATCAATCTCCATGCCGGAAGAAGGGGGAATTGAAGAGGTAGGTAAAGTGGGAGAATTCTCTCTGGGAACAAGGGGAAGTTTTCAGAAGAATGAATGCCCTCTTCAATGGGATCGGGAGTAATAAGGTGGTGGCATCGACGAAGTAGGAGAGGAGGTGAACTGAGAGATCGAGAAGATGAGGTTGCAAGTGGAGTTGTAGAGCTGGCAGGACCCCCTTTACATAAACAAAGTTTCTTGGGAGGCGAGGGGGAGGGGACAAGGATTTTCCCCTTGTGCATTTCTCTTGGGGCTTGTTGGCCATGGTCTTCTCTGCACTATCCCGAGCCCTCTGCATTAGATCGTCTGCGATGTAATATATACAAAATAATAGACAACAACAATAAGAATTAACAGATATTATCTATAAAGTTCTAGTAGCATCCTACCTATTACAATTGGATCGTCCAGGTGGAAGGGGGACAATTCGTAGTGGCTCAGAAGGTGGACATCTAATAAGAGGTCAGAGTTATAGTGGTGTTCTTTCAACACCTTGTGAACCTTAGCAAAAGGGCATTGAAGCTGACACTCCTAAAAGGGAGGTAAGTCTAGAAGGACAGTCTTCCAAGTATCGGAGTAGGGGAGTGGGGTAGAGAGTTGGGCAAAGAAATATAGTTCCCTCCAACCATAATGAGAAGAGGGCTTATTAGTAAGGAATTGACAATTTAGATGACTAGCAAAGTAAAAAATACTTATCTTTGAAGATTTCAGTTGAAAAAGGCAATGGAACATTATAGGGGACAAAGGGAGTTCCAAATGTTTGAAAACCATGACGGTGTTTGCCAATAGTCGGAAGGCATTGGGGGATAACTGGTTAATGGGTACCTTATAGAAATCTAACAACTCAAAGTAAATCGGGGGGTATGGGCAGTCAAAGGTCATTTTCTAGTTGTTCTGAAAATAAATAGGGGGGGGGGGGGGGGAAGATATGACCGATAAGAGGAGGAAGTAAAAAGGCATTTTACCATAGGGTCTATGAATAAGTCTTTAACGTCGAGGAAGTAATGGTTACCGTCAATGCGTGAGAAAGTATCTTCGTACCAAGGGGTCGAGCTAGGTTTGTCAGAGAAGGAGCCATAGAAGGAAAGGTAGGGTGGCACTTACTTGTGGTTGAAAGGAAGCAATCGTTGGAAGAAAGAAGACTCCTAGGTGTCGAAGGTTTGGGCGTGGGAAAGTTGCCAGTGAAAACTGCTGGGAGGAAGAGGAAGAATCAGAATAGAAGAAGAGGAAGGTGTCGTGTGGAAACAAGGTTTCCGAGGGTTTTAGTTTTTAAACTTCTTCCTAAGATGGGAAAGCGGGGCCCATCTGTTAGTTATATCCCTAGAACCAATCATGTGATGGTTGAATAGGGAACATTTTGTATCATATTCTATAAAGGCAAAGGATTGGTTATTATATATTTACGTCTTGCTTGTGCCAGCTAAATTAAATATATAATAATGCCCTAGAAAAGTAGGTTCTTATCTACAACACATCAATTGGCAGAATTGATTATGAGAGGCTGTAGAGAACACTTTCCTAAATGTTCCTAGTCAAGTATTAATATGCAAGGGCAATATTAATACATAAAGACTAGCATGTAGGTCAATTGATGACTTGATCTCACAAGTCATGGATATATGATATCAAGTTGACACATGGGTATATATTAGAGAATATATACTGAACTGACCCGCCATGAGAAAGTTTCATGGATCGTCATATGAGTGTCATAAACTTTCTCATGTGACTATTGGTATGAATAGTCCTCAAACCTGAAGTCACTACGGTTCCCTACATAAGGAGTTATGTACTTTGGTATCGTCAAACGTCACCCGTAACAGGGTGGACCATAAAGGCGATTACGTAATATATAACAAATTATGCGGAGGGATGTGAGTGATATAGATGGGATCTATCCCTCCCATATGACGGGAGTGATATCTGTGGGCCCCTTGATTGAGTAGAACTACTAAAACGCATGACCATGCTCGAATGAGTCAATATGAGATATTGAGCTCATTTGTTTGAGTTAGTTTACTCAGGGATCAAGAAACACATAGATTGATCGAGGATGACACGGTCTATGTCTCATTGGTCAATCTGATATCAAGGATAGAAAGACACGGTCATACATTATAGTAGTCACGAAAAGGTTAGTCGGATCTTGACTTATTTCGTAACTTGGGTAGCAATGATGTATTGCTAGATGCCGCTCATTGCTTGTGTATCTAAAAGAGTTTAGATCCACTGCCAACGTTATGAGAGCTTATAGGGTCACACACAAAGAGCATGATGATTAGAAGAATTAGTGCATTCTAGTTTGACTAGAATAATTTGGGAATGAGCTTAAGTACAAAATGGTTTTTGGACTTTAAGCTTAATGAGAATTTTAGCTTATTGATTTAATGAGATTAATTCAATATGCTAAGCTTAATTGATTTAATAAGATTAATTCAATATGTTACCTTATTGATTTAATGAGATTAATTCAATATGATAACATAAGCTTATTGGATTAATAAGATTAATTCAACATGCATGAATGCCACATAAGCATGCCACATAAGCATGCCACCTAAGCTTGATGAGGTGGAAGGAGACAAAGGGTTTTGACCTTTGGATTTTCTCCACATGTGGCCGGCCAAACAAGGAGTGTGCAATTGATTGCATTGAATGTGATAGGAGGTGAAAGGTTTTTCAATCCTATAAAACACCCCATGGGGTGGCTGGCCAAATGGTTGAAGCTTGAGGCTTGGAGAGAGCTTGGTGGTGAGAGGCTTTGGTTGTGTGGCTTTTGTGAGTGTATTAAGAAGAGTAGTCTTCTTCTTCCTTTCTCTTTTTCCCTACCTTCCTCTCCTTTAGAGACTTCTCTAGCAAGAAGTAAAGGAGAGCTCTTCTAGTTTCTTTTGTGAGACAAGAGCTTGCTCGTGTGGATACATATAGAGGCACGGACATTTGAACGTGCTAAAAGATCCAAAAAACCCAAGGAGAAGCGGGATTTCAAAAGGGCACGCAACAAAGGTAATATTTTCCTATAAGATAGGTTTTGAGAAATTTATTTTTATACGAGGTTTTCTTTCGCAAGGATCACTTGGAAGGGATCCTATTTTTTCCGTTGCGCATATGCTATTTTGCATAAGAGATCCCTACAGTGGTATCAGAGCCACTTGCGAAAGATCGTATAAAAATAGGTTTTCTCTATTTTATATGTGATATATAAGTAGGATAAATTTTATTATGAGTTGATAATTGCATTAGCAATTTTTCAAACATAATAAAATATCCGATGTTTTTTAAAAGTTAAAATTGACATGGTGCATGGTTATGGCCTAGTCCCAAAAAGTTTGTGAATGTGTGTGTTGTAATTCTTAATAC
The DNA here is from genome assembly GCA_025175895.1 of Wurfbainia villosa. Classification (NCBI taxonomy): domain Eukaryota; kingdom Viridiplantae; phylum Streptophyta; class Magnoliopsida; order Zingiberales; family Zingiberaceae; genus Wurfbainia; species Wurfbainia villosa. The sequence goes on from CM045988.1 coordinate 113,111,308, forward strand.
GATCTGCGTGTCGTGCCTTTCTCCTAAAATTCTTGTTGTAAAATTAGTTTTAGACTCGAATGTAACTTGAGTATTTCTCCTTTTGTAATATACAAAATAAAGATGGAGGGTCCATTGGAAGATGACGTTACAAGGAGGAAGTCAACAACACAAGACAACCAAAAGGAAACACTTGGGAGAAGATGCTATCCCTAGGTTGACCAATCAATCTTTTCATTGGCTTGAGAAGATTGTAGAATAAGGGCCATAACCATGACACACTTAGTTTAATATGTATGTGATTCATGTTAATTTAGCTTATATGTGATGTATGCTAATATGTATGTGATGCATGTTTAAGTTTATTTCTTAATAAGTCAAAAACGATATGCCTACCAAAGTTTGGTACTCACTACTTCCTCGATCATTTGTTGTTGGGTTTGCCAAAGCAAAGCAATGCATTTTATCTTGGAAGAGTGCGAGTGGACAATTGTGATGTCCCGCTATCAAACTTGGTTAAGACTTAATTAAGTTTTTCTTAATTAATTAAGAAAGTAGAGGCATATATTAGCTTTGAACATAAGTTTTAAAAATTAGTTTTGTGTGAGTTTTGAACATCAGCTTTGTCTTAGAAAGTGGTCGTTGCTCCGATATCAAAGAAGGCCTCTGTGCCTCGCCACGGCCTGGAAGCTGGTTTAGGAATAAGCACTAAACTAATCTAAACTTAACCAAAGCTATTAAAGAGTTACATCAGATGTAATTGGCAAAAGATTGCCTACCTAATCATACTACGTCTTGGGCGATTAGCCAAAGCTAACTCAAGACGAAGTATGATGTGGATCTTTATCCCATATTAATTTATAGCTAAATAGAAGCTAATGATGTAAGCAAAATGTGTTTGCCTACATCAATGATTAGCTCATATCAAAGCTATGAAAATTTAGTGGGAGCCTCATTTAATTAAAGGCCTAATTAAATGACTTAGGTATGATACTTAATTTTGCATTTTGATGTTGTAGATCACCATGTCATCTAACACGACACACCCCCTCAACTTGCGATCTGTTCTTGAGAAAGACAAGCTCAATGGAGCTAACTTTCTAGACTGATATAGGAACTTGAGGATTATCCTCAAGCAAGAACGTAAACTGTATGTCCTAGAGCAGTCTATCCCTGAAACACCCGCCCCTGCGGTCACTCGTGCTGAAAAGGATGCTTATAAGAAGCATCAAGATGACGCATTAGATGTGTCATGTCTTATGCTTGCCACCATGAACTCTGAGCTTCAGAAGCAACATGAGAACATGGATGCCTATGATATGGTTGAGCATTTGAAACAACTATATCAAGGACAAGCTAGGCACGAGCGTTTTGAAGTGTCTAAGGCTCTTTTTGCATGCAAGATGCAAGAACGAACACCTGTAGGAACTCACGTACTTAAAATGATAGGGTACGTTGAGAACCTTGAAAGACTAGGTTTTCCACTGAGCCAAGAATTGGCAACCGATGTTATCCTGCAATCGTTGTTGGAAGCATATAATCAATTCGTCATGAATTATAACATGAATGAAATTGATAAGCCTTTGCCTGAGATTCTCAGCATGTTAAGAACTGCTGAACCGAATCTTAAGAAGAAAGTTAGTAACGTACTAATGGTCAAGAAGGGCAAAGGTAAGCGCAAAGGCAAGGGTAAGACCCAAGCCATAGGCAAGGCCAATTCATCCACTTCAAAGAGTAAAGGTAAAGTACCTAAGGAAGGGAACTGTTTCCATTGCGGTGAGACTGGACACTGGAAGCGAAACTGCAAAGTCTACCTTGAGGAAGTAAAGAAGAAAAGAAGTGGGACTTCTGCCTCAGGTATACACGTTATAGAAGTTAATCTATCTATTTCTTCTACATGAGTATTAGATACTGGATGTGCATCTCACATTTGTACTAATGTGCAGGGACTGAGAAATAGTAGACTAATGGCAAAGGGCGAAGTGGACCTACGAGTAGGCAATGACGCAAAAGTTGCTGCTGTAGCTGTAGGAACATATTCTTTGTCTTTGCCCACTGGGCTTATCTTAGAACTAGAGGAGTGCTTTTATGTACCTGCATTAACGAAGAACATAATTTCTAGACAAGAAAAACTTTTCTTTTATAATAATAAAGGACAAATGTTGTTCCATTTATTTGAATGAAATATTCTATTGTAATGCACCACTTATGAATGGTCTCTATGTTCTAGATTTAGAAAACCCAATTTATAACGTAAATACCAAACGGTTTAAATCGAATAATTTGAACCAAACATATCTTTGGCACTGTCGCCTAGGTCACATAAATGAAAAACGCATATCCCAACTCCATAAAGATGGATTATTGGACTCATTTGATTTTGAATCATATGAGGTATGCGAATCTTGTCTTTTAGGAAAGATGACTAAAACTCCATTTAGTGGACATGGCGAGAGAGCGACGGACTTGTTAGGACTCATACATACTGATGTATGTGGCCCTTTCAATGTCGGGCCGAGGAGGCTATAAGTACTTTATTACTTTCACTGATGATATGAGTAGATTTGGCTACTTATATTTGATGAGACATAAGTCAGAATCCTTTGAAAAGTTCAAAGAATTCAAGAATGAAGTACAAAACCAACTTGGCAAGCGTATTAAGCTACTTCGATCAGATCGAGGTGGTGAATACCTTAGTCAAGAGTTTCGTGATCACCTGGCTGAGTGTGGGATAATATCCCAACTCACTCCACCTGGAACACCACAATGGAATGGTGTATCTGAGAGGAGAAATCGTACTCTATTAGATATGGTACGATCAATGATGAGCCAGACTGATCTACCTACTTTCTTTTGGGGTTTAGCTCTAGAGACAGCCGCTTTCACACTTAATCACGTCCCATCAAAAGCCGTAGAAAAGACACCATATACGTTATGGACTGGGAAGAGTCCCAAAATGTCTTTTATAAAGATTTGGGGTTGTGAAGCTTATGTTAGACGTCAAGTCTCAGATAAACTAGGACCCAAATCAGATAAGTGTTATTTTGTAGGATATCCCAAGGAAACTAAGGGATATTACTTTTACAATCTCATACTTGGCAAGGTGTTTGTTGCCAGAAATGCTGTCTTTCTAGAAAGAGAATTTATTTCTAGAAAAACTAGTGGGAGTAAAATTCATCTTGAAGAAATTCAAGATGAAGATAACACTAAGGCTTCGATGGAAAATGAACAGGCACCACAAAGTGTTGTGGATGAGGAAAATGTTTCCCAAAGAGTTGTGGAGCAAACACCTGTTCAAGTAGACCAACCTCTTCGTAGATCTGATAGGATCCGTCGTCAACCCGAGAGATATTCTTTTCTCTTGATCGATACGGTGATGTATTGCTTGTCGATCTTGACGAGCCTACATCCTATCAAGAAGCTATGATGAGCCCAGATTCTGAGAAATGGCTAGAGGCCATGAGATCCGAAATGGAATCCATGTACACTAACCAAGTATGGACTTTGGTTGATCCACCTGAAGGGGTAAAACCCATTAGGTGTAAGTGGGTCTTTAAAGTAAAGACTGACATGGATGGTAATAAGCATACCTATAAAGGTAGATGGGTGGCTAAAGGATTCAAACAAATTCATGGTATTGACTATGATGAAACCTTTTCACCAGTTGCGATGCTTAAATCCATTCGGATCATACTTGCTATTGCAGCCTACCACGATTATGAGATCTGGCAGATGGATGTCAAAACCGCTTTTCTGAATGGAAAGCTACTCGAGGATGTGTACATGACACAGCCTGAGGGTTTTGAAGATCCAAAGCATCCTAGAAAGGTATGCAAACTGCAAAGGTCCATTTATGGACTAAAGCAAGCCTCTCGAAGCTGGAATCTTCGATTCGATGATGCAATCAAGGAGTTTGGTTTCATCAAGAATGAAGATGAACCTTGTGTCTACAAGAGAAATAGTGAGAGCACAGTTGTATTTCTTGTCTTGTATGTAGATGACATACTTCTCATCGGAAATGATATTCCCTCACTCCAGTCTGTGAAGATGTGGTTAGGGAATTGTTTCTCGATGAAAGACTTAGGTGAAGCTGCCTATATTCTAGGCATCAAGATCTATAGAGATAGATCTAAAAGATTACTTGGCCTAAGTCAGAGTACATACATTGATAAAGTTCTAGATCATTTTGCTATGCAAAATTCCAAGAAAGGATTTCTGCCTTTATCACATGGTGTGAGTCTTTCGAAGACTCAATGTCCCTCTTCTAAGGAGGAGAGAGATCGCATGGATAAGATCCCTTATGCATCTGCCATAGGGTCTATCATGTACGCCATGCTTTGTACTCATTCTAACGTCTCGTATGCTTTGAGCATGACGAGTAGATACCAGTCGGATCCAGGTGAAAGTCACTGGATAGCAATCAAAAATATTCTTAAATACTTACGAAGAACGAAAGAATATTTCCTGATATTTGGAGGCAATGAGGAGCTAACTGTAAAGGGTTACAGTGATGCAAGCTTCAAAACAGACAAGGATGACTATAGATCGCAATCGGGGTACGTGTTTTGCCTGAATGGTGGAGCTGTGAGCTGGAAGAGTTCGAAGCAGGACACAGCTCTTGATTCTACAATGGTCGAGTATATTGTCGCCGATGCAAAGAAAGGAGGTTGTTTGGCTCCGCAAGTTCATCAGTGAACTTGGGGTAGTTCCTAGCATTGCAGATCCAATAGACCTCTATTGTGACAACAATGGGGCTATTACAGGCTAAGGAACCTCGATCACATCACCAAACACATACTGCGGCGCTTCCATCTCATTCGAGAGATCATCGATAGAGGAGATGTGAGGATATGCAGAGTACCGACAGAAGCTAACATCGCAGATCCATTGACCAAGGCTTTGACACAGAAGAAGCATGATGGTCACACTAGGTCACTAGGTATTAGATATCATAGTGATTGGTACTAGTGCTAGTGGGAGATTGTTAGTTATAGCCCTAGAACCAATCATGTGATGGTTGAATAGGGAACATTTTGTATCATATTCTATAAAGGCAAAGGATTGGTTATTATATATTTACGTCTTGCTTGTGCCAGCTAAATTAAATATATAATAATGCCCTAGAAAAGTAGGTTCTTATCTACAACACATCAATTGGCAGAATTGATTATGAGAGGCTGTAGAGAACACTTTCCTAAATGTTCCTAGTCAAGTATTAATATGCAAGGGCAATATTAATACATAAAGACTAGCATGTAGGTCAATTGATGACTTGATCTCACAAGTCATGGATATATGATATCAAGTTAACACATGGGTATATATTAGAGAATATATATCGAATCAATATCTTGACCATGAGAAAGTTTCATGGATCGTCATAGGAGTGTCATAAACATACTCATGTGACTATTGGTATGAATAGTCCTCAAACCTGAAGTCCCTACGTTTCCCTACATAAGGAGTTATGTACTTTGGTATCACAAATGTCACCCGTAAATAGGTGGACCATAAAGGCGACATCGGGTATATAACAAATTATGCGGAGGGATGTGAGTGATGTAGATGGGATCTATCCCTCTCATATGACGGGAGTGATATCTGTGGGCCCCTTGATTGAGTAGAACTACTAAAACGCATGACCATGCTCGAATGAGTCAATATGAGATATTGAGCTCATTTGTTTGAGTTAGTTTACTCAGGGATCAAGAAACACATAGATTGATCGAGGATGACACGGTCTATGCCTCATTGGTCAATCTGATATCAAGGATAGAAGGACACGGTCATACATTATAGTAGTCACGGAAAGGTTAGTCGGATCTTGACTTATTTCGTAACTTGGGTAGCAATGATGTATTGCTAGATGCCGCTCATTGCTTGTGTATCTAAAAGAGTTTAGATCCACTGCCAACGTTATGAGAGCCTATAGGGTCACACACAAAGAGCATGATGATTAGAAGAATTAGTGCATTCTAGTTTGACTAGAATAATTTGGGAATGAGCTTAAGTACAAAATGGTTTTTGGACTTTAAGCTTAATGAGAATTTTAGCTTATTGATTTAATGAGATTAATTCAATATGCTAAGCTTAATTGATTTAATAAGATTAATTCAATATGTTACCTTATTGATTTAATGAGATTAATTCAATATGATAACATAAGCTTATTGGATTAATAAGATTAATTCAACATGCATGAATGCCACCTAAGCATGCCACCTAAGCATGCCACATAAGCATGCCACCTAAGTTTGATGAGGTGGAAGGAGACAAAGGGTTTTGACCTATGGATTTCCTCCACATGTGGCCGGCCAAACAAGGAGTGATTATGTTTCAATGCAATTGATTGCATTGAATGTGATAGGAGGTGAAAGGTTTTTCAATTCTATAAAACACCCCATGGGGTGGCCGGCCAAATGGTTGAAGCTTGAGGCTTAGAGAGAGCTTGGTGGTGAGAGGCTTTGGTTGTGTGACTTTTGTGAGTGTAGTAAGAAGAGTAGTCTTCTTCTTCCTTTCTCTTTTTCCCTACCTTCCTCTCCTTTAGGGACTTCTCTAGCAAGAAGTAAAGGAGAGCTCTTCTAGTTTCTTTTGTAAGACAAGAGCTTGCTCGTGTGGATACATATAGAGGCACGGACATTTGAATGTGCTAGAAGATCCAACAAACCCAAGGAGAAGCGGGATTTCAAAAGGGCACACAACAAAGGTAATATTCTCCTATAAGATAGGTTTTTGAGAAATTTATTTTTGTACGAGGTTTTCTTTCGCAAGGATCACTTGGAAGGGATCCTATTTTTTCCATTGCGCATATGCTATTTTGCATAAGAGATCCCTACACCATCAACCCATCAAGAGGAGTAATATGCTTAGGATAAGTAACGAAGAGGAAGATCCTAGTCCAATAAATTAAATAAAACCAGTAAGAGATGAAAAGGTGGTTAAGTTATGGTTGAGGAAGGGTGATTAAAGGAGATTCATAATTTTAAAAGTCAAACTCAAGCCTTCGTCTGACTATTTTAGGAAGGGGTGGTTAATGATACTGTTAAAATATGACTTAGGAGCTAGAAAAAAGAATTGTGATTCGTAGAAAGGAATCAAAGGGAAGGATCATAATGTAGGGTCTACAATCTAGTCCAGCAAAACCCGACTCGGGGAAATATGTTGAGTCGGTGAGGTGGCAACTCGAGAAGGGAGAGGAGATCCGGTGGTCAGAATGACACTAGATAGTGACTCAAGAAAGTAAGCTAGGTTGAAGGGGTGGCAACTCGGGAAGCCGAAGTGGGTTATAAGCGCATGTGCTCGATGGCCAAAACAATGCCAAATAGCAACTTCGGAAAGCCGAGTTGAGTTATATGCACCTCGACTTAAATGGCTAGAATGGTGTAGGAAAGCAAGTCGGGAAAATAAGCCAAATCAGTAACAAGGCACCTCAAGAAACACAGTGGAGTTGGGATAGGGATAAGAAGAAGTGACTAGGAGAAAGAAGGGCCCAGTGGTAAGGTGAGGGTAAATAAAGGGGGGAGGATGCTCCCTATTATATTTTCTCATGAGAGTTTGTTATGCAGCATAACAAACCAAGACACCTGGAACACCCCACAAAAGATTCTTAGTAACCCTCACTCGCTAATATCATCACCACATTATTCTTCAGATTGGGAGGGTCCTCCACATGGACAGTGATCCGGGTGGTTTGTTATGTGACAGCTGGCTCCAGGGGCGGCAAGTATAAAAGGAAGGAAGGAAGAAGAATTGGACTTTTTGACTTCTCTCTCTCTCTCTCTCTCTCGGTGGCCGATTAGCTTTATGAACAGAGACTTACTACTAGAAGGAGGAGAACCATCCTGGACGGAGGAAGAAGGAAGAGAATCATACGAGTCTCATTTTCTTTTACCTTATACAAGCTTCCATCTGTAAGGGGTTTCTCCACCTCCAAAAGTACTTCCAAGAAGGAGGGATTATAGTAAAGGTGTCTAACACCGGAAATCACTCTAGATCTCACATGCGGAGTAGGAATCTAAATTCCAAACCACGTTAAATCTCTTATCATTATTTCCCTTTTTTTTTTACTATTGCGGCCGGAGAGGACCCCAAGCCTCCCTGACATCTTCGTTCCAAAGGAGGTCGAAAATCCATGCCGCATCATGAATCATGCCTTGTTTTGAATACTTCAACTTTTCAAAATAAGTTTTTCAAGTGTAAGTGAAATAGGAAGACTTATCATATAAACCTATAGTGAAATTTCTTCATCTCAACAAAGCTCATGTAATCATACTACAAGATAGGAAAATATGAATTACTAAAATGTATGAGCATGTTATCATGTAAGCATTAGGTCTCATCATGTCTAAAAAAGCTATTAAAGACAAACAAACACATGAATGTGATGAATTTAAATTATAAATAAAATAAAATGCATAGATATATAAGGAAGAAAATATGATTAATTCACACTAGAAAAACAACTAAAATCCCCTTAGACATAAACAATGCATTATCCTCGATGCAATATTCTAAAAGGAAAATATTCAAAAAAATAAATAAATATAAAAGAGAAATAAACTAAATTACCGAGGAGGAGGAGGGTAGTAAGGAAAATGACTTTGTGAAGCATTTCAATCGTAAATGGTCATCATTTAGTGGTGGATATTCTCCATCTATTGATAATACTCTTCTCCCCTCTGAAAGTGCTCTTCAGCTTGTCGATAGTATTTCTCCCCTCTCTAAAAATGTTCCTTTGCCATCTGATAATAGAGCTCAACCCGAACATTATGCTCATCAATTATATGCCTCTGGTCCACTTTCTCTGTTATGTGGCAACAAGTATCGAGCGGATGTCAAAGAAGTCATAGCTGGAATAACTGCAGATGGACCAACAAAAGAATGCCTAGATGGGGCTCCTCTCATGGATGGTCAAGGTGGGGACTCTGTCTCTAAGGGCTCAAGGGAGATGGTAGTGACATGGAATGCTCATTTACTTCATTCACTAATTGTTGTATGGGAAGGATTAGGTAAGGGATGTGAGTCTTGGTCTTAAGGGCCAGACAATATCAATCAGATCTACAAACAATCATATGAAAAGCAATGTTGGACTCAAGGTCTATCATGTCAGTCCCCGTGGCTTCCTCTTGACCATATAGATCATACCATAGGGTGAGTGCAATTGGCGTGATCATTCCTTTGACTACAATGTTTTTCATTGAGACTCTACCAACCTTGGCAAGGTGTCTAGCAAAATATGCCCCAGTATCTATGTGAACAGTGAAGGGCATGCTCTAGAAAAACATCATCTCAGTCTGCATAACAACACCATTGATATCTCCTCATCCAAACAAAGTATGTGCTATCACTCTATGAATATACCTAAAATAGGGGTTTCGGAGAGACATCACCTTGTTCCTCGAAGCACTATAACAACTCTCCCTAGTCAATTCAATCCATAGTCCTCTAGCATGAAATTCATTGGGCTCCCATTTATTGCCACCCATGGGTAATCATAAACACAATTAAATTAGGACAAATTTTACTCATACTCAGTGTTAAATAATCTAAATGTGATCTTATCTTCATCACACCTCACCCCCTATAAAATATTTACTTCTAAAGAACTCAAAATTTCAAGGGCGACTCGAATATAAGTAGGATATTTTATACTCATAAACATCGTCCATCCTACCCTATCAATCATGTAATCAATGTCATCCTTTATCCCTAAAGTTGTCAATATCAGGTCATCCATGTAACGAGTCTTTACAATTTTTCTCTTCACTAACATCTCGTACCGAACTCTATGGTTATCATCACGAAAAATACTAGAGGTGTTAACATTGTTACCTTCGATGCGTGTTTTACCTCTTTTCCATGATTCAGATGACTCTCCGTGGAGATGCCTCATCATCGTACCTAAAAAGATCAACACAAGGTCAAGAATTTATGAGATCCAGTGGTTCTCTTGGAAGAGAAAGAGGAGCTTGTTATGGAAGGGAAGATGTGGATGTTTGGGGTGGGAAAAAATGGGGTCTTGGGCGGATCTATGTTTGGTAGGCTTTGAGAAGCTTTGAGAATGCAAGAAGAAGCAAGGAGAAGGCTGTGAGAATGAAGAAAGGGGTTGTAGGAAGAAGAAAAACTTGAATTTTGGGCTGGATCTAGGGTTTTGGAGGCTTAGGAATAAGCTAAAGGAAGAAGAAGAAGAGGGAGAGGGAGAGAGATCTTGTGTTGTGTGGGGAAATGAGGCACAGGAGGGGTTTTTAATGCCTCCCTACGGCCGTGACATGATTGTTCCAGTTAGCACGGCTTGGATCAATGATAGAGACTAGTCAACTACTATAGTGGATCAGTGGCTATATAGTGCTACTATAGTAGAGCATATAAGGTTCAGAACTGGACTACGACACAATTGAATCTACATCAGGCGATTAATGCTGAGGTGGATAGAACCATTAAGTTGATCAATCAGAGTAATGTTTGAATCTACAGTAGAGCAATCAACTAAAGGTTGAAAACAATTGACTGATTGGAAAAAAAAAGCAACCCAACAACAATCCTATAAATGAGGATTTTTGTGGAGATTTGAAGAAGTCAGTTCTTAGTAACTTTTAAGGGAAAGTGTCGATGTATTCTAGACTTTCAAGGACAATCCAAAGCAACCAAATAATAAGCAAAGAGATAAACACTTATGGAAATTATTATTTATTTTGTATTTCTCTTTTCATTATTATCTTTATATTTGTCTTATGTTGATATAAAAAAATAGAATGTAAGAGGCTTCTTCACATCCAGAAGGTATTTGGGAAAGAGAAAGAGTAGTAGTGATATGATGTAGGTGCATCTAGTAGCTCGATCGACTCTCTTCTTATGATGTGACCCTGCCTTCTTCTTAGCCATGTCAAAGAGTAATTAAGGTCTAAAATAAGGATTTCAATATCTCCATGACCTCCTAACATAGATATGCTTCATTATAGATCAGAACGAGAAAACTTGGAGGTCCCAGAAGTTACCACGGCCTACCCGTTGCCACCTCCAAGGGGATGAACTATTTTCTAGCTACACCATTCTGATGAAAAGTACCAAACATGACATATTGAGCCACAATCCCACACTCAAAAAGGCAATTGGTAAAAGGTCCTGAACACTATTCATTGGATCCAGTATAACGACCGTAATATTTATCTCCACGATCGGATCTAACAACTTTGATCTTCTTGCCTAGTTGATTTTCAACTTCGGCTTTGAAAATCTTGAACATATCCAAGGACTTCGTCTTCTCAAACAAAAGGTATTAATGGGTTTCACTTCTTTGGTCTGTCATGATCTCCCTCCCCCTTCTTATGGATCGCCGAATTTGTCACCAAAGAGGGTTAAAGATAAGATAAAGAGATATCTTCTTCTTGAATCACCTCGGAGAAGTAGAGGTAGATTTGTCACTCTGAGAAGGAATGTTAGAAATAGGTCGGCTTTTTGGCGTGACCACTCCGACGCTCAAGTTAGTAAAGGTATGGAAAAAATGTAGAAAGAACGAAGAAGAAGAAGTGAGAAGATCTATGAGGTACCAAATAGCGAAGAAATAATCATCCCCTGCTCCCTTCTACCTCTATCTCTTTTATAGATGCTTTATCCCGCCACCTCCTTGAAGTGAATTTACTCTAATACCCTCGCCCAGTTGTCCAATGTAATCATTTTTTTTGCCTATATTCAAAATATCTCTTTCAAATGCTTCATGTATCTTATATTTTCCTGCCAAATATTAATTAAATAAAATATATAAATAAATGACAAAATATCTTATATTAATCATATTTATCCTTCTCAAACTCTTCCTGCTATCCCCCACATTTCAAAATACTCATTCCTCCTTATTTCACCATGTACAGAAAGAACCTCCATAACCCACATATGGCTCGGGAAACAAAGACACTGCTCGGAAAATAAACATACTGCTCAGGAAATAAACATACTGCACAGGAATTATATATACTACTCAGGAATTATATATACTGCTCAGGAAATGCTCATATTGCTCGGCTAATATTATACTTTACTTCTAAATCCCATTGCACTACTCAACTCTACTAGGTCCGGAAATCACATATATTGCTCGGGAGAAACATAAATTACTTGGGAAATGCATACACTGCTTGAGGAATACATATACTGCTCGGAAAATACATACACTGCTCTGCCAACACTATACTTCTCTTATGAACAATGTTGTACTACTCAACTCTACTAGGCCCGAAAATTACATATACTGCTCGGGAGAAACATAAACTACTTGGAAAATACATACACTGCTCGGGGAATACATACATTGCTCGGGAAATACATACACTGCTCTGCCAATATTATACTTCTCTTCTAAATAATACTGTACTACTCCACTCTACTAGGCCCAGAAATCACATACACTGCTTGAGAAACCCATATACCACTCGGGAAAAGTACTTATTGCCCGGGGAATGAATCATACTGCTCGAGAAACACACTAACTGCTCAGAATTTCACATAGAGTGCCTGGGAAAAGCTTATTCTTGATCAGAAAAAACCCCGGCCCCATCAGGTATAATTAAGCATATAAACAATAGTCATCAATAAAACTGATAAAATATATTTGTCCATTCTAAAATACCTTAGGGAATAGTCTACATGTATTTGTATTTATCAGTTTCAAAGTGTCACTACATCGATTTGCACCTATGTCTCTTTTGTTAGTTCTTTTCCCTTTGACACACTGTATGCAAACATCAAAGTCTAACATGTTAAGGGAATGGAGAATTCCTTATGACATTAACCTTTCTAGGCATTACTTGGATATACGCCCTAAATGTCTATGTCACAACATGAACGAATTCTCATATGTCAAATTTGTTCTTTATACCTACATTGTGCATTATTTTGTTGTCCGTGAGAGCTATGATGTTTAATCTATATAGCTTATCAATTAGGGAACATATTCCAGTAAGTATTGAATTTTAAAAAAAATACTAAATGTTCCATTTTCAAATGGACAAGAGTATAATAATTTTGTCCAAATAGAAAATGAAAATTAAGTTTCACCTAAATGACGAAATAACAAGTATATTTTCTAAAACTTAAATTACTTCGGTCCCTAAACAAGGCTAAAACACCTACAACAGTCACTATAGCCTTCTTGCCATTATTTGTATAGATGTATATTTCACCATCAATAGACAATTAGCTACTAAAACAATCATGCTAAGTGACACTAATGTATGTGGTAGCTCCAATGTCTATTCACTAATTGTCCATAGGTACAATGACAAAATTGACTTCTAAACTAACCTAACTGAGAAGTTTGATACCAAACATTACAGTTTTAATACCCTTACTCATATTGATGGTTTTTTTATATTCAGTAGTTTTAAAATCTTAAGTTATTGGAGCATTGATGTTATAGGCAAATACCTTATGTGCACTAAATATGAAAGAGAGTATACAACATAATCTCATATATTGCCAAGAACACAAAGAGATAATAATAAATAAATAACACACATATCATATGCGTGTATGAATATGTATGGCCAAAAATGAGATACCAAGTATAACATTACACTTAGTCTTTGGACTACAATATAATTTATTAGTGATATTCTCTAAATTATAGCTTATGATAATTTTTGTTTATCACATCATGTGTCTTCCTTTGGGCCGACACATGATAAGCATAACTAAATTATCCCTTATATGAGTTATATATGTCTGAGTCTATGGTTTACAAACCCTTTAATCTACCACATAAAATATATTTCTTTGGGGCGATATTTTATGTGCATGATCTATAATAGAATTTATCAAACTATTGATCTACTACGCAAAGTGACTTCCTTTGGGTCGACACCTTGTGCGCATGATCAACATAATTTATCAAACCATTGATCTGTCACACAAAATACCTTCCTTTGGGCCAACAACTTGTGTGCATGATCAATAGAATTTATAAATAAAATCTGTTCTTTATATGTAAACCATTCCTAACATATGTCTTGTATAAACATAACTTTTCTTTGGGCTAATTATATTTAGCATATACATACATCTATCTACACAGTATGTCCTAAACCTCCCTAATAGTTCTAACTTTTGTAGGGATCTTGTGCGAAAAATAATCATAAAACACAGTGGAAAAATTGGATCCCTTTAGAGATCCATGTGTATACATAAAACTAATTGTTCTTACAACTACATCTAGTTGAGAGATTACCCTTGACGCGTAGCCCTTTGCAATCCCAGCAGTAACTTTTCTTCGAAGGATCTCAGCGTGATTAGGATGGTTGCGCCTCTATGGTATCCACACGAACACACACTTTGGAGAATCAAAGTTGTGCTAGCAACACCATACAAGGGGTCTAGGCCAAGAAAGAGTTTCGGCCAAGAAGATGAAGAAGAAGAAGAAGAAATGGAAATCTCACCCAAGCATCATGATCCAAAGCTCCCTTTTTATATTCATCCTATGAATATGAAAGGTTTTATATCCTTTTGTATTCCCTCTTCAATGCATGATTAATCCATATTAATCATGCATGATAAGAGGTTTCTTCCAACCTTTGGTTTTCCTTCTTCCATGCATGATTAATTCACATTAATCATGCATGATGAATTCATGATGAATCCGTATCATTCATCTTCTTCAAATTAATGTGGGTCCAACTCAAATTGAACCAATTTGAGTCTAACTCAAATTCGACCAATCATATTTGAGTCTAACTCAAATTCAGCCCTTTCAATGAGTCTAACTCAATGATTCCAATTCAATCGCCTAATTGTTCATTTAATCAAACTAAAATGAACCCATCTCCAAGACAACATGTTCTTTGTGTGTGACCCAATAGGTTCTCATAATGTTGACAATGCCTCTAAAACCCATTTTAGAAACATAAGCAATGAGTGACATCTAGCAATGCATCATTGCTACCCAAGTGACGAGAATGTCAAGATCCGACATAACTTGTTTGTGACTATTATCTTGTATAACTCAATCCTTCTATCCTTGATATCTAGATTGATCAATGAGGGCATAGCTCATGTCATCCTCTGATCAATCTTTGTGTTTCTTGATCCCTAAGTAGACTACACCAATCAAATGAATTCAATATCTCATATTGACTTATTTGAGCATGGTCATGCATTTTAGAAATCCTACTTTATCAAGGGACCCACAGATATCACTTCCGTCATATGGAAGGGTTATATCTCATCTACATCACTCACATCCCTCAGCATAATTCATTGCATATCCAGTGATCGACTTTATAGTCCACCTTATTACAGGTGACGTTTGATGATATCAAAGTATACAACTCCTTATATAGGGAACCGTAGTGATTTCAGGTCTAAGGATTATTCATACCAATAGTCACTATGAGATTGTTTATGACACTCATATGACGATCCATGAAACATTCTCATGGAGAGTCAGTTCAATACATATTCTCTAATATATACCCATGTATTAACTTGATATCCTATATCCATGACTTGTGAGATTAAGTCATCAGTTGACCTACATGCTAGTCTCAACGTATTAATATTATCTTTGTATATTAATACCTGACTAGGAACAATTATGAGTAGTGTTCTATATATCTACAGTATCCTACTATCAAGTCACCAACTTGATATGTCGTAAATTAGAACCAACTACCCTAGGATATTATTATATTTATTCAAATGACACATCAATGAAGTAAATATAATAACCGTAAACTTTGTCTTTATTATGAAATATGATACAAAAGTTTCCTTACCAATCATCTCATAATTGGCATTTAGGGCTAATACTAACAACTTTTGTGATAATTATTAGTTTGAAATAGAATCATATGCATATATAGATACTTTAGAAACCTAATAAACTCAATTGTACTTTAGTAGCCTAATGATGTAGAAAACGACCATAACATCGGACTAAAAACTTTGGAGCCTCTAAAAAGGTCATAAATGATGATTTTAAGGCCCGAAACAAGCTATTACAGGGGTTTACCCTACCATAACAGCATAGAGCTCTGAATGAGCTTTGAAACGCAACTGAGAATGCCTCAAACCTCATCCCGAGTGAAATGTGATGACCTCCAAAAGTTTTCTATGTCAAAATGTGCTCGAACTCGTCAACACTCATCACTAGTCGATTGATAATTATGGCATTCGACTGAGACATATTAGTCGATTTCCTTAGTTGACTAGAATACCTTTTGTGGATGATTTCAAGAGCACCAGTCAACTAGTGCTTGATAGCAATGAATTGATAAAATCAATCGATTGCTCCATTGCTCTAGTCGACTAAAATATCTTCTGTGCGAAACCTCAGCCACATCAGTCAATTAAGGCTTTATGGTAGTCGACTGATGTACATCAGTCAATTGCCCAGTCGATTAAGAAAGGTTATGTGCCCGAGTTTGAGCACAACAGTCGACTGATCTATGCAATTGAGCTCAATTTCAAGTGCAATAATCGACTGATGCTTGGCACCAGTCGACTGGTAGACCATTTAGTCGACTGGTGCAAGACATCAGTCGACTGATAGGCGACTTAACATAACTTTTCTAGGTCAAACATGATGGTTTCACCATGAATGGCGATGGTCATGCCACCATTCTTCATGTTTTTTGTAGAAAAATGTGAAACCTTATATCTAGCGTCTAAAACTAGATTTTTTACTTATGTTTTTGTCAAATAATTATCGTTTTGCAACAAACGATCTAAATCTTGTACAAAATCAACAAAAACTACAGCCTAATGTCATAAAAAATCAATAAAAATGACTAGCACTGATACCAATTGATGGAAATCCATGAATCTAAATAAGTATTCAAGAAATCGAAAAGAATATAATATGATTCATGAATACGATCTAGTCTTATCGATTTTCTACTGCAATAATGAAACATAAATGAACAATGGCATAAATATAAAGGAATTTGAGTACAGCGAAGCGGCCATTATTCCTCATCAGTGAGATTCGGTCCAAAGTTCCTGCAAAAAAGCTAAGGGTAGGTCTTCCGTAGGATTCTAGGGTGACGACACCAGAAACTTCACGCCGATAGGATACGAGGAGTCTGTCAGAATAATTAGTCTTTGCAGGAACCATGCCCTATATATAGATATCGAGTCGAATCCATTATCGGTCCATCATCAATAAAAGTTCGTGATCTAATGGATTCTACACATTAAATCCCCACATCAAATAATCGAAATCCATAAATCAATAAGTAGATTACTTAATCAAGTTCGAACTAATACAATACAATCAGACGATTACGATAATCACATACAAGCCTACATCCAACAACACCTACTAGTTAAATTTCAAACAATTTAGTGTAAGCATCAAATAAACTCTTTACTACTTACTCTTGACTAGCAAACAAGGACAAAATTCAAGACCTAGCTTAAGACTTCACTCCTTACTTTAGCTCATAAGGGAGGGACTCATGATACCCAGAGAAGTGACTCGGAGATACATTTACAAACTTGAGTACACTTGGCTTTTGGCCACATCAGCACACAAGTAAAAGTATTCTGTGACTAGATTTTAAGACTTGATAGTTTAGGTGATTCAGTTGCAGAAGTACCTTGACTACTCAATTTAAGTGATCCAGTAGCCCAAACACCTTGGTTGGGTTGCTATGAAATTGGGTAGCCCAAGTATCCCTCTTGATTCATTTAGCTTGAACAACTCAATTGTTCGAGCTCCCTTATAAATGCAGCTATCCAAGTCCCTAGCCTTGAGTTAGCCTTTGGGATTACCAAGCAATGGAATATTTGAGGATTCTCCATACATTAGTCTATGGCATATAACGAACAAAAATAACGGACATCTTAAAGAAATAATGATTGCGTCAACATGGGCCACTGGGCCACTATAACAAACAATCAATTTCGAATTTCAAGGAATAATGGATATATATTCGATCTCTAATTTTGTTATTCTATGAACAAAAATAACAGACGCCTCAATGAAATAATGATTTCGTCAACATGGGCTGCTATAACAAACAATCAATTTCAATTTCATATAACAATTGATATATATTCGATCTCTAATTTTATTTTTCTAGGATAAATATAAAGGCAAATAAATCCATCCCATCCATGAAATCTCTAGAAGCATTAATTTTTCTAGGGACATATTTGATGGCTTAAGCATGAGGGACTTTATCAGATATATGCGATGTTCTTTTTTTTGTTGGCATCAGAAATCTATTTTTTTGAATCAACTAAGAGATTACTGATTCGATCTTACGAAAATTTTCTATCAACCATCAGACTAAATCGATTTGACTTATATTAATCTCATCGAGAGCAATGGAGCTCATGTCATCATGCCACATGCATGGTCTAGACCATATGACTCCAATCAGATAGTTGCCCTAGGACAACTGCTAGAAGAAGTCTCATCCGTGTCCAAGAAAAGAAAATTTTTGGATGTATCAATTACGTTATTTAAAAATATGGACAATGCATATATATAAAAGACGCATCAAATGCACCATAAATCATGGAATCATATTTATTACGTTGTGTTTTTATTTATTCTATTGTTTTGACTTTTATTGTAACTTCAAATATTATTCATGCATCTACATCCAGCCATCTAGTGATAAACAGTACATATTAGAACTACAAATCAATACAAGGTCATTACTCTAAGCTAATTTGTAATATTAAAACCACACGATCAATATAACTATTAATTATAGTACAAAGTCCATATATTTTGCAACGGTAGCTTTGCTAATGTTGTGCCGTACGGCAATAGTATGAAGTTTTAAATTAAAGTTCCTCGTCCACATCAATGTGGTTGGTGAATTAACTTTGAGGCCAGCAAAATAATAAATATTCATTTAGGCACAACTAGAAGAATTGAAAGGTTTTTATAATCATCAACGACACTTTTCTTTTCTTCTTTTTTTAATTCAAACTACATCATGAATTTATTTTGTTTAAAAAAATAATTCCTGGCTAGATATAATCTTCTATAAAATGTGGAACCGTTACATTAGCGGTCCTCTCCAGCTGTCCCTACTGGTTGGAGAAGGTAAATCAGGACCCAAGTGATAAGTGCAAAGAAGGGGGTCGGTCGATGGCCCAGAGTCATGACCTCCTTAGGAATTGACCCTTGTCCATTTAAGAGTTATCCGTTTGCACTTACCAACTGGACTAGCCTTGGGGGCTTAGATATAATCTTCTATGCTTATATATACCATACACTAGATACTCTATTAAAATTAAAAGTATTTTTATTGATTGAATTTAATCTTCTATGCTTATTTTTTTTTATTTACATCAGGTATCAAGTATGATTTTTCTTCCCTACTAGTCTTGATAGCTGATCGGCCCTGCACCACGAAGTTTTTCCACCGGTCGACGAGGGTAAATCAGGATGACGTGTGGGCCGAGCACGTTTGAACTCATGTGATACCAGAAAGACCGACCACGATGAGATGGAGTGGTTGATTTCTACCACCATTCGCACAATGCGCGCTATCAAGGCGGAATTGACCCCTAGAAGTGCAAAGGGGAGCCTCGTGATTAACTAACGCGTCGTTGCCCTAGGGGCTTCTATGCTTATTAATATGATTTGATATGGTCCGAAATCAGTAGATGAGATGACTTAATAAAGTATTCACAATCGAATATTTTCAACTGACTGAGTATGAATTAGAGTGGTCTTTAATATGTCAATTTAATTAGATCGCCCTTCCTCTACAAATCTTTATCAGGTCAGAATACAACTAGGCCTCAGGAGATCGACTATCTTCTATAGTGTTTCGACAGGTTGGACTCCAATTGGGCCTCAATAGGATTGATTGTCGCCTAGGCTTCAGGAGATCGGTGGTTACTTGGACTTCGAGAAATTGTGCATACACAAGATCTTGGGAGGTCAGATGTACACTGGGCATCATGAGATAGGGTGTCTCTAGGTCGACCTTTGAGAGGTTGACCTTCAAATTGGTTGTCTGAATGTCGAATGCTCTGGACTTGGAGGGACTTAAAAATAGGTGAGAAGGGGGTCGATGTGTACCTCGACGTAGCCCCTCCAACTCTCAAGTCAAAAAGTAGAGAAAATTGAAAAAATAGAGCAAAATAGAGGAGAGTGTTAGAAGATTATTTAATTCCTTTTTTATTTCCCCCCTTACCTTTATATAGGGAGAGGAGCGGTGCACCTCATAGAGGTAAGACCAAAAGATGCACCTTTATAGTATAAAGACACATCTTTGAGGTTGTAACTGTGGAGCCAAATCAAGTTTCCTGACTTGTTTGGAATGAATCCGAGTGTGATTCTGATGAGTTTGAGTTTGTAGGGACCGTCGTGACCATTAGAGGGAGGAGGTGAATAGCGTCGGCGTTGCTTGATGGATTACGATTGCGATCGCATCTACAAATCGTGTTAGTGCGTAGCGGAATAATAACAATGAAAACAATAACACGAATACAAGCACACACACAACACCAAATATAATGTGGTTCGGAACCGAATGGTTCCTACTGTACTGATTGAGCTCAAACGAGCTCTAGCGATGCGTACAACACCACTAATCAAATAAACTCCTTCTCGGAACAATCCAGAGGTGGAGAAACCTTGTATAAATAGTCTTACAATAGTAAGAAAAAAATACAAGTAATTACAATGAAATACAATAAATGAAATGCAAAGAAAACTTTACAATCAATCTTTTGGAAGCTTGCTTGTTGATCGCCTTGGACTAGCCTTGAAGACCTTGATTTGCACCATCAAATTGCTCTAAATCGCCCAAGACAATCATGCCAAAATTCCTCCTTCCGAGCTGCCTTTATAACCTGCATTCAGGCTAGATTTTGCCTAGCAGTCGACTGATGGTCCCGATCAGTCGACTGCCCCAATAGCCATTGTGAGACAATGACATGTGCCACGTTGGATAAGTTCCAACGGACAGATCATCAGTTGACTGATGGCTCAATATGTCAAGTGCTCACGCCGATCACTCGACTGAAGAGCATTCTGTGCTCGACATCCCGACGATCAGTCGACTGATTACCATATCAGTCGACTAATCATCTGCCGCGATCGCCTAACTCGCAATGATCAAGGGCACTTCTGCGCAATAAACCCTAGTTGACTCCCATCAGTCGACTAACCATAGTCCCAGTCGACTGATACACCTCAAATACGAGGTTTTAATCCAACTATGGTGCCCCCATACTTGCTAGACCACCCTTAGCCTAGACTTAAGCCTTCTAGCCACCTCCATCAACCTCACGCCTATCGGATCCCTCCAAGTCATCCATGACTTGTTCATCCATACGCTAGCCTTTAGGTGCTTCCATCAGTTATTGTCATGCTAATGGTGTCTACACCGCCAAGGCACATTGAACTTACGCTGCTAAAACTCCCACTTGGACTTTACGCCGTCAACCATTGAACTTATGCCGCCAAGACTCTTGCTTGGACTTTATGCCCCAATATTCCCCTTGGACTTTCCAAATACTAAGACTCAAGCTCGAACTTTCCCTTGCCAACACCCATGCTTGGACTTTCCTTGCCAACCCATGTTGGACTTTCTATGACAAGACCCAAGCTTGGACTTTTCCCTTGCCAAGACCCATGCTTGGACTTTCCTTGCCAACCCATGTTGGACTTTCCCTTGCCAAGACCCATGCTTGGACTTTACATGCCAAGTACTCAAGACTTGGACTTTGCCAATGCCAAGTGAACTTTCCATGCCAAGTACCCATGACTTGGACTTTACCATGACAATCACATTGTCATATGTTTTTGTCAAACATCAAAACATCGCTCGAGTCAAACTCGAGTTAGGTCAATCATGACCTGGGTCGATTGCACCAACAATCTCTCCCTTTTTTATGTTTGACAAAAAACACCCTTGAGTTAGGCCCCTAACTCAAATTCTCTTACCAATTATCCCAAATTGGTAATTTTACCTTTCTCCCCCTTTTTGACTAACATTAAAAAGTTCTTTCTAAGAGGTCAATGTCTCATATCCCAATAAGATCTTATAATCTCCCTCTTGATCCAAAAACCTCTAGGATGCCTACAATCTTCCTAGTGATAAGTTTCATATCACTTAAGAGAGGCAATCCTACAAACTCTCCCAATTTTCAAATTGGGCATCTCAAAATCCCATTTTTCCCCTTCATGAGGAAAAATAACATCCATCATCCCATGATGGATACCTCCCCCTAAAGGTTTGCTCCCCCTTGACAATTGCACCAACAATGTCCTTGGGAAGTCCCTAAGCCAATAGGAACTCTAAATCATCAAAAATAAGGTTCAAAGTTCAACATTGAACTTTCTCACACCTTAAATTTGATACATCACCCTAACAACTCTCCTAATCCATATCTAATGGATTTTCACCCTTTATAATGCTTCCTAAAGCATATCCTAGGGTTAAGAGTAGTTAGGGAACCCTAACATAGTTGAAAATGGGCTAAACATACCTTGTTTCCCCGAAATCAACATTGATAGTCAACTTTATCAGGAAATAGTCGACTGCCCTCATCATCAGTCGACTGCCACCAAGATCAGTCGACTGATATCTGCGAAATGCAGATTTCAAACTTCAGAAATGATTTTTCGAAATGCATAAGTAATTATACGTAATTTTAAAAATCACGAAACTTCATACGTATAATACTTATTGCCAATACAATGGGTGAAAAATGTTTGAAAAATATTTTACCCATAAAATAATAAAATTAACACAAAGTTCAAAAGTTGAGAAAAGCTTCAATATTGAGCCCTCTTTGTATCATCTCATTCAATGGTGATTGCTATCAAAAGATAGACTTCACCAAGATTTTTCAAAATGATTTTAAAATATTTTCAAAACCTTATATTGGATCATGTTCTTTGGACTTAATGTACATGACTTGAACATAAGCTTTCCCAATGATCCATCACTAATATAAGATGAGTTTTTATTCATATAAATGCAAAAACTATACACCTTGAACTTAACTCATATCCTAGCATCTCACATGTATCTAGGGTGTATACAACACACAAAAGTCAATGTGATTGTGAGATGTGGGTTTTGTTCTCCTAATTTAGGGGTTCATGCATTTTCTAAGACAACCTTACTTGATTCCCTTATACATGAGACTTCAAGTCATGTCATAGTCCTTAAATCAATTTTTATTACCTTAAATGCATGAATGATCATGACATAAATGATAATATAAATAAACATGACCAATGATCATGATGTTATGACATATGATATAATCTAAATATACATGACATTAAAAACTAACCCTAAACATACTCATGACATTTTATATGATAAAGATAAATATGATGTCATGGCATGTTATATGGCAAATTAAGCATGCAAATAAAATATAAAGGTATATAATACCTAAATTTTAATGTTAATTGTCATTTATTATTATTAAGTCCATTTTGACATATTGTCAATTATCTCCCAAGTGTGCCAAAAACCCAAAATGACACACTACAATCTCTAAACCTAAATTGTGTCAATTTAATTGATTTTTTATAATCCCAAAAATATATTGGCACAACCTAAACTCTTTTAGGATCATAATTCAAATCTATTTCCAAGGTATCCATAATCTTGAAAATAACCTAAAGTGCCACCTTTACTATGATTAGGTTAACTACTCATCCATTCAAGGTTGGCACACCTAAACCCATCTAGCGTGAATCGATCACGCTCCTAGGAACCCAATACCTATTGGAGCTCCTTGGGTTAACTAGGTATTTACTAGGGATAGCTTCCCTAGATACCCTCCTAATGACCCTCCTAGGCTTGATAGCCTTGGTCATTTGTGTCTTGCCTAAGTTAACTCTAGGGGTAACTCCCCTTGTAACCTTCTTAGTGGCCTTCCTAGGTTTCCTTGAAACCTTAGCCACTAAGCACCCACCTTGGTCAACCTTAGGGATGACTTCCCTATTGGTTTTCCTAGATCTAGGTTGTGTTTCATAATCGAATGGAACACTATGGTAGGTCTTTTTTGGGCTTAGGCTTGCCCTTTGATGGTTCTTGTTTCCTAGGCCTTTGACTTTGACTCTTAGACCTAGATTTTTTATCACTTGACCCTATAATTGAATTTTGCATCTTTGTAAGGGTCTTTTCATGTTTTTCAAGCCTTGACCTCAAGGCTTGATTTTCTAACTCTAATTGTTCAATTTTTAATTTTTCATCAATTCTTTGGACATGAGCCTTCCTAGGCATATGCCTAGTCCATTTAGGGTTAAAACCTAGGTGATCCTCAATTTTCCTAATACTTGCCTTAGGTAAAATATTTTTAGGAACATTAGTCTCAAATTTCTCCTTATTCCTAAGGTTGACATTCTTAGCTCCTAAGCAATACTCCATATTTCTAGCATGCTCTTTATGATAAATTGCAAGATTGCTAAAATTATTTCTAGCATGCTTTTGCCTATAACTTAAAGAATGAGCATTATTAAACTTTATCTTAGCGTTTACCTTAGAGGCTCCCCCTACTTGTGTAGCTCTTTCTTTGACCTTCTTGCTCCCCCTAGAACATTGACTCCTAAAATACCCCGGTTGTTGGCACTTGAAGCAAATGATGTGCTCCTTACTTCTTCTAATGGGGGCACCGACATCCTTAGATTTCTCTTGACTTTTAGGCACCGGTGGAGTCTTCCTAACTCTTTTTGGACACTTACTCTTGTAGTGTCCTTACTCCCTACACTCAAAGCATATAATGTGAATCTTATTGTTTATTAAAATGCTTGAGTTACTTAGGTCAATGGCGGCTGGATTTTGAGCTTCTTCATCTTGACCGGATGTTGAAGGCTCTTCTCCTTACTCCGGCATGGAAGGTGATCCCTCCTCCCCCTCAATCCTAGAGGTGGAGGCTGTTAGGGCAATCTCTTGCCGTAATATGGTTTTGATGGTGTGGCAAAGGGTTTAAGTTAGTTTGATATGTTGATGTGATATGTGCGTTGAAGTCGTGCAGGACTTAGTAATTCGCACATGGAGCCGTGGCGAGTTTCACATCTCATGACTCGTGCCTTGAGTCGGTGAAGGATAGCTTTGCGGAAGCCGTGCGCTTGGAGCATCCGAGGGACCGCCGGACGAGAAGCTTGGAGTGAAGCCGGAGGAAGTAGACTTCGAGGCAAGAGACGCGAAGGAGCATTGCAGAGCCGTGTGCCTGATGCTGCCGAGGGACGTGGCCGAGAACGAAGAGAACTTCGAAGGCGAGGGACTCCGAGAAATGAGAGTGAGCGATTGTAACCCGGGGAAGGGTAGCTCTTAGGTGAAACTTGGCCATTTGGCCAAGTGTCGGATGGGTTTTCCCGACACCAGTCGACTGCCATGTCATGGCAGTCGACTGCTCTGAGTCGAGTGAGTTCGACTGGTATACGACTGACTGGATTGTGGCGTGATCGCCAAACGTGGGCGGCCGATCAAGACCATCGGTCGGCTGCAAGCGCGAGTCGATCGATCAATAGGGTTTCGACACGTAACTGTCAGAGCCCGACTACGGAGCATCGATACGGAGGCATCACGATCGCCAAGAGTTCCGTTGGACTACAACGGTCGGGATCCGACGTGTTCGGAGGCCGTTGTAGTGACGGCAGTCGACTGCCAAGGGCGGCAGTCGACTGATGGCGGCCAACGGGAAGAAAACAACCCTCTCTATAAAAAGAGAGGGTGTAAGCCTTTGAGAGGCTAATGCTCATACTCTAAACAATCTTCCTAGTGCTCCACAAGCTCTAAACTCTTCTTACCTGTTCTTACTCCATTCTATTTGTAAGAAGAGTGTGCTTGATTTGTAAAGGTTACCTCCACCTAGCTTGGTGCAAAGGAGAGACCATTTAGTGGATTGGTTTAACGGAGTGATTCACCGAGGACGAATCGGGGACCGTGGATTAGCGGCGTAGCCGTGAACCACGTTATACCATCGTGTTAGCGTTTGTTTTATTGTTTGTCTTTTGCTTTGTATTTGTATATTCCGCTTGCGCTAATCTTTTGTAGACGAGCAATTTACGACGTCCAACGTACGAGGGCTATTCACCCCCCTCTAGCCGGCCATCCGATCCCCTACAAGTGGTATCAGAGCCGAGGAAAGCTTGTCGAGGACTAACCGCCACAACAAGCAATTTTCAAAATGGCCGGCTCCAACATTCATCCTCCGAAGTTTGAAGGAGAATTCGCTTGGTGGAAGAAGCGAATGGAGGTATTTTTCGAAACGGATTTTGATATAATGATTACAATGGAATCCGGTTTCGTTTTGCCTAGGGATGAAGAAGGGAAACCAATCGAAAAATCACGATGGACTAAGAAGCAAAGAGAGGAGCACCTTGCGAACTCAAAGGCAAAACATCATCTTTTCAATGTGCTCCCCCAACAAGAAATCAACCGAATAGGAGAATGCCTAAGCGCCAAGGAGATGTGGGAGAAGCTAATTGAGCTTCATGAAGGCACATCCGAGGCAAAGCTAGCAAGGAGAGATCTCCTCCGCTCCCAACTATCCAACATTAAATTAGAAAAGGGAGAAAAGGTAATTTCTTTGCATTCTAGATTCAAAGAAATTTTAAATGGACTAACAAGTGTAGGTGAGAAGCTATCAAACCGGGATATGGTAATGAAGGCCATAGATGCCTTTCCCCGGTCCTCAAAGTGGAGCTCCATGGTGGACTCATTCTATATCTCAAAGAATTTAGAAGTGAGCACCTTGGAGGAGTTCTTCTCAACAATGGAACTCCACGAAACTAGGCTTGAGGGAATACAAGAGGAGCCTAAAATTCAACCTTCAAGGGGAGTAGCATTGTTGGCAAATAAGGGGAAGAAGAAGATAGAGATCCCCTCCTCCTCCGATGACGAAGCATCTTCCTCCTCCTCCATGGATAGCACCGAAGAAGCCTATATGGTAAGGAGGGTAAGACGTGCATTTAAGAATTTTAGATTTGATAAATCTAATGATAGGAATAGAAGACCAAGGGGGAAGGTCATATGCTACAATTGCCAAGGAGAAGGCACATAAGGGACAATTGTCCTCCTAAACAAGAAAGAAGAAAGGAAAAAGAAAGAAGAAAAGAAGAAGAAAAAGGGGAGCAAGAAAAAGAAGGAAGAGGAGAAGAAGACAAAGGAGAAGGGAAAGGCTAAGGCTCTCAAGGCAAGGACTTGGGATGATCCATCCTCATCCTCCTCCTCATCATCGGATGAGGAGAATGCCTTTGTCACCAATTTGGCCTTGATGGCCTTTGATGACTTGGATTGCTCTTCATCCGAAAATGAAGGATCAAGCTCAAGTGGGGAAAGCTCAAGTGAAGGGGGAGCCTCCACATCCTCCTCATCCGAAGAAGAAGAGGACATGGAAACTATGGTAACAAATCTAACCCCTAAGAAAATAGTTTCCATGGTTTCTAGCTTAACTAGAGATTTATTTAGAGCTAAGAAGAAAAACAAAAGCATGCTAGATCAAATTAAGGACCTAGAAAATAAACTAGAAAATGCATGCTTAAATGATAATATTTCTTCTAGCTTAGATGATGCATGCTCACATGATTATATGCCTTTAAATGTTAATGATGCATGCATAGAGGAAAATAGGGCATTAAGGGAAAAGGTAGATTATTTAACCAAAGCCCTAGAGAAATTCACAATTGGCTCCAACACCTTAAAAATGATCTTAGGGAGCCAAAGAGCTAGTTTCAACAAGAAAGGCCTAGGCTACAAGGAAAAGAAAAATGAAAAGGCCTATAAATGCCTAGTAGCTAGGGGACAAGATAAAAAGAAAGTAATTGCTAGGAAATGGATCCCCAAGGAGTATTTAGTGAACCCAATAGGAAAGAATTTATTTTGGGTTCCAAAATCCATCCTTAAGGGTTAGAAAACCCCTAGGGTAGTCAACCATATGAACTTGACCTATATCATATTTTGGTTGACTTAGGATGACGGGACAACATTTTTTAGATAGTGTTGGGTGATGATAACGTGCCCATAAATAGGTAATAATGCTTAAATCATGATGATTAATGTAATTGCTATGTATGTTTTAAATCATGATTTATGATTTTGATATTTGGCATGTTATCATGAGAAATAGGGTTGAATCATGCTTTAGGTGATACATTGGTTATTATCATCATATAATACCTAATGCATGACTATAATTTGATGAAAACATGTATTTCATGATCATAATGTAGAATTAAATCATATATGTCATTATGATCATGTAGGTTGTTAGGTTGATACTTAACCATGATAGAATTGCATGAATATATTGGTTAAGTATATACAAATACCCCCTAGGATGCATCTCACACTCACTATAGGCTAACTTGATTGAAAACTTAGCATGGGTGAGATATTAGGGTGATACAAATGTCCACTAATGCCTATGGCATTTAGATGGTCATTTAAAGTATCAACATAGCAATAATAGACCAATCATGGGGAAGGCTTATGTTTAATTCATAGACATATTGCCCAAAGATCATGGTTGGATATTTCATATGTTTTCAAAACAATTTCTTACCTTAAAATACATGTATTCATGTTTTGAAACAATTGGATGCAAAACTAGGTAGCTAACTTGATACTAGAATGATCAAAAACCTAGTGGTTTTTAGAGCTTTTGGATTTTTGGCAAAAACAAGAAAATATAATGAGTTTTCATGGAAAACTATTTTTCATTGATAGATATACTTAAAAGAAATATGTTCCCCAAATTTCATGATTTTTTGAATTTTCTGGAATTTTTAATGCATTTCTGAAATTCGTCGTAAAATCAAAATTGGATTCTTTGTGCGGTCATATCGCCATATCGATCATGGTGGCCTGTAAATCAGAACATTGAAGGCCGAATTCAGTTTGTAAACCTACAACAAGTGGTAGAAATATACTTGATGCCATGAGCTTATAACTTAGTGTTAATCTTTTTGATGGTGTCAAAGGGGGAGAAATAAGTATGTTTAAGTTAATTACTTTAGAGGGAGAAATATATGATAGGGGGAGAAAATTTGCATAGAGAGTTTCATGGATTAAGGGGGAGTTGCATGTTGCTATATCATGTTTATCTTTACATGCTTTCTTACCTTAGAATTTATATCAAATGTTTTTACCTAACTTAAACGGATTGCCACACATCAAAAAGGGGGAGATTGTTAGGGCAATCTCTTGCCGTAATATGGTTTTGATGGTGTGACAAAGGGTTTAAGTTAGTTTGATATGTTGATGTGATATGTGCGTTGAAGTCGTGCAGGGCTTAGTAATTCGCACATGGAGCCGTGGCGAGTTTCACATCTCATGACTCGTGCCTTGAGTCGGTGAAGGATAGCTTTGCGGAAGCCGTGCGCTTGGAGCATCCGAGGGACCGCCGGACGAGAAGCTTGGAGTGAAGCCGGAGGAAGTAGACTTCGAGGCAAGAGACGCGAAGGAGCATTGTAGAGCCGTGCGCCTGATGCTGCCGAGGGACGTGGCCGAGAACGAAGAGAACTTCGAAGGCGAGGGACTCCGAGAAATGAGAGTGAGCGATTGTAACCCGGGGAAGGGTAGCTCTTAGGTGAAACTTGGCCATTTGGCCAAGTGTCGTCGTGAGTTCGACCGTATACGATCGATCGGATTGTGGCCAGCATGATCGCCATACGGGGCGGGCCGATCAAGATTATCGATCGATCACCGGCGCGCTGATCGACTGATCAATAGGGTTTCGGCCACAGAACCGTTCGTAGCCGACTGGGCAGTCGACTACGGAGGCATCAGTCGACTGATGAGGTCCATCAGTCGACTGCCAAGAGTTCCGTTGGACTACAACGGTCGGGATCCGACGTGTTCGGAGGCCGTTGAGGACGGCATCCATGCCAAGGGCAATGATCGTGGTGGCGGCCAACGAAAAGAAAACAGCCCTCTCTATAAAAAGAGAGGGTGTAAGCCTTTGAGAGGCTAATGCTCATACTCTAAACAATCTTCCTAGTGCTCCACAAGCTCTAAACTCTTCTTACCTGTTCTTACTCCATTCTATTTGTAAGAAGAGTGTGCTTGATTTGTAAAGGTTACCTCCACCTAGCTTGGTGCAAAGGAGAGACCATTTAGTGGATTGGTTTAACGGAGTGATTCACCGAGGACGAATCGGGGACCGTGGATTAGCGGCGTAGCCGTGAACCACGTTATACCATCGTGTTAGCGTTTGTTTTATTGTTTGTCTTTTGCTTTGTATTTGTATATTCCGCTTGCGCTAATCTTTTGTAGACGAGCAATTTACGACGTCCAACGTACGAGGGCTATTCACCCCCCCTCTAGCCGGCCATCCGATCCCCTACAGAGGCTTCTTCCATCTCTTCTTCCTCTTTCGATCCGGATGTTGATTCCCTATGAACCTCCGAATCCTCAAGCTCTTGGGATGAAGATGTGCTTGCTTCTTCTTGAGCTTGAGAGGATGAGCACTCTTCTTCTTCTTCTTCTTCGGGCTCTCGGACTGGTTGAGGGTTCTCATGGAGCTTGGCCAATTCGCTCCAAAATTCCTTTGCATCCTTGTATTTTCCTAATTTGGACACAACATCGTTAGGAATTAAATCACTTAAAAATTTGATTACCTTATTACTCCTCTCGAATCCATGGAGTTGTTTTTCGGTTCACTTCTGTTGGGAGATCGGGACGGCCGACTAGAGGGGGGTGAATAGCCCTCGAACGTTGGATGTCGGTATTTGCTCGTCTACAAAGAGATTAGCACAACGAAAACAATAAAGCAAGACAAGCAAATAGAAATACAAGAAATCAAACGCTAACAAGATGGTGTAACGTGGTTCACGGCTACGCCGCTAATCCACGGTCCCCGATTCGTCCTCGGTGAATCACTCCGCCAAAACCAATCCACTAATGGTCTTTCCTTTGCACCAAGCTAGGTGGAGGTAACCTTTACAACCAAGATCACTCTTCTTACAATAAGAATGGAGTAAAAGCAAGTAAGAAGAGTTTAGAGCTTGTGGGGCACTAGGAAGATCACTTAGAGCATAAGCATTAGCCTCCCAAAGCCCCATCCCCTTCCTTTTTATAGAGGAAGAGGGTTTCTTCCCGTTGACACAGGATCAGTCGACTGATGCCCTTGATCAGTCGACTGATCCCGTAGCCATTGCCCAATAACGGCCGCTTTCCACGTTGGATTCCATCCAACGGTATTGGCATCAGTCGACTGATGGCACCCATCAGTCGACTGATGTCAATCAGTCGAGTGCTCCGCAAGATCGACTCCATTCTGTGCCCGTGCACAGTGTCATCAGTCGACTGTCGTCCCTTGGCAGTCGATCGATTGACATCACCGATCGCCCATGCCGGCGTGATCGATCAACTTGATTCAGCTGACTTAAACCAATCGATCGAACTATCGACTTAGAGCAGTCAACTGCCATGACATGGCAGTCGACTGGTGTCGGGAAATCCCATCCGACACTTAGCCAAATAGCCAAGTTTCACCTAAGAGCTACCCCTTCCCGGGTTACATTCGCTCACTCTCATCTCTCGGAGTCCCTCGCCTTTGAAGTTCTCTTCGTTCGCGGCCACGTCCCTCGGCAGCATCAGGCGCACGGCTCTGCAATGCTCCTTCGTGTCTCTTGTCTCGAAGTCTACTTCCTCCAGCTTCATTCCAAGCTTCTCGTCCGGCGGTCCCTCGGATGCTCCAAGCGCACGACTTCCGCAAAGCTATCCTTCACCGACTCAAGGACTGAGTCATGAGATGTGAAACTCGCCACGGCTCCATGTGAGAATTACTAAGTCCTGCATGACTCCAACGCATATATCAAATCAACATAACAAACTAACTTAAACCCTTTGCCACACACATCAAAACCTAATCATGGCAAGAGATTGCCCTAACAATCTCCCCCTTTTTGATGTGTGGCAATCCGTTTAAGTTAGGTAAAAACATTTGATAAAAATTTTTAAGGTAAGAAAGCATGTAAACATAAACATTGATATAGTAACATGCAACTTCCCCTTAATCCACCATCAAAAAAGAGATTAACACTAAGTTATAAACTCATGGCATCAAGTCTAATAGAAGGAAAATACCAAACATTAGTCTAAAACCTGAATTCGCCTTTAACTGCTCGATTAGCCATCACCGACCGTTCGATGTACTACCAATGATCGGGCACGCTGAATTTCGTAACTTTCGATTTTCTAATCGAATTTCAGAAATACATTAAAAATTCCAGGAAATTCAAAAAATCATGAAATTTGGGGAACACATTTTTTTTTAAGTATATCTATCAATGAAAAATAGTTTTTCATGAAAAATCATTATAATTTCACGTATTTGCCAAAAATCCAAAAGGTTTAAAAACCACTAGGTTTTTGATCATGTGAGTATCAAGTTTAACACCTAGTTTTGGTTCCAATTGTTTCAAAACATGAATAGATAGATTTTAGATTAAGAAATTGTTTTGAGAACATATGAAATAACCAACCATGATCTTTGGGTAATATGTCTATGAATTAAACATAAGTCTTCCCCATGATTGGTCTATTATTGCTATTTTGACACTTTAAATGACCATCTAAATGTCATAGGCATTAGTGGACATTTGTATCATCCTAACATCTCACCCATGCTAAGTTTTCAATCAAAGTAGCCTATGGTGAGTGTGAGATGTATCATAGAGGTATTTGTATATACTTAACCATTATATTCATGCACTTCTATCAAGGTTAAGTATCAACCTAACAATCCTCATGATCATAAAGATATATATGACTTAAATTCATATTATGATCATGAAACACATGTATTCATCAAATTGTAATCATGCATTAGGTATTATATCATGATAATAAACAAAATATCACCTAAGGCATGATTTAAACCCTATTTCTCATGATGACGTGCCAAATTTCAAAATCATAAATCATGATTGCAAATATTCATAGCAATTTCATTTATTATCATGATTTAAGCATTATTAACTATTTATAGGCACGTTATCATCACCTAACACTATTTAAAAATGTTGTCCCACCATCCTAAGTCAACCAAAATATGATATAGGTCAATTGCACATGGTTGACTACCCTAGGGTTATCCTAACCCTTAAGGATGGATTTTGGAACCCAAAATAAGTTCTTGCCTATGGGGTTCACTAGATACTCCTTAGGAATCTATTTCCTAGCTATTACTTTCTTCTTATCTTGTCCCCTAGCAATTAGGCATTTGTAGGCCTTTTCATTTTTCTTTTCTTTGTATCCTAGGCCTTTCTTATTGAAGTTAGCTCTTTGGCTCCCTATAATCATGTTCAAGGTGTTTGAGCCAATAGTGAATTTTTCTAGGGCTTTTGTCAAGTGATCTACCTTTTCCCTTAGAGCCCTATTTTCATCCATGCATGCATCACTAACATTAAATGGCATATATTCATGTGAGCATGCATCATCATGGCAAGAAGGAATATTTTCATTTTCATTTAAGCATGCTTTTTCTAACTTATTTTCTAAGTCCTTAATTTGATCTAGCATGCTTTTGTTCTTCTTCTTAGCTCTAAATAAGTCCTTAGTGAGGCTAGAAATCATAGACATAATTTGCTTAGGGGGTAGATTTGTTACCTCACTTACCAAATCCTCTTCTTCGGATGAGGAGGATGTAGAGGCTCCCCCTTCACTTGAGCTCTCTCCACTTGAGCTTGATTCTTCATTTTCGGTGGAGGAGCCCAAGTCATCGAAAGCCATCAATGCAAGGTTGGAGTAGACATGCTCTTCTTCATCGGATGAGGAAGAGGAAGCAAGGTCATCCCATGTCTTTGCTTTGAATGTCATGGCCTTCCCTTTTTCTTTTGCCTTCTTTTCTTCTTCCTTTTTCTTCTTGCTACCCTTTTTCTTCTTCTTTTCTTCTTTCTTTCTCTTCTCCTCCTTGCTTTTGTTCAAGAGGGGACAATTATCCCTTATGTGTCCCTCTCCTTGGCAATTGTAGCAAATGATTTTCTCCCTTGGTCTTCTATTCCTATCATTAGATTTATTAAAATGAAAACCCTTTAAAGCACGCCTTACTCTCCTTACCATATACGCTTCTTCCGTGCTATCCATGGAGGAGGAGGAAGAGGCTTCATCATCGGAGGAGGAGGGGATCTCCATCTTCTTCTTCCCCTTGTTTGCCATCAAAGCTACTCCTCTTGAAGGTTGGATTCTTGGCTCTTCTTGTATTCCTTCAAGCCTCGTTTCGTGGAGTTCCATTGTTGAGAAGAACTCCTCCAAGGTGCTCACTTCTAAATTCTTTGAGATATAGAATGAGTCCACCATGGAGCTCCACTTTGAGGACCGGGGAAAGACATCTATGGCCTTCATTACCATATCCCGGTTGGAGAGCTTTTCACCTACACTTGACAAACCGGTTATAATTTCCTTGAAACGAGAATGTAAGGAAATTATCTTTTCTCCCTTTTCTAGTTTAATGTCGTTGAGTTGGGAGTGAAGGAGGTCTCTCCTTGCTAGCTTCGCCTTGGATGTGCCTTCATGAAGCTCAATTAGCTTCTCCCACATCTCCTTGGCACTTAGGCATTCTCCAATTCGGTTGATCTCTTGTTGGGGAAGCACATTGAAAAGATGATGCTTGGCTTTTGAGTTTGCAAGGTGCTCTTCCCTTTTCTTTTTAGTCCACCTAGATTTCTCTATTGGCTTTTCTTCTTCATCCCTAGGCAAAACGAAACCGGATTCCATTGTAATCATAATATCAAAATCCGTTTCGAAAAATATCTCCATTCTCTTTTTCCACCAAGAGAATTCGCCGTCGAACTTCGGTGGGTGGATGTTTGAGCCGACCATTTTGAATGTTGCTTGTTGTGGCGGTTAGTTCTCGACAAGCTTTCCTTGGCTCTGATACCACTTGTTGGGAGATTGGGACGGCCGGCTAGAGGGGGGTGAATAGCCTTCGAACGTTGGATGTCGGTATTTGCTCGTCTATAAAGAGATTAGCACAACGAAAACAATAAAGCAAGACAAGCAAATAGAAATACAAGAAATCAAACGCTAACAATATGGTGTAACGTGGTTCACGGCTACGCCGCTAATCCACGGTCCCCGATTCGTCCTCGGTGAATCACTCCGCCAAAACCAATCCACTAATGGTCTCACCTTTGCACCAAGCTAGGTGGAGGTAACCTTTACAACCAAGATCACTCTTCTTACAATAAGAATGGAGTAAAAGCAAGTAAGAAGAGTTTAGAGCTTGTGGGGCACTAGGAAGATCACTTAGAGCATAAGCATTAGCCTCCCAAAGCCCCATCCCCTTCCTTTTTATAGAGGAAGAGGGTTTCTTCCCGTTGACACAGGATCAGTCGACTGATGCCCTTGATCAGTCGACTGATCCCGTAGCCATTGTCCAATAACGGCCGCTTTCCACGTTGGATTCCATCCAACGGTATTGGCATCAGTCGACTGATGGCACCCATCAGTCGACTGATGTCAATCAGTCGAGTGCTCCGCGAGATCGACTCCATCCGTCGCATACGCGGTGTCATCGCATCCATCCCTTAGCGATCGATCAAGCTCATCGATCGACCCATGTCGGTAGTCAATCGATCAACTTGATTCACCGACTTAAACCGGCCGATCGAACTATCATCTTAGAGCGCATCGCCATGACATGGCGGTGATCGGTGTCGGGAAATCCCATCCGACACTTAGCCAAATGGCCAAGTTTCACCTAAGTGCTACCCCTTCCCGGGTTACATTCGCTCACTCTCATCTCTCGGAGTCCCTCGCCTTCGAAGTTTTCTTCGTTCGCGGCCATGTCCCTCGGCATCATCAGGCGCACGGCTCTGCAATGCTCCTTCGCATCTCTTGCCTCGAAGTCTACTTCCTCCAGCTTCACTCCAAGCTTCTCGTCCGACGGTCCCTCGGATGCTCCAAGCGCACAACTTCCGTAAAGCTATCCTTCACCGACTCAAGGACCGAGTCATGAGATGTGAAACTCGCCACGGCTCCATGTGCGAATTACTAAGTCCTGCATGACTTCAACGCACATATCAAATCAACATAACAAACTAACTTAAACCCTTTTCCACACACATCAAAACCTAATCATGGCAAGAGATTGCCCTAACAACTTCTTCATTTTGAGGAACCCTCCCTTAGGCCCTCTTGGAAATTTGAACCCTTCCATAAAAGTGGCCCAATCATCTAAGTCCATCATCATAAAAAAATCTTCAATCCTCGCCTTCCATTGTCTAAACTCTTCTTGTCCATAGAAGGTATATGGGATCGACGTATTGATGTCCCATCCTTGTTGTTATTCAAAATCCATCTAGTTTCTCTTCACCCTCTAGTGGTGCTCTCTTGGTTGTTAATCCGTAGAAGAGCGGCCTCGCTCTGATACTAATTTTTGGGACCGTCGTGACCGCTAAAGGGGGTGAATAGCGTCGGCATTGCTTGATGGATTACGATTGCGATCGCGTCTACAAATCGTGTTAGTGTGCAATGGAATAATAACAATGAAAAAAATAACACGAATACAAGCACACACACAACACCAAATATAACATGGTTCGGAACTGAATGGTTCCTACTGCATGGATCGAGCTCAAACGAGCTCTAGCGATGCGTATAACACCACTAATCAAATAAACTCCTTCTTGGAATAATTCGGAGGTGGAGAAACCTTGTACAAATAGTCTTGCAACAGTAAGAAACAAATACAAGCAATTACAATGAAATACAACAAAAGAAATGCAAAGAAAATTTTACAATCGATCTTTTGGAAGCTTGCTTGTTGATCGCCTTGGACTAGCCTTGAAGACCCTGATTTGCACCAGCAAATCGCTCTAAATCGCCCAAGAAAATCATGCCAAAATCCCTCCTTCCGAGCTGCCTTTATAACCTACATTCGGGTTGGATTTTGCCTAGCAGTCGACTGATCGGGACCATCAGTCGACTGCCCCTGTAGCCGTTGTGAGACAACAACATGTGCCACGTTGGATAAGTTCCAATGGGCATACCATCAGTCGACTGATCATACCCATCAATCGACTGATAGCTCAATCATTTGAGTGCTCACGCCGATCACTCGACTGAAGAGTATTTTGTGCTCGACATCCCGACGAGCAGTCGACTGATTACCATATCAGTCGACTGATCATGCCAGCAGTCGACTACCCAACTCTGGCAGTCGACTGTCAGGGCACTTCTTACAGTCAAACCCTAGTTGATTCCCATCAGTTGACTGACCATAGTCCTAGTCGACTGATACACCTCAAACACGAGGTTTTAACCCAAGTATTGTGCCCCCATACTTGCTAGACCACCCTTAGCCTAGACCTAAGTCTTATAGCCACCTCCATTAGCCTCACGCCTGTCGGATCACTCCAAGTCATCCATGACTTGTTCATCCATACGCTAGCCTTCAGGTGCTTCCATCAGCTATTGTCATGCTAATGGTGTCTACACTGCCAAGGCACATTGGACTTACGCTGCCAAGACTCCCGCTTGAACTTTACGCCGCCAACCATTGGACTTATGTTACAAAGACTCCCGCTTGGACTTTACGCCGCCAATATTCCCCTTGGACTTTCCAAATGCAAAGACTCAAGCTTGGACTTTCCCTTGCCAACACCCATGCTTGGACTTTCCTTGCCAACCCATGTTGGACTTTCCATGCCAAGACTCAAGCTTGGACTTTTCCTTGCCAAGACCCATGCTTGGACTTTCCTTGCCAACCCATGTTGGACTTTCCCTTGCCAAGACTCATGCTTGGACTTTACATGCCAAGTACTCAAGACTTGGACTTTCCCAATGCCAAGTGGACTTTCCATGCCAAGTACCCATGACTTGGACTTTACCATGACAATCTCATTGTCATATGTTTTTGTCGAACATCAAAACATCGCTCGAGTCAAACTCGAGTTAGGTCAATCGCGACCTGGGCCGATTGCACCAACAGAGTTGACCTTAATTTAGTTTATGTTGACTTCCACTTTATCTTGACAATTGAATTGACTTGGCCACATGGTTTTCTCTTATATCTCCTATATCACAAGTATCCCCGACTAGTCTAGTCAAAGAAGGTGTAAGTCCGACTAACTGGACTTGTGTTGAGTCGTTATTTTGAGAACTAGAGATATTGTGTCTTGATAGCATCTGTATTCAGCCAATGAACCATCTCTTCAATCATCATGACATCATTAATTCTATGTCAGATAATGAATGCTAGTGTGGCCAGGCAATGACAAGTGTCGAGGTAATCATGGAGATTGTGAAGATCAAATCTAATGATGTGACGATAGAGATTTTGAGACATGGAGATCGTGGAGATCAACCCTATTGTGACGGTAGAGATTTCGAGGCACAGAGATTATAACTTTTGATCCCATGGCGCTACAGTATATCCTGCCTTTTCATCAGACGTCTATGGGCAGCCATCTCATCTTTATTAGGGCACAGGAAGTTGGTCCATTTTTACGCCTCCATTTTCTTCTTTGATCATCGCCTTCTTTGCTCGTTGGCCTTCTACTTTTCTGAGCTTCTAGTTACTTTCATCAATCTGTAAGTCTTCCTCCTTATCAACTTCTTTTTTTCATTCATGGTTGAGAGTTCTTTTTGGTTTGAAACCACATCCACCATTCTTGTTAGAGAAGAAAATTCAACTCTTAGGTTAGCTTTTGAAATCCCTAATGGTTACCGAGTGTGAATTCTCCAACCGGGGCAACACCCCTATCTTCCACCAGCAAACGACTTCACTGTCTTTTTTCATGGACAATTCGTCGGAGGTCTACGATTCCCTATTCCACCCTTTTTTAGTGAGATCTCCCAATATTTCTAAATCTCTTTACAACAATTAACCCTCAACTCTTTTCATATATTGTGTGGATTTATAATTATCTTTTTCTTTTATCACCTCCAATTAAGTCCCAAAATTTTCCACTATTTTTTCGTCCCAAAAAAGAAAAAAAATGGGATTTTTTTTACTTTACTGTAAAGTAATCGACCAAATTCTTGAGACAATATCACACCTCTTTCTTCATCCCAAAAAATAAAAAAATGGGATTTTTTTACTTTACTTCAAAGTAATCGACCAAATTCTTGAGACAATATCCCACCTCTCATAAATACTGAAAATATCATTACTTTTACATTCGACCTGTCCCTACTTTTTAGTGGCCTACTTCTTGGCAAATGGAATTACCGCCAATGCTTGAACTAGACCATTATAAAGAGCTCACCCAGTATTAGGAGATATTATATACCTTAGCCGATCTCCAATTTGATGTCAATCCATTACTCGAGGAAGTCTTGTTGTACTACTTTGAGATGAGCTCAATAGAAACTGAGCTCAGTGGTTCTCTAAGTAAGGAAACTAAAACTGCTTTTGCTAAAGAATATGAATTAATAATATTTTTCTTTTTACAACTAAAGTATTATGAAAAGCCTCCTGCAATAAACATATGAAGTGGACTCGAGCTTGAGTCACACCTCCATTCGATGCTCCGAAAGATGCCCCTGCTATCGAAGCAATCAAGTCAGCTAAACTGCCTTCTCCTTGGCCTTCTCTAGTGTCCAAGATTGTGACTTTGAGTGAGTCAAGAGAACAACTTTAACTTTGCAAGCGAGGTCGGTCACAAAAACAACCTGCAGAGCCGAGCTCTTCATGCTGCT
Source organism: Wurfbainia villosa (assembly GCA_025175895.1). Lineage (NCBI taxonomy): Eukaryota > Viridiplantae > Streptophyta > Magnoliopsida > Zingiberales > Zingiberaceae > Wurfbainia > Wurfbainia villosa. The sequence goes on from CM045988.1 coordinate 113,150,871, forward strand.
CTACAAGTCCTAACTCGACGATACTTCCTGTAAGTGTAGAGCCTTCGTCGATTCAAGCCGAAGGCCCTCCTCAAGAACCATGTTATACCAGAGAGCCCAGTACTAGCTCATCCTCAATCCCAGGAATTACCTCTAGCCATCATATGTTGTGTTGACATCAACCACCTCCTCCAACTAGTATTTTAGGGAGGATCATGGAAACCGAAGAGATCGAGTTAAAAGACATGTTGTTGGTGCAGGAAGCACCATATGATCAAACTTGAGTTTTGATATTGGCAAAGAGGTAAAAGTTAAGTCATCTAGTGATCTAATATGCAAGTTGAGCTTATAAGAAAGTCCTAATTAAGTCTAGGCAAGAAAGTCCTGGTCGGTCGGATTGGCGGAAGGAAAGTACTAGTTGAGGTTAGGCAAAAAGTCCTAGTTGGAGGGATGAGGAGGAAGTCTCTAAAGGTCAAGAACATTGGGCGGAAGTCTTGGGGGTCATGGACACCAGGCGAAAATTCATGGTCGGAGGGACCAAGTAGAAGTCTAGATGGTCGAGAGGACTGGAGGTCTAGCGAAAAGTCCCAAAGTTAAGATCCGATGAGCAAAAGTCCAAATGGTTAGGTGGACCAAGGTTGGCAGCAGGTAACTTCCCCCAAGTGGAGTTACAAGGACACACTCTATTATATTTGAGAGGTGTCCTAAGGCAATTGCCTTATGGTTTGTACTATTTATTAGATAAATAGAAGATTCACTACTTGAGTGTACATTCATTATGTATTTGATTGGATCTTAAACTCATTTATTGAATATCCGCAATACGATTCATAGTGAGAGAACTTGTGATGAGATCACAACTAGTGAGCATCTCTACATGTGTAATTAGAATGTATTGAAATATTCCCTAGTTGATGAATCGATGAGCTCGGACATCATCGATTCTAAGAGACTAGCACATGTTATACTCCTTGGTTTATCCAAGCAATTGTTCCTCACTAGCTAGAGACATTGAGATGTCGAGAGTTAAAAGTAGATGCTAGTTATGGTAACTAATTCATTGGAGTGACCTGCTATAATATTTCATATGGTTCCCTACATATATGGATATGTCTATTAAGTTTTTACTGTAGCTTAAGTGCAAGTTTCCTTCACTTGAGGTATTCAAGTCATCTTGGTCATGGAGACTTATATTTTGACATCTTAAGCAAACATCTCTTCGAGGTTTGGACTCGGGATGATTGGGTATAAATTGAAGCGCCTAAAGTGTAGGATCGAGATACGCTAGAGGGGAGGGAGGTGAATAACGTATTTTAAAACTTTCTTTTCTTTTGTAAATTAGAGTTAATCGTAGCGAAAGATGCACTAAACAAAAGACAAAGAACACAACTTGCTTTTACTTGGTTCATAACCGAAAGGTTGCTAATCCAAGGCCCAACGATCCTAGATCGCTATAGATAGGCAATTACTAAGAAGTCTCTTCCTCATTAGAGGTAAGAGACACATTTCTTTTACAAAAGATAGGAATCGGTAACAACCTTACCGATCCTTTATATTTAAGCACAAAAATTTACAATATAAAAAATGTTGACTTGAGATAAAAGGTTGAAGCACGTTGTCGGCGTCGTAGCAAGAGTACGATGATTGATCTAGAAGCCTTGAGCATCTTGCACTCCTTCTGGCACTTCTCCAGTCGTACGATGGGAACTTTAAGCAAGGTAGAACTTAGCAGATGATATGTATTAATTAATTTAAAGCTTTTGCTCGAGTCTTCTTTTATAGACTAAGAACTTTGATAAGGTTCAAATCCAGATCCTATTTAAGTGGATCTTATCTCGAGGTGGCATCTTTGATCGATCCAAATGATGACTTGACGTTTTGGCTGGTTCGCACACATTAGTCGATTGGCATTCTTTGTCAGTCGACTGGATGACTATGGGTCCATCCCAATCAACTAATCTTTGCATTTGGCTCGGCTAAAAGGAAATAGCAACTCTAGTCAAGGAGACAACTCGACTACACTTGGAATCACTCGAAATGTACTTGGACCTACATTACAAGTTTAGCACAGTATAGAATTATTATTAATAGTGATAGCCTGGACTGTCCGATCTTGACTTTGATCATACCTCCAAAAGCGTTAGTTGGATCGACTCCTAGGGTTGTCCCCTTACCAAGGATGCATCCTTACCATTGCTCCTCACATAGAACTTACCTTGGCCCACTTACCTATTCTTAGCATCTGATTCTCTTGACATTTTCGATCTTGGCTAAGACTACTCAATTCCTACACACTTATCACAACACATAAAATAATAATATGACTTAACTTTGAACCTTTGCCATAATCAAAACTTAAGTTTGATGATCTAGTACCCCTGCACTAACAATCTCCCCCTTTATGATTTATGACAACATGATTTAAAGTTAAGGAAATAAATGCATTAATAAAATGAAAGACAATGCATGAATCATGAAAGACTCCCCCTTAATAATTGGTGAATTTGTTAACTTAACTTAACATCTCTCCCCCTTTGACATATATTAAAAATAATATAATAAAACTTTTAATAGGACTTATGTCAAATTAAAGGTAGCTAGAGATATTAAATTTGTCTAACAAACTAGTGTTATGACAACTAGAGGTAGCTAGAGATATTAAGTTTGTCTAACTTAAGTCTTCTCTCCCCCTTTGGCATTAAAAAAAATAAAATTTAGGGTTTCTTAGGTCATGCACCAACAATGTTTAACCTAGGTTAAAATTTTACTTTCCAACCTTTTAATTTTTTTTTAATGACTTATTAATTTTCAAAAGTTACAATAATAATTTTTAAAGAATTTTGATTTTAACGAATTTTGATTTTTGAAAAGTTGAACATTTTGAAAGTATTGTTAATTTCAAATCATGATTTTTCAAATATACCTTTTAAACTCCTATAAATACTGATCTTTCTATTAGAACCTCTCCCTAAATCTAACACACCTATAGGATTTCCTTAATTGTTAACCACAAGAAAGACTCTCCTAAGTGTCTAGAGGGTCTAAAATTGACCTAAGGATTTGGAAGTCTTAAAATTGGTCAATTAATCAGTATTTTAAGGAAAATATAGATTTTCAAAAACTAAGTATAACTACACACAACAAACATGACAATCGATAAGTATAGTAAAAGTAGTTTTAGAAAAATATTTATATGTAAATTTTGAAATCGTTTTCAAAATTATTTTCAATTTTTTATCCTTAACATCTCACCCATTCTACATGATCAACCAAGTTATTCTATAGGTGTTATGAAATGAATTAAATTTTACTTAGTTAAATTTAATGTCTTAGAAATTAATTAACCTTGAGTTAGATTCGGATTTAATCTTTATTTAGTTAAGTAAACATTTTAAAAGAGGGCTTCTTTGATTGGAACAATGATCACTTCCTTAGACAAAGCCAACTTAAGTAATTACACACTTAATTTACTTAGGGTCAACTAGTTTAAGATGTGGTGAGATAGTTTTAGTTAGTTCCACTTAGCTAGATATTCCTTATCCAACCCGAATGCACTTGACTTTGTTTCCCCAACGTACTATCATCTCACCGCGTCCTGATACTATGTTGTCAAGATTAATTAACCATTTCTTATCTAATTGTTCTATCATAGTTAATTAAGACTAGTATGTATGACATGACATAATTAAGTATGATAATTAATAATTAATTAAACATGATATGAATATATGAATGAGCATGTCATATTCAATCAATTTAAACAAGTAGTTAGTTTTTTAGGTAGAATTTTATTTGTTCCATAGTTATATAGTACTCTATGATAATTAGGTTTACAAATTTTAGGATTTTGATTTTTGGTTAACTTAGACTTGTAACCCAAGTCTATATATTTATTAGTTGAATTTTTAAAAGTTGAAATTTTAATTACTAAATTATTAATTTGCGTATAATCAAATGGTGCTCTATTATAATTAATTTTATTAGTTTAATTATCTATTTTTTAGTTTTTAATTAAGTTAGATTTTGAATTTCTCAAATTAGAATAAGAATTTTTATAAATAGGATTAGAATTTTTCAAATTAAGATTTGAATTTTTCAAATTAGGATTTACATTAAATTTAAAATTTTTTAGATTTGATTTAAAAAATTTTAAATTTAATTTCGTTTTTTTTTAAATTCAATTGGTTTTATATATGGGCTCATCACGGCGTGGTGAAGCGACTAGGTCTTTGCACGTGCACGCCAGTTCTTCTTCGAGATCGCGTGCGATGCGGCCAACATCGGCAGCGTGCTTGCGGCGACGCAGCGCGTGCCCTAGCGCGACGACATTATACGTAGCCGTCGTACGCCGCCTATCCACGTGGGCGCAGGCGCAAGTGGCCTTGCGGTCACCGCATGATTTCCCGTGCACTTGTCCTCCATCGCGTGCGTGCCCTCGCTCGCGCTTATTGTAGCATAAGTCGCGCCCTACGTACTTGCTGCGCATTGCGCGTGCTTGGCAGTTGTCGCGTGATCGATTTCTATCGTGAATTCAAATGTTATTTAAAGTAATTATATAAATCAATATATATATATAATACTGTGTCGTAATCTAAATACAATAATTTTTTTCATATGTTGTCCTACTTTGAAGGAGATCGTCAAGTGTTCATCTAGCCGTGAGCTCATCCGCACGTTGTTTCCATTTGGACATGTACGTGTAAAAATATTGTTTATAACATTAATTATAGTATTATTAAATATGTTATAATTTTTATTCTTAATGTTTGATTTTAATTAAGTAATATAATTACTATTAATAGATCATAATTGTTCGAAATAATGATATTATAATTTGCAATTAAATATCACACAAAATCATATTTAGTATTAGAAAAATTTAATTAATGTTGAGTATAAATTTATGGTTAGATTGATATATATATGGATGAAGTTAATTTGGAATAAATGAAAATTAATCGTTGTTGATATAATTTCGAATACAGGATCGATGGAGAGAGAATGAAGTTTGATGTATAAAAGGAATTTATCAGAATGTCGTGGTTTAACCGATGAATTTATAATTGGGTTGGAATTTTTTTTGAGATTTGCTAATAATAATGTTGAGTTTATGGATGAGAATAAATTAAGGTGTCCGTGCAAAAAATGTCATAATGGTAAATTTTTCCAATGTGATAAAGTTCGGGAACATCTTTGTAGATTTGGTTTTACGCCAAATTATTATAATTGGACTTGTCATTGTGAACCGTTTATATCCGATGAAGAGGTTGGATGAAACATACAAAGGATAGTTAGTGGAGAGCAAGTATATTACGATCAATTCAATCCGTACCAGAGGATGATAGTTGATGCAGTTGGTCATAATTTGAATAACAACCAAACACGACAAGTTCTAGTTATTCTCAAGCATTTGAACACATGGATAATAATTATTCAATACCGTTGGAGGAGGTAGAAATTATTGGTGGTAATGAAAATGTGTACAATGAGCCATATATAAAATTTTAAGAAGTATTGAGAGCTGCAGATGAACCCGTATGGTCCGATTGTGAGAGTCACACAAAATTATCTCTTACCGCAAGATTATTGAATATTAAAGCTGAGCATAATGTGTCTGAAGAATGTTTTAATGATTTTATTCAAGTTATTGGAGAAGTATTGCCGAGTGATCACATAATGCCGAATGATTTTTACAGTATGAAAAAACTTGTGAAAGATTTGGGTCTTCCGGTGCAAAGAATTGATGTTTGCAGAAATGGTTGCATGCTATATTGGGGAGATAATGCAGATTTAGAGACTTGCAAATTTTGTAGTCAATGCAGGTACAAGAGTACCACGAGATCAAATAGTAATAAGCGATTAAAATCATTCAGATAAATGTTCTATTTGCCTTTAACTCCTAGATTGCAAAGGCTTTATGCTTCGAAGGTGACTGCTGAATACATGACTTGGCATGCAAATCATGAAACAGAGAATGAGCTAATGTGTCATCCATCTGATGAAGAGGTGTGGAAAAATTTTGATCGAACATATCCTGAGTTTGTAAATGAGACCCGAAACATCAGGTTGGGGCTATGTGCTGATGGATTTGCTCCATTTGGCAAATCAGGAAGAACATATTCTTGTTGGCCAATTATCGTAACTCCGTACAATCTTTCTCCCGGTATGTATATGAAAACACCTTATATGTTTTTAACATTGATTGTGCTTGGCCTTCATAATCCGAAGAAGTTAATAGATGTTTACATGCAACCGTTGATTGTCGAGTTGATCCAACTATGGGACGTGGGTGTTTCCACGTATGATGTCCATACTAATCAGCTGTTCACAATGAGAGCTGCACTTCTTTGGACCATAAATGGTTTTCCTGCTTATGGGATGTTATCGGGTTGGAGTACTGCGGGGATTTTAGGATGTCCAATATGTATGGAGAGATCAAAGTCATTCAGATTGAAACACGGAAAGAAACCGAGTTATTTTGATTGCCATAGACAATTTTTATCGCCAAATCATAAATTCAGAAGAAATAAAGAAGAATTTACTAATAATAGAATTGAAAGAACACCTCCACCATTGAGATTCACCGGTCAAATTTTATGGCAAAAAGTGCTTAACTTTCCATCTGTTATTGAAGATCCAAATGTCACAACATATGACTATGGAATTACGCATAAATGGATAAAACGGAGTATCTTTTGGGATTTACCGTATTGGCAGAGTAATTTGATTCGTCACAATCTTGATTTAATGCATATTGAGAAGAATGTTTTTGAAAATCTGATAAATACGGTGATGGATATAACTGGAAAAACAAAAGACAATCTGAATGCAAGAAAAGATTTGCGTCTCATATGTAAACGAGCCACCCTTGATGTTGATGCAAATAGTAGGGGACCAAAACCGAAAGCAGTGTATACATTGAATAAGGATAAAAAACGGATTGTTTGTAAATGATTGAAATCATTAAGATTTCCTGATGGTTATGTCTCAAATCTTAGTAGATGCGTTGATTTGAAGGAATGCAAATTTATGAGTTTTAAAAGTCATGACTGTCATATATTCATGAAAAGATTAATTCCTATTGCTTTGAAAGAACTGTTACCAAATTTTGTCTGGGGTGCAATTACGGAATTAAGCATTTTCTTTTATGATATTTGCTCGACTGTACTGAGTCATTCACACATGGAGACATTAGAGAGAGACATTCCGATTATTATGTGTAACTTAGAAAGGATATTTCCACCGGTATTTTTTGATTCATTGGAACATCTTTTGGTTCACTTGCCATATGAGGCTAAAGTTGGAGGTCCTGTTCAATTTCGATGGATGTATCCATTTGAAAGGTGTTTTTTTTTTACTTTTTTCTCATTGTTATTTCATTTGGTCAAATCTAGTCTAATTTATTTGCTAATAAATTTTATTGTATTACTCTTAGATTCCTCTATCACTTGAAAAAAAAATGTGAAAAATAAGGTTCATGTTGAAGCTTCTATTGTTAATGCATATATTGTGGAGGAAGTTACAACTTTTGCATCATATTACTTTGAACCTAACGTTCAATGCAAGAGTCAGAAAGTAGGAAGAAACGATGAGGGTCCTGTTGATCCAAATTTGAGGGCATTCTCAATTTTTAATTACCTTGGTCGACCAAGTGGATCTTGTACAAGTAGATACCTAACTGGTCCGGAGTGGCGAGTAGCCCATACATGTATTTTATTGAACTGTCCAGAAGTAACGCCGTATTTCGAGTAAGTATATAATAGTTATATTAAATATTTTGTATAACATAAAATATTATTCATGTTTTATTTAATTATATTGTAGGATTTTTCAAACTCTATATTCGGAGCTTCCGGAGCATGAGTTTAATAATTTCTGTGATGAAGAATTTGCACAATGGTTCAAAAATTATATAAGTAGTATATGATAGTAAATTTGATAAATCTTGTCTGATGACACATATTTATTTTACTTTAGGTTCTTGATAATCACGGTCACATTGAGCAAGACCTAATAAACAATCTGTCATGGGGTCCAAATTCAATGGTTAAAACTTGACCCACATATTTCATAAACGGATATAATTTTCATACTTAAGCTTATGGAACTGGGAAAACTACAATGAATAGCAGAGTTTGTGTTCAGTCATCTATTGATGGGAGTGCAAGGAATGAATTTTACGGTTTACTAGATGAAATTTTAGAGGTAGCGTATCTAGGCTCAGATTTACGAGTTATTTTATTTATGTGTCATTGGTTTGACCCTATCAAAGACATGAGGGTGCATCCACAATTTAATTTGGTTGAAATTAACTACAAAAAAATATACAAAAGGTACGAACCATTTGTATTAGCACAACAAGCGATTCAAGTATTTTATGCTTCATATCCTAGTCTGAGACGAGACAAAAGTGATTGGTGGGCAGTTTGTAAAACAAAAGCATGTAATAAAATTGAGGAACATTGGGAGGACATAGCATATCAACAAGATGAAGTTGTCAATACATTTCATATCGAAGAGTATAATATTTCAACGTTATGAGATCCCAGTGGCATAGTAATAGACGTTGATGCAATTGAACTGAATGAGTATGAAGATGAAGATTTCAATGATGAGGATGAGGATGAGGATGACGATGACGATGATGACGACGATGACGATGACGATGATGATTAGATGCATTATCAGGCCGAAAAATTTATTGCAGACTTCGATTTCTAATTATTGGGAATTTACCTTTTAATTTATTGAATACCAATTTTGTTTTAATTGGCTGTGTTATTCGAAATTCCATATATTTAATATGCTAATGAACTTTTTTTTATTTAGGGTCATCCAGTTGCTATGAATATAGTAATATTTTTATATTTTTCCTATTAATAGTTCGATATGCAACTGTATTTTTTTTTCCTGTAATATTCTTTTAATAATCATGATTGTTAGTTTCGACGTGGCGGTCATAGACGTAGTAGTGATGGAAGATCACAGTCTTCCTCTGCTTCAGCACCCGCACATTCTGATGCTCTTGCAGGAAATGTGTCCTCCACCTCTTCCTCAGTTGCAGGATCCTCTGATTCTCAACATATACCTGCTAATGTTTCTTCCCCGGTACAACAATCACTCGTGGAGAGGGAAGATATATTTTTTTAACAATCACTCTGATTCTCACTCGCGGAGATTCGTAAGTATTCAAGTTTTAGAATATCTATATTTAAATTTTAATACAATATATTTTTTTAAAAGTATATAACGGGGTTTGTTTTTGGTTTATGTTAAATTTACAAATTCTATACATGTTATTCACGAGGTGAATAAAATAGTGAATAACCATTGGGCCGACGCTTCTATGAGTTATACAAGCACGCCGGAAGAAATTAAAGTTCTGTGGTGGAATGAGTTTAAGGTAACTTATTTCAACCATTTAGTATATGAAATTGCAGTTAATATAATCAATTTTTATTTTCCTCTACTGTAGCGGGTATTTATTTGGGAGGAGAGTGAAACACTAGAGATTAGGAGGATTTTTAAGAAAAAGTGTGGTGATTATATTAGAAACATACTAAATCATGCCAAAACTAGAAATAAGAAACCACACTGTATAATCGAGGAGAATTGGAATAAAATTGTTGCGCATTGGGGATCAAATGAAAGTAAGCGGAGGAGTGAACAGAATAAGCAAAATCAAAATTGTAACTCCGGCGTTATGTTTGCCACGTATGTGGGAGGATCCATAAATATCGATGAGCATAGACATCGATTAGTGAGTATTTTCAATTTATGGTTTTGTAATCTAATACTCACTAATTTATAAATATTAACTGTTTAATTTATTTAGGCCAAGGAGACGAGAACTGAGCCATTATTTATTGACACTTTCACCTGTACATTCCAAAAAAAAGGATAAAACATGGAGTGGGAAAAGAGCTAGAACAATAAAGGTGTGTGATTGTAAAATTTTAATTTCTTATGTTACTATTTAATTTTTTCTCTTTCACAATAGGAGAAATACGATGAACTTTCACAAAGAAATTCGGGAGCAAGTGATGATGGAGTCAAATCGGAGCCATCTGTTAGCAATATAAATTTATGGCTCGAAGCATCTGGAAGACCGAAAAGTGAAAGAATACTTGGACTCGACTCTTTGAGCCGATCTTATAGAGTCCCTGGTGCCTCTTCATCATTCTCTCCAGTATCAAAAGCCCAAGTTATTCAATTAACTGAAGAGGTTAATCATTTGAGAGAGTTACTAGCGCAGAAGGAAACTGAATCGAGAGAGAACGCTCAGAAAGTTCAAGACTTAAATGAAAAAATGAACAAATTTCAAAGGCAACAAATATTTATTATGCAACATCTTTAGTTAACGTCTAGCTCAAAACAACTTCCTCCTTCTGGCTTTGCTCCTCCTCCGCCTGATCCCTGTCATGGAGACAATGATGATGTATTTTTTGATGACGATGGTGATGATGGTGGTTATCTTTGACTGTATTGGTAAAAGTTTAATTGTTAGCTACTTGACTTATGACATATACGATATTTATGTTTTTATAAGTTTGTTGTATTTAAATGTTACCAGATGATAATGGTACGGTAGACCTTTGGATGTATTTGTTATATGTATAAATTTGTTTGATGTCTATATTATTGTTTGTTGTATAAGTGCGTTAATATTGTTGTGTGTTTGTTGTAAAATAGGAAAAAAAAGATTAATTAAAATTTTTTTTTTCAATTTTCTCCAGATTTGCAACGAAAATACATTTTTCGTTGCAAAATTATATGTATCAGTCGACTGATGTAAACATTCGATCGATACGCGAGAAACTTCTTGTGATCAAAATTATTTTGGGCATCGGTCGGTAGTAAACATTATCGGTCGGTGATGCTTTAATCGATTCTGAGCGGCAGCCGTGATCGTGATCGATCGACGATTAGCGATCGGTGATGGATATGATCGATCGAGTCATCTTCGAACAACTCGCGAGCGTCGGTAGTATCGGTCGGTCGACCGTCGTCGTCGATCGGTCGATAGTGAAATTTTTTTGCGACGAATTTTTATTTTGTCGCCAAATTTAATTTTATTTGTTAATCCCGTTTATCAGATTTTGGCAACGAATATTTTTTTCGTTGCAAATTTTGCGACGAAAATAAAAATTCGTCGCAAAATTTGGGACGAAAAATATATTCGTCGCCAAATTTAATTTTATTTGTTAATCCCGTTCATCAGATTTTGGCGACAAATATTTTTTTCGTTGCAAATTCTGCGACAAAAATAAAAATTCATCGCAAAATTTGCGACGAAAAATATATTCGTCGCCAAATTTCATTGTATTGGGGTGAAGATGCATGCGAGAGTTTGCGACGAATAAATATTTCGTCACAAATTTGGCGACGAAAAAATTTATTCGTCGCTAATTTGGGGTTGAAAGTATAATTCGTCGCCGAATTTGGCGACGAAAATAATTATTCGACGCGGAATTCAGCGACGAAAAATAATTATTCGTCGCCGAATTCGGCGACGAAAAATATTATTTGTCATAAAAATTTGCGACGAATCTTATTTTCGTAGCCAAATTGGCGACGAAACATTTATTCGTCGCTAAATTTGACGACGAATTTTGCAATGAAATAATTATTCGTTGCAATTTGGTGACAAATTTTATTTTTTCGTTGCAGAATTTAGTGGCGAATTATTTGCAACGAAAAATTTTTCGTTGCAAAAAATTTTGCAACGAATATTTTTGCAAATTTCGTCGCCAAAAATCAATTTTTTTGTAATGAGTGTTGTTATTTTTCAATGTGTTAAATAAACTATGAAAATATAAATTATGTTTATAAAAATTTAAATTTATATTTATATTCATATATTTTTAAATATTTTATTAAAAATCTCATTTTTATATTTAAAATTAATTAAATTTAATGGATATGATTATTTTTTATTTTATAAAATTAACATTTTTATATGGAATTTTTTTTTTAAAAAAACTTATACGGAAAATTTATGGCGTCTTTTAATGAAAATAAATTAAAAATAACGTCCTTTCGTGATTTGAAAATCAAAAACGCCATCGATTCATGTCGAAGTATTGTTTAATTTATTCATAGAAAAGTTCTCTTTTTTTATCCATAGATATATCTAATTCCTTGCATCTTCACAGGCCTACACATTTTCGGAGGAAAGTGTCGCCAGTCGCAGCTATGAAAGGGACCCTCGGCCGCCACCTGGCCCGGCGTCTGGTTCAGCTGGGCGTTCAGGACGTCTTCTCCGTTCCGGGCGACGCCAACCTCAGCCTCCTAGACTTCATCCTTGCTGAGCCCGGTCTCCGCCTTGTCGGCTGCTGCAACGAGCTCAACGCCGGGTACGCCGCCGACGGCTACGCCCGCGCCCGCGGAATTGGCGCATGCATCGTCACTTTCACCGTCGGCGGGCTCAGCGTCATCAATGCCATCGCCGGCGCCTACAGTGAGAGCGTCCCGGTCATCTGCATCGCCGGTGGGCCCAACTCCAACTACTACGACACCGATCGCCGCATCCTCCATCACACCATCGGACTCCCGGACTTCTCGCAGGAGCTCCGATGCTTCAAAACCATTACTTGCTACCAGGTATAAACAAGTAAAGTAAATACACATGATCTTCTCTAAGGATCCGATCTTGCTGCTTTTCTGAAACGTACAATTGATTAATGAAAAACAGGCAGTGGTGAACAACCTCAAGGAATCCCGGGAGCTCATCGACACCGCCATCTCCGCCGCTCTGAAGCAAAGCAAGCCCGTGTACCTCAGCATCTGTTGCAATCTCGTTTCCATTCCTCATGTAACTTTTAGCCGCGAACCGACGCCCTTCCCGCTCGCTCCGGAGTAATTAAGCCGCCTCTGTTTCTCCCATATGGATTTTGCCTTTTAATTGAGTTTGGCCGTTTAAATTGATAGGTTAAGCAACAAGGCGGAGTTAGAGGCTGCGGTGGAGGCAGCGACGGAGTTGTTGAACAGGGCAGTGAAACCGGTGATGGTGGGCGGGCCCAAGATACGGGTTGCCGATGCAGTGGACGACTTCGTCAATTTGGCGGACGCTTCCGGCTACGCGATCGCAGTGCTTCCCTCCGCCAAGGGACTCGTGCCGGAGCACCACCCGCGGTTTATCGGCACCTACTGGGGCGCGGTGAGTTCCCCCTTCTGCGCCGAGGTCGTGGAGTCCGCCGACGCTTACGTCTTCGTAGGCCCCATCTTCGACGACATAACCACGGTGGGCTTCTCCCTCCCCTTCGACATGAAGAAGAGCGTGGTGGTGGAGCCGGAGCGCCTGGTGGTGGCCGGCGGGACGGTCTTCGTCGGCGTCCGCCTTAAGGACTTCCTGCGAGCGTTGCGGGAGAGGCTGAGGAGGAACACCACTGCCTACGCCAACTACTGCCGGATGTTCGTGCCCGTCGGGCAGCCACCGGTGTGCCAGCCCGGCGAGCCGCTGAGGCTGAACGTGATGTTGGCCCACATCCAAAGGATGCTCTCCGAGGACACCGCCTTCGTCGTCGACGTCGGTGACGTCTGGTTCAACTACCAGAATCTGAGCCTTCCACAAGGCTGCAGGTACACTCGATCGAACGGTTTAAATCTACTTTTTACGATCGATCGATATTAATCATTTAATTATTTCAGTTACGTGTCGCAAATGCTGTATGCATCCACTGGATGGTCAGTGGGCGCCACGTTGGGGTACGCGCAGGCCTTAAACGGCAAGAAGCGGGTCATCGCCTGCGTCGGAGACGGCAGCTTTCAGGTACCACGCACGCCCATATTTATACTAATTTACTACATCATTTATTAAGTCGCGCGATCGACTGAATGAACTTTCCGATGACGTAGATGACTGGGCAAGAGGTGTCGACGATGCTGCAACAGGGACAGAATAGCATCATCTTCCTCATAAACAATGGCGGCTACTCCACCGAGGTGGAGATCCACGATGGACCTTACAACGCCATTAAGAACTGGAACTACACTGACTTTGTGAACGCCATCCACAATGGCGAGGGCAACTGCTGGACCATGAAGGTTTGTTTATATATATATATATATATATATATATATATATATATATATATATATATATATATATATATATATATATTCTTGCTTAATTGTTAATTAATTGATTATTGTAAGAATGAAGATGAGAGTTTCGAGTAATTTAGATGCATGTGGAATATAATATAATCGATGTGCAGGTGACAAATGAGAAGGAGCTGAAGAAAGCCATCGATGCGACGATGGGGATAAAGAAAGAGTGCCTGTGTTTCCTCGAGGTCATCCTTCACAGGGATGATACCAGCAAAGAGTTGCTCCAGTTCGGCACTAGGCTTGCTTTAGCTAACAGTAGACCCCCAAATACCAATCATAACTTGTAGACAAATAAATATATGTATTATCCACATCACTTGTAATTGCATACAAATGCAAATACAAGACGATATCGAATAATTTGAAATTCATAACATAAGATAATAAAATTAATGCGACATCAGCTGTTTTATAACTCATTATCTAGCATATTCTTCATAGTAATTTCTAGTCTATCTCTTGAATCATACATTTGTTAGTGAACTATTTATTCCCTTATACGATCCTTATATTGTTGTATTTCGCTCTTTCACTACTACTCGAGGGCACTGAACTTAGAAGGAAGGAAAAAAGGAGAAGACAATAGAAAGAGAGAGAGTATGGAATGGAAGAAGGATAAGAATCGATTATGTACAGTGAGTCCTAATATTTTTATAAAAAAAATCAATGTAATAGTGTTGAAATATTGATTTTTTTTTCCGTTATAGTTAGGTCTAACTACGATATGTTAATGGTTTGACAATAAACTTAAAAGCTTGTATTTGATCTTATACACTTCATGTATAGGATTATCCATGTGATTTGGAGATTAGAGTGGTCAAACTTGATTGATGGAATTAATGAATTGAGCATGAATGTGTGTGGAGGTTCGACGTCTTAGTTTATCATCGATGACATGAGAAAAAAGTGTAGAAGAAATAGAAGGTAACACAAGACGATACTCTTTACTCACCACTCTATAGAATTTATTAAAGAGTTAGAGGAATAACAAGAAGATGAGTATTCTGATCACAAGCTTAAAAGTTTACAAAATTTTAATCTCTCAAATATTTTCTTTTAACAATAAACATGATGACCTTTATAGGCTAGTCTTTAAATAACCCTTCAAGATGAGTCAAACACTTTAATTGAGAGTTATAATTCCTAAAGCTTTAAAAATGAACAATACTTTTAACAAAGGCATTGAGAATGAACAATTCCATTTAACAAGGCAACATACAAAAGAAATTAAAGTTTGATTAACCTGTAACAATATCAAGAAATGTGAATTCCATAATAGAAATTATATCTCGCACGCTTCGATTAAAATGACCATAACTTTCTATAGAAATATCATTTTTTTAACACCATTTTTTGTTGGAAATTAGGCATCCGTGGCTTTCCAATGGCAATGCTTGCCCTATAATTCTTTTCCAATAAAAGAAAATTAAATTTTGAAGTTGTCAATAAAATCTGAGATATTTCTATGTCATTTTCTCTCGGTTGGAAAAGATTCCTCCTCAAATCAGAATTGGGTTCATGACCAATATAAAAAGAGAGGTCAGCGACATTGAAAGTTGTAGAAACACCATAATCGCTCGGTAATTCAATCTCGTAAGCATTATCATTAATCTTTTTTAAGATCTTAAAAGGATCATTAGCTCTAGGTTGTAATTTTCCATATCGACCATGAGGAAAACACTCTTTTCTTAAGTGAATCCAAACAAAATCTTCTTTCCTGAAAATCAATTGCTTCCTATGTTTATTAGCTTTTTTCGATATTTTTCATTCTGCTTAACAATCTCGTGCCGAACTTGCTCATGCAATTCTTGTTGATGCAGTGAGCATTACTTCTTGGTTTTGATATATGAACCGTAGTTAAAGTTAGGAATTACTTGTATTTTAATATCAGTGTTAAGTGTGTAGACTTAATAGGAAGTCCTAGTAGGTCGTTTTGACTAGATACTAGGCAGTTGACTTGACAAATCAGGAGGATCAGACACCAGACATGAAGTCCAGATGGGTCATGTGGACCAGATATTTGGCATGAAGACTGATTCGGTCAAGAGACCGGACAATCGACAAAAATCTAGTTGGGTCAGGCAGACCAGACAGCTGGTGGAAGTCCTGGTGGGTCAGATCGGATGTCAAGAGTGGTAAGTCCGGCAAACAGTCAGCAAGTAAGCCTCGAGTGAAGAGGTGAGGTCGAGTCCTCTGTAGGGGGACAAAAATAGGTGTCGATCTGACGGAAAGTCCACGTGAGACTTAGAAGTCAAGATCGAGCAGTATTACTACTGCTATCATATTTGATTTTTTTGTGCTAATCTCGTTTTACAGGGATTAGTCGACTGAAGTTCAATCGACTCTGTTTGGTTCGGTCGACTGGATACACACTTGGAAGGATTAGCTGGTGATCAGTCGAAGATCTGGAACCATAGTTGGAAAGTGTTTCAGTCGACTAGGGAGTTTCAGTCGACTGAAGTGGAAAATTTTTTGATGCGGACCTGGGTGACCTGGAGTCGACTAAAGAGGATTCATTTGACTGGAAGACCAGAAGTTCCATATCGACGGACTGATATGGAGTCGACTGGAAGACATTCCAGTCGAATGGAAAAGGTTTATAAAATAAGTGCTCGACCAAATCCGAATAGAACACTACTACTATGCCAAAGTGCTGCCAAAATTCATTCTCGTTCATAAGAGCTCTACTTCCTCACGAAGGCGCATTTCCGACACTCCGTGCCTACTTCAAACTCCTCAAAAGTATCGATATAATTAGCTTGTATTCTTTCTATTCATATTCTCTTGTTGTACTTAATTTCAAGAGAAGATAGAGTGTTACCTTTCTCTTATTTTTGTAAAAAATGAATCCCTCCAAAGTCAAGAGTTCTCTATTGGGGATCGAATCGTCACGAATTGCCGGCTAGAGGGGGGTGAATAGCCCTCGTTCGTTGGTCATCGTATTTTGCTCGTCTACAAAACGTTAGCGCAAGCGGAATATACAAATAAAAACAAAGACAAACAAAATATAAGCAAGCAATACAAACACGGAGATGTAACGTAGTTCACGGCTACGCCGCTAATCCACGGTCCGATTCGTCCACGGTGAATCACTCCGCAATCTATCCACTAGATCTCTCCTTTGCACAAAGCTAGGTGGAGGTAACCTCTTTACAATCAACACTCCTCTTACAAATATAATGAAAATAAGCTTGGGTAAGAGGATGGAAAGCTTTAGGGAACTTTGGGAGAGTATTAGAGTATAAGCATTAGCCTCCCAAACCCTTACCACCTTCCTTTTTATAGAGGAAGAGGGTTTCTTCCCGTTGACACAGGATCAGTCGACTGATGGCACCCATCGCTGATCTTCGAGTCATGATAACGACGCTTTCCACGTTGGATACTATCCAACGGCACTGACATCAGTCGACTGCTGGCAACTTTCAGTCGACTGATTTCAACCAGTCTAGTCCTCAACGAGGTCGACTCCATTCTGTGCCAGTGCATTGACATCGATCGCCATCCTTGGCGATCGACTAATCATCCATCACCGACCGCCATCGCCGGCGGATCGATCAACTTGATTCACCACATTAGACCGGTCGATCGAACCATCGACTTCAGCGATGCCATGACATGGCGGTCGGCGGTGTCGAAAACTCATCCGTAATTTGGCCAAATGGCCAAGTTTCACCTAAGAGCTACCCTTCCCGTTACAATCGCCACTCATCCCCTGAGTCCTCGCTTCGGTTCTTCGCTCTCGCCACGCCCCTGGCAGATCAGCGCACGGCCTCGCAATGCTCCGTCGTGTCTCTTGCCTCGAAGTCTACTTCCTCCGGCTTCACTCCAAGCTCCTCGTTCGGCGGTCCCTCGGATGCTCCAAGCGCACGGCTTCCGCAAAGCTATCCTTCACCGACTCAAGGCACGAGTCATGAGATGTGAAACTTTCCATGGCTCCATGTGCGAATTACTAAGTCTTGCACGACTTCAACGCACATATCAAATCAACATATCAAACTAACTTAAACCCTTTGCCACACCATCAAAACCATATCACGGCAAGAGATTGCCCTAACAATCTCCCCCTTTTTGATGTGTGGCAATTCGTTTAAGTTAGGTAAAAACATTTGATATAAATTTTAAAGGAAAGAAAGCATGTAAACATAATCATGATATAACAACATGCAACTCCCCCTTAATCCATGAAACTCTCTATGTAAATTTCTCCCCCTTTCATAATTAACTTAAACATAATCATTTCTCCCCCTTTGACACCATCAAAAAGATTATTACTAAGTTAAAAACACATGGCATCAAGTCTAATAGAAAGAAAATACCACAAGTTGATTTAAAATCGGAATTCAGCCTTTACTGGTCTGATATTCAGGCCATCGATCGGTTCGATACCGGTCAGCACGTGAATTCGAGATTTTGATTTTGGAAATTTCAGAAATGCATTAAAAATTCCAGAAAATTCAAAAAATCATGAAATTTTGGGGAACACATTTCTTTTAAGTATATCTATATGTGAAAAATATGTTTTCATGAAAAATCATTATATTTCCACGTATTTGCCAAAAATCCAAAAGCTTTAAAAACTACTAGGTTTTTGATCATAAGAGTATCCATTTTAACACCTAGTCTTGCATCCAATTGTTTCAAAACATGAATACATATATTTTAAAGTAAGAAATTATTTTGAAAACATATGAAATATCCAACCATGATCTTTGGGCAATATGTCTATGAATTAAACATAAGCCTTCCCCATGATTGGTCTATTATTGCTATTTTGATACTTTAAATGACCATCTAAATGCCATAGGCATTAGTGAACATTTGTATCATCCTAACATCTCACTCATGCTAAGTTTTCAATCAAGTTAGCCTATAGTGAGTGTGAGATGCATCCTAGAGTATTGTACATACTTAACCAATATATTCATGCAATTCTATTATGGTTAAGTATCAACCTAACAATTAACATGATCATAATGGCATATATGAATGAATTCTACATTATGATCATAAAATACATGTTTTCATCAACTAATAATCATGCATTAGGTATTATATGATGATAATAACCAAAGTATCACCTAAAGCATGATTCAAACCTATTTCTCATGATAACGTGCCAAATTTCAAAAAACATAAATCATGATTGCAAATATACATAGGAATTTCATCAATCATCATGATTTAAGCAATGTTATCTTATTTATGGGTACGTTATCATCACCCAACACTATCTAAAAAATATTGTCCCGTCATCCTAAGTCAACCAAAATATGATATAGGTTAATTCCATATGGTTGACTACCCTAGGGTTATTCTAACCCTTAAGGATGGATTTTGGAACCCAAAATAAGTTCTTTCCTATTGGGTTCACTAGATATTCCTTGGGGATCCATTTTCTAGCAATTACTTTCTTTTTATCTTGTCCCCTAGCTATGAGGCATTTGTAGGCCTTTTCATTTTTCTTTTCCTTGTAGCCTAGGCCCTTTTTGTTAAAGCTTGCCCTTTGGCTCCCTATGTGTTGGAGCCAATTGTGAATTTCTCTAGGGCTTTGGTTAAATAATCTACCTTTTCCCTTAAGGCCCTATTTTCATCCATACATGCATCATTAACATCCAAAGGCATATAGTCATGTGAGCATGCATCATCATGGCAAGAAGAAACATTATCATTTAAGCATGTATTTTCTAGCTTATTTTCCAAATCCTTAATTTTATCTAGCATGCTCTTATTTTTCTTTTTCATGCCAAATAAGTCCTTAGTTAAACTAGAGATTATGGAAACTATTTTCTTAGGAGAAGCTTTCGTTACCATAGTTTCCATATCCTCTTCTTCTTCTTCGGATGAGGAGGATGTAGAAGCTCCCCCTTCATTTGAGCTCTCCCCACTTGAGCTTGATTCTTCATTTGAGGAGGAGAAGGAGCAATCCGAGTCATGAAGAGCCATTAGTGCTAGGTTGGAGTAGACATGCTCTTCTTCTTCGGATGAGGAGGATGGGGCAACATCATCCCAAGTCTTGGCTTTGAGTGCCATGGCCTTCCCTTTTCCTTTTGCCTTCTTTTCTTCTTCCTTTTTCTTGCTCCCCTTCTTCTTCCTCTTTTCTTCCTTCTTTTTCTTATCTTCCTTGCTCTTGTTTAGGAGGGGACAATTGTCCCTTATGTGTCCCTCTCCTTGGCAATTATAGCATATGACCTTCCCCCTTGGTCTTCTATTCCTATCATGAGATTTATCAAATCTAAGATTCTTAAATGCACGCCTTACCTTCCTTACCATGTAGGCTTCTTCCGTGCTATCCATGGAGGAGGTAGAGGCTTCATCGGATGAGGAGAAGGGACTTCCATCTTCTTCTTCCCTTGTTCGCCATCAAGGCAACTCCTCTTGAGTTTTGGACTCTAGGCTCTTCTTGTATACCTTCAAGCCTTGTCTCATGAAGCTCCATTGTTGAGAAGAATTCCTCCAAGGTGCTTACTTCTAAGTTCTTGGAGATATAGAATGAGTCCACCATGGAGCTCCATTTTGAGGACCGGGGAAAGGCATCTATGACCTTCATTACCATATCCCGGTTTGATAGCTTCTCACCTACACTTGTTAGCCCAATTAATATTTCTTTAATTCTAGAATGTAGAGAAGTTACCTTTTCTCCCTTTTCAAGCTTAATATTTGATAGTTGGGAGCGGAGGAGATCTCTTCTCGCTAGCTTGGCTTCCGAAGTGCCTTCATGAAGTTCAACCAATCTCTCCCACATCTCTTTGGCACTTGAGCACTCCCCTATTCTATTTACTTCTTGTTGAGGGAGGACATTGTATAGGTGGTGCTTGGCCTTTGAGTTTGCCAAGTATTCTTCTCTTTGCCTTTTGCTCCACCTCGATTTCTCCAATGGCTCCCCATCTTCGTTCCTAGGCAACTCGAAACCGTTTTTCATTATTAAAAGGATTTCAAAGTCGGTTTCGAAGAATACCTCCATTCTCTTTTTCCACCAAGAGAATTCACCGTCGAACTTCGGTGGGTGGATGTTTGAGCCGGCCATCTTTAGATGAAGTGTTTGTTGCGGCGGTTAGTCCTCGACAAACGACTTGGCTCTGATACCACTTATTGGGGATCGAATCGTCACGAATGGCCGGCTAGAGGGGGGTGAATAGCCCTCGTTCGTTGGTCGTCGTATTTTGCTCGTCTACAAAACGTTAGCGCAAGCGGAATATACAAATAAAAACAAAGACAAACAAAATATAAGCAAGCAATACAAACACGGAGATGTAACGTGGTTCACGACTACGCCGCTAATCCACGGTCCGATTCATCCACGGTGAATCACTCCGCAATCTATCCACTAGATCTCTCCTTTGCACAAAGCTAGGTGGAGGTAACCTCTTTACAATCAACACTCCTCTTACAAATATAATGAAAATAAGCTTGGGTAAGAGGATGGAAAGCTTTAGGGAACTTTGGAAGAGTATTAGAGTATAAGCATTAGCCTCCCAAACCCTTACCACCTTCCTTTTTATAGAGGAAGAGGGTTTCTTCCCGTTGACACAGGATCAGTCGACTGATGGCACCCATCATCGATCGGCCGGTCTTAGCCGTGCCCAATAACGAGCTTTCCACGCGTTGGATACTATCCAGCGGCGCGCATCGTGATGGCACCCATCGATCGGCCCGATATCAACCTCGAGTGCTCAACTGAGTCGACTCCATTCTGTGCCGTGCACAGTGACATCAGTCGATTGCCATCCTTTTAGCGATCGATTGATCATCGATCGTTGCCCATCGGCGATCGGCGATCAACTTGATTCACCACATTAGACCATCGATCGAACCATCGACTCGAGATCGGCGCCATGCCATGGCATGATCGGTGTCGAAAACTCATCCGACACTTGGCCAAATGGCCAAGTTTCACCTAAGAGCTACCCTTCCCGGGTTACAATCGCTCACTCTCATCCCTCGGAGTCCCTCGCCTTTGAAGTTCTCTTCGTTCGCGGCCACGTCCCTCGGCAGCATCAGGCACACGGCTCTGCAATGCTCCTTCGCGTCTCTTGCCTCGAAGTCTACTTCCTCCGGCTTCACTCCAAGCTCCTCGTCCGGCGGTCCCTCGGATGCTCCAAGCGCACGGCTTCCGCAAAGCTATCCTTCACCGACTCAAGGCACGAGTCATGAGATGTGAAACTCGCCATGGCTCCATGTACGAATTACTAAGTCCTACACGACTTCAACGCACATATCAAATCAACATATCAAACTAACTTAAACCCTTTGCCACACCATCAAAACCATATCACGGCAAGAGATTGCCCTAACATTCTCAAATCGGAGGGTACTATAGTGATTGCCCATCGAGGTAGCTCTCGGAAGAGCTACGTGCCTTGAAATAGCAACTCAATTAGGGTTGTGAACTAAGTAAATTGATTGTGTCTAAATTTCATTTTATTTCCGCTGCGTACTCATATTTGAAAATATAAAATAAGATTTAAAATTAAAAAAAATTGTAAACTCCGAGATTCACCCCCTCTCGGAATATTGCGATCCTACAATTGGTATCAGAGGGAGGGCACTCCGAATTTGATGCAACCACCATCGAGAGCATTAGGATAATTTTCTTTATTTTTCTAGCATTAGATTAATTTTTAATATTTGTTCTAGCATTAGATTAATTTTTAATATTTGTTCTAGCATTAGATTAATTAATTTAATTTTCTGCATTTTAGATTAATTAAATTAATTTTCTACATTTTAGATTAATTAAATTAATTTTCTGCATTTTACATTAATTAAGTTAATTTTCTACATTTTAGAATAATTAAATTAATTTTCTGCATTTTAGATTAATTAAATTAATTTTTTGTATTTAGGAAATTTTCATTAATTTTCTGCATTTAGGAATTTTTCATTAATTTTCTGTATTTAGGAAATATTTTATTAATCTTCTGCATTTAGGAAATATTTTATTAATTTTCTACACTTAGAATAATTTTTATTAATTCTTGCATTTAGAATAATTTTTATTTTAAACAACTCTAGGAATAATTATGCATTTTAATTAATTTAAATAAAAATTTAATAATTGAAATTTAGTAATGTCGCATTTAGAGGGTTTAAGCATCGTTCGCCCTCCTCTCTTTAACGGAGAGGATTTTCCCTCTTGGAAGAGGCGAATGGAGTGTTTTTTGAAAATCGACCTTGAGGTTTGGTTTTCGATTAGGAAAGGATTCGTAGCTCTGGTAAACGACTCGGATAAGTTGTTAGATCCGGAGAAATAGACCACAAACTTTAAGAAAAAGGCTCAAGTCGATTACAAGGCTTTAAACACCTTGCAATGCAGACTTACAAATGATGAGTTAAGTCAAGTCGTGTCGATTCAAAATTCTAAAGAATTGTGGGATAAATTAATTCTATTACATGAACGGGCTAACTTGAGTCAACCCAAGGATGGTTTAGTTTTGATTGCAAGAATGAACAAAAAAGGAAAGGAATCCAAATCGAGAAGAAGGAAAAGGAAGGAAGCATCTAAGACAAACTTGGACAAGTCATCATCGGAAGAATCGGATGCGAAAATATCAACGACATGCTTCGTAGCACTCACGGTGACTGACAAGTCTGAAGTCGAGTCAAGACAAGAGTCCGAGTCTGAGTCTGAGTACGAGAGAAGCCACGAATCTGCATCCGTTTCCGAAGGACTAGACGAGGTAACATCTCCTCTAGAAGATAAATTGTATAACATTATTGCATGTTTAGGTAAGAAACTAGCCAAGTTCAAGAATCGAGTCGACTCGCTTCTTGAGGAACTTAAGGAGCAAGTCAACTCGAAGACTTCGACTTGCTAAATTAAGGATAGAGACTCAACTCAAGTTGCGAAGCTTGAGGAAGAGAACTCGGTCCTTGATGCGGATGTACGTGGATTTTCTCATCTCTCTTTAATGCGAAAAAGAGTCCAAGAGGCTTAGGGTTCTCTCCGACCGCAACAGTAATAGAAAATGAATAAATGATGAGAGAAACAACACAGAGAACAAAGACACAAGTTTTAATGTGGTTCGGAATCCCAAATTCCTATTCCACGGAGTGAGCTCTATAATAAGCTATGATGCCAACACACTTCCACTATGAAACTTCTCCTACTTGGAAATATTTTCAGAGGTGGAGGAAAACCTCTTACAATTCTCGCACTCTACAGAATGGAGAGCTCCCGTCAATTTTCCCCTCCTCGGGTCTTCTTCTGCTGCTTCCTCGTCCTCCTTTTTCTTCTCTCGCGATGTCGTCCCCCCTTTCCTAGTAGAATGGTCTCCTCTCGAAGTTGAAGCCTTATCAGAAGAGGGCCCCCTTCTCCCCATCTTCCTCAACCTTTTATCCTCCTCTCCCTTCGCTAGTTGTGAGATAACGAACCATTCCCATCACCGTCCACGTGGAAGGCCCCCTCCTCCTAGAGAATCATTCTGTTAAGAAGATAAGGAGCGGAGGTTCCTTCGAATATTGTGTGGGGCCCTAGTTTATTATATAACAAACTCCCATAAATAAGCGCCTCGGGAAACATTCGACCCCTCTTCTTCACCCTCTCTTCCTTCGTTGGGTAAACTATTGACTCGGTCTTCCCTCGGCGGGATCCTCTTAGTTCATTGCCACCAAGGCCTACATTATTTATTAATACCTAGGCTTACTCTGGTTTGAGACTCAGTACCTCCTTCTTTTTGTAACTACCCGAGGCAATCCCCGACTCACTTACCGAGCCAACTTCCAGACTTGTACCCCGGGTTGCTCATCTGATCTCCTTTTAGCCCTAGAGCATATCTTTCCATTCCTACATCTTCATCCTGCCAGCCCAATCGATGCTCTTGGGTCGAGTTCTGCCGATTCAGTCAGTGTTTCACGCATGACCTTTGTCATCTTAATTACTAAATTAGATCACAGTGGTATCATTAGCCACCCCCTAAAAATAGTCAAACGAAGCATTAAGTTTGACTTTCCAAGTACAACACTTTGCTTTATCTTCTTCCCTATCGATCCCATCACATCTAAATGGCCCTCCTCTTTCATTTTATCATATCCGCCCAGAGCGGCTTATTGGGCCCATGGGCCCCACCTTCTTTCTTTCACAAGAAAGTTAAAAAACTGCAAACCCTATGTGAGCCATTCTCCATGTGACCCCTTCAACTTCTGAGCTTCGACTCTTCTTATTCCAACTTCGGCGATTTCTGTTGGCGACAATTCTTCTCCTCTAACGCCTAGCACCCAGGAGTTCCTCTTCCTTCTCAAACGTCCTTTCCTAACCCTAAGTGAGTTTCTCATCTCTAACTCCTCTCATTTCCTTTCCTTTCACCTGTAGCTGTCTTTCCCTTTCACAGTTATGGCCTTGAAAAACCCTAAGCCGACCCCCTGGTATGAAAAAACTATTACCCGCCTAAATACCCAAAGCTCCTTCTTTGCCACTAAAGACCAATACATACATCCTTCCATACCATGTCGTTTTGCTGTGGCTTCTTTTAGACCCCATCGTCCCCCTCCTGGCTTTCATTATTTTTTCTCTGACCAAATACTGAATTGTTTATGCTTGCCTATATCCCCCGTTTACGCTGATATATTATATTTTTACCGACTACACATTAACCAACTGGCACCTAATGCCTTCCGTATATTGACAGGGGAAGTGATAGTTTTTCAATAACTAAACCTTAATTTGTCCCCTCTACTATTCTACTGCCTCTTTCAACTAAAATCTTCTAAAGAAGCTATTTTCTACTTCACCAGTCGGCAAGATTGCCAATTTTTCGTGAATATGACATCCTCCCATAAGGGTTGGGAGGATTTATACTTCTTTGCCCAACCTCCCATTCCAATACCCCACTCGGAAACTTGGAAAATCACCCTTCCCGACCTGCCCTCTTTTCAAGAGAGTAGGGCGCAAGGCTCGTTCTAGGAAGTCTTCCAAGTGCTGAGAGAGTGCCACTACAATTCCGAGGATTTGCTAAAACCCCCTCTCCTGAGTCGCTACGGACTATCTCCTTTCCCCTGGCCGATCCAAGCGTCATAGGTAGGATATTGCTTTCACCCGAACACACCACATACACCACTTTTTGTTACGACTAATCATTATTTTCACTATTTTGTGCTACAAATAACATGATGCATATGCTATGGTCAAAGGGGAGCAAATTGCGGTGGCTAAGAAGAAACCTTCCAAGAAGTGAATTAGGGGCAAATCCCCTATTATTCCTTCTTCTCCCCGCAAGAGGCTTCACCCTTGCAGGGAGGATGCCCCAAGCTCCTCTACCCTTCATGCATATTCTTCCTCTCACTCTTCTCCTCCTCCTCCTCCCCTAAAACTAAATAGGCATCAACGCCTAGTCATCTCTGAACCCACAGAGAAGGAGGCTTCCCCTTTAACCCTTACTCCATCCCCTCAGGAAGAACTTTCTCCTTCCCCTTCTCTTCATACATCCCCATCCCAACCTAGCTAGAGAATCAACTCCCCCCTCAATTCTCCTCCTCTGCCTATCCATACTGTTGGATCGAAAGCCTCGCTAGAGGGGGGGGTGAATACCGAGTGTAAAATCTTTTCGTTCTTTCGTTCGTTCGATTAAAACACAGAGATGCACAAAAAAAAAAAATAACACAAGTTTGTTTTTACTTAGTTCACAACTCAATGGTTGCTAATACAAGCTCCGTGATCCTTGACTGCGTACGAAGGGACAACCCACTTTAGAATCTCCTCCTCATTGGAGGTAGGAGACAACGATCACAAAAACCGAAAACACGAGGATGAGGCAACAAGCCTACCTCACCTTGTTACGATTAAAACCACGAATACAATTAATAAAGACTAATACTTGTTGCTGTCGTCGAAGAGATTCTGAACTTGGTGTTGCGTCGGTGTTATGACGACTTTAGAGCTTTAGCGTTGCGGGAGCACTTTGAGAGTAAGATGGATGATCTTTGGGTTAGTCATCCTCCTCCTTTTATAGATTTGTGCCTTGGAATAAGTATAGATGTAGATCCTCAACTTTTGAAACTTATCATGAGGTGACATCTTATCTTATCGCGAAGTGGCCACATCAAACATTATCTTGTTTGACCTAGTGCAAAAGGCTAATTCATCGCCATCAGTTGACTGATGCCCTTCATTAGTCGACTGCCGGCCTGGCCACTTTCCTACAGTAAGATGTTAGCATGAAAAATGGTAAATATGATGGTTCCTTTCTGTCCGATCTTGACCTAGACCTTCCATTGAAAGTCTTAGTCGGATCGCCGCCTACGGTCGTCCCCATACAGAGGACACGACTTTACCATCTCTCTTCGCACTCATGCTTATCTCTGATCCTTTATGACCTATTGCTTTGCTTCCGGTCTTCCACCTAGGTTCTTCGACTCCCACGAAGTTCTCCTGGTGTCGCTCGACCACCATAGTTTTTCAACTCGGGATTCTCCGGGTGTCGCTGACCTTTGACTTAGCTTAACCATTTCCTGCACACTTAATTCAGCTCATGAGATAACAATATGACCTTAACTTTAGATCTTTGCCATAATCAAAACTTAGGTTCGATTATCTGGTGCCCTTGCACCAACAATCTCTCCCTTTTTGATCTATGGCAAACCGACACAAAGTTAAGGGAAAAATTAAAACATAAAACAAGTAGAGTAAATGATAAACCTCCTTTCAAAAACCCCCCCTTAACCCTAGGTGAGTTTTGAAAGAGATACCTTGAATTTTTAAAAAATTAAATTTTTATTACTCCCCCTTAACTTTCACTCTTCTCCCCCTTTTGTCAAAAATAAAAAAAGGTGTCGGGTTTTTATATAAAATAGGGGTTTAAAAACAACATGTGTCTAGAATTATTAAATATAAATCAACTATGAGCCCAAGCATGTGTCTAGCAGTAGTTAGATAAATTGGTTCGAGGTGTGTCCCTCTGCACCAATAATTTAAAGGTTTGTAATATAACCCTTAGGATTAGTTTGCTCTCCCCCTTAGTCAAATATATGAAGTATAAGAGATGTAAGGGGTACTAAACTTTGGCCTAGAGAGTTGTAAATAGTCGTTAAGTACAATAGTTGAGAAAATAGGTAGCATTTTGAAAAGGTTATGTTAAGTATATTTCAATTATCCTTAACATCTCACTCATTTTATGTGTCTCAGAATGTGTTCACCTTATTTGTTTTGTGAGATGATTTGAAATTGATTAAAGATAGTCAACCTTGGGTTAGATTCGGATTTAACCTTTAGATCGTTAAGTACTTTTCAAGAAACTGGCTTCCAAGTTGTGGCGAGGCACGGGGGCCTTCTTTGATTGGAACAACGACCACTTCCTTAGACAAAGCCAAATTCAAAAAAATATCACTTAAGTCACTTAGGGTTACTTCCTAGTGTAACTAGTTTAGAATACGACGAGGTAGCTTCAGCTAGTTCAACTCAGCCAAGTGCACCAAGCTAGATACGCCTTATCTAGCTCGAATACACGAGACGTTGTTTCCTTAACGTACTATCTGTTGGTGCAGTAGGCACCTAAGTTGAACATAAGTTTTGATTATAGCAAAAGATACATAGTTAAGCTCATATTGTTATCTCACGAGCTAAATCGAGTGTGCAGAAAAGTGCTAACATTGGAGATGAAGGCTAGCACACCCGGAGGAAGCCGCGGTGGTTGGGAGACACTCGAGTGACTTCAGAGGGAGCCGAAGGAATCAAGTGGAAGGCCGGAAGCAAGAGCTACAAAGTAAGTATCAAGGTAATCTCGTGTGTGTGTGAGCATAAGTGAGGTCGTATCCTCCTTACGGGGATGGTCTTAAGCGTAGATCCGACCAAAGACATCCCATGGATGGTCTAGGTCGAGATCGGACAGTCGGCGGCTGTCGAAATAATGTTTTTGTTAAGCTAACTTTGATTTCATCTAGCATCAGTCGACTGTGAGCTTGGAGCACTCGACTTTCGTCCATCAGTCGACTTCCTGCGGTCAACACTCGACTGATGCTACCATCAGTCGAATGATGATGACCATCAGTCGACTGATGGTCAAGGATCAACTTCGAGGAGTCAAGCCTTATCACATCATTTCAAGGGGATTGATGCTCAAATCTGATTAGTTGAAGATCCTCTCAAGAAGGGACTCAAAGGCTATAAAAGGAGGGCCTCTCCTAGGGTTTTCTCATCAATTCTAAGTTCCCTAAAGCCTCCGCAACGCTGTAACTCTCCGACAACGAAGTGCTACTTCTCCGACGATCTAAGCTTAAGTTTTCATTTCTTATTCGTCGATATAAGTTTAATTTAGTTTATCTATTTTCATATTATTGTCTTGGAGCATTTTATTGTAGTGAGGAGAGGGGGAGTGTCCCTCTACCTCAAACTTTTGTGGTTTCTTGTATTCGATTAACTCCTACCTCCAATAAGGAGTAGTTTGTTAGTGCTTTGCCCTCCGTGCGTGATCAAGGACCACTAGGGCCTTGGAGTAGTAGCCGAAGGCTACGAACCAAGTAAAAAATACTATTGTATCATTTATTTTTGTATTTATCTTCCACTGCGTTTACTTGTGTCTTGAAACGAATTCGAACGAAAAAGTTTTATCGCTATTCACCCCCTCTAGCGATCCGCTCGATCCAACAATTGGTATCAGAGCCGGGGGTGCTAAGATTTGGTGAAACCACCAATCTAGATTTTTACAGATTTTTTTATATTTTTTTATTCTATTTATTTCGAGTTTATTTCATTCGTTTAGTTTTTCTCCCGCACTACTAATCCAAGACGCGAGTCTTGGTACATTTCGATCATTTGTGTTGTTGTTAGGTTTTTTCACCTTCATTTTCTTGTTTTTTGTATCAATGGCCCATCTCGAGGGTTTTAGCACTGTTCGACCTCCGTTTTACAACAGAGATGACTTCCGTTATTGGAAGGGTCAGATGGAGTGCTTTCTTAAAACCCAAATCGAGATGTGGATCATAATCCAAACAGGATTCACACTTCCGACTAACGAAGTGGGTGAATCTTTGGATTATGACCAATGGACCAATGCTACAAAAAGACAAGTCGAAGCCGATGCCAAGGTGACTCAAATTCTTTAATGCGGCTTGTCCAAGGAGGAGCTTAATCGTGTTGGCCCCTTCATCAGCGCAAAGGATCTTTGGAAAAAACTAGTGGAGCTACACGAAGGGACCGATGAAGCCAAGGTATGTAAGCACAATCTCTTGTTCAATAAGTTATATAATCCAAAAATGAAGGAACATGAGACGGCGACGCAACTTCACGCTCGCGTTCAAGATATCGTCAACAACCTACACGCAATCGGACAAAGGGTCGAAAACCGCGACCTTATTAGGTATGTACTAAACTCATTTCCTAGGACTACCTTGTGGGCATCCATGGTCGATGCCTACAAGGTCTCCAAGGATCTTTCAAAACTTAGATTAGATGAGTTGTTTTCTGATTTCAAACTCCATGAACAGTCTAACTCAGAACCCGAGAAGGGTATATCACTTTTTGTAGGTTCGAAGAAGAAAACCGCGAGCAAGCCACCCCTGAAGGAGGAAGAAGATGAGTCCGATTCGGAGGTCGACTCGGAAATGGAGGCCGAACTAGTCAACCTAGTTTGGAGAATGGTCAAGGGCCGAAAGTGAACCGTCACTCAACCCAACGAAGGTAAGCCTAAAAGTTCTAATGTTAGGTGTTACGAATACAACAGGTTTGGACACATCAAGTCCGAATGTTTGAAGCTCAAGAGTAAAGCACCGAAACACAAAAAGGCACTCAACGCTACGTGGGAAGAAGCGTCCGAGGAAGAAGATGATGATCGCGTCTTCATGGCTAAACCGGTTGAATCGGAGATGGAGTCGGAACCATAACATGAGTTTGAAACCAAAGACGAATCAGACTGCGAAGCTCTATTCAAGATAAGCCACGGATCCGCATCTGGTTCAAAAGATACACTCAAGGTAAGTCGGTCTCTTATTAGTACGCTTTACAGTGAAATTAAATTCTTAACTTGGAAATTAGCTAGGTCCGAGTCCAAGGTCGAGACTCTGGTTAAGGAGGTTAAACTCCTCAAACATGAGGTCTCCCTAACCTCTTTGACTAGTCGAGTTCGAGAGGAGGACTCAACTCGGGTTGAAAAGCTCGAAGTTAAGAACTCACTCTTGAAGAGTCAAGTCGAAGATCTTAGGAACACGTTGGAAAGGTTTACCTTGGAATCCAAAGGACTTGACCTCCTACTTGAATCGTAAAGGGCCGTGTACAACAAGGTCGGACTAGGGTTTAGCTCGAATACGACCAACAAGTCATAAATGTCGATTGTAAGTCGACATAAAAAATGTGTCTAAGCATGGGTCCCTAAGACTGCTTTGATTTCAAACTTAGGATCGAACCAGTACTGGGTTCCCAAGGACCAAATCCACTATGTGGAGAGACCGAACCGATTCAACGGTCCAGGGGGAGCTAGTACAAAACTTGTTTGTGTTTTAACTTAGAAATTGCATGCTTAGGTTCTTTATTTATTTTGATTTTTCTTTTTAGAATGGTTAGATAGGACTATAACTCGTCAATACTTGGTAACATAGTACCAGGATGCGACGAGATGATATTACGCTAGGAAAGCGGAGTCTTGTGTATTCGGGTTAGATAAGGCATATCTAGTTCGGTGCACTTGACCGAGTGGAACTAGCTGAAGATACCTTGCCATATCCTAGACTAGTTAGACTAGGAAGTGATCTTAGGTGAGTCAAGTCTCTATTTTCTTGAAAATGGCTTTGTCTAAGGAAGTGGTCATTTTTCCGATCAAAGAAGGCCTTTGTGCCTCGCCACGACCTGGAAGCCATGATCTTGAAAAGGTGACTTGATGAGCCCAAGGTCAAATCCGAATCTAACGCAAGGTTGACAAGTATTCAAATCATTAAATTTAAATCAAGTAAAATTGGAAGTCATCTCACAAGAACATATAAGGTTAACATGCTTGATCATGTAGACATGGGTGAGATGATTTAGGTTAATAATTTTCAACCAACCTTTAATAATTCCAATATCCGACCCAACTACCTTGTATGTAAGATTAATGGATGTTGGACAGTGGTTGCTCCCGACACATGACCGGGGATCAACTCAAGTTTTCGAAGCTTTGATTCAAATGACAAGGATCGGTAGCCTTCGGAAACAACGGAAAGCTCAAAATCATCGGATCAGGTGATATTGAGCTCAACTCTAACTTTATTATTCAAAATGTCTTATTGGTAGAAAAAGTTTCAATATAATTTACTTAGTGTAAGCCAATTGTGTGATAATAACTATAAGGTCATATTTCTAGAAAATAAATGTGTAATTAATACAAATGAAACCTCTAAAACAATTCTTAAAGAAACCAGAAATAACAACATTTATACTATTAATTTAACTAACTCCTCAACCAAGTGTCTTATGACACAGCAAGAGGAATCTTGGTTGTGGCACCGACGACTCGGTCACTCACACCCAAGACTCATCCACAAGATGAGTTAGAGTGACTTAGTCAGAGGTTTGCCTAACCTCAACAACTTGGATAATAAAATATGTAATGCTTGTCAACAAGGTAAACAATCTAGGACAGAACATCAACTAACTAATCAAGAACGAACCAAAAGTGTTCTTGAGCTCCTACACATGGATCTATTTGATTCACACGGAGCTAAGTCACTTAATGGGAGTAAATTTTGCTTAGTCATAATTGACGACTATTCTAGATTTACTTGGGTTAGGTTCATCAAACACAAAAGTGATACCCTAGATCAATTAATCAACCTATTTAAACTAATAGAAAATCAACAAAACCTTGAAATCAAAAGACTTAGGAGTGATCATGGTGGTGAATTCGAGAACCACAGGTTTACAGAATTCTATAACCTAAATGGATACCACCATGAGTTCTCATGCCCTAGAACCCCACAACAGAATGGCCTAGTAGAACGTAAAAATAGAACCCTACAAGAAGCCGCTAAGACAATGTTAAACGAGTATAATATTAGTGCAATCAACCTGTAATATGGTTTTGATGTATGTGGTAAAGGGTTTAAGTTAGGATGATTGGATTTGATATGTGCGTTGGAGTCTTGCAGGACTTAGTAATTCGCACATGGAGCATTGGCGAGTTTCACCTCTTATGACTCGGTCCTTGAGTCAGTGAAGGATGGCTTTGCAAAAGCTGTGTGCTTGGAGCATCCGAGGGACCGTTGGACGAGGAGCATTGGAGTGAAGCCGGAGGAAGTAGACTTCAGGGCGAGACGTGAATGATGGCGCTGTAGAGCCGTGCGCTTGGCGCATTCGAAGGATGTGGCCGGACGAAGACAACTTCAAAGGCAAGGGACTCCAAGGGATGAGAGTGAGCGAATGTAACCCGAGAAGGGGTAGTGAGCTTAGGTGAAACTTGGCCAATTGGCTAAGTGTCGGATGGGATTTCCCGACATCAGTCGACTACCATGTTATGGTAGTCGACTACTCTAAGTCGACTGTGACTCGACTAGTGTTCGAGTCCTGTTCATGTGCCAACAGTCGACTTCCATGGATTGACAGTTGACTGCGAGACCACCAGTCGACTTATGAAGGCATCAGTCGACTGGTCGCAAGGGTTTCGGGCATAGAATGGAGTGCTCGCTTCCGACACTCGACTGATAGCTCCATTAATCGACTGATGGTAAGATCAGTCGACTGATGTAGGAGCCGTTGGGTGAAATCCAATGTGCAAAGCAGCCGTTATTGGGCAATGGCTACAGGATCAGTCGACTGATCGGGGCATCAGTCGACTGGTCCTGTGTCAACGGGAAGAAACCCTCTTCTTCTATAAAAAGAAGAGGTGAGGGGCTTTGGGGGCCTAATGCTTCAACTCCTAACAACTCTCAAAGTGCCCTAAAGGATTCCCACTCTTCTTACTTGCTATTATTCCATTCTATTGTAAGAAGAGGGATTGTAAAGAGGTTACCTCCATCTAGCTTGGTGCAAAGGAGAGAATAGTGAAAGCTTGAGGCGTGATTCACCTTGGATGAATCGGACCATGGATTAGCGGCGAGGCCGTGAACCACATTACATTGTGGTGTTAGCGTTTGTGTTTCTATTCTTCCTTTGCTTTTGTCTTTAATTGTTTGTAGTTGTATTTTTCGCTTGTGCTAATAGTGTTTGTAGACGAGCAACGAATGAACGACTTCCACCGTCTACGATAAAGGCTATTCACCCCCCTTTAGCCGGCCACCATCGACCCTACATATAACCTACCCGATAGGTTTTGGGCGGAAGCCGTTAGTACAGTGTGCTATGTCCAAAATAGGATCCTTATGGTAAAGAGGCACCTTAAGACCTCGTACGAGATTTATCATGATAAAATACCTAACATCCAGTACTTTAGGATATTTGGGTGTAAGGTACATATCCTAAACACTAAGGATTACCTAGGGAAATTTACATCCAAAACCTCGACCGAAATCTTTCTAGGATACTCGACTACGAGTAGAGCCTATAGAGTATATAACCATGACACCCTTAGAGTCGAGGAGACTATCAATGTAGTGTTGATGAAGGGCACGAACCGACAAAACCCCCGGCAACCCCAATTAGTGAGCCGATTCATACCAGACTCAACTCCGATCTGGAGATCAAGTCTAGTATTAATCCTAATCTAAGTCAACCAAGTCATTCTATCGACCAAGTGGTAGATAACTCTAACCCAAATCGAACTAGGACTCAAACTAGTCATCCTATCGACACAGTGATAGATGACTCTAACCCAAATCAAACTAGGACTCAAACGAATCATCCTATCGACCAAGTGATAGGTGATCCAAGCCTAGGAGTTCGAACTAGAGCCTCATACCGGAACGTTAGTCAAATCTCCTTGATTTCCAAAATTGAACCCAAAACTATTGACCAAGCTCTTCTTGATCCCGATTGGATTATTGCAATGCAAGAAGAGCTAGCTCAGTTCACTAGGAACGAAGTATGGGAATTAGTACCACCACCTAAAGATAAAACAATCGTTGGAACAAGGTGGGTGTTTAGAAATAAACTTGATGATAAAGGTGAAGTAGTTAGAAATAAAGCTAGATTAGTTGCCAAAGGTTTTAGTCAAGTCGAAGGTTTAGATTACGATGAGACCTATGCCCCAGTAGCTAGATTAGAGTCCATTCGAATGTTATTAGCATATGCTGCACATCGAGGATTTAAGTTGTTTCAAATGGATGTAAAGTCAACATTCTTAAATGGATATATTAAGGAAGAGATTTATGTTAGCCAACCCCCTGGTTTCCAAAGTCTAGATAAACTCGACCATGTCCTTAGATTAAAGAAAGCTCCCTATGGACTCAAACAAACTCCTCGAGCTTGGTACGAGAGGCTTTCGATTTATCTTAAGTCCAAAGGATTTAACTAAGGTTTAGTTGACCCAACCCTTTTCGTAAAAACCATAGGTAAAGACATATTCATAGCCCAAATTTACGTAAACAATATCATCTTCGGAACCACCAACTCGATCCTACTAAACGAATTCATTTCACTTATGGAAAGTGAATTTGAAATGAATTTAGTAGGTGAGTTGAGTTTCTTCTTAGGTCTACAGATTAAACAAACTAAAGATGGAATATACCTACATCAACACAAATATACTAGAGAATTAATTAAATGCTTTGGAATGCAAGACGCTAAAATTATTAATACTCTAATGGCAATGAATGTAAATATAGAAGAAGATGTAACTGGAAATTCAATTGACTTAAAATACTATAGGAGCGTAATAGGAAGTCTCCTTTACATAACTGCAAGCCGACCTGATATCTTATTTGCAGTAAGTATGTGCGCAAGGTTCCAAACCTGTGCCAAGGAGTCTCACCTAACTCTAGTCAAGCGTATCCTTAGATATCTAAAGGGTACACTTAATGTCGGTATTTGGTACCCTAGATCTGCCGAGTTTGAACTAACCAGCTACTCCGACTCGGACTATGCTGGTAGTAAGCTCGATAGAAAGAGTATGAGTGGTTGTTGTCAACTTCTCGACTCGAGTCTACTCAGTTGGTGCAGTAGGAAGCAACACTGTGTTGCCTTATCTACCACCGAAGCCGAATACATCACGATGTGTGAGTGTGTCACTCAGCTTCTTTAGATGAAGCACACTCTCCGAGATTTTAAGTTAGACTTTACGAACACTAAAATTCACGTAGATACCATTAGCTCAATTAACCTAACTAAGAATCCAATATGTCATTCTAGAACCAAACATATAGAGGTCAAGTACCATTTCATTCAAGAAGATGTGGCCAACGGAGCCATACAACTCGAATACGTCAAATCAAAGTCCAACTTGGCAGACCTATTTACTAAACCCCTACCTGAAGCCGAATTCAGTCTATTAAGATGAAAATTGGGCATGTACGTAGTAGAATAGGAATTTACAAATTATATTTTCTTATTACTATTTCTTACTTTTCATTTTCATGGAACTAGCATAGGACATACCTTAGATATCATGCACCTATAGATTTAAGGAGCCAATACATCTCACAACACATAGGACTAATGTGTTTACGTACTTAGCCACGTAGATGAGTGTGATATGTTAGGACCTTACTCTTGGTTCCAGATGTAGAGCTAGTGCATCGCCATGAACCACGGAGTATAATCATATATATTAACCGACTCTGACCAGGACTTGTTGATCCTTTATATCAATCAAGTCAAATAAGAGTTGAACATTATATAGATGAGCTTATTTTTAGTATTTTATTTTTCAAAATAATATGGAACATGCTTGGACTTGAAACTTAAATTTAATACCTATATTTTCATTTTCAAAACCCCCCACACTCTTTTCGATATATGGAAAAAGGGGGAGAAGGCTAAAGTTAAGGGATCATTTTTTTTTGATAACTTAACTTAAGACTTCATACGTATTCTCATGGCCAAAAGTTAAGTAAATGTTTTCTTTTGATTTACTTTTATTTTTGCAAATTTACTTAATTGTTTTAAAAAGGGAGAAAGGGTCGAGTTAAGAAGTCTTCTTAACTTAAATTTTTCTTACTAAGGCCAACTTTAAGTAATTTTTAATTACTTAAAGTCTTCCTAAATAACAAACATTAAGGGGGAGGATTAAGATCTTCTTCCAAGACTCACCCTCGGTCAAGGGGGAGACTTGGAAGAAAAACTCTTCTACTCCTTCTTAATCTTTATTATTTTTTATTCTCTTGCATATTATTATTCTTCATGATATTATTTTCTTAACTTGTATGTGGGTTTGTCATAGATCAAAAAGGGGGAGATTGTTGATGCAGTAGGCACCTAAGTCGAACTTGAGTTTTGATTATAGCAAACAATACAAAGTTAAGTTCATATTATTATCTCACGAGCTAAATCGAGTGTGCAGAAAAGTGCTAACGCTAGAGCTGAAGGCTAGTGACACCCAGAGAAAGCCACGGTGGTTAGGCGACACTCGAGTGACTTCAGAGGGAGCCGAAGGAATCGAGTGGAAGGCCGAAAGCAAGAGCTACAAA
Organism: Wurfbainia villosa; assembly: GCA_025175895.1. NCBI lineage: Eukaryota > Viridiplantae > Streptophyta > Magnoliopsida > Zingiberales > Zingiberaceae > Wurfbainia > Wurfbainia villosa. Next base: position 113,188,416 of record CM045988.1, read on the forward strand.
GTAAGTATCGAGGTAAGCTCGTGTGTGTGTGAGCGTAAGTGAGATTGTATCCTCCTTAAGGGGATGATCTTAAGCATAGATCCGACCAAAGAGATCCCATGGATGGTCTAGGTCGAGATCGGACGGTCGACGACCATCGAAATAATGTTTTTGTTAAGCTAACTTTTGATTTTAGCTAGCATTAGTCGACTGCCAGCTTGGAGCACTCGACTGGCATCCATCAGTCGACTGCCTGCGGTCAGCACTCGACTGATGCTACTATCAGTCGACTGATGGTCAAGGATCAACTTCGAGGAGTCAAGCCTTATCACCTCATTTCAAGGGAATTGAAGCTCAAATCTGATTGGTTGAAGATCCTCTCGAGAAGGGACTCAAAGGCTATAAAAGGAGGGTCTCTCCTAGGGTTTTCTCATCAATTCTAAGTTCCCTAAAGCCTCCGCAACGCTGCAACTCTCCGACAACAAAGTTCTACTTCTCCGATGATCTAAGCTTAAGTTTTTATTTCTTATTCGTCGGTATAAGTTTAATTTAGTTTATCTCTTTTCATATTATTGTCTCGGAGCTTTTAATCATAACGAGGAGAGGGGGAGTGTCCCTCTACCTCAAGCTTTTATGGTTTCTTGTATTCGATTAACTCCTACATCCAAGGAGGAGGAGTTCGTTAGTGCTTTGCCCTCCGTGCGTGGTCAAGGACCACTAGGGCCTTGGAGTAGTAGCCGAAGACTATGAACCAAGTAAAAAATACTATTGTCTCATTTATTTTTGCATTTATCTTCCTCTATGTTTACTTGTGTCTTGAAACGAATTTGAACGAAAAAGTTTTATCGCTATTCACCCCCCTCTAGCGATCCGCTCGATCCAACACTATCATCTCGCCGCATCCTGATACTATGTTATCAAGGTTGACTAACTATTGGTCATATCTAACCATTCTAAAATTTAAAAGAAGAATGTAAACATGCAAAGATTCTAAGAGAGTGGGTACTCAATTTTAGTACTAGCTCCCCCTGAACCATTGAACCAATTTGGTCTATCCACATAGTGGACTTGATCTTGGGGAATCCAATACTTATTAGTCCTTATATATAAATTTAATAAATTTTTTGGGACCCATGATTGAACTCTTTGATGACTACGATTCACAATAGACATGTATGATTTGTTCATAGCCGTTGACCTAAATCTGAGTCTGGCTTTGTTGTACACGGCTCTTTGAGTTCCAAGTAGTCGGTTAAGATTATTGAATCCCAATGTGAACCTTTCCAATCTAGCCTCGACCTCTTGAACTCGCCCTTTCAAGAGAGAATTCTCCTCAAGTTTTTCAACTTGAGTTGAGTTTCCCTCTTGAACTTGACTAGTTGAAGAGGTTAGAGTAACCTCTTGCTTGAGGGTTTCAACCTCCTCAAGTAACGACTCAACTCTAGACTAGGACTTAGTCAATTTCTTATTTAGCAACTTAATTGTATGATATAAGTTTACAATTAATGAACGACTTACCTTAATCTTTTCTTTTGATCCGGCTTTGAGTCTTGACTCGAATTCATCCTCGGAGTCGGAGTAGGAATTGGATTCACAGTTGGCTTCGGACTCGAACTCTATCGGCTTTGCCATGAATGCTAAGTCATTGTCTTGATCTTTTTGTTCCTCCCACGTCGCTTGAAATGCTTGCTTTGGTTGCTTGTGTTTTGGCTTCATTTTTGGGCAGTCTGACTTGTAATGCCCTTTCTTGTTGCACCCATAGCATGTGTATGTTTGTGGGGGTTTCTTGCTCTTCAATTGCTCCCTTTTCTTTTTGATGATTCTCCGAACTAGATTGACTAGTTTGGCCTCGATCTCCTCTTCGGATTCCGATTCAGATTCACCTTCCGATTTGGATTCTTCTTCTTCGGGAGGTATCTTGCTCTTTGCTTTTTGCTTTTTCTCGACCGAGACCGCATTAGTTTGTTCATGTAACTCAAATTTTGGAAAAAGTTTGTCTAACCTAACCTTAGATAGATCTCTAGATACCTTGTAGGCATCAACCATGGATGCCCATAAGGTGATCCTAGGAAAAGCATTAAGAGTGTACCTTATTATATCCCAATTGTCTACCTTTTGTCTGATGGCATGTAGACCGTTCAAGATGTCTTGGATCTGCGCATGGAGTTGCGAATCAGTCTCGTGATCTTGCATCTTTAGATTATACAATTTATTGAATAGTAAATCTCTTTTTCATACCTTGGCATCGGATGTCCCTTCGTGTAGCTCAATTAACTTGGTCTAGAGGTCTTTGGCGCTAATGAACAGTCCAATTCGGTTGAGCTCCTCCTTGGACAAGCAACATTGCAACACTTGGGTTGCTTTTGCATTGGCTTCGATTTGCCTTTTGGTTGCGTTGGTCCATTTGTCGAAATCCAAAGGCTCTCCTTGATCATTGGTGGGTAGAGTAAAGCTGTTTTAGATTATTATCCAAGTCTCGACTTGTGTTTTCAAGAAACATTCCATCCAACCTTTCCAATAATGGAAATCACTTTCGTTAAAGAACGGAGGTCGGGTGGTGCTATATCCCTCAATGTGAGCCAACACGAATAAAAACCAAAAGGAATTCCAAGACTTGGTCTTGGATTAGTAATGCAGGAAATAATAAGAAATAAATAGAAATATATGAAAAAAACTAAAAAAATAAATAAAAACTAGAAACTTACAATCTTCGATGTCCCCGAAAGGGTACTAAACATTGGTTTTTGGGGACGAAATTAGTTTGTTATGAGGATAAACCCTCATAAGAATGTAGATATCTGAGAGAGCTTCGATTCGGTGGGTAGCATGTTTTGTGGATCCACTTGTATGAAAAGTTATTCTCGTTTTACCGTCGACTACTCCAAAAGCGAATAGTTCGATCGATACTTGCAAATACACAACCAAAAAAGGGTACCAAGACTTCGTCTTGGATTAGTAGTGTGGGAGAAATAATAGGAGTAATTCACGAATTAAAAAATACGAAAAGAAAATCAAAAAAGTGCTAGATTGGTGATTTCACCAAATCTTAGCGCCCCCACTCTAATACCAATTGTTGGATCGAAAGAGTCGCTAGAGGAGGGGGGGGGGTGAATAGCGAGCATAAAATCTTTTTGTTCTTTCGTTTGTTCAATTAAAACACAAAAATGCACAGCGGGAAAATAAATAACACAAGTTTGTTTTTACTTGGTTCACAACCCAATGGTTGCTAATCCAAGGCCCCGCGATCCTTGACTGCGTACGAAGGGGCAATCCACTATAGAGTCTCCTCCTCGTTGGAGGTAGGAGACAACGATCACAAAAACCGAAAACACGAGGATGAGGCAACACGCCTACCTCACCTCGTTATGATTAAAACCACGAATACAATTAATAAAGGCTAATACTTGTTGCTGTCGACGAAGAGATTCTGTGCATCGGTGTTATGACGGAATTAGAGCTTTGGCGTTGCGGGAGCACTTTGAGAGTAAGATGGATGATCTTTGGGTTTGAGTCCTCCCCTCCTTTTATAGACTTGTGCCTTGGAATAAGTCTAGATGCAGATCCTCAATTTTTAGAACTTATCACGAGGTGTCACCTTATCTTATCGCGAAGTGGTCGTGTCAAACATTATCTTATTTGACCTAGTGCAAAAGGTTGATTCGTCGCCATCTGTCGACTGATGCCTTTTATCAGTCGACTACCAATAGCCAACAGTCGACTGCCAGCCTGACCACTTCCCTGCAGTAAGAGGTTAGCATGAAAAATGGTAAATATGATGGTTCCTTACCGTCCTATCTCGACCTAAACCTTCCACTGGAAGTCTTAGTCGGATCGCCGCCTACGGTCGTCCCCGTACAGAGGACACGACCTTATCATCTCTCTTCTCACTCATGCTTACCTCTGGTCCTTTATGACCTATTGCTTTGTTTTCGGTCTTCCACCTAAGTTCTTCAACTACCACGAAGTTCTCCTGGTGTTGCTCGACCACCACGATTTTCCGACTTGGGATTCTTCGGGTGTCGTTGACCTTCGGCTTAGCTTAACCATTTCATGCACCCTTAATTCAGCTCATGAGATAACAATATGACCTTAACTTTGGATCTTTGCCACAATCAAAACCTAGGTTCGATTATCTGATGCCTCTGCATCAACACATATAGACTTACTTCCTTCTCCTCTTCCTACTCTGACTGTGGGCTCTTTTATGCCTCATACATCCATAGAAGAGCCCTTTTTGATTGGTTGGAGGGGGAGGGGGGGATATTCCCCCCTTAAACCCCCCATCCACTTCTTTAGGATCCTCTCTTAGGATCCACAGCACAGAAGAGGTATGCCTCTTCAACCAATCCCGTCTACAAGGCCCTTATGAATGCCTATGCAAGATGGTGATGGAGGTATGTTCCTCTTTTCTTCACAGTTAATACATACCAGTATTTATTCCTATAACACCTTGTCTTCCTCCCTAGGTAGTTACTGCTTGCAATGAAATGACTCCTAACATTGTAAACTATCAGTCGACCATGGTCACACGCCACACTGCCTCCCTTTCTCAGCAGAAAAAGCTGACCCAGCAGTTGGCTGAGAGCAAACAGAAGGAGATCATTCTGACCACACAATGCGAAGATTTAATGATGCAATTGGCGATGGCTCAGAGTGAGAAAGAATAACTTTTAAAGAAGAATGTTGACCTCCACCAACAGCTATTTCTGTAATCTAGTCAGCTCCAATAGGTCGACATCCTTACTCAGAAGCTAGTGGGTCTGAAGATGCAACTAAAAAAGGTAGAGACCCAGGCTTCTCAATCTTCAGTGGCTCTCCTTAAACTTCAAAATAAGAATCAAGTGTTGGAGGCCGTTCTGACGTTCTGTCGACATCAATTGGAGAAATTTTCTTCAACTATTTTCACTTTTCCTGGGCTGTTGGCTGATATTACAGAACGACATCGGGAACTCCAGAGGGAGCAATCCGAGGTCGTGGCTTCCCTGGGCTAGAAAGCTGTAGCAGCTGCTAAAGACAGAGACACCCTGGCTGCTCAAATAGCTGATCATCAAGCCCAGTGGAAAGAGCAGGATGAGGATCTGAAGATGTAATACGTTCGAAAAGGAGTGCAACTACTCATCTTGGGCTTTGAAGGGTCTTCCACTCTGAATGCTGCCAAGGGCTATCCTCCACCAGGTGCAGATACAAGCCATTTAGATCCTGAGGTTGCCCTGGCCAACTACCCATCATATATTTTCGAATTATAGTTTTTGTATTTCCTGTGATGTATTGAACAATTGTTATTAACAAGGATCTTTAAGTTGTAATGTTTAACACTCTCTGAGAGGCATTGACAATTATCACCAATGAGCAATATTCAGGGGTCACTCTTGTGTTCTTCCTTTTCCCTGAAAACAAATTGAACTTATCTTTTCTATCGCCCAGGGCCACCTATCCTTCATAGTGTCAGTCGACTTCCATTTTCTCCCACTTCAGAATCACCTCCCGTGTGGTAAAATACACTACCAGGGATCAAGCTAGAGCACCCCTCCTTGCCCAGATGAGGATGTAATCACCCGTTTCAAGATTAATACCTTTATTATTCCCCATGCTAATGCAATTATATCCCTCGACCCTTCACCTTCTCCTTCATTTCCCCAGGAGAACTATGAACCTCCGACCCCCTCTATAAATTACCACTACAAGTCTTGTTCATGCTTATCTCCACTCCACCCCGCCGGAGCTCCACCTCCTTCACCCCAGGCACGGGGTGTCTTCCACAGGGTCATCCTGGTGCCCCCTCCTACAGAGGAGCCTTCTGCCATCCCTTCTAATAACAATAATAGGAATAATAAACCTATATAATCATCATTTTGACTGATGTAACCACTGCTTTGCATATTTATAAAAATAAATGAGTATTTAAACTTGTCCTCTTTATTTTTTGTTGACTTCAAACCTTTTTAGCAAAATACCTTCAATGACAATGGATTTGTTTGACTGGGATGACTTCGCACAACCAAATTGAGGAATATTTTCAGAAAAAGGACTAGCCTCTATGTTAGTTGAATTGACTTCATGCTTACCTTCCTCACAAGATACAAACAATCTTTTCAGAATTACTGCATTCAACTACCCCAACTACTGCCCTTACATCTTCCCATCTTATCTGCATTTACTACCTCTGTTTCCCAGGAGGATTAATTAATACCTCCCTTTCTCTCTTTAAAAACCTTCGACATTACCTTCATCCAATACATCCCTCTATTTTTCTGCTTATGTTGGTGCACTTTTCTCCCTTCTCCTACTTGCACCATGGAATACATATCAGAGCAAGATAGCAACTCTCCTTCTCCGGAGAGGCAGACTGAAGAGCAACGTCGCATTGAAGAATTTGAAGAATAGTTTCAGGACCTAAAGCGGCGCCTGCGGTTGGCCTCTACTCAAAATTATTCCTTACGCCAAGAACTGACGATGACCCAGAAGAACCTATCCAAGCATATATTCATACAACAGTCTTATCTTAGACAACTACTTCGCCGCCCAGTATATGTAAAGAAGCTCTGTCGGTACCCCCAGGGAAAAACCTTAACCCTCCTTGAGGGGGCACCACTCGTTACTTTTCTTTTTTAGGAAGTCGTATCATGTACTTATCTTTTATCAATGAAATCTTCTTCATAAAAGACTGCATGCATCTCTTCTTCACCAAATGGACATTTCATAAAAATGAATAAAAGATTCCAACGCCGACGATAAACAAAAGCTTACCGAGTCCATGCCCATGCTCTCTTTGATCCTCCCTCATGTGAGGATAATAGTAACATAGTCGAGTGAAGACTCAACTCTCTCGATGCACCACTATGTGGGGATAATAATAAATAGTTGAGTGAAGACTCAACTCTTCTAATTCACCACCACACGAGGATAACAATAATATAGTTGAGTGAAGACTCAACTCTTCCGATCCACCACTACACGGGGATAATAATAATATAGTTAAGTGAAGACTCAACTCTTCTGATCCACCACCACACGGGGATAATAATAATATAGTTGAGTGAAGACTCAACTCTTCCGATCCACCACCACACGGGGATAATAATAATATAGTTGAGTGAAGACTCAACTCTTATGATCCATTATCACACGGGGATAATAATAATATAATTGAGTGAAGACTCAACTCTTCCGATCCACCACCACACGGGAATAATTACTTGCCTTGAAGACAAACAAAAAGAATAGTGACGACCTGACTTAGGGCTTCGCCTGGTCAGGTCGAAATTTTTTACTCCGCCGTTGTATTTCTCCAGTACATCTACCTTGAACCCAACTCCTCCGTTCCACTACCATACGGGGATAGTTTCTTGCCTTGAAGACAAGCAAAAAAAATAGTGATGACCTAACCTAGGGCTTCGCCTGGTCATGTTGAAATTTTTTACTCCGCCGTTTTCTCTTTAAAAGTGCATCTACCTTGAACCCAACTCCTACGTTCGCCACCATACGGGGATAGTTGCTTGCCTTGAAGACAAGAAGAAAGAATAGTGATGACCTGACCTAGGGCTTCACCTGGTCAGGTCATAATTTTTTACTCCGCCGTTTGCTCTTCAAAAGTGCATCTACCTTGAACCCAACTCCTCCGTTTTGCCACCATACGGGGATAGTTGCTTGCCTTGAAGACAAGCAAAAAGAATAGTGATGACCTGACCTAGGGCTTCGCCTGGTTAGGTCAGAATTTTTTACTCCGTCATTTTCTTTTCAAAAGTGCATCTACCTTGAACTCAACTCCTCCGTTCTGCCACCATACGGGGATAGTTGCTTGCCTTAGAGACAGGCATAAAGAATAGTGATGACCTGATCCAGGGCTTCGCCTGATCCAATCAAAATTTTTTAGTCTGTCATTTATCATTAGTGCATTAGCTTTGAACCCTAACTCCTCCATTCTGCCATCGCACGGGGATAATGGCTTCGGTTAACACCGAGCCATAAGAAGTGTGACGACCCGATCTAGGGCATTGCCCAATCAGGTCAGAATAAATATTTTACTTCGTCACTCTTCACAGGTGTCTTTACTTTAAACCCTACTCCTCCGTTCCACCACTGCACAGGGATGATGGCTTCGGTTAACACCGAGCCGTAAAAAGTGTGATGACCTGATCTAGGGCATTACCCAATCAGGTCGGAATAAATATTTTACTTCGCCGCTCTTTACAGGTGTCTTTACCTTAAACCCTACTCCTCCGTTCCACCACCGCACGGGGATGATGGATCTGGGGTAAGACAAGGCCATAAGAAATGTGATGACCCTGTTGGGATGTATACTGAAAAGTCTATCTTTTGTATGAACATCTTTATTTTGAAATAAGAATCACATGATCATTGTTTGCATATTTTTATGGTTATGCATATTGTCTAATACATTACACTGTAGATAACATGGTGTGTGGTGTCACACGGGAGATCATGTTATCGGCTCCTTGTAGAGTATAAGTATAGGCTCACAACCGAGATGACTTTAGACAAACCATTGGTATGGTTGTAGTGTGATTTGGTATTGATTTGTCTTGACCATAAAATCACACTAGTACACTTTGTGTGTATTGAGTAGGACCGACTTAGAGGTGATTCGATTTATTGCTGACTACATAATCGAATCAGACCTCAGATATTATATTGTACATACTCTTTATCCCGATATAATAACGGGCACATATACTTAGTAGTCATTTCTTTGATTTACCAATGGGCGAGATTTATAGATTAAATCGATAGTCTCGGTAAGTTGGGAAATGATATTATTTATGTGGTGTGTCGTTGATTATAGGAGGAAGCCGTGTCCTATATATTAGGATGATGATGTCCCCTTGAGGAGCTCATAAGGTTCATTATGTAAACCCTGCAGGTGGACTTAGTCCGGTATGATGAAAAGGTTGAGTGGTACTACTCATAGAGTTGGATGTTGATTAATTAATGGTCAGTAAATTAATTAATCGACGGACATTCGAGATCTTAAACATAGGGAGAAAATGTACATATAATATATGGAGCCCATATTAACTTATGGGGGTTGGTGAGGTAGATCAATGATAAACCTTTAGTGGATTGGATTATCATTAATGGATCGGACTTTATGTGGGCTTGATCCATTGGGTGGCCAAGATCCAACTCCTCCTCATGGTCCCTATTGTAGCTTATTAAAACCTCATGAAGCTTAGATCCAATGGATAGAAACAAAACTCTAGATCCAAAGGTAAAGATTAAATCTCTAGATTCGACGATTGAGATTAAATCTCTAGATCCAACGGTTGAGATTAAATCCCTAGAACTAATGGTGGAGATTAAAACAAGGCTTATCCCTAAACTCTATAAAGGAGCCTTTAGGGTTGGCATGGAGATTATTAGAGAAGCAAGGGTCTTTGGAGTTGGCGGCAAGAAGCAAGGGGCTAGGGTTTGGAGCTTGGCGGCACTAAATAAGGAAACAAATTCCTTATCTTCTTCTCCCTCAAGCTTGCCGGTGCCCATACAGCCCCTTCCTCACTTTGGCCGGCGTCCAAACTCCCTCCTCTCCTTCTCCTTGGCCGGTGGAACCAAGACTTAGGGTCCTCCCTTGGAGCTTTTGGCCGGCAACCATTGTTTCCCTTCTCCTTTTTGGCCGGCGGCAAGCAAGGTGCTTGTTGCTTGTTGGTTGGCTAAAGGAAGGAGAAGGATCTTGTTTCTATTCTTCCTCTTGCTCAGAACGAGCAAGGAAGGAAGATTGGTGATCTAGGAGCTTCAACTTTTGGTAGATCATCGCCCACACGACGTCCGAAAGGAGGAAGGTCATACAATAGAAGATCGAGAGGTATATCGATTCTCTATTTTCATTTGTTGCATGTTTATATTTGTTTTTCAATTATATGCATGATATATATTCTGTTTTGTGGCTAAATATACTTGGACCCCGAACATAAACACAAAAGCCGACGATCCGTACATCGTCTATTCCGCGGCTATTCGTAGAATAGAGGTTGGTCGCTTGAACAACAAGTTTGTTCAAGTGACTACTCTAAACGAATAGCACGACGATGACAAAGTTGCTTGGGCAATCCCTCTTGTCAAGGATAAATTTTTTTGTCCGGGGACGTAGAAGGGATCGCCATGAACAAGTGACTAAGTCGAGAGGGGAAGCAAAGTTTCCCCTCACGGACTCCCAACAGACCCAATCTAGGACGTTGCCCAATCAGGTCGGAATAAATATTTTACTCCGCTGCTCTTCACAGGTGTCTTTACCTTAAACCCTACTCCTCCGTTCCGCCACCGCACGGGGATGATGGCTTCGGTTAACACCGAATCGTAAAAAGTGTGACAACCCGATCTAGGGCATTACCCAATTAGGTCGGAATAAATATTTTTCTCCGTCGTTCTTCACAGGTATCTTTATCTTAAACCCTACTCCTCCGTTCCGCCACCACATGGGGATGATGGCTCTGGGGTAAGACCAGGCCATAAGAAATGTGATGACCCAATCTAGGGCGTTGCCCAATCAGGTCGGAATAAATGTTTTACTCTGTCATTCTTCACAGGTGTCTTTACCTTATGTTGGAGGATCAGTGACCGACTAGAGGGGGGTGAATAGCCCAATTCGTAGACGATTGTAGCGTTCGATCATTCGTGCATGTCACTTGTCTACAATTGTTGTTAGTGCAACAGAAACAATAGAAATACTAAACAACAATACAAGCATACATAAATACACAATGATATACGTGGTTTGAAACCTTAGGGTTCCTACTCCATGGGGTGAGCTCAACGATCTTGAGTTATGTGCACGACACTAACAAAACTCTTTCTCGACTACAAGTCAGAGGTGGAGAAACCTCGTACACGCAATTACACTAAGTAATACACAAAGGTACAAGCAAATACAAATACAACAATGAAATACGTAAAGAAAACTTTACAACAATGGATTTAAACTCTTGCTTGTTGCTTGCTTTGGTTTACTCATGAAGGACTGGAATGCAGCAACAATTCCCCTCTAAAATTGCCCCAAAAATGGTTGCAAAATCCTCCATCTTGAGCTCCTTAAATAACCTGCATCAAGCTGATTTCGTGCCAATCAGTCGACTGTTCCTTACCATCAGTCGACAGATCCTGTAGCCGTTGTCTCACAGTATTACTTCGTTCCAGTTACGTATTTTACTTGCGGATCTCCATGATGAAATTTGAGGCCCGGTCGGTGATAACCATCGATCGAGGTGATCGAGCAATTAGTGGACTTTCATCGTACGCGACACCGCCATTGATCGGCTATCGTCTCTTGGTAGTCGATTGATAGTGCAATAGTCGACTATCAAACCGTAGCGATCGGGGGAAAAAAACACTTGATCGAACCGTCGATATTGATCGACTCGGATCGATCGATTGGCACATATGTCTATTATCAGTTAAAACCTCAAACAAACACTTGTTTGAGCATCCGACCGTCGGGTAAACCTCAAACACTAATGTTTGAGCATTCAACACTCGATCTCAGCCACTTGGCCAAGCTCAACTCTCATCTCCTTATGGAGTCCCTCACCAAAGCTCTCTTCGTCTGACCACGTCCCTCGGAGGCACCAAGCGCATGACTTCGCAATGCCATCCTTCGCATCTCGCCCTGAAGTCTACTTCCTTTGGCTTCACTCCATTTGCTCCTTGTCAGATGGTCCCTCAGATGCACCAAGCGCACAACTTCCACAATGCCATCCTTCACCGACTCAAGGACCCGAGCCATGAGACATTGAACTTGCCAATGCTTTATCAAGCTACCCAAATGCCAAGATTCAAGCTTGGACTTTCCTTTGCCAACCCATGTTGGACTTTCACCGCCAAGGCTACACACTTGGACTTACGTGGCCAAGGCTACCCACTTGGTCTTCCCATGCCAACTCAATGTTGGACTTCCAATGCTAAGCCCCATGCTTGGACTTCCCATGACAATCACATGTCAGTATAGGGATGTATACTAAAAAGTTTACATTTTGTATGAACATCTTTATTTTGAAATAAGAATCACATGATCATTGTTTGCATATTATTATGGTTATGCATATTGTCTAATACTTTACATTGTAGATAACATGGTGTGTGGTGTCACACGGGAGATCATGTTATCGGCTCCTTGAAAAAGTATAAGTAAAGGCTCACAACCGAGATGACTCTGGACAAACCATCGGAATGGTTGTAGTGTGATTCGGTATTGGTTTGTCTTGATCATAGAATCACACTAGTGCACTTTGTGTGTATTGAGCAGGACCGACTTAGAGGTGATTCGATTTATTGCTGACTACATAATCGAATCAGATCTCAGATATTATATTGTACATACTCTTAATTCTGATATAATAACGGGCACATATACTTTAGTACTCATCTCTTTGATTTACCAATGGGCGAGATTTATAGATTAAATCGATAGGCTCGGTAAGTTGGGAGATGATATTATTTATATGGTGTGCCATTGATTATAGGAGGAAACCGTGTCCTATATATTAGGATGATGATGTCCCCTTGAGGAGCTCATAAGGTTCATCGTGTAAACCCTGCAGGTGGACTTGGTCCGGCATGATGAAAAGGTTGAGTGGTACTACTCAAGGAGTTAGATGTTGATTAATTAATGGTCAGTAAATTAATTAATCGACGGGCATTCGAGATCTTAAACACGGGGAGAAAATGTACAAATAATATATGGATCCCATATTATCATATGGGGGTTGGTGAGGTAGATCGATGATGATCCTTTAGTGGATTGGATTATCATTAGTGGATCGGATTTTATGTGGGCTTGATCCATGGGTGGCCAAGATCCAACTCCTCCTCATGGTCCCTAATGTAGCCTATTAACACCTCATGAAGCTTAGATCCAATGGATAGAAACAAAATTCTAAGATCTATAGGTAGAGATTAAATCTCTAAGATCCGACGGTTGAGATTAAATCTCTAAAATCCGACGGTTAAGATTAAATCCCTAGAACCAATGGAGGAGATTAAATCATGACTTATCCCTAACTCTATTAAAGGAGGGCAAGGGAGTTGGTGTGAAGATCATCCATGAGAGCTAGGGTTTTGGGCGGCAAGAGAGCAATCCTAGTTGAGATAGGATTAGGGTTAGGGTTTGGAGGCTTGGGCGGCACCAAATAAGGAAGGCTTTGCTTTCTTCTTCTTCCTTCATTGGCCGGCGTCCAGCAGCTCATCCAGCCCCTTTCCAACCTTGGCCGGTGGCCAAAGCTTCTCTTCTCCCTCTCCTTAGGTGGTGGAAACAAGATATAGGGCTTTCCCTTGGTGTCTTGGCCGGATTCCACCACAAACTCTTCCTCCTAGTTGGCCGACGGCAATGATCTTATTTGTTCCTTGTTGGTTGGTTTTAGGGAGGAGAAGAACCTTGTTTCTATTCTTCCTCTTGCTTTGGAAGAGCAAGGAAGGAAGATTTACGATCTAGGAGCTTCGACTTTTGGTAGATCGTCGCCCACACAATGTCCAAAAGGAGGAAGGTCATACATTAGAAGATCGAGAGGTATACCTATTCTTCTTTCTCTTTTTGTTACTTGCTTGTTTTTGTTTTTCAACTATGAGCATGATATAAATCTGTATATGGCTAAATAATACTTGGATCTCGAACATAAACACAAAAACCGGCGATCCGGACATCGTCTATTCCACGGCTACTCGTAGAATAGAGGATGATCGCTTGAACAACTAGTTTGTTCAAGTGACCTTTCTAAACGAATAGCACGACGATGACAAGGTTGTTTGAGCAATCCCTTTTGTCTAGGATTAAATTTTTAATCCGGGGACATTGATGGGATCGCCATGAACAAACAACCAAGGTGTAGTGGGAAACGAAGTTTCCCCTCACGGACTCGATAAGCAAAACCCTTCAATTGGTATCAGAGCTTCCGGGCAAACCCTTCAATTGGTATCAGAGCCAAGGTTTCCGATTTTGTGTGTTTAGGATTCGATTAATTTTTTATGCACTTTTCATATATTATATGTTCCAGATAATAGTAGGATATGCGTAGTTTAACTCTTTGGTTGCAGGCATAAGATCCGACTATTATGGCCATATGTGTGTATGTGTATATTTTGTTGAATCCTCAGGGTTAAGGAGGCTAGTATTTGATTTTTTGTAAATTAGATATGACATTGTTTAGCTACTCTTTATTTTATTTTACTTTCGATCTAGATTTCATGTACACTCCCTCGTGGAGTATAGGATCGATGGATGTAAATTAAAATAGGTTTTAGTCTCGGCTCGGATCTCCGGATGTCTCGTACATGGCGTAGGAGGAGCGGACGAGATGGCGATGCGACGAGAGTCATATTGAAGACAAAAGCCATAATAGTTGGAAAATAATTTATTTTTCATATTTATTGCTTTTTGTTTGATATGCATGTCGTAGGCTAGGAAAATTCCTCAATTTCAAATTACTAAGTGGGACAGGGAATTTTTAAAATTCCCACGGCCTCCATTACGATTTGATAAGTGATGCAAACAAACTTGCGCGTCGGCTCTGAGTGCCTTCCTTCATATCGGATGGGTTTGTTTGCAGATCACAAGGTCAAATATGGTTATAGGGAATTATCAAGGAGCGTGTGTACTTCCCCATCGGAAGACACATAACCCGAGATAATTACCTTGGTACCGAGTAATGGTGAACACTTAGATACAAATATAAGTATCCTCCCCATCGGAGTCACTGCTTTTATTTATAGGGCCAAAGAGGAACCAACTATTAATTTTACTTGTCAAAAAGTTAGGTTGACAAGATAGTAAATTTAATGGGTAAAACCTCCTCTTACAAATGTAGAATTCGTATACGTCCACACTATCGTGGCATACGATATTCTCGGTATTTTGAGGTGTTGGTTGATTTTAAAATTTTTTTGTTTGAGGAATCAATAATTTTTTGAAATCTAATGTTTTGATTTATGTGATTCTTAGGTTTTCTTTCAAAATGGCTTTCAACCCACTTGTTGTGGTACTGAAAGAGAACAAACTTACTGGACCCAACTATGTAGATTGGAAGAGGAATCTAGACATTGTCTTGACTGTTGAGGAATACAAATATGTACTCCTCGAAGAGTGCCCTCCCAAGCCTGCAGATGATTCTGGGGAAAAGGAGAGAGAGAGCTATAAGAAGTGGATCAAGGCCGATGAGATGGCACGGTGTTACATTTTGGCATCTATGTCAAATGTACTGCAACATCAGCATCAAGCCATGTCCACTGCTTATGATATGATGCTCAATCTCAAGGAGATTTTCGGACACCAGAATCAGGCTGCGAGGCAAGAGGCCATGAGAAACTTGATGACGACCACCATGATCGAGGGAACACCCGTGAGGGATCATGTTCTCAAGATGATAACTCATTTGAATGAGCTGGAGGTCCTAGGAGTTGAGATCGATGGGGAAACCCAGGTCGATATCATACTCCAGTCTCTACCTAGGAGTTTTGAGCAGTTTCGCCTGAACTACAACATGAACAAGAGGTTGTATTCGTTGGAGGAACTTCTAACATAACTCCAGGCGGCAGAGGGACTATTTCGTCAGAGTGCTCAGGCGCATGCCATGGTGACCCAAAAGGTTTCTACTTCTAAGATGAAAGGCAAGAAGAAGAAGAAACAAATTGGGACGAAGGCGATGGGAGGTACTCAGGGAGGAGTGAAGAAGCCGAAAGGCAAGTGCTTCACTTGTAAGTAGACTGAACATTGGAAGGACTGCCCCAACCGCAAGAACAAAGGTATAACTTTTGGTCTAGTCATTGAAACATGTTTAGCGGTGTTATCTACCGACACCTAGTGTGTAGATACGGGAGCCACTGATCATGTCTGTAATACTTTGCAGGGGTTCCAGGAAACCAGACGACTAGCTGAGGGGGATATTATCGTGTACTTGGGCGATGCCACGAAGGTGGCAGTTGTTGCAGTGGGAGATGTTCATTTATCTTTTGAGAAAAATAAACTTTTGGTTCTTAAGAATTGCCTTTATGTACCCTTATTTAGAAAGAATTTAATTTCGGTTTCTAAATTATTTATGGATGGATATTCTATTTCTTTTAATGACAGAGTTGTTATAAGAAGGAATAGGGACATTATCTGTTCGGGTGCATTGATAGGAAATTTGTACACACTTGAACCAAAACCTCCCACGATGCAAATTGAAGTTAATAACTCATCTTCTAATTCCAATAAGAGAAAAGATGAACCAAACATATCTTTGGCATCTTAGGCTTGGTCACATTAACCTAAGAAGAATTCAAAGGTTGATAGCTGATGGATCTTTGGGTTCATTAGTGGTGGAGGATCTCCCAACCTGTGAATCTTGCTTGAAGGGTAAGATGACCAAGAGACCTTTTAAGGCCAAGGGGTATAGAGCCAAAGATGTGTTAGAAATGATTCATTCTGATTTGTGTGATCCTATGTATATCCAGGCTAGAGGTGATTTTGAGTATTTCGTCTCTTTTATAGATGATTACTCAAGATATGGATACATTTACCTGATGCGCCGCAAGTCTGAATGCTTTGACAAGTTCAAAGAATTCAAGGCTGATGTGGAGAAACGTCAAGGTAAAAGTATCAAGACACTACGATCTGATCGTGGCGGTGAGTACCTCTTGGGAGAGTTTAGGAACTACTTATTAGAGGTTGGGATTCAATCCCAATTGACTGCACCTGGCACACCTCAGCAGAACGGTGTAGCAGAGCGAAGGAATATGACTCTTATGGAGATGGTTAGATCGATGATAAGTTATTCTGACTTGCCAGATTCGTTCTGGGGATATGCTCTAGATACGGCAGTGTACATTCTGAACTTGGTTCCATCTAAATCAGTGTCTTCTACTCCCACAGAGTTATGGACTGGGTGAAAGCCTAGTCTAAGACATATTCGGATATGGGGGAGTCCAGCACATGTGCTGTTAGTTATAGCCCTAGAACCAATCATGTGATGGTTGAATAGGGAACATTTTGTATCATATTCTATAAAGGCAAAGGATTGGTTATTATATATTTACGTCTTGCTTGTGCCAGCTAAATTAAATATAATAATGCTTTAGAAAAGTAGGTTCTTATCTACAGCACATCAATTGGCAGAATTGATTATGAGAGGCTGTAGAGAACACTTTTCTAAATGTTCCTAGTCAAGTATTAATATGCAAGGGCAATATTAATACATAAAGACTAGCATGTAGGTCAATTGATGACTTGATCTCACAAGTCATGGATATATGATATCAAGTTGACACATGGGTATATATTAGAGAATATATACTGAACTGACCCGCCATGAGAAAGTTTCATGGATCGTCATATGAGTGTCATAAACTTTCTCATGTGACTATTGGTATGAATAGTCCTCAAACTTGAAGTCACTACGGTTCCCTACATAAGGAGTTATGTACTTTGGTATCGCCAAATGTCACCCGTAACAGGGTGGACCATAAAGGCGATTACTTGGTATGTAACAAATTATGCGGAGAGATGTGAGTGATGTAGATGGGATCTATCCCTCCCATATGACGGGAGTGATATCTGTGGGCCCCTTGATTGAGTAGAACTACTAAAACGCATGGCCAGGCTCGAATGAGTCAATATGAGATATTGAGCTCATTTGTTTGAGTTAGTTTACTCAGGGATCAAGAAACACATAGATTGATCGAGGATGACACGGTCTATGCCTCATTGGTCAATCTGATATCAAGGATAGAAGGACACGGTCATACATTATAGTAGTCACAGAAAGGTTAGTCGGATCTTGACTTATTTCGTAACTTGGGTAGCAATGATGTATTGCTAGATGCCGCTCATTGCTTGTGTATCTAAAAGAGTTTAGATCCACTGCCAACGTTATGAGAGCCTATAGGGTCACACACAAAGAGCATGATGATTAGAAGAATTAGTGTATTCTAGTTTGACTAGAATAATTTGGGAATGAGCTTAAGTACAAAATGGTTTTTGGACTTTAAGCTTAATGAGAATTTTATCTTATTGATTTAATCAGATTAATTCAATATGCTAAGCTTAATTGATTTAATAAGATTAATTCAATATGTTACCTTATTGATTTAATGAGATTAATTCAATATGATAACATAAGCTTATTGGATTAATAAGATTAATTCAACATGCATGAATGCCACATAAGCATGACACCTAAGCATGCCACATAAGCATGCCACATAAGCATGCCACCTAAGCTTGATGAGGTGGAAGGAGACAAAGGGTTTTGACCTTTGGATTTCCTCCACATGTGGCCGGCCAAACAAGGAGTGTAATTGATTGCATTGAATGTGATAGGAGGTGAAAGGTTTTTCAATCCTATAAAACACCCCATGGGGTGGCCGGCCAAATGGTTGAAGCTTGAGGCTTGGAGAGAGCTTGGTGGTGAGAGGCTTTGGTTGTGTGGCTTTTGTGAGTGTAGTAAGAAGAGTAGTCTTCTTCTTCCTTTCTCTTTTTCCCTACCTTCCTCTCCTTTAGGGACTTCTCTAGCAAGAAGTAAAGGAGAGCTCTTCTAGTTTCTTTTGTGAGACAAGAGCTTGCTCGTGTGGATACATATAGAGGCACGGACATTTGAACATGCTAAAAGATCCAACAAACCTAAGGAGAAGCGGGATTTCAAAAGGGCACGCAACAAAGGTAATATTCTCCTATAAGATAGGTTTTGAGAAATTTATTTTTGTATGAGGTTTTCTTTCGCAAGGATCATTTGGAAGGGATCCTATTTTTCCGTTGCGCATATGCTATTTTGCATAAGAGATCCCTACAAAGGGTATCGAGCCACTTATGAAGATCGTATAAAAATAGGTTTTCTCTATTTTATATATGATATAGAAGTAGGATAAATTTTATTATGAGTTGATAATTGCATTAGCAATTTTTCAAACATAATAAAATATCCGATGTCTTTTAAAAGTTAAAATTGACATGGTGCATGGTTATGGCCTAGTCCCAAAAAGTTTGTGAATGTGTGTGTTGTAATTCTTAATACGTCCTGCGTGTCGTGCCTTTCTCCTAAAATTCTTGTTGTAAAATTAGTTTTAGACTCGAATGTAACTCGAGTATTTCTCCTTTTGTAATATACAAAATAAAGATGGAGGGTCCATTTGAAGATGACGTTACAAGGAGGAAGTCAACAACACAAGACAACCAAAAGGAAGCACTTGGGAGAAGATGCTATCCCTAGGTTGACCAATCAATCTTTTCATTGGCTTGAGAAGATTGTAGAATAAGGGCCATAACCATGACACGCTTAGTTTAATATGTATGTGATGCATGTTAATTTAGCTTATATGTGATGTATGCTAATATGTATGTGATGCATGTTTAAGTTTATTTCTTAATAAGTCAAAAACGATATGCCTACCAAAGTTTGGTACTCACTACTTCCTCGATCATTTGTTGTTGGGTTTGCCAAAGCAAAGCAATGCATTTTATCTTGGAAGAGTGCGAGTGGACAATCGTGATGTCCCGCTATCAAACTTGGTTAAGACTTAATTAAGTTTTTCTTAATTAATTAAGAAAGTAGAGGCATATATTAGCTTTGAACATAAGTTTTAAAAATTAGTTTTGTGTGATTTCCGAACATCAGCTTTGTCTTAGAAAGTGGTCGTTGCTCCGATATCAAAGAAGGCCTCCGTGCTCTCGCCACGACCGAAGCCGGTTTAGGAATAAGCACTAAACTAATCTAAACTTAACCAAAGCTATTAAAGAGTTACATCAGATGTAATTGGCAAAAGATTGAACCTAATCATACTACGTCTTGGGCGATTAGCCAAAGCTAACTCAAGACGAAGTATGATGTGGATCTTTATCCCATATTAATTTATAGCTAAATAGAAGCTAATGATGTAAGCAAAATGTGTTTGCCTACATCAATGATTAGCTCATATCAAAGCTATGAGAATTTAGTGGGAGCCTCATTTAATTAAAGGCTTAATTAAATGACTTAGGTATGATACTTAATTTTGCATTTTGATGTTGTAGATCACCATGTCATCTAACACGACACACCCCCTTAACTTGCGATCTGTCCTTGAGAAAGACAAGCTCAATGGAGCTAACTTTCTAGACTGGTATAGGAACTTGAGGATTATCCTCAAGCAAGAACGTAAACTGTATGTCCTAGAGCCGTCTATCCTCGAAACACCCGCCTCGCGCCACTCGTCTTTGAAAAGGATGCTTATAAGAAGCATCAAGATGACACATTAGATGTGTCATGTCTTATGCTTGCCACCATGAACTCTGAGCTTCAGAAGCAACATGAGAACATGGATGCCTATGATATGGTTGAGCATTTGAAACAACTATATCAAGGACAAGCTAGGCACGAGCATTTTGAAGTGTCTAAGGCTCTTTTTGCATGCAAGATGCAAGAAGGAACACCTGTAGGAACTCACGTACTTAAAATGATAGGGTATGTTGAGAACCTTGAAAGACTAGGTTTTCCATCGAGCCAAGAATTGACAACGATGTTATCCTCGCAATCGTTCTGGAAGCATATAATCAATTCGCATGAATTATAACATGAATGAAATTGATAAGCCTTTGCAGATTCTCAAAGATGTTAAGAATCACGAACCAATCTCAAGAAGAAAGTTATTAACATACTAATGGTCAAGAAGGGCAAAGGTAAGCGCAAAGGCAAGGGTAAGACCCAAGCCAAAGGCAAGGCCAATTCATCCACTTCAAAGGGTAAAGGTAAAGTACCTAAGGAAGGGGACTGTTTCCATTGCGGTGAGACTGGACACTGGAAGCGGAACTGCAAAGTCTACCTTGAGGAAGTAAAGAAGAAAAGAAGTGGGACTTCTGCCTCAGGTATACACGTTATAGAAGTTAATCTATCTATTTCTTCTACATGGGTATTAGATACCGGATGTGCATCTCACATTTGTACTAATGTGCAGGGACTGAGAAATAGTAGACTAATGGCAAAGGGGGAAGTGGACCTACGAGTAGGCAATGGCGCAAAAGTTGCTGCTGTAGCTGTAGGAACATATTCTTTGTCTTTGCCCACTGGGCTTATCTTAGAACTAGAGGAGTGCTTTTATGTACCTGCATTAACGAAGAACATAATTTCTGTATCTTGTTTAGACAAGAAAAACTTTTCTTTTATAATAAAGGACAAATGTTGTTCCATTTATTTGAATGAAATGTTCTATTGTAATGCACCACTTATGAATGGTCTCTATGTTCTAGATTTAGAAAACCCAATTTATAACGTAAATACCAAACGGTTCAAATCGAATAATTTGAACCAAACATATCTCTGGCACTGTCGCCTAGGTCACATAAATGAAAAACGCATATCCCAACTCCATAAAGATGGATTATTGGACTCATTTGATTTTGAATCATATGAGGTATGCGAATCTTGTCTTTTAGGAAAGATGACTAAAACTCCATTTAGTGGACATGGCGAGAGAGCGACGGACTTGTTAGGACTCATACATACTGATGTATGTGGCCCTTTCAATGTCGAAGCCAGAGGAGGCTATAAGTACTTTATTACTTTCACTGATGATATGAGTAGATTTGGTTACTTATATTTGATGAGACATAAGTCAGAATCCTTTGAAAATTTCAAAGAATTCAAGAATGAAGTACAAAACCAACTTGGTAAGCGTATTAAGCTACTTCGATCAGATCGAGGTGGTGAATACCTTAGTCAAGAGTTTCGTGATCACCTGGCTGAGTGTGGGATAATATCCCAACTCACTCCACCTGGAACACCACAATGGAATGGTGTATCTGAGAGGAGAAATCATACTCTATTAGATATGGTACGATCAATGACGAGCCAGACTGATCTACCTACTTCCTTTTGGGGTTTAGCTCTAGAGACAGCCGCTTTCACACTTAATCGCGTCCCATCAAAAGCCATAGAAAAGACACCATATACGTTATGGACTAGAAAGAGTCCCAAAATATCTTTTATAAAGATTTGGGGTTGTGAAGCTTATGTTAGACGTCAAGTCTCAAATAAACTAGGACCCAAATCAGATAAGTATTATTTTGTAGGATATCCCAAGGAAACTAAGGGATATTACTTTTACAATCCCACACTTGGCAAGGTGTTTGTTGCCAGAAATGCTGTCTTTCTAGAAAGAGAATTTATTTCTAGAAAAACTAGTGGGAGTAAAATTCATCTTGAAGAAATTCAAGATGAAGATAACACTAAGGCTTCGATGAAAAATGAACAGGCACCACAAAGTGTTATGGATGAGGAAATTGTTGCCCAAAGAGTTGCGGAGCAAACACCTGTTCATGTAGACCAACCTCTTCGTAGATCTGATAGGATCCGTCGTCAACCCGAGAGATATTCTTTTCTCTTGACTGACAACGGTGAGGTATTGCTTGTCGATCTTGACAAGCCTACATCCTATCAAGAAGCTATGATGAGCCCAGATTCCGAGAAATGGCTTGAGGCCATGAGATCCAAAATGGAATCCATGTACACTAACCAAGTATGGACTTTGGTTGATCCACCTGAAGGGGTAAAACCCATTGGGTGTAAGTGGGTCTTTAAAGTAAAGACTGACATGGATGGTAATAAGCATACCTATAAAGGTAGATTGGTGACTAAAGGATTCAAACAAATTCATGGTATTGACTATGATGAAACCTTTTCACCAGTTGCGATGCTTAAATCCATTCGGATCATACTTGCTATTGCAGCCTACCACGATTATGAGATCTGGTAGATGGATGTCAAAACCGCTTTTCTGAATGGAAAGCTACTCGAGGATGTGTACATGACACAGCCTGAGGGTTTTGAAGATCCAAAGCATCCTGGAAAGGTATGTAAACTGCAAAAGTCCATTTATGGACTAAAGCAAGCCTCTCGAAGCTGGAATCTTCGATTCGATGATGCAATCAAGGAGTTTGGTTTCATCAAGAATGAAGATGAACCTTGTGTCTACAAGAGAAATAGTGGGAGCACAGTTGTATTTCTTATCTTGTATGTAGATGACATACTTCATCGGAAATGATATTCCTCACTCCAATCTGTGAAGATGTGGTTAGGTAATTGTTTCTCGATGAAAGACTTAGGTGAAGCTGCCTATATTCTAGGCATCAAGATCTATAGAGATAGATCTAAAAGATT
The DNA here is from genome assembly GCA_025175895.1 of Wurfbainia villosa. Lineage (NCBI taxonomy): Eukaryota > Viridiplantae > Streptophyta > Magnoliopsida > Zingiberales > Zingiberaceae > Wurfbainia > Wurfbainia villosa. The sequence continues at coordinate 113,211,497 of CM045988.1, forward strand.
ACTTGGCCTAAGTCAGAGTACATACATTGATAAAGTGCTAGATCGTTTTGCTATGCAAAATTCCAAGAAAGGATTTCGCTTTATCACATGGTGTGAGTCTTTCAAGACTCAATGTCCTCTTCTAAGTAGGAGAGAGATCGCATGGATAAGATCCCTTATGCATCCGCCATAGGGTCTATCATGTATGCCATGCTTTGTACTGCTCCGACGCCTCGTATGCTTTGAGCATGATGAGTAGATACGATCGGATCGGTGAAAGTCCTTTGGATAGCAGTCAAAAATATTCTTAAATACTTACGAAGAACGAAAGAATATTTCTTGATATTTGGAGGCAATGAGGAGCTAACTGTAAAGGGTTACAGTGATGCAAGCTTCCAAACAGACAAGGATGACTATAGATCGCAATCGGGGTACGTGTTTTGCCTGAATGGTGGAGCTGTGAGCTGGAAGAGTTCGAAGCATGACACAGTTGCTGATTCTACAACAGAAGCCGAGTATATTGCTGCATCTGATGCAGCAAAGGAGGCTGTTTGGCTCCGCAAGTTCATCAGTGAACTTGGGGTAGTTCCTAGCATTGCAGATCCAATAGACCTCTATTGTGACAACAATGGGGCTATTGCACAGGCTAAGGAACCTCGATCACATCAGCGGACCAAACACATACTGCGGCGCTTCCATCTCATTCGAGAGATCATCGATAGAGGAGATGTGAGGATATGCAGAGTACCGACAGAAGCTAACATCGCAGATCCATTGACCAAGGCTTTGGCACAGAGGAAGCATGATGGTCACACTAGGTCACTAGGTATTAGATATAATAGTGATTGGTACTAGTGCTAGTGGGAGATTGTTAGTTATAGCCCTAGAACCAATCATGTGATGGTTGAATAGGGAACATTTTGTATCATATTCTATAAAGGCAAAGGATTGGTTATTATATATTTACGTCTTGCTTGTGCCAGCTAAATTAAATATAATAATGCCCTAGAAAAGTAGGTTCTTATCTCTGACACATCAATTGTGAGAATTGATTATGAGAGGCTATGAGAACACTTTTCCTAAATGTTCTAGTCAAGTATTAATATGCAAGGGCAATATTAATACATAAAGACTAGCATGTAGGTCAATTGATGACTTGATCTCACAAGTCATGGATATATGATATCAAGTTGACACATGGGTATATATTAGAGAATATATACTGAACTGACCCGCCATGAGAAAGTTTCATGGATCGTCATATGAGTGTCATAAACTTTCTCATGTGACTATTGGTATGAATAGTCCTCAAACACGAAGTCACTACGGTTCCCTACATAAGGAGTTATGTACTTTGGTATCGTCAAGCGTCACCCTTAAGCGAGGTGGACCATAAAGCGATTACTAGGTATGTAACAAATTATGCGGAGGGATGTGAGTGATGTAGATGGGATCTATCCCTCCCATATGGCCGGGAGTGATATCGATGGGCCCCTTGATTGAGTAGAACTACTAAAACGCATGGCCATGCTCGAATGAGTCAATATGAGATATTGAGCTCATTTGTTTGAGTTAGTTTACTCAGGGATCAAGAAACACATAGATTGATCGAGGATGACACGGTCTATGCCTCATTGGTCAATCTGATATCAAGGATAGAAGGACACGGTCATACATTATAGTAGTCACGGAAAGGTTAGTCGGATCTTGACTTATTTCGTAACTTGGGTAGCAATGATGTATTGCTAGATGCTGCTCATTGCTTGTGTATCTAAAAGAGTTTAGATCCACTGCCAATGTTATGAGAGCCTATAGGGTCACACACAAAGAGCATGATGATTAGAAGAATTAGTGCATTCTAGTTTGACTAGAATAATTTGGGAATGAGCTTAAGTACAAAATGGTTTTTGGACTTTAAGCTTAATGAGAATTTTAGCTTATTGATTTAATCAAATTAATTCAATATGCTAAGCTTAATTGATTTAATAAGATTAATTCAATATGTTACCTTATTGATTTAATGAGATTAATTCAATATGATAACATAAGCTTATTGGATTAATAAGATTAATTCAACATGCATGAATGCCACATAAGCATGCCACCTAAGCATGCCACCTAAGCTTGATGAGGTGGAAGGAGACAAAGGGTTTTGACCTTTGGATTTCCTCCACATGTGGCCGGCCAACTCCTTGTTTGATTATGTTTCAATGCAATTGATTGCATTGAATGTGATAGGAGGTGAAAGGTTTTTCAATCCTATAAAACACCCCATGGGGTGGCCGGCCAAATGGTTGAAGCTTGAGGCTTGGAGAGAGCTTGGTGGTGAGAGGCTCTGGTTGTGTGGCTTTTGTGAGTGTAGTAAGAAGAGTAGTCTTCTTCTTCCTTTCTCTTTTTCCCTACCTTCCTCTCCTTTAGGGACTTCTCTAGCAAGAAGTAAAGGAGAGCTCTTCTAGTTTCTTTTGTGAGACAAGAGCTTGCTCGTGTGGATACATATAGAGGCACGGACATTTAAACGTGCTAAAAGATCCAACAAACCCAAGGAGAAGCGGGATTTCAAAAGGGCACGCAACAAAGGTAATATTCTCCTATAAGATAGGTTTTGAGAAATTTATTTTTGTACGAGGTTTTCTTTCACAAGGATCACTTGGAAGGGATCCAATTTTTCCGTTGTGCATATGCTATTTTGCATAAGAGATCCCTACATGTGCTTAAGGCAGATGCTGGTAAGTTGGAACCTCATACAGAAGTACGCATGTTCATTGGCTATCCCAGGGGAACGAAGGGTGGATTGTTTTATAGTCCTAGAGATCAGAGGGTGATCGTTAGCACGAATGCCAGATTTCTAGAGGAAGACAATGTGATGAGCTACAAGCCCAAGAGTAAAATTATTCTGGAGGAGTTAAAAGGGGAAGTCACTTCTTTAGTACCATCGGTACAAGAGGATATACCACATGTCACTGCACCGCGTGTCACAGAGGATACACAGGTGATACCTCGTCATAGTGGGAGGGTTGTGAGATAGCCTGATAGATTCATGTTCTTGGGAGAATCTTTTGATTTGGTCCATGGCGAACATGAACCTGATCCCTGGACATATGACGAGGCAATCCAAGATAAAGATGCAGTATCTTGGCAAAGTGCAATGAATGCCGAGATTGAATCTATGGATTCAAATCAGGTCTGGGAGCTAGTAGAACCACCCGATGGTGTAAAAACCATTGGATGCAAGTGGATATACAAGAGAAAGAGAGGAATAAATGGGAAGGTTGAGACTTTTAAAGTGAGGCTTGTTGCGAAGGGGTATACTCAGAAAAAGGGTATCGATTATGAGGAGACCTTTTCGCCGGTAGCCATGCTTAAGTCTATCCGGATTCTCTTATGCATTACAGCTCATATGGATTATGAGGTGTGGAAGATGGATGTCAAGACAGCTTTCCTTAATGTAAGTCTTGAGGAAAACATCTATATGAAGCAACCAGAGGGATTCATTGCTAAGGGCAAAGAGCATCTTGTATGTAAGCTTAATCAGTCCATTTATGGATTGAAACAAGCTTCGAGGTCTTGGAACATCTGCTTTGATGAGGTGATCCAGTCTTATGGATTTATTCAAAGTCTAGATGAGTCTTGTGTATACAAGAGATGTGACGGAAACGCAGTGATATTTCTTGTACTATACGTAGATGACATTTTGTTGATTGACAATAATATCAAGGTGTTATCGGACGAAAGGGTATGGTTGTCCAAACAATTTGATATGAAGGACTTGAGAGAGGTGGGACACATCCTTGGGATCAAGGTTATAAGGGATCGCAGGAAAAGGATGTTGTGCTTATCCCAAGCTTCATTCATAGACACAATTTTGGATCGTTTTAGCATGCATAACTCCAAGAAGGGTTTTCTACCTTTCAGGCATGGAGTTCCTTTATCTAAAGAGATGTGTCCTAGATCATCTGAGGAGATAGAGGAGATGAAGGCGGTTCCTTATGCTTCGGCAGTAGGAAGCCTCTTGTATGCGATGCTATGTACGATACCAGATATCTGCTTTACCATGGGCATGGTCAGCAGATATCAGAGTAATCTAGGACAGGGACATTGGACTGCGTTAAAGCATATATTGAAGTACCTGAGAAGGACTAGGGATTATATGTTGGTTTACCGGGCAGACCAATTACTCCCTGAGGGTTACACGGATTCTGACTTCCAATCTGATAAGGATAACAGTAAGTCTACCTCAGGTTTTGTGTTTACTTTAGGAGGTGGAGCCATTGTATGGAGGAGTGTCAAATAGAAATGCGTGGCGGACTCCACCATGGAAGCTGAGTATGTGGCAGCCTCTGAGGCGGGCAAAGAAGTTGTATGGCTCAGGAACTTTCTGATGGACTTAGATGTGATTCCTGGTTTGCCCAGAACTATCACAATTTATTGTGATAATAGTGGTGTAGTTGTAAACTCGAAGGAACCACGAGCCCATAAGACTAGTAAACACATAGAGCGCAAGTACCACCTGATACGAGAAATCGTAAAGAGAGGAGAAGTTGCTGTGGCCAAGATTGCATCGGAGGATAACCTGGCAGATCCTTTCACTAAGGCCCTTCCGGCGAGAGCTTTTGATAGGCATGTGGAGGGAATGGGGATTAGATGTATGGCAGTTTAAGGACAACATAGTCTTTTAGTATAAGTGGGAGATTGTAGGGATGTATACTGAAAAGTCTACCTTTTGTATGAACATCTTTATTTTGAAATAAGAATCACATGATCATTGTTTGCATATTATTATGGTTATGCATATTGTCTAATACTTTACATTGTAGATAACATGGTGTGTGGTGTCACACGGGAGATCATGTTATCGGCTCCTTGAAAAAGTATAAGTAAAGGCTCACAACCGAGATGGCTCTAGACAAACCATCGGAATGGTTGTAGTGTGATTCGGTATTGGTTTGTCTTGACCATAGAATCACACTAGTGCACTTTGTGTGTATTGAGCAGGACCGACTTAGAGGTGATTCGATTTATTGCTGACTACATAATCGAATCGGACCTCAGATATTATATTGTACATACTCTTAATCCCGATATAATAACGGACACATATACTTAGTACTCATCTCTTTGATTTACCAATGGGAGAGATTTATAGATTAAATCGATAGGCTCGGTAAGTTGGGAGATGATATTATTTATATGGTGTGCCGTTGATTATAGGAGGAAACTGTGTCCTATATATTAGGATGATGATGTCCCCTTGAGGAGCTCATAAGGTTCATCGTGTAAACCCTACAGGTGGACTTGGTCTGGCATGATGAAAAGGTTGAGTGGTACTACTCAAGGAGTTAGATGTTAATTAATTAATGGTCAGAAAATTAATTAATCAACGGACATTCGAGATCTTAAACACGGGGAGAAAATGTACAAATAATATATGGAGCCTATATTATAATATTGGGGTTGGTGAGGTAGATCGATGATGATCCTTTAGTGGATTGATTATCATTAGTGGATCGGACTTTATGTGGGCTTGATCCATGGGTGGCCAAGATCCAACTCCTCCTCATGGTCCCTAATGTAGCCTATTAACACCTTATGAAGCTTAGATCCAATGGATAGAAACAAAATTCTAAGATCCATAGGTAGAGATTAAATCTCTAAGATCCGACGGTTGAGATTAAATCTCTAGATCCGACGGTTGAGATTAAATCCCTAGAACCAATGGAGGAGATTAAATCATGACTTATCTCTAACTCTATAAAAGGAGGGCAAGGGAGTTGGCGTGAAGATCATCCATGAGAGCTAGGGTTTTGGGCGGCAAGAGAGCAATCCTAGTTGAGATAGGATTAGGGTTAGGGTTTGGAGGCTTGGGCGGCACCAAATAAGGAAGGCTTTTCTTTCTTCTTCTTTTTTCATTGGCCGGCGTCCAACAGCTCATCCAGCACCTTTCCAACCTTGGATGGCAACCAAAGCTTCTCTTCTCCCTCTCCTTAGGTGGTGAAAACAAGATATAGGGCTTTCTCTTGGTGTCTTGGCCGGATTCCACCACAAACTCCTCCTCCTAGTTGGCTGGCAGCAAAGATCTTATTTGTTCCTTGTTGGTTGGTTTTAGGGAGGAGAAGAACCTTGTTTCTATTCTTCCTCTTGCTTTGGAAGAGCAAGAAAGGAAGATTTGCGATCTAGGAGCTTCGACTTTTGGTAGATCGTCGCCCACACGACGTCCAAAAGGAGGAAGGTCATACATTAGAAGATCGAGAGGTATACCTATTCTTCTTTCTCTTTTTGTTACTTGCTTGTTTTTGTTTTTCAACTATGAGCATGATATAAATCTGTATATGGCTAAATAATACTTGGATCCCGAACATAAACACAAAAACTGGCGATCCGGACATCGTCTATTCCGCGGCTACTCGTAGAATAGAGGATGGTTGCTTGAACAACTAGTTTGTTTAAGTGACCTCTCTAAACGAATAGCACGACGATGACTTGGTTGTTTGAGCAATCCCTTTTGTCTAGGATTAAATTTTTAATCCGGGGACATCGATGGGATCGCCATGAACAAACAACCAAGGTGTAGTGGGAAGCGATGTTTCCCCTCACGGACTCAATAAGCAAAACCCTTCAATGTCATATGTTTTGTCTAACATCAAAATACAGTTCGAGTCAAACTCGAGTCCGATTAATCATGACCTGGGTCGATTGCACCAACAATCTCCCCCTTTTTTGATGTTTGACAAAACCTCAAACTCAAGTCTACCAATTATCCCCAATTGGCAATTCTCACATCTCAATGAGAATTCCAACTAACCCCAATTGGTAACTTCTCCCCCTTTTTGACATACATCAAAAAGGTCCTCCTCAAGGGTGTCAATGTCTCATATCTCAATGAGATCTTACAATCTTCACCTTGGTACAAAAACATCTAGGATGCCTTCAATCTTTCTAGTAATAAGTCTCATATCACTTAAGAGAGGCAATCCCCCAATTTTCCTCCCATGACGAAAAATACACATCCATCTTCCCATGATGGATACCTCACCCTAAAAGCTTGCTCCCCCTTGACCATTGCACCAACAATGTCCTCGGAGAGTCCCTAGGCCAATAGGAACACTAAACTATCGAAATTAAGGGAAAAGATTCAACATTGAACTTTTACCTCCCTTAAAATTCGATACACACCCTAAACACTTCTTCTAATCTATGTCAAATGGATTTTCACCCTTTATAATGCTCTCCAAAGTATGTCCTAGGGTTAGGAGTAGTTAAGGAACCAAAACATAGCTTAATATGGGCCTGACAAACATTGTTTACTCGAAATCAGCATTATCAGTCGACTCCTTCAGCTACCAGTCGACTAATTTTGGCTCCAGTCGATTGCCATCCATGGCAGTCGACTGATTTCTGCATAGTGCAGAAATCAGATTTCAGAAATAAAATTTTGAAATTCATAAGTAAAAATAAATAATTTGAAAAATCTTGAAAATTCATATGTACATTACTTATTACAAATATTATGGGTGAAAAATATTAGAAAAATAAAATACCCATAAACTAGTGAGATTGATACAAAGTTCAAAACTCTTGAAATTTTTAATGTTTGACCCTACTTTGTATCACCTCATTCAATGATGATTGTTATTAAAAGATAGACTTCACCAAGATTTTTCAAAATAATTTTGAAATGTTTTTAAAACCTTTAAATTCATTTTCCTAAACATCTTACTTGTATCTAAGTGTATGAAACACATACAAGTCAAGTATTCTAGTGAGATGTGGGCTTTGTTCATTTAGGGTCTCATGTATTTTTCTAGGCAATACTATTTGATTCCCTTATGCATGAGACTTCAAATCATGCCATTGTCCTTAACTCAATTTAAATTAATGCATGAATGATGATTATGTCATAATTGATAACATGAATAAGCATGTGTCAATAATCATGATGTCATGGCATGTGATTCTAATTTAAGCATATCATGACATTAAAAATAAACCCTAAGCATGACATTTTCAATGATAAAACGTAAATATGATGTCATGACATGTTAAATGACAGTCAAAGCATGGAAAATAAAAGGTAAAGGTATAGGAATACCTAGATTTTAACATTAGTTGTCATTTGATAGAATTAAGTTTATTTTTCCATATTAACCAACTCTACCAAGTGTGCCAAAACCCAAAAAGGTACACCATGACCTCTAACCCTAATTGTGCCAATTTAATCAATTTTTAACTTCTTAAAGCACATTGGCACATCCTAAAGTGTCAACCCTACTATGGTTAGGTTAACTACCTATCCACTTAGGGTTGACACACCCTAACCCATCTAGCGTGAATCGATCACGCTCCTAGGAACCCAATACCTATTGGAGCTCCTTGGGTTAACAAGGTATTTGCAAGGGATAACTTTCCTAGATACCTTCCTAATGACCCTTGTTGGCTTTGAAACCTTAGTCATTTGGGTCTTTCCTAGGTTAACTTTAGGGGTAACTCCCCCTTTGACCTTCTTAGTGGCTACCTTAGATTTTCTTGAATTTTTAGCCACTAGACACACACCATGGCTAATCTTAGGGATAACTTCCCTATTAACCTTGGTTTTCCTAGACCTAGAAATGGTTCCATAATTGAATGGAAAATTATGATAAGTCTTCTTGGGGTTAGGTTTGTGACCCAAACTTTTCTTACCCCTAGACGGTTCTTGCCTTCTAGGACCTAGATTTTGACCGTTGCCCCCTTAAACGAATTTGTCATAGTTGCTAGGGTCTTTTCAAGTTTCTCAAGCCTTGACCTCAAGGCTTGGTTTTCTAATTCTAATCTTCCCAATTTTGATTTTTCATTGTTTCTTTGGGAATGCCACTTCCTAGGAATATGCCTAGACTTTTTGGGGTTAATGTCCAAATTCTCTTCTATCCTCCTTATGCTCTTCCTAGGTAAAATAGGTCTAGAATTGTTGGTTCTAGGTTTGTCCTTAGTTAAATCTACATGCTTGGAACCTAAACAATAGTATTTATTCCTACTAGCATGCTTTTCATTAACAATTGCAAGAATACTAAAATAACTTCTAGCATGCTTTTTAATCCTAGAACTAGAAGGTGCATTAAAGTATACCTTAGGGTTTGCTTTGGAAGCTCCCCCTACTTGTGTAGCTCCTTCTTGGGTTTTCTTCTTCCCCTAAGGGCATTGGCTTTGGTAGTGTCTCCTTTGGTTGCATTTGAAGCACACAATGTGCTCTTTGCTTTTCTTAGTGAGGACTCTGACATCCTTTGACTTTTGGTGTCGGTGCTTTCTCCTTGGCCAATTTTGGGTATTTACTCTTGTAGTGCCCTTTCTCCCTACACTCAAAGCAAATTATGCGATCTTTATTATTATGAATTGCATTTGAGTTACCTAGGGTGGTGGAAGCCTCTTGATCTTCTCTTCTCCTGGATGTAGATGCTTCTTCTCGTTCTTGCTCCAAGATAGAAGATCTCTCCTCTCCCTCAATGCAAGAGGTGGAGGTTTCCTCCAATTCATCCTCATTCTCCAATGTTGATGGCGATTCTTCCTCTTGATCATGGGAGGATGAATGCTCTTCCTCGGCTTCCTTCTCTACTTGTGGCGGTTCGGAATTTTCGTGGAATTTGACCACCTTATCCCACAACTCCTTAGCATCCCCATATTCACCTAGCTTGCACAAGATATGGTTAGGTATTAATTTAATTAACATTTTTGTTACCTTAACCGTTGTCTTGAATTATTGTCGTTGTTTCTCGGTCCATCTTGATTTTACTAATGGCTTGTTGTCTTCACCCCTAGGTACTTCAAAACCATTTTCAATTGTTAGTATCATATCGAAATCAGTTTCAAAATATACCTCCATCCTTTTCTTCCACCAAGAAAAGTCTCATTCGAATTTAGGTGAACGGATGTTGATGCCAACCATCTTGTTTATTGTCACGGCGGTGAGTTCGATGACAACCTCCTCGCTCTGATACCACTTATTGGAGGATCGGTGGCCGACTAGAGGGGGTGAATAGCCCAATTCGTAGACGATTGTGGCGTTCGATCGTTCATGCGTGTCGCTTGTCTACAATTGTCGTTAGTGCAACGAAAACAATATAAATACTAAACAACAATACAAGCACATACAAATACACAATGATATACGTGGTTCGGAACCTTAGGGTTCCTACTCCATAGGGTGAGCTCAACGAACTCGAGTTATGCGCACAACACTAACAAAACTCCTTCTCGACAACAAGTCGGAGGTGGAGAAATCTCGTACAAGCAATTACACTAAGTAATACACAAAGGTACAAGCAAATACAAATACAACAATGAAATACATAAAGAAAACTTTACAACAATGGATTTGAACTCTTGCTTGTTGCTTGCTTTGGTTTGCTCTTGAAGGACTAGAATACAGTAGCAATTCCCCTCCAAAATCACCCCAAAAACGGTTGCAAAATCCTCCAACTCAAGCTCCTTAAATAACCTGCATCGTGCTGATTTCGCACCAATCAGTCGACTGATCCTGTAGTCATTGTCTCATAATGACTCGATCCACGCTAGACAAGTTCCAACGAATCCTCCATCAGTCGATTGATCATGCCCATCAGTCGAATGATATTACCATCAGTCGAGTGATCTAGGCAATCAGTCTACTTTCAACCCTTCTATGGTCGTGACACCCTTCATCACCGATTGTCACATCCTCGTCGATTGTTAGTGCAATGACCGCCAAACCCTAGCAATGATCATTAGAAGCACTTCAGTCGAACACCGATCTACATTCAGTCGACTCAGATCAGTCGACTACCACATATATCAGTCGACTGTTGTCGAGTAAAACCTCAAACAAATACTTGTTTGAGCATCCGATCGTCGGGTAAACCTCAAACACCAATGTTTGAGCATCCGACACTCAATCTCAGCCACTTGGCCAAGATCAACTCTCATCTCCCTATGGAGTCCCTCACCGAAGCTCTCATCGTCCAACCACGTCCCTCGGAGGCACCAAGCGCATGACTTTGCAATGTCATCCTTCGCGTCTCGCCCTGAAGTTTACTTCCTTTGGCTTCGCTCCATTCGCTCCTCGTCCGACGGTCCCTCGGATGCACCAAGCGCACGACTTCCACAATGCCATCCTTCACCGACTCAAGGACCTGAGCCATGAGACATTGAACTTGCCAATGCTTTATCAAGCTACCCAAATGCCAAGACTCAAGCTTGAACTTTCCCTTGCCAACCCATGTTGGACTTTCACTACCAAGGCTACACACTTGGACTTACGTGACCAAGGCTACCCACTTGGTCTTCCCATGCCAACTCCATGTTCGACTTCCAATGCTAAGCCCCATGCTTGGACTTCCTATGACAATCACATGTCATACGTTTTGTCTAACATCAAAATATAGTTCGAGTAAAACTCGAGTCCGATCAATCATGACCTGGGCCGATTGCACCAACACCTTAAACCCTACTCCTCCGTTCCTCCACCGCATGAGAATGATGGCTTCATCTGATAATGGGTCATGAAATAGATAAATTCTGATACTGAATCTTCCTAGGCCCACATCTCTGCTTTGAAGCCTAATTAGCACCATAAGAATACCCTGAACTATATATAAGACTCTTCACCTTCCCCCTTTTTCATCTTCGCCCCCCTTTAGTTTTCAACTCTTTTCCTCCTTTCTTCATCGGTAAAAACTTCCTTGTGCCCTTCAAACGACCTCCTTATTCTCCTTTCTTCTTGAAAGACAAGATGCACTCTCTCCTTCAACAACTGATGGCAGAGTACTGTCAGGAGCTTAGACAAAATAGAAATCAACCATCTGCCATCCCAACATTTCCGCCCCTGGTTCTGGCCACTTCTGTACCCCTCCTGCCCTGGCTTTGATACCTCCCTCTTCTCCCCGTACCTCCACGCCTTCCTCCCCAGTGGTTTCATCTTCACCCAATGTAAGTCCTCAACCGCTACAATCATCTCCCCTTCTTTCTTCACCATTATTGCCAAACCCTAGTTTGTTTGCCTCTTCACCTTCAATTTTGGGCAACCCTAGGCCACCTCCTCCTTTTTTGCAATCCCAAATTGAAATAAGGGGGGCTGCACGTCAACGACTTCGGGAGGAAGAGACATCTCCTTTTGATTCCCCTTCTTCCTCTGAGCTCCCCTTAGAATTGGAATTAAGTTCGACTAATCCTCCTTTGTCTTCACCGTTACCTGTTTCAACCATATGTTGGAGGATCAGTGGCCGGCTAGAGGGGGGTGAATAGCCCAATTCGTAGATGATGGTGGTTTTCGATCGTTCGTGCATGTCGCTTGTCTACAATTATCATTAGCACAGTGGAAACAATAGAAATACTAAACAACAATACAAGCACACACAAATACACAATAATATACGTGGTTCAGAACCTTAGAGTTCCTACTTCATGGGGTAAGCTCAACGAGCTCGTGTTATGCGCACGACACTAACAAACCTCCTTCTCGATAACAAGTCAGAGGTGGAGAAACATCGTACAAGCAATTACAACAAGTAATACAAAAATACAAGCAAAATACAAAGACAAGAAATGAAATATGTAAAGAACACTTTACAACAAATGACTTTGATCACTTGCTTGTTGCTTGCTTTGGTTTGCTTTTGAAGGATTGGAATGCAACAACAATTCCCCTCCAAAATCGCCCCAAAAACTGTTTTGAAATACTCCATCTCGAGCTCCATTTATAACCTGCATCGAGTTGATTTCATGCCAATCAGTCGACTGATCGAGACCATCAGTCGACTGCTCCTGTATCTGTTGTATCACAACGACTCGATCCACACTGGACAAGTTTCAACGGATCACTCATCAGTCGACTGCCAACATTGGCAGTCGACTGCCAATGTCGTAGTCGACTTCCCAGTCGACTATGGAGCATTTTGTGTCCGTGACAATTCCATTAGTCGACTGTCGTCCCTTGGCAGTCGACTACTGTCGACATCAGGCGACCGCCAATACTTGGCAGTCAACTTCCAGGCCACAAAATGCAGTCGAACACTAGTCGATCATCAGTCGATTTGGATCAGTCGAATCGACACCTATGCCAGTCGACTGCTGTCAAGTAAAACTTCAAACAAATACTTGTTTGAGCATCTGACCGTCGGGTAAAACCTCAAACACTATGTTTGAGCATCCGACACTCAGTCTTAGTCACTTGGCCAAGTCCACCTCATCCTCTCATGGAGTTTTCCACCGAAGCTCTCTTCCCTCGGCCTACGTCCCTCTGATACACCAAGTGCATGGCTTTGTAATGCCATCCTTCACATCTCTTTCCCTTGAAGTCTGCTTCCCTTAGGCCTCACTCCATTTGCTCCCTGTCCGATGGTCCCTCAGATGCACCAAGCGCACGGCTTCGCAATGTCATCCTTCATCGACTCAAGGACCCCGAGCCTACGGGACTAATGACCATGCCAAGTCCTCAAGACTTTCCATTGCCAATGCTACACACTTGGACTTACATGCCAACTCCATGCTGGACTTCCCACACCAAGCCTCATGCTTAGATTTTTCCAACACCAAGCCCTATGCTTGGATTTTCCATGCCAAGGCTACACACTTGGACTTCCTAAATGCCAAGCCCCATACTTGGACTTTCACCGCCAAGGCTACACACTTAGGCTTACGTGTCCAACTCATGTTGAACTTCCCCAATGACAATCACATGTCATACATTTTGTCTAACATCAAAATACAGTTCGAGTCAAACTCGAGTCTGGTCAATCGTGACCTGGGTCGATTGTACCAACAATCTCTCCCTTTTTAATGTTTGATAAAACCTCAAACTCAAGTCTACCAATTATCCCCAATTGGCAATTCTCACATCCCAATGAGAATTCCAACTAACCCCAATTAGTAACTTCTCCCCCTTTTTGACATACATCAAAAAAGTCCTCAAACACTTGTTTGAGCATCCGACCGTCGGATAAAACCTCAAACACCATGTTTGAGCATCCAACACTCAGTCTTAGCCACTTGGTCAAGTCCACCTCATCCTCTCATGGAGTTCCCCACTGAAGCTCTCTTCCCTCGGCCTATATCCCTCGGATGCACCAAGCACACGGCTTCGCAATACCATCCTTCGCGTCTCTTGCCCTCGAAGTTTGCTTCCCTTGGGCCTCACTCCATTTGCTCCTCGTCTGACGACCCCTCAGATGCACCAAGCGCACGGCTTCGCAATGTAATCCTTCACTGACTCAAGGACTCCGAGCCTACGAGACTAGTGACCTTGCCAAGTTCTCAAGACTTCCCATTGCAAGGCTACACACTTGGACTTACATGCCAACTCCATGTTAGACTTCCCACACCAAGCCTCATGCTTGGATTTTACCAACACCAAGCCCTATGCTTGGATTTTCCATGCCAAGGCTACACACATGGACTTCCTAAATGCCAAGCCCCATACTTGGACTTTCACCGCCAAGGCTACACACTTAGGCTTACGTGGCCAACTCATGTTGAACTTCCCCAATGACAATCACATGTCATACATTTTGTCTAACATCAAAATACAGTTCGATTCAAACTCGAGTCTGGTCAATCGTGACCTGGGCCGATTGTACCAACAATCTCTCCCTTTTTGATGTTTGATAAAACCTCAAACTCAAGTCTACCAATTATCCCCAATTGGCAATTCTCACATCCCAATGAGAATTCCAACTAACCCCAATTAGTAACTTCTCCCCCTTTTTGACATACATGAAAAAAGTCCTCCTCAAGGGTGTCAATGTCTCATATCCAAATGAGATATTAAAATCTTCTCCTTGGTACAAGAACATCTTGTTGGACTATCCGAGTCATAAAAACTGCTTTTTACATTGCAGAAACCTCGGAAGTCAGCCCCAGATTCGTGCGAAGGCAAATAAAAACTACATGTATGTGTTTAATACCTTTAGATCTACTCTAGATCTACATGATAAAAGTTTACCCTTGAAGCGATGCCCTTCGCTTATCCCGCTCGTCCAAACAGATTGTCGGAACTCGAGAGTGTCAAGTGTACACTCCTCTATTAGTATCCACACAAGTAATAGGTGGAGAAAAGACAATCTTGAGTGTGCTAGCACTCCTTGAAGTCCACGTCAAGATGAGGAAGAAAAGGGGAGAGCTTGAGGGAAGAACCAAGGAAGAAGATGATGAAGTTACACACAAATTAACTTCCCACTTAGATCACCACTAAGTGGCCGGCCACTTCATTTGGGGGTTACATGCATGCATGTAACTCCAAGAGCCAATGGATCTTGGTCTCCCTCATGAGGTGACACCCCATTATAAGTCCATGATGATGTGGAATATCATCATTGGCCGGCCCCCATGCAAAGTCACCATGACATGACAATTGGTCAAGTCAAAAGTGACCATTCATCTTCCCTCTCAAGTCAAGTCAAACTTGACCTATTATCTCCTATGGTTGATCAAATCTAACCACTTGATTCAAGTCAATTTAATTTAATGAATCTCTATTCATTAATTTAAATTGACTCAATGAATCAAATCTAAATTAGACTCATTCAACACTTGAATAAAATTGAGTCTAACTCAATTAGTTGAATTTGGATTACTCTTAATCCAATTTGGTTCAACTCATGAACCTAATCCTCATGGTTCATCATATGAACCTAATCTCCATCTAATTGCCCTTTGTGTGTGACCCTATAGGTTCTTGTAATGTTGGCAATGCTCCTAAACCGATTTAGGAACATAAGAAATGAGCGGTATATAGCAACACATCATTACTACCCAAGTTACAAAAATGTTGAGATCCAATATCACCTTTGTGACTCTCACAATATGTGACAATGCCCCTCTATCCTTGACATCTAGATTGACCAATTGAGACATAGACCGTGTCATCCTCGGTACAATCTATATCTTGAACTCCAAGTAGACTCACTCTAATCAAATGAGCTCAATATCTCATATTGACTCATTTGGGCATGGCCATGCACTTCGTGGTCTCACTCTATCAAGAATAATGATGCCACTCCCGTCATATAGGAGAGATAGATCCCATCTACATCACTCACATCCCTCCACATAATTTGTTACATACCCAATAATCTCTTTTATAGTCCACCCATTTACAGGTGACATTTGACGAAGCCAAAGTATGCAATTCCTTATATAGGGAACTATGGTGACTTCAGGTCCAAGGACTAATAGTCATACTAATAGTCACATGAGAAAGTATATGACACTCATATAACGATCCATGATACTTTCTCATGGCGGATTATTCAGTATACATTCTCCAATGCATACCCATGTGTCAACTTAATATCGCATATCCATGACTTGTGAGATCAAGTCATCGAGTTGACCTACATGCTAGTCTTTATGCATTAACATTGTCCCTGAATGTTAATACTTGACTAGGAATGATTAAGAGTAGTGTTCTCTATATCATCACATTATCGATTCAACCAATCGATTGATATAGATAAGAACCTTCTACTCAAGGACGTTATTATACTTAGTTATTTGGCAACAATATAAGTAAATATAATAACCATGCCTTTATAAATAGGAATATGATACAATAAAGTCCATACAACAATCATCACATGATTGGCTCTAGGGCTTTCACTAACAATCTCCCACTAGCACTAGTGCCAATCACTGTAGTATCTAATATCCAATGACCTAGTGTGACCATCATGCTTTTTCTCGTACAAAGCCTCGTCAAGGGATCTGCGATGTTAGCCTGGGTACTCAAAATCTTCACATCTCCTCTATCGATAATCTCTCGAATGAGATGGAAGTGCCGTAGTATGTGTTTGGTCCTGGTGTGAGCGAGGTTCCTTAGCAGCAATCGCTCCATTGTTGTCACAATAGAGCTCTATAGGATCTCGCTATGCTAGGAACCACCCCAAGCTCAAGAATGAACTTGCATGATCCAAATCGCCTTCCTTCACGCCTCGATGCAATAATATACTCGGCCTTGTAGAATCAAAGAATCGTGTCCTCGCTTCAACTCTTCCACCACAAGGCTACCATTCAAGCAAAACACGAACCCCGATCGTGATCTATAATCATCCCGGGCCGGAAGTCGCATCATCGTAACCCTTTACATAGCTCCTCATCGCCTTCCAAATATCAAGAAATATTCTTTAGTCCTTCTCAAGTACTTAAGAATATTCTGATCGCTATCCATGACGCCACCGATCTCGATCGGTATCTACTTGTCATGCTCAAAGCATACGAGATATCAGGATGAGTACATAACATGACGTACATGATAGATCCTATAGCAGATGCATAAGGGATCTTATCTATGCGGTCTCTCTCCTCTCTAGAAGAGGGACTTTGAGTCTTCGAAAGACTCACACCATGTGACATCGGCAGAAGTCCCTTCTTGGAATTCTGTATGACAAATCGTAGTAATACCGTGTCAATATATGTACTCTGACTTAGGCCAAGCAATCTCTTAGATCTATCTCTATAGATCTTGATGCCTAGAATACAGGCTGCTTCACCTAAGTCCTTCATTGAGAAGCACGTCCCCAGCCAAGTCTTTACAGACTGTAGCGAAGGGATGCCATTCCCAATGAGTAGTATGTCATCCACATACAATACAAGGAAGACAACTGTGTTTTCATTAACCCTCTTGTAGACACATAGTTCATCTTCATTCTTGATGAAACCAAACTGTTTGATAGCATCATCGAATCGAAGATTCCAGCTCTGAGAAGCTTGCTTTAGCCCATAAATGGACCTTTACAGCTTGCATACCTTCCCAGTATGCCGTGGATCCACAAAACCCTCAGGCTATGTCATGTACACATCCTCGAGCAAGTTTCCATTCAGAAACACAGTTTTAACATCCATCTGCCAGATCTCATAATCGTGGTACACTGCAATAGCAAGTATGATCCGAATGAACTTAAACATCACCACTGGAGAAAAGGTTTCATCATAGTCAATACCATGAATTTGCTTGAAACCTTTAGCCACCAATCGACCCTTATAGGTATGCAAAAGTCCATCCATGTTAGTCTTTCTCTTAAAAACCCACTTACACCCAATGGGTTTGACTCCTTCAGGTGGATCAACCAAAGTCCATACTTGGTTGGTGTACATGGATTCCATCTCGGATCTCATGGCCTCTAGCCATTTCTTAGAATCTGGGCTCATCACAGCTTCCTGATAGGAGGTAGGCTCATTCTCAATGAGCATAACGTCATCATGGTCAGTCAAGAGAAATGAGTATCTCTCAGGCTGACGACGTACCCTATCAGACCTACGAAGAGGTAGGTCTACCTGAACAAGTGGTTGTTCCACAACTCTTTGTGCAACAATCTCATCACCCACAACACTTTGTGGTTCCTGTTCAACCTCCATCAAGGCCTTAGGGCTTATCTTGAATTTCTTCAAGATCGAACGTACTCTCACTAGTTTTTCTAGAAACAAAATCATTTTCTAGAAATACCCCAGTCTTTGCCGCACACACTTTGTGTTGACTGGGAATGTAGAAGTAATATCCCTTCATCTCCTTGGGATATCCAACAAAATAGCACTTATCGGATTTGGGTCCCAGTTTGTATGAGACTTGACGTCGAACGTAAGCCTCACAACCCCAAATCCTCATGAAAGACATCTTGGTATTTCTCCCTGTCCATATCGTATATGGTGTCTTTATCATAGCCTTGGATGGTACACGGTTAAGTGTGAAGGCTGTTGTGTCTAGAGTATATCCCCAAAAGGATATAGGAAGATCTGTGTGACTCATCATAGGTCATACCATATCTAATAGGGTACGATTTCTCCTTTCGGATACACCATTCCACTGTGGTGTTCCAGGAGGAGTGAGTTGGGATAGAATCCCACACTCATCTAGATAGTCACGAAACTCATGGCTAAGGTATTTACCACCTCGATCTGATCGAAGTATCTTAATACTCTTGCCAAGTTGGTTTTGTACTTCATTCTTGAATTCTTTGAACTTTTCAAAGGATTCAGATTTATGTGTCATCAGATACACATAACCATATATACTAAAGTCATCAGTAAATGTAATGAAGTACTTGTAACCACCTCTAGCAGCAACATTGAAAGGACCGCATACATCACTATGTATAAGTCCTAACAAGTCTGTTGCTCTCTCGCTGTGTCCACTAAAGGGAGTCTTGGTCATCTTGCCTAAAAGGCAAGACTCACATGTCTCATATGATTCAAAATCAAATGAGTCCAGCAGCCCATCCTTATGGAGCTGAGATAAGCGACTCTCATTTATGTGACCTAAGCGACAATGCCAAAGATAGGTTTGGTTCAACTTATTTGACTTGAACCTTTTGGTACTTATGTTATAGATGGGGCTCTCTAAGTCTAGAATGTAGAGTCCATTCATTAGAGGTGCACTACAATAGAACATATTATTTAAATAAACTGAACAACATTTGTTCTTTATTTTAAATGTAAATCATTTCTTGTCCAAACAAGAAATCGAAATTATGTTCTTAGTCAAAGCAGGCACATAACAACATTGATCTAGTTCTAGTACAAGCTCAGAGGGCAGAGATAGATCATAAGTTCTTACAGCAACAACAGCAACTTTTGCTCCATTGCCTACTCGTAGGTCCACCTCACCCTTTGTCAATGCCCTACTATTTCTCAGCACCTGCACATTGGTACAAATGTGAGATGCACATCCGGTATCTAATACCCATGATGAATAAATAGATAGATTGACCTCTATAATATTTATACCTGAAGTAGAAGTCTCACATCTCTTCTTCTTAAGATCTTCCAGGTATGCTTTGCAGTTACGCTTCCAGTGTCCAGCTTCCTTGCAGTGGAAGCAAGTCCCTTCTTTGGCCACCCCTCCTTTTGGTTTCAGTTCTTTGCCTTTTCCCTTGGCTTGAGACTTTCCCTTACCTTTAGGCTTGCCCTTGCCTTTCTTCTTTTGCACCATCAAAATGGAGTCAGATTTTCCCTTCTTAAGGTTGAGCTCAGCAGTTCTCAACATGCTGAGCATCTCAGGCAGTGACTTATCAATTTCATTCATGTTGTAATTCATGACAAATTGATTGTAGCTTTGTGGCAAAGATTGAAAGATCAAGTCAGTGGCTAGCTCTTGACCAAGTGGGAATCCCAACCTCTGTAGGTTTTCTATGTACCCAATCATCTTGAGTACATATGGACCTACGGGAGTCCCATCTTGCATCTTGGACTGAAACAATGCCTTAGAGATCTCAAACCTCTCGTGCCTTGCTTGTCCTTGATATAGTTGACGAAGATGTTCATGTTAGTAATATATGAGAGATGTCCTAAGGCAATCGCCTTATGTATGAACCATTTATATGATAAATGAAGATTCACTATTTGAGTATACATATTTTATGTATTTGATTGGATCTTAAACTCATTTACTGAATGTCCACGATACGATTCACAGCATGAGAGAATTTGTGATTGGATCACAACTAGTGAGTATCTCTACATGTGTAATTGTGATGTATCGGAATTATCCCTAGTCGATGAATTGATGGATTTGGACACCATCAATTCTGTCGAGACTAGCACGAGGTATACTCCTTGGTGTATCCAAGCAGCTGATTCTCACTGGCTGGAGACATAGTGATGTCCGGAGTTAATCGTGGATGCTAGTTATGGTAACTAGTTCATTGGAGTGACCAACCGTAAGACTTCATATGGTTCTCTGCATATATAGATATGTCAATGAAGTTCTTACTGTGGCTTAAGTGCGATGTTCCTTAGACTTGCGGTATTCAAGTCATCTTTATCATGGAGACTTATGCTTTGACATCTTAAGCAAACATCTCTAAGGAGATGTGGACCCGGGATGATTGGGTATAAGTCGAAGTGATCGAAGGTGTTTGAATAGCCTATAAAGGATTCACCACTCCTTGCGTGGAGATGTAATGGCCTCTCGTCAGATTGTTACTAAAGTCTTTGGCCAAAGCATTACATGTTTAGAGTAAGGTACTCTTCGATACATGTGGAGTAACTAGAATCCGTAGGACGAGGAAATGATACTTGGGCTAGGGCGTGAGTCACCTAGTGGGATCGACACAATAGACCATGTCCTCAACCAAGTGGGTATAAGATGAGTGAAGGGAATGGGGCACGAATCATTCAAGCATCAAGGGTTTCGTAAATAGTTCTGGATCAACCGCTGATCTTTTCGTTAATTGGGGATCATGATGTACTACTAGGTGCCACTCATGATCGCTCTATAATTAATGGTTAATTATAGACGGCCAACATAAACCGAGAACCTATTTGGTCACACGCACAACGAGTGTAATCCAAAGGATTTAAAACGAGCTTGAGAATGGGATTCTCAGACCGAGAGAAACTATGTTTGGTTGGACCAAACATACAGCGAGCATGAAATTGTTTCAGTCGCAATGGAAGCGTGGATGGGCCGTGTCTTATGCAGACATCATGGATGGACCAAAATGGTTTGGTTCTAATCCAATGGATGAGAATAAACCAAAGGGTTTGGTTTATTTTAAACGAATGAACCAAAAGTTGGTTCGGTTCGTTTTAACTTAAAATAAACCATCATGGTTTGGTTTATTTTAACTTATCTTAATGGAGCGGGTTAACGGGCTTTATGGATATGATCCATTAACCATTAAGAGAATTAGTTCCTCCTTGTTGTTGGCGCTCAACATAACCGCCAACTTCATTGGTGGCTGCCATCTCCTTGCCGCGGGCTCCAAGCTCAGCCGGTGGACCTCCGGCGACCCTCCGGTGTTCTCCGTTGGGTTCGGTGTAATGGTGAGCCTCCATCTCTTATTTCGCGGGCGCCTATTTCCTCCACCAACGCTGTCCTGTTTTCTGGACAGCTTCTTCTCCTCTCGCCGGAGCGCCGCTTGGACGACGGTTAGAGCTCCGACAGCGGATAACTACCGGGGATTTGATCTCCGTAATCCTCTGAGGTGGAGGACGGCGATCTGGCCAATCGGTTGACGAATACCTCTCCGAGAGAAGCAAGTTTTGAGGACTTGTTTAGGATCCGAATTTGGATTCGGATCGTGATCATCTCTCGATCACGCCGCCTTCAACACGAGGCTAGTAACCCATACGAAGACGAAGCTCGTGGCTTAGCGGTCATCCCGAGGAGCTCGGCGTGGATACGGATAGAGACGATTCTACGAGGATCGCTCGGTTGATGCCGTTCCGCTACACGCCATACGGAAGGTATAACGAGATAATTTCTTTATTGCAATTTTAATTTACGGTTATGTCTACACTTGTTGTAATAGCATGCGTGTGTTGTGTGTGTTGTAATAAATAGGAATATTTATTATTTTTATTGCTTCCGCTGTGCTCATGTTTACGAAACATGATCGAACACACACACGCGGTGCCGGAAACCCAACAGTGGTATCAGAGCCCAGGTTGTGTTTCGACATAATCGTAAAATGGTTTTGCGATAGTCATAATGTATTTCTGGAAATTTTCTAAATTTTGGAAATTTAGAAGTATTTATGGAAATTTTTCAATTTTGGAAAGTCTAGAAGTATTTATGGAAATCTTCCACTTTTGGACAGTTGAAGTATTTATGGAAATTGATATTTTCCATAAATAAAATATTTGATTAGATTCTGGAAATTTGTTTCCTAATTTAATCATGATTTGATTTGGGAAATCAAATCTTTAAAATATTTTATTTCCATAAGTAGTTTTAATGATTTAGAAATTGGTTTCCTAAATAGATTTTCCTTAATCAAATAATTCCATGAATAAAATATGTGATTAGATTTGGAAATTTGTTCCTAATTTAATTATGATTTGATTTGGAGAATCAAATCTTAAACATATTTTATTTCCATAAATAGTTATGACATATAAGGAAATTATATACATGACATAATTGTATGCCATGTAATTGCATTAGATGCATAACATTATTCCATGCGCGTGTCGTGACATGTAGATGTATGCCATGTATGCCATGCCATGTAGATAATAGTTATTTGCATGCAAAGAGGATGAGACATAAAACCTTTAAACAATATTAAAGCCTACACCTTCCATTAATATGGTTAGAACCAGAGTTCTGTTTCTTGTTTGGGTTGTTGGACTCTCCAAGCCCTCAACTCAACGAACATGTTCAAACCATGGAATAGTTTAATACTAATATGGTAAGAGCCGAGGTCAATCGTTAGCTTTGGTTGTTGGACTCTCTCCAAGCTGGGCTAATTGGTTGAATGCGCCTAACCATATTAAAACTATTCTGATTAATGGGTTGGCTTTAACTCTGGAGCATGGCTTGTTGGACTCTCTCGAGTCGATGTAAAGGGAGGTGAAGTTGGGTGCTATGCATATGATGCATACTTGTTAATGTATTAACAACCCGATGTATGTGTGAACATTCAATTAGTTGATAGCACATTGTGATAGTTGCATATACGTGATATGCAATCGGTATAGTTGATACCTACCGTCGTAGTTATGAATGGCTTGTTGGACTCTCTCGAGGTTGTTCATAACTATGATGGATATCAACCATTCGGAGATGGACCTACAATCTCGAAGTGATTTTAGGGTTTTGAAATTGAAAAATGAATGGGATTTATAAATGTATATTGATGCATTTTAAAATCATCTTTCTCATATATGCTCGTTTGTATTTCTAAGATTGATCATGATGTCTTTGAATTTGCGTTCCATTTTGGATTGAATAAATTGGTATGGGCGAACTTCTTGGACTGGCTTAGAAAGCTTGAGAATTGTTCTCAAGGTTGAAAAGCTTGCAAATGTCCTCGAGCGCCTCTTCCCGCCGTCCTAGTAGCGATGCAACTCTGGACCAATTGTTGGCCTATCGAGAAACATGTGAGTGATTACGAACAAATGAGTTGCATCATGCTAGCCACGATGGAACCCAAGCTCACAGCGACATGAGCATATGGATGCTCATATCGTAGTCCTTCATCTTTGTGAGTTGGTTGATGAGCAAGTGAGATTGAAAGGTTGAAGTCTCAAAGCTCCTCTTCACCTCACGAGATGCTAGGAGGTTCATCTGTAGTCTTGCTCGATATCTTTGAAGGCTGTGGAGTCTTAGAAGCATGGCGAGGGGCCAGTCTTTGTTAGTTGATTCCTCGAAGAAAGGTTCTAAGAGGAAGTCAAAGGAGAACGAAGGGAAAGAAGAAGAAAGGCTAAGAAGGTAGAACTAGCACAAAGGAAACTTGCCATCATTATGGCAAGGAGAGCCATTGAAGAAAGTGCAAGATTTATCTTGAGTCAGTGAAGAAGGATAAGGCATCGGATGCCCCATCTTCTTGAAATCTTCTTTATTGATTGTCATTCTATTTCCTTAGACACTTGGGTATTGGATCTGGGTGTGGCTCACATATATGTAATGACATACATGGGCTAAGGAATAGAAGAAGACTCGTCGAGGAAGTCGAATTACGTGTTGGGGAATGGAGCAAGAGGTTCTGCACTTTCGCCATCGGAGCGTATTTGTTGGAACTCCTGTAGGACTTGTCTTAGAGGCCCGGACAATTGCTTTTATGTTCCTTCGTTGATAAAGAACATCATTTCTATTTCTTGTTTAAATAGAAATGGTTTCCATTTGACTTTTAGTAACAATTGTTGTTACATAACTTTGAATGGGGTTCTTTATGGGAATTTGGAACTTTAAGCAATGGTGTTTATCGTTGGGCGTATCGGTGACATTTGCAATATCGAAGCGAGCAACAAGTGCTCGAAAGGATAATCAAATAGACTCCTATATGTGGCATTGTCGTCTTGGCCATATAAGCAAGAAGCGCATGTCGAATTACACGATGTGGAATTGCGGAATCGTTGAATTGGATTCATACGATACATGCGAATCATGCTTAAAAGGCAAGATGACTAAGTTACCTTTTACTGGAAAAGGTGAACGAGTGGGAGAGTTACTAGGTCTAATACATACTGATGTATGTGGACCTATGTCAACTCAAGCTTTAGGAGGCTATAGCTACTTCATCACCTTCACCGATGATCACTCACGGTTTGGGTATGTGTTCTTGATGAAACACAAGTCTGAAGCCTTTGAAAGGTTCAAAGAATTCAGAAATGAAGTAGAGAAACAACATGACAAAAGTATTAAAATACTTCGATCGGATCGAGGTGGTGAATACTTAAGTCAAGAGTTTCTTGATTATCTAAGAGACAATGGCATATTGTCTCAATGGACTCCGCCCTATACACCTGACATAATGGTGTATCACGAGGGCGTCTTAGGACCTTGTTGGACATGGTCAGGTCAATGATGAATCATGCAACTCTTCCCAAGTCCTTTTGGGGCTATGCACTTCAGACAGCTGTTTACTTGTTAAACAGAATGCCTACCAAGGTAGTCTCTACTACTCCATATGAGATATGGGCTAGTAAGAAACCTCATGTATCTTACTTGAAGATATGGGGTTGTCCTGCTTATGTGAAGCGGACTGTATCAGACAAATTGGATGCTAAGTCTGATAAATGTCTATTTATTGGATACCCTAAGGAAACAAGGGGTTACCAATTCTATCATCTGTGGAACAAAAGGTGTTTGTTTCAAGGCATCTTTGTGTTTCTAGAGAAAGAGTTTCTCTTGCAAGAAAGCAGTGGGAGTGTGTCGAGCTTGAGGAGGCTCGAGAGACTCAAATAGACATTGATGAGATACACGGTGAAGCACAGCGGTAAAACTCATAGTGATGAGCAATCATTTGGACCTATTAACACCACATCTTCGTAGATCTGGTAGAACCACATAATATTCGAGATATGGATTTCGTAAGTGAATCGAGCGGCGTGTTACTCATTGATGATGAGAGCCTACCGGTTATGAAGAAGTCTTGACAAGTTGAGAAAGGGATAAGTGGCTTGGTGCCATGAAGTCGAAATGGATTCCATGTATGAAAACCAAGTTTGGAACTTGGTTGACCCACTGAAGGCATAAAGCCTATAGGGTGCAAAGTGGGTTTTCAAGAAGAAAACCGACATGGATGGTAATGTGATTACCTATAAGGCTAGATTGGTGGCGAAAGGATATCGTCAAAACAAGGTGTTGATTATGGCGAAACCTATTACTTTGTAGCTATCTTAAATCCATTCGGATGCTCCTGGCCATAGCGGCTCATTATGATTATGAGATATGGCGGATGGATGTGAAACAAGCTTTCCTTAATGGAAACACCTTTCGAGGGGCGTGTATATGATACTGACTGAGGTTTCACATCGGTTGATAAAACCAAGGTATGCAAATTGCGACGATCCATTTATGGATTGAAGCAAGCATCCGAGAGGCTGGAATATCCGTTTTGATGAGACGATCAAAAGTTTGATTTCTCACAAAATCGAGCGAACCTTGTGTGTACAAGAAGGTTAGTGGGAGTCTTGATCGTGTTCCTAGTATTGTATGTCGATGACATATTACTTATAGGAAAGCGATGTGTCAATCTTCTGATCGTGAAGGTTTGGTTATCAAGACATTCTCCATGAAAGACACAGGAGAAGCAACCTACATCCTTGGGATTAAGATCTATAGAGATAGATCGAAACGGTTGCTTGGTCTTTCGCAGTCTACATATATAGACCGAGTGCTAAAGAGGTTTAGCATGTCGGAATCCAAGAAAGGTTATCTACCCATCAGGCATGGGGTACACCTTTCAAAGTCTATGTGTCCGCGCATGAAGAAGGCGAAGGATTTGCATGAGTAAGATTCCTATGCATCCGCAATAGGATCTATCATGTATGCTATGTTATGTCGAGGCCCGATGTATCGTATGCTCTGAGTGTCACGGCGGATACGATGATCTAGGAATGGATCATTGGTGGTATTAAGGCGATCCTTAAGTACTTAAGAAGAACTAAGGATGTGTTCTAATATATGGAGAAGGGACATGGTGATACGTGGGTATCGGATGCCGGCTTCGAGGAGACAAGGATGATTCCATGTCTCGATGCGGATATGTTCACCTTGAATGGGGCGATGAGTTGGAAAAGTTCCAAACAAGACACTATGGCGGATTCTACCACTGAGGCGAGAATATATTGCGGCCGGGCGACGAAAGGCGGTTTGGATCAAGAAGTTCGTCTCATGAACTTGGTGTGATTCGCCATTGTTGAAGCAATAGGTCTCTGCGACAACAATGGAGCAATTGAGCCAAGGTCTCATCAACGATCAAACATGTAGCTATCATCTTATCGAGAGATCATGTCGAGAAAATTCCCGAAAGGAACTTAGCGGATCCTTTGACTAAAGCATTACCTCAAAGCAAGTTTGAGGGTCATGTTAGAGACTATGGTATTGGATCTGTAGCGATTGGCATTAGGCCAAGTGGGAGTCTGTTAGTAATATATGAGAGATGTCCTAAGGCAATGCGCCTTATGTATGAACCATTTATATGATAAATGAAGATTCACTATTTGAGTATACATGTTTTATGTATTTGATTGGATCTTAAACTCATTTCTTGAATGTCACGATACGATTCACGGCATGAGAGAATTTGTGATTGGATCACAACTAGTGAGTATCTCTACATGTGTAATTGTGATGTATCGGAATTATCCTAGTCGATGAATTGATGGATTTGGACACCATCAATTACATAGACTAGCACGAGGTATACTCCTTGGTGTATCCAAGCGGTGATTCTCCTTTGGTGGAGACATAGTGATGTCGGAGTTAATCGTGGATGCTAGTTATGGTAACTAGTTCATTGGAGTGACCAAGTAAGACTTCATATGGTTCTCTGCATATATAGATATGTCAATGAAGTTCTTACTGTGGCTTAAGTGCGATGTTCCTTTGACTTGCGGTATTCAAGTCATCTTGATTATAGAGACTTATGCTTTGACATCTTAAGCAAACATCTCTAAGGAGATGTGGACCCGGGATGATTGGGTATAAGTCGAAGTGATCGAAGGTGTTTGAATAGCCTATAAAGGATTCACCACTCCTTGCGAGGAGATGTATACCCATGGCCTCTCGTCGGATTGTTACTAAAGTCTTTGGCCAAAGCATTACATGTTTAGAGTAAGGTACTCTTCGATACATGTGGAGTAACTAGAATCCGTGGGGCGAGGAAATGATACTTGGGCTAGGTGTGGCGTGAAATCGACCTAGTGGGGTGACACAATAGACCATGTCTGAACCAAGTGGGTATAAGATGAGTGAAGGGAATGGGGGCGAATCATTCAAGCTCTTGAAGGGTTTTGAAATAGTTACGGATCAACCGCGTTGATCTTTTCGGTTAATTGGGGATCATGATGTACTACTAGGTGCCACTCATGATCGTTCTATAATTAATGGTTAATTATAGGCGGCCAACATAAACCGAGAACCTATTTGGTCACACGCGAGTGTAATCCAAAGGATTTAAAGCGAGCTTGAGAATGTGATTCTCGGGCATCGAGAGAAACTAGGTTTGGTTGGACCAAACATAAGCGAGCATGAAATCGTTTTGATGCAATGGAAGCGTGGATGGGCCGTGTCTTATGAAGACATAATGGATGGACCAAAATGGTTTGGTCCTAATCCAATGGATGAGAATAAACCAAAGGGTTTGGTTTATATTAAACGAATGAACCAAAGGTTGGTTCGGTTCGTTTTAACTTAAAATAAACCATCATGGTTTGGTTTATTTTAACTTATCTTAATGGAGCGGGTTAACGGGCTTTATGGATATGATCCATTAACCATTAAGAGAATTAGTTCTCTATAAAATAGGGATTAAACCCTAACCCTAAATCTAATCCAATTAGTAACCCATCCTCCTTGTTGTTGGCGCCAACAACAAGGGCTGCCGCCCAACTTCATTGAGTGGCTGCCATCTCCTTGCCGGCGTCAAGCTCGGCCGGTGGACCTCCGGCGACCCTCCGGTGATCTGTTCGGTGTAAAGGTGAGGCTCCATCTCTTCTTTAGCCGGCGCCTATTTCCTCCACCAAAGCTGTCCAGTTTTCTGGACAGCTTCTTCTCGTCGGGCATCGTTTGGGCGGCGGTTAGTGCTCGACAGCGGATAACATCCAGGATTTGATCTCCGGTAATCCTCTGGTGGAGGGCGAAGGATTCGTCAATCGGTTGGCGAATACCTCTCGGAGAAGCAAGTCTTGAGGACTTGTTTTGGGTCCGAATTTGGATTCGGACCGTGATCATCTCTCGATCATCGTCTTCAACACGAGGCTAGTAACCCGTCGAAAGACGAAGCTCGTGCTTAAGCGAAGTCATCCCGAGGAGCTCGGCGTGGATACGGATAGAGACGATTCTTACGAGAATCGTTCCGGTTGATGCCGTTCCCGCTACACGTCATACGGAAGGTATAACGTAGTTTAATTTCTTTTATTGCAATTTTAATTTACGGTTATGTCTACACTTGTTGTAATAGCATGCGTGTGTTGTGTGTGTTGTAATAAATAGGAATATTTATTATTTTTATTGCTTCCGCTGTGCTCATGTTTACGAAACATGATCGAACACACACACGCCGCGGTGCCGGAAACCCAACAGTTCAACCATATCATAAGCATTCATGAACTCGTGTTTCTTCTGAAGCTCAGAGTTCATGGTCGCAAGCATGAGACATGACACATCTAATGCATCATCTTTATGCTTCTTGTAAGCATCTTTGTCAGTTCGCGAGGCAGTGGCAGGAGGTGCCTCCGGAATGGGATGCTCCAGGACGTACAATTTTCTTTCTTGGGTGAGAACGATTCTCAAGTTCCTGTACCAGTCCAGGAAATTAGCTCCATTGAGCTTGTCCTTCTCAAGGACAGAATGCAGGGAGAGAGTGTTCGTGTTTGTCGACATGGTAATCTGCAACATACACAATGCAGAAAATTAATATCATATTCCATTTATCATTTAATTAGGCCTTTAATCAAATGATGCTCCCACTGAATTATAGGACTTTTGTAGAATCGAGTTATGGATGTGGTCAAACCATATTACTAGATTCATACAAACTAGCTATAATTCTTGCAGGACAAGATCCACATCATACTACGCCTTGAGTTAGCTTTGGCTAAATCGCCCAAGACTTAGTATGATCGGTAGGTAACACATTACCAATTACATCTCTATGCAACTCTTGTTTATAGGATCAAGACCTACATTTACAAAAGACCTTGAGTTAGCTTTGGCTAAATTGCCCAAGATTTAGTGTAAATACGATTTTATCCTATCTTTCCAATGGTTGGAATATGCCTATAGTTCTACTCGATCCAATTGAGTTAACTAGTTTTACTCAATCTAATTGAGCTTACTCTCACCCAAGCCGTGATAGGCGGGACCAAGATTGTCCCTCCGCACCCTACCAAGATAATATGCATTGCTCTGCTTTGGCAGATTCAACAACTACAAATGATCGAGGTAGTGATGGGTATCAAGACTTGGTAGGCATTTTCGAGTTGATTCGATTAGGATCTAATCTAATCGTGAATGTGTATCATATACGCATCAAGCCCTTTATTACCCTACACTAACATGTATCACATACATACAAGCATTATACTAGCATGCATCATATACATACAAGCAAAATATCCTAGCATGCATCATATACATACAAGCAAAATTTACTAGCATGCATCACATACATACAAGCAAAACAAATATATATATATAAATTAATTGTGATGAGGTCATGGCCCTACTACGATCTTCTCAAGCTAATGAGAAGATCGGACGGTCAACCTAGGGTTAGCGGCTTCTTCAAGCGCCTCCTTTGACCGCCATGTGTCGTCGGCACCCTCCTCGTAACTCTGTCTACTAGTGGACCTTCCACCGCTCCATTTTGTACATTACAAACATGAAACTCGAGTTACATTCGAGTCTAAAACTATTTACAACTGGAATTTTAAAAGAAGAGGCACGATGCGTAGGTCGCATACCCTATACAACATGCACAACCATAAAAATGGCACGCGGGCTGTATTATGAATTACAACACATTTATCATCCAATCATATTGGGGTTCTTAGGTCATGACCATCACAGAATTATACATAATTCTAAACTATATATTTTACAGAAAATTTTTAGAATTTTTCCTATTTTTTTTTTTTCAATTTTATGAGTCACATCTCCATAACGGTCCCGCTAAACGGTTTCCGGGCGCAATCTCGGGACAATGCCTCTTTCGGGGTTAGGGGAAGCACCCCTACTCGCAAAATAAACTTTGTGAGTGTCCCATCTTGATCTTACAGTGACTTAAGTCACTGTCCCAAAAACCTAAAGCGAGATTTCGCCGTTCCAGAGAGTTTTTCTCTGTGGTTGAAGCCTACAAGTGTCCCAACACTTGTTGCTTCAATTCTTCGAGAAAAATACCCAAAAATTCTATAAAAATAGGAAATTTATAGAAACTTATAGATCTGTAATTTTTATATCTAATACAAAAACTACGAAAATAAAACACATACATGCTTCACACGTGACTCTGATACCACTGTTGGACTATCCGAGCCGCAAAAATCGCTTTTTGCGTTGCGGAAATCCCGGAAGTCGGCCACGAATCCGTGCGAAGGAAAATAAAAACTACATGTATGTGTTTAATACCTTTATATCTACTCTAGATCTACATGATAAGAGTTTACCCTTGAAGCGATGCCCTTCGCTTATCCCGCTCGTCCAAACAGATTGTCGGAACTTGAGAGTGTCAAGTGTACACTCCTTTATTGGTATCCACACAAGCAATAGGTGGAGAAAAGACAATCTTGAGTGTGCTAGAACTCCTTGAAGTCCACGTCAAGATGAGGAAGAAAAGGGGAGAGCTTGAGGGAAGAACCAAGGAAGAAGATGATGAAGTTACACACAAATTAACTTCCCACTTAGATCACCACTAAGTGGCTGGCCACTTCATTGGGGGGTTACATGCATGCATGTAACTCCAAGAGCCAATGGCTCTTGGTCTCCCTCATGAGGTGGCACCCCATGATAAGTCCATGATGATGTGAAACATCATCATTGTCCGACCCCCATGCCAAGTCACCATGACATGGCAATTGGTCAAGTCAAAATTGACCATTCATCTTCCCTCTCAAGTCAAGTCAAACTTGACCTATTATATCCCATGGTTGATCAAATCTAACCACTTGATTCAAGTCAATTTGATTTAATGAATCTCTATTCATTAATTTAAATTGACTCAATGAATCAAATCTAAATTAGACTCATTCAACACTTGAATAAAATTGAGTCTAATTCAATTAGTCTAATTTGGATTACTCTTAATCCAATTTGGTTCATCTCATGAACCTAATCCTCATGGTTCATCATATGAACCTAATCTCCATCTAATTTCCCTTTGTGTGTGACCCTATAGGTTCTTGTAATGTTGGCAATGCTCCTAAACCGATTTAGGAACATAAGAAATGAGCGGTATCTAGCAACACATCATTGCTACTCAAGTTACAAGAATGTTGAGATCCAATATCACCTTTGTGACTACTAATTGTGACTCTCACAATATGTGACAATGTCCCTCTATCCTTGACATCTAGATTGACCAATTGAGGCATAGACCATGTCATCCTCGATACAATCTATATCTTGAACTCCAAGTAGACTCACTCTAATCAAATGAGCTCAATATCTCATATTGACTCATTTGGACATGACCATGCACTTCGTAGTCTCACTCTATCAAGAATAACGATGTCACTCCCGTCATATAGGAGGGATAAATCCCATCTACATCACTCCACATAATTTGTTACATACCCAATAATCGCCTTTATAGTCCACCCATTTATGGGCGATATTTGACGAAGCCAAAGTATGCAATTCCTTATGTAGGGAACCATAGTGACTTCAGGTCCAAGGACTAATAGTCATATGAGAAAGTATATGACACTCATATAACGATCCATGATACTTTCTTATGGTGGGTCATTCAGTATACATTCTCCAATGCATACCCATGTGTCAACTTGATATCTCATATCCATAACTTGTGAGATCAAGTCATCGAGTTGACCTACATGCTAGTCTCTATGCATTAACATTGTCCCTGAATGTTAATACTTGACTAGGAATGATTAAGAGTAGTGTTCTCTATATCATCTCATTATCGATTCAACCAATCGATTGATATAGATAAGAACCTTCTACTCAAGGACGTTATTATACTTAGTTATTTGGCACCAATACAAGTAAATATAATAACCATGCCTTTATAAATAGGAATATGATACAATAAAGTCCATACAACAATCATCACATGATTGACTCTAGGGCTTTCACTAACAAATCTAGGATGCCTTCAATCTTCTTAGTGATAAGTCCCATATCACTTAAGAGAGGCAATCCCCCAATTTTTCTCCCATGAGGAAAAATACACATCCATCTTCCCATGATGGATACCTCCCCCTAAAGGCTTGCTCCCCCTTAACCATTGCACCAACAATGTCCTTGGAGAGTCCCTAAGTCAATAGGAACACTAAACTATCGAAATTAAGGAAAAAGATTCAACATTAAACTTTCACCTCCCTTAATTCGATACACACCCTAAACACTTCTCCTAATCCATGTCCAATGGATTTTCGCCCTTTCTAATACTCTCCAAAGCATGTCCTAGGGTTAGGAGTAGTTAGGGAATCAAAACATAGCTGAACATGGGCCTAACAAACCTTGTTTACCCGAAATCAGCATTATCAGTCGACTCCTTCAGCTACCAGTCGACTGCCATCCATGGCAGTCGACTGATTTCTGCATAGTGCAAAAATTAGATTTCAGAAATGAAATTCATAAATTCATAAGTAAAAATACATAATTTGAAAAATCTTGAAAATTCATACATGCATTACTTATTACAAACATTATGGGTGAAAAATATTAGAAAAATAAAATACCCATAAACTAGTGAGATTGATACAAAGTTTAAAACTCTTGAAATTTTTAATGTTTGACCCTACTTTGTATCACCTCATTCAATGGTGATTGCTATCAAAAGATAGACTTCATCAATGTTTTTCAAAATGATTTTGAAATGATTTTAAAACCTTTAAATTCATTTTCCTAAACATCTCATTTGTTTCTAAGTGTATAAACACATATAAGTCAAGTATTCTTGTGAGATGTGGACTTTGTTCATTTAGGGTCTCATGCATTTTTCTAGGCAACACTATTTGATTCCCTTATGCATGGGACTTCAAATCATTCCATTGTCCTTAACTCAATTTTAATTAATGCATGAATGATGATTATGACATAATTGATAGCAAGTATAAAAGCATGTGCCAAAATCATGATGTCATGGCATGTGATATATACTTAAGCATAACATGATATTTAGCTAACCCTAAGTATTATCATGACATTTTATATGATAAAAAAAATATGATGTCATGACATGGCAAGACAAATAAAGTATGACAAGTATAAAATACCTAAGTGTTAAGCCCAAATTGTCATTTCTAAGATTAAATCCATTTTTCCTTAATGCCAACCATCCCCCTAGTGTGCCAAAAACCCAAAATGGCACACCATAACTTCTAAGATCAAATTGTGCCAATTTAATCAATTTTTAACTTCTTAAAGCACATTGGCACATCCTAAAGTGTCAACCCTACTATGGTTAGGTTAACTATCTATCCACTTAGGGTTGACACACCCTAACCCATCTAGCGTGAATCGATCACGCTCCTAGGAACCCAATACCTATTGGAGCTCCTTGGGTTAACAAGTTATTTACAAGGGATAACTTCCCTAGATACCTTCCTAATGACCCTTTTTGGCTTTGAAGCTTTAGTCATTTGGGTCTTTCCTAGGTCAACTTTAGGGGTAACTCCCCCTTTGACCTTCTTAGTGGCTACCTTAGATTTTCTTGAATTTTTAGCCACTAGACACACACCATGGCTAATCTTAGGGATAACTTCCCTATTAACCTTGGTTTTCCTAGACCTAGAAATGGTTCCATAATTGAATGGAACATTATGATAAGTCTTCTTGGGGTTAGGTTTGTGACCCAAACCTTTCTTACCCCTAACCGGTTCTTGTCTCCTAGGTCCTAAATTTTGTTCCTTTGACCCTTTAAATGAGTTTGTCATTTTTGCTAGGGTCTTCTCTAGTTTTTCAAGCCTTGACCTCAAGGCTTGCTTTTCTAATTCTAATTTTATCAATTTTGATTTTTCATTAATCTTTTGGGAATGACTCTTCTTCTTAGGCATGTGTCTACCCTTCTTAGGGTCAATGCCTAAATTCTCTTTTATCCTTCTAATACTCTGCCTAGGTAAAATAGGTCTAAAGTTGTTGTTCCTAGGTTTGTCCTTAGATAAATTTACATGCTTAGCATCTAAACAATAAAATCTATTATCTCTACTAGCATGCTTATGTTCATGGACAATAGCAAGTGAATTAAAATAACTTCTAGCATGTTTCTTAATCCTAGAACTAGAAGGTGCATTAAAGTATACCTTAGGGTTTGCTTGGGAAGCTCCCCCTACTTGTGTAGCTCCTTCTTGCCCCTTCTTCCACCCCCTAGGGCATTGGCTTCGGTAGTGTCCTCTTTGGTTGCATTTGAAGCACACAATGTGCTCTTTGCTTTTCTTAGCGAGGACTCTGACATTCTTTGATTTTTGTTGAACTTTTGGTGTCGGTACCTTCTCCTTAGCTAATTTTGGGCATTTACTCTTGTAATGCCCTTTCTCCCTACACTCAAAGCAAATTATGTGATCTTTATTATTAAGAATTGCATTTGAGTTACCTAGGGTGGTGGAAGCCTCTTGATCTTCACTTCTCCCGGATGTAGATACTTCTTCTCGTTCTTGCTCCGGGATAGAAGATTGCCTCTCCTCCCCCTCAATGCTAGAGGTGGAGGTTTCCTCCAATTCTTCAACATCCTCGGATCCGGATGTTGATGGGCATTCTACTTCGGCTTCCTTCTCTACTTGTGCCAGTTCGGAATTTTCGTGGAATTTGACCACCTTATCCCACAACTCCTTAGCATCCCCATATTCACCTAGATTGCACAAGATACAGTTAGGTATTAATTTAATTAATATTTTTGTTACCTTAACCGTTGTCTTGAATTGTTGTCGTTGTTCCTCGGTCCATCTTGATTTTACTAACGGCTTGTTGTCTTCACCCCTAGGTACTTCAAAACCATTTTCAATTGTTAGCATCATATTGAAATCAATTTCAAAATATACCTCCATCCTTTTCTTCCACTAAGAAAAGTCTCCTTCGAATTTCGGTGGACAGATGTTGATGCCGGCCATCTTGTTGATTATCGCGGCGGTGAGTCCGATGACAACCTCCTCGCTCTGATACCACTTGTTGGAGGATCAGTGGCTTGCTAGAGGGGGGTGAATAGCCCAATTCATAGACGATGGTGGTGTTCGATCGTTCGTGCTTGTCGCTTGTTTACAATTGTCGTTAGCGCAGCAGAAACAATAGAAATACTAAACAACAATACAAGCACACACAAATACACAATGATATATGTTGTTCGGAACATTAGGGTTCTTACTCCACGAGGTGAGCTCAACGAGCTCGTGTTATACGCACGACACTAACAAAACTCCTTCTCGACAACAAGTCGGAGGTGGAGAAACCTCGTACAAGCAATTACAACAGGTAATACAAAAGTACAAGCAAAATACAAAGACAACAAATGAAATACGTAAAGAACACTTTACAACAAATGGCTTTGATCACTTGCTTGTTGCTTGTTTTGGTTTGCTCTTGAAAAACTAGAATTCAACAACAATTCCCCTCCCAAATCGCCCCAAAAACTGTTTTGAAATCCTCCATCTCGAGCTTCATTTATAACTTGCATCAAGCTAATTTTGTGCCAATCAGTCGACTGATTGAGACCATCAGTCGACTGCTCCTGTAGCCGTTGTCTCACAACGACTCTATCCACGCTGGATAAGTTTCAACGGATCACTCATCGCCGATCGCTAACGCTAAGCGTTAATCGCCGTAGCCGATCGCCTAGCTGCCACGAGTCTTTTGTTCCTGTGACAATTCCATCAATCGACTGTCGTCCCTTGGTAGTCGACTGCTGTCGATATCAGTCGACTGCCAATACTTGGCAGTCGACTTCCATTCCACAAAATGCAGTCAAACACCAGTCGATCATCAATCGACTTGGATCAGTCGAACTAGCACCTTTTCCAGTCGACTTCTGTCAGGTAAAACCTCAAACAAACACTTGTTTGAGCATCCGACCGTCGGATAAAACCTCAAACACCATGTTTGAGCATCCGACACTCAGTCTTAGCCACTTGGCCAAGTCCACCTCATCCTCTCATGGAGTTCCCCACTGAAGCTCTCTTCCCTCGGCCTATATCCCTCGGATGCACCAAGCACACGACTTCGCAATGCCATCCTTCGCGTCTCTTGCCCTCGAAGTTTGCTTCCCTTGGGCCTCACTCCATTTGCTCCTCGTCTGACGGTCCCTCAGATGCACCAAGCGCACGGCTTCGCAATGTAATCCTTCACTGACTCAAGGACCCTGAGCCTACGAGACTAGTGACCTTGCCAAGTTCTCAAGACTTCCCATTGCCAAGGCTACACACTTGGACTTACATGCCAACTCCATGTTAGACTTCCCATACCAAGCCTCATGCTTGGATTTTACCAACACCAAGCCCTATGCTTGGATTTTCCATGCCAAGGCTACACACTTGGACTTCCCAAATGCCAAGCCCCATGCTCGGACTTTCACCGCCAAGGCTACACACTTGGACTTACATGGCCAACCCATGTTGGACTTTCCCAATGACAATCACATGTCATACGTTTTGTCTAACATCAAAATACAGTTCGAGTCAAACTTCAGTCTGGTCAATCATGACCTGGGCCGATTGCACCAACACCATACTCTCATCATCTTTTCCGTAGACCTCCCACTTGAAAAGCATTTCACCATCACCGGACTTAGAACATGATACTAGCAATCCTCCTTCCACCAGCAAAGAAGTAAAAACAATGATACCTTCTTCAACAACCAATGCTCTTTTAGTTTCTTCTCCTATTCTTCTCTCCACATTGTCAGCACCACTCCCTCCCCCTAACCTTTCTTCCTTCCCTTCTCCTATGAGTTCCCCCTCTTCCATTATTCAGTAGGTGGTTTCAGACATTCTCTCACCACCATCGACCTTCCCCTTTTCCTCTCCTGCTTCCCTGAGCCTCTTGGCAATGACTCTTTTTGCTGCCCCTTCGACATCTCCCCTATCCTCAAGAACCCCTTCCATTTCCCAGAGTGTCCCCTTTTCTCCTCTAAGACCATTAGTGCAATCCTCCAGGCTGCCTCCCTTCATACCAGTCATGAGTGAGTCCACTCCTCTAGTGGCCTCCATTCCTTCTTCATCTGACAAGAATATCCGAATCCTCAACTTAGAGGAGCTCACTTCGCGGATAGAGAGTCTGCGCCATAGCTTGGAGCTGGTATGCTTTCTCAGCTACCTTTGTATATGTTATCAGCAATAACTTCATTCTACACCTTCTATTTTCAAGCGATGATGAATTATCAGGAGCTGGACCGCTCCTTCTTTCACTACCAAGCCCAACTCCAACAACAGACCCACCAGCTATTGGAGGATCAAACTGCCTTCCAGGATAGGGAACAATGCTTACTACAAGAACTGGCCCGCTGCCATGACCAGCTAGCTGAAGCCCATCGTCAAAGACAGGAAGATACTGAGACCATAGTGGCCCTTCAGAACCAATGGCAGAAGGATGCCGAAATCATATCCACTCTTCAAAGCATCCAGCAAAGAGACGATCATGCCACTACTTCCAGAGAAAATTCCTTGTCACAAGAACTGGTTGGATGGCATAATCAAATGGCTGAAATCCAACAGTAGAGACAAGAAGATGCCAAAACTATAGTGGCCCCGCAAGCTTAACAGCTGAAGGATACGGAGAAAATATCCACCCTCCTCACTCGATTGAGCAAGGAGGTACAAGATAATTCATCTTTAATAACAGCTAGAGCTCATGCTCATGCTCACGCCACGCAGTAAGAAACTTCCTTGATGGTAGAAGTGAAATTTCGTACTAGGGCTTATCTTTGGCTTCCATGTGCCAAGACATGATGGAGATGTCAAGAGTCATGCAGCAAGGCCAGGCTTCTCGGTCCGATGATATATCCACTCTAACTGATGCTATCACTCAGGTATCCTGGCGATACTATCAAATTCGTCAAACTCTTCGAGAGCATCGGGAGTATTGCGCCAAGTTTCATCAAGACATGCACCCGAATAACCCGAACCAACAAGAGCGTCTATTGTCTTTAATGCGGGTCACATATCAGGACAGATTCAATGAAGAAGTTGTTGGTACAATCAACCCAGGTCATGATTGACCAGACTCGAGTTTGACTCAAACAGTATTTTGATGTTAGACAAAACGTATGACATGTGAATGTCATGGAAAATCCAAGCATAGGGCTTGGTATTGGTAAAGTCCAATTGTGTAGCCTTGGCATGGAAAATCCAAGCATGGGGCTTGGTGTTGGGAAAATCCAAGCATAGAGCTTGGTGTTGGTAAAGTCCAATTGTGTAGCCTTGGAATGGAAAATCCAAGCATGGAGCTTGGTGATGGTAAGTCCAAGTGTGTAGCCTTGGCAATGAGAAGTCTTGAGGACTTGGCAAGGTCACTAGTCTCGTAGGCTCAGGGTCCTTGAGTTGGTGAAGGATGACATTACAGAAGTCGTGCGCTTGGTGCATTCGAGGGACCGTCAGACGGGGAGCGAATGGAGTGAGGCCAAAGGGAAGCAAATTTCGAGGGCAAGACACAAAGGATGATATTGCGAAGTCGTGCACTTGGTGCATCCGAGGGACGTAAGCTGAGGGAAGAGAGCTTCGGTGGGGAACTCCATGAGAGGATGAGGTGGACTTGGCCAAGTGGCTAAGACAAAGTGTCGGATGCTCAAACATGATGTTTGAGGTTTTACCCATTGGTCGGATGCTCAAACAAAGTGTTTGTTTGAGGTTTTACCCGACAGCAGTCGACTGGTATAAGTGTCGGTTCGACTGATCCAAGTCGATAGGGTTCAACTGGTGTGCGGCTGAGATTGCCCAACCAGCAGTCGACTTCTAATTAATTGCTTCAGTCGACTGACATGGATGACAGTCGACTACTTGTTGGTGTTAGAGCACAGAATGCTCGGTAGCCAACTAGGTAGTCGGCTACGGGCGTTGGCAGTTGACTGCCAATGTTGGCAATCGACTGTTGAGTGGTCTGTTGGGTTTTTCCAGCGTGGATCGAACCGTTGTGAGACAACGGCTATAGGGGCAGTTCGATTGGGGCTTTGGCAGTCGACTATCAGGCGCATAATCCACCGGAGACAAGCATAAAAGGAGGAGCTTGGGGAGAATTTCCACAACCATTTTTGGGGAGATTTTGGAGGGAAATTGCTGTTGCATTCCAGACCTTCAAGAGCAAACCAAAGCAAGCAACAAGCAAGTGATCAAAGCCAAGTGTTGTAAAGTTGTTCTTTACTTGTATTTCATATTGTCTTTGTATTTTGCTTGTACTTTTGTATTACCTATTGTAATTACTTGTGCGAGGTTTCTCCACCTCCGACTTATTGCCGAGAAGAAGTTTGGTTAGTGTCGTGAGCATAACTCGAGCTCGGTGAGCTCACCCTGTGGAGTAGGAACCCCAAGGTTCCGAACCATGTATATCGCTGTGTATTGTGTGTGCTTGTATATTTCCTTTGTGTTTGTATTCATATTTCCACTGTGCATATTAACAAATTGTAGACGAGCATGCAAGAGCGAACGATTTCCATCAAGTATGAGAATTGGGCTATTCACCCCCCTCTAGCCGACCACCGATCCTCCAACAGCAGTCCGACAGTATGCTGATCAAGGATTACCTCCAGCCAATCAACCTGCACTTTTTCTACACTGGGAAACTAGCTTCAAGTGTTATTCCCCAAATCACTTTAGATTGTAACTTTCATGTCATTTTAAAACTATCGTTACTTATGGATAATTGTATCAGTAGATTTTTATCCTTGATATTGCTTTTAACTTTCTTGGTTCTGTAACTGAGAAGCTACTTTTCAATGATATTTATTTCTCACCTTTGCTCATGTTTATTATTTGCAATGTTATATATTGAGGGTCACATAAAATCCATAGGCAATAGGCTAATTTTCTTCTTTCAACAACCTTCTTCTTTATGGTATGAAAATATTTTAAGTGTACAACATTCCAAGGCCGAGGTAGCTCCTTGCCCTTATCGTCTTTTAGGTAATAAGCTGACCCAGTCACACGGCGAGCAACAGTGTAAGGTCCTTTCCAATTAGGAGCTAGCTTCTCCGGATCTCCTGCAGGGTTGACCTTGCATAACACTAGATCACCTTCTTGAAACCTCCTGGGCACCACCCTCTTGTTAAAAGCTTGTTGTATCCTCTGCTTGTAAAATCTAGCTCACATTTGGGCTTGCTCTCACTTTTCTTCCAGCAAGTCCATCTCAGTTCTTCTGATGATCTGATTCTATTCCGGCTCATAAGCTTCAATTCGGTCATTGCTCAAGATGGCTTCTACCGGAATAACTGCTTCGCTTCCATACACCAAGCTAAACGGAGTTTCCCCCGTGGCCGCTTTGGGAGTAGTTCGGTAGGCCTATAGAATCCCAGGCAATTCATCTACCTAATTTCCCCTCTGAGCACCCAGTTTAATCTTCAACCCCTGAATGAGAATTCTGTTAGATACCTCCACCTGGCCAATAGCCTGAGGGTGGGCTACTGAGGTGAAAACTTGCTGAATATTGAGGCTTTGACACCATTCTATAATCTTTTTACCCTGAAATTGCCGCCCATTATTGTTTACTAACCTTCGTGGGATTCCATACCGACATATGATGTTATTCCACAGAAACTATATTACCACATTTTTTGTGATTTTAGCAAAAAGTTTAGCTTCTACCCATTTAGAAAAGTAGTCCACCGCTACCAATAGAAACTTTTTTTGTAAAGGTGCAGTAGGTATGGGACCTACTATATCCATTCCCTACTGATCAAAGGGGAAGGAAGCAACTATAGCCCTCATCAACTCGGCTGGTCGCTCGGATCGATTGCTATATTTTTGGCAAGCTGAACAAGCTTGCACTAGGTGGGTTGCATCTTGATGAAGAGTTGGCTTGAAATACCCATCCAACAATGTTTTCCTTGCCAAGGCTCTTCCTCCCAGATGATTGTTGCAACATTCCTCATGTATCTCTCGAAGCACCCATTTGACGTCTTCCTTTCCCAAGCATTTCAGCAGGGGGCGCCCAAAAGACATTTTGTACAAAGTCCCCTTAATAATTGTAAATCGCTTCGCCCTGGTCACCAAGGTAGATGCCGCTCCTCTCTCCTCAGGTACCTTCTCTTGCTGTAAATATGACATAATATCTGCTCTGCAATCAGAGATCTGATCATTTTCCGATGCCACCTCTTCCACACTACATATTGCCAAGGAGTTAGGAACTTCCATGTAAATAGAGCCTTGCTGTCTCATTCCTTCTAGGGCACTAGCCAACCAAGCCAACTCATTTCCTTTCAGTTATTTTCTTTGGGAATCTGCCACAGGATGACCTCTTGGAAATGAGCTTTTTCTTTTTCAAAAGCTATCAAATACTTTTTGCAATCTCTCTTCCTGCACAATAAAAGCACCCTGAAGTTGCGACACAACCAACTAGGAATTTGAATGCATGATAATTAAAGTTGCCCCAATGACTTTGGAGGCCTGCAATCCAGCTAGGATGGCTTCATATTCTGCTTCATTATTGGATACCCGGTATCCGAGGTGAACGACTATGTCAGTTTCTTCCTCTTCAGAAGATACCAACAGCACCCCTACTCCACTACCTATAGATCCAGTAGACCCATCCATAAAAACATTTCATACCTTCTTCCCTTCTTCTTTTTCGGTCGAACTATTCTCCAACCCTACGGGAACTTCTGCTAGGAAATCGGCTAGTGATTGAGCCTTGATAACAGTTCGGGGATGGTAGCGAATGTCATATTCACTTAGCTTCACAGCCCACTTGGCGAGCCTCCCTGAAGAGTTAGGTTTAGTAACTACCCTACCTAGCTCACTGTTGGTTAGTACATTTACCGGGTGAGCTAGGAAATAAGGCCTCAATTTACGGGCTGTCAAGACTAGGATGTATGCTAGTTTTTCCAGCTCAGTATACCGTGATTCTGCTCCTTTCAATATATGACTGGTGTAGTATATGGGCTGCTGTTGAGAACCTTCCTGCTTTAGCAATACTGAACTGATAGCTCCTTCTGAAACAACTAAATACATCCACAGTGGTTCTCCTGATATTGGTTTGGCTAACAGAGGTAGCTCATCTAAATACTTTTTTAGTTCTTGAAAAGCTTGCTCACATTGATTATCCCATTGGAATCGAGCAGCTTTGCGCAGAATTCGAAAGAAGGGCAGTCCCTTGTCTGCCGATTTGGCTATAAATCGAGACAAGGAAACTATTCTTCCCACTAACTTTTGGGTCTCCCTTAGATTAGTAGGTGACTTCATATTACAGAGTGCCTGCACCTTCTCTGAATTAGCCTGCAACCCCTTCTTTGTAACAATATATCCCAAAATTTTTCCACTTTTTACTCCAAAAAGACACTTCTTGGGGTTTAGCTTCATATTATACTTTCTTAGAGTAGAAAAGGTTTCTTCCAAGTCTATTACTAAGTCCCGATTCATTTTGGACTTGACCAGAATGTCGTCAACATACACCTCCATATTCTTGCCTTTCTGTTCTATAAAAATTTTGTCCATGAGTCGTTGATAAGTAGCTCCAACATTCTTTAAGTCAAAAGGCATTACTACATAAGCATACAATCCTACTGCCATCACAAAACTGACATGTTTCTGATCATCCTTCGCTAGTGGGATTTGATGACACCCTTGATAAGCATCCATGAGAGATACCACTTCATATCCCACAGTAGAGTCAACTAACTGATCAATACGAGACAAGGGGTAGCAGTCTTTAGGACATGCTTTATTCAAATCACAAAAGTCGGTACACATCCTCCACTGCCCAAAAGGCTTGGAAATTAGAACTATATTAAAAACCCACTCAAGGAATTGAATTTCTTTAACATGACCAGCTTGCAGTAATTTATCTACTTCTTCAGCAATGACTTTATCCTTCTCGGGTCTGAAGTGTCGCCTTTTCTGTTGGACAG
Source organism: Wurfbainia villosa (assembly GCA_025175895.1). Classification (NCBI taxonomy): domain Eukaryota; kingdom Viridiplantae; phylum Streptophyta; class Magnoliopsida; order Zingiberales; family Zingiberaceae; genus Wurfbainia; species Wurfbainia villosa. Next base: position 113,255,581 of record CM045988.1, read on the forward strand.
GCTGGACTCCTCGAGTGATGTTAAGATGGTGCTCAGTGACTCCTCGAGTGATGTTAAGATGGTGCAAAGAAATTTTCATTCTGGTGCAGACAGTTCACAGGTTCTTCCTTCGTCTCTAGTTGCTGGGCCACCCGAGTGACCTTTCCAGGAGCTATCTCCACAAGTTCACCTTCTTCTATTTTTTTTAGATCTGGGTGGGGACTCTTCCAGCACGTAGACATCAGAGGTGATGACATCTTTCCCCTTAGGATCATCCACCCTTGCCTTCTTTTTATCGTCCATGACCATTTGCACATAACAACTACGAGTCACTTTTTACTCCCCTCGTGCTTCCCCGATCAGTTGTCCGATTGGGAATTTCACCTTTTGATGATAAGAGGAGGCCACCGCCTAAAAAATGGATAGAAAAGGATGACCCAAGAATTATAAGTGGACGGAGCATCCACTATGAAAAAAAAAATAATACTAGTTTTTTGGATGGGTTTTACACCCAGAGTGAGAGGCAAGGAAATTTGCCCCACGAGATGAACCATGTGTCCTGCGAATCCAAACAGAGGCATAACCACGTCCTCCAATTGCATCTGCCCGAATGCTTCTTGGAAAAGGATATTGACTGAACTTCCCAAGTCAATTAGGACTCGGGCTACCTCATAGTTGGCTAAAGAAATCCGGATTACCAGAGCGTCAGTATGAGGTAGTAGAATGCCCCGTAGATTTTCAGGTCCGAAGGATATTTGTGGAGCATTCTGGATAGTTCGCTCTGTTCCAATGGCTAAACTCTCCATAAGGCGAGCGTATGACTTTCGATCCCTATTGGAGTCCCCATAAGTAGGTCCTCCTACAATGACATGAATAACTCCCCGTGTGGGGATGTCATTCGGGGCAACTGAAGGACCCTTGTCTCCTGATCCTCCTTACGAGGTGCCCTCCTGAGAAAGTATTTGCTGGCCCAGTAGGAGAGGAGCTTGAGGCCTTCCGTTATAAGGTCCAGGGCGAGCCATATTGGGTCGACGACCCCTTCTTGCTGATCCTCCCATCTAAGGCTGCAAATGTGGATAAGTGGCATGAATGTGCTCTAACTCCTCTTGCAACTTAAAGTAGCGACCACTGGTATGGCCATATTCCATATGATATTGGCAGAAATAAGGGGTGGGAGGATTCTGGGGGACTCCTCGGTATCCACTTGGGTGTTTAGAATGCCTTGTTAATCATAGGTCTACATTTCCCGCTCCTTCCATGTCTGCGGGGGAGGGATGGCATCGGCGGCCATGATCTGTAAGGGAGGGCCTGGACGAGCCCCTGACATCAATAATCTGAGCCTAGGAGCTTCTGATATAAAAGGCCTAACATACTCCCTCTAGGGGGGGGGTGCTCGAGGAGCTGGGGGACGACTTCTTTCAGCTGGGGTGACTGTAAGCATCTGTTCAGCTCACCTAACTTTCAGCTCTTCCTCTTCATTTATATATTCTTCAGCGCGACTTAGCAGTTCCTCATAACTGGTCATTGGTTTTCTCAATAAGGAGCTAAGAAAAGGTCCTTCTCTCAGCCCATGAGGGATGACCACCCTCAAAATATCTGACCCCGTTGAAGGGATGTTCCTAGTTGCGGTGGTGAACCAATGAAGATAACCTCTAAGAGATTTCGAGGGTTCTCTGTTGATATGTAGTAAAATTTAGGCAGCATGCTTATAAGTCTTGTAGCTAGCGAATTCTTGACGGGAAACTTCCTTGAGATCTGCAAAGTAGGTGATAGATTCGGGAGGCAGAGCACCGAACCACCTCTGTGCAGAGCCTATTAATGTGGTGCGGAAAACTCGGCACTTAAGGGCATCTGTGTAGAAATGAAGAGAGGAAGCTCCTGCAAATTGTGACAAATGTTCTTCGGGATCAGTCGTGCCATTATATTTTTCCACCTGGGGATTTCTGAAATATGAAGGTGGCAATTCAGAAAGAATGTCAGCAGTGAATGGACTAGTCTCATAAACTTTCGGAGCCCTAGTGGACTGACTTTCTTCTTGTTCTTCTCGTCTTATCTGTGTCACGGGCATGGTAGGTTGATACATCCTCCCCACAAGTGGTTTTCCTGGAAGGACTTCAGTCTGCTGCAATGTAACAGGACAAGCTTGGGGAGGTACTTTCAGTACCAATTCTCTAGGAGGGAACGCAGCAGAATGGGGAAGAAGATACCCCATCCTTCTCCTCTCCTTAGCCAGAGCATTAGCTACAACGACATCCACCATGGCCTACAACTGCACTGGCAGCAGTGTGATGGGGCTCTCTTCAACATCCGAGACTGCTAGATGTTGTATTTCATCCAATGGCATCTTAACGTCTTGCTCAGCAAAAAGTTCTCACAGACGACGCCAACTGATGCGGATGTACGCGGATTTTCTCACCTCCCTTTAACGCGAAAAAGCATCCAAGAGGCTTAGGGTTCTCTCCGACCGCAACAGTAATAGAAAACGAATAAATGAAGAGAGAAACAACATAGAAAATGAAGACACAAGTTTTAATGTGGTTCGAAATCCCAATTCCTATTCCACGAAGTGAGCTCTATAATGAGCTACGGTGCCAACACACTTCCACTCTGAAACTTCTCCTTCTTGAAAATATTTCCAGAGGTGGAGGAAAACCTATTACAATTCTTCCACTCTACAGAATGGAGAGCTCCTGCCAATTTTCCCCTCCCCCAGGTCTTCTTTTGCTGCTTCCTTGTCCTCCTTTTTCTTCTCCCACGATGCCGTCCCCCCTCCCCTGGTAGGATGGTCTCCTCTCAAAGTTGAAGTCTTATCAGAAGCGGGCCCCCTTCTCCCTATCTTCCTCAGCCTTTTATCCTCCTCTCCCTTCGCCAGCTCTAAGATAACGAACCATTCCCATCACCGTCCACGTGGAAGGCTCCCTCCTCCTAGAGAATCATTCTGTTAAGAAGATAAGGAGCGGAGGTTCCTCCGAATATTGTGTGGGGCCCTAGTTTGTTATATAACAAACTCCCATAAATAAGAACCTCGGGAAACATTCAACCCATCTTCTTCACCCTCTCTTCCTTCGCTGGGTAAACTATTTGTTGGATCGAGAAGCATCGCTAGAGGGGGGGGGGGTGAATAGCGAGCGTAAATCTTTCGTTTCGTTCGTTCAATATACGAGTAAGCACAGCAGAAAGCTAAAGAGACAAGTTTATTTTTACTTGGTTCACAACCCAGCGGTTGCTACTCCAAGGCCCTAACGGTCCTAGACCGCGTACGGAGGGAAAAACACTATAACGTCTCCTCGTTGGAGGTAGGAGACAATGATTATAAAAACTGAAAGTACGAGGATGAGGCAACAAGCCTACCTCACCTCGTTACGATTAAAACAAAGAATATAATAACAAATGATATTACTTGCTGCTTCTGCCGACGAAAAAGATGGAAGCTTGGCGTCGCATCGGCATTATGACGGTGTTGGAGCATTGGCGTTGTATGAGCACTTAAAAATAATCTTGATGATACTTTGGGTTGGAATCATCCCCTCCTTTTATAGAGTTTGTCCTCAGAATATGTCTCCTAATCTTTTGGAACATATCATGAAGTGGTAACAAATTTTATCGCGGAGTGGCCACGTCAAACGTTATCTGTTTTGACCTAGCGCAAAGGTTGATTCGTCGCCATCAGTTAACTGATGAGCATCAGTCAACTGCCAGCCTGACTACTTCCCTACAATAAGAGGTTAGCACGGAAAATGGTAAATGCGACAGTTTCTAACCATCTGATCTCGACCTAGACCTTCCACAAGAAGTCTTAGTTGGATCGCCGCCTACGATCGTCCCCGTACAGAGGAAACGACCTTACCATCTCTCACTCACACGAGCTTACCTCGATACTTACTTTGTAGCTCTCGCTTCCGACCTTCCACTTGATTCCTTCGGCTCCCTCCGAAGTCACTCGAGTGTCGCCCGACCACCGTGACTTCCTCCGGGTGCCACTAGCCTTCAGCTCCAACTTTAGTACTTTTCTGTACACTCGATTTAGCTCGTGAGATAACGATGTAAACCTAACTTTGTGTCTTTGCCATAATCAAAATACAGGTTCGATTATCTGGTGCCCTTGCACCAACATTATTGACTCAGTGATGCACACAAACGTGACCTCAAATCTTGTGATGGAGACTGTCGAGGACTCGAAGTGTGCGCTCGCACTCAACGCCCATAAGTGCACAGATGTCGTCAAGTAATAAAAATATCGATCCCATAGGGACTGAGATTTCAAGTATCAATTTGTCTAGTGGATGTGTTGTTGTTTGGATTGGTAATCTGAGGGTTCATGAATGAGAGGTCGTCGGTGGTCCGAACTTAGTACGGTGTCAAACGGAAGAAGAGAAAAGTTTGCTACGAGGATTTGAATGGGATTCTAGGACTTCGGTTTCGTTTGTGTATCGCAGAACATGCTATCAATCGAATGTATCCAGATTTTTTAGTTAGGGTTTTATGGAAAGGACATCATACACTATGGTATAAGGATGCCGAATCGATCCCTGTGACGAGCCAGAAACGAGACATGTTACCGACTCTATCGCATCCTTCTATCCACAGTTGCAGGCGATGAGGCCAACCTATAGGTTCCTCCTAATATCCCCTAAATCTTAGATACGAAGATTGTCACTCCTTGTATCATCTACACACAAAAGATAGAAAACCAAAACACAAAGCTATAGATCTAAACAATCATTCAACTGCAAATAGATTTCAAGAATGAAACTATATTTGAAATAGCAATGTCCTACTCAACACAAACTACTCCCTAATCATAGAATTGAAAATTCTACTCCATGGATACAAGAAGAGAGTCACAATACATTATAGAATTCATTAATAAAACGATAAACGTGCAAGAAATTGGAATTACAATGTAATTACAGCTCTTCCCTCTGGCATTGTGGTGGAGATCTTGATCCTCGAGCGACTCTCTCCTTCCTGATGCGAGTTCCTGAAGCTTTTTAGAGCACCGGTGTGTCATCCCGGCCAGTGTGCCTCCCCCTTAGGGTTTGGACAGAGCTTTCCTTATATAGATATCACACCGGATCGCTGCAAAATCTGAAAAAAAAAACCCTAGTCGCGTCAAATCGATTGGTCGCCACATGACTATGTGAAAACACATGGCCTGGCCATGTGTCAGGCTGTGGTGGCCATTTTCGCCTTCTGAACATGGCCGTGTGTAAGCACATGCCCTGGCTATGTTCCCTTCTACGTCTAGCTGCCAAATGTCTTCTTTTTGCTCCGTAAGTGCTTCGTTATCCCCACGAAATGCTATCCTGTACACAAAAGTATACAGAGCAGATCTCCGAACCCGAAAATAGGAAATGCATGGAAAACAAAATAAAATATGTATGAAACCAACATAAAATGAGATGAGATGTGAGCAAAAACTACTCCTAAAATCATATATGTTTTGCTCACATCAATTCTCCCAGACTTAAGTCTTTGCTTGTCCTCAAGCAAACCTCAATGCCATGAAATTTAAAAAAGGTATTGTTCCATACTTAGCATGTTAACTAGATTTATCAAGTGGTATTTGCAATCAAAGCAAAATATATATGTTCTAGAAATTCACTAAGTTAGCTCCTTGTGCTCGTGCTAAGCAAATCTTCTTAGGGGATCCTCGTTCCATGGTGAGTTAAGTCGTCATCCTATAGCTTTCCTAAGGTCTCCGGCTCTTAGGCACTTACCTGCCCAAAGTGAGGGACGTTCCCTAGATCTAGCACAATGTCTCAAAGGCATGCTTGGTATTGAGAGAAATTGGTAGGTGTTTCCACAGTAATCTAACTCGGTCTCAAAGGGGCACCTAACCATTTCCACCCACGACAACTATTTTTTTATCCATCATAATCTCTTTTTCTTCTTTCTTTTCTTTTTCATGTATTTTTCTCTCTTTTTTTTTTCTTTTTTTCTCTCTTTTATTTCTCAACTCACTGGGATTTTGATTTTTTCGAATGGGCTTACACAATCCGAGCATCTCTAGTAACTAAAATGCTATACTTAGGGTCACCTGTGGATTCCAAAGTACTAGACTACTGAGATGAATCATAACTAGGCATGTACTAGACTCTCCCTTTCAGAATGTTCGACATGTGTAGGTGTAAAAATAAAATCTAACTAGTGTAAGTATAGAACATTCATTAGAGCAAATAAAATAAAATACCATGAGATAAATAAAGTTAAGCTACCTATGGGAACAACCCATGAAAGTAACTTTAAAAATACTACTGAGGCAACTTAAAGATAGCCAAGACTAAGTGCAAGAAGAAACTAAACACACTATGAATGAATAAATTAATGCTAACTAAAATGCAAACATTAGGAAAGAAATCACTGCTAGAAACAAAACAAAACTTGGGGTCTCCCCCCCCCCAGACTTAAGTGAAGCATACCTTTAGTATGGTGGACGAGGTGGAAAGTCTGGTAGCCTCGGCATCCTGGGAGAATTTTCTACTGAGCTGCTAATGCCACATGTACATGTGGTCGATCTGAGAGCTGGTGGATGCAGCGACTGCTCCGTGCTCCTCCTCCCTAGCCCACTGTGCCTGTTGGGCTCGCATATGCTGCCGCATCTCCTGGTGGTAGGCGGCCTCTACCTGGCGACGGGTAGCCTCCTCCTAGAAGTAGACGCGGGCTTCATCATAGAACTCCTCGACGTGCTGGAAGTGCTCCCGAAAGCCCTGAAACTCCGCCTGCGTATAGGTTCTCTGCTCCTCCCATCGCTGCCTCTGTGTCTGCTACTCGGCATATATATCGTCGAGGCACGATCGAAACTCCAAAAAATCATAGGTAGATGTACCTGCACCATGCTCAAAAGTAGAAAAAGGTGGCTGTGCAGGTGCAGGCTCATGTTGACGTGGACTAGGTGGGCTCCTATGCATTTATGGACTGGATGGAGAGTGATGCAAAGGGGGAGAGATGGCCGCCGATGTGGATGGTCCCTCATATGGCGGGGACTCCACTATCAGGTCTAAGCGCTAGTTGGTGCATGTGGTGATGGTGGTACAATCAGGGTCAGAGAGCCTAAGGGCCATCAAGTTTTTCCTTACAAAGCATAAGGAGTGTCCCTCTCTTACAATCATCTTTATGGCCATACACACTCCCACGTCGATCCTAGGACTTCCCTCTATGCTATCTAGTGCAGTGTAGTCGTACTCCATCCTATGGCAAATGTGGGTAAGCAGATCCCCAACATTAATTTCTCCTCTCGATGCTTTTCCCATTTTCACTAAGTGTCTAATGAAATAGGACCCTACATCGATTCTACTCCTTTCTTGTAGCATGTCCCATAGGCAAAGTAGCTTGCTAGCTCTCACTACACTGTCACTCTCCCCACGACCAAAAATAGTGCTTGCCATGATTCGGTGGAGGTATCAAAAAATGAGGTTTTGGAGGTGTGATGCTTTAGCCCTAGAAGGGTCGTAAGCTGTCAATTCAGTCCAAAAGATTCGAGAGTTGAACCCTATAGGAGTTCTTTTCTCTCCTCCACTCGGCAAGCCAAAGCATGAGTTCCATTGGTGTAGTGTCCATTCATGCTCAATGTTAAATATCCTAAAGGTGATCCTACCCTCTTCGCTCTCTCTACCCGTTAAAACTTCAGCTTCTAAAGAACTTAAAAATTCCAAAACTATCCTAGGGTAGGTTGGGTGTCTTATCCCCATTATCTCTCCCCACTCTATTTTTGCAAATAGATCTTGAATGTCACCCAACAACCCTAAGGACTCTAGTAAATCATCATCAAGATACCTAGTTGCAGTGATTTTACAAGTAGAAAGCATGTTATATCTATCCCTATGCTCATTGTTGCGAAAAACGAAGGGTTGGTAAGGCGTTACCTTCCTCCGGAGCTTGAGGGGCGTCAGTTCTCCTTGCTCGTCGCTCTGAAGCACCAGATCGAGATACCACTTGCTTGGTTCTCCTCATCCTTGCTTCTTTTGGCTTCTTTGAAGGTTGGAAAAGCTTCTAGGTGGTGGGGACGAAGGATCCACATGGCTAGGGCAAGAAAAATCGAAACACACAATGCATTTGGGGTGAAAACACACGGCGTGCCTTTTTTAACCTCGTGCGACACGACCGTGTGAAAACACATGGCCAGGCCATGTGCGCCTCAGGTTGGTCGGGCACGACCGTGGGAAAACACATGATCAGGCCGTGTGTCCCCTATTTCTCTCCTTTCGTGCACAACAGTCCGAATTTTCTCACACGATTCACTGTGTAAGCTAAAATTGATTTTTATTTTTACCTAGCAAGTTCTTTTTGGTCTCAATGCTAAATGAAATGGAAATCAAAGTTCAAATTAACCCAATGAATGCAATACAATCAAAATAAAATCTAAAAAAAACTAAACTTTGGTTGCCTCTCAAGAAGCGCTTTGTTTAAGGTCGTTTAGCTCGACCACACTCCATTATCAACTTGGATCTGGAGGTTCCATGAACCTCCATTCATCTGTCTCGGCATCTACATCCGGTGGGCTCGGCTTTATCCTGCTAAAAGTAAAGCCGTCTAGGTAGGGAGCTCTACACTCTGATAGGCTAAAAATGATAATCTCCCCATCTACCTCTAAGGAGATCTGTTGTGCCTTTACATCTATGTACGCCCCCGCAGTTGCCAGAAAGGGCCTTCCCAAGATGATGGGATGCTGGGGATCTGGTTCTGTGTCGAGTATAATAAAATCTATATGTATCACGAAGTTCTCAACAACCACAGACACATGTGTTAGCATGCCGACGGGTTCCTTGACTGAGTCGTCCCCCATACGAATACCAAGTTTCGCTAGTTGGAGCCCATTCAGTCCCATCTTCAAGTAGTATGCGTAGGGAATCACACTTACTGATGACCCTAAGTCACATAGTGCCTCGTCGAAGCTTTCCCCATAAATCGAGCAGGGGATAACAAATTCACCAGGGTCCTCAAGTTAGGGTGGAATCTTGTCCTCGATTTCGGCTTGGTCAGGTAGTGTGAAAATCATGGCTGCACACCCCTTGACGAATCAGTTTCCTTTCGCTCCTTTCTCGCTGCACCCTCCTTCTTCCTTAAATTTACTCGGCTCGGGTAAAGGTGGAGAGATCTCCATAGGTTGTGACACGGTTTGGGCTATCTGGGCCACCTGTGTCTCCAACATCCTTGTGTGACTTGCAAGACCATCAATAGTGACCTTCAAGTCTCTGAGTGACTCCTCTGTTTTCTGATGTTGGCGATGGAACTCTTCATTGGCCTTCGTTTGGGTAGCAATAAAGTCTTCCATCATCAATTCTAACATAGACTTCTGTGGTTGATGCTGCCCATTGCCCTGCTTCTACTCATACTCTCTTGATGGTTGGAAGTTCCCCGAGTTATTCCGATAGGAAAAGTTCGGATGGTTCTTCCATTCGGGGTCGTAAGTACTAGAGAAAAGGTTGTTGGGCCTTTGATTGTAGTCCCCAACTGCATCGCAATGCTCAATCTACTCTTCTAAGCCACCCTGCCCTCTATAGTAGTCCTCCCGATATGCTGCTGCTCCTTCCCCAAAGTCAATGGTTGCACATGCAGATGCAGAATTATAGAGTCGATCTACTAAGTGCATCCATTCTCACTGCTAGGTGGTCCACGGAGTTGACAACATACCGTCCCGCTGCAGAAGCTAGATGACTACGTTCGAAAGCCCATTGATGGTGATTCTGGGCCACCTCTTCTATCAACTCCTCTGCTTCCTCAATAGTTTTGTTCATAAGTGCTCCTCCTGTGACAGAATCGAGGGACATCTTTATGGCTTACGTGATCCCATTGTAGAAGATGTGGATCACCAGCCACCTTTCTAGTCCATGGTGGGGGCATTGGTAAAGTAGCCCCTTGTAGCGATCCCAAGCTTCAAATAGGGACTCCCCCTCCTTCTGACGGAAGCTTGTGATCAGATGGTGCATGTGAGTAGTTTTTCTTGGTGGAAAGTATTTATTCAGGAACTGCTGCTCACATTGCTCCCATGTAGTAATACTTTTCGAAGGCAAGGAGTGAAGCCATGCCTTAGCCTTATCCCGCAATGAGAACGGGAATAGGCTCAGGTGGATCGCGTCTGAAGGGACTCCATTTATCTTCATCGTCAAGAAGATTTCCAAGAATGACTCCAGGTGCCGGTTCGGGTCTTCAATCGCAGCTTCCCCGAATTGACTCTGCTAGACCATATGTATGAGTGCTGGCTTCAGTTCAAAGTTGTTTATCGAAATGGATGGTCCAACTATACTCAGCCTAAATCCTCTAGCGCTAGGGGTTGCGTAATCCCGCAAGGGTCAGCTACCTATATTCACTTTGGGATGCAGCTTGGTCCTCCATCCTCTTCTGTTCGGCTTTCCGACGATGATAGGTTCATTTGATTTCTAAATCAATCGGAATCAGGCCTTCCAATTCTAAGCGTCTAAGCATACGAAGAACCGAGCCACAAAAATAGGAGTATTAACCTAAGGTTTAGAAACAGGAAATAAACTAATCTAGCCAACTAAATCGAAGAGAAAATAGAGAATCACTGCTAAAATAAAAATAAAAACTAAATCTAGAAATGGAAAATCTAAAAAATCAAATAAAATAAAAAAAAATAAGCAAGTAAATAAATCTAACCTAAGTCCGATCCAACTATCCACTTTCTTGATTCGATATCAAATCAATCAGTCCTCGGCAACGACGCCAAAAACATGATGCACACAAACGCGACCTCAAATCTCGTGATGGAGACTGTCGAGGACTCGAAGTGCACGCTCGCGCTCAATGCCCACAAGTGCACGGATTGTTTGTAATATATGAGAGATGTCCAAGGCAATCGCCTTATGTATGAACCATTTATATGATAAATGAAGATTCACTATTTGAGTATACATGTTTCATGTATTTGATTGGATCTTAAACTCATTTACTGAATGTCCACGATGTGATTCACAGCATGAGAGAATTTGTGATTGGATCACAACTAGTGAGTATCTCTACATGTGTAATTGTGATGTATCGGAATTATCCCTAGTCGATGAATTGATGGATCTGGACACCATCAATTCTGTCGAGACTAGCACGAGGTATACTCCTTGGTGTATCCAAGCAGCTGATTCTCACTGGCTGGAGACATAGTGATGTCCGGAGTTAATCGTGGATGCTAGTTATGGTAACTAGTTCATTGGAGTGACCAGCCGTAAGACTTCATATTGTTCTCTGAATATATAGATATGTCAATGAAGTTCTTACTGTGGCTTAAGTGCGATGTTCCTTTGACTTGCGGTATTCAAGTCATCTTGATAATGGAGACTTATGCTTTGACATCTTAAGCAAACATCTCTAAGGAGATGTGGACCCGGGATGATTGGGTATAAGTCGAAGTGATCGAAGGTGTTTGAATAGCCTACCTATAAAGTTCACATCCTTGCGAGAGATGTATACCATGGCCTCGTCGGATTATTACTAAAGTCTTTGGCCAAAGCATTACATGTTTAGAGTAAGGTACTCTTGATACATGTGGAGTAACTAGAATCCGTGGGACGAGGAAATGATACTTGGGCTAGGTGTGGCGTAGTCGACCTAGTGAGGGCTGACACAATAGACCATGTCTGAACCAAGTGGGTATAAGATGAGTGAAGGGAATGGGGCACGATTCATTCGAGCTCTTGAAGGGTTTGAAATAGTTACGGATCAACCGTTGATCTTTTGGTTAATTGGGGATCATGATGTACTACTAGGTGCCACTCATGATCGTTCTATAATTAATGGTTAATTATAGATGGCCAACATAAGCGAGAACCTATTTGGTCACCACGCTGTGAGTGTAATCCAAAGGATTTAAAGCGAGCTTGAGAATGGGATTCTCGGACCGAGAGAAACTATGTTTGGTTGGACCAAACATAAGCGAGCATGAAATTGTTTGATCGCAATGGGCGTGGATGGGCGTGTCTTATGAAGACATAATGGATGGACCAAAATGGTTTGGTTCTAATCAATGGATGAGAATAAACCAAAGGGTTTGGTTTATATTAAGCGAATGAACCAAAGGTTGGTTGATTCGTTTTAACTTAAAATAAACCATCATGGTTTGGTTTATTTTAACTTCTAATTAGAGTTGCCGCCCAACCTAATTGTGCCGCCTCCATCTTCTCTCCTAGTCGGCGCCAACCCTAGGTGTGCCGCCACCAGCTTTTGTGCCGCCGTCAAGTCATTGCCGCGCGACCAAGCTTCAGCCGGTGAACACTCCGGCGACCCTCCGGTGATCTCTTGTGGGTTCGGTGATAAGGTGAGCTCCACATCTCCTTTGGCCGGCCTCTATTCCTCCACCAAAAGCTGTCCAGTTTTTCTGGACAGCTTGTTTCTTTGTTGTCGGAGCATCGTTTGGACGACGGTTAGTGCTCTGACAACGGCTAACTTACCGGATATTTGATCTCCGGTAATCCTCTGAGGTGGGGGACGAAGGATTCGTCAAACGGTTGACGAATACCTCTCCGGAGAAGTGAGTTTTGAGAACTCGTTTTAGGATCCGAATTTGGATTCGGATCGTGATCATCTCTCGATCACGTCGTCTTCAACACGAGGCTAGTAACCCGTACAAAGACGAAGCTCGTGACTTAGCGAAGTCATCCCGAGGAGCTCGGCGTGGATACGGATAGAGACGATTCTTACGAGGATCGTTCCGGTTGATGCCGTTCCCACTACACGTCATACGAAAGGTATAACGTAGATAATTTCTTTTATTGCAAATTTTAATTTACGGTTATGTCTACACTTGTTGTAATATGCATGCGTGTGTTGTGTGTGTTGTAATAAATATAGATTTATTATTTTTAATTGCTTCCGCTGTGATCATGTTTACGAAACATGATCGAACACACACACGCCGCGGTGCCGGAAACCCCAACAGTGGTATCAGAGCCCAGGTTGTGTTTCGACATAATCGTAAAAATGGTTTTGCGATAGTCATAATGTATTTCTGGAAATTTTCTAATTTTGGAAATTTAGAAGTATTTATGGAAATTTTTCAATTTTGGAAAGTCTAGAAGTATTTATGGAAATCTTCCACTTTTGGAAAGTTGGAAGTATTTATGGAAATTGATATTTTCAATAAATAAAATATTTGATTAGATTCTGGAAATTTGTTTCCTAATTTAATCATGATTTGATTTGGGAAATCAAATCTTAAAATATTTTATTTCCATAAGTAGTTTTAATGATTTAGGAAATTGGTTTCCTAAATAGATTTTCCTTAATCAAATAATTCCATGAATAAAATATGTGATTAGATTTGGAAATTTGTTTAATAATTTAATTATGATTTGATTTGGAGAATCAAATCTTAAACATATTTTATTTCCATAAATAGTTATGACATATAAGGAAATTATATAAATGACATAATTGTATGCCATGTAATTGCATTAGATGCATAACATTATGCCATGCGTGTCGTGACATGTAGATGTATGCCATGTATGCCATGCCATGTAGATAATAGTTATTTGCATGCAAAGAGGATGAGACATAAAAACCCTTAATCAATATTAAAGCCTACACCTTCCATTAATATGGTTAGAACCAGAGTTCTGTTTCTTGTTTGGGTTGTTGGACTCTCTCCAAGCCCGGCTCGAACCTGAATATGTTCAAACCATGGAATAGTTTAATACTAATATGGTAAGAGTCAGAGGTCAATCGTTAGCTTTGGTTGTTGGACTCTCTCCAAGCTGGGCTAATTGGTTGAATGCGCTCTAACCATATTAAAACTATGTCTTGATTAATGGGTTGGCTTTAACCTGGAGCATCGGCTTGTTGGACTCTCTCCAAGGTCGATGTAAAGGGAGGTGAAGTTGGGTGCTATGCATATGATGCATACTTGTTAATGTGTTAACAACCCGATGTATGTGTGAACATTCAATTAGTTGATAGCACATTGTGATAGTTGCATATACGTGATATGCAATCGGTATAGTAGATACCTACCGTCGTAGTTATGAATGGCTTGTTGGACTCTCTCCAAGGTTGTTCATAACTATGATGGATATCAGCCCATTCGGAGATGGACCTAAGATCTCCCGAAGTGATTTTGGGGTTTTTGAAATTCGAAAAAATAAATGGGATTTATAAATGTATATTGATGCATTTTAAAAATCATTTTCTCATATATGCTCGTTTTGTATTTCTAAGATTGATCCTGATGTCTTTGAATTTGCGTTCCATTTTGGATTCAAATAAATTGACTGGGCCGAACTTCTTGGACTGGCTTAGAAACTTGAGAATTGTTCTCAAGGTGAAAAGCTTGTGTATGTCCTCGAAGCGCCTCTTCCCGCCCGTCCTAGTGACGATGCAACTTTGGACCAATTGTTGGCCTATCAGAAACATGTGAGTGATTCTGAACAAATGAGTTGCATCATGCTAGCCACGATGGAACCCAAGCTACGAAAGAAGCATGAGCATATGGATGCTCATATCGTAGTCCTTCATCTTTGTGAGTTGGTTGATGAGCAAGTGAGATTCGAAAGGTTCGAAGTCTCAAAGCTCCTCTTCACCTCTGAGATGCTAGGAGGTTCATCTGTGGTATCGCCAATATGTCAAGACTGTGGAGTCTTCCGAGAAGCATGAGTAGCAGATGGTGTTAGTTGATTCCTCGAAGAAAGGTTCTAAGAGGAAGTCAAAGGAACAACAGAAGGGAAAGAAGAGAAGGGCTAAGAAGGTAGAACTAGCACAAAAGGAAACTTGCCATCATTATGTCAAGGAGAGCCATTTGCGAAGAAAGTACAAGATTTATCTTGAGTCTGTGAAGAAGGATAAGGCATCGAATGCCCCATCTTCTTCAGAAATCTTCTTTATTGATTGTCATTCTATTTCCTCAGACACTTGGGTATTCGATACTGGGTGTGGCTCACATATATGTAATGACATAAAGGGGCTAAGGAATAGAAGAAGACTTGTCAGAGGGGAGTCAAATTTGCGAGTTGGCAATGGAGCAAAGGTTGCTGCGGTCGCCATCGGAACTTATTTGCTGAAGCTCCCTAGTGGACTTGTCTTAGAACTGGACAATTGCTTTTATGTTCCTTCGTTGATAAAGAACATCATTTCTATTTCTTGTTTAAATAGAAATGGGTACCATTTGATTTTTAGTAACAATTGTTGTTACATAACTTTGAATGGAGTTCTTTATGGGACTGGAACTTTAAGCAATGGTATTTATACGTTGGACGTATCCAGTGACATTTTCAATATCGAAGCGAGCAACACGCGTGCTCGAAAGGATAATCAAATAGACTCCTATATGTGGCATTGTCGTCTTGGCCATATAAGCAAAAGCGCATGTCAGAATTACAGATGTGGAATCGGAATCGTTTGAATTGGATTCATACGATACATGCGAATCATGCTTAAAGGCAAGATGACTAAGTTACCTTTTCTTGGAAAGGTGAGCAGTGGGAGAGTTACTAGGTCTAATACATGCGATGTATGTGGACCTATGTCAACTCAAGCTTTAGGAGGCTATAGCTACTTCATTACCTTCAGATGATCACTCACGGTTTGGGTATGTGTTCTTGATGAAACACAAGTCTGAAGCCTTTGAAAGGTTCAAAGAATTCAGAAATGAAGTAGAGAAACAACATGACAAAGTATTAAAATACTTGATCGGATCGAGGTGGTGAATACTTAAGTCAAGAGTTTCTTGATTATCTAAGAGACAATGGCATATTGTCTCAATGGACTCCGCCCTATACACCACAGCATAATGGTGTATCGAGGAGGTTAGGACCTTGTTGGACATGGTCAGTCAATGATGAATCATGCAACTCTTCCCAAGTCCTTTTGGGGCTATGCACTTCAGACAGCTGTTTACTTGTTAAACAGAATGCCTACCAAGGTAGTCTCAACTACTCCATATGAGATATGGAATGGTAAGAAACCTCATGTATCTTACTTGAAGATATGGGGGTTATCTGCTTATGTGAAGCGGTATGTGACAAATTGGATGCTAAGTCGATAAATGTCTATTTGTTGGATACCCTAAGGAAACAAGGGGTTACCAATTCTATCATCTGTGGAACAAAAGGTGTTTGTTTCAAGGCATCTTTGTGTTTCTAGAAAGAGTTTCTCTTGCAAGAAAATAGTGGGAGTGTCGTCGGCTTGAGGAGGCTCGAGAGACTCAAATAGACATTAATGAGATACACGGTGAAGCACTGACGGTAGCAACTCATAGTGATGAGCAATCATTTGGACCTATTGTAACACCACATCTTCGTAGATCACGGTAGAACCGCAATATTCACGAGAGATATGGATTTCTCGTAAGTGAATCGAGCGGCGTGTTACTCATTGATGATGAGAGCCTACGATTATGAAGAAGTCTTGACAAGTTCAGAAAGGGATAAGTGGCTTGATGCCATGAAGTCGGAAATAGATTCCATGTATGAAAACCAAGTTTGGAACTTGGTTGACCCACCTGAAGGCATAAAGCCTATAGGGTGCAGGTGGGTTTTCAAGAAGAAAACCGACATGGATGGTAATGTGATTACCTATAAGGCTAGATTGGTGGCGAAAGGATATCGTCAAAAACAAGGTGTTGATTATGATGAAACCTATTCGCCTGTAGCTATGCTTAAATCCATTCGGATGCTCCTGGCCATAGCGGCTCATTATGATTATGAGATATGGCAGATGGATGTGAAAAACAGCTTTCCTTAATGGAAACCTGCTCGAGGACGTGTATATGATACAACCTGAGGGTTTCACATCAGTTGATAAAACCAAGATATGCAAATTTTGACGGTCCATTTATGGATTGAAGCAAGCATCCAGGAGCTGGAATATCCATTTTGATGAGACAATCAAAAAGTTTGATTTCTCACAAAATCCAGACGAACCTTGTGTGTACAAGAAGGTTAGTGGGAGTGCAGTCGTATTCCTAGTATTGTATGTCGATGACATACTACTTATAGGAAATGATGTTTCAATCTTACAGTCAGTGAAGGTTTGGTTATCCAAGACATTCTCCATGAAAGACCTGGGAGAAGCAACCTACATCCTCGGGATTAAGATCTATAGAGATAGATCGAAATGGTTGCTTGGTCTTTCGCAGTCTACATATATAGACCGAGTGCTAAAGAGGTTTAGCATGTCGGAATCCAAGAAAGGTTTCTTACCCATCAGGCATGGGGTACACCTTTCGAAGTCTATGTGTCCGCGCACAGAAGACGAGAGGATTTGCATGAGTAAGATTCCCTATGCATCCGCAATAGGATCTATCATGTATGCTATGTTATGTACAAGGCCCGATGTATCCTATGTGTTGGATCAATGCGGTTCGCTAGAGGGGGGGGTGAATAGCGAAAAAAAAAACTTTTTCGAATTCGTTTCAAGACAAATATACGCAGCGGAAAGATATGCAAAACAAAAAATAAAGGAGACAATAGAAACAAGATATTTACTTGGTTCGTAGCCGAAGGCTACTACTCCAAGGCCCTAGTGGTCCTTGACCACGCACGGAGGGCAAATCACTAAACAAACTCCTCCTCGTTGGAGGTAGGAGTTAATCGATACAAAAAAAAAAAACTTGAGGTAGAGGGACACTCCCCCTCTCCTCGTTACGATAGAAAAATAGCTTCGAAGAATGTAAATGAGCAACGACACTAAAATAAAAACCGACGTACAAAAATAAAGGAAATGAAACCTAGACGTCGGAGAAGAAGAAGCACGTTGTTGTCGGTAGCTTTGCGGAGACTTTTTGGAAGCTTAGAATTGTTGTCAAAACCCTAGGTTTGGCCCTCCTTTTATAGCTTTTGAGCCTTTTTTCGAGTGGGTCTTCAACCAATCACAAATGGACACCAAACCGCTTTGAGGTGGAGTGATAAGCCTTGACTCTTCGAATCTGATCATTGACCATCAGTCGACTGATGGCCATCATCGATCGTGATGGCGGCATCGATCGATTGATGACCTTCTGGCGATCGGCGATACCTGGCGGTCGAGTCCTCCTGGCGATCGGTGATGCTTGCTGCAAGTCAAAGTTAGCTCAACAAAAACATAATTCCGACGGTCTTCGACCGTCCGATCTCGACCTAGACCACCTATGAGATGTCTTGGGTCGGATCTACGCTTAAGATCATCCCCGTAAAGAGGATACGACCTCACTTACGCTCACACACACGAGCTTACCTCGATGCTTACATGTTGCTTTTGCTTCCGGCCTTCCACTCGATTCCATCGGCTCCCTCCGAAATCACTCGAGTGTCGCCCGACCACCGCGGCTTCCTCCGGGTGTCGCTAGCCTTGACTCGGCTTTAGCAATCTTCGCACACGATTGCTCGTGAGATAGCGACATGAGCTTAACTTTGTATCGTTTGCTATAATCAAAACTCGAGTTCGACTTAGGTGCCTGCGCACCAACAATCTCCCTTTTGATTTGGCAAACCCACATACAAAGTTAAGTAAATAGCAAGCATAAAGAATAATGTGCATTAGAAAAATTAAGTTGGAGTAGTAAGGATTTTCTTCAAGTACTCCCCTTGAGGAAACCTCCCTCAGGGTGAGTCTTGAAGAAAGACCTTAATCCTCCCCTTGAGGGTTGCTTTAAGTAATTATCATTACTTAAAGTTAGCTTTAGTACAACGTTTTAGTTAAGCCCTTTCTCCCTCTTAAGTAAAGCATTAACGACATAAATAAGTTAAGAATTCTCTTAACTTGGCCTTTTGTTAAAAGTTAAATAAGTTTTCAAAACCTAAAGTTAACTTTTGGTTTAAACATGAAGTAAGAGTTAAGTTAAAAAGAAATTTTGACCCCTTAACTTTGGTCTTTTTCTCCCCCTTTTGCCGTATATCAAAAAGAGTAAGGAGTGTGTGGAAACCAAAATAAGTGCTAAATTTAAAGTCCAAGAATGTTCCACATTTTTTATTTAAAAAATAATATATTGAAAATAAGCTCATCTATGAAATGTTCGACTCATATTTGGCTTGATTGATATGAAGGATCAACCACCTGAGTCGAGTCCATTAGTATGTATGATTATACTCCGTGGTTCATAGCGATGCACTAGCTCTACATCTGGAACCAGGAGTAAGGTCCTAACATCTCACGCCCATCTACGTGGCTAAGTACACAAACACATTAGTCCTATGTGTTGTGAGATGTACTGGCTCCTTAAATCTATAGGATCATGATATCTAAGGTATTTCCTATGCTAGTTCCATGAAAAAGTAAGAAATAGTAGTAAGAAAATATAATTTGCAAGTTCCTATTCTATTACACACATGCCTAATTTTCGTCTCAAGAGACTAAATTCGGCTTCGGGTAGTGGTTTAGTAAATATATGCGCTAGGTTAGACTTCGAGTCAACATATTCGAGGTGTATGGAGCCGTTGGCTACATGTTCTCGAATGAAATGGTGTTTTACCTCTATATGCTTTGTCCTTGAATGACATATAGGGTTCTTAGTTAGATTTATCGAACTTATGTTGTCTACAAAAATTTTAGTTTTGGTGAAGTCCAACCTAAAGTCTCGGAGAGTGTGCTTCATCCAAAGAAGCTGAGTTACACACTCACCCATCGCAACGTATTCGGCTTCGGTGGTAGATAAGGCAACACAATGTTGCTTCCTACTGCACCAACTCACTAGACTTGGCCGAGTAGTTGACAACAACCACTCGTGCTCTTTCTATCGAGTTTACTACCGGCATAATCCGAATCGAGATGGCCGATTAGTTCAAACTCCGTAGATCTAGGGTACCAAATACCAACGTTAAGTGTACCCTTAAGATATCTAAGGATACGCTTAACTAGGGTTAGGTGAGACTCCTTAGCACGAGTTTGGAACAGCGCACATATACTTACTGCGAATAGGATGTCGAGTTGGCTCGCAGTTAAGTATAGGAGACTTCCTATCGCGCTCCTATAGTACTTTAAGTCAATGGACTTACTTTCTAGGTCTTCTCCTATGTTAACATTAATCGCCATTGGGGTGTTTATTATCTTAGCGTCTTGCATTCCAAATCTTTTAATTAACTCCTTAGTGTATTTTTGTTGATATAGGTATATACCATCCTTAGTTTGTTTAATTTGTAGACCTAAAAAGAAACTTAACTCACCTACCAAGTTCATTTCGAACTCACTTTCCATGAGTGAAACGAACTCGTTTAGTAAGGCTGAGTTAGAGGTTCCAAAAATTATATCATCTACGTAGATTTGAGCTATAAATATTTCTTTACCTAAGGTTCTTACGAAGAGAGTTGGGTCAACTAAGCCTTGGTTAAACCCTTTTGACTTAAGATGGATTGAAAGTCTCTCGTACCAAGCTCGAGGAGCTTGTTTAAGTCCATAGAGAGCTTTCTTAAGTTTTAGAACATAGTCGGGTTTATCTAGATTTTCGAATCCGGGGGGTTGGCTAACATAAACTTCTTCTTTAATGTATCCATTTAGGAATGCCGACTTAACATCCATTTGAAATAGCTTAAATCCTCGATGTGCGGCATAAGCTAGCAACATTCGAATGGATTCGAGTCTAGCTACTGGGGCATAGGTTTAAAGTAATCTAAGCCTTCGACTTGACTAAACCCTTTGGCGACTAACCTAGCCTTGTTTCTAACTACTTCACCTTTATCATCAAGCTTATTTCGAAACACCCACCTTGTTCCAATTATCGTTTTGTCTTTAGGTGGTGGTACTAATTCCCACACTTCATTCCTAGTAAATTGAGCTAGCTCTTCTTGCATTGCAATAATCCAATCGGGATCAAGAAGAGCTTGTTCAATTGATTTGGGTTCTATCTTTGAAATTAAGGAAATTTGACTAAGGTTCCTATAGGATGCTCTAGTTCGAACTCCTAGATTAGGATCTCCTATCACTTGATCGATAGGGTGGTTAGTCTGAATCCTAGATTGGGTTGGGTTTGTGTCACCTAATGCTTGATCAATGGGGTGACTTGGTTGAACACTAGTTTGACTCGGATCACTTGTCACTTGGTCGACAAGAGAAGTTGGTTGATGTGGATTAGACTCGATCTCAGGGTCGGAGACGAATTTGGTATCAGTGGGCTCAACACTTGGGGTCATTAAGGGTTTTGTAGGTTCGGGTACTTCATCGAACGCTACATTAATAGTCTCCTCGACTCTAAGGGTGTCGTGGTTATATACTCTATAAGCTCGACTTGTAGTCGAGTATCCTAGAAAGATTCAGTCATTAGTTTTGGATGCAAATTTCCCTAGGTAATCCTTAGTGTTTAAGATATGTACCTTACACCCAAATACCCTAAAGTACTTGATGTTAGGTATTTTATTGTGATAAATCTCGTACGAGGTCTTAAGGTGCCTCTTTACCATAAGGATCCTATTCTGGACATAGCAAGCCGTGCTAACGGCTTCTGCCCAAAACCTATCGGGTAGGTCGTATTCGTTCAACATGGTCCTAGCGGCTTCTTGTAGAGTTCGGTTTTTCCGCTCCACTAGGCCATTTTGTTGAGGGGTCCTAGGGCAAGAGAATTCATGGTGGTATCCGTTTAGGTTCACGTTCGGTGAACCTTTGATTTTCGAATTCACCACCATGATCGCTTCTAAGTCTTTTAACCTTAAGGTCTTTTTGATTCTCGATTAATTTGAATAAATTGATTAATTGATCTAGGGTATCATTTTTATGTTTGATGAACCTAACCCAGGTAAACCTGGAGTAGTCGTCAATTATGACTAAGCAATATTGACTTCTATTGAGTGACTTGGCTCCATGTGAATCGAATAGATCCATATGCAGGAGCTCAAGTACTCTTGAGGTTTGTTCTTGATTAGTTAGTTGATGTTGTGCCCTATATTGTTTACCTTGTTGACAGGCATTACATATTTTATTATCCAAGTTTTTGAGGTTAGGCAAACCTTTGACTAAATCACTCATCTTGTGGATGAGTCTTGGGTGTGAGTGACCGAGTCATCGGTGCCACAACCATGATTCCTCTTGCCGTGTCATAAGACACTTAGTTGAGGAGTTAGTTAAGTTGATCGTATAAATGTTGTTATTTCTAGTTCCTTTAAGAATTGTTTTAGCGATTTCGCTGGTATTAATTATGCATTCATTTTCTAGAAATATGACCTTATAGTTATTATCACACAATTGGCTTACACTAAGTAAATTATATTGAAAATTTTCTACTAGTAAAACATTTTGAATAACAAAATTTGAATTGAGCTCAATATCACGATCCAGATGATTTTGAGCTTGCCGTTATTCAGAAGGCTCTACCGATCCTTGTCGTTTGAATCGAAGCTTTGAAAACTTGAGTTGATCCCCGGTCATGTGCGGGAGCAACCATACATCCATTGATCCTACACACAAGGTGGTTGGATTGGATGTTAGATATTTTTTTAAATTTAAATTGGTTGTAAGTTGTTAAACCTAGGTCATCTCACAGTCTATGTGATCAAGCATGTTATACTTATGTGTTTTTTTTGTGAGATGATTTCCAATTAAGTTGATTAAGTGGATTTTAGGTTAGTAATTTTATGTTAGATTTGGATTTAACCTAGGCTTGTCAAGTTTACCTTTTCAAGATCATGGCTTCAGTCGTGTAGCGAGGCACAGGGGCCTTCTTTTATCGGATCATCGTCCACTTCCTTAGACAAAACCATGTTCAAGAAAATGATGACTTGACTCACCTAAGATCATTTACTAGTCTAACTGGTTATTTTTGAAAAGAGGCTCCCTGAGGCTCAATCTTTTCAAAGGATTTTAGTTGGTTATTTGAAAAGAGGCTCCCCGAGGCTCAATCTTTTCGAAGAATTTTAGTTGGTTATGTACGTGTTCTAAGAAAGTTCACAAGTTTTAAAGCACAAACTTTCTAAGTTAAAACATGCAATTTCTAAGTTAAAGCACAAACTTTCTAAGTTAAAACATGCAATTTCTAAGTTAAAGCACAAACATATTTTGTACTGGCTCCCCCTACACCGTTGAATCGGTTCGGTCTATCCACATAGTGGATTTGGTCCTTGGGAACCCAGTACGAGTTAGATCCTAGAGTTGAAATCAAAGTGGTCTTAGGGACCCATGCTTGGACACATTTTTTATGTCTACTTACGATCGACATATACGACCTATTAGTCGTGTTTGAGTTAAACCCTAGTCCAGCCTTGTTGTATACGGCCCTTTGCGATCCAAGTAGGAGGTCAAGTCCTTTGGATCCCAAAGTAAACCTTTCCACCGTATTCCTAAGATCTTCGACTTGACTTTTCAAGAGTGAGTTCTCAACTTCGAGTTTTTCAACCCGAGTTGAGTCCTTCTCTTGAACTCGACTAGTCGAAGAGGTTAGGGAGACCTCGTGTTTGAGGAGTTTAACTTCCTCAACCAGGGTCTCGACCTTGGACTCGGACTTAGCTAACTTCCTAGACAAAAACCTAACTGTATTATGTAAAGTATTAAATAAAGCTCGACTCACCTTAAGGGTATCTTTTGAACCGGATGCGTATCCGTGGCTTGACTTGAAGGTAGATTCATAGTCCGAGTCATCCTCAGGTTCTGACTCAAGTTCGGTCTCCGTGTCTGACTCAATTGATTTCGCCATGAAGACGTGGTCTTCATCTTCTTCGGATGATGCTTCTTCCCATGTCGCGTTGAGGGCCTTCTTATGCTTAGGTGCTTGGTGGTTGAGCTTGGGGCACTCGGACTTGATATGTCCAAACCTGTTGCACTCATAACACCTAATGTTAGAACTTTTAGGCTTACCTTGGTTGGGTCGAGTCGTGGTTCGCTTTCGTCCCTTGGCTATCCTTCGAGCTAGGTTCATTAGTTCGGCAGTCAACTCCGGGTCAACTTCTTCTTTGGACTCATCTTCCTCCTCGGGTGGTGGTGGCTTGCTTGCGATTTTCTTCTTCTTTGAACCTGCAAACAAGGCTATACCCCTCTCGGGTTCCGAGTTGGATTGTTCATGTAATTCGAAATCCGAAAAGAGTTCGTCTAACCTAATTTTAGAAAGGTCCTTGGAGACCTTATAGGCATCAACCATGGATGCCCATAAGGTAGTCCTCGGAAAAGAGTTTAGGACATACCTAATAAGGTCGCGGTTTTCAACCTTTTGCCCGATTGCGTGTAGGTTGTTGACTATGTCTTGGACACGGGCGTGGAGTTGCGTCGCGGACTCATGTTCCTGCATTTTTAGTGTGTACAATTTATTGAATAACAAATCACGTTTGCAAACCTTAGCTTGATCCGATCCTTCGTGTAACTCGATTAGTTTTGTCCAAAGATCCTTTGCGCTTATGAAGGGGCCGACGCGATTTAGCTCCTCCTTGGACAAGCCGCATTGGAGGATTTGTGTTGCCTTGGCATCGGCTTCGACTTGTCATTTTGTTGCAACGGTCCATTGATCATAATCCAAGGAGTCACCCACTTCATTAGTCGGAAGTGTGAAACCCGTTTGAATTATGATCCACATCTCAATTTGGGTTTTGAAAGCATTCCATCCGAGCCTTTCCGACGGAAATCATCTCCGCTTGTAAAGCGGAGGTCGGACGGTGCTAAAACCCTCGAGATGGGCCATTAGAACAAAAAGACAAAGAGACTAAAATGAAAACCTAGCAACAACAAACACACGAAAGTACCAAGACTTGCGTCTTGGATTAGTAGTGCGGGAAATAAAAAGAAATAAACGAAAAATAGAAAGTTAAGCAAAGAAATAAGAAACTAAATAAAAAGTAAGTACTCACAACCTTCGATGTCCCCAAAAAGCTACTAAACGTCGTTTTTTGAGGATGAAAACAGCTTGTTACGGGGGTAAACCCTTGTAAGAAGTGTAGATCTCTGCGAGAGCTTCGATTTGGTAGGTAGACCATGTCGTGGGTCAACTTGTACAAAATGTTATGCCCGTTTGACCGTCGGCTACTCCAAAAGCGAATACTTGCAAAACAAAATCAAACGAAGAGTACCAAGACTTCGTCTTGGATTAGTAGTGCGGGAGAAAAATTTAAACGAACGAAAAACAAATCTGTGAAAAAAAGTTAGATTGGTGGTTTCACCAAATCTAAGCGCCCCCGGCTCTGATACCAATTGTTGGATCAATGCGGTTCGCTAGAGGGGGGGGGGTGAATAGCGAAAGAAAAAAACTTTTTCGAATTCGTTTCAAGACAAATATACGCAGCGGAAAGATAAGCAAAACAAAAAATAAAGGAGACAATAGAAACAAGATATTTACTTGGTTCAGGCAGAAGGCTACTACTCCATGGCCCAAATGGTCCTTGACCACGCACGGAGGGCAAATCACTAAACAAACTCCTCCTCGTTGGAGGTAGGAGTTAATCGATACAAAAAAAAAACTTGAGGTAGAGGGACACTCCCCCTCTCCTCGTTACGATAGAAAAATAGCTTCGAAGAATGTAAATGAGCAACGACACTAAAATAAAAACCGACGTACAAAAATAAAGGAAATGAAACCTAGACGTCGGAGAAGAAGAAGCACGTTGTTGTCGGTAGCTTTGCGGAGACTTTTTGGAAGCTTAGAATTGTTGTCAAAACCCTAGGTTTGACCCTCCTTTTATAGCTTTTGAGCCTTTTTTTGAGTGGGTCTTCAACCAATCACAAATGGACACCAAACCGCTTTGAGGTGGAGTGATAAGCCTTGACTCTTCGAATCTGATCATTGACCATCGATCGATCGATGGCCATCATCACCGATCGATGGCAAGATCGATTGATGACCTTCTGATCGGCCCGATACACTCGGCAATGAGTCCTCCAAGTCGGTGATCGATGCTTGCAAGTCAAAGTTAGCTCAACAAAAACATAATTCCGACGGTCTTCGACCGTCCGATCTCGACCTAGACCACCTATGAGATGTCTTGGGTCGGATCTACGCTTAAGATCATCCCCGTAAAGAGGATACGACCTCACTTACGCTCACACACACGAGCTTACCTCGATGCTTACATGTTGCTTTTGCTTCCGGCCTTCCACTCGATTCCATCGGCTCCCTCCGAAATCACTCGAGTGTCGCCCGACCACCGCGGCTTCCTCCGGGTGTCGCTAGCCTTCAGCTCCAGCTTTAGCAATCTTCTGCACACTTGATTCAGCTCGTGAGATAACGACATGAGCTTAACTTTGTATCATTTGCTATAATCAAAACTCAGGTTCGACTTAGGTGCCTGCTGCACCAACAGTATGCTCTGAGTGTCACGAGAAGATACCAGTCTGATCCAGGAATGGATCATTGGGTGGCTGTTAAGATGATCCTTAAGTGCTTGAGAAGAACTAAGGATGCGTTCCTAATATATGGAGAAGGGTACATGGTGATACGTGGGTATACGGATGCCAGCTCCAGACAGACAAGGATGATTCCATGTCTCAGTCTGGGTATGTATTCACCTAAAATGGAGGCGCAATAAGTTGGAAAGGTTCCAAGCTTGACACTATAGCGGATTCTGCCACTAAGGCAGAATACGTTGCAGCTTTGGAAGCAGCAAAGGAAGCGGTTTGGATCAATAAGTTCATCTATGAACTTGATGTGGTCTCATCAATGATCCAAACATGTGCTTCGCCGCTATCATCTTATCAGAGAGATCATCAGTAGGAACGAAATACAAATCGAGAAAATTCCCACTGAAAGGAACTTAGCGGATCCTTTGACTAAAGCATTACCTCAAAGTAAGTTTGAGGGTCATGTTAGAGCTTATGGTATAGGATACCGTAGCGATTGGCATTAGGCCAAGTGGGAGTCTGTTAGTAATATATGAGAGATGTCCTAAGGCAATCGCCTTATGTATGAACCATTTATATGATAAATGAAGATTCACTATTTGAGTATACATGTTTCATGTATTTGATTGGATCTTAAACTCATTTCTTGAATGTCACGATGTGATTCACGGCATGAGAGAATTTGTGATTGGATCACAACTAGTGAGTATCTCTACATGTGTAATTGTGATGTATCGAATTATCCTAGTCGATGAATTGATGGATCCGACACCATCAATTTCGCCGAGACTAGCACGAGGTATACTCCTTGGTGTATCCAAGCGGTGATTCTCCGGTGGAGACATAGTGATGTCCGAGTTAATCGTGGATGCTAGTTATGGTAACTAGTTCATTGGAGTGACCACGGTAGTAAGACTTCATATGGTTCTCTGCATATATAGATATGTCAATGAAGTTCTTACTGTGGCTTAAGTGCGATGTTCCTTTGACTTGCGGTATTCAAGTCATCTTGATCATGAAGACTTATGCTTTGACATCTTAAGCAAGCATCTCTGAGGAGATGTGGAACGGGATGATTGGGTATAAGTCGAAGTGATCGAAGGTGTTTGAATAGCCTATAAAGGATTCACCACTCCTTGCGAGGAGATGTATACACATGGCCTCTCGTCGGATTGTTACTAAAGTCTTTGGCCAAAGCATTACATGTTTAGAGTAAGGTACTCTTCGATACATGTGGAGTAACTAGAATCCGTAGGACGAGGAAATGATACTTGGGCTAGGTGTGGCGTGAGTCGACCTAGTGGGGTGACACTATAGACCATGTCACAGAACCAAGTGGGTATAAGATGAGTGAAGGGAATGGGGCACGATTCATTCGAGCTCTTGAAGGGTTTTGAAATAGTTCGATCAACCGTTGATCTTTTGGTTAATTGGGGATCATGATGTACTACTAGGTGCACTCATGATGGTTCTATAATTAATGGTTAATTATAGGCGGCCAACATAAGCAGAGAACCTATTTGGTCAGTCACCGCGCGAGTGTAATCCAAAGGATTTAAAGCGAGCTTGAGAATGGGATTCTCGGGAGAAAACTATGTTTGGTTGGACCAAACATAAGCGAGCATGAAATTGTTTGATCGCAATGGAGCGTGGATGGGCGTGTCTTATGAAGACATAATGGATGGACCAAAATGGTTTGGTTCTAATCAATGGATGAGAATAAACCAAAGGGTTTGGTTTATTTTAAGCGAATGAACCAAAAGTTGGTTGGTTCGTTTTAACTTAAAATAAACCATCATGGTTTGGTTTATTTTAACTTATCTTAATGGAGGCGGGTTAGCGGGCTTTATGGATATGATCCATTAACCATTAAGAGAATTAGTTCTCTATAAAATAGGGCTTAAGGGATAATTAAGCCTAACTAATCCAAAACCCTAGCCTTGTTGCCGCCCTCCACTCCTTGTTGGCGCCTATTGCCGCCGCCCCTTTGTGCAGCCGTCCAAGTCCTTCTTGCGTCAAGCTCAGCGGTGAACCTCCGGCGACCCTCGGTGATCTTCCTGGGCGGTGATAAGGTGAGCTTCCATCTCCTTGTTTTGGCGGCGCCTATTCCTCCACCAAGCTGTCCAGTTTTTCTGGACAGCTTCTTCTCTCTCGGGCGTCGTTTGGGCGGCGGTTAGTGCTCCGACAGCGGCTAACTTACGGGATTTGATCTCGGTAATCCTCTGAGTGGAGGGCGAAGGATTCGTCAAGCGGTTGTGAATACCTCTCGGAGAAGCGAGTTTTGAGAACTTCGTTTTAGGATCGAATTTGGATTCGGATCGTGATCATCTCGATCACGTCGTCTTCAACCGAGGCTAGTAACCCGTCACGAAGGCGAAGCTCGTGACTTAAGCGAAGTCATCGAGGCTCGGCGTGGATCACGGATAGAGGCGATTCTTACGAGGATCGTTCGGTTGATGCCGTTCCGCTACCGTCATACTGAAGGTATAACGTAGATAATTTCTTTTATTGCAAATTTTAATTTACGGTTATGTCTACACTTGTTGTAATATGCATGCGTGTGTTGTGTGTGTTGTAATAAATATAGATTTATTATTTTTAATTGCTTCATTGTGTTCATGTTTACGAAACATGATCGAACACACACCTTGGATCTGCGAAACTAGCATGGTATCGAGCCGGGTTGTGTTTTGACATAATCGTAAAAATGGTTTTGCGATAGTCATAATGTATTTCTGGAAATTTTCTAATTTTGGAAATTTAGAAGTATTTATGGAAATTTTCAATTTTGGAAAGTCTAGAAGTATTTATAAATCTTCCACTTTTGGAAAGTTGGAAGTATTTATGGAAATTGATATTTTCCATAAATAAAATATTTGATTAGATTCTGGAAATTTGTTTCCTAATTTAATCATGATTTGATTTGAAATCAAATCTTAAAATATTTTATTTCCATAAGTAGTTTTAATGATTTAGGAAATTGGTTTCCTAAATAGATTTTCCTTAATCAAATAATTCCATGAATAAAATATGTGATTAGATTTGGAAATTTGTTTCCTAATTTAATTATGATTTGATTTGGAGAATCAAATCTTAAACATATTTTATTTCCATAAATAGTTATGACATATAAGGAAATATATACATGACATAATTGTATGCCATGTAATTGCATTAGATGCATAACATTATGCCATGCGTGTCGTGACATGTAGATGTATGCCATGTATGCCATGCCATGTAGATAATAGTTATTTGCATGCAAAGAGGATGAGACATAAAACCCTTAATCAATATTAAAGCCCACACCTTCCATTAATATGGTTAGAACCAGAGTTCCGTTTCTTGTTTGGGTTGTTGGACTCTCTCCAAGCCCGGCTCGAACCCGAACATGTTCAAACCATGGAATAGTTTAATACTAATATGGTAAGAGTCAGAGGTCAATCGTTAGCTTTGGTTGTTGGACTCTCTCAAGCTGGGCTAATTGGTTGAATGCTCTAACCATATTAAAACTATGTCTTGATTAATGGGTTGGCTTTAACCTGGAGCATCGGCTTGTTGGACTCTCTCCAAGGTCGATGTAAAGGGAGGTGAAGTTGGGTGCTATGCATATGATGCATACTTGTTAATGTGTTAACAACCCGATGTATGTGTGAACATTCAATTAGTTGATAGCACATTGTGATAGTTGCATATCGTGATATGCAATCGGTATAGTTGATACCTACGTAGTTATGAATGACTTGTTGGACTCTCTCGAGGTTGTTCATAACTATGATGGATATCAGCCCATTCGGAGATGGACCTACAATCTCCCGAAGTGATTTTGGGATTTTTGAAATTCGAAAAATGAATGGGATTTATAAATGTATATTGATGCATTTTAAAAATCATTTTCTCATATATGCTCGTTTTGTATTTCTAAGATTGATCATGATGTGTTTGAATTTGCGTTCCATTTTGGATTCAAATAAATTGACTGGGCCGAACTTCTTGGACTGGCTTAGAAACTTGAGAATTGTTCTCAAGGTGAAAAGCTTGTGTATGTCCTCGAAGCGCCTCTTCCCGCCCGTCCTAGTGACGATGCAACTTTGGACCAATTGTTGGCCTATCAGAAACATGTGAGTGATTCTGAACAAATGAGTTGCATCATGCTAGCCGCGATGGAACCCAAGCTCTGAAGAAGCATGAGCATATGGATGCTCATATCGTAGTCCTTCATCTTTGTGAGTTGGTTGATGAGCAAGTGAGATTGAAGGTTGAAGTCTCAGCTCCTCTTCACCTCTGAGATGCTAGGAGGTTCATCGTAGTCTTGCTCAATATCTTTGAAGGCTGTGGAGTCTTAAGAAGCATGGCGAGGGGCAGTCTTGTTAGTTGATTCCTCGAAGAAAGGTTCTAAGAGGAAGTCAAAGGAACAGCAGAAGGGAAAGAAGAGAAGGGCTAAGAAGGTAGAACTAGCACAAAAGGAAACTTGCCATCATTATGTCAAGGAGAGCCATTTGCGAAGAAAGTACAAGATTTATCTTGAGTCCGTGAAGAAGGATAAGGCATCGGATGCCCCATCTTCTTCAGAAATCTTCTTTATTGATTGTCATTCTATTTCCTCAGACACTTGGGTATTCGATACTGGGTGTGGCTCACATATATGTAATGACATAAAGGGGCTAAGGAATAGAAGAAGACTTGTCAGAGGGGAGTCAAATTTGTGAGTTGGCAATGGAGCAAAGGTTGCTGCGGTCGCCATCGGAACTTATTTGCTGAAGCTCCCTAGTGGACTTGTCTTAGAACTGGACAATTGCTTTTATGTTCCTTCGTTGATAAAGAACATCATTTCTATTTCTTGTTTAAATAGAAATGGGTACCATTTGACTTTTAGTAACAATTGTTGTTACATAACTTTGAATGGAGTTCTTTATGGGACTGGAACTTTAAGCAATGGTGTTTATACGTTGGACGTATTCAGTGACATTTTCAATATCGAAGCGAGCAACACGCGTGCTCGAAAGGATAATCAAATAGACTCCTATATGTGGCATTGTCGTCTTGGCCATATAAGCAAGAAATGCATGTCCGAATTACACCAATGTGCAATTCTGGAATCGTTTGAATTGGATTCATACGATACATGCGAATCATGCTTAAAAGGCAAGATGACTAAGTTACCTTTTACTGGAAAAGGTGAACGAGTGGGAGAGTTACTAGGTCTAGTACATACTGATGTATGTGGACCTATGTCAACTCAAGCTTTAGGAGGCTATAGCTACTTCATTACCTTCATCGATGATCACTCACGGTTTGGGTATGTGTTCCTGATGAAACACAAGTCTGAAGCCTTTGAAAGGTTCAAAGAATTCAGAAATGAAGTAGAGAAACAACATGACAAAAGTATTAAAATACTTCGATCGGATCGAGGTGGTGAATACTTAAGTCAAGAGTTTCTTGATTATCTAAGAGACAATGGCATATTGTCTCAATGGACTCCTCCCTATACACCACAGCATAATGGTGTATCTGAGAGGCGTAACCGGACCTTGTTGGACATGGTCAGGTCAATGATGAATCATGCAACTCTTCCCAAGTCTTTTTGGGGCTATGCACTTCAGACAACTGTTTACTTGTTAAACAGAATGCCTACCAAGGTAGTCTCAACTACACCATATGAGATATGGAATGGTAAGAAACCTCATGTATCTTACTTGAAGATATAGGGTTGTCCTGCTTATGTGAAGCGAACTGTATCAGACAAATTGGATGCTAAGTCTGATAAATGTCTATTTGTTGGATACCCTAAGGAAACAAGGGGTTACCAATTCTATCATCCTGTGGAACAAAAGGTGTTTGTTTCAAGGCATGCTGTGTTTCTAGAGAAAGAGTTTCTCTTGCAAGAAAATAGTGGGAGTGTCGTCGAGCTTGAGGAGGCTCGAGAGACTCAAATAGACGTTAATGAGATACCTGGTGAAGCACAACAGCCGACAACTCATACTGATGAGCAATCGACTGGACCTATTGTAACACCACATCTTCGTAGATCTGGTAGAACACGCAATATTCCTGAGAGATATGGATTTCTCGTAAGCGAATCGAACGACGTGTTACTCATTGATGATGAGGAGCCTACCAGTTATGAAGAAGTGCTGACAAGTTCAGAAAGGGATAAGTGGCTTGGTGCCATGAAGTCGGAAATGGATTCCATGTATGAAAACCAAGTTTGGAACTTGGTTGAGAAGGCATAAAGCCTATAGGGTGCAAGTGGGTTTTCAAGAAGAAAACCGACATGGATGGTAATGTGATTACCTATAAGGCTAGATTGGTGGCGAAAGGATATCGTCAAAAATAAGGTGTTGATTATGATGAAACCTATTCGCCTGTAGCTATGCTTAAATCCATTCGGATGCTCCTGGCCATAGCGGCTCATTATGATTATGAGATATGGCAGATGGATGTGAAAACAGCTTTCCTTAATGGAAACCTGCTCGAGGGGCGTGTATATGATACAACTGAGGTTTCACATCGGTTGATAAAACCAAGGTATGCAAATTCGGCAGTCCATTTATGGATTGAAGCAAGCATCCGAGCTGGAATATCCATTTTGATGAGACAATCAAAAGTTTGATTTCTCACAAAATCGAACGAACCTTGTGTGTACAAGAAGGTTAGTAGAGTGCGATCGTATTCCTAGTATTGTATGTCGATGACATACTACTTATAGAAGCGATGTTTCAATCTTCTGATCAGTGAAGGTTTGGTTATCAAGACATTCTCCATGAAAGACACAGGAGAAGCAACCTACATCCTCGGGATTAAGATCTATAGAGATAGATCGAAGCAGTTTGCTTGGTCTTTCGCGATCTACATATATAGACCGAGTGCTAAAGAGGTTTAGCATGTCAGAATCCAAGAAAGGTTTCTTACCCATCAGGCATGGGGTACACCTTTCGAAGTCTATGTGTCCGCGCACAGAAGACGAGAGGATTTGCATGAGTAAGATTCCCTATCCATCCACAATAGGATCTATCATGTATGCTATGTTATGTACATGGCCCGATGTATCGTATGCTCTGAGTGTCACGAGCAGATACCAATCTGATCCCGGAATGGATCATTGGGTGGCTGTTAAGACGATCCTTAAGTGCTTGAGAAGAACTAAGGATGCGTTCCTAATATATGGAGAAGGGTACATGGTGATACGTGGGTATACGGATGCCAGCTCCAGACAGACAAGGATGATTCCATGTCTCAGTCTGGGTATGTATTCACCTAAAATGGAGGTGCAATAAGTTGGAAAGGTTCCAAGCTTGACACTATAGCGGATTCTGCCACTAAGGCAGAATACGTTGCAGCTTTGGAAGCAGCAAAGGAAGCGGTTTGGATCAATAAGTTCATCTATGAACTTGATGTGGTCTCATCAATGATCCAAACATGTGCTTCGTCGCTATCATCTTATCAGAGAGATCATCAGTAGGAACGAAATACAAATCGAGAAAATTCCCACTGAAAGGAACTTAGCGGATCCTTTGACTAAAGCATTACCTCAAAGTAAGTTTGAGGGTCATGTTAGAGCTTATGGTATAGGATACCGTAGCGATTGGCATTAGGCCAAGTGGGAGTCTGTTAGTAATATATGAGAGATGTCCTAAGGCAATAGCCTTATGTATGAACCATTTATATGATAAATGAAGATTCACTATTTGAGTATACATGTTTCATGTATTTGATTGGATCTTAAACTCATTTACTGAATGTCCACGATGTGATTCACAGCATGAGAGAATTTGTGATTGTATCACAACTAGTGAGTATCTCTACATGTGTAATTGTGATGTATCGGAATTATCCCTAGTCGATGAATTGATGGATCTGGACACCATCATTACAGAGACTAGCGAGGTATACTCCTTGGTGTATCCAAGCGGTGATTCTCCTTTGGTGGAGACATAGTGATGTCGGAGTTAATCGTGGATGCTAGTTATGGTAACTAGTTCATTGGAGTGACGGTAGTAAGACTTCATATGGTTCTCTGCATATATAGATATGTCAATGAAGTTCTTACTGTAGCTTAAGTGCGATGTTCCTTTGACTTGCGGTATTCAAGTCATCTTGATCATGGAGACTTATGCTTTGACATCTTAAGCAAGCATCTCTAAGGAGATGTGGACCGGGGATGATTGGGTATAAGTCGAAGTGATCGAAGGTGTTTGAATAGCCTATAAAGGATTCACCACTCCTTGCGAGGAGATGTATACCCATGGCCTCGTCGGATTGTTACTAAAGTCTTTGGCCAAAGCATTACATGTTTAGAGTAAGGTACTCTTGATACATGTGGAGTAACTAGAATCAGTAGGGACGAGGAAATGATACTTGGGCTAGGTGTGGCGTAGTCGACCTAGTGGGACTGACACTATAGACCATGTCTGAACCAAGTGGGTATAAGATGAGTGAAGGAATGGGGCACGATTCATTCGAGCTCTTGAAGGGTTTGAGAAATAGTTACGGATCAACCGTTGATCTTTTAGGTTAATTGGGGATCATGATGTACTACTAGGTGCCACTCATGATGGTTCTATAATTAATGGTTAATTATAGACGGCCAACATAAACCGAGAACCTATTTGGTCACACGCACAACGAGTGTAATCCAAAGGATTTAAAACGAGCTTGAGAATGAGATTCTCAGATCGAGAGAAACTATGTTTGGTTGGACCAAACATAAAGCGAGCATGAAATTGTTTCAGTCGCAATGGAAGTGTGGATGGGCCGTGTCTTATGAAGACATAATGGATGGACCAAAATGGTTTGGTTCTAATCCAATGGATGAGAATAAACCAAAGGGTTTGGTTTATATTAAACGAATGAACCAAAGGTTGGTTCGGTTCGTTTTAACTTAAAATAAACCATCATGGTTTGGTTTATTTTAACTTATCTTAATGGAGCGGGTTAACGGGGTTTATGGATATGATCCATTAACCATTAAGAGAATTAGTTCTCTATAAAATAGGGCTTAAACCCTTATCCAAAAACCCTAATTAGAGTTGCCGCCCAACATAATTGTGCTGCCCCCTCCATCTTCTCTCCTAGTCGGCGCCAACCCTAGGTGTGCCGCCGCCCAGCTTTTGTGCCGCCGTCCAAGTCATTGCCGGCGACCAAGCTTCAGCCGGTGAACACTCCGGCGACCCTCCGGTGATCTCTTGTGGGTTCGGTGATAAGGTGAGCTCCACATCTCCTTTGGCCGGCCTCTATTCCTCCACCAAAAGCTGTCCAGTTTTTCTGGACAGCTTGTTTCTTTGTTGTCGGAGCATCGTTTGGACGACGGTTAGTGCTCCGACAGCGGCTAACTTACCGGAGATTTGATCTCCGGTAATCCTCTGAGGTGGGGGATGAAGGATTCGTCAAACGGTTGACGAATACCTCTCCGGAGAAGCGAGTTTTGAGAACTCGTTTTAGGATCCGAATTTGGATTCGGATCGTGATCATCTCTCGATCACGTCGTCTTCAACACGAGGCTAGTAACCCGTACGAAGATGAAGCTCGTGACTTAGCGAAGTCATCCCGAGGAGCTTGGCGTGGATACGGATAGAGACGATTCTTACGAGGATCGTTCCGATTGATGCCGTTCCCGCTACACGTCATACAAAAGGTATAACGTAGATAATTTCTTTTATTGCAAATTTTAATTTACGGTTATGTCTACACTTGTTGTAATATGCATGCGTGTGTTGTGTGTGTTGTAATAAATATAGATTTATTATTTTTAATTGCTTCCGCTGTGATCATGTTTACGAAACATGATCGAACACACACACGCCGCGGTGCCGGAAACCCCAACACGGATGTCGTCAAGTAATAAAAATATCGATCCCACAGGAACTAAGATTTCAAGTATTGGTTTGTCCAGTGGATGTGTTGTTGTTCAGATTGGTAATTTGAGGGTTCATGAATGAGAGGTCGTCGGTGGTCTGAACTCAATATGGTGTCACATGGAAGAAGAGAAAAGGTTGCTATGAGGATTTGAATGGGATTCTAGGACTTCAGTTTCGTTTGTGTGTCACAGAACATGCTATCAATCGAACGTATCCAGATTTTCTAGCTAGGGTTTTGTGGAAAGGACATCATACACTATGGTACGAGGATGTCGAATCGATCCCTGCAATGAACCAAAAACAAGACACGTTACCGACTCTATCGCATCCTTCTATCCACAGTTGCAAGCGATGAGGCCAACCTATAGGTTCCTCCTAATATCCCCTAAATCTTAAATATGAGGACTGTCACTCCTTGTATCGTCTACGCACAGAAGATAGAAAACCAAAACACAAAGCTATAGATCTAAACAATCATTCAACTGCAAATAGATTTCAAGAATGGAAACATATTTGAAATAGAAATGTTCTACTCAACACAAACTACTCCCTAATTCTAGAATTGGAGAATCTACTCCATGGATACGAGAAGAGAGTCACAATATGTTATAGAATTCATGAGTAAAACGATAAACGTGCAAGAAATAGGAATTACAATGTAATTGCAACTCTTTCCTCTAGCATTGTGGTGTAGATCTTGATCCTTGAGCGGTTCTCTCCTTCCCCGATGCGAGTTCCCAAAGCTTTTTAGGGCTCCGGAGTGCCGTCCTGGCCAGTGTGCCTCCCCCCTAGGGTTTGGGCGGAGCTTTCCTTATATAGACATCACACCGGATCGCTGCTAAATCTAGAAAAAACCCTAATCAAGTCAAATTGATTGGCCGCCACATGGCCGTGTGAAAACACATGGCCTATCCATGTGTCGGGCCGTGGCGACCGTTTTCGCCTTCTGAATATGGTCATGTGTAGGCACATGCCTTGGACGTGTTCCCTTCTGTGTCCAGCTGTCAAATGTCTTCTTTTTGCTCTGAAAGTGCATCGTTATCCCCACAAAATGCTATCCTACACACAAAAATATACAGAGCAGATCTCTGAACTAGAAAATAGGAAATGCATGGAAAACAAAGTAAAATATGTATGAAACCAACATAAAATGAGATGAGATGTGAGCGAAAACTACTCCTAAAATCCTATATGTTTTGCTCACATCACTCGGCCCTTCTCTCGGCGGGATACTCCTAATTCATTGCCACCAAGGCCTACATTATTCATTAATACCTAGGCTTACTCTGGTTTGAGACTCAGTACCTCCTTCTTTTTGTAACTATTCGAGTCAATCCCTGACTCACTTACTGAGTCAACTTCCAGACTTGTACCCCGGGTCGCTCATCTGATCTCCTTTTAGCCCTAGAGCTTATCTTCCCATTCCTACATCTGCATCCTGCCAGCCCAATCGATCCTCTTGGGTCGAGTTTCGCTGGTTCAGTCAGTGTTTCACGCATGATCTTTGTCATCTTAATTCCTAAACTAGGTTACAATGGTATCAGTCCTAAAAAGGCAAGTAGAAGATCTCACCAGATCGTTGGAAAGGTTCACTTCGAGCTCCAAGTATCTCAACATGATGCTTGGGTCTCAACGAGCTGTGTACAATAAGTCCAGGCTCGGATACAAGGCTAAGGACACAAATAGATCATACATGTCCTTATTTTATAGAAATTCTAAGGGTTAAGTCCAAGCATGGTTTCCTAAAACTAGCTTAGTCAACCAAGTTAGACAGAACCAATTTTGGATTTCCAAAGGACAAGTTCACTTAGTAAACAAGACCAAACAAAGCTACTATGCAGGGGGAGCTAACTCTTTGCTTGTTTCCTTAATTAGATAAAACTCTTGCATGCTTTAGTTTATTTTACTTGCTTAATTTAGAATAGACTAGATAGGAAACAAAGTAGTTTAAACTTGAACAACCTAATACTAAGGCGAAGTGAATGTCTAGGAAGTGGTCGTTGCTTCGATATCCAAGAAGGCCATGTGCCTCGCCACGACCTGGTGCACTAAGTCGAGTGGAACTGACCGAGGCTAACTCACTAAGTCTTTGACTAGTTAGACCAAGGCATAGTCCAAAGTGAATCAAGTACTTGATTCCTTCATTGACTTTGTCTAGGAAGTGGTCGTTGCTCCGATATCCAAGAAGGCCATGTGCCTCACCATGACCTGAAAGTCAATGCTGGAAAAACCTACTTGACTAGCTCAAGCTAAGCTTGAATCTAATACAAGTTTAAAAACTTTGAAATTGCTCATTAAACTTAATTAAGACAGAAAGAAATCCTCATCTCACAAAACACATAGGATTAACGTGTATTGAAAACCTAGCCTGGGTAACATAATTTAGAATTTAATCAAGCTTAGTCAGTTTAATACAAAATTACTAAACTTAACAACTCAATTAAACTTAACAACAACTCAATTAAACTCAAACAACAACTCAATTAAACTTAAACAACAACTCAATTAAATTTTACAACAACTCAATTAAACTTAACAACAACTCAATTAAACTTAAACAATAACTCAATTAAACTTAACAACAACTCTATTAAACTTAAACAATAACTCAATTAAACTTAACAACAACTCAATTAAACTTAAACAACAACTCAATTAAACTTAACTAAACAACTCAATTAAACTTAACTAAACAATTAAACATAACAAATTAACTAAACAACTTAACAACTTAAACAACTTAACTAAACAACTAAACAACTTAATCAATTCAATTTAACCAATTTAATCAACTAAACATAATCAATTCAATTTAACTAATTTAATCAACTCAACTTAAATTATTCAATTCAATTTTAATCCTAAGTGAATCAACATAATTCAAAGTAAGCATATCTTAGAAGTAGGTGTCCTTAAGTAAAATTGCATTATTACATAAGTATAATATTAAAGGGAAGATCAAGAATCTAGGGAGAGTTAAAAATATTTTAGAATCTACTATGAGAAATTTTTTAAAGTGAGTTTTAAAATTTTTAATGAAGGGGGAGTATTGAAAATTTAAAACTTAAATTAAGGGGGAGAAAAACTTAAGCTTGAATGCTCTTTGAAAATCTTGAATATTTTTAAGTTTAAAATACATAAAAATTTTACTTAGGTTTTGATGTAAGGGAAGAAAACAATTAACCATTATAAAGCTTTAATTGAGGGGGAGTCTCAAGAGTTTTGAAAAGTTCTTAGTTTTGAAAATTTGAAAATATGTTTTAGGGGGAGTTTTGAAAAAATTTAAAAATTGAGAAATTTTTGAAAATTTTAGAATTTGAAAAATGCTTTTATTGAGGGGGAGTTAGAATGTTTGAAATTTGAAAATATGTTTTTATTTAGGGGGAGTTGTAATTTTAAATTTTTGAATTTAAAAATATATTTTAAGGGGGAGTTAGAAAATTTTGAAATTTTAAATATTAAGGGGGAGTTGGAAAATTTTGAAAAATTTTGAAAAGTTTTTTAAATTTTGGAATTTGAATATATGTTTTTAGGGTGTTATAATCTTGTAATTTAGAAATATGTTTAGGGGGAGTTAAAATTTTAGAAAAATATTTTTATTTTTTGAAAAATTTTATAAATGAAGATATCCTATTTTTAAATGAATAAAACCTTATTGAATATAGGGAGAGGATTGATTTCAAAACTTAAGCATTTTTTAGCTTAATATTTAATTTAAAGTTGTGGCATTTTTTAGCTTTAAAGTTGTGGCATTTTAAACTTAATTTTGATTTTGATGTATGCCAAAGGGGGAGAGAGGAGATATAAAGTTAGAGAGAAGAGACTTATTGAAAGGGAGATGTAAAAATTTATATATGCATCTCATACATGTTTAACTTAATGCATTTCTTATATATGTCAAAATTTGAATATTGTTGTCTTATTCTCCTAACTTTAACTGATGTGTTGTCATACATCAAAAAGGGGAAGATTGTTGATGCAGTGAGCATCACTCCTTGGTTTTGATGTATGAACCATAGTTAAAGTTAGGAATTACTTGTGTTCTAATATCAGTGTTAAGTGTGCAGACTTAACAGGAAGTCCTAATAGGTCGTATTGACCGGATACTAGGTAGTTAACTTGACAGAT
Source organism: Wurfbainia villosa (assembly GCA_025175895.1). Classification (NCBI taxonomy): domain Eukaryota; kingdom Viridiplantae; phylum Streptophyta; class Magnoliopsida; order Zingiberales; family Zingiberaceae; genus Wurfbainia; species Wurfbainia villosa. Next base: position 113,295,702 of record CM045988.1, read on the forward strand.
CAGAAGGATTAAACACCAGGTATGAAGTCCAAATGGGTCGTGTGGACCAGACATTTGGGATGAAGATCGGTTGGGTCAGGAGACCGGACAATCAGCAAAAAGTCCAGCTGGGTCAGGCAAATCGGACAGCTGATGGAAGCCTTGGTGGGTCAGATTGGATGTCAAGAGTGATAAGTCTGACAGGCAGCCGACAGATAAGCCTCGAGTGAAGAGGTGAGGTCGAGTCCTCTGTAGGGGGACAAAGCTAGGCATCGATCCGACAAAAAGTCCGTGTGGAACTTAAAAGTCGAGATCGAGTAGTATTACTACTGCTATCATATTTGATTTTATCTATTTGTGATAATCTCATTTTGTAAAGATCAGTCGACTAAATATACTCTAGTCGATTGAAGTTCAGTCAACTTTGTTTGGTTTAGTCGACTGGATACACACTTGGCAGGATTAGCTGGTGATCGATCAAAGATTTGGTACTGTAGTTGAAAAGTGTTTCAGTCGACTGAAGTGGGAAACTTCTCAATGCGGAGTTGGGTGACTTGGAGTCGACTGGAGAGGATGCAGTCGACTGGAAGACCAAAAGTTCCATATCGACGAGCTAATGTGGAGTCGACTGTAAGACATTCCAATCGACTGGAAAAGGTTTATAAAATAAGTGCTCAACCAGATCCGAGTAGAACACTATTACTACGCCGAAGTGCTGCCAAAATTCATTCTCATTCACAAGAGCTCTACTTCCTCATGAAGGCGCATTTCCGATACTCTGTGCCTAATTCAAACTCCTCAAAAGTGTCGGTATAATTTATCTTGTATTCTTTCTATTCATATTCGCTTGTTGTACTTAATTTCAAGAGAAGGTAGAGTGTTATCTTTCTCTCATTTTTGTAGAAAGTGAATCCCTCCGAAGTCGAGAGTTGTCGAATCAGAAGGTATTATAGTGATTGCCCATCGAGGTAGCTCTCGGAAGAGCTACGGGCCTTGGAGTAGCAACCCAGTTAGGGTTGTGAACCAAGTAAATTGATTGTGTCTAAATTTCTCGGAATATTGCAATCCTACAATTCCTTGATGTATTGTGCATATTCTTCTCCATATCTCCACTAAAATTATGAGTGACAGGAATGGGAGCCAAATCCAATGGAGTGATTGGATTAATGCCAAATACAACCTCAAAGGGACTTTGACCGATAGTTTGACTAACTGACTAATTATAAGCAAATTTATCTTGAACAAGAATCATATCCCATTGACACAAAATTTTTCCAACTAAACTTCTTAGAAGATTTTCCAAACTTTTATTCACCACCCCCGTTTGTCCATCAGTTTGAGGGTGGCGTGAAGAATTAAATTGGAGTTTAATTCAAAGCTTTCACCAAAGGATGCGCCAAAAATGACTCATAAATTTTGAATCCCGATCCAACGTGATAGTTTTTGGAATACCATGAAACTTTACAATTTCTTTGAAATAAAGATCAGTTACATGGGTAGCATCCAAGGTATTGGTACAAGAAATCAAATGCGCCATTTTAGAGAACCAATCAATTACCACTATGATAGAATCATTGTTCCTTTGAGTGCGAGGTAACTCTATTTTAAAGTTTATATTTAAATCTTCCCATGGACCTATTGGTACTGGTAATAGTGTGTATAATCCAATATTTTGGCTATGACTCTTGCCAATATGATAACTTTTAAACATTTCAATATATTTTTTGGCATCCTGATCCATGTGTGGCCAATAAAAATTCTCTTGAATAAGTGTAAGAGTTTTGTCCCTAAAAAAATGTCCAGCAAGACCTCCACTATGGGCTTCATTAATGATGGCATGCCTTAGAGAACAATCAGGGATACATAGACATTTGCTTTTGAAGAGAAATCCATAATGAATCAAGAATAGTTTGAATGGAGCTTTCATGCATTCTTCCTAAATCTTACCAAAATACATATTAGTCTTGTAGAGATCTTTGATTACCTGAAACCCAAGTACCTTTAATTGTAAAATAGACAATGAAGTGTGTCATCGATTTAGAGTGTTCACCACACGATTAAGAACACCATATTTGTGTTTGATAACAAAGTTGAAGGCTTGTAGAAACTCAACCCATTGAGCATGACTAGGGTTTAATTTTTGTTGAGTGTTCAAATACTTTAAAGCTTCATGATTTGAGAAAAGAACAAACTCCTTGTGCAGAAGATAATGTTGCCAATGATCTAATGCTCGAACAATAGCAAATAATTCCTTGTCATATGTAGAATAATTGCATCGAGAATGATTTAACATTTCACTGAAGAAAGTGATGTGCTTGCCTTCTTGGCTAAGAAAACCACTAATTTCCACATTTGAAGCATCACAATCCACTTCAAAAACTTTATCAAAATCTGGTAATTGTAATATTGCAGCTTTTGTGAATTTTCTTTTAAGAAGTTCAAAGCTTTGTGGCGCCTCCTCCATCCACCAGAAGTTGCCCCCTTTCAAACATTTAGTTATAGGTGCAATAATAGTGCTAAAATTTTTGATAAACTTGTGATAGAATGATGTTAAACCATAAAAACTTCAAATATCATGGAGAGTCTAGGGAGTTGGCTAGCTCATAATAGCTTCAATCTTATTCTCATCCATTTTGATGCCATCTGAGGAAATAACAAAGGCTAAGAAAACCAAGCTATTGTGAAGAAATGACACTTCTTCAGGTTGGCAAGTAACTTTTGCTCCCATAATAAATCCAAAACCTGTCGAAGATGTTCCAAATGTTCTTCTGGGCTAGAGCATTCAGAAAGACCATCTCTTGTTTTGAAGGTTGATTTCCATTCATCTCCGCCCTTATGCGAATTTGATGATAGCCACTTCGAAGATCAATTTTAGAACCGACCTTGAACCCATGAAGTTGGTCAAGAAGATCTTCAAGGCGAGCGATAGGAAAGTGATATTTGATAGTGATTTTGTTGACCGCTCTACTATCAATGAACATGTGCCACAAACCATCTTTCTTTGGTACAAGAAGGGAAGGGACAAGACATGGGTTCTTGCTTTCTAGGACAAGACCTCTACCCAAAAGGTTCTCAACTTGCCTTTGTAACTCTTCATGCTCCTTCGAGTTTATTCTATAGGCTGCCTTATTTGGAATTGAAGCATCGGAGACTAAATCAATGCAATATTGAATATTTTGGATGGAAAGAAGTCTCAAGGGAATTTCTGCAGGCACCACATTTTGAAATTCTTGGAGAAAAGGTTAAACTTGTGAAGAGACAGCGTGCCCTTCTTCATTCTCTTCCAAAACTACCAATGCAAAGGTCTCACCAGATTCACAAATAACATTTTCCACTTGAGACTTAGAGAATAAATTATTTCCATCCCTTTTTGAAGATGTAGGAATATTCTCCATCTTGGTTGGTTCCAAAATAATTTCCTCACTTTCTTTAACAAAACTATAAGTATTTTTGAAGTCGTCATGATGAGTTTTCCTATCAAATTGCCAAGATCAACCAAGAAGCAAATGACAAGCATCCATAGGAATAACGTCACACCAAACTTCATCTTTATACTTATTTCCAATAGAAAATTGAACAAAACATCTTTTAGTTACCTTCAACTCATTACCTCTTCGAAACCATGATAATTGAGGATGGTCTTTGGTCTTTAATTTCAACTCCTCTACCATTGTGGTAGCTATAACATTTTCACAACTTCCACCATCAATAATTGTTGGTGCAATCGGCTCAGATCACGATTGACTGGACTCGAGTAATGTTTTGATGTTTGACATTGATGTTCAATAAAATGTATGACAATGTGATTGTCATGGAAAGTCCAAGTGGGACACTTGGCAATGGGAAAATCCAAGTCATGGGTACTTGGCATGGAAAGTCCAAGCATGGATCTTGGCAAGGGAAAGTCCAAGCTTGAGTCATGGCAAATGGAAAGTCCAACACGGGTTGGCAAGGAAAGTCCAAGGGTTGATATTGGCGGCGTAAAGTCCAAGCGGGAGTCTTGGCAGTATAAGTCCAATGGTTGGCGGCATAAAGTCCAAGTTGTAGTCTTGACAGCGTAAGCCCAATGTGCCTTGGTGGTGTAGACCAACTTAGCATGACAATAGCCGATGGAAGCACCTAAAGGCTAGCATATGGATGAACAAGTCATGGATGACTTGGAGGGATCCGATAGGCGTGAGGCTGACAGAGGTGGCTAGAAGGCTGTGGTCTTGGCTAAGGGTGGTCTAGCAAGTATGAGGGCATCATACTTGGAGTTAAACCACATGTTTGAGGTTATCAGTCGACTGAGGTTTTGAACCAGTCGATTGGTCAAGTGTTTTGACACTTGGCAGCCAAGTTGACTCTTAGCGGTCGGCGATTATGGCGGTCGAACGATCGAGTCGGGTGTTCGGCTAATAGCATTGGCCAATCGGTGATGGTTTGAGCGATCATTGTCATGGATGGCAATCGACTTACGGTCGTGGTTGCGAGCGGAATGCTCATTAGTGGTGATTAGTCACTCTGACCACGCGATCGCCGATGTATCCGTTGGAACTTATCCAACGTGGATCAAGTCATTGTCTCACAATGGCTACAAGAGCAGTCGACTGATGGTCACGATCAGTCGACTGCTAGGTGAAATCCAGCTCGAGGTGAAGCTTTTAAAGGAGTTCGTGGAGAAGGATTTTGGTATGGTTCTTTGAGGCGATTTGGAGGGGATTTGCTGCTGCAATCCAGACCTTCAAGGCTCTTCTCAAGCAACCAAAAGCAAGCACTCAAGTTCACATTGTATAAAGTTTTCTTTACTTGTATATGTGTAGTTTACTTGTATTATCTTATATTTATTCCTTATTATTGTAAGAACTGTTGTAAGAGGTTTCCTCCACCTCTGGATTGTTTCGAGAAGGAGTGTTTATTGTTTAGTGGTGTTTGGCATCGCTAGGGCTCATTCGAGCATAACCCATGGAGTAGAATCCTTAAGGTTCCGAATCACGTTATATTGCATGTATTTGTATTTGTAATTGTTTCTACATTTGTATTTCTATATTCTGCTGTGCTAATGGTGATTGTAGAGATGAACGAATGAATTCTATCAAACGAGGACGAACGCGCTATTCACCCCCCTCTAGCGGTCACTGACAGTCCCTACAATTGGTATCAGAGCGAGGCAGCTCTTCATTTGGACTAATCGCTAAGGGAGCACCGCTAGAGGGTGAAGAAGAAGATGGAGGAGGCAAGTCTTAAGTTGGGTCACGACATCAACACACCTCCTTCATACGAAATTTTTGGAGCTAAAGGATTTGACCAATGGAGGATGTGGATGGAGAATTTCTTAATGATGGACATCGAGCAATGGTTCATCATACTAGACGAATTTGAACTTCCGAGGGGTCCAAAAGGAGGATATCTCAAGAAGAAGAGATGGACCCAAGATCAACTCCAAAAATCCAAAATTAATGATAAGGTAATTGATATGTTAGTTGATTCAATACCTAATGGTTTATTGTCTAGATTAGGTGAATTTCAAGATGCCAAAGAGCTATGGGATAAATTGGCCAAGCTTCATGAAGACTCATCACCGGCTCAAGAAGAGGAGGAGGCTGAAGAAAGTAAGTTCATCTTCCTCACAAGAAAGTGAGGATTCGGAGGTTGATAGGGAATCAACATCTGGATCGAAAGAGGTGGAATAGGAAGAAGAGGAAGCCTCCACCTCTAGGATTGAGGGGGAGGATATTAGATCGCCGGAGCAAGGGCAAGAGCAAGAAGAGACATCTACCTCTGAGAGAGATGAAGAACCAACTCTGATTCCTACTATCGACCTAGGTAACTCAAGCATCCAAATTAAAAATAAAATCTATATTATATGCTTTGAGTGTAGGGAAGCTGAACACTACAAGAGCAAGTATCCGAAATGAGTCAAGAAGATGGCACAAGTCGTGTCAAAGGCCAAGGAGACCGGAGCCCCAACCATTAAGAGTAAGGAGCACATGGTGTGCTTCGAGTGCCACCAAAGAGGGCATTATAGGAGTCAATGCCCTAGGGGAAGGAAGCCTAACAAGGTCCAAGAAGGAGCATCAAATGTAGGGGGAGCTTCTAAAGCTAACCCTAAGGTAAAATTCAATAATGCACCTTCTAGTTTTAATGTCAAAAAGCATGCTAGAAATAATTTAAACACTCTTTCTATTGTTCATGAAAAGCATGCTAGGAATAACAAATATTTTTGTTTAGGTGCTAAGAGTTGTAACCTTAGAACCAAGGAGAAATTTGGGACTAATGTCCCTAAAACAATTCTATCTAAGGCAAGTATTAGGAAAATAGAAGACCATCTAGGCTTTAACTCTAAGAATTCTAGACATATGCTTAAGAAGGGCAAAAATACTCAAAGAAATAATGAGCCCACCAAATTAGAAAAACTAGAATTTGAAAATCAAGGTTTGAGGTCAAAACTTAAGAAACTTGAAAAGACCCTTAGAAATATGCAAAATCAAATTCAAGGGTCTAGGAGTCAAAATCAAGGGTGTAAGAGGCAAGAACCATCTAGGAGGCAAGGTTTGGGTCACAAGCCTATGTCCAAGAAGGTAATGCCTACTTACCACAATATTCCATTTGATTATGGAACTAGTACTAGGTCTAGGAAATCTAAGGTTAATAGGGAAGTCATCCCTAAGGTTAACCATGGCAAATGCCTAATGTCTAAGGTTTCGAAGAAACCTAGGGAGGCCACTAAAAAGGTTACAAGGGGAGTCACCCCTAGAGTTAACCTAGGCAAGACCATAATGACCAAGGCTACCAAGCCTAAGAGGGTCATTAGGAGGGTATCTAGGGAAGTTATTCTTAAGGAATTCCTAGTAAACCCAAGGAGCTCCAATAGGTATTGGGTTCCTAGGAACGTGATCAATTCACGCTAAATGGGTTAGGGTGTGTCAACCTTAAATGGATGGGTAGTTAACCTAACCATGGTAAAGGTGGCACTCTAGGTCATTTTCAAGGTTATGGGTACCTTGGAAATAAGTTTTGATTAAAATCCTAAAGGCTTTTAGGATGTGCCAATATTATTTAAGAAGTTTTGATAAATCAATCAAATTGGCACAACTTAGGTTTAGAGGTCATTGTGTGCCATTTTTGGGTTTTTGGCATACTTGGAGGATAAGTGGTAATATGGAAAAAATAATTTCAATCCTAAAAAATGGAAACTAATATTAAAATTTAGGTATTTTTATGCCTTATATTTTATTTTCCATGATTTGATTATCATTTACCATGTCATGACATCATGTTTAGTTTTATCATATAAAATGTCGTGATATCTTAGATTTATCTCTCAATGTCATGTTGTATTTAGATTTAATCATATGCCCTGACATCATGATTATTGCCATTTTCTTTATTTATGCTATCATTTATGTTATGATCATATTTCATGCATTAATAAAATTGAGTTAAGGACTATGACATGACTTGAAGTCCCATGTATAAGGGAGTCAAGTAGTGTTGCCTTAGAAAATGCAAGAGACCTTAGTATAGGTATAACCAAAACCCACATCTCACATTACATTGACATGTGTGTGTTTTCAAACACCCTAGACACATGTGAGATGCTAGGAAATGAGTTAAGTTCAAGGTGCATAGTTCTTGCATCTAGATGAACTCAAACTCATTCTATACCATGGTGGATCATGGGGAAAGCTAATGTGCAAGTCATGTGCATTGAGCCCATTGATCATGATCCAATATGGGTTTTCAAAAATATTTTAAAATCATTTTAAAAAACCTTGGTGTAGTCTATCTTTTGATAAGAATCACCATTGAGAGAGTTGATACAAAGTAAGGGAAAAACATTAAACTTTTCAATGGTTTTGAACTTTGTGTCAATCTCATTATTTTATGGGTAATTTATTTTTCAAATATTTTTCACCCATAATGATTGTTATAAGTATTATACATATGAATTTTCGTGATTTTTTGTATTTTGTATAATTACTTATGTTTTTCTGAAAATCATTTCTGATTTTTGAAATGCATTCTTAAATCGATCTACTCGCTTATGGTAGTTGATCGCATCAATCGATCAATGACCGGTGAGTATTTGTAAGTCATTGTCAAAGCTGATTTCGGGTAAATAAGGTTTGTTTAGCTCATATTTCAGTTATGTTAGGCTACCCTAACTACTCATAACCCTAGGATATACTTTGGAAATCATTAGAAAGGGTGAAAATCCATTGTATATGGATTAGGAGAGTTGTTTAGGGTGTGTGAAATTTCAAGGTTGAACTTTTGACCTTAATTTTGATGGTTTAGTATTCCTATAGGCTAAGGGACTCTCCAAGGACATTGTTGGTGCAATGGTCAAGGGGGAGCAAGCCTTTAGGGGGAGGTATCCATCATGGGATGATGAATGTGTTCTTCCTTATGAGGGAGATAATTTTGAGAATATGAGATGCCCAATTTAGAAATTGGGAGAGTTTGTAGGATTGTCTCTCTTGAGTGATATGAGACTTATCACTAGGAAGAGTGAAGGCATCCTAGGTATTTTTGGACCAAGGGGGAGATTGTAAGATCTCATTGGGATATGAGACATTGACACCCTTGGGAAGAAACTTTTTGATGTATGTCAAAAAGGGGGATAATTAACGGGAGAAGTTATGGGAGGATTTGAAATTATCAATTTGAGAGAATTGGTAAGGAGATTTGAGGTAGGTGGCCTAACTCAAAGGTGTTTGTGGTTTTTGTCAAACATCAAAAAGGAAGAGATTGTTGGTGCAATCGACCCAGGTCACGATTGATCGGACTCAAGTTTGACTCAAGTAGTGTTTTGATGTTTGACATTGATGTTCGACAGAATGTATGACAATGTGATTATCATGGAAAGTCCAAGTCATGGATACTTGGCATGGAAAGTCCAAGAATGAGTCTTGGCAAGGGAAAGTCCAAGCTTGAGTCTTGGAAAATGAAAAGTCTAACATGGGTTGGAAAAGAAAGTCCAAGGGTTGATATTGGCGATGTAAAGTTCAAGCAGGAGTCTTGGTAGCATAAGTCCAATGGTTGGCGACGTAAAGTCCTAGCGGTAGTCTTGAAAGCGTAAGCCCAATGTGCCTTGGCGGTGTAGACCAACTTAGCATGACAATAGCCGATGGAAGCACCTAAAGGCTAGCATATGGATGAACAAGTTATGGATGACTTGGAGGGATCCAATAGACGTGAGGCTGATGGAGGTGGCTAGAAGGCTTAGATCTAGGCTAAGGGTGGTCTAGTAAGTATGAGGGCATCATACTTAGGGTTAAACCTCATGTTTGAGGTTATCAGTCGATTGGGGCTTTGGACCAGTTGATTGGTCAAGTGTTTTAACTGGATTAGTGTTATTGCATGTAATAACTGGCGATCATTGCTAGCATTAGGCGATCGTGATGGTTGAGCGATCGGCCCGCCATGGATGACAGTCGATTGTTGGTCGGGGTTGCAGGAGCAAAATGATCGGTAGCCGATTGGTCAGTCGTCTATGACCCTGGCAGTCGACTGCCAGTGTATCCGTTGGAACTTATCCAATGTGAATCAAGTTGTTGTCTCACAATGGCTACAGGAGCAGTCGACTGATGGTCGTGATCAGTCGATTGCTAGGCGAAATCCAGCCCGAGGTGAAGCTTTAAAAGGATCTCATGGAGAAGGATTTTGGTATGGTTATTTGAGGTGATTTGGAGGGGATTTGCTGCTGCAATCCAAACCTTCAAGGCTCTTCTCAAGCAACCAAAAGCAAGCACTCAAGTTCATATTGTGTAAAGTTTTCTTTACTTGTATTAGCTTGTATTCATTTCTTATTATTGTAAGAACTATTGTAAAAGGTTTCCTCCACCTTCGGATTGTTCCGAGAAGGAGTGTTTATTGTTTAGTGGTGTTTTGCATCGCTAGGGCTCATTCGAGCCCAACCCGTGGAGTAGGAACCTTGAGGTTCCGAACCATATTATATCGCATGTATTTGTGTTTGTATTTGTTTCTACATTTTTATTTCTATATTTCGTTGTGCTAACGACGATTGTAGAGACTAATGAATTAATTCCATCAAACGACGATGAATGCACTATTCACCCCCCCTCTATCGGTCACCGACGGTCCCTACAATAATAACATTGCATACTTTACCCTGAGAAGTGCATCTAGTGTGAAAGATATTGTTGTGAAACCATGATTGATCTTCCACATAATTAAGTATCATTAACGCTACATTGTACCACCAAAGATTCTCCATAATCTTCATAGGTAATTCCTCCATCCTCACCGGATTCATCATAGATAGGGGTTGTCTCATGAGTTTCCTTCTCGTCTTCTTCCTCGACAAAAGTAATAATCATGCGATTTAGACAATCTACAACAAAGTGTTTAAAATTTTTGCATTTAAAACATACCTTGTGATTGTTAGAACCATTTGGTTTAACAAAACCAATATTTTCCTTGCTTTCAACAACCTTTTTTTTTTTTTTTTGTATCTTTTGATGTTGTTGTATTCTTGGACATAGAGGCACTCCCTCGGTTAGAAGCATTACCACTTGAAGAGAAATGACCACCAACTCGATTTGAATCTTTTTGTTGTTTTTCCACCTTGAGTACTAATTTGCATACATCATTATAGGTCCAATTGGGTTGCAATTGGACAACATTTCCAATCTCATATCTAAGTCCTTCAAGAAATCGAGAAATGGTTTGCTCCTCTGACTCTAAAATATCTCATCTCATCATGAAATTCTCAAATTTAGCAATATACTCCTCCACGGATAGATCCTTTTGTTTGAAATTGTGGTATTTGAGGAAAATATATTGATGATAGTTATCTGGTAGAATTTTTTTTGCATAATTACGTGCTTTGCTTTCGAATTTGCTAGGTGCTCCTCTTTTTGCTTCTTTGTCCATCTTGATTTCTCTAATTGCTTCCCTTCTTCATCCCTAGGCACTTCGAAACCATTTTCCATAATTAACATAATTTCAAAGTCGGTTTTGAAAAATATCTCCATCCATTTTTCCACCAAGAGAAGTCCCCTTCGAATTTAGGCGAGTGGATATTCATGCTGGCCATCTTTGTTGTGCTTGTTATGGCGATCAGTCCATTGACAAGCAATCTTGGCTCTGATACCACTTGTTGGAGGATCGTGGCTCGGCTAGAAGGGGGGTTGAATAGCCCTTGATCGTGCTCGATGGAAATTGCACATTCTTAATCGTCTACAATGATCGTTAGGCAGCGGAATAATAATAGAAAAGACAATTAAGCTAAAAACAAAGTAAACAAGGAAAGCAATGCAAACAAGACAATGTAACATGGTTCACGACCCTTGCCACTAATCCACGATGATTTGTTCGGCGAATCACTCCCTCAATTCAATCCACTAATCTCTCCTTTAGCTCAAGAGAAGGTGGAGGTAACCTCTTTACGCCAACTCCTCTTCTCACAAGATAATAAGAATGTAAATAGAGAAGAAAGGAGTATAAAACACGTAGAAGTCGTGGAAGGCCTTAGAGTAGGATTATGAGTGCAAGCATTAACCTCTCCAAGGCTCCCAAGGCCTCCTCTTATAGAGAGGAAGTCATTCTTCCCGTTGGGCAGGCAGCAGTCGACTGCTGTTGTAGCCGTTGTCTCACAACGGCTTCATCCACATTGGCATCCCAACCAACAGATAGCCAGCCAGTGGACTGTCAAAGCCTAGCAGTCGACTGATGCCCGTGTAGTCGAGCCACTGGTCGAGCTGCCTCGCTTCTGTGCCATTTCCACCTATAGTAGTCGACTGATGATGGAGCAGTCGACTGCCAACCCTTGGCAGTCGACTGTTGGGCCATAAACCCCTAGTTGACACTGGTCAACTATCAGTCAACTTGGACCAGTCGATTGATATCTATATCAGTCGATTGTTGTTGGGTAAAACCTCAAACAATAAGTTGTTTGAGCATCCGACTGTCGAGTAAAATCTCAAACACCATGTTTGAGCATCCGACACTCGATCTTAGCCATTTGGCCAAGTCCACCTACATTGAGCTACCCCAACTCGGGTTACAATCGCTCAACTCTCATCTCCCATGGAGTCCCTCACCGAAGCTCTCTTCATCCGGCCTACGTCCCTCAGATGCACTAAGCTCACGACTTCTCCCATGCCATCCTTCGCGTCTTGCCATGAAGTCTGCTTTCTTTGGCTTCACTCTATTTACTCCTTGTCCCGCGGTCCCTCGGGTGCACCAAGCTCACGACTTCTCCCCATGTCATCCTTCACCGACTCAAGGACCCAAGCCATGAGACGATGAACCTGCCAATTAATGCTTCATCAAGCTAAACCATGTGTGATTCACCAAGTCCTGCATAACTTGAACACACACTTCAAAACACATAACATCCTAACTTAAACCATTTTCCACACACATCAAAACCAAACTCATACTTAGGTTGATTTCCCTAACAAATTCAACCAAGTATTGGGTCCCCAAGGATCAAATCCACTATGTGGATAGACCGTATCGATTCAATGATTCAGGGGAAGCCAATACTAAACTTGTTTGTTTAATTACTTGATTTCTTAACTTAGAATGGTTAGATTGGAAATGATTAATTAATCTTGACAACATAGTATTAGGACACGGTGAGATGATAGTACGTTAGGGAAGCGAAGTCAAGTGTATTCAGGTTATATAAGGAGTATCTAGCTTGGTGCACTTAGCTAAGTGGAACTAACTGAAGATACCTCACCACATCCTAAATTAGTTAGACCAAGATTTGATTCAAAGTAAATTAAGTGCCTAATTTCTTAAGTTGGCTTTGTCTAAGGAAGTGGTCGTTGTTCCGAACAAAGAAGGACTTTGTTCCTCGCCACAACCTAGAAGCCCTCTTTCGAAATGTTCACTTAACTAACTAAAGGTTAAATCTGAATCTAAACCAAGGTTAATTAATTTTCAAGTCATTCAAATTAACTAAGTAAAATTGAAAGTCATCTCACAAAACACATAAGATTAACATGCTTTGAGACACATAAAATGAGTGAGATGCTAAGGACAATAAAAAATAACACACACACACACACACACACACACACACACACACACACACACATATATATATATATATATATATATATATATATATATATATATTTGAATCTTAAAAATAAAAGAAGTTTTTTTAAGTCTTCCAAGCATTTTGAAAACTTATTTATTAAATCCTTTTGGTTTCAAAGGTATAAACACAATGTTTAATTGAGAGCATGCATTCAAAATATAACTTTTATAAAATAAAATACATGAGCTTTTAATATTTGGATTATGTTTATAACATTTTCAAAAATTACTTTACAAAAGTTATAATAAATTCTTTTGCAAAAGTAAAGTAATTGTTGGTGCAGAGAGAAAAGAAAGACTTAAATTAATCCTTAGGACTTAATTTGATACATCGAAATAAACATCAAAGTGTAGATTTTTTTATAAAAGTAAAATAACCATGCTTGGATTCAATTTCCAAGTTAAACTTTCAATATAAGTTTTTTTTCTTTCTTTTTGATATATGTCAAAGAGGGAGAGGTAAGCGATAATTCAAAGTCAATTCAAAAATACTTGAATTAAGGGGGAGTTTAGTTAAGGGGGAGTTTTTGAATATTAAGTTAATGCTTATGCTTAATGTTTCCTTAACTTTGAATTGGTTTGCCATAAATCAAAAAGGTAGAGATTGTTGGTGCAAGGGCACTAGATAATCGAACCTAGATTTTGATAATGGAAAAGATTCAAAGTTAGGTTATTTTGTTATCTCATATGCTATGCTAAATGTGCAGGTAATAGACTTTGCTAAGGTCAACGACACCAAGAGAATGTCGGGATGAGAAATCTCAATGGTCGAGTGACGCCAGGAGAATCTCGAAAGGGGAAACCTCGATGGTCGAGTGATCGGAAGCTAAGCGGCAGATCAGAAGGATCAAAGGTAAGCAAGGTAAGAACCATGTGTGGATCAGAGGAAGGCCGGAGTCGAGATCGGACAATTTGAGATTGTCACATGGCTTATAATTGTTTATTTTTTGTTCTAACACTATGTTGTAGGTAGTTATTCAAAGTGGCAGTCGACTGGATCATTATCAATCGACTGCTAATGAATCTGGACACTTTGAATAAAGTCAAGATAAGAGCCACAAAAGGAGGAGTGGATGATGATGTTTGACTCAGATCTAAAGCTCAACGAGATGGGGTTTGAAAGGCTATAAAAGGAGAGGTAAAGCACCCTTCTTTCACTAATTGAAAGGATCCAAAAGTGCTTCATCGATTCAAAGCTTCCTTCTCCATGCAATAACGTTGTAACTTCGACTCAAGTTGTCGTAATCAAATTTTCAAAGTCAATAGTGTTATTTAGTTGCTATTTCTTACTACTTGTTAAGAGGAGAGGTAGGCTTGTTACCTCCTCCTCTACATTTTGTATTTCTTTGTATCTCTTACCTCCAACAAGTAAGAGATTTTAGTGGATTGCCCTCGAAAGCGATCAAGGATCGTAGGACCTTGAACTAGTAATCTTTTGGTTGTGAACCAAGTAAAATAAAGTGTCTTTTTCTTACTTATTCCGCTGGGTGTTGTTGGTGCAATCATCCTAGGTCACGATTGACCAGACTCGAGTTTGACTCGAGTAGTATTTTGATGTTTGACAAAATGTATGATAATGTAATTATCATTGATGTTGGACATGTTGGGTTACATCAAACATAACATGACAAACGTATGACAATGTGATTGTCATGGAAAGTCCATGTCTTGTGTACTTAGCATGGAAAGTCCAAGCATGGGTCTTGGAAATGGTAAAGTCCAAGTCATGGGTACTTGGCAATTGGAAAGTCCAAGCATGAGTCTTGGCAATTGGAAAGTCCAAGCATGAGTTTTGGCAATTGGAAAGTCCAACATGGAGTTGGCAAAGGAAGTCCAAGGGTGTGATATTGGCGTCGTAAAGTCCAAGTTGTAGTCTTGGCGGCATAAGTCCAATGTTTGGTGGCATAAAGTCCAAGTGTGTGTCTTGGCAACATAAGCCCAAATGTACCTTGGCTGTGTAGACCCGCTTAGCGTAACAATAGCCGATGGAAGCACCTGAAGAATAATGTAGGGATGAACAAGTCATGGATGACTTGGAGGGATCCGATAGGCTTGAGGCTGATGGAGGTGGCTAGAAGGTTGAGGTCTAGGCTAAGGGTGGTCTAGCAAGTATGAGGGGATCATACTTAGGTTAAACCTCATGTTTGAGGTTTATCAACCGGCTGGGGTTATGGATCAGTTGACTAACCAAGTGCTTGAAACTTGGTAGCCCAGTCAACTTTGAGCAGTCGACTAGGATTATGACCAGTCGACTGGTCAGTAGTCGACTGGCGCTCGACTGCGGTTGTGTGCCACTACTAGTCGACTGCCAGCCTTGGGCAGTGGATTGGCCTTGATCAATCGACTGCCATGGAGGGGAAGTCGACTACTGTAAGTGGACATGAGCATAGAAGCCTTAGTAGTCAACCGAGCAGTTGACTACCTAAGCAGTAGTCGACTGCCATGTATGGGAAGTCGACTGTTGGGGTATCCGTTGGAGTTTTTCCAGTATGGATCAAACCGTTGTGAGACAACGACTACAGGAGCAATCAACTGCTAGATATGGACAGTCGACTGCTAGGTGAAAATCAGCCCGAGTTATAGCTTTATAAGGAGCATTGAAGGGAGGATTTTGGCAGCGGTTCTAGGAGAGATTTGAGGTGAAGTGCTAGTGCATTTCACCTTCAAGCTCATCCAAGTAACCAATAAGCAAAGCATTCAAAGTGATCTCTTATCAAGTTTTCTTTAAGTCATTTTTTGTATTTCATTTGTATTTGCTTGTATTATCTTGTTTATTGTTGTAAATATTGCACAAGGTTTCTCCACCTTTAGATTGTTCCGAGAAGGAGTTTATTAGTAGTGGTGTACATCACTAGAGCTCACTTGAGCTCGCCCCGTGGGGTAGGAACCCTAGTTCTGAACCACATTATATCATTTGTGTTTGTGTGCTTGTTGTGTTTTTATTTTTACTATTATATATATTCCGCTTCACATAACAAGTTTTGTAGACGAACACGATCGAATTCCAAACAACGAAGCAAAACCACTATTCACCCCAACCCCTCTAGCTCATCATCAACGTTCATACATGTGTTTCTCTGATTTTAAGAGAAAAGAAAAGTTTTTCGAACGATATTCACACCCCCTCTAGCGTTACTCAATTTTACACTTGAAGCACACCACATGCTCCTTGCTCTTCCTTATTGAGGCTCCGACCTCCTTTGACTTGTCCTTGGCCTTGAGTGTCGGTTGAGCCTTCTTGATTATTTTTGAGCATTTTCTCTTATAGTGTGTTTTCTTACTACACTCAAAGTATATAATATGATTTTTATTTTTATTTAGCATGCTTGAGTTACCAAGGTCGAAGATAGGAGAATCACTCTTGGATGTAGATGGCGCCTCCTCTTGCTCCGACATTGGTGGTCTAATCTCCTCCTCAATCCTAGAGGTGGAGACTTCCTCAACCTCCTCTACCAACCCGGATGTTGAGCATCTCTCAACTTCTAAATTCTCAAGCTCTTGGGATGATGATGTGCTTTCTTCTTGAGCTTGAGAGGATGAACACTTTGATTTTTCTTCGATTTTCTCCTCTACTTCTTGAGTCGGTGATAGATTCTCATAGAGCTTGGTTAGCTTACTTGATAGTTCCTTAGCATCCTTAAACTCACATAACTTTGCCAAAATTTCGTTAGGTAACAAATTGACCAATATTTTCATTACCTTAGTATTTATTTCAAAATATCAGATTTTCTCCTTGGTCCACTTCTTCTTTTTGAGTATTCTCCCATTCTCATCCTTTTGAGCGTTGAACCCTACTACAACGCTAATCCAATTATCAAAATCACACATAAGAAAATATATCATTCTACCTTTTCAATATGTGAAATTTTCACGGTCAAAAGTGGGTGGAACAGTGATGTCATTACCTAGTCTAATACTTGGCTTTATCTTGCCCTCTAGTGATGCTCCCTTGGTTGTTAATCCTTGAAGATCATCCTCGCTCTGATACCACTTGTTAGGGGATCGATGACCGTGCTAGAGGGGTGGTGAATAGCGATTTTATGATTCTTCGACTCGATCATGTTCGTGCTTATCTACAATTTGTTAGCACAAGGTAATATACAAAAATAGCATAAACGAAAATAGCACAACCACAAGACAAGAAGATTTAACATGGTTCGAAACTAGGGTTCATACTCCACGAGGTGAGCTCTAATTGAGCCCTAGTGATGCACACTATCACTAATCAACTTCTCCTTCTCGGTATGACACCGGAGGTGGAGAAACCTCATACAAAATGATTACAACAGTAATACAAGAAGATACAATCAAATATAAGAAACAAATACATCAATAAGTAAAGAAGACTTTACAAAAACTGTATTACTTGCTTGCTTGTTGATTGCTCTTCAAGGTCTGAAATGTAACAACACTTCCCCTTCAAAATCGCCCCAAAAATGCTTGCTTCAACCCTCCATCACAACATCCATTATATCCTGCACTCGGCTAATTTACCGCCTTGCAATCGACTATCCAAAGGCACCAGTCGACTGCTCACAATGTCGTTGTCTCACAACGGACTTAATCCATGTTGGATTACTCCAACGAATACCCTAGCAGTCGACTGCCCTTACCAGCAGTCAACTGACAAGCCTGTAGTCGATCGCCCAGTCGACTATCAAGCGTTTTGTGCTCGTGTAAGCAAACACTAGTTGACTGCAATCCATGTCAGTCGACTGCAATACATGGCAGTCGACTACTAGTGACACACAACAATAGTCGAGCCTCTAGTCAACTACTGATCAGTGGACTGGTCATAACCTCAATCAACTACTCCAAGTCAACTAAGCTTCCGAGTGTTAAACACTCAACCAGTCGACTGGTTCAATACCCCAATCAACTAGTAAACCTCAAACACAAGGTTCAACCCAAGTATCACCCTTCATACCTAATACTCACCCATAACCTAGACCTAAGCCTTCTAGCCACCTCCATCAACCTCACGCCTCTCGTATCCCTCGAGTCCATAACTCTTTATCCTTCGCATTAGTCTTCAGGTGCTTCCATCGGTTATGTCATGCTAACTGGGTCATTTGCCAAGGTTCATTTGGACTTATGTCGCCAAACCCATGCTTGGACTTTACGCTGCCAAACCTACACCCTAGGACTTCCACATTGCCAAGATCCATTTGGACTTACGCCGCCAAGACCATGCATAGACTTTATGCTACCAAAACTACCCTTGGACTTTCCTTTTTCCAAGTACCCATGACTTGGACTTTCCAATTGCCAAGACTATGCTTGGACTTTCTTTGTCAACTCCATGTTAAACTTTCCAATTGCCAAAGTTTACTTGGACTTTATGCCACCAAGACTACATACTTGGACTGTTAGTGAAAGCCCTAGAGCCAATCATGTGATGATTGTAGTATGGACTTTATTGTATCATATTCCTATTTATAAAGGCATGGTTATTATATTTACTTTTATTGGTGCCAAATAACTAAGTATAATAACGTCCTTGAGTAGAAGGTTCTTATCTATATCAATCGATTGGTTGAATCGATAATGAGATGATATAGAGAACACTACTCTTAATCATTCCTAGTCAAGTATTAATATTCAGGGACAATGTTAATGCGTAGAGACTAGCATGTAGGTCAACACGATGACTTGATCTCACAAGTCATGGATATGAGATATCAAGTTGACACATGGGTATGCATTGGAGAATGTATATTGAATGACCCGCCATGAGAAAGTATCATGGATCGTTATATGAGTGTCATATACTTTCTCATGTGACTATTAGTATGACTATTAGTTCTTGGACCTGAAGTCACCATGGTTCCCTATATAAGGAGTTGCATACTTTGGCTTCATCAAACGTCACCCATAAATGGGTGGACTATAAAGGAGATTACTGGGTATGTAACAAATTATACGGAGGGATGTGAGTGATGTAGATGGGATCTATCCCTCCTATATGACAGGAGTGATATCGTTATTCTTGATAGAGTGAGACCACAAAGTGCATGGCCATGCCCAAATAAGTCAATATGAGATATTGAGCTCATTTGATTAGAGTGAGTCTACTTGGAGTTCAAGATATAGATTGTAACAAGGATGACACGGTCTATGCCTCAGTTGGTCAATCTAGATGTCAAGGATAGAGAGACATTGTCACATATTGTGCGAGTCACAATTAGTAGTCACAAAGGTGATGTTGGAGCTCAACATTCTTGTAACTTGGGTAGCAATGATGTGTTGCTAGATACCGCTCATTGCTTATGTTTCTAAATCGGTTTAGGACCATTGCCAATGTTACAAGAACCTATAGGGTCACACACAAAGGGCAATTAGATGGAGATTAGGTTCATATGATGAACCATGAGGATTAGGTTCATGGGATGAACCAAATTGGATTAAGAGTAATCCAAATTAGACTAATTGAGTTAGACTCAATTTGATTCAAGTGTTGAATGAGTCTAATTTAGATTTGATTCATTGAGTCAATTTAAATTAACTTGAATCAAGTGGTTAGATTTGATCAACCATGGGAGATAATAGGTCAAGTTTGACTTGACTTGAGAGGGAAGATGAATGATCAATTTTGACTTGACCAATTGTCATGTCATGGTGACTTGGCATGGAGTTGGCCAATGATGATGTTTCACATCATCATGGACTTATCATGTGGTGCCACCTCATGAGGGAGACCAAGAGCCATTGGCTCTTGTAGTTACATGCATGCATGTAACCCCCCAACTTGAAGTGGCCAGCCACATTATTCATGGTGTGAAGTTATTTTGTGATTAACTTCATCTTCTTCCTTCCTTCTTCCTCTCTTGCTCTCCCAATACTCCCTTGGCCAAAACTTCCATGGAGTGCTAGCACACTCTAGGTTGATTTCTTCCACCATTGTTCGTGTGGATACCAATAGAGGAGTGTACACTTGACACTCTTGAGTTCCGGCAAGCCATTTGGACGAGCGGGATAAGCGAAGGGCGTCACATCAAGGGTAATGCTCTTCTCATGTAGATCTAAGGTAGATCTAAGGTATTAAACACATACATGTAGTTTTATTTTGTTATACTTCGCACGGATCCGTGGCCAGGCTTCCGAGGTTTCCGCAATGCAAAAAGCAATTTTTGCGGCTCGGAAAGTCCAATAGTGGTATTAGAGCCACGTGCGAAGCATGTGTGTGTTTTAAATTTGTAGTTTTTGTATTAGATATAAAAATTATAGATTTTTAATTTTCTGTAAATTTCCTATTTTTATAGATTTTTTGGGTATTTTTCTCGAAGAGTCGAAGCAACAAGTGTTGGGACACTTGTAGGCTTTAACCACCGAGAAAAACCCTCCGAAATGGCGAGTTCTCGCTTTAGGTTTTTGGGACAGTGACTTAAGTCACTGTAAGATCAAGTAGGGACACTCACAAAGTTTATTTTGTGAGTAGGGGCACTGCCCCTAACCCCGAAAGGGGCATTGTCCTGCGATCGCGCTCGGAAATCGCTTAGCGGGACCGTTACGGAGAGGTGACTCATAAAATTGAAAAAAAAAAGGAAAAATTATAGAAATTTCTGTAAAATATATAATTTAGAATTATGTATAATTCTGTGATGGTCATGGCCCAATAACCCCAATATGATTGGATGATAAATGTGTTGTAATTCATAATACGACTTGCGTGAGGTTTTTGTGGTTGTTCATGTTGTATAAGGTATGCGACCTGCGCGTCGTGCCTATTCTTTTAAAATTCCAGTTGTAAATAGTTTTAGACTCGAATGTAACTCGAGTTTTATATTTGTAATGTACAAAATGGAGCGGTGGAAGGTCCACTACTAGACAGAGTTACGAGGAGGGTGCCGACGACACATGGCGGTCAAAGGAGGCACTTGGAGAAGCCGCTAACCCTAGGTTGACCGTCCGATCTTCTCATTGGCTTGAGAAGATCGTAGTAGGGCCATGACGTCATCACAATTAATTTATATATATATATATATATATATATATATTTATATATATATTTGTTTTTTCTTGTATGTATGTGATGCATGCTGGTAAATTCTGCTTGTATGTATATGATGCATGCTAGGTTATTTTGCTTGTATGTATATGATTCATGCTAGTATATTCCTTTGTATGTATGTGATGCATGATAGTGTAGGGTTATAAAGGTCTTAATGCGTATATGATACACATTACTATTAGATTAGATCTTAATCGAATCAACTCGAAAATGCCTACCAAGTCTTGATACCCATCACCACCTCGATCATTTGTTGTTGTTGAATCTGCCAAAGCAGAGCAACTCATATTATCTTGGTAGGGTGCGGAGGGACAATCTTGGTCCCCCCTATCACGGCTTGGGTGAGAGTAAGCTCAATTAGATTGAGTAAAATTAGTTAACTCATTTGGATCGAGTAGAACTATAGGCATATTCCAACTGTTGGAAAGATATGATAAGATCGCATTTATACTAAATCTTGGGCGATTTAGCCAAAGCTAACTCAAGGTCTTTTGTAAATGTGAGTCTTGATCCTATAAACAAGAGTTGCATAAGGATGTAATCGGTAATGTGTTACCTACCGATCTTACTAAGTCTTGGGCGATTTAGACAAAGCTAACTCAAGGCATAGTATGATGTGGATCTTGTCCCGCAAGAATTATAGCTAATTTGTATGAATCTAGTAATGTGGTTTGACCACATCCATAACTCGATTCTACAAAAGTCCTATAATTCAGTGGGAGCATCATTTGATTAAAGGCCTAATTAAATGATAAATGGAATATGATATTAATTTTCTGCATTGTGTATGTTGTAGATTACCATGTCAACAAACACAAACACTCTCTCCCTGCGTTCTGTCCTTGAGAAGGAAAAACTCAATGGAGCTAATTTTCTAGATTGGTAAAGGAACCTGAGAATCGTTCTCACCCAAGAAAGGAAACTGTACGTCCTGGAGCAGCCCATTCCGGAGGCACCTCCTGCCACTGCCTCGCGAACTGACAAAGATGCTTACAAGAAGCATCAAGATGATGCATTAGATGTATCATGCCTCATGCTCGCAACCATGAACTCTGAGCTTCAGAAGCAACACGAGTTCATGAATGCTCATGATATGGTTGAACATCTTTGTCAACTATATCAAGGACAAGCAAGGCACGAGAGATATGAGATCTCTAAGACATTGTTTCAGTCCAAGATGCAAGATGGGACTCCCGTAGGTTCATATGTACTCAAGATGATTGGGTACATAGAAAACCTACAGAGGTTGGGATTCCCACTTGGCCAAGAGTTGACCACTGACTTGATCTTGCAATCTTTGCCACAAAGCTACAATCAATTTGTCATGAATTATAACATGAATGAAATTGATAAGTCACTGCCTGAGATGCTCAGCATGTTGAGAACTGCTGAGCTCAACCTTAAGAAGGGAAAATCTGACTCCATTTTGATGGTGCAAAAGAAGAAAGGCAAGGGCAAGCCTAAAGGTAAGGGAAAGTCCCAAGCCAAGGGCAAAGACAAAGAATTGAAACCGAAAGGAGGGGTGGCCAAAGAAGGGACTTGCTTCCACTGCAAGGAAGCTGGACACTGGAAGCGTAACTGCAAAGCATACTTGGAAGATCTTAAGAAGAAGAGAAGTGAGACTTCTACTTCAGGTATAAATGTTATAGAGGTCAATCTATCTATTTCTTCATCATGGGTATTAGATACCGGATGTGCATCTCACATTTGTACTAATGTGCAGGCGCTGAGAAATAGCAAGGCATTGACAAAGGGCGAGGTGGACCTACGAGTAGGCAATGGAGCAAGAGTTGCTACTATTGCTGTAGGAACTTATGATCTATCTCTGCCCACTGGGCTTGTACTAGAACTAGATGAATGTTGTTATGTGCCTGCTTTAACTAAGAACATAATTTCGATTTCTTGTTTCGACAAGAAAGGATTTACATTTATAATAAAGAACAAATGTTGTTCAGTTTATTTAAATGATATGTTCTATTGTAGTGCACCTCTAATGAACGGAATCTACTTTCTAGACTTAGAGAGCCCCATCTATAATATAAGTACCAAAAGGTTCAAGTCAGATGAGTTGAACCAAACCTATCTCTGGCATTGTCGCTTAGGTCACATAAATGAGAGTCGCTTATCCCAGCTCTATAAGGATGGGTTGCTGGACTCATTTGATTTTGAATCATATGAGACATGCGAGTATTGCCTTTTAGGCAAGATGACCAAGACTCTCTTTAGTGGACACAGTGAAAGAGCAACAGACTTGTTAGGACTTATACATAGTGATGTATGTGGCCCTTTCAATGTTGTTGCTAGAGGTGGTTACAGGTACTTCATTACATTTACTGATGACTTCAGTAGATATGGTTATGTGTATCTCATGACACATAAATCAGAATCCTTTGAAAAGTTCAAAGAATTTAAGAATGAAGTACAAAACCAGCTTGGTAAGAGTATTAACATACTTCGATCAGATCGAGGTGGTGAATACCTTAGCCATGAGTTTCGTGACTATCTAGCTGAGTGTGGGATTCTATCCCAACTCACTCCTCCTGGAACACCACAGTGGAATGTTGTATCCGAAAGGAGGAATCGTACCCTATTAGAAATGGTACGATCTATGATGAGTCACATAGATCTTCCTATATCCTTTTGGGGATATGCTCTAGACACAACAACCTTCACACTTAACCGTGTACCATCCAAGGTTGTGATAAAGACACCATATATGATATGGACAGGGAGAAATCCCAAGATATCTTTCATGAGGATTTGGGATTGTGAGACTTACATTCGACGTCAAGTCTAAGACAAATTGGGACCCAAATTTGATAAGTGTTATTTTGTTGGATATTTCAAGAAGATGAAGGGATATTACTTCTACATTCCCAGTCAGCACAAAGTGTTTGTGGCAAAGACTGAGGTTTTTCTAGAAAGGTATTTTGTTTCTAGAAAAACTAGTAGGAGTACATTCGATCTTGAAGAAATTCAAGATAAGGACCATAGCACTGAGGCCTTGATGGAGGTTGAACAGGAACCACAAAGTGTTGTGGGTGATGAGATTGTTGCACAAAGAGTTGTGGAACAACCACCTGTTCAGGTAGACCTACCTCTTCGCAGGTCTGATAGGGTACATCGTCAGCATGAGAGATACTCATTTCTCTTGTCTGACCATGATGACGTTATACTCATTGAGAATGAGCCTACCTCCTATCAGGAAGCTGTGATGAGCTCAGATTCTGAGAAATGGCTAGAGGCCATGAGATCCGAGATGGAATCCATGTACACCAACCAAGTATGGACTTTGGTTGATCCACCTGAAGGGGTCAAACCCATTGGGTGTAAGTGGGTCTTTAAGAGAAAGACTGACATGGATGGACTTATGCATACCTATAAGGGTCGATTGGTGGCTAAAGGTTTCAAGCAAATTCATGGTATTGACTATGATGAAACCTTTTCTCCACTGGCGATGTTTAAGTCCATTCGGATCATGCTTGCTATTGTAGCATACCACAATTATGAGATCTGGCAGATGGATGTCAAAACTGCATTTCTGAATGGAAACTTGCTCGAGGATGTGTACATGACACAGCTTGAGGGTTTTGTAGATCCACAACATACTGGGAAAGTATGCAAGCTGCAAAGGTCCATTTATGGGCTAAAGCAAGCTTCTCGGAGCTGAAATCTTCGATTCGATGATGCGATCAAACAGTTTGGTTTCATCAAGAATGAAGATGAACCATGTGTCTACAAGAGGGTTAATGGGAACACAGTTGTCTTTCTTGTATTGTATGTGGATGACATACTACTCATTGGGAATGACATCCCTTCGCTACAGTCTGTGAAGACTTGGCTGGGGATGTGCTTCTCAATGAAGGACTTAGGTGAAGCAACCTGTATTCTAGGCATCAAGATCTATAGAGATAGATCTAAGAGATTGCTTGGCCTAAGTCAGAGTACATACATTGACACCGTATTACTACAGTTTGCCATGCAGAATTTCAAGAAGGGACTTCTGCCGATGTCACATGGTATGAGTCTTTCGAAGACTCAAAGTCCCTCTTCTAGAGAGCAGAGAGACCACATGGATAAGATCCCTTATGCATCTGTCATAGGATCTATCATGTACGTCATGCTATGTACTCATCCTGATGTCTCGTATGCTTTAAGCATGATGAGTAGATACCAGTCAGATCCAGGTGAGCGTCACTGGATAGCAGTCAAGAATATTCTTAAGTATTTGAGAAGTACTAAAGAATATTTCTTGATATTTAGAGGCGATGAGGAGCTAGTTATAAAGGGTTACAGCGATGCCAGCTTCCAAACTGACCAAGATGATTATAGATCACAGTCAGAGTTCGTGTTTTGTTTGAATGGTGGTGCTGTGAGCTGGAAGAGTTCGAAGTAGGACGCAGTTGTTGATTCTACAACAGAGGCCGAGTATATCGCTGCATCAGAGGCAGTAAAGGAGGCAGTTTGGATCCGCAAGTTTATTACTGAGCTTGGGGTGGTTCCTAGCATAGAAGATCTTATAAAGCTCTATTGTGACAACAATGGAGCTATTGTGCAGGCTAAGGAACCTCGCTCACACCAGCGGACCAAACACATACTACGACGCTTCCATCTCATTCGAGAGATTATCGATAGAGGAGATGTGAAGATTTGCAGAGTACCCACAGAGGCTAACACGCAGATCCCTTGACCAAGGCTTTGGCACAGAAAAAGCATGATGGTCACACTAGGTCATTGGGTATTAGATACTACGGTGATTGACACTAGTGCTAGTAGGAGATTGTTAGTGAAAGACCTAGAACCAATCATGTGATGATTGTAGTATGGACTTTATTGTATTATATTCTTATTTATAAAGGCATGGTTATTATATTTACTTGTATTAGTGCCAAATAACTAAGTATAATAACATCCTTGAGTAGAAGGTTCTTATCTATATCAATCGATTGGTTGAAACGATAATGAGATGATATAGAGAACACTACTCTTAATCATTCCTAGTCAAGTATTAACATTCAGGGACAATGTTAATGCGTAGAGACTAGCATGTAGGTCAACACGATGACTTGATATCATAAGTCATGGATATGAGATATCAAGTTGACACATGGGTATGCATTAGGGAATGTATACTGAATGACCCACTATGAGAAAGTATCATGGATCGTTATATGGGTGTCATATACTTTCTCATGTAACTATTAGTATGACTATTAGTTCTTGGACCTGAAGTCACCATGGTTCCCTACATAAGGAGTTGCATATTTTGGCTTCGTCAAACGTCACCCGTAAATGGGTGGACTATAAAGGAGATTACTGGGTATGTAACAAATTATGAAGAGGGATGTGAGTGATGTAGATGGGATTTATCCCTCCTATATGACGGGAGTGACATCGTTATTCTTGATAGAGTGAGACCACGAAGTGCATGGCCATGCCCAAATGAGGTAATATGAGATATTAAGCTCATTTGATTAGAGTGAGTCTACTTGGAGTTCAAGATATAGATTGTACCAAGGATGACACGGTCTATGCCTAAGTTGGTCAATCTAGATGTCAAGGATAGAGGGACATTGTCACATATTGTGAGAGTTATAATTAGTAGTCACAAAGGTGATGTTGGAGCTCAACATTCTTGTAACTTGGGTAGCAATGATGTGTTGCTAGATACCGCTCATTGCTTATGTTCCTAAATCAGTTTAAGACCATTTCCAACGTTATAAGAACCTATAGGGTCACACACAAAGGGCAATTAGATGGAGATTAGGTTCATATGATGAACCATGAGGATTAGGTTCATGGGATGAACCAAATTGGATTAAGAGTAATCCAAATTAGACTAATTGAGTTAGACTCAATTTGATTCAAGTGTTGAATGAGTCTAATTTAGATTTGATTCATTGAGTCAATTTAAATTGACTTGAATCAAGTGGTTAGATTTGATCAACCATGGGAGATAATAGGTCAAGTTTGACTTGACTTGAGAGGGAAGATGAATGATCAATTTTGACTTGACCAATTGCCATGTCATGGTGACTTGGCACGGGGCCGGCCAATGATGATGTTCCACATCATCATGGACTTATCATGTGGTGCCACCTCATGAGGGAGACCAAGAGCCATTGGCTTTTGGAGTTACATGCATACATGTAACCCCCCAACTTGAAGTGGCCGACCACATTATTCATGGTGTGAAGTTATTTTGTGCTTAACTTCATCTTCTTCCTTGCTTCTTCCTCTCTTGCTCTCCCAATACTCCCTTGGTCGAAACTTCCATGGAGTGCTAGCACACTCTAGGTTGATTTCCTCCACCATTTGTCCGTGTGGATACCAATAGAGGAGTGTACACTTGACATTCTTGAGTTCCGACAAGCCATTTGGACGAGCGGGATAAGCGAAGGGTGTTGCATCAAGGGTAATGCTCTTCTCATGTAGATCTAAGGTAGATCTAAGGTATTAAACACATACATGTAGTTTTATTTTGTTATACTTTGCACGGATCCGTGGCCAGACTTCTGAGATTTCCGCAACGCAAAAAGCGGTTTTTGCGGCTCGGAAAGTCCAATAGGGACTTGTGCTGCCAAGATTATATGTCATGCCTCGAGAGTATATCTATCCATCGATGGGACGGTACCCTCTTGTGACAATATAAATATAAAACTGATACATGACTCAAATAGCAGCTAAAACACACAAGCTATAAAACACAGCGGAATACACCAACAAATAATAAAGATACAAAGACTTAAATATGCACTCCGAAGTGACTTTGACACAATAAGAATCATAATAGAAACCAACATCCAAAACGAATTCATAATAAAGGCCAAATACATACAATACATCCATATACCACAAATGTGGAAACAATATAGGATAAAATCCAAAAAAAAACAAACCAAGAGAATACAATGTTGGATCGAAAGCGTCGCTAGAGGGGGGGGGTGAATAGCGAGCGTGAAATTTTCTTCTTGACGTTAAAATAAGAGCAAGTATAGCAAAAATAAAGACAATAAAATAAGTAGACAATTTGTTTTTACTTGGTTCACAGCCCAACGGTTGCTAATCCAAGGCCCCGCGATCCTTGACCGCGTATGAAGGGGCAATCCACTATAGAGTCTCCTCCTCATTGGAGGTAGGAGACAATGATAACAAAATCGAAAGCTCGAGGATGAGGCAACAAACCTACCTCATCTCATTACGATTAAAACCACGAATACAATAAATAAAAACAATACTTATTGTCGATGAAGAGATTCTGAACTTGGCATTGCGTCGACATTATGACAGCGTTACGGCGTTAGAGCTTTGGCATTGTGGGAGCACTTTGAGAGCAAGACGGATGATATTTGGGTTGGAGTCCTCCCCTCCTTTTATAGATTTGTGCCTTGGAATAAGTCTAGATGAAGATCCTCAACTTTTGGAACTTATCATGAGGTGGCACCTTATCTTATCGTGAAGTGGTCGCGTCAAATATTATCCTTTTTGACCTAGCGCAAAAGGTTGATTCGTCGCCATCAGTCGACTGATTCCCTTCATCAGTCGACTGATGTGCAGCAGTCGACTGCCAATAGCCATTAGTTGACTGCTAGCCTGGCCACTTCCCTGCAGTAAGAGGTTAGCACGGAAAATGGTAAATATGACGGTTCCTTATCGTCCGATCTCGACCTAGACCTTCCACTGGAAGTCTTAGTCGGATCGCCACCTACGGTCGTCCCCGTACAGAGGACACAATCTTACCATCTCTCTTCGCACTCTTGCTTACCTCTGGTCCTTTATGACCTGTCGCTTAGCTTCCGGTCTTCACCTGGGTTCTTCGACTCCCACAAAGTTCTCCCGGTGTCGCCCGACCACCACAGTTTCCCGACTCGGGATTCTCCGAGTGTAGCTTACCTTCGGCATAGCTTAACCATTTCTTGCACACTTGATTCAGCTCATGAGATAACAATATGACCTTAACATTGGATCTTTGTCATAATCAAAACCTAGGTTCGATTATCTGGTGCCCTGCACAAACATACAACAATATGGAATAAATATCCAACCACTTGGTGTGAGATGGGATCAACTGCCAAAGCTCTGAGCACCCAAAGAATCTTCTACCTGTGACCTGGGTGACAAGAAAACCCAGGGTCTGTGGTGGTGAGTACAAGACTCAGCGGTTATATGAAAGATAGTGCATGCATTTCATATATCATATGAAGGTCAACGACATACAATCTAAAGGTACAACAAATAACCACCAGTATAATATAACCAATGCGTATACCAAAAGATCAACTGAACAACATAAGATACTGACATACTTGAAGATCTGCAACGCTACAACTCATACAACCTGAGCACATATACCACAATATAACATATACAATATGGAAGAACAACACTACCTCTGCAATCAACAAACCACCTTACGAACATTCTATAACAAATACAACAACGATCCTAGTCCATCCCATACCACATCATGATACTGGTCAAAGGTGTACAATAGTCTGACCAACTCGTACACTGGTATCCCACACACAACCATATAGAATATGCAAGTAGCATACAAGATGATGTACAACTATATGCAACAATCATAGCTCAAACAAATGCAACAACACAAGTAGCGTGTATATATATATATATATATATATATGTGTGTGTGTGTGTGTGTGTGTGTGTGTGTGTGTGTGTGTGTGTGTGTGTGTGTGTAAACACCATCACACGTGGCAATGCAGATGCATGGTCATGCCTGCACACCCCACTCGCTACCACGACCCTGGTGTGGCCTAGGTAGCACAACATGACAACTGTCCCAACTTAACAACTACCACTATTCTCGAGTGGTCGAGTGGGAAGTATGAATAAGTAGTGATAAGCTAAAAAGCTATAAGCTACACAATGGGGGTCCCTGCTGCTGGTCACTCTTACTATCACTGTCCATGATTGGTCAAGTGCCACACACGCAGGACAAACTGCACGCAACTTCAACTACCACCATCAATAGTGGTCGAGTGCGGCACAATAGATGATCTGCCCTCGCACCATCTACTACTACCACGAGTAACCGTGGAGGTAGGATGACTGACCCTCTCACCCACAAGGGAAACCAAGTCGCCAGCATGCATGTAAATGTGATGAATGCATAACTACACATATATACATCCACAACACACTCTCTACCCAACAGAGAGTCATACACAATTGACAGTCAACCATGCTAGGACCTCCAGTCCGTAGCAATCCACTATCGACAATCAACAATGCTAGGACCTGTTGGTGGAGTAGTTACCTAAGTCGAACCTAAGTTTTGATTATAGCAAATGATACAAAGATAAGTTTATATTGTTATCTCATGAGCTAAATTGAATGTGCAGAAAAGTGCCAACACTAGAGCTGAAGGCTAGCGACACCCCGAGGAAGCTGCAGTGGTCGGACAACACTCGAGTGACTTCGGAGGGAGCCAAAGGAATCGAGTGGAAGGTCAAAAGAGAAAGCGACACAGTAAGTATCGAGGTAAGCTCGTGTGTGTGTGAGAGTAAGTAAGGCCGTATCCATTTTACAAAGATGATCTTAAGCATAGATCCGACCAAAGACATCTTATAGGTGGTCTAGGTCGAGATCGGACGGTCGGAGGCCGTCGAAATAATATTTTTGTTAAGCTAACTTTGCCTTGCAGCTAGCATTAGTAAATCGCGACTAGGAGGACTCTGCCGATCCATCGATCGTACTGCGGTCGACGATTCGGTGATCTTGCCATCGATCGGTGATAATGGTCATCAGTCGACTGATGGTCAATGATCAGCCTCGAGGAGTCAAGCTTTATCACCATTTTTCAAGGAGTCTTGTGTCCAATTCCTATTGGTTGAAGTTTCTCTCGAAAAGGGGCTCAAAGGCTATAAAAGGAGGGCCTCTCCTAGGGTTTTTCATCATCTCTAAGTATTCAAAAGCCTCCGCAACGCTACGACTCTCCGACGACTCTACAAAGACGAAGTGCTGCCAACAACCCTAGCTTAATTTATATTTCCTAATTGTTGGTATAATCTTATTTTGTCATCTCTTTAATACTGCAATTCTTTTTTATCGAGGTTTTCTATCATTGCATTTTACATTAATAGAAGAAAGGGTTTGTCTCTCTATCTTTTGCTTTTGAAGGTTTTTGTAATCGTCTAACTCCTACCTCTAATGAGGAGGAGTGTTTTAGTGAATTGCCCTCCGTACACAGTCTAGGACCGTTAGGGCCTTGGAGTAGTAGCCGAAGGCTACGAACCAAGTAAAAAAACATTTGTCTCCTTTTTTCATTTATCTTTCCACTGCAATTTGTCTACTCGGGTTTTAATGAACAAAACGAAAGAAAAGTTTTTATCGCTATTCACCCCCCCTCTAGCGATCCACTCGATCCAACAATTGGTATCAGAGTCGGGGTGCTAAGATTTGGTGAAACCACCGATCTAGCTTTTTTACAGATTTTTTTATTTTTTTATTCTATTTATTTCGAATTTATTTCATTTGGTTTTTTTCCCCCGCACTACTAATCTAAGACGCGAGTCTTGGTACATTTCGTGTGTTTGTGTTGTTGCTAGGTTTTTCATCTTCATCTCCTTGTTTCTTTTGTTTTAATAGCCCATCTCGAGGGTTTTAGCACCATCCGACCTCTGTTTTACAACGGAGATGACTTTCGTTATTGGAAGGGTCGGATGGAATGTTTTCTTAAAACTCAAATCGAGATGTGGATCATAATCCAAACGGGATTCACACTTCTGACTAACGAAGTGGGTGAATCCTTGGATTATGACCAATGGACCATTGCGACAAAAAGACAAGTCAAAGCCGACGCCAAGGCAACTCAAATCCTCCAATGCGGCTTGTCCAAGGAGGAGCTTAATCGCGTCAGCCCCTTCATCAGCGCAAAGGACCTTTGGACAAAGCTAGTAGAGCTACACGAAGGGACCGATGAAGCCAAGGTATGAAAGCGTGATCTTTTGTTTAATAAATTATATAATCTAAAAATGCAGGAACACGAATCGACGACATAACTTCACGCTTGCATTCAAGACATAGTCAATAATCTACACGCGATCGGGCAAAAGGTCGAAAACTGCGACCTTATAAGGTATGTTCTTAACTCTTTTCCGAGGACTACCTTGTGGGCATCCATGGTCGATGCCTACAAGGTCTCCAAGGATCTTTCAAAACTTAGGTTAGATGAGTTATTTTTCGATTTCGAACTCCATGAGCAGTCTAACTCGGAACCCGAGAAGGGTATAACACTTTTTGTAGGTTCAAGGAAGAAAATCGCGAGCAAGCCACCCCCAAAGGAAGAAGAAGATGAGTCCGATTCGGAGGTCGAACCGGAAATGGAGGCCGAACTAGTTAAACTAGTTCAGAGGATAGTCAAGGGCCGAAAGCAAACCTTCACTTGACCTAACGAAGGTAAGCCTAAAAGTTCCAATATTAGATGTTACGAGTGCAACAGGTTTGGACACATCAAGTCCGAATGCCCGAAACTCAAGAGCAAAGCACCGAAACACAAAAAGGCACTCAACACTATGTGGGAAGAAGCGTCCGAGGAAGAAGACGATGATCGCATCCTCATGGCTAAACTGATTGAATCAGAGACAGAGTCAGAACCGGAACATGAATCGGAAATCGAAGACGAGTCAGACTGCGAAGCACTATTCAAGACAAGCCATGGATACGCATCTGGTTCAAAAGATACACTCAAGGTAAGTCGATCCCTCATTAGTACACTTTATAGTGCAATTAAGTTTTTAACTAGAAAATTAGCTAAGTCCGAATCCAAGGTCGAGACCCTGGCTGAGGAAGTTAAACTCCTCAAACACGAGGTCTCCCTAACCTCTTCGACTAGTCGAGTTCAAGAGGAGGACTCAACTCGGGTTGAAAAGCTTAGTTGAGAACTCACTCTTGAAGAGTCAAGTCGAAGATCTTAGGAACACGTTGGAAAGGTTTACTTTGGGATCCAAAGGACTTGACCTCCTACTTGGATCGCAAAGGGTCGTGTACAACAAGGTCGGGCTAGGGTTTAGCTCAAATACGACCAACAAGTCGTATATGTCGATTGTAAGTCGACATAAAAAACGTGTCCAAGCATGGGTCCCTAAGACCGCCTTGATTTCAAATTTAGGATCGATCCAGTACTGGGTTCCCAAGGACCAAATCCACTATGTGGAGAGACCGAACCGATTCAACGGTCCAGGGGGAGCCAATACAAAATTTGTTTATATTTTAACTTAGAAATTGCATGCTTAGGTTCTTTATTTAGTTTGATTTTTCTTTTTAGAATGGCTAGATAGGACTATAACTCGTCAATACTTGATAACATAGTACCAGGATGCGGCGAGATGATAGTACGCTAGGAAAGCGGAGTCTTGAGTATTCGGGCTAGATAAGGCGTATCTAGTTCGGTGCACTTGACCGAGCGGAACTAGCTGAAGCTACCTCGCCGTATCCTATACTAGTTAGACCAGGAAGTGGTCTTAGGTAAGTCAAGTTTCTATTTTCTTGAAAATGTCTTTGTCTAAGGAAGTGGTCGTTGTTCTGATCAAAGAAGGCCTCTGTGCCTCACCACGACCTGGAAGCCATGATCTTGAAAAAGTGACTTGATGAGCCTAAGGTCAAATCCGAATCTAACGCAAGGTTGACAAGTGTTCAATTCATTAAATTTAAATCAAGTAAAATTGGAAGTCATCTCACAAGAACATATAGGGTTAACATGTTTGATCATGTAGACATGGGTGAGATGATTTAGGTTAATAATCTTCAACCAATCTTTAATAAATCCAATATCCGATCCAACTACCTTGCGTGTAGGATCAATGGATGTTGGACAGTGGTTGCTCCCGACACATGACCGGGGATCAACTCAAGTTTTCGAAGCTTCGATTCAAATGATAAGGATCTGTAGCCTTCGGAAACAACGATAAGCTCAAAATCATCGGATCAAGTGATATTGAGCTCAACTCTAACTTTATTATTCAAAATGTCTTATTGGTAGAAAATTTTCAATATAATTTACTTAGTGTAAGTCAATTGTGTGATAATAACTATAAGGTCATATTTCTAGAAAATAAATGCGTAATTAATGAAAATGAAACTTCTAAAACAATTCTTAAGGGAACCAGAAATAACAATATTTACACTATTAACTTAACTAACTCCTCAACTAAGTGTCTTATGACACGGCAAGAGGAATCATGGTTGTGGCACCGACGACTCGGTCACTCACACCCAAGACTCATCCACAAGATGAGTCAAAGTGACTTAGTCAGAGGTTTGCCTAACCTCAATAACTTGGATAATAAAATATGTAATTCTTGTCAATAAGGTAAATAATCTAGGACACAACATCAACTAACTAATCAAGAACGAACCAAAAGTGTTCTTGAGCTCCTTCACATGGATCTATTTGATTCACACGGAGCTAAGTCACTTAATGGAAGTAAATTCTACTTAGTCATAATTGATGACTATTCTAGATTTACTTGGGTTAGGTTCATCAAACACAAAAGTGATACCCTAGATCAATTAATCAACCTATTTAAGTTAATAGAAAATCAACAAAGCATTAAAATCAAAAGACTTAGGACTGATCATGGTGGTGAATTCGAGAACCACAGGTTTACAGAATTCTGTAACCTAAATGGATACCACCATGAGTTCTCTTGCCCTAGAACTCCACAACAAAATGGCCTAGTAGAACGCAAAAATAGAACCCTACAAGAAGCCGCTAGGACAATGTTAAATGAGTATAATCTACCCGATAGGTTTTGGGCAGAAGCCGTGAGTACGGCATGCTATGTCCAAAATAGGATCCTTATGGTAAAGAGGCACCTTAAGACCTCATACAAGATTTATCATGATAAAATACCTAACATCAAGTACTTTAGGGTATTTGGGTGTAAGATACATATCCTAAACACTAAGGATTACCTAGGAAAATTTACATCCAAAACCTCGACCAGAATCTTTCTAGGATATTCGACTACGAGTAGAGCGTATAGAGTATACAATCATGACACCCTTAGAGTCGAGGAGACTATCAATGTAGTATTTGGTGAAGGACACGAACCTACAAAACCCCCGGCAACCCCAATTAGTGAGTCGATTCATACCAGACTCAACTCCGATCTAGAGATCAAGTCTAGTGTTAATCCTGACCTAAGTCAACCAAGTCAGTCTATCGACCAAGTGGTAGATGACTCTAACCAAACTAGGACTCAAATGGGTCATCCTATTGACCAAGTAGTAGACTCAAACCCAAATCCAACTAGGACTCAAACGAATCATCCTATCGACCAAGTGATAGGTGATCCAAGTATAGGAGTTCGAACTAGAGCCTCATACAGAAACCTTAGTCAAATTTCCTTGATTTCCAAAATTGAACCCAAAACTATTGACCAAGCTCTTCTTGATCCCGATTGGA
Source organism: Wurfbainia villosa (assembly GCA_025175895.1). Taxonomy (NCBI): domain Eukaryota; kingdom Viridiplantae; phylum Streptophyta; class Magnoliopsida; order Zingiberales; family Zingiberaceae; genus Wurfbainia; species Wurfbainia villosa. The sequence continues at coordinate 113,331,185 of CM045988.1, forward strand.
TTATTGCAATGCAAGAAGAGCTGGCTCAATTCACTAGGAACGAAGTATGGGAATTAGTACCACCACCTAAAGATAAAACAATCGTTGGAACAAGATGGGTGTTTAGAAATAAACTTGATGATAAAAGTGAAGTAGTTAGAAATAAAGCTAGACTAGTCGTTAAAGGGTTTAGTCAAGTCGAAGGTTTAGATTACAACGAGACCTATGCCCCAGTAGCAAGGTTAGAGTCCATTCGAATGCTATTAGCGTATGCTACACATCGAGAATTTAAGTTGTTTCAAATGGATGTGAAATCAACATTCTTGAATGGATACATTAAAGAAGAGGTTTATGTTAGTCAACCCCCCGATTTCAAAAGTTTATATAAACCCGACCATGTCCTTAGGTTAAAGAAAGCCCTCTATGGACTTAAACAAGCTCCTCGAGCTTGGTATGAGAGACTTTCGGTGTATCTTAAATCCAAAGGGTTTAACCAAGGTGTAGTTGACCCAACCCTTTTCGTAAAAACCTTAGGTAAAGACATATTCATAGCCCAAATCTACGTAGATGATATTATTTTTGGAACCACCAACTCGATCCTACTGAATGAGTTCATTTCACTTATGGAAAGTGAATTTGAAATGAATTTAGTAGGCGAGTTGAGTTTCTTTTTAGGTCTACAAATCAAACAAACTAAAGATGGAATATACCTACATCAACGTAAATATACTAGGGAATTAATTAAATGCTTTGGAATGCAAGACGCTAAAATTATTAATACCCCAATGGCAACTAATGTGAATATAGATGAAGATGTAATCGGAAACTCAATTGATTTAAAATACTATAGGAGCGTAATAGGGCGTCTCCTTTACTTAACTGCAAGCCGACCTGATATCTTATTTGCAGTAAGCATGTGCGCAAGGTTCCAAACTTGTGCCAAGGAGTATCACCTAACTCTAGTCAAGCGTATCCTTAGATATCTAAAGGGTACACTTAATGTCGGTATTTGGTACCCTAGATCTACCGAGTTCGAACTAACCAGCTACTCCGATTCGGACTATGCCGATAGTAAGCTCGATAGAAAGAGTACGAGTGGTTGTTGTCAACTTCTCGGCTCGAGTCTAGTGAGTTGGTGCAGTAGGAAGAAACACTGTGTTGCCTTATCTACCACCGAAGCCGAATACATCGCGATGGGTGAGTGTGTCACTCAGCTTCTTTGGATGAAGCACACTCTCAGCGACTTTAAGTTAGACTTTACGAACACTAAACTCCACGTAGATAATATTAGCTTAATTAACCTAACTAAGAATCCGATATGTCATTCTATGACCAAACATATAGAGGTCAAACATCATTTCATTCGAGAACATTTGTCCAATAGAGCCATACAACTCGAATACGTCGACTTGAAGTCCAACTTAGCAGACCTATTTACTAAACCCCTACCCAAAGCCAAATTCAGTCTATTAAGACGAAAATTGGGCATGTGCGTAATAGAATAGGAACTTACAAATTATATTTTCTTACTACTATTTCTTATTTTTCATTTTCATGGAACTAGCATAGGACATACCTTAGATATCATGCACCTATAGATTTAAGGAGCCAAAACATCTCACAACACATAGGACTAATGTGTTTGTGTACTTAGCCACATAGATGGGCGTGAGATGTTAGGACCTTACTCCTAGTTCTAGATGTAGAGCTAGTGCATCGCCATGAACCATGGAGTATAATCATACATCTTAACCGACTCTGACCAGGACTGGTTGATCTTTCATATCAATCAAGCCAAATATGAGTCAAACATTTTATAGATGAGCTTATTTTCAGTATATTATTTTCAAAATAATATTGAACATGCTTGGACTTTAAATTTAATATTTTTTTTCACACCCCCCCACTCTTTTCGATATATGGCAAAAGGGGGAGAAAAAGGCCAAAGTTAAGGGATCAAAATTTTCAAATTTTTGTCATATTTATTAACATGACCAAAAGTTAAGTAAATGTTTACTTAAGTTTAAGTTTTGAAAATTTACTTAACTTGTTAACAAAAAAAAAAGGAAGTAAAGGCCAAGTTAAGAGAAATCTTAACTTAAACTTATTTTTACAAAAACACTATGGCCAATGCCTTACTTAAGGAAGGGGGAGAAAGGACCAAGTTAAGAAGTCTTCTTAACTTAAATGTTTCACTAAGGCCAACTTTAAGTAATGTTAATTACTTAAACTCTTCCTAAATAGCAACCATCTAGGGGGAGGATTAAGGTCTTCTTTCAAAGACTCACCCTCGATCAAAGGGGAGGTTTCCTCAAGGGGGAGTACTTGAAGAAAATCCTTACTACTCCAACTAATCTTTATTATTCCATGCATATTTTAAATTCTTCATGCATATTATCTTCTTGACTTTGTATGTGGATTTGCCATAGATCAAAATGGGGGAGATTGTTGGTGCAGTAGGCACCTAAGTCGAACCTGAGTTTTAATTATAGCAAACGATACAAAGTTAAGCTTATATTGTTATCTCACGAGCTAAATCGAGTGTGCAGAAAAGTGTCAATGCTGGAGCTGAAGGCTAGCGACACCCGGAGGAAGCCGCGGTGGTCGGACGACACTCGAGTGACTTCGGAGGGAGCCGAAGGAATCGAGTGGAAGGCCGGAAGCGAAAGTGACACAGTAAGTATCGAGGTAAGCTCGTGTGTGTGCGAGAGTAAGTGAGGTCATATCCTCTTTACGGGGATGATCTTAAGCATAAATCTGACCAAAGACATCCTATAGGTGGTCTAGGTCGAGATCGGACGGTCGGAGATCGTCGAAATAATATTTTTGTTAAGCTAACTTTGCCTTGCAGCTAGTATCAGTCGACTGCCAGCTAGGAGGACTCGACTGTTGTCCATCAGTCGACTGCCTGCGGTCAGTATTCGATTGATGCTGCCATTAGTCGACTGATGATGGCCATCAGTCGACTGATGGTCAATGATCAGCCTCGAGGAGTCAAGCTTTATCACCATTTTCCAAGGAGTCTTGTGTCCAATTCCTATTGGTTGAAGTTCCTCTCGAAAAGGGGCTCAAAGGCTATAAAAGGAGGACCTCTCCTAGGGTTTTTCATCATCTCTAAGTGCTCAAAAGCCTCCGCAACGTTACAACTCTCCGACGACTCTACAACGACGAAGTGCTGCCAATAACCCTAGCTTAATTTATATTTCCTAGTTGTTGGTATAATCTTATTTTGTCATCTCTTTAATACTGCAATTCTTTTTGATTGAGGTTTTCTATCGTTGCATTTTACATTAATAGAAGAGAGGGTTTGTCTCTCTATCTTTTGCTTTCGAAGGTTTTTGTAATCGTCTAACTCCTATCTCAAATGAGGAGGAGTGTTTTAGTGAATTGCCCTCCGTACACGGTCTAGGACCGTTAGGGCCTTGGAGTAGTAGCCGAAGGCTACGAACCAAGTAAAAACACATTTATCTCCTTTTATCATTTATCTTTCCGCTGCAATTAATTGTCTACTCGGGTTTTAACGAACGAAACGAAAGAAAAGTTTTTATCGCTATTCACCCCCCCCCCTCTAGCGATCTGCTCGATCCAATAGGACCTCCAGTCCATAGCAGCCCACTATCGACAATCAACTATGCTAGGACCTCCAATCCGTAGTAACCCACTATCAACAATCCATACAACTATACACAAATCCATGATCCATAACAGACACATAATGTAAAGGGATATAACACGACAATCCACTCCACATTTTAGAACATCACCCACTCCCAGGTGATTTATCCTGATGACAAAAATCAAGTCTACAACCGTACTCAGCTACAAACACATACTTAAGCATCTATAGGTCCACATACCATAGTATCTGTAATCCATAACAATGATGAATGAAATATAAAGACAACAATAGAGCATCTCAAAGTTCAAAGACTAAGTATCAAGCAATGGAATAATAAGAGTGGAGTCAAGGTAATGGTATCATCATCAACATAAAACCCATGCACTAAGATTAACCATCTACTTGACCAGGGTAGAAATTACCCACCTGATACATAGATCGTACTTAGTGTCTTTATATCCGAATCTCTGTCCCGAATCAACATCCTACAACCAAAGAATACAACATATATCAAAGTTCTACTATCAATCTAATAGTAGAACCAAACCAATTCCTTAACCTATTATTACACATCAATCCACTGAATTGATCTAACTCCTTCAATACTAACAATTACCCCAAAATAATTAGAATCAACTAAACATGCCACATAACCAACTTATACTTTCATCCTGATGCCCAACTAATAAAATTATCCAGATCAACTCACCTTGCTTATCCTCAATTACTTCTTGATCCACCGTTGAAGTAGCAATCTATAACAACCAGATGAATTCAGTTGTAGCTGCCACCTATTCCAATTTCACCACGGTAACCTCTTGATCCAATCATAGAATATCAACTCCGAATCAATAACCTAATTGGAAGAAAAATCTCTCAACTCTACTCACCACTTGAAGGTTGAAGGGTAATCTACGGAGCTCAAGTGGCCAACGATGGCCTTGAAACATTCTGTGAGCATAATGCTGGCAAAATTACTAGCCACAGTAAAGCCAAGCTTACCTTGATTCCCTTCGATCTAACATAATAGAACAACAATATAATTTCTTACCAACATTGGATGTGGAGATATGTAAATTGTGATGATTGGCAGCAATGAAGATGCTATTGGTCCCACTCCCAGCAGTAAGCGGTGATGACAGCTCAAGGTAAGGAAACAACAAGGAGGTGGTGAACAGTGAAGAGTATTCGCGACAGCAAAATGGGCTCAGGCAACAAAAGGGTGGCTAAAGGTGAGAGAATGATCACGATCAAGGGTGGCAAACCGTTGATACAGTGAGCAATCCAGAGAGACAGGTGACGGCGATCGACTGAGCAGTGACTGGACCTCACTCACAGCGAGAAGAAAAGGTCGGTGATGAAGCAAGGCAGAGGAGAGGAAGGCAACGACGTTGGGATCGCATCGATCGACAGCGACGAGCGAGCAGAAGGCCTGAGACCAATGTGAGGGGCCAACGAGAGGGGCAGGGATGCCGGTAAGATCAAGCTTCCACGATCAAAAGGATGGCTGCGTGGAAGAGAGGAGTCGGCGATGAGAAAGAAGTCAAGAATGAGGAAGGGTTGCGGCGTGAGAAGAAAAGAATCGGGGGATTTGGGAAGGAATCAAAGAAAATAACTTAGGTTTAGCATTTATAACATAGGTTAATTAAACCTATTAATTCCTTAATAATAGATAGTCTAAACAGACTTTACAAAAGTTTATCCGCTTTATCCTCCAATTATTGAGCTTTTCGATGCTTTGTTAGGGCACCCTCCTCTTCTTAATCCTCTGGTGATCCTTCCTTTATATAGAGTGTAGGGTTTTGCTTATCGAGTCTGTGAGGGGAAACTTCGCTTCCCACTTCACCTCGGTAGCTTGTCCATGGCGATCCCTTCGATATCCCCAGATTAAAAAAAAATTAATCCTAGACAAAAGGGATTGCCAAAACCACCAAGTCATCATCGTGCTATTCGTTTAGAGAGGTCACTTGAACAAACTAGTTGTTCAAGCGACCATCCTCTATTCTATGAGTAGTCGCGGAATAGACGATGTCCGGATCGCCAATTTTCGTGTTTATACTCAGTATCCAAGTATTCTTTAGCCATTTACAGATTTATAACATGCTTATAATTGAAAAACAAAAACATGCAACAAACAAAAGAAGAAAGTAGAATAGGTATACCTCTCGATCTTCTAATGTGTGACCTTCCTCCTTTTGGACGTCGTGTGGGCGATGCTCTCCCAAAAGTCGAAGCTCCTATATCGCAAATCTTCCTTCCTTGCTCTTCCAAAGCAAGAGGAAGAATAGAAACAAGGCTCATCTCCTTCCTATAGCCAACCAACAAGCAACAAAAGAAATGCTTGCCGCCGGCCAACAAGGAGAAGGAGATAATGGTGGAAACCGGCCAAGACACCAAGGGAAAGCCCTATATCTTGTTTCCACCACCTAAGGAGAAGGAAAAGGGGTCTTTGGATGCTGCTCAAGGGCTTGGATAGGGCTGTGGGCGCCGGCCACCAAAGGATGAAGAAGAAAGAAACCTTCCTTATTTGGTGCCACCCAAGCCTCCTAAACCCTAAGACTCCAAACCCTAATCCTAGCTTTCCTTATTGTCGGCCATGGAAGAGGTGAAGAAGAATAAGATGAGCTCATGCCAAGGTAGAGAGGATAAGAATAGGGGCCGGCCAACCTTAAAAAGAAGAAGGAACTCCTTGTTGCTGCCCACTCTAATCCCCAAAACCCTAACCCTAGCCACCACTTTCAATCCTAATCCAATTAGGATTGGTTGCCACCCAAGGGACAAACCCTAATCCCCTCATCCATTATCTTGCTGCCCAAGCCATGATCTCTATTTATAGAGTTGGGCTCAAGGCTTGGATTAATCTCCACCATTGGTTCTAGGGATTTAATCTCAACTGTCGGATCTAGAGATTTAATCTCTACCTATGGATCTAGAGTTTTGTTTCTATCCTTTGGATCTAAGCTTCATGAGGTGTTAATAGGCTACATTAGGGACCATGAGGAGGAGTTGGGTCTTGGCCACCCATGGATCAAGCCCACATAAAGTCCGATCCACTAATGATGATCCAATCCACTAAAGGTTCATCATTGATCTACCTCACCAACCCCCATATGATAATATGGGCTCCATATATTATTTGTACATTTTCTCCCCATGTTTAAGATCTCGAATGTCCATCGATTAATTAATTTACTGACCATTAATTAATCAACATCTAACTCCTTGAGTAGTACCACTCAACCTTTTCATCATACCGGACCAAGTCCACCGGCAGGGTTTACATGATGAACCTTATGAGCTTCTCAAGGGGACATCATCATCCTAATATATAGGACACGGTTTCCTCTTATAATCAACGACACACCATATAAATAATATCATCTCCCAACTTACCGAGCCTATCGATTTAATCTATAAATCTCGCCCATTGGTAAATCAAATAGATGAGAACTAAGTATATGTGCCCGTTATTATATCGGGATAAGAGCATGTACTAAATAATATCTGAGGTCCTATTCGATTATGTAGTCAGCAATAAATCGAATCACCTCTCAGTCAGTCCTGCTCAATACACACAAAGTGCACTAGTGTGATTCTATGGTCAAGCCAAACCAACACCAAATCACACTACAACCATTCCGATGGTTTGTCCAAAGTCATCTCGGTTGTGAGCCTTTACTTATACTTTACAAGGGGCCGATAACATGATCTCCTGTGTGACACCACACACTATGTTATCTACAATGTAAAGTATTAGACAATATTGCATAACCATAAAAATATGCAAATAATGATCATGTGATTCTTATTTCAAAAATAAAGATGTTCATACAAAAGATAGACTTTTCAGTATACATCCCTACATAGAGGTAGCTATGACTCTTTCCAAAAATACCAAAACCTATCGATCCAAGACTTGTGGCACCACCACACACGACTCGACCATGTGTCACTCTGGAAAACCCACCTAGAATGAGTCATGATCGTGTGTAAAACACATAGTCAATCATGCCTTACTCTGGAGAAAACTCATCGTGCTGAAACCCCACGGCCTGTCGTGCTCCCTTTTATGTAGACTGGAACACAGTCGTGCCTTTTTGACAAGGCTCTACCATGTGTTTCTCTAGACACTCTTTGAACTTCGTCTTCTTCTTCCGAGAACATGCTCGTGTCTTGGGGACATGGACATAGCATGCTTTCCTTCATTCCATGCTCCATAAGAAACTTCATTTAATCTTTAAATCTCCATCGTGTCAAGATGAAAATAACAAAAGTAGATCTCCGAATCAGAAAGCAAATAAATGATATAAAATAAAGCAAATATGCAACAAATGTCAACTAAATGAATTAAGATGTGTGCCAAAATAATAACTAAAACTCTATATAAATTGCATACATCAAAATCCCCCAAACTTGAATCTTTTCTTATCGTCAATCAAACGTCATTGCACAATTTAACCTACATAAATGGATTTCTTCAATGTCTAACATGCTCACTTAAACCTATCAAGTGGTACTATTATTAAAGCAACTAAGTTCACCAAGTTTACTAAGTAGGTTTTTTTGTGCAAGTGTGAAATTTCATCCTAAAGGTTTCAACTTCCAAGGCAAGTCAAGTCATCATCTCATCATGTTCCTAAGGTCTCCAGCTTATGGACACTTACCTTCCCTAAGTGAGAGTCATTCCCCCAAAACTAGCATAAATTCTTAAAAGTGTGCTCAGTATTGAGAGAAATTGATAGGTGTTTCTCCAATAACCTAACTCGGTCTCAAAGGGGCACCTAACTGTTTCCACCCACGATAACTATTTTCTAGCTCACATTTTTTTCTCTAAAAAAATTAGTATTCCTCTCTCACTTACTGGATTTTTGAATTTTTCAAATGGGCTTACACAATCTGAACATCTCCAATAACTAAAATATTAATTTAGGGTCACCTATGTATTCTACAGTATCAGTCTAACAAGATGAATCATAACTAACTTGTACTAAAGCAACCCTTTGGAATTCAAGTTGTGTATGTAAAAAGTAAAAAAAACTAGTAGAACTTGGTGATCATGGATTATCATATCAAAATAATGGTACCACGAGATGAGATAAAGTGAAATGCTCATGACAATGCATCACATCAATATGATACTACTCAATAAGCATGCACTGAAACTTACTGCGACGTCAAACAAAGTAAGAACTCAAACAACACTAAATTAACTAAAACCCATGTAGACAAGAATGAAAAGATAAACAATTTCAAAATAAACAAAACTACTTAAAGCAAAAGACCCATGCAGTACAATAGCATAATAACTCCCCCATACTTAAATTCAAACATACCTCTCAGATAGGGCTCATCGTGGTGGTCAGACTCGGATTTGTTCCCAGAAAAAGGCATGGTCATGTGAAGCTCACACGACCACCCATATTTTTTTACTATAAGTCGATCCAAATTGGTCTCTTTTCGCTCAGTAGTTCCTTCAAATACCTAAAAACAAAAGAATACAATAAATAGTTGAAATCAAAATCTAAGAAATGAAGTAAATAAAACTAAAACTTGGGTTGCCCCCCAAGAAGTGCTTGTTTAAGGTCATTAGCTTTCCCATTTTTGTTTCATCCTGGTTTGAATCCCAAGTCTTTTTCTCATTCCAATTCACAATCAATGAGATGAGCAATTCTCGTAGCCTTGTCTCGTAGCTCGAAGAGTTTGTCCCGTGAATACTTCCGCCCTCTTTTTCTTGTTTCCTATAATAAACACTCCTTCTTGCAAAGGGGGTTCTCGACAACATACGAGTATCTACGATTTGAAAAGTCAAAATGTATCCTTCATTATCAACTTCTAGGAATAAATTTTGGTTCTTAACATCAATAACAACCCCTGCAATAGCTAAGAAAGGTCTACCTAGGATAATGGGCAATTGAGGGTTTTTACCCATATTTACAATGAGAAAGTCAGTGGGTATCACAAAATTCTCTATCGTCACTAGGACATCTTCTATTAGGCCTAAGGGTTGCCTCACTGTATAGTCAGTGAGTTATATTGGTCTACTTTAAGCTCCTTAACCCCAGTGTTTTGTAGAATTCAGACGGCATAATGTTTACACTAGACCCTAAGTCACATAGGGCTATATTCAAAAGAAGGCCCCTAATTTTGCAAGAAATCAAGAAGTTACCTGGAGCTTCAAGTTTACGAGGGTATTTATTGGGGATTACCACAGGACTTTTCAGTACCACTAGAACAGTTGCACAGTTTTTAACTGTAGGGCCTCGTTGGAATGCTAGAAGGGGGTGAATAGCGTCGTGCTCGTACGTTGATGGAATTCGTTCACGTTCATCTCTACAAAACTCATTATGCGCAGTGGAATATAGATAATAGCAATAGCAAGAAACAAGACAAACACGAACACAAGAATATAACGTGGTTCAGAACCGAACGGTTCCTACTCCACGGATCGAGCTCTAAAGAGCTCTAGTGATGCACATGCAACCACTAATCACAAATAACTCCTTCTCGGAACAATCCGGAGGTGGAGAAACCTCTTACAATTATTACAAAAGCAATACACGAAAATACAAGCAAAATACAAATAAATGTAAAGAACACTTTACAAAACTAGGGTTTGAGCACTTTGCTTGTTGGTTGCTTGGATGAGGTTGAAGGACCCTGAAATGCACCTGCAATTCGCCTTCAAATCGCCCCAAGAAATCTCCCAAAGAACCAATGCCGAAATCCTCCACAAGCTCCTCTTTTTAACCTGCATCAGACTGGATTTCCGCTGATCAATTGACTGACATAAGGCACTAGTCGACTACTGTCACTGTTTTCGTGAGACAATGGCTCGATCCACGCTAGAAAAGTTCCAACGAGACTCTCACCAGTCGACTATCAATATTGGCAGTCGACTACCAGCCCCGTAGTCGACTGCCCAGTCGGCTACGAAGCATTCTGTGCTCGCGACTAAATCAGCAGTCGACTTCCAGAGCCATTTCAGCCCCTAAACGGTAGTCGAACTCAAGTCGAATCATGATAGTCGAACCGGTCATAATGGCAATCGACTGTCAACCTCAAACATGAGGTTTTTGTTGGGATGTATACTGAAAAGTCTATCTTTTGTATGAACATCTTTATTTTTGAAATAAGAATCACATGATCATTGTTTGCATATTTATGGTTATGCATATTGTCTAATACATTACATTGTAGATAACATGGTGTGTGGTGTCACACAGGAGATCATCTTATCGGATCCTTGTAAAGTATAAGTAAAGGCTCACAATCGAGATGGCTTTGGACAAACCATTGGTATGGTTGTAGTGTGATTTGGTATTGGTTTGTCTTGACCATAGAATCACACTAGTACACTTTGTGTGTATTGAGCAGGACCGACTTAGAGGTGATTCGATTTATTACTGACTACATAATCGAATCGGACCTCAGATATTATATTGTACATGCTCTTAATCCCGATATAATAACGGGCACATATACTTAGTATTCATTTCTTTGATTTACCAATGGGCGAGATTTATAGATTAAATCGATAGGCTCGGTAAGTTGGGAAATGATATTATTTATATGGTATGCAATTGATTATAGGAGGAAACCGTGTCCTATATATTAGGATGATGATGTCCCCTTGAGGAGCTCATAAGGTTCATCATGTAAACCCTGCAGGTGGACTTGGTCCGGCATGATGATAAGGTTGAGTGGTACTACTCATGGAGTTAGATGTTGATTAATTAATTGTTAGTAAATTAATTAATCGACTGACATTCGAGATCTTAAACACGGAGAGAAAAATGTACAAATAATATATGGAGCTCATATTAACTTATGGGGGTTGGTGAGGTAGATCAATGATAATCCTTTAGTGAATTGGATTATCATTAATGGATCAGACTTTATGTGGGCTTGATCCATTGGGTGGCCAAGATCCAACTCCTCCACATGGTCCCTATTGTAGCCTATTAATACCTCATGAAGTCTAGATCCAATGGTTGAAAACTAAACTCTAGATCCAAAGGTAGAGATTAAATCTCTAGATCCGATAGTTGAGATTAAATCCCTAGAACCAATGGTGGAGATTAAAACAAGGCATATCCCTAACTCTATAAAAGGAGAGCATGGGGTGGGCAGCAAGAAGTATTCTAATAGAGATAGGATTAGGGTAAGGGCCGGCAAGCTTTAAGGATTAGGGTTTGGGGTGTAGGTGACACCAAATAAGGAAAGTTTTTCCTTTTCTTCTTCTTCCTTGGTGGTCGGCGCCCAAAACTAGCTTTTCCTCCCTTGGCCGGCGTCCAAACTCCTGCATCCCCTTCTCCTTGGCCGGTGGAAACAAGACTTAGGGTCTTCTCTTGGAGTCTTGGCCGGTTTCCATCTTATACATCTTCTCCTTCTTGGCCGGCGGCAAGCACCAAGCTTGGAGCTTGGTGGTTGGTTGAAAGAAGGAGAAGGGCCTTGTTTCTTATTCTTCCTCTTGTTCGGAGCGAGCAAGGAAGGAAGATTGGTGATCTAGGAGCTTCGACTTTTGGTAGATCATCGCCCACAGGACGTGCAAAAGGAGGAAGGACATACGATAGAAGATCAAGAGGTATAATACTTGTCTATTTTCTTATGTAACATGTTTATAATTGTTTCTCAATTATATATACATGATATATTCTATTTTGTGGCTAATATAACTTGGACCCCGAACATAAACACAAAATCCAGTGATCCGTACATCGTCTATTCCGCGGCTATTCGTAGAATAGAGGTTGGTGGCTTGAACAACAAGTTTGTTCAAGTGACCACTCTAATCAAATAGCACGACGATGAAATAGTTGCTTGGGTAATCCCTCTTGTCAAGGATAAAATTTTTTATCCGGGGACGTAGAAGGGATCGCCATGAACAAGCGACCGAGTTGAAGTGGGAAGCGAAGTTTCCTACCTTCAAGTGGTATCAGAGCTTCGGTTCCGGACAAAACCCTTCAAGTGGTATCAGAGCCATGGTTTTCGGTTTTGTGTGTTTAGGATTCGGTTACTTTTATGCACTTTTCATATATTATATATGCCGGATAATAGTAGGATATGCGTAGGTTAACTCTTTGGTTGCAAGCATAGGATCCAACTATTATGGTCATATGTGTGTATGTGATTGTATGTGTGTAATTGTATATTTTGTTGAATCCTCGGGGTTGACGAGGCTAGTATTTAATTTTTGTAATTAGATACGACATTGTTTAGCCACTCTTTTTATTTTAGTTTACTTTTGATCTAGATTTCATGTACACTCCCTCGTGGAGTATAGGATCGATGGATGTAAATTAAAATATTTTTTCTCAGCTCAGATCTTCGGATGGCTTGTACATGGCGTAGGGAGGAGCAGACGAGATGGCGATACGACGGGAGACATATTGAAGACAAAAGCCATAATAGTTGGAAAAAATTTTATTTTTCATATTTATTGCTTATTGTTTGATATGCATGTCGTAGGCTAGAAAATTCCTCAATTTCAAATTACTAAGTGGGAGAGGGATATTTTTATAAATTCCCACGGCCTCCATTACGATTTGACATGTGATGCAAACAAACTTGTGTGTCGGCTCTGAGTGCCTTCCTCCCCATCGGATGAGTTTGTTTGCGGATCACAAGGTTGAATATGGTTATAGGAAATTATTAAGGAGCGTGTGTACTTCCCCATCGGAAGGCACATAACCGAGATAATTACCTTGGTACCAAGTAATGGTGAACACTTAGATACAAATATAAGTATCCTCCCCATCGGAGTCACTGCTTTTATTTATAGGACCGAAGAGAAATCAACTATTAATTTTACTTGTCAAAAAGTTAGGTTGACAAGATAGTAAAATTAATGAGTAAAACCTCCTCTTACAAATGTAGAATTCGTATACGTCCACACTATCGTGACTTACGATATTCTCGGTGTTTTGAGGTGTTGGTTGATTTCAAAATTTTATTGTTTGAGGAATCAATAATTTTTTTAAATCTAAAGTTTTGATCTATGTGATTCTTAGGTTTTTCAAAAATGACTTTCAGTCCATTTGCTGTGATACTAAAGGAAAATAAACTTACTGTACATAATTATGTTGATTGGAAAAAGGAATCTAGATATTGTCTTAACTGCTGAGGAGTACAAGTATGTACTCTTCGAAGAGTGTCCTCCTAAGCCTACGAATGAGTTGGAAGTCCTTGGAGATGAGATCAATGGGGAAACCCAGGTCAATATCATTCTCCAGGCGATAGAAGGGCTTGCTCAGGCTCAGGCCATGGTTGCTCAAAAGGTTTCTACTTCTAAGCTGAAAGACAAGAAGAAGAAGAAGAAACAAGCTGGGGCATAGGTGATGGGAGGATCTCAGGGACGAGTGAAGAAGCCGAAAGGCAAGTGCTTCGCTTGCAAGAAGGATGGACATTGGAAGAAGGACTGTCCCAATCCGAAGAGAACAAAGGTATATCCTTTGGTCTAGTCGTTGAAACATGGTTAGCGGTATTATCTACTGACACCTGGTGTGTAGATATGGGAGCCACTGATCATGTCTGCAATACTTTGTAGGAGTTCTAGGAAACTCGACAACTAGCTGGAGGGGAGATTACCATTTACTTGGGCAATGCCACGAAGGTGGCGTCTATTGCAGTGGGAGATGTTTATTTGTCTTTGGAGAGGAATAAAGTTTTGGTTCTTAAAAATTGCCTTTATGTACCTTTATTTAGAAAGAATTTGATTTCGGTTTCTAAATTGTTTAAGGATGGATATTCTATTTCTTTTAATGACAGAGTTGTTATAAAAAGAAATATGGAGATTATCTGTTCTGATGCATTGATAGGAAATTTGTACACACTTGAACAAAAAACTCCCACGATGCAAATAGAAGTTAATAACTCATCTTCTAATTCCAATAAGAGAAAATAACCTTCGAAGATGAACCAAACATATCTTTGGCATCTTAGGCTTGGTCATATTAACCTAAGCAAAATTCAACGGTTGATAGCTGATGGACCTCTGGGTTCATTAATGGTGGAAGTTTTCCCAACCTGTGAATCTTGCTTGGAGGGTAAAATGACCAAGAGGCTTTTTAAGACCAAGGGGTATAGAGCCAAAGATGTGTTAGAATTGGTTCATTCTAATTTGTGTGGTCCTATGTCTATCGAGGCTAGAGGTGGTTTTGAGTATTTTGTCTCTTTTATAGATGATTATTCGAGATATAGATACATTTACCTGATGCGCCACAAGTCTGAATGCTTTGACAAGTTCAAAGAATTCAAGGCTGATGCGGAGAAATGTGAAGGTAAAAGTATCAAGACACTACGATCTGATCGTGGTGGTGAGTATCTCTTGGGAGAGTTTAGGAATTACTTATCAAAGGCTGGGATTCAATCCCAAATTGTCTGCACCTGGCACACCCCAGCAGAATGGTGTAGCAGAGCGAAGGAATAGGACTCTTATGGAGATGGTTAGATCGATGATGAGTTATTCTAAGTTGCCAGATTCGTTCTGGGGATATTCTCTAGATACGATAGTGTAAATTCTGAACTTGGTCCCATCTAAATTAGTGTCTTCTACTCCCATAGAATTATGGACTGGGCGAAAGCCTAGTCTAAGACATATTCAGATTTAGGGAGTCCAGCACATGTGCTGAAGGCAGATGCTGGTAAGTTAGGAACCCCGTACAGAAGTGCGCATGTACATTGGCTATCCTAGAGGAACAAAAGGTGGTTTGTTTTATAGTCCTAGAGATCAGAGGGTGATCGTTAGCCCGAACACCAGATTTCTAGAGAAAGACTATATGATGAGACACAAGCCCATGAGTAAGATTATTCTGGAGGAATTGAAAGGGGAAGTCACTTCTTCAGTACCACCGGTATAAGAGGATATACCACAAGTCACTGCACCACGTGTCACAGAGAATACATAGGTGAAACGTCATCATAGTGGGAGAGTTGTGAGACAGCCTGATAGATTCATGTTCTTGGAAGAATCTTCTGATTTAGTCCTTGGTGAACATGAACCTGATCCCTGGACATATGACGAGGCAATCCAAGATAAAGATGCGGTATCTTGGCAAAGTGCAATGAATACTGAGATTGAATCTATGGATTCAAATCAAGTCTGAGAGCTAGTAGAACCACCCGATGGTGTAAAAACCATTGGATGCAAGTGAATCTACAAAAGAAAGAGAGGAATAGATGGGAAGGTTGAGACCTTCAAAGCGAGGCTTGTTGCGAAGGGGTATACTCAGAAAGAGGGTATTGATTATGAGAAAACTTTTTCGCCGGTAGCCATGCTTAAGTCTATCCAGAATCTCTTATGCATTGCAGCTCATATGGATTATGAGGTGTGGCAGATGGATGTCAAGACAACTTTCCTTAATAGAAGTCTTGAGGAAAACATCTATATGAAGCAAGCAGAGGGATTCATTGAAAAGGACAAAGAGCATCTTGTGTGTAAGCTTAATCGGTCCATTTATGGATTGAAGCAAGCTTCAAGGTCTTGGAACATCTGCTTTGATGAGGTAATCCAGTCTTATGGATTTATTCAAAGTCCGGATGAGTCTTGTGTATACAAGAGATGTGACGGAAACGTAGTGGTATTTCTTGTACTATACGTAGATGACATTTTGTTAATTGGCAACAATGTCAAGGTGTTATCGAACGTAAGGGTATGGTTGTCCAAACAGTTTGATATGAAAGACTTGGAAGAAGTGGGACACATCCTTGGGATCAAGGTTATAAAGGATCGCAGGAAAAGGATGTTGTTCTTATCTCAAGCTTCATACATAGACACAATTATGGATCATTTTAGCATGCAAAACTCCAAGAAAGGTTTTCTACCTTTCAGGCATGGAGTTCCTTTATCTAAAGAGATGTGTCCTAGAACATCTGAGGAGATAGAGGAGATGAAGGTGGTTCCTTATGCTTCGGCGGTAAGAAGCCTCATGTATGCAATGCTATGTACGAGACCAGATATCTACTTTGCCGTGGGCATGGTCAGCAGATATCAGAGTAATCTAGGACATGGACATTGGACTGTAGTAAAGCATATATTGAAGTACCTGAGAAGGACTAGGGATTATATGCTAGTTTACCGGGCAGACCAATTACTCCCTGTGGGTTACACGGATTTCGACTTCCAATCAGATAGGGATAACAGTAAGTCTACCTCAGGTTTTGTGTTTACTTTGGGAGGTGGAGCCATTGTATGGAGGAGTGCCAAGCAGAAATGCATGGCAGACTCTACCATGGAAGCTGAGTATGTGGCAGCCTCTGAGGCGGCCAAAGAAGTTGTGTGGCTCAGAAACTTCTTGATGGACTTGGATGTGATTCCTGGTTTGCCTAGAACTATCACAGTTTATTGTGATAATAGTGGTGCAGTTGCAAACTCGAAGGAACCACGAGCCTATAAGGCAAGTAAACACATAGAGCGCAAGTACCACCTGATACGAGAAATCGTAAAGGAGGTAGAAGTTGTTGTCGCCTAGATTGCATCAAAGGATGACCTAGTAGACCCTTTCACTAATGTAGGATCGATGAAGTGTAGATGTGGCCGGCTAGAGGGGGGTGAATAGCCCTCTTTCATTCGATAACGTAATTCGCTTGTCTGCAAAACTAATTAGCACAATGGAAACAAACAAGACAAGCAAATAAACAATGTAAAGGTAAAAACAATGCTAACAAGATAATATAATGTGGTTCACGGCTATGCCGCTAATCCATGGTCCCCGATTCGTCCTCGGTGAATCACTCCGCAACCAATCCACTATTGGTCTCTCCTTTGCACCAAGCTAGGTGGAGGTAACCCTTACAACTCAAGAACACTCCTTTTACAATTGATGTGAAAGAGAACTAGAAGAAGGAGTTTATCACTTGTAGAGAACTTGGATGATGGTTTGGAATATGAGCATTAGTCATCCAAAAGCTCACACCCTCTCTTTTTATAGAGAGGGTTGATTTCTTTCCGTTGGCCGCCACCAGTCGACTGCTTCCCTTGGCAGTCGACTGCCGCCACTACAACGCCCTCCGAACACGTCGGATCTCGACCGTTGTAGTCCAACAGATCCCTTGGTAGTCGACTGATGTAACCATCACGATCGCTGCTCTCCGTAGTCGACCGCCTCGGCCACGAGAGTTCTGGTCCGCGATTTCTTCCGCAATGATCACCTGGGATAAACCCATCAGTCAGATACCAGTCGAACCGCGTTCGACTCAGAGCAGTCGACTGGTGCCGTTTGAAACTCAAACTTAACATTCATTTGAGCTTTCGACGGTCGGGTAAACCTCAACCCTTGCGGTCGATCCTCCGACACTCGGCCATTCGCCCAAGTTCACCTAATGAGCTAGTTACACTTCACTCATTCTCTCATCTCACTCGAAGTCCCTCATCGAAGCTCTCTTCGTTCGCGGTCACGTCCCTCGGCAATATCAGGCACATAGCTCTACAATGCTCCATCACGTCTCTTGCCTCCGAAGTCTGCTTCCTTGGCTTCGCTTCAAGTCATCTCGTCCGGCGGTCCCTCGGCAGCATCAAGCGCACGACTCTGCAATGCTCCTTCTCCGACTCAAACATGAGGTTATGAGTGGTGAACCCACCAAGGCTCCATGTGTGAATTACTAAGTCCTACAAGACTCCAATGCACATATCAAATCACAATAACAACCTAACTTAAACCCTTTGCCACACACATCAAAACCTTATCATGGCAAGAGATTGCCCTAACAATCTCCCCCTTTTTGATGTGTGGCAATCCGTTTAAGTTAGGTAAAAATATTTGATAAAATATTAAGGAAAGAAAGCATGTGAATAAACATGATTAGCAACTCTCCCCCTTAATACATAAAACTCCCCCTAAATGCATTCCCCCTTACTTAAACATATATTTTTCTCCCCCTTTGACACCATAAAAAATAATTAACAAAGTTTATACAGCATGGCATCAAGTCTAGAGAGAAACATAAATCAGAAACAAGCCTTAAATGATCGTATTCTATCGATATAGTCATGGCAATGATCGGGCACAATGAAATCTGAATTTCTGATTTTCTGGATGAATTTTAGAAATGCACTATAAATTCTAGAAAATTCAAAAAATAGTGAAATTTGGGGAACACATTTCTTTTAGGGTTCTTTATTAATGAAAAATAGTTTTCCATGAAAAAACATTATATTTTCAATGATTTGCTAAAAATCCAAAAGCTTTAAAAACAACTAGTGTTTTGATCAATTTTGTATCCATTTTAACACCTAGTTTTGCTTTGGATTGTTTCAAAATATGAACACACGGATTTTAAAGTAAGAAATTATTTTGAAAACATATGAAATATCCAACCATGATATTTAGGCAATATGTCTATGAATTAAACATAAGTCTTCCCCATGATTGGTCTATTATTGCTATTTGATACTTTAAATGACCATCTAAATGCCATAGGCATTAGTGGACCATTAGTATCATCCTATCATCTCACCCATGCTAAGTTTTCAATCAAGGTAGCCTATGGTGAGTGTGAGATGCATCCTAAAGGTATTTGTATATACTTAAACATTATTTTCATGCAATTCTATCAAGGTTAAGTATCATCCTAACATCCAACATGATCATAAAGACATGTATAAATTAATTTCAAATTATGATCATGAAACACATGTATTCATCAATTTATAATCATGCATTAGGTATTACATCATGATAATAAGGCAAATATCACCTAAAGCATGATTTATCTATTTATAGGTGCATTATCATCACCTAACACTATTTCAAAAATGTTGTCCCGCCATCCTAAGTCAACCAACATATGATATAGGTAAATTTCATATGGTTGACTATCCTAGGATTTTCCTAACCCTTTAGGGTGGATTTAGGAACCCAAAATAAGTTCTTTCCTATGGAGTTCATTAAATATTCCTTAGGGATTCATTTTCTAGCTATTACCTTCTTTTTGTCTTGACCCCTAGCAAGTAGACATTTATAGGCCTTTTCATTTTTATTTTCTTTATATCCTAGGCCTTTCTTGTTGAAGCTTGCTCTTTGGCTCCCAATTATCGTGTTCAATGTATTTGAGCCAATTGTAAACTTTTCTAGGGCCTTGGTCAAATGATCTACTTTCTCTCTTAAAACCCTATTTTCTTCTATGCATGCATCACTTACATTTAATGGCATATAAAAATCATGTGAGCATGCATCATCATTATTAACATCTAAACATGCTTGTTCTAATTTATTTTCTAAGGAATTAATTTGATCTAGCATGCTCTTATTTTTCTTTTTGGCCCTAAATAAATCCCTAGTTAGACTAGAAATCATGGAAACTATTTTACTTGGTGAGAGGTTCGTTACCATAGTCTCCATGTCCTCTTCCTCCGATTTCAATGATGGTGAAGAAGCTCCCCCTTCACTAGAGCTCTCCTCACTTGTGTTTGATTCTTCATTTTCGATGGAGGATGAGTCTAGGTCGTCAAAGGCCATCAATGCCAAATTTCTGACAAAGGCATTTTCTTCCTCGGATGATGATGATGAGGAGGAGGAAGGGTCATCCCAAGTCCTTGCTTTTAATGCCTTTGCCTTCCCTTTTTCCTTGGCCTTCTTTTCTTCTTCCTTTTTCTTCTTGCTCCCCTTCTTCTTCTTTTCTTCCTTCTTTCTCTTCTCCTCTTTACTCTTGTTTAGGAGGGGGCAATTGTCCCTTATGTGTCCCTCTCCTTGGCAATTATAACAAATCACCTTCCCCCTTTGTCTTCTTCTCCTATCATTAGAGTTATTGAATTTAAAACCTTTTAATGCACGCCTTACCCTCCTTACCATATAGGCTTCTTCCGTGCTATCCATGGAGGAGGAGGAGGAGGATGCTTCGTCGGAGGAGGAGGGAGTCTCCATCTTCTTTTTCCCTTTGTGGGCCATCAAGGCTTCTCCTCTTGAAGGTTGAATTCTAGGCTCTTCAACTATTCCTTCAAGACTTGTTTCGTGGAGCTCCATTGTTGAGAAAAATTCCTCCAAGGTGTTAACTTCTAGGTTCTTGGAGATGTAGAATGAGTCCACCATAGAGCTCCATCTTGAGGACCGAGGAAAGGCATCTATAGCCTTCATGAGCATGCCCCTATTTGAAAGCTTCTCCCCTACACTAGATAAATCGGTTATTATCTCTTTAAATCTAGAGTGTAGTGAGGTTACCTTTTCTCCCTTTTCTAATTTGATGTTTGATAGTTGGGAGCGGAGGAGGTCTCTTCTTGCAAACTTGGCCTCCGAGGTACCTTCATGAAGCTCTACTAGCTTCTGCCACATCTCCTTGGCACTAGAGCATTCCCCTATCCTATTCACTTCTTGTTGGGGGAGTACATTGTAGAGGTGGTGCTTGGCCTTTGAATTTGCCAAGTATTCTTCCCTTTGCCTCTTGCTCCACCTTGATTTCTCCAATGGCTCCCCTTTCTCATCCCTAGGCAATTCGAAATCGTTTTCCATAATTAAAAGAATTTCGAAATCGGTTTCGAAAAATACCTCCATTCTCTTTTTCCACCAAGAGAATTCTCCTTTAAATTTTGGTGGGTGAATGTTGGAGCAGGCCATTCTTGAATGTGCTTGTTGTGGCGGTTAGTCCTCGACAAGCTTTCCTTGGCTCTGAAACCACTTGTAGGATCGATGAAGTGTAGATGTGGCTGGCAAGAGGGGGGTGAATAGCCCTCTTTCGTTCGATGACGTAATTCGCTTGTCTACAAAACTAATTAGCACAATGGAAACAAACAAGACAAGAAAATAAATAATGCAAAGGTAAAAACAATGCTAACAAGATAATATAACGTGGTTCACGGCTACACCGCTAATCCACGGTCCCCGATTCGTCCTCGGTGAATCACTTCGCAACCAATCCACTATTGGTCTCTCCTTTGCACCAAGCTAGGTGGAGGTAACCCTTACAACTCAAGAACACTCCTTTTACAATTGATGTGAAAGAGAACTAGAAGAAGGAGTTTATCACTTGTAGAGCACTTGGATGATGGTTTGGAATATGAGCATTAGCCATCCAAAAGCCCACACCCTCTCTTTTTATAGAGAGGGCTGATTTCTTCCCGTTGGCCGCCACCAGTCGACTGCTGCCCTTGGCAGTCGACTGCCGCCACTACAATGGCCTCCGAACACGTCGGATCCCGACCGTTGTAGTCCAACGGATCCCTTGGCAGTCGACTGATGTAACCATCAGTCGACTGCTGCCTCCGTAGTCGACTGCCCAGTCGGCTACGAGAGGTTCTGTGCCCGCGACTTCTTCTGGCAGTCGACTGCCATTCCATGGCAGTCGACTGCTGGGCATAAACCCATCAGTCGGATACCAGTCGAACCGCGTTCGACTCAGAGCAGTCGACTGCCATTTCATGGCAGTCGACTGGTGCCGTGTGAAACTCAAACTTAACATTCGTTTGAGCTTCCGGCGGTCGGGTAAACCTCAACCCTTGCGGTCGAGCCTCCGACACTCAGCCATTCGGCCAAGTTCACCTAATGAGCTACTTACAATTCACTCATTCTCTCATCTCACTCGAAGTCCCTCACCGAAGCTCTCTTCGTTCGCGGCCACGTCCCTCGGCAGCATCAGGCGCATGACTCTGCAATGCTCCTTCACGTCTCTTGCCTCCAAAGTATGCTTCCTTAGCTTCGCTTCAAGTCATCTCGTCTGGCGGTCCCTCGGCAGCATCAAGCGCACGACTCTGTAATGCTTCTTCTCCGACTCAAGCATGAGGTTGTGAGTGGTGAACCCGCCAAGGCTCCATGTGTGAATTACTAAGTCTTGCAAGACTCCAACGCACATATCAAATCACAATAATAACCTAACTTAAACCCTTTGCCACACACATCAAAATCTTATCATGGAAAGAGATTGCCCTAACAACTAAGGCCCTTCAAGCGAGAGATTCTGATAGGCATGTAGAGGGAATGAGAATCAGATGTATGACAATATGAGGACAGCATAGTCTTTTAGTATAAGTGGAAGATTGTTGGGATGTATACTGAAAAGTCTATCTTTTGTATGAACATCTTTATTTTTGAAATAAGAATCACATGATCATTGTTTGCATATTTATGGTTATGCATATTGTCTAATACATTACATTGTAGATAACATGGTGTGTGGTGTCACACGGGAGATCATGTTATCGGCTCCTTGTAAAGTATAAGTAAAGGCTCACAACTGAGATGGCTTTGGACAAACCATTGGTATGGTTGTAGTGTGATTTGGTATTGGTTTGTCTTGACCACAGAATCACACTAGTACACTTTGTGTGTATTGAACAGGTCCGACTTAGAGGTGATTCGATTTATTGCTGACTACATAATTGAATCAGATCTCAGATATTATACATGCTCTTAATCCCGATATAATAACGGGCACATATACTTAGTATTCATTTCTTTGATTTACTAATGGGCGAGATTTATAGATTAAATCGATAGGCTCGGTAAGTTGGGAAATGATATTATTTATATGGTGTGTCATTGATTATAGGAGGAAACCGTGTCCTATATATTAGGATGATGATGTCCCCTTGAGTAGCTCATAAGGTTCATCATGTAAACTCTATAGGTGGACTTGGTCCGGCATGATGATAAGGTTGAGTGGTACTACTCATGGAGTTAGATGTTGATTAATTAATGGTCAGTAAATTAATTAATCGACGGACATTCGAGATCTTAAACACGGAGAAAAAAATATACAAATAATATATGGAGCCCATATTAACTTATGGGGGTTGGTGAGGTATATCAATGATAATCCTTTAGTGCATTGGATTATCATTAATGGATCGGACTTTATGTGGCTTTGATCCATTGGGTGGCCAAGATCCAACTCCTCCTCATGGTCCCTATTGTAGCCTATTAATACCTCATGAAGTCTAGATCCAATGGTTGAAAACAAAACTCTAGATCCAAAGGTAGAGATTAAATCTCTAGATCCGACGGTTGAGATTAAATCTCTAGATCCGACGGTTGAGATTAAATCCCTAGAACCAATAGTGGAAATTAAAACAAGGCATATCCCTAACTCTATAAAAGGAGAGCATGGGGTGGGTGGCAAGAAGAATTCTAATAGAGATAGGATTAGGGTATGGGGGGGCAAGCTTTGGGGATTAGGGTTTAGGGTGTAGGCGGCACCAAATAAGGAAAGTTTTTTCCTTTTCTTCTTCTTCCTTGGTGGCCGACGCCCAAAACCAGCTTTTCCTCCCTTGGCCGACATCCAAACTCCTTCATCCCCTTCTCCTTGGCCGGTGGAAACAAGACTTAGGGTCTTCCCTTGGAGTCTTGGCTGGTTTCCATCTTATTCATCTTCTCCTTCTTGGCTGGCGGCAAGCACCAAGCTTGGAGCTTGGTGGTTGGTTGAAAGAAGGAGAAGTGCCTTGTTTCTTATTCTTCCTCTTGTTCAGAGCGAGCAAGGAAGGAAGATTGGTGATCTAGGAGCTTCGACTTTTGGTAGATCGTCGGCCACATGACATCCAAAAGGAGGAAGGACATACGATAGAAGATCGAGAGGTATAATACTTGTTTATTTTCTTATGTAACATGTTTATAATTGTTTCTCAATTATATATGCATGATATATTCTGTTTTGTGGCTAATATAACTTGGACCCTGAACATAAACACAAAAGTCGACGATCTATACATCGTCTATTCCGCGGCTATTCGTAGAATAGAGGTTGGTGGCTTGAACAACAAGTTTGTTCAAGTGACCACTCAAATCAAATAGCAGGACGATAAAACGGTTGCTTAGGTAATCCCTCTTGTCAAGGATAAATTTTTTATCCGGGGACGTAGAAGGGATCACCATGAACAAGCGACCGAGTTGAAGTGGGAAGCAAAGTTTCCTACCTTCAAGTGGTATCAGAGTTTGGTTCCGGACAAAACCCTTCAGTTTTAACCCAAGTATGGTGTACCCATACTTCCTAGACCACCCTTAGCCTAGACCTAAGCCTTCTAGCCACCTCCGTCAGCCTCACGCCTATCGGATCCCTCCAAGTCATCAATGACTTGTTCATCCATTGCGCTAGCCTTCAGGTGCTTCCATCGGCTATGTCATGCTAACGGTGTCTACACCGCCAAGGCACATTGGACTTATGTCGCCAAGACTCTGCTTGGACTTTACGCTGCCAAGACATCACCCTTGGACTTTACGCCGCCAATATTCCCCTTGGACTTCTCAAATGCCAAGATTCAAGCTTGGACTTTCCCTTGCCAACCCATGTTGTACTTTCCATGCCAAGTACTCAAGACTTGGACTTTACCTTGCCAAGACCCATGCTTGGACTTTACATTGCCAAGTACTCAAGACTTGGACTTTCCATGACATGGTCAACTTTCAGTCAACCATCAAAGTCTCCCTCGAGTCAAACTCGAGTCCGGTTAAACCTAACCCGAGTTGATTGTATAAACAATCTCCCCAAAACATCAACAGACATTAATGTCAAACATCAATGTCAACTTACTTTGTCAAATATCAAAATATCACTCGAGTCAAACTCGAGTCCGGCCAATTATGACCTGGGTCGATTGCACCAACAATCTCCCCTTTTTTGATGTTTGACAAAACAAACCTTGAGTTAGGCCACTAACTCAAATCTCCTTACCAATTATCCCAAATTGATATTCCCAAACACTCTCCCCCTTTTTGACTAACATCAAAAAGATTTACTCTCCAAGGAGGTCAATGTCTCATATCCAATGAGATCTTATAATCTCTCCCTTGGTCCAAAAATACCTAGGATGCCTACCATCTTCCTAGTGATAAGTCCCATATCACTCAAGAGAGACAATTCTATACTCTCTCCCAATTTCCAAATTGGGTATCTCAAAATCTCATTTTCCCTCTCATGAGGAAAGTTACCATCCATCATCCCAAGATGGATACCTCCCCCTAAAGGCTTGCTCCCCCTTGACCATTGCACCAACAATGCCCTTGGGAAGTCCCTAAGCCAATAGGAACTCTAAACCATCAAAAATAAGGTTCAAAGTTCAAACATGAACTCTTCCATACCTTAAATTTGATACATTATCCTAACACCTCTCCTAATCCATATCCAATGGATTTTCACCCTTTATAATGCTTCTCAAAGCATATCCTAGGGTTAGGAGTAGTTAGGAAACTTTACCATGGCTGAAAATGGGCTAAACAACCTTATTTTTCCCAAAATTAGCCTGGCAGTCGACTACTTACAGTTATTAGTCGAACTGCCCTCCATCAGTCGACTGCCATCAGGCGGCAGTCGACTGATAACTGAAATTCCCGAATTTCAACTATCAGAATCGAATTTTGAAAAAACATAAGTAATTCTACGTATTTTGAAAATTCATGAAATTCACACGTACATTACTTATAAGCAATATAATTGGTGAAAAATGTTTGAAAAATATTTTACCCATAAAATATCAAAATTGATACAAAATTCACAAGTGAAGAAAAACTTCAATGTTTTAGCTCACTTTGTATCAACTTCATCAATGGTGATTGCTATCAAAAGATAGGCTTCACCAAGATTTTCTAAATTGATTTTAAAATGTTTTTGAAAACCTATATTGGATCATATTCCTTGGGTTTAATGTACATGACTTGTACACAAACTTTCCCAATGATCCACCATTAAGATAAGATGAGTTTAGGTTCATCTAGATGCAAAAACTATGCACCTTGAACTTAACTCATATCCTAGTATCTCACATGTATCTAAGGTGTATAAGTACATATACATGTCAATTTAATGTGAGATGTGGGTTTTGTTCTCTCTAATCTAGGGTTTCATGCATTTTTCTAAGGTAATCCTACTTGATTCTCTTAAAAATGGGACTCCAAGTCATGTTATTGTCCTTAAATCAATTTTAATCAATTTAAATGCATGAAATGATCATGGCATAATGATAGCAATAATTAAGCATGGCCAATGATCATGATGTCATGGTATATGATTAAATCTAAAAACACATGACATTTAATCCTTAATCCTAAACATGATCATGACATATAAATGATAAAAATAAACATGATGTCATGGTATGTTATATGGCAAACAAGGCATGACATATAAAAAGTATAGGTATAATAATACCTAAATTTTAATATTAATTGTTATTTAATATAATTAAGTATATTTTGTCATATTATCACTTTTCTCCCTAGTGTGTCAAAAACCCAAAATGGCACACTATGACTTCTACTCCTAAATTATGTCAATTTAATTGATTTTTCATAATTCCAAAAATGCATTGGCACATCCTAAATTCTTTTAGGATCATAAGATCAAATCTATTTTCAAGGTACCCATAATCTTGAAAATTACCTAAAGTGTCACCTTTATCATGGTTGAGTTAACTACCCATCCAATCAAGGTTGGCACACCCTAAACCCATCTAGCGTGAATCAATCACGCTCTTAGGTACCCAAAACCTATTTGAGCTCCTAGGGTTAATTAGGTATTCCTTAGGGATAACCTCCTTAGATACCTTCCTAATGACCCTCCTAGGCTTGTTAGCCTTGGTCATTGTGGTCTTACCTAGGTTGACTCTAGGAGTAACTCCCCTTGCAACCTTCTTAGTGGCTTCCCTAGGTTTCCTTGAAACCCTAGCCACTAGGCACACACCATGGTCAATTCTAGGGATGACTTCCCTATTGATCGTGGTCTTCCTAGACCTAGTTTGTGTTCCATAATCAAATAGAACACTATGATAAGCCACCTTAGGCTTAGGTTTGTGACCCAAACCTTTCTTGCCCTTGGTTGACTTTTGTCTTTTAGGTCCTAGATGTTGACTTTGAGATCTTAACCCTTGACCTTGACCATTAGACCCTTGAAATTGATTTTGTATCTTATTTAGGGTCTTTTCTAATTTCTCAAGCCTTGATCTCAAGGCTTGGTTTTCTAATTCTAATTGCCCAATTTTAGAATTTTGATTTAATCCTTGGGCACAATTCTTTCTAGGCATATGCCTAGTCCACTTAGGGTTAAAACCTAGGTTCTCTTGTATTTTCCTAATAGATTCCCTAAGTAAGGTATTTTTAGGGACATTAGTCCCAAATTTCTGCTTATTTCTAAGGTTTACACTTTTAGCACCTAAACAAAATTCTCTATGTCTAGCATGCTCTTTGTGATAAATGGCAAGATTGCTAAAATTATTTCTAGCATACTTTTTACTATAATTTAAGGAACGAGCATTGTTTAAGTATACCTTAGGGTTTGCCCTAGAGGCTCCCCCTACTTGTGATGCTCCATCTTGTCCTTTCTTCTTCCCCCTTGGGCAATGACTCCGGTAATGCCCTTTTGAATTGCACTTGAAGCATATGACATGCTCCTTGCTCTTTTGACTTTGGGCACCGGCATCTTTGATCTTTGTGTTGACTTTTGGTGCCAGAGGAGTTTTCCTAATCCGTTTCGGACACTTGCTTTTGTAGTGCCCGATTTTCCTACACTCAAAACATATTATATGTATTTTATTATTAACACATATGTTTGAGTTACCTAGAGTGGTTGTGGTGGTCGGAGTGGAATTTTGAGCTTCTTCATCTCTCTCGGAGATGGATGGCTCCTCTTGAAGTTACTTCGGTGTGGAAGTTCTCTCCTCCCCCTCAATCCTAGAGGTGGATGCTTCTTCCACTTCTTCCACCTCTTCTGATCCAGATATTGATTCCCTATCAACCTCCGAATCCTCAAGCTCTTTGGATGATGATGTACTTGCTTCCTTTTGAGCTTGAGAGGGTGAACACTCCTCTTCTTCTTGGATTGATGATGAATTTTCATGGAGCTTTGCCACTTGGCTCCACAACTCCTTAGCATCCATATAGTCCCCTACCATACACACAATATCGTTAGGGATCAAATCAAAAATAAATTTTACTACCTTCATATTTTTCTCAAAGGCTTGAATTTGATCTTCACTCCATCTCTTCTTTTTGAGGAATCCACCTTTTGGTCCTCTTGGATACTCAAATCCTTCCATTAATAAAAACTATTCCTCAAAATCTCTCATCATAATAAAATCTTCAATTCTTCTCTTCCAAGAATTGAAGTTTTCTCGTCCGTATAGGGTGTAAGGCACCAGTGTGTTGATGTCCCATCCTAGTTGTTCTTGGACTTCCATATTCACCCTCTAGTGTGCTCCCTTAGTTGTTAAACCTTGAAGAGCGGCCTCGCTCTGATACCACTTGTAGGGCCTCATTGGAATGCTAGAGGGGGGGTGAATAGCGTCGTTCTCGTACATTGATGGAATTCGTTCGTATTCATCTCTACAAAACTCGTTATGCGCAGCGGAATATAGATAATAGCAATAGCAAGAAACAAGATAAACACGAACACAAGAATATAATGTGGTTCGGAACCAAACGGTTCCTACTCCACGGATCGAGCTCTAAAGAGCTCTAGTGATGCACATGCAACCACTAATCACAAATAACTCCTTCTCGGAACAATCCAAAGGTGGAGAAACCTCGTACAATGATTACAAAATCAATACAAGAAAATACAAGCAAAATACAAAGAAATGTAAAGAACACTTTACAAAACTAGGGTTTGAGCGCTTTGCTTGTTGGTTGCTTGGATGAGGTTGAAGGGCCCTGAAATGCACCTGCAATTCGCCTTCAAATCGCCCCAAGAAAGCTCCCAAAGAACCAATGCCGAAATCCTCCATGAGCTCCTCTTTTTAACTCAGACGGGCCGATTTACGCCATCACGACCGCCATAAGGTGCCAATCGATCGTACATCGCTGTCGTGAGACAATGGCTCAATCCATGCTGGAAAAGTTCTAACGGGACTCTCACCAGTCTACTATCAACATTGGAAGTCGATCGATCCCGAGTCGACCGCCTAATGCTATGGAGCATTCGTCGCGATTAACTAGCAATGATCGCCATACATGGCATCGATTACCATCACGATCGCTTCCAATGAGTAGCCGATCGCCGAGCCTTTTCAGCCTCTAAACGACAGTCGAACTCAAGTCGACTCACGGCAATCGAACCGGCCATAATGTCAGTCGACTGCCAACCTCAAACATGAGGTTTTAACCCAAGTATGGTGTCCTCATACTTTGTAGACCACCCTTAGCCTAGACCTAAGCCTTCTAGCCACCTCCATTAGCCTCACGCCTATCGGATCCCTCCAAGTCATCCATGACTTGTTCATCCATTGCGCTAGCCTTCAGGTGCTTCCATCGGCTATGTCATGCTAACGGTGTCTACACCACCAAGGCACATTGGACTTACACCGCCAAGACTCCGCTTGGACTTTACGCTGCCAACCATTGGACTTATGCTGTCAAGACTTCACCCTTGGACTTTACGCTGCCAATATTCCCCTTGGACTTCTCAAATGCCAAGATTCAAGCTTGGACTTTCCCTTGCCAACCCATGTTGGACTTTCCATGCCAAGTACTCAAGACTTGGACTTTACCTTGCCAAGACCCATGCTTGGACTTTACATCGCCAAGTACTCAAGACTTGTACTTTACCTTGCCAAGACCCATGCTTGGACTTTACATTGCCAAGTACTCAAGACTTGGACTTTCCATGACATGGTCAACTTTCAGTTAACCATCAAAGTCTCTCTCGAGTCAAACTCGAGTCCAGTTAAACCTAACCCGGGATGATTGTATAAACAATCTCTCCAAAACATCAACAGACATTAATGTCAAACATCAATGTTAACTTACTTTGTCAAACATCAAAACATCACTCGAGTCCGGTCAATCGTGACTTGGGCTGATTGCACCAACATTAACTTCTGGCTTTGGAACCCCCGCATGTTGCTCTTTGTGTCAAGTCTGATTCAGTTGTGCAAGAGGGGAAAAAGAATCTCCTTCGGTAAGAGTTTTGTTCTATTGAAAATAAGGCATGTAATACTCTACAGGATTTATCTTGACTTTTTCGAGTAGTTTCCCTGGTATTTTTACAGACGAGCTAACAATCTAAGCGATCTAGTTCTCTAATATTTTGGTATGGCTTGCGAGACCATCTACGAAAGCCTTCAAATCCTTCAGTACCTCTTCCATTTATAAATTCCTCTGTTGGAATTCAGCGTTTGCTTTTGTTTGGGTTAATATAAACCCCTTCATCATTTGCTCTAATATGAATTTTTGAGGAGCTAGTTGTGCATTCGATTGTTGTCGTATCCTCCTATTTGTTGGAAATTTTCTGAGTTGTTCCTATATGAGAAGTTTGGGTGGTTCCTACAACCAGGATTGTAGGTGTTCGAATAGGGGTTATTTGGCCTTGAATTGAAAATGTTCATGACATCAATCTGCTGGATTTGTCCCCCCTTGATTAGAAGTATGCCCAGGGCAATATTCTTCCAAGTGACCTGTCAACTCATAACTTGCACAAAGACATTAGTAGCATATGCAGCATTTGAACTTAAATAATCAAACCTTCTGTTCAGTACATCCATTCTAGCTGCTAAGTGGTTTACTGAATTGACAGCGTACTTTCTCGTAACTTATGTTGGATGGCTACTTTTTGAGGCCCACTCACGGTAATTTTGTGCTACTTCCTCGATCAACTCTTTAGCTTCTTCGATCATCTTATTAATTAAAGCTCCTCCTATAGCAGAATCTAAGTATACCTTTGTAGCATATGTGATTCCATTATAGAAAGTGTGAATCACTAGCCACCCCTCAAGTTTGTGGTGGGGGCATTGTTGGAGCATACTCTTAAACATGTCCAAGGCTTCAAATAGAGACTCCCCTTCCTTTTGTCAAAAGCTTGTGATTAAATGACACATATAAGCAGTCTTGTTTGGTGGAAAGAACTTGTTCAGAAATTGTTGCTTACATTGCACCCACGAAGTGATGCTTCCTGTAAGCAGAGAATGCAACCATGTTTTTGCTTTGTCCTTGAGTGAAAACGAAAATAGACTCAATCAGATGGAATCAACATGTACTCCATTAAACTTCAAGGTGGAACATACTTCAAAAAATATTTTCAGGTGCAAATTCGGATCCTCCATAGCTGCTCCACCAAATTGGTTCTGTTGGACCATATGTATGAGTGTCGGTTCAACTTCAAAGTTGTTAGCCTCTATGGATAGGCTAACTATGCTAGAATGCAACCCTCTTGTGATCGGGGCCACATAATCTCATAGGGGTCTATTGCCTATGTTCACTAGGTTATTATTCTGAGGGGCACTATTTCTTCCATCTCTCTTTGCTCTGCTCTTCTACGATGGAAAGTTCTGTCTATCTCTGGATCAAATGGATATAGATTCTCAGACCTCGTATGTCTATGCATACAATGAAAATGGAAATAAACCTGAAATAAACTTCAAAATAAACAGCAATATGATGAATAAAGACACTTACAAAAGAAATTACTGAAAGAAAAATGCTAGAATACTAATGCTAGAACTAAGAAAAACTAAGCCTAATGCTATTGCTGCACGTTTTGACTAATATTGAATAAATCAGTCCCCTAGCAACGATGCCAAAAACTTGATGATAAGTCCTCAACTATGATGTCAAAGACTTGATGTGCAAAAATTCCACAAGTGCACGATTGTCATCAAGTAATAAAAATATATATCCCATAGGAATTGATATTCGATTACCTATCTACTTAGTGAATTTTGATTGTCTAGACTGTTGGCAATCGTGCTATTTCTCGGAATGCTCATAGGCTCTCATGTCCCCGGATTAAAATTTTCACTAATGAAAACTAATCCGGATGGGATGAGTTTCCTTAGCACAACCAATTCGTCGTCGTGCCAACGACTCGAGCGATCGCTTGAACAAACTAGTTGTTTAAGCAACCAAACTCTTCTAGTCGATTAGCCGCGGAAGAGACGACGGACGGATCGCCAGTTTTTGTGTTTCTTATTCGGGGTCCATGATTATACAAATACATGCAAATGCAAACTAGTATAATCAACATATACTAACATAAAGAACATAAGCTAGCATATCAAATAAGAACATGAAAAGAACAATAATAAAAGTTGTGAAACTTTTATACCTCTTGATCTTCTATCGTATGTCCTAACCTCCTTGTAGACTTCGTGTGGACGAAGATCCTCCACAAGTTGAAGCATCCTAGATCTTCTTCAATCCAAAGAAAGAAGTGTTGGGTTTCCGGCACCGCGGCGTGTGTGTGTTCGATCATGTTTCGTAAACATGAGCACAGCGGAAGCAATTAAAATTAATAAATCTATATTTATTACAACACACACAACACACGCATGCTATTACAACAAGTGTAGACATAACCGTAAATTAAAATTTGCAATAAAAGGAAATTAAACTACGTTATACCTTCCGTATGACGTGTAGCGGGAACGGCATCAACCGGAACGATCCTCGTAAGAATCGTCTCTATCCGTATCCACGCCGAGCTCCTCGGGATGACTTCGCTAAGTCACGAGCTTCGTCTTCGTACGGGTTACTAGCCTCGTGTTGAAGACGACGTGATCGAGAGATGATCACGATCCGAATCCAAATTCGGATCCAAAGCGAGTTCTCAAAACTCGCTTCTCCGGAGAGGTGTTCGTCAACCGTTTGGACGAATCGCCGTCCTCCACCTCAGAGGATTACGGAGATCAAATCCCCGGTAAGTTAGCCGCTGTCGGAGCACTAACCGTCGTCCAAACGACGCTCCGACGAGAGGAGAACAAGCTGTCCAGAAAACTGGACAGCTTTGGTGGAGACCTTGCGCCGGCCAAATAAGGAAAGTGACTTGCTCACCTTGTCGCCGGAGCCAAGGAAGATCACCGGAGCTCCTCCGGCAGCAGCTCGTCGCCGGCAAGAGGAGGAAACGGCAGTAGCTGGTCGCCGGTTGGAAGAGATGGTTGGCGGCAATAGAGTTGGCGCCAACAAGAGGAGGAGGGTGGGCGGCCAAATTAGGTTTGCCTCTTCATTAGGGCTTAACAAACCCTAATGCACTCTTTTATAGAGAACTAATTCTCTTAATGGTTAATGGATCATATCCATAAAGCCCGTTAACCCGCTCCATTAAGATAAGTTAAAATAAACCAAACCATGATGGTTTATTTTAAGTTAAAACGAACCGAACCAACCTTTGGTTCATTCGTTTAATATAAACCAAACCCTTTGGTTTATTCTCATCCATTGGATTAGAACCAAACCATTTTGGTCCATACATTATGTCTTCATAAGACACGGCCCATCCACGCTTCCATTGCGACTGAAACAATTTCATGCTCGCTTTATGTTTGGTCCAACCAAACATAGTTTCTCTCGGTCTGAGAATCTCATTCTCAAGCTCGTTTTAAATCCTTTGGATTACACTCGTCGCGTGTGACCAAATAGGTTCTCGGTTTATGTTGGCTCTATAATTAACCATTAATTATAGAACGATCATGAGTGGCACCTAGTAGTACATCATGATCCCCAATTAACCTAAAAGATCAACGGTTGATCCGAACTATTTTCAAACCCTTCAAAGAATGAATCGTGCCCCATTCCCTTCACTCATCTTATACCCACTTGGTTCAGGACATGGTCTATTGTGTCAGTCCCCACTAGGCTGACTACGTCACACCTAGCCCAAGTATCATTTCCTCGTCCTACGGATTCTAGTTACTCCACATGTATCGAAGAGTACTTTACTCTAAACATATAATGCTTTGGCCAAAGACTTTAGTAACAATCCGACGAGAGGCCATGGGTATACATCTCCTCGCAAGGAGTGGTGAATCCTTTATAGGCTATTCAAACACCTTCGATCACTTCGACTTATACCCAATCATCCCGGGTCCACATCTCCTCGGAGATGTTTGCTTAAGATGTCAAAGCATAAGTCTCCATGATCAAGATGACTTGAATACCGCAAGTCAAAGGAACATCGCACTTAAGCCACAGTAAGAACTTCATTGACATATCTATATATGCAGAGAACCATATGAAGTCTTACTACCGGTCACTCCAATGAACTAGTTACCATAACTAGCATCCACGATTAACTCCGACATCACAATGTCTCCAAACCCGGTGAGAATCACCGCTTGGATACACCAAGGAGTATACCTCGTGCTAGTCTCGACAGAATTGATGGTGTCCAAATCCATCAATTCATCGACTAGGGATAATTCCGATACATCACAATTACACATGTAGAGATACTCACTAGTTGTGATCCAATCACAAATTCTCTCATGCTGTGAATCGTATCGTGGACATTCAATAAATGAGTTTAAGATCCAATCAAATACATTAAACATGTATACTCAAATAGTGAATCTTCATTTATCATATAAATGGTTCATACATAAGGCGATTGCCTTAGGACATCTCTCATATATTACTAACAGACTCCCACTTGGCCTAATGCCCATCGCTACGGTATCCAATACCATAAGCTCTAACATGACCCTCAAACTTACTTTGAGGTAATGCTTTAGTCAAAGGATCCGCTAAGTTCCTTTCAGTGGGAATTTTCTCGATTTGTATTTCGTTCCTACTTATGATCTCTCTGATAAGATGATAGCGGCGAAGCACATGTTTGGATCGCCGATGAGACCACATCAAGTTCAAAGATGAACTTCTTGATCCAAACCGCTTCCTTTGCTGCTTCCAAAGCTGCAATGTATTCTGCCTTAGTGGCAGAATCCGCTATAGTGTCAAGCTTGGAACCTTTCCAACTTATTGCGCCTCCATTCCCGGTGAATACATACTCAGACTGAGACATGGAATCATCCTTGTCTGTCTGGAGCTGGCATTCGTATACCCACGTATCACCATGTACCCTTCTCCATATATTAGGAACACATCCTTAGTTCTTCTCAAGTACTTAAGGATCGTCTTAACAGCCGCCCAATGATCCATTCCTGGATCGGATTGGTATCTGCTCGTGACACTCAGAGCGTACGATACATCGGGCCTCGTACATAACATAGCATACATGATAGATCCTATTGCGGATGCATAGGGAATCTTACTCATGCAAATCCTCTCGTCTTCTGTGCGCGGACACATAGACTTCGAAAGGTGTTCCCCATGCCTGATGGGCAGATAACCTTTCTTGGATTCCGACATGCTAAACCTCTTTAGCACTCGGTCTATATATGTAGACTGCGAAAGACCAAGCAACCGTTTCGATCTATCTCTATAGATCTTAATCCCAAGGATGTAGGTTGCTTCTCCCAGGTCTTTCATGGAGAATGTCTTGGATAACCAAACCTTAACTGACTGTAAGATTGACACATCGTTTCCTATAAGTAATATGTCATCGACATACAATACTAGGAACACAACTGCACTCCCACTAACCTTCTTGTACACACAAGGTTCGTCTGGATTTTGTGAGAAATCAAACTTTTGATTGTCTCATCAAAACGGATATTCCAGCTCCTGGATGCTTGCTTCAATCCATAAATGGATCGTCGCAATTTGCATACCTTGGTTTTGTCAACCGATGTGAAACCCTCAGGCTGTATCATATACACATCCTCGAGCAGGTTTCCATTAAGGAAAGCTGTTTTCACATCCATCTGCCATATCTCATAATCATAATGAGCCGCTATGGCCAGGAGCATCCGAATGGATTTAAGCATAGCTACAGACGAATAGGTTTCGTCATAATCAACACCTTGCTTTTGACGATATCCTTTCGCCACCAATCTAGCCTTATAGGTAATCACATTACCATCCATGTCGGTTTTCTTCTTGAAAACCCACTTGCACCCTATAGGCTTTATGCCTTGAGGTGGGTCAACCAAGTTCCAAACTTGGTTTTCATACATGGAATCCATTTCCGACTTCATGGCACCAAGCCACTTATCCCTTTCTGAACTTGTCAGCACTTCTTCATAACTGGTAGGCTCCTCATCATCAATGAGTAACACGTCGTTCGATTCACTTACGAGAAATCCATCTCTCAGGAATATTGCGTGTTCTACCAGATCTACGAAGATGTGGTGTTACAATAGGTCCAGCCGATTGCTCATCACTATGAGTTGTCGGCTGTTGTGCTTCACCAGGTATCTCATCAATGTCTATTTGAGTCTCTCGAGCCTCCTCAAGCTCGACGACACTCCCACTGTTTTCTTGCAAGAGAAACTCTTTCTCTAGAAACACAGCATGCCTTGAAACAAACACCTTTTGTTCCACAGGATGATAGAATTGGTAACCCCTTGTTTCCTTAGGGTATCCAATAAATAGACATTTATCAGACTTAGCATCCAGTTTGTCTGATACAGTCCGCTTCACATAAGCAGGACAACCCCATATCTTCAAGTAAGATACATGAGGTTTCTTACTAGCCCATATCTCATATGGAGTAGTAGAGACTACCTTGGTAGGCATTCTGTTCAACAAGTAAACAGCTGTCTGAAGTGCATAACCCCAAAAGGACTTGGGAAGAGTCGCATGATTCATCATTGACCTGACCATGTCCAACAAGGTCCGGTTACGCCTCTCAGATACACCATTATGCTGTGGTGTATAGGGCGGAGTCCATTGAGACAATATGCCATTGTCTCTTAGATAATCAAGAAACTCTTGACTTAAGTATTCACCACCTCGATCCGATCGAAGTATTTTAATACTTTTGTCATGTTGTTTCTCTACTTCATTTCTGAATTCTTTGAACCTTTCAAAGGCTTCAGACTTGTGTTTCATCAAGAACACATACCCAAACCGTGAGTGATCATCGGTGAAGGTGATGAAGTAGCTATAGCCTCCTAAAGCTTGAGTTGACATGGGTCCACATACATCAGTATGTACTAGACCTAGTAACTCTCCCACTCGTTCACCTTTTCCAGTAAAAGGTAACTTAGTCATCTTGCCTTTTAGGCATGATTCGCATGTATCGCATGAATCCAATTCAAACGATTCCAGAATTCCACATCGGTGTAATTCGGACATGCGTTTCTTGCTTACATTTCCAAGATGACAATGCCACATGTAGGAGTCTATTTGATTATCCTTTCGAGCACTCTTGTTGCTCGCTTCGATATTGCAAATGTCACTGGATACGTCCAACGTATAAACACCATTGCTTAAAGTTCCAGTCCCATAAAGAACCCCATTCAAAGTTATGTAACAACAATTGTTACTAAACGTCAAATGGAAACCATTTCTATTTAAACAAGAAATAGAAATGATGTTCTTTATCAACAAAGGAATATAAAAGCAATTGTCTAGTTCTAAGACAAGTCCTACAGGGAGTTTCAACAAATACGTTTCGATGGCGAGTGCAGCAACCTTTGCTTCATTCCCAACACGTAAATTTGACTCTCCCTTGACAAGTCTTCTTCTATTCCTTAGCCCATGTATGTCATTACATATATGTGAGCCACACCCAGTATCCAATACCCAAGTGTCTAAGGAAATAGAATGACAATCAATAAAGAAGATTTCTGAAGAAGATGGGGCATCCGATGCCTTATCCTTCTTCATGGACTCAAGATAAATCTTGCACTTTCTTCGCAAATGTCTCTCCTTGCCATAATGATGGCAAGTTTCCTTTTGTGCTAGTTCTACCTTCTTAGCCCTTCTCTTCTTTCCCTTCTGCTGTTCCTTTGACTTCCTCTTAGAACCTTTCTTTGAGGAATCAACTAACAGCACCATCCCCTGCTCATGCTTCTCAGAAGACTCCACAGTCATATTGGCGAACCACAGATGAACCTCCTAGCATCTCGGAGGTGAAGAGGAGCTTTGAGACTTCAACCTTCAATCTCACTTGCTCATCAACCAACTCACAAAGATGAAGGACTACGATATGAGCATCCATATGCTCATGTCATATCGTAGCTTGGGTTCCATCATGGCTAGCATGATGCAACTCATTTGTTCGTAATCACTCACATGTTTCGATAGGCCAACAATTGGTCCAGAGTTGCATTGTCACTAGAGGCGGGAAGAGGCGCCGAGGACATTTGCAAGCTTTTCAACCTTGAGAACAATTCTCAAGCTTCTAAGCTAGTCCATGAAGCTCGCCTACCAATTTATTCAATCCAAAATGGAACGCAATTCAAAGACATCATGATCAATCTTAGAAATACAAACGAGCATATATGAGAAAGATGATTTTAAAATGCATCAATATACATTTATAAATCCCATTCATTTTTGAATTTCAAAACCCCAAAATCACTTGGAGATCGTAGGTCCATCTCCGAATGGGCTGATATCCATCATAGTTATGAACAACCTTGGAGAGAGTCCAACAAGCCATTCATAACTACGACGGTAGGTATCAACTATACCGATTGCATATCACGTATATGCAACTATCACACTGTGCTATCAACTAATTGAATGTTCACACATACATCGGGTTGTTAACACATTAACAAGTATGCATCATATGCATAGCACCCAACTTCACCTCCCTTTACATCGACCTTGGAGAGAGTCCAACAAGTCGATGCTCCGGGTTAAAGCCAACCCATTAATCAAGACATAGTTTTAATATGGTTAGAGCGCATTCAACCAATTAGCCCAGCTTGGAGAGTCCAACAACCAAAGCTAACGATTGACCTCGACTCTTACCATATTAGTATTAAACTATTCCATGGTTTGAACATATTCAGTTCGAGCCGGGCTTGGAGAGTCCAACAACCCAAACAAGAAAGCGAACTCTGGTTCTAACCATATTAATGGAAGGTGTAGGCTTTAATATTGATTAAGGGTTTTTATGTCTCATCCTCTTTGCATGCAAATAACTATTATCTACATGGCATGGCATACATGGCATACATCTACATGTCACGATACGCATGGCATAATGTTATGCATCTAATGCAATTACATGGCATACAATTATGTCATGTATATAATTTCCTTATATGTCATAACTATTTATGGAAATAAAATATGTTTAAGATTTGATTCTCCAAATCAAATCATAATTAAATTAGGAAACAAATTTCCAAATCTAATCACATATTTTATTCATGGAATTATTTGATTAAGGAAAATCTATTTAGGAAACCAATTTCCTAAATCTTTAAAACTACTTATGGAAATTAAATATTTTAAGATTTGATTTCCCAAATCAAATCATGATTAAATTAGGAAACAAATTTCCAGAATCTAATCAAATATTTTATTTATGGAAAATATAAATTTCCATAAATACTTCCAACTTTCCAAAAGTGGAAGATTTCCATAAATACTTCTAGACTTTCCAAAATTGAAAAATTTCCATAAATACTTCTAAATTTCCAAAATTTAGAAAACTTCCAGAAATACATTATGACTATCGCAAAACCATTTTTACGATTATGTCGAAACACAACTGGCTCGATACCCTTTGTTGGGTTTAGACATGGCGTGTGTGTTCGATCATGTTTCGTAAACATGAGCACAGCGGAAGCAATTAAAATTAATAAATCTATATTTATTACAACACACACAACACACGCATGCTATTACAACAAGTGTAGACATAACCGTAAATTAAAATTTGCAATAAAAGGAAATTAAACTACGTTATACCTTCCGTATGACGTGTAGCGGGAACGGCATCAACCGGAACGATCCTCGTAAGAATCGTCTCTATCCGTATCCACGCCGAGCTCCTCGGGATGACTTCGCTAAGTCACGAGCTTCGTCTTCGTACGGGTTACTAGCCTCGTGTTGAAGACGACGTGATTGAGAGATGATCACGATCCGAATCCAAATTCGGATCCAAAATGAGTTCTCAAAACTCGCTTCTCCGGAGAGGTATTCGTCAACCGTTTGACGAATCCTTCGTCCTCCACCTCAGAGGATTACCGGAGATCAAATCCCCGGTAAGTTAGCCACTGTCGGAGCACTAACCGTCGTCCAAACGACGCTCCGACGAGAGGAGAACAAGCTGTCCAGAAAACTGGACAGCTTTGGTGGAGACCTTGCGCCGGCCAAATAAGGAAAGTGACTTGCTCACCTTGTCGCCGGAGCCAAGGAAGATCACCGGAGCTCCTCCGGCAGAAGCTCGTCGCCGGCAAGAGGAGGAAACGGCAGTAGCTGGTCGCCGGTTGGAAGAGATGGTTGGCGGCAATAGAGTTGGCGCCGACAAGAGGAGGAGGGTGGGCGGCCAAATTAGGTTTGCCTCTTCATTAGGGCTTAACAAACCCTAATGCACTCTTTTATAGAGAACTAATTCTCTTAATGGTTAATGGATCATATCCATAAAGCCCGTTAACCCGCTCCATTAAGATAAGTTAAAATAAACCAAACCATGATGGTTTATTTTAAGTTAAAACGAACCGAACCAACTTTTGGTTCATTCGTTTAAAATAAACCAAACCCTTTGGTTTATTCTCATCCATTGGATTAGAACCAAACCATTTT
The DNA here is from genome assembly GCA_025175895.1 of Wurfbainia villosa. Taxonomy (NCBI): domain Eukaryota; kingdom Viridiplantae; phylum Streptophyta; class Magnoliopsida; order Zingiberales; family Zingiberaceae; genus Wurfbainia; species Wurfbainia villosa. The sequence goes on from CM045988.1 coordinate 113,372,006, forward strand.
GGTCCATACATTATGTCTTCATAAGACACGGCCCATCCACGCTTCCATTGCGACTGAAACAATTTCATGCTCGCTTTATGTTTGGTCCAACCAAACATAGTTTCTCTCGGTCTGAGAATCCCATTCTCAAGCTCGTTTTAAATCCTTTGGATTACACTCGTTGTGCGTGTGACCAAATAGGTTCTCGGTTTATGTTGGCCGTCTATAATTAACCATTAATTATAGAATGATCATGAGTGGCACCTAGTAGTACATCATGATCCCCAATTAACCGAAAAGATCAACTTGATCCGTAACTATTTACGAAACCCTTCAAGACTCGAATGATTCGTGCCCCATTCCCTTCACTCATCTTATACCCACTTGGTTCAGGACATGATCTATTGTGTCAGTCCCCACTAGGCTGACTACGTCACACCTAGCCCAAGTATCATTTCCTCGTCCTACAGATTCTAGTTACTCCACATGTATCGAAGAGTACTTTACTCTAAACATGTAATGCTTTGGCCAAAGACTTTAGTAACAATCCGGCGAGAGGCCATGGGTATACATCTCCTCGCAAGGAGTGGTGAATCCTTTATAGGCTATTCAAACACCTTGATCACTTGACTTATACCCAATCATCCGGGTCCACATCTCCTGAGATGTTTGCTTAAGATGTCAAAGCATAAGTCTCCATGATCAAGATGACTTGAATACCGCAAGTCAAAGGAACATCGCACTTAAGCCACAAGAAGAACTTCATTGACATATCTATATATGCAGAGAACCATATGAAGTCTTACTACTGGTCACTCCAATGAACTAGTTACCATAACTAGCATCCACGATTAACTCCGGACATCACTATGTCTCCAGCCAGTGAGAATCAGCTGCTTGGATACACCAAGGAGTATACCTCGTGCTAGTCTCGACAGAATTGATGGTGTCCAAATCCATCAATTCATCGACTAGGGATAATTTCGATACATCACAATTACACATGTAGAGATACTCACTAGTTGTGATCCAATCACAAATTCTCTCATGCTGTGAATCGTATCGTGGACATTCAATAAATGAGTTTAAGATCCAATCAAATACATTAAACATGTATACTCAAATAGTGAATCTTCATTTATCATATAAATGGTTCATACATAAGGCGATTGCCTTAGGACATCTCTCATATATTACTAACAAGAAGAACTCTCTTTCCCTTCTTGCTTGAGCCAACCACCAATCCACAAAGGATTGATGTCGCCGGCCCCAAGAATAGAGAGAACAAAATGGAAACAAAACTCATCTCTTATCTAGGACCAACCATCAAGCTCCAAGCATGATGTTTGCCGCCGGTCCAAAGAGAAGATGGAATGGAGTATGGAAGCCAACCGAAAGAGAAACACCAAGGGTATGGGCGCCGGCCAACACTTGGAGAAAGGAAAGGAAAACAATCCTCCTCCTTGTTGCCGCCCAAACCCTAGACAAAGCTTTCCTAATTTCCGACCAAGGATGAAGGGAAGGAGAATAGGTTGAGCTCCGGCCAAGGTATAGGGAACATGGATAGTGGCCGGCCAACACTTAGAAGGAAGAAGAAGAAGATCTTCATCTCCATGTTTCCGCCCAACCTAATCCCAAAACCCTAACCCTAGCCGCCCAACCCCAATCCTATCCCATCTAGGTTTTGGTTGCCGCCCAAGGGAAGCCATCCTAATTCCATCCAACCTAAGCCATAGAAGGAAAGATAAAACTTGGGCGCCGGCCAAATCAAGGAGGAATAGGGAGGATGGGTTGCCGGCCAACAATTGGAAGAAGGAGAAGCCTTGCCGCCCAACATTATCAACCAAACCCTAACCCTAATCTCCTTTTCTTGCCGCCCAAGCAACCTTGTCTCAATTAGGTTTTTCATCTATCCCTTTAGCCAACCAAGCCTAAGCCCCTATTTATAGAACTTAGGAGAAAGTTGGTTATTGATGAGGTAGCCAAAAATATAGGAACTAATTCCCAATTTTCTTGCCGCCCAAGGGTAGCAAGGAATTAGTAAACTTTTTCTTCCTATAATCTTGCCGCCCAACTTATCCAACCTTTCCTCTCCCTTTTATATAGAGTTAGGTTTAGGCCTTGGTTTGATCTCCACCGTCGGTTCTAGGGTTTTAATCTCAACCGTCGGATTTAGAGATTTAATCTCAACCGTTGGTTCTAGGGTTTTAATCCCAACCGTCGGATCCAGAGATTTAATCTCAACCGTCGGTTCTAGGGATTTAATCCTAACCGTCGGATCTAGAGATTTAATCTCAACCGTCGGTTCTAGGGATTTAATCCTAACCGTCGGATCTAGAGATTTGTTTTCCATCATTTGATCTAGACTTCATGAGGCTACGATAGGGACCATGAGGAGGAGTTGGGTCTTGGCCACCCGATGGATCGGAACCACACAAACTTGATCCATCAATGATGTTCCATTCCACTAGAGGATCATCATCGAACTACCTCACCAACCCCATAAATTAATATGGGCTCCATATATTATTTGTACATCCATCTCCCCGTGTTTAAGATATCGAATGTCAGTCAATTAATTGATTCTTGACCATCAATTAATTAACATCTAACTCCTCAGTAGTACCACTCAACCTTATCATCATGTTGACTAAGTCAACTGCGGGGTTTATGATGAACCTTATGAGCTCCTCGAGGGACATCATCAACCTAATATATAGGACACGGTTTCCTCCTATAATCAGCGACACACCATGTAAATAATATCATTTCCCAACTTCTAGGGCATATTGATTTAATCCATAGAAATCTCACCCTCTGGTAAATCAAAGAAATAAATACTAAGTACATGTGCAGTTATTATATCGGGATTAAGAGCATGTACAACATAATATCAGAGTCGATTCAATTATGTAGTCGGACAATAAATTGAATCACCTCTATGTCAGTCTGCTCGATACACCTAAGTGTACTAGTGTAACTCTATGTTCAAGACAAAACAATACCAAGCTACACTACAACCATGCCAATGGTTTGTCAGCTCATCTTGGTTGTGAGCCTCTACTTATATTCTACAAGGGGTGATAACATGATCTTACTATGCCGCACCCGGGCACCATGTTATCTACAATGTAAAATATTAGACAATATGCACACATATAAATATAACGTCAAACAATGATCATGTGATTCTTATTTCAAAATAAAGATGTTCATACAAAAGAGCTAGGCTTTCGTATACATCCCAACAATCTCCCACTTATACTAAAGACTATCTTGTCATCATCTTGCCATACATCGATTCCCCTTCCCTCCACATGCCTATCAAAGCTCTGGAAGGCCTTAGTGAAAGGGTCTACCGAGTCATCCTGATGCAATCTAGGCGACGACTTCTACCTCCTTTACGATTTCTCGTATCGGTGGTACTTGCTCTATGTGTTTACTAGCCTTATGGGCTTGTGGTTCCTTCGAGTTTGCAACTGCACCATTATTATCACAATAAATTGTGATAGTTCTGGGTAAACCAGGAATCACATCCAAGTCCATCGAGAAGTTCTGAGCCCACCACCCTTCCATGGTGGAGTCCGCACTCCTCCATACAATGGCTCCACCTCCTAAAGTAAACACAAAACCTGAGGTAGACTTACTATTATCCCTATATGATTGGAAATCGCAATCCATGCAACCCACAGGGAGTAATTGGTCTGCCCGGTAAACTAGCAAATAATCCATAGTCCTTCTCAGGCACTACAATATATGCTTTTGCGTCAATGTCCTTGTCTGGATTACTCTCGATGTCGCTAACCATGCCACGCAAAGCAAATATCTTGTCTCGCACATAGCATACATGAGGCTTCCCTCTTGGAAGCATAAGGAATCTGCCTCCTTTATCACCTCAGATGATCTAGGACACATCTCCTTAGATAAAGGAACTCCATGCCTGAAGGGTAGAAAACCCTTCTTGGAGTTTTGTATGCTAAAACGATCCAAAACCATGTCTATGTATGAAGCTTAGGATAAGCACAACAACCTTGATCCCCAAGGTTGTGACTCCCAAGTCTTTCATATCAAACTGTTTAGACAACCATACCCTTACGTCTGATAACACTTCGATGTTGTCGCCAACCACCAAAATGTCATCTACGTATAGTACAAAAATACCACTACGTTTCTGTCACATCTCTGATATACACAAGACCCATCCGAACTTTGAATAAATCCATAAGACTGGATTTACTTCCTCAAAGCGGATGTCCCAAGACTTCAAAGCTTGCTTCAGTCCATTAACGGACTGATTAAGCTTATATACAATACGCTCTTTGCCCTTAGCAATGAATCCCTCTGGTCGCTTCATGTAGATGGATTCCTCAAGACTTCCACTAAGGAATGTTGTCTTGACATCCATCTGTCACGCCTCATAATCCATATGAGTTGTTATGCATAAGAGCTCCCAGACCTGTCTTGAATCCATAGATTCAATCTCAGTATTCATTGCACTTTGCAAAGATGTTGTATTTATATCTTGGATTGCCTCGTCGTATGTCTAGGGATCAGGTTCATGTTTGCTAGGGACCAAATCAGAAGATTTGTCCAAAACATGAATCTGAGAGGCTGTCTCACAACCCTCCCACTATGACGAGGTATCATCTGTGTATCCTCTGTGACACGCGGTGCAGTGACATGTGGTATATCCTCTTGTACTGGTGGTACTAAAGAAGTGACTTCCCTTTTAACTCCTCCAGAACAATTTTACTCTTGGGCTTGTGGCTTATCACATAGTCTTCCTCTAGAAATCTGGCATTCGCGTTAACGATCACCCTCTGATCTCTAGGACTACAAAACAAGTCAGAATAACTCATCATCGATCTAACCATCTCCATAAGAGTCCTATTCCTTCGCCTCTTTGCTACACTGCTTGGGTGTGCAGTGCGTTGAATCCCAACCTCGATAAGTAGTTCCTAAACTCTCCCAAGAGGTTGTCACCACCACGATCAGATAGTAGTTTCATCCATATCTTGAATAATAATCTATGAAAGATACGAAATATTAAAAACTACCTCTTGCCTGTATAGATATAGGAACTTACAAATCAGAATGAACCAATTCTAACACATCTTTGACTCTATACCCCTTGGCCTTGAAAGGCCTCTTGGTCATCTTACCCTCCAAGCAAGATTCATAGGTTGGGAGATCCTCCACCACTAATGAACCCAAAGGTCCATCAGCTATCAACCTTTGAATTCTGCTTAGGTTAATGTGACCAAGCCTAAGAAGCCAAAGATATGTTTGGTTCATCTTCGAAGGTTCTTTTCTCTTATTGGAATTAGAAGATGAGTTATTAACTTCTATTTGCATCGTGGGAGCTTGTGGTTCAAGTTATAAATTTCCTATCTATGTACCTGAATAGATAATGTCCCTATTCCTTTTATAACAAATCTGTCATGAAAAGAAATAGATTATCCATCCAAAAACTATTTAGAAACCGAAATCAATTCTTTCTAAATAAGGGTACATAAAGGAAATTCTTAAGAACCAAAACCTTTATTTTTCTCAAAAGATAAATAAAACATCTCCCACTGCAATAGCCGCCATCTTCATGGCATTGCCCAAGTAAATGGTAATATCCCCTTTAGCTAGTCGTCGGGTTTCCTGGAACCCCTACAAAGTATTGCAGACATGATTAGTGGCTCTCGTATCTACACACCAGGTGCCGGTAGATAACACCGCTAACCATGTTACAACGACTAGACCAAAAGATATACTTTTGATCTGTTTTGGATTGGGACAGTCCTCCTTCCAATGTCCATCCTGCTTGTAAGTGAAGTACTTGCCTTTCGGCTTCTTCACTCCTCCCTGAGATCCTCCTACCACATTTGCTCCACCTTGTTTCTCCTTCTTCTTGCCTTTCGGCTTAGAAGTAGAAACCCTTTTGAGCAATGATGGCTTGAGGACACTCTTTGAAGAGTGCATACTTGTACTCCTTAGCAGATAAGACAATATCTTGAATCTTTTCCAATCAACATTATTTAGGTACAGTAAGTTTTTTTTCCTTTAGTATCACAGTAAGTGGACTGAAAGTCAATTTTGAAAATCCTAAGAATCACATAGATCATTACTTTAGATTTCCAAAAATTATTGATTCCTCAAACAATAAAATTTCGAAATCAACCAACACCTCAAAACACCGAGAATATCGCATGCCACGCAGTGTGGACGTATACGAATTCTACATTTGTAAGAGGAGGTTTTACCCATTAATTTTATTATCTTGTCAACCTTACTTTTTGACAAATAAAATTAATAGTTGGTTCCTCTTTGGCCCTACAAATAAAAGCAGTGACTCCGATGGGGAGGATACTTTTTATTTGCATCTAAGTGTGCACCATTACATGATACTAAGGGAATTATTTCGGATTATGTGCCTTACCGTTGTGGAAGTACACACGCTCCTAGATAATTTCCTATAACCATTATTTGACCTAGTGATCCGCAAACAAACTCATCCGCAGGGAGGAAGGCACTCAGAGCCGACACGCAAGTTTGTTGCATCACACGTCAAATTGTAATGGAGGCCGCGGGAATTAATTAAAATATCCCTCTCCCACTTAGTAAATTGAAAATGAGGAATTTTCAAGCACACACAACATGCTTATTATTACTGTAGATTTCAATAAAAATTATTGATTCCTCAAACAATAAAATTTTGAAATCCACCAACACCTCAAACACCGAGAATATCGCATGCCACGCTGTGTAAACGTATACGAATTCTACATTTGTAAGAGGAGGTTTAACCCATTAATTTTATTATCTTGTCAACCTTACTTTTGACAAATAAAATTAATAGTTGGTTTCTCTTCGGCCCTACAAATAAAACTACTTTTTATTTGCATCTAAGTGTGCACCATTACACGGTACTAAGGGAATTATTTCGGATTATGTGTCTTACCGCTGTGGAAGTACACACGCTCCTAGATAATTTCCTATAACCATTATTTGACCTAGTGATCCGCAAACACACTCATCCGCAGGGAGGAAGGCACTCAGAGCCAACACGCAAGTTTGTTGCATCACACGTCAAATTGTAATGGAGGCCACGGGAATTAATTAAAATATCCCTCTCCCACTTAGTAAATTGAAAATGAGGAATTTTCAAGCACACACAACATGCATATAAAACAAATCAGCAATAAATATGGAAAAATCAGAATTTTTCCAACTATTATGGCATTGTTCTCCAATATGTGTCCCGTCGTGTCGCCACCTCGTCCGCTCCATCTTTTCCCGTGCGCAAGTCACCAAAGAGTTCCGAGCCGAGATAAATCATTTTATTTTACATCCATCGATCCTATACTCCACGAAGGAGTGTACAAATAATCTAGATCGAAAGTAAACTAAAATGAGCGGCTAAACAATGCCGTATTTAATTACAAAAATTAAATACTAATCTAGCCTCGTCAACCCCGAGGATTCAAATAATATACAATCACACACACATGCAATCACATACACACATATATAGCCATAATAGTTGGATCTTATGCCTGCAACAAAAAAGTTAGCCTACGCACATCCTACTATTATCCGGCATACACAATATATGATAAGTGGGTGAAAGTAACCGAATCCAAAACACACAAAACCGGAAACCGTGGCTCTGATACCAATTGTTGGCAATCGTGCTATTTCTCGGAATGCTCATAGGCTCTCATGTCCCCGGATTAAAATTTTCACTAATGAAAACTAATCCGGATGGGATGAGTTTCCTTAGCACAACCAATTCGTCGTCGTGCCAACGACTCGAGCGATCGCTTGAACAAACTAGTTGTTCAAGCAACCAAACTCTTCTAGTCGATTAGTCGCGGAAGAGACGACGGACGGATCGCCAGTTTTTGTGTTTCTTATTCGGGGTCCATGATTATACAAATACATGCAAATGCAAACTAGTATAATCAACATATACTAACATAAAGAACATAAGCTAGCATATCAAATAAGAACATGAAAAGAACAATAATAAAAGTTGTGAAACTTTTATACCTCTTGATCTTCTATCGTATGTCCTAACCTCCTTGTAGACTTCGTGTGGACGAAGATCCTCCACAAGTTGAAGCATCCTAGATCTTCTTCAATCCAAAGAAAGAAGAACTCTCTTTCCCTTCTTGCTTGAGCCAACCACCAATCCACAAAGGATTGATGTCGCCGGCCCCAAGAATAGAGAGAACAAAATGGAAACAAAACTCATCTCTTATCTAGGACCAACCATCAAGCTCCAAGCATGATGTTTGCCGCCGGTCCAAAGAGAAGATGGAATGGAGTATGGAAGCCAACCGAAAGAGAAACACCAAGGGTATGGGCGCCGGCCAACACTTGGAGAAAGGAAAGGAAAACAATCCTCCTCCTTGTTGCCGCCCAAACCCTAGACAAAGCTTTCCTAATTTCCGACCAAGGATGAAGGGAAGGAGAATAGGTTGAGCTCCGGCCAAGGTATAGGGAACATGGATAGTGGCCGGCCAACACTTAGAAGGAAGAAGAAGAAGATCTTCATCTCCATGTTGCCGCCCAACCTAATCCCAAAACCCTAACCCTAGCCGCCCAACCCCAATCCTATCCCATCTAGGTTTTGGTTGCCGCCCAAGGGAAGCCATCCTAATTCCATCCAACCTAAGCCATAGAAGGAAAGATAAAACTTGGGCGCCGGCCAAATCAAGGAGGAATAGGGAGGATGGGTTGCCGGCCAACAATTGGAAGAAGGAGAAGCCTTGCCGCCCAACATTATCAACCAAACCCTAACCCTAATCTCCTTTTCTTGCCGCCCAAGCAACCTTGTCTCAATTAGGTTTTTCATCTATCCCTTTAGCCAACCAAGCCTAAGCCCCTATTTATAGAACTTAGGAGAAAGTTGGTTATTGATGAGGTAGCCAAAAATATAGGAACTAATTCCCAATTTTCTTGCCGCCCAAGGGTAGCAAGGAATTAGTAAACTTTTTCTTCCTATAATCTTGCCGCCCAACTTATCCAACCTTTCCTCTCCCTTTTATATAGAGTTAGGTTTAGGCCTTGGTTTGATCTCCACCGTCGGTTCTAGGGTTTTAATCTCAACCGTCGGATTTAGAGATTTAATCTCAACTGTTGGTTCTAGGGTTTTAATCCCAACCGTCGGATCCAGAGATTTAATCTCAACCGTCGATTCTAGGGATTTAATCCTAACCGTCGGATCTAGAGATTTAATCTCAACCGTCGGTTCTAGGGATTTAATCCTAACCATCGGATCTAGAGATTTGTTTTCCATCATTTGATCTAGACTTCATGAGGTTTATATTAGGCTACGATAGGGACCATGAGGAGGAGTTGGGTCTTGGCCACCCGATGGATCGGAACCACACAAACTTGATCCATCAATGATGTTCCATTCCACTAGAGGATCATCATCGAACTACCTCACCAACCCCATAAATTAATATGGGCTCCATATATTATTTGTACATCCATCTCCCCGTGTTTAAGACATCGAATGTTCGTCAATTAATTGATTTACTGACCATCAATTAATTAACATCTAACTCCTCGAGTAGTACCACTCAACCTTATCATCATGTTGACTAAGTCAACCTGCAGGGTTTACATGATGAACCTTATGAGCTCCTCAAAGGGACATCATCAACCTAATACATAGGACACGGATTCCTCCTATAATCAACGACACACCATGTAAATAATATCATTTCCCAACTTACCGGGCATATTGATTTAATCCATAGAAATCTCACCCTCTGGTAAATCAAAGAAATAAATACTAAGTACATGTGTCCGTTATTATATCGGGATTAAGAGCATGTACAACATAATATCCGAGGTCCGATTAAATTATATAGTCAGCAACAAATTGAATCACCTCTATGTCGGTCCTGCTCAATACACCTAAGTGTACTAGTGTAACTCTATGTTCAAGACAAAACAATACCAAGCTACACTACAACCATGCCAATGGTTTGTCCAAAACCATCTTGGTTGTGAGCCTTTACTTATATTCTACAAGGGACTGATAACATGATCTTCTGTGCCGCACCCAGGCACCATGTTATCTACAATGTAAAATATTAGACAATATGCACACATATAAATATAACGTGCAAACAATGATCATGTGATTCTTATTTCAAAATAAAGATGTTCATACAAAAGAGCTAGGCTTTCAGTATACATCCCAACATAGACTTGATCAAAAATATAGGAAATTACTCTATCCTAGAATTCTAATGGACAAAGCTCAAATGTTAGTGTCACACGGAGTAAGAAGAAGATTTATTCAAGTTCAAAAGAGATCCTAGATTTCAGTTTCACTTATATGATGCTAAACATGTCATCTATTTATTTCCCTTAGTCTTCCATGATTGATTATGTAAGCAATCCATCTTGTTTAATACCAGTGTGAACTTTTGGAACTACATGGGCTTTACCTATTCTCCTTTCGAAATGATAGATATAAAGATTTGCTATCAATAGGGTTCCCCAGTCATGTGGTCCTAAAACTCTATAGTTGTTCTCTCCTATGGGGTGGTCTTCTACTAGAATAAATTCTATGCAATCTCGGATGCCTTATGGTCTCCCCGCAAAAGGAAGATCTACTTTTGCATCTTACTCTTTCACATCCTGAATTCCTATGGTTCCTAGGGTAAATTTTACCTTTCTATTCTTCCTAAATACCCTTAATATTATGAATTCTTTTGCCACCCATATCGACTAAGCACAGTAGATCATGAACAGAATAAATCACTATCATTAAACTTTAAGACATAAATTGCATATATATGTTAGTTATATATGAGAGGTATCCTAAGGCAATCGCCTTATGGTTGTACCATTTATTGGATAAATGAAGATTCACTATTTGAGTATACATGTTTTCATGTATTTGATTGAATCTTAAACTCATTTACTGAATATCTGCAATACGATTCACAACATGAGATAATTTGTGATTGGATCACAACTAGTGAGTATTTCTACATGTGTAATTGTGATGTATTAGAATTATCCCTAGTCGATGAATTGATGTATTCGAACACCGTCAATTTTGTTGAGACTAGCACTAGTTATACTCTTTGGTTTATCCAAACAATTATTTCTCACTGGTTGGAGACATTGGAATGTCCGAAGTTAACTGTGGATGCTAGTTATGGTAACTAGTTCATTGGAGTGACTAGCTATAAAACTTCATATAGTTCTCTGCATATATGGATATATCAATGAAGTTCTTACTACAGCTTAAGTGCGATGTTCCTTCGACTTGTGGTATTCAAGTCATCTTGGTCATGAAGACTTATGCTTTTACATCTTAAGCAAGCATCTCCGAGGAGATGTGAACCCGGGATGATTGGGTATAAGTCGAAGTGGCTGAATGTATTTGAATAGCCTACAAAGGATTCACCACTCCTTGCGAGGAGATGTATACCCTATGGCCTCTCGTCGGATTGTTTCTAAAGTCTTTGGCCAAAGCATTACATATTTGGAGTATGGTACTCTTGGATACATGTGCAGTAACTAGAATCCGTAGGACGAGGAAGTAATACTTGGGCTAGGTGTGACGTAGTCATCCTAGTGAGGACTAACACAATAAACCATGTCCTGAACCAAGTGGGTATAAGATGAGTGAAGGGAACGGGGAACGACTCACTGTAGCTGCTAAAAAGTTTCAGAAGTTGTTCTAGGATCAACCGTTAATTTTCTGATTAATTGGGGATCATGATGTACTACTAGGTGCCACTGATGATCGTTCTATAATTAATGGTTAATTACAAACGACCAACATAAACAGGGAACCTATTTGGTCACACGCACTACGAGTGTTATCCGAAGGATTTAAAATGAGTTTGAGAATGGGATTCTCAGATCGAGAGAGACTTGGTTTGGTTGGACCAAACATGGAGCGAGCATGATATTGTTTCAGTCGCATCGGAAGCATGGATGGCCCGAGTCTTATGAAGACATGATGGATGAACTAAATCAGTTTGGTTCTAATCCAATGGTGGAAAATAAACCAAAGTGGTTTGGTTTGTTTTAAACGAATGAACCAAAATTGGTTTGGTTCATTTTAACTTAAAATATACCAATGCGGTTTGGTTTATTTTAACTTAAGTTATTGGAGCGGGTTAACGAGTTTTTGGTTATGAACCAATAACCGCTAGGAGAAGGTTTCTTGATGGTCAAAAAACACGCTCTCTTTAAGATACATGGTTAAGGGTTTTTCGCGGAGAACTTTGAGAGTTGGAAACCCTAGCCGCCCAACCTCTTCCCCTTGCTCCTTGCCGCCCAACCCCTTGGTGTCGCCCAAGCATGTTGTGCCTCCACCTCCTCTTTGTCGTCGGCTAACCACCAACCGCCGACAGTCCTTCAGCCAACCTCCCTTGGCCGCCGGTGACCAAGAAGCATCTGACCAACTTGTTTGGTCGGCCATCTCCTCCACCAAAACAAGTCCAATTTTGGACAATTTGTTGTCCTCTTCCTTGAGAGGTCATTTGGTCAATGTTTTATGCTCCGACAGTGACCTATTTGCGGGGGATTGGATCTCTGGCAATCCTCATAGGTGGAGGGTTGAGGTATCATCAATTTGTTGACGAAAACCACTTTCGAGAAGCTAGTTTACGAAACTCATTTTTTGATTCAAATTGTGATCGTCTCTTGGATCATAATGTCTTCAATGCGAGGCTAGTAACTCTCGCGAAGACGGGGCTCATAGCTTGGTGAAGTTATCCCGACGATACACAGTGTAGATACGGATAGAGGTGATACTAGAGAGGGTCGCTTCGGTTGATGCCATTTCTACTTCACATAATTTGTCAGGTATACCTACTATAAGTTTCCTTTTATTGTAAAATTTGAAATGGAGATTATGTCTACACTTGTTGTATCCTTGCATGCGTGTGGTGTGTGTGTTGTAATAAATTAGTTTATTGCTTATTTTTGCTTCCGTTATGTGCATGTCTACGAAACGTGTTCGAACACACACCCATGTCGGTGTCGGAGAATCCCAACAGTGGTATCAGAGCCCGGCTGTGTTTCAACATAATCGTAAAATTGTTTTGCGATAGTCATAATTGTATTTTTGGAAATTTTTTACTTTTGGAAAGTTTAGAAATAATTATGGAAATTTTAATTAGTAAAGAAATTCAAATTGAAAATTTTCTAATGTGATTAGGAAATTTATTTCCTAAATTAAATTTGAATTCTCTTAATTAATATTTTCCATAAATAAAATATATGATTAGATTTGGAAATTTATTTCCTAATTTAATTAAGGTTTGATTTGAGAAATCAAATCTCAACATATTTTATTTCCAAAATTAGTTATGACAAATAAAGAAACTAATTTGTACATGTCATAATTGTATGTCATATAATTGCATTAGATGCATATCATTATGTCATGCGTGCCGTGACATGTAGATGCATCAGTTGCACATATGTATGTCATGCGTGTCATGCCATGTAGATAATATTTATTTGCATGAAAAGAGGATGAGACCTTAAAACCCTTACACAATATTAAAGCCTACACCTTCCATTAATATGGTTAAAACTGGAGTTCCATTTCTTGTTTGGGTTGTTGGACTCTCTTCAAGCCCGGCTCGAACCTGAACATGTTCAAACCATTGAAATAGTTTATTACTAATATGGTAAGAGTCAGAGGTCAATTGTTAGTTTGGGTTGTTGGACTCTCTCTAAGCCTGGCTAATTGGTTGAATGTGCTCTAACCATATTAAAAGTATTTCACGATTAATGGGTCGGCTTTAACTTGGAGCATCGATTTGTTGGACTCTCCAAGGTTGATGTGAAGGGAGGTGAAGTTGGGTGCTATGCACATGATGCATACTTGTTAATGTGTTAACAACCCAATGTATGTGTGAACATTCAATTAGTTGATAGCACATTGTGATAGTTGCATATATGTGATATGGAATTGGTATACTTGATACCTACCATCGTAGCTATGAACGACTTGTTGGACTCTCTCCAAGGTTGTTCTTATCTATGTTGGATATCAGCCCATTCAGAGATGGACCTACGATCTCCCAACTTGATTTTGAGGGTTTTGGTTTTCGAATTCCAAAAATAAATGGGAATTATAGATGTATGTTCATGCATTTTAAATCATCTTTCTCATATATGCTCGATTTGTATATCTAGGTTAATCACTTGATATGACGTCTATAAACTTGCACTCTATTTTGGATTCAAATAAGTTGACTGGGTCTAACTGTTGGATCGAGCCGATCGCTAGAGGGGGGAGTGAAAAGCGATAAAAGTTTTTTCGTCGAATTCATTTCAAAAACACAAGTAAATACAGCGGAAAGAAAAAATAAACACAATAGGATTTTACTTGGTTCGTAGCTTACAGCTACTACTCCAAGTCCCTAGTGGTCCTTGACCACGCACGGAGGACAAATCACTAACGAACTCCTCCTTGTTGGAGGTAGGAGTTAATCGAATACACAAAAGACAAAGAATGAGGTAGAGGGACACTCCCCCTCTCCTCGTTGCAATAAAAACTCATAGAGTAGAAAGAAAATACAAGAATTAATAGATGACCAAAAAAAACTTTTATTGACGACCAAAAGGATGGAGGCTTAGGCTTGTGTCATCGGCGTTTCTATAGCACTTCGTCGTCGTGGAGTCATTGGAGTGTCATTACGTTACGGAGGCTTTAGAGCACTTTAGAATTGATGAAAAACCCTTAGACAAGCCCTCCTTTTATAGTTTTTTAGCCCCTCATCGAGGGGATCTTCAGCCAATCAAAACTAGGCACAAAGCTCCTTGGAATGAGGTGACAAGTCTTGACTCCTCGAAGCTGATCCTTGACCATCAGTCGACTGATGTCCATCATCAGTCGACTGATGGCAGCGTCAGTCGAGTCGGAACCCTCAGTAGTCGACTGATGAAGGCAATCGAGTGGCTCTTGTGGGTAGTCGACTGATGCTAGCTGAAATCACAAGTTAGCTTAACAAAAACATAATTTTGACGGTCGTCGATCGTCCAATCTTGACCTAGACCATCTATGGGATGTCTTTGGTCGAATCTACGCTTAAGATGTTGGGATTGAAGGGTTTTGCTTATCGAGCCCGTGAGGGGAAACTTCGCTTCCCACTTCACCTCGGTAGCTTATCCATGGTGATCCCTTCGATGTCCCCGGATTAAAAAAATAATAATCTTAGACAAAAGGGATTGCCCAAACCACCAAGTCATCGTCGTGCTATTCGTTTAGAGAGGTCACTTGAACAAACTAGTTGTTCAAGCGACCATCCTCTATTCTACGAGTAGTCGCGGAATAGATGATGTCCGGATCGCTGGTTTTCGTGTTTATGCTCGGGATCCAAGTATTATTTAGCCATTTACAAATTTATAACATGCTTATAATTGAAAAACAAAAACAAGCAAGTAACAAAAAGAGAAAGAAGAATAGGTATACCTCTCGATCTTCTAATGTATGACCTTCCTCCTTTTGGACGTCGTGTGGGCGACGATCTACCAAAAGTCGAAGCTCCTAGATCATAAATCTTCCTTCCTTGCTCTTCCAAAGCAAGAGGAAGAGTAGAAACAAGGTTTTTCTCCTCCCTAAAACCAACCAACAAGGAGCACACAATCTCCTTGCCGCCGGCCAACTAGAAGGTGGAGAAGATGATGGAAAACAATCAAGACACGAAGGGAACCCCTATATCTTATTTCCACCACCTAAGGAGAGGGGGAAGAGAGGCTTGGCCGCCGGCCAAAGGCTGGAAACCAATCTGGATGCCGGCCAATGAAGGATGAAGAAGAAACAATCACCTTTCTTATTTGGTGCCGCCCTAGCCTCCAAACCCTAACCCTAATCCTATCTCAACTAGGATTCCTTCTTGCCGCCCAAACCCTAACTCTCCTTTCATCTAGTTCACGCCAACTCCCATGCCCTCCTTTTATAGAGTTAGGGATAAGTCATGAATTAATATCCTCCATTGGTTCTAGGGATTTAATCTCAACCGTCGGATCTTAGAGATTTAATCTCTACCAATGGATCTTAGAGTTTTGTTTCTATCCATTGGATCTAAGCTTCATGAAGTGTTAATAGGCTACATTAGGGACCATGAGGAGGATTTGGATCTTGGCCACCCATGGATCAAGCCCACATAAAGTCCGATCCACTAATGATGATCCAATCCACTAAAGGATCATCATTGATCTACCTCACCAACCCCCATATGATAATATGGGCTCCATATATTATTTGTACATTTTCTCCCCGTGTTTAAGATCTCGAATGTCCATCGATTAATTAATTTACTGACCATTAATTAATCAACATCTAACTCCTTGAGTAGTACCACTCAACCTTTTCATCATGCCGGACCAAGTCCACCTACAGGGTTTACATGATGAACCTTATGAGCTCCTCAAGGGGACATCATCATCCTAATATATAGGACACGGTTTCCTCCTATAATCAACGGCACACCATATAAATAATATCATCTCATAACTTACCGAGCCTATCGATTTAATCTATAAATCTCGCCCATTAGTAAATCAAAGAGATGAGTCCTAAGTATATGTGCCCGTTATTATATGGGGATTAAGAGCATGTACTAAATAATATCTGAGGTCTGATTCGATTATGTAGTCAGCAATAAATCGAATCACCTCTAAGTCAGTCCTGCTCAATACACACAAAGTGCACTAGTGTGATTCTATGGTCAAGACAAACCAGTACCAAATCACACTACAACCATTCCGATGGTTTGTCCAAATCCATCTCGGTTGTGAGCCTTTACTTATACTTTTCAAGGGGCCGATAACATGATCTCCTGTGTGACACCACACACCATGTTATCTACAATGTAAAGTATTAGACAATATTGCATAACCATATATATTGGATGTTATATGGGTCGGATCCATTAGGTGGCCAAGATCCAACTCCTCCTCATGGTCCCTATTGTAGCCTATTAAAACCCTCATGAAACCTAGATCCAACGGACAAGATTAAAAGGAGGTTTGGGGAAAATCTATAAATAGGAGTCCAAGGCTTGGGCGGCAACATAAGTTTGGATGCTAGGGTTTGCTTCTAAAGGCTTGGGCGGCTTGGAAAGAAGAGAGATTAGGGTTTGGAGTTGGCTTGGGTGGCGGCAAGAGGTGGAGGAGATTAGGGTTTCATTTTCCTTCTCTTCCTAAGGGTTGTCGGCGCCTCTTCTTCATCCCTTTAGGGTCAGCGCTCATCTTTGAAGCTTGGCCGGTGGTTCTTCTTCCTTTATTTCTCTTTGGCCGACGGCAAGAGTTAAGGTTTTTCCTTTGGAGCTCTTGGCCAGCGCCCATATTTCCTCATCATCTTCTTGGCCGGCGGCAAGGATCAAGCTAGGAGCTTGGTGGTCAGCTCTAGATAGGAGAAGAAGTCTTTGATTATCTTCCTTTGTTCGGAGCGAACAAGAAAAGGAAGATACACGATCTAGGAGGTTTCAACTCTTGGAGGATCATTGCCCACACAACGTTCAAGAGGAGGATAGGACATACAATAGAAGATCAAGAGGTATACAAGAGGTATAATCTTGTTTATTTTGATTTAGTTCTTTTGTATAATGCATGTGGCTAATTTACTTGGACCCCGAAGATAAACACAAAAATCGGTGATCCGTACATCATCTATTCTGTGGCTAATCGAGGAAAAGAGTTAGGTTTCTTGAACAACAAGTTTGTTCAAGAGACCACTCGAATCGAATAGCACGATAATAGATCGGTCTTCATCAAGGATTAATTTTTTTTAATCCGGGGGCATAGATAGGATCGCCATGCATGAGCGACCGAAGCGGGAAGCAATTCCCTACATAAGACCATCCCCGTAAGGAGGATACGACCTCGCTTACGCTCACACACACGAGCTTACCTCGATACTTACATTGTAGCTCTTTCTTCTGGCCTTCTACTCGATTCCTTCGGCTCCCTCCAAAGTCACTTGAGTGTCGTCTGACCACCGTAGCTTCTTCCGGGTGTCGCTAGCCTTTAGCTCCAACTTTAGCACTTTTCTTCACACTTGATTCAGCTCGTGAGATAACGATATGAGCTTAACTTTGTATCGTTTACTATAATCAAAACTCAAGTTCGACTTAGGTGCCCACTGCACCAACAATCTCCCCCTTTTTGATCTATGGCAAACCCACATACAAAGTTAAGGAAATGATATGCATTAGAGAAAAAGTGTGAAAGTGTACACTTAGGAGTAAGATTAACTGAAAGTGTATACTTAGGGGTAAGATTAACTCTTCTTTCAGGTACTCCCCCTTGAGGAAACCTTCCCCTTGACCAAGGGTGAGTTCTTAAAAAAAGATCTTAATCTCCCCCTTGACACTTGCTTCTCTAGAAGAGTTTTTTAAGTAATTAACAATTACTTAAAGTTTTGGCCATAGTATTAAAAAAAAATAAGTTTAAGTTAAGAATTTTCTTAACTTGGCCTTTCTCTTCCTTTTGTTAACTAAAAAGAGTTAAGTTGCAAAAATTAAAGTTAAGTAAACATTTACTTAACTTTTGGCCATGAGAATAAGTATGAAGTACTAAGTTAAGTTATCAAAAAAAATGATTGATCCCTTAACTTTGGCCGTTTTCTCCCCCTTTTGCCATAAATCGGAAAGAGGGGTTTTGAAAGAAAAATATAAGTACTAAGTTTAAGTTCCAAGTCCAAGCATGTTCCATGTTATTTTGAAAATAATATACTGAAAATAAGCTCATCTATTGAATGTTCAACTCTTATTTGACTTGATTGATATGAAGGATCAACAAGTCCTGGTCAAAGTCGGTTAATATATATGATTATACTCCGTGGTTCATGGCGATGCACTAGCTCTACATCTGGAACCAGGAGTAAGGTCCTAACATCTCACGCCCATCTACGTGGCTAAGTACACAAATACATTAGTCCTATGTGTTGTGAGATGTATTGGCTCCTTAAATCTATAGGTACATGATATCTAAGGTAAGCCCTAAGCTAGTCCCATGAACATGAAAAGTAAAAAGTAGTAATAAGAAAATATAATTTGTAAATTCCTACTCTACTACGTACATGCCCAATTTTCGTCTTAATAGACTGAATTTAGCTTCAGGTAGGGGTTTAGTAAATAGATCTACCAAGTTAGACTTCGATTCGACGTATTTGAGTTGTATGGCTCCGTTGGCCACATGTTCTCGAATGAAATGGTATTTGACCTCTATATGTTTGGTCCTAGAGTGACATATTGGATTTTTAGTTAGGTTAATTGAGGTAATGTTATCTACGTGAATTTTAGTGTTTGTAAAGTCTAACTTAAAATCTCGGAGAGTGTGCTTCATCTAAAGAAGCTGAGTGACACACTCACTCATCGTGATATATTTGGCTTCGATGGTAGATAAGGCAACACAGTGTTGCTTCCTACTGCACCAACTCACTAGACTCGAGCCGAGAAGTTGACAATAACCACTCATACTCTTTCTATCGAGCTTACTACCAGTATAGTCCGAGTCAGAGTAGTCGCTTAGTTCAAACTCGATAGATCTAGGGTACCAAATATCGACATTAAGTGTACCCTTTAGATATCTAAGGATACACTTAACTAGAGTTAGGTGAGATTCCTTGGCACAAGTTTGAAACCTTGCACACATACTTACTGCAAATAAGATATCATGTCGGCTTGCAGTTAAGTAAACGAGGCTCCCTATCATGCTCCTATAGTATTTTAAGTCGATTGAATTTCTGATTGTATCTTCTCCTATATTTACATTTGTTGCCATTGGAGTATTAATAATTTTAGCATCTTGCATTCCAAAACGTTTAATTAATTCCCTAGTATATTTACGTTGGTGTAAGTATATTCCATCTTTAGTTTGTTTAATTTGTAGACCTAAGAAGAAACTCAACTCACCTACTAAATTCATTTCAAATTCACTTTCCATAAGTGAAATGAATTCGTGTAGTAGGATCGAATTGGTTGTTCCGAAAATGATATCATCTACGTAAATCTGGGCTATAAATATTTCCTTACCTACGGTTTTTACAAAGAGGGTTGGATCGGCTAGGCCTTGGTTAAACCCTTTTGACTTAAGATAAATTAAAAGCCTCTCGTACCAAGCTCGAGGAGCTTGTTTGAGTCCATAGAGAGCTTTCTTTAGTTTAAGGACACGGTCGGGTTTATCTAGGCTTTCGAATCCGGGGGGTTGACTAACGTATATCTCTTCCTTAATAAGTCTATTCAAAAACACTGACTTGACATCTATTTGAAATAACTTAAATCCTCGATGTGCAGCGTAGGCTAATAGCATTCGGATGGACTCTAATCTATCTACTGGGGCATAGGTTTCATCGTAATCTAAACCTTCGACTTGACTAAACCCTTTAGCGGCTAATCTAGCTTTATTTCTAATGACTTCACCTTTATCATCAAGTTTATTTCGAAACACCCACCTTGTTCCAATGATTGTTTTATCTTTAGGTGGTGGTACTAATTCCCATACTTCGTTCCTAGTGAATTGAGCTATCTCTTCTTGCATTGCAATAATCCAATCAGGATCAAGAAGAGCTTGGTCAATGGTTTTGGGTTCAATTTTGGAAATCAAGGAGATTTGACTAAGGTTTCAATATGAAGCTCTAGTTCAAACTCCTAGGCTTGGATCACCTATCACTTGGTCAATAGGATGATTCGTTTGAGTCCTAGTTTGACTTGGGTTAGAGTCACCTATCGCTTGGTCGATATGATGACTTGGTTGACTTAGGTTAGGATTGATACTAGACTCGATCTCAAGATCAGAGTCGAGTCTGGTATGAATCGGCTCGCTAATTGGGGTTGCTAGGGGTTTTGTAGGTTCGTGTCCTTCATCAAACACTACATTAATAGTCTCTTCGACTCTAAGGGTGTCATGGTTATATACCCTATAAGCTCTACTCGTAGTTGAGTATCCTAGAAAGATTCCGGTAGAGATTTTGGATGTGAATTTCCCTAGGTAATCCTTAGTGTTTAAGATATGTACCTTACATCCAAATACCTTAAAGTACTTGATGTTAGGTATTTTATCATGATAAATCTCGTACGAGGTCTTAAGGTGCCTCTTTACCATAAGGATCCTATTTTGGACATAGCAAGCTATACTAACACCTTCTGCCCAAAATCTATCGGGTAGGTTATACTCGTTTAACATTGTCCTAGCGGCTTCTTGTAGGGTTCTATTTTTATGTTCTACTAGGCCATTCTGTTGTGGGGTTCTAGGACATGAGAACTCATGTTGGTATCCATTTAGGTTATAGAATTCTGTAAACCTATGATTCTCGAATTCACCACCATGATCACTCCTAAGTCTTTTGATTTCAAGGTTTTGTTGATTTTCTATGAGTTTAAATAGGTTGATTAATTGATCTAGGGTATCACTTTTGTGTTTGATGAACCTAACCCAAGTAAATCTAGAATAGTCATCAATTATAACTAAGTAGAATTGACTCCCATTAAGTGACTTAGCTCCGTGTGAATCAAATAGATCCATGTGTAGGAGCTCAAGAACACTTTTGGTTCATTCTTGATTAGTTAGTTGATGTTGTGTCCTAGATTGTTTACCTTGTTGACAAGCATTACATATTTTATTATCTAAATTGTTGAGGTTAGGCAAACCTCTGACTAAGTCACTCTGACTCATCTTGTGGATGAGTCTTGGGTGCGAGTGATCGAGTCGTCAGTGCCACAACCAAGATTCCTATTTTAATTTACATGGCGTGGGAGGAGCGGACGAGATGGTGATGCGACGGGAGACATATTAAAGACAAAAGCCATAATAGTTGGAAAATAATTTATTTTTCATATTTATTGCTTTTTGTTTGATATGCATGTCGTAGGCTAGGAAAATTCCTCAATTTCAAATTACTAAGTGGGAAAGGGAAATTTTTATAAATTCTCATGGCCTCCATTACGATTTGACAAGTGATGCAAACAATCTTGTGTGTCGGCTCTGAGTGCCTTCCTCCCCATCGGATGAGTTTGTTTGCGGATAACAAGGTCGAATATGGTTATAGGAAATTATTAAGGAGCGTGTGTACTTGCCCATCATAAGGCACATAACCCGAGGTAATTACCTTGGTAACGAATAATGGTGAACACTTAGATACAAATATAAATATCCTCCCCATCGGAGTCATTGCTTTTATTTGTAGGGCCAAAGAGGAACCAACTATTAATTTTACTTGTCAAAAAGTTAGGTTGACAAGATAGTAAAATTAATGGGTAAAACCTCCTCTTACAAATGTAGAATTCGTATACGTCCACACTATCGTGGCATACGATATTCTCGGTGTTTTGAGGTGTTGGTTGATTTTAAAATTTTATTGTTTGAGGAACCAATAATTTTTTGAAATCTAATGTTTTGATTTATGTGATTCTTAGGTTTTCTTTCAAAATGACTTTTAACCCACTTGCTGTGATACTATAAGAGAACAAACTTACTAGACCCAACTATATAGATTGGAAGAGGAATCTAGACATTGTCTTGACTATTGAGGAATACAAATATGTACTCCTCGAAGAGTGCCCTCCCAAGCCTGCAGATGATTTTGGGGAAAAGGAGAGAGAGAGCTATAAGAAGTGGGTCAAGGCCGATGAGATGGCGTGATGTTATATTTTGGCATCTATGTCAAATGTACTGCAACATCAGCATCAAGTCATGCCCACTGCTTATGATATGATGCTCAATCTCAAGGAACTTTTCGGACACCAGAATCGGGCTGCGAGGCAAGAAGCCATGAGAAACTTGATGACGACCTCTATGATCGAGGGAATACCTGTAAGGGATCATGTTCTCAAGATGATGGCTCATTTGAATGAGCTGGAGGTCCTAGGAGCTAAGATCGATGGTGAAACCCAGGTCGATATCATACTCCAGTCTCTACCTAGGAGTTTTGAGCAGTTTCACCTGAACTACAACATGAACAAGAGGTTGTATTCGTTGGCGGAACTTCTGACAGAACTCTAGGCGGCAGAGGGACTATTTTCGAGTGCTCGCATCTTTGTGGTGACTGTTTCTACTTCTAAGCCAAAAGGCAAGAAGAAGAAGAAACAAACCGGGGTGAAGGCGGTGGGAGGTACTCAGGGAGGAGTGAAGAAGTCGAAAGGCAAGTGCTTCACTTGTAAGCAGACTGGACACTGGAAGAAGGACTGCCCCAACCGCAAGAACAAAGGTATATCTTTTGGTCTAGTCATTGAAACATGTTTAGCGGTGTTATCTACCAGCACCTGGTGTGTAGATACGGGAGCCACTGATCATGTCTGCAAAACTTTGCAGGGGTTCTAGGAAACCAGATGACTGGCTGAGGGGGAGATTACCGTGTACTTGGGCGATGCCACGAAGGTGGCGGCTGTTATAGTGGGAGATATTCATTTATCTTTTGAGAAAAATAAACTTTTGGTTCTTAAGAATTGCCTTTATGTACCCTTATTTAGAAAGAATTTAATTTCGATTTCTAAATTATTTATGGATGGATATTCTATTTCTTTTAATGAAAGAGTTGTTATAAGAAGGAATAGGGACATTATCTGTTCGGGTGCATTGATAGAAAATTTATACACACTTGAACCAAAACCTCCCACGATGCAAATTGAAGTTAATAACTCATCTTCTAATTCTAATAAGAGAAAAGAACCTTCGAAGATGAACCAAACATATCTTTGGCATCTTAGGCTTGGTCACATTAACCTAAGCAGAATTCAAAGGTTGATAGCTGATAGACCTTTGGGTTCATTAGTGGTGGAGGATCCCCCAACCTGTGAATCTTGCTTGGAGGGTAAGATGACCAAGAGGCCTTTTAAGGCCAAGGGGTATAGAACCAAAGATGTGTTAGAATTGGTTCATTCTGATTTGTGTGGTCCTATGTCTATCCAGGCTAGAGGTGGTTTTGAGTATTTCATCTCTTTTATAGATGATTACTCAAGATATGGATACATTTACCTGATGCGCTGCAAGTCTGAATGCTTTGACAAGTTCAAAGAATTCAAGGTTGATGTGGAGAAACGTCAAGGTAAAAGTATCAAGACACTACGATCTGATCGTGGTGGCGAGTACCTCTTGGGAGAGTTTAGGGATTACCTATCAAAGGCTGGGATTTAATCCCAATTGACTGCACCTGGCACACCCCAGCAGAATGGTGTAGCAGAGTGAAGGAATAGGACTCTTATGGAGATGGTTAGATCGATGATGAGTTATTCTGACTTGCCAAATTCGTTCTGGGGATATGCTCTAGATACGGCGGTGTACATTCTGAACTTGGTTCCATCTAAATCAGTGCCTTCTACTACCACAGAGTTGTGGATTGGGCGAAAGCCTAGTCTAAGACATATTCGGATATGGGAGAGTCCAGCACATGTGCTGAAGGCAGATGCTAGTAAGTTGGAATCTCGTACAGAAGTGCACTTGTTCGTTGGCTATCCTAGAGGAACGAAGGGTGGTTTGTTTTATAGTCCTAAAGATCATAGGGTGATCGTTAGCACGAATGCCAAATTTCTAGAGGAAGACTATGTGATGAGCCACAAGCCCAAGAGTAAAATTGTTCTAGAGGAGTTAAAAGGGGAAGTCACTTCTTTAGTACCGCCGGTATAAGAGGATATACCACATGTCACTGCACACATGTCACAAAGGATACACAGGTGATACCTCGTCGTAGTGAGAGGGTTGTGAGACAGCCTGATAGATTCATGTTCTTGGGAGAATCTTCTGATTTGGTCCCTGGCGAACATGAACCTGATCCCTAGACATATGACGAGGCAATCCAAGATAAAGATGTAGCATCTTGGCAAAGTACAATGAATGCTGAGATTGAATCTATGGATTCAAATCAGGTCTAGGAGCTAGTAGAACCACCCGATGGTGTAAAAATCATTGGATGCAAGTGGATCTACAAGAGAAAGAGAGGAATAGATGGGAAGGTTGAGACCTTCAAATCGAGGCTTGTTGCGAAGGGGTATACTCAGAAAGAGGGTATCGATTATGAGGAGACCTTTTCGCCGGTAGTCATGCTTAAGTCTATGCAGATTCTCTTATGCATAGCAGCTCATATGGATTATGAGGTGTGGAAGATGGATGTCAAGACAGCTTTCCTTAATGGAAGTCTTGAGGAAAACATCTACATGAAGTAACCAGAGGGATTCATTGCTAAGGGCAAAGAGCATCTTGTATGTAAGCTTAATCGGTCCATTTATGGATTGAAGCAAGCTTTGAGGTCTTGGAACATCCTCTTTGATGAGGTAATCCAGTCTTATGGATTTATTCAAAGTTCGGATGAGTCTTGTGTATACAAGAGATGTAACGGAAACGTAGTGGTATTTCTTGTATTTTACGTAGATGACATTTTGTTGATTGGCAACAATATCAAGGTGTTATCGGACGTAAGGGTATGGTTGTCCAAACAGTTTGATATAAAGGACTTGAGACAGGTGGGACACATCCTTGGGATCAAGGTTATAAGGGATCGCAGGAAAAGGATGTTGTGCTTATCCCAAGCTTCATACATAGACACGATTTTGGATTGTTTTAGCATGCAGAACTCCAAGAAGGGTTTTCTACCTTTCAGGCATGGAGTTCCTTTATCTAAAAAGATGTGTCCTAGATCATCTGAGGAGATAGAGGAGATGAAGGCGGTTCCTTATGCTTTAGCAGTAGGAAGCCTCATGTATGCGATGCTATGTACGATACCAGATATCTGCTTTGCCGTGGGCATGGTCAGCAGATATCAGAGTAATCCAGGACAGGGACATTGAACTGCGGTAAAGCATATATTGAAGTACCTGAGAAGGACTAGAGATTATATGCTAGTTTACCAGGCAGACCAATTACTCCCTGTGGGTTACACGGATTCTGACTTCCAATCAGATAGGGATAACAGTAAGTCTACCTAAGGTTTTGTGTTTACTTTGGGAGGTGGAGCCATTGTATGGAGGAGTGTCAAGCAGAAATGCGTGGCGGACTCTACCATGGAAGCTGAGTATGTGGTATCCTCTGAGGCGGCCAAAGAAGTTGTATGACTCAAGAACTTCCTGATGGACTTGGATGTGATTCCTGGTTTGCCCAGAACTATCACAATTTATTGTGATAATAGTGGTGCAGTTGCAAACTCGAAGGAACCATGAGCTCATAAGTCTAGTAATCACATAGAGCACAAGTACCACCGAATACGAGAAATCGTAAAGAGAGGAGAAGTTGTTGTGGCAAAGATTGCATCAAAGGATAACCTAGCAGATCCTTTCACTAAGGCCCTTCCGACGAGAGCTTTTGATAGGCATGTGGAGGGAATGGGGATCAGATGTATGGCAGTATGAGGACAGCATAGTCTTTTAGTATAAGTGGGAGATTGTAGGGATGTAAACTGATCATCATTAGTGGATCGAACTTTATGTGGGCTTGATCCATGGGTGGCCAAGATCCAACTCCTCCTCATGGTTTCTAATGTAGCTTAATAACACCTCATGAAGCTTATATCCAATGGATAGAAACAAAATTCTAAGATCCATAGGTAGAGATTAAATCTCTAAGATCCGACGGTTGAGATTAAATCTCTAGATCCGACGGTTGAGATTAAATCCCTAGAACCAATGGAGGAGATTAAATCATGACTTATCCCTAACTCTATAAAAGGAGGGCAAGGGAGTTGGCGTGAAGATCATCCAAGAGAGCTAGGGTTTTTGGGCGGAAAGAGAAGGAATCCTAGTTGAGATAGGATTAGGGTTAGGGTTTGGGGGCTAGGGCGGCACCAAATAAGGAAGGTTTTCTTTTCTTCTTCTTCCTTCATTGGCCGGTGTCCAGCATCTTTCCAGCCCCTTTCCAGCTCTTGGCCGGTGCCCAAAAGGCTCTATTCCCTTCTCCTTAGGTGGTGGAAACAAGATATAGGGCTTCCCTTGGAGTCTTGGTCGGATTCCACCACAAACTCCTCCTCCTAGTTGGCCAGCGGCAAGGATCTCTTTTGTTCCTTGTTGGTTGGTTTTAGGGAGGAGAAGAACCTTATTTCTATTCTTCCTCTTGCTTTGGAAGAGCAAGGAAGGAAGATTTGCGATCTAGGAGCTTCGACTTATGGTAGATCGTCACCCACACGACGTCCGAAAGGAGGAAGGTCATACATTAGAAGATCGAGAGATATATCGATTCTCTAATCTTTATATGTTACATGTTTGTATTTGTTTTTCAATTATGAGCATGATATAAATCTGTATATGGCTAAATAATACTTGGATCCCGAGCATAAATCCAAAAACTAGTAATCCGGACATCGTCTATTCCGCGGCTACTCGTAGAATAGAGGTTGGTCACTTGAACAACTTGTTTGTTCAAGTGACTTCTCTAAACAAATAGCACGACGATGACTTGGTTGGTTGGGCAATCCCTTATGTCTAGGATTAAATTTTTTTAATCCGGGGACATCGATGGGATCGCCATGAACAAGCGACCGAGGTGAAATGGGAAGCGAAGTTTCCCCTCACGGACTCGATAAGCAAAACCCTTCACCTTGGACTCAGAATTAGCTAATTTCCTAGTTAAGAATTTAATCGCATTGTAAAGAGTACTAATAAGAGATTGACTTACCTTAAGTGTATCTCTTGAACCGGATGTGGATCTGTGGCTTGTCTTGAATAGAGCTTCGTAGTCTGATTCGTCTTTGGGTTCAAACTCGTGCTCCGGTTCAGACTCCGTCTCCGATTCAGCTGGTTTAGCCATGAAGACGTGATCGTCGTCTTCTTCCTCTGACATTTCTTCCCACGTAGCGTTGAGTGCCTTCTTGAGTTTCGATTCTTTGCTCTTCAGCTTCGAACATTCAGACTTGATATGTCCAAACCTGTTGCATTCGTAACACCAAACATTAGAACTTTTAGGCTTACCTTCATTGGGTCGAGTGACAGTTCGCTTTCGACCCTTGACCATCCTCCGAACTAGGTTGACTAGTTCGATCTCCAATTCCGGGTCGACCTCTGAATCGGACTCATCTTCTTCTTCCTTCGGGGGTGCCTTGCTCGCAGTTTTCTTCTTCGAACCTGCAAAAAGTGTTATACCCTTCTCAGGTTTCGAGTTGGACTGTTCATGGAGTTCGAAATCCAAAAATAATTCATCTAATCTAAGTTTTGAAAGATCCTTAGAGACCTTGTAGGCATCGACCATGGATGCCCACAAGGTGGTCCTAGGAAACGAGTTTAGTACGTACCTGATAAGGTCACGATTTTCGACCTTTTGTCCGATTGCGTGTAGGTCGTTGACGATATCTTGAACCCGAGCGTGCAGTTGCATCGCCTTCTTGTGTTCCTGCATTTTTAGATTATACAACCTACTGAAAAGGAGATCACGCTTACATACCTTGGCTTCGTTGGTTCCTTCGTGTAGCTCCACTAGCTTTGTCCAGAGATCCTTTGCGTTGATGAAGGAGCCGACGCGATTAAGCTCCTCCTTGGACAAACTGCATTGAAGGATTTGAGTCGCCTTGGCGTCGGCTTCAACTTGTCTTTTTGTAGCATTGGTCCATTGGTCATAATCCAAAGATTCACCCACTTCGTTAGTCGGAAGTGTGAATCTCGTTTGGATTATGATCCACATCTCGATTTGGGTCTTAAGGAAGCACTCCATCCGACCCTTCTAATAACGGAAGTCATCTCCATTGTAAAATGGAGCTCGGACGGTGCTAAAACCCTCAAGATGGGCCATTGATACAAAAAGAGCAAGAAAATGAAGAAAAAACCTAGCAACGACAAAAACGAGCGGAATGTACCATGACTCGCGTCTTGGATTAGTAGTGTGGGAGAAAAACTAAACGAATGAAAGAGCTTATAAAAAATTCGAAATAAACAGGAATAAAAAAGAAAAAAATATGTAGAAAATCTAGATTGGTGGTTTCGCCAAATCTTAGCACCCCTGGCTCTGATACCAATTGTTGGAACGAGTGGATCGCTAGAGGGGGGTGAATAGCGATAAAAGCTTTTTCGTCGAATTTGTTTCAAAAACAAAATAAACGCAGGGGAAAAATAAAATAAACACAATAGGGTTTTACTTGGTTCGTAGCCTACGGCTACTACTCCAAGGCCCTAGTGGTCCTTGTTGGTGATCATTTGGAAGCTAGAGGGGGGTGAATAGCGCGTTTTCGTTTCTACAAGAATGATTAGCGGAAGAAAACAAAAATAATATAAGTAAAAACGAAAGAACAATGCTAACAAGGCCTTTACATGGTTCGGAGATAACGCTCCTACTCCACGGCGATCCTTAAGGTGGATCAACCTAAGCAATTCCACTAAGAAGCTTTCCTTTACAACAAACCTCCTCTTCTTTACAAAGAATGAAACTTGAGCTTAGAGAGAGGAGGAGGGGATTTAAGATCACTTACAAAGCTTGAAAACTCCTGGAGGCTTTGGAGAAGAATCAGAGAATAAGCATTAACCTTCACTTAGAGAGAAGGCTGATCTTTGTCAGCGATCGCTTTCGAACCGAACGATCAATTCACGAGATTCCGAGTCGTTTGGCCCAGCGGCATTCTCATCGATCGACTAATCCATCCATCACGGTGATGGAGTGATCGATCAGTGATCACAGTGCGGTCGAGTGTGACTCCACTCGGCTCAGTGTTGTATTTCCGATCGCGCCCTTGTTGGCGATCATCGATCGCAAAATCGATCATACGACCTAAGCATCGGTGATGGTTAGGGTTTCATCCTGACTTAGTCGAGCACCTGACCAGTCGACTGATACATCGTATAGTCGACTGATACTCATCAAGTATGAGTAATTCATACTTGATTCTACCCCTTAGAGCTAGACTCAACCTTCTAGCTCTTCCTTAAGCCTTGCGCCTCCAGGATCCCTCCGAGTCTGCAACTTGTTCATCCTTTGCGCTTTGCTTCCAAGAGCTTCCTTTGGTTTTGTCATGTCTTGGGTTTCCTTTGCCAAGGCGTGCTTGGACTTTACGCCGCCAAGTCTACATGCTTGGACTTACGCTGCCAAGACTTGCCTTTGGACTTCCTTTGCCAAGGTCCGTTTGGACTTAATGCTGCCAAGACAACATGCTTGGTCTTATGTCGCCAAACCTTTACCTTGGACTTCTCTTGCCAATATCATATTTGGACTTTGCCTTTACCTGTCACTTAATCATGTTCACCATTAGATCACAATTTTTTGCCTAACTTAAATGATTATCCAAACATCAAAACATATAAATGCTTGGGGCATTGTTGCACCAACAATCTCCCCATTTTTGATGTTTGGCAATCATTTAAGTTAGGTCTTTTAAAGATACGCATAATCATATCACATAATCATATATCCAATTCTAACTTAAACATTTCTTCTCCCCCTTTGACATACATCAAAAAGAGAAGAAATCATATATTTTATAAAAGAATTGAATGCATGGTAATCTTGAACTAAGGTATAGAATTTGAAATTTAGCTCCCCCTTAATCCAAGATATCGTTCATGATGAGTAAAATACATGTGGAGCAAAAGTCTATCAAACAATTTGAAGGTTTAAATCCTAATTTTGCACCAACAATTTAAATTTGGAAATGAAAAAGACACATCTTATGAAACTCCCCATAAAACACCGCATTAAACAGTTCTAAGAGTTGGTTTATACTCAGTATTATCATGCTAAAGTTTTAGGAGATCAAAGATACACTCAATATCAAAAAATGGAGCTATTTATCGTATCGATCATTGGTTTACGAACCCGATCGCTAAGCTGAAATCCAATTTTGACCTTTTATTAAATTCAGAAATGTGTTAGAAATTCCAGAAATCTCGAAAAATCACGAAATTTTGCGTACACATTTCTGAGATCATACTTTATCAAGGAAAAATATTTTGAAAAATATATGTTTTCCATATTTCGAGATTGATACAAACTTGGAAACTAACAAAAGGTCTAATATTTTTGCAAACTTTGTATCACTTTTGTGTTTCACTTGAAAACTATTTTTCAAAATATGATAAACATAGTTTAAAATATGTTTTATTTGACATTTCCAATCATGTTCTTGGAGCTATATGCACATCAATTGTGTATAAGCCTTCCCAATGATTGGTCCAATTAAAGATTAATGTCTCTAGATGACACTTTGGTCCATAGTAATGCATCATAACAAGCATGATGAACCAAGTGCATCTTCCTAACATCTCACATGTTGTCTAAGTGGCTCAATACAAAAATCATGGTTTCTTAGGTATTTTGTGAGATGCTTAAAGGTATAAATCCTAGTATTTATATAGGATCATGCAAACCTATACCTTTACTCAACCAAGCACATTCCAAGTTCTCTCCTAAGTGATGAAAATTCTACCTCGGGGAGAGCCTTGGTGAATATGTCGGCTAGGTTGGACTTGGATTCAATGTAATTAAGCTCAATGTCCCCCTTAGCCACATGATCTCTAATGAAGTGATGTTTCACTTCAATGTGCTTGGTCCTAGAGTGATGCACCGGATTTTTGGTCAAGTTAATGGTGCTCACATTATCACAAAATATTTTCATGTTGGAGTAAGATAGCTCATAATCCTCTAAGGTATGTTTCATCCATAGTAGTTGAGATACACAACCACCCATAGCCACATACTCGGCCTCGGTGGTGGATAAGGCAACACAAGGTTGCTTCCTACTACTCCAACTAGGGAGGACCCAAGGAATTGGCATCCACCACTAGTACTCTTCCGATCCAATTTGTAACCGGCATAATCGGAATCGGTATACCCAATCAAATCAAAAGATCTAGTCCTAGGGTACCATAATCCTACATTTAGTGTGCCTTTAACATATCTTAAGATTCTCTTAACGGCAACTAAATGAGATTCTTTTGCACATGATTGGTACCTAGCACACATACCAACCGCAAATAATATGTCGGGTCTACTAGCGGTTAAGTACAAAAGACTACCAATCATGCTCCTATAAAGTGTAAGATCAATTTGTTTTCCTTCATTATCACTATCTATTTTAGTATTGGTTGCCATTGGAGTTGAAACTATCTTAGCATTTTCTAAACCAAATTTCTTAATCATTTCCTTAGCATATTTGTTTTGATAAATATAAATACCTTCACTAGTTTGTTTGACTTGCAATCCTAGGAAGAAATTTAATTCCCCAACTAAACTCATTTCAAACTCTTTTTCCATATTTTTAATAAAGTCTTGGAGAAGTTCATCATTTGTTGACCCAAAAATAATGTCATCAATATATACTTGGGCTACAAAGATGTCTGTTGATGTTGACTTTATAAATAGAGTTTGATCTATACTACCCCTCTTAAAGTCCTTAGATATTAAGAAAGATGATAATATTTCATACCAAGCCCGGGGAGCTTGTTTCAAACCATACAAAGCTTTCCTAAGCTTGTATACATGGTTTGGATAGTCCATATTTTCAAACCCGGGAGGTTGTTCTACATATACCTCTTCCTTAATAAACCCATTTAGGAATGCCGATTTGACATCCATTTGATGGAGTTTGAAACCCATATAGGAGGCATACCCTAATAGTATTCTAATAGACTCTAATCTAACAACCGGGGCATATGTTTCATCATAGTCAAGTCCTTCAACTTGATTAAAACCCCTTGCAACTAATCTTGCTTTATTCTAGTGATATTTCCTTGGTCATCTAGTTTGTTTCTAAAGACCCATCTTGTAGTAATGATGGTGTTTTCATTTGGTCTAGGAACTAACTCTCATACTTGACTCCTTTCAAATTGAGTCAATTCATCTTGCATTGCTAAGATCCAATCCGGATCAAGTAATGCATCTTTGATTGTTTTGGGCTCAATTTGAGAAATTAGAGCAATATGACTAGTGGGATCCCTATGAAATGACCTAGTCCTAACACCTTGAGATAATTCACCCACAATTTGATCTAAGGGGTGATTTTGATGAACTCTTATAGTTCTAGGAGGTGTATTAATTTGAGTTTGATCATGATTAACCTCAATCCTTTGCTCTTCATCGGAATCACCTCTTACTGCCCCTTGATTCAATCCTCCCCCTTGATCATTACCCCCTAAGGTTAAATTTTGAAATTGTTGGGTAATTTCTTGATTTTCATTATTAATATCATCATCAATAGGGGATTTTCTAGGGTATGTATTGGAAGTTTCATCAAATTGGACATTTGATGATTCTTCAATCTTTTGAGTTCTTTTATTATAAACTCTATACCCTACACTAGTGGATGAGTATCCAACTAGGATTCCCTCATCTTCTTTGGACTCAAACTTACCTAGGTTGTCTTTGGTATTTAAAATATAGACTTTACATCCAAAGACCTTAAAATAATGAATTGTTGGAATTGTATCATTCCACAATTCAAATGGAGTTTTTCCTAAAAACCTATGAATCAATACCCTATTTTGGATATAGCAAGAGGTATTAACCACTTCCGCCCACAAATAGCTAGGTAAGGAGTATGCATTAAGCATTGTCCTAGCCGCTTCTTGTAGGGCACGATTTTTCCTTTCCACAACCCCATTTTGTTGGGGTGTTCTAGGGCAAGAAAACTCATGCTTATACCCTTGTTCTAAGCAAAAAGTTGAAAAATTAGAATTCTCAAATTCTCCACCATGATCACTACGGATCCGGTTGATTTTGAGTTTTCTTTCATTTTCTACTCTTTTGCTAAATCCTATGATTATTTCTAAGGTTTCATCTTTATTCTTCAAGAAAAATACCCAAGTAAACCTAGAGAAATCATCTATTATTACTAAGCAATATTTACTACCAATCATAGAGGGGGTACTATGACAATCAAATAAATCCATATGTAAGAGTTCTAAAGGTAAAGCGGTACTAAGTAAATTTTTACCTTTGTGTGATGTTTTTGATTGTTTTCCTTCTTGGCATGCATCACACATCTTGTCCTTGAGAAATTTGACTTTAGGCAACCCTTTGACTAATTTCATTTTTGCTATTTTGGCTATATTCTTCATGTTTATGTGTCCTAGACTCCTATGCCAAAGCCAACTTTCTTCCTCTTTTGCAATGAGACACTTAGTAGAAGCATTAGTAGCATAGGATAAATCAACATAATATATATTTGATTTCCTAAAACCTACTAACATGCAATCATTTAGAGTTTTGTGTCTTATAAAACATTTTGAGGAATCAAATTTAACATCAAAGTTTGCATCACATAGTTGGCTTACACTAAGTAAATTAAATTTCATATTTTTAACTAATAGCACTTTATGAATGGCAAGATTGGGGGATACCTCAATTGTGCCCTTTCCTAGAATCTTAAGTTTGCCGCTATTACCAAATGAGACCTTTCCTTTGCTAGTGTGGTTGATAGTGAAGAATTTTCTCTCATCACCGGTCATATGCTTTGAGCACCCACTATCAACTATCCACAAGCTTGGTTCTTCTACCTATATCACATGAAAAATACAATTCTTAGGTACCCAAATCTTAGGACCACTAGCATCAATTATAAATTTCTTAGGTACCCAAGCCTTTCTACCCTTGCTTTTAATTATGGATTTTCTACTAACAAGGGATGTAAATGCTACCTCCTTTCCTTAGGTCTATATCCTAATCTGGCCTTGTTGTAGATAGCCCTTTGATCCTTAATAATCATGTCTAGATATTTAGAGCCATTAGTAAATTTTTCTAAGCATGCTCTTAAGTTACCTATTTCTTTTCTTAACTCATCATTTTCATCCCTAAGGGTACATTCATCACTAGATAACTTACCACAAGATGATTCTATACTCTTAAGTGATTTAATCTCTTTTTTTAAATCCTTAATCCTAGTTTTTGATCTATTCAAAGCATTTTGTAGGCATTCAATAGTCTTGTAAAGTAAATCTACTTTAGGTGAGTTGTTTACCTCATCATCATCACTTGATGATGATTCGTCGCTTGAAGAGGAAGAGGACTCCTCGCTTGAGCTCCCGGCTTCTTCCTCTAATGCCATGAGGGCTAGATTCCGGGTGGCATAATATACTTCTTCATCGTCGGAAGAATCCTCCATGCTTAGAGTGTCCCATGTTTGAGCCACCATTGCCTCCTTCTTCTTCTTCTCCTTCTTTTCTTTCTTTTTCTTTTCCTTCTCCTCCTTCTTCTTTAGTTTCGGGCAATTTGGCTTTATATGCCCTTTCTTGTTGCAACCAAAACAAGTCGTGTTAGAGGTAGAATTTAAACTATTTGAAGACTTACCTCTTGAGGATTGGAACATTCTCTTCACATCTTTCTTGGTGAGTTTCCTTGATTTTCCACCAAACTTTTTGACGTAGTGTGCCACCTCGCTTGCCGATAACTCATCTTCACTACTTGATGAGTCTTCCTCATATACGAATGAGGAGAACACTTCTTTCTTCTCCTTCTTCTCTTTGTCCTTCTTTCCTACAAAAAGAGCTATACCCTTCTCTTTGGATGAAGTGTTAGCTTGTTCATGTAATTGAAATTCACAAAATAGCTCATCTAACTTAACTAATGAAAGATCCCTAGAGACCTTATAGGCATCTACCATTGAGGCTCATAAGGTTGTTCTAGGGAAAGCTTGTAGCACATACCTTACAAGGTCTCGGTTGTCGACCTTCTCACCTATAACATGTAGTCCGTTGACTACTTCTTTGAAGCGACCATGCATTTGGCTCACGGTCTCATTGGTCTTCATCGAGAAGGTTTGAAGTTGGCCAATTAGAAGATCTCTCTTGGCCCTTCTTGTTTCTTTGGATCCTTCATTGAGCTCGATCAACTTCTCCCAAAGCTCCTTTGCCGATTCAAATGGCCCCACCTTGCTTAGTTGCTCTTTTGACAAACCACATTGAAGTGTGGTTGTTGCCTTGGCGTTGGCTTGAGCCTTCTTGGCCATGTCTCTCGTCCAATCCTTCGTCGGTATGGGTGCTCCATGTTCATCCACCAGCTTCTCGAAACCATCTACAACACTAAACTAATTCTCAATATCATTCATTAAATAATACTCCATCCTACCTTTCCAATAGCCGAAGTCATTGCCGTCGAAGAACGGAGGCCTCGCCGTGTTATACCCCTCTAGAAAAGCCATCTTTGCTCCGGTTGATTGCTAGATCTTTCGATGTGATCCGGGCTCTGATACCACTTGTTGGTGATCGTTTGGAAGCTAGAGGGGGGTGAATAGCGCATTTTCGTTTCTACAAGAATGATTAGCGGAAGCAAACAAAAATAATATAAGTAAAAAATGAAAGAACAATGCTAACAAGGCCTTTACGTGGTTCGGAGATAATGCTCCTACTCCACGGCGATTCTTAAGGTGGATCAACCCAAGCAATTCCACTAAGAAGCTTTCCTTTACAACAAACCTCCTCTTCTTTACAAAGAATGAAACTTGAGCTTAGAGAGAGGAGGAGGGGATTTAAGATCACTTACAAAGCTTGAAAACTCCTGGAGGCTTTGGAGAAGAATCAGAGAATAAGCATTAACCCCAAAAACCTCCACCAACCCTCTTTTTATAGAGAGAAGGTTGATTTTCCCATTGGAGCATGATCGATCGTGATGCACGCATCATTGCCGCTGATCACGAAACGGCTTCGAACAATCGGATTCGCGGATTAGTCGTTCTCCAACGACATTCTCATCGATCGATCCATCCATCACCAGCGATGGAGTGATCAGTCGAGTGATCACAGGCCACAATCGAGTGTGACTCCACTCTGTGCCCGTATTTACCTTGATCGATCATTGCTTTGTTGGCGATCGTGAGTCTAAATCGATCCGCCACGAACTAAGAAGTCGACTGATGGTCAGAGTTTCATCTTGACTCAGTCGAGCACCTGACCAGTCGACTGATACATCGTATCAGTCGACTGATACTCATCAAGTATGAGTAATTCATACTTGGTTCTACCCCTTAGACCTAGACTCAACTTTCTAGTTCTTCCTTAAGCCTTGCGCCTCCAGGATCCCTCCGAGTCTGTGACTTGTTCATCCTTTACGCTTTGCTTCCAAGAGCTTTCTTTGGTTTTGTCATGTCTTGGGTTTCCTTTGCCAAGGCGTGCTTGGACTTTACGCCGCCAAGTCTACATGCTTGGACTTACGCTACTAAGACTTACCTTTGGACTTCCTTTTCCAAGGTCCGTTTGGACTTAATGCTGCCAAGACAACATGCTTGGTCTTATGCCACCAAACCTTTACCTTGGACTTCTCTTGCCAAGATCATATTTGGACTTTGCCTTTACTTGTCACTTAATCATGTTCACCATTAGATCAAAATTTGTTGCCTAACTTAGATGATTATCCAAACATCAAAACATATAAATGCTTGAGGCATTGTTGCACCAACAGTCCTTAACCACGCACGGAGGGCAAATCACTAACAAACTCCTCCTCGTTGAAGGTAGGAGTTAATTGAATATACAAAAGCCAAAGAATGAGGTAGAGGGACACTCCCCCTCTCCTCGTTGCAATAAAAACTCGTAGAGTAGAAAGAAAATACAATAATTAATAGACGACCAAAAAAACTTTTACCGACGACCAAAAGGATGGAGGCTTAGGCTTGTGTCGTCGGTGTTTCTGTAGCACTTCATTATCGTGGAGTCGTTGGAGTGTTGTCACATTACGGAGGCTTTAGGGCACTTTAGAATTGATGAGAACCCCTAAGACAATCCCTCCTTTTATAGTTTTTGAGCCCCTCATCGAGGGGATCTTCAGCCAATCAAAACTAGGCACAAAGCTCCTTGGAATGAGGTGATAAGGCTTGACTCCTCGAAGCTGATCCTTGACCATCAGACGACTGATGGTCATCATCAGTCGACTGATGGAAGCGTCAGTCGAGTCGTAACCCTTAGCAATCGACTGATGAAGGCAGTCGAGTGGCTCTTGTGGGCAGTCGACTGATGCTAGCTGAAATCACAAGTTAGCTTAATAAAAACATAATTTCGACAGTCGCCGACCATTCGATCTCGACCTAGACCATCCATGGGATGTCTTTGGTCAGATCTACGCTTAAGGCCATCCCCGTAAGGAGGATACTGTTGGGATGTATATTGAAAAGTCTATCTTTTGTATGAACGTCTTTATTTTTGAAATAAGAATAATATGATCATTGTTTGCATCTTTATGGTTATGCATATTGTCTAATACATTACATTATAGATAACATGGTGTGTAGTGTCACACGGGAGACCATGTTATCAGTTCCTTGTAGAGTATAAGTAAAGGCTCACAACTGAGATGGTTTTGGACAACCCATTGGTATAGTTATTGTGTGATTTAGTATTGGTTTGCCTTGACCATAGAATTACACTAGTACACTTTGTGTGTATTAAGCAGGACCGACTTAGAGGTGATTCGATTTATTGCTGACTACATAATGTCTCTAGATCCGACAGTTGAGATTAAATCCCTAGATCCGACGATGGAGATTAAAAGGAGGCTTAAGCGTAACTCTATAAAAAAGGCTTAAGGGTTTGGCGGCAAGGAGAACTCAAGGAGATTAGGTTTTGCTTCAAGGATTGGGCGGCTAGGGTTTGGAGAAGTCTTGGGCGGCAACAAGTGGAAGGTTTTCCTATCTTCCTAGGGTTTGGCCGGCGCCCCTCTTCTCCTTTCTCTTCTTGGCCGGTGCCCCAATCTTCTTCCTCTCCTCCTTGGCCGGCGGCAACAAGGGTTAGGGTTCTTCCCTTGGAGCTCTTGGTCGGCGCCCACTCCATCTCCCTCATCCACTCCTTGGTCGGCGGCAACATCAAGCTCCTTGGCTTGGTGGTCGATCCTAGATAGGAGAAGAAGTTTTGTTTTATTCTTCCCTTTGTTCAAAGCGAGCAAGTAAGGGAAGAACGTGATCTAGGAGGCTTCGACTTTTGGAAGATCGTCGCCCACACGACGTCCGATTTTGTGTGTTTAGGATTCGATTAATTTTATGCACTTATCATATATTGTATGTGCCGGATGATAGTAGGATGTGCATAGGCTAACTTTTTGTTTGTAGGCATAAGATCCAACTATTATGGCCATATGTGTGTGTATGTGATTGCATGTGTGTAATATTATTTGAATCCTCGGGGTTGACGAGGCTAGTATTTAATTTTTGTAATTAAGTATGACATTGTTTAGCCACTCCTTTATTTTAGTTTATTTTTGATCTAGATTTCATGTACACTCCTTCATGGAGTTTAGGATCGATGGATGTAAATTAAAATAATTTTCTCGGCTCGGATCTCCGGATGGCTTGTACATGGCGTAGGGAGGAGCGGACGAGATGGCGATGCAAAGGGAGGCATATTGGAGAACAAAAGCCATAATAGTTGGAAAATATGTTTTTTCATATTTATTGTTGTTGGATCGAAGAAGATCGCTAGAGGGGGGTGAATAGCGATAAACCTTTTTTTTCTTTTCGAAATCGTTTCAAAACACTTATACGCAGCGGAAATGTAAATGTAAAGAAAAAGAGACAAGGGAATTTTACTTGGTCCGTAGCCTTCGGCTACTACTCCAAGGCCCTAATGGTCCTTGACCACGTACGGAGGGCAAAAACACTAAAGAACTCCTCCTCGTTAGAGGTAGGAGTTAATCGATACAAATGAAGCACAAAGCTTGAGGTAGAGGGACACTCTCCCTCTCCTCGTTACGATAAAAGCTCCGAGAATTGAAAGTAATGAACTGAAATAAAAACTTAAACCGATGTAATAAAATGAAAACAATTAAAACCTAGACGTCGGAGAAGAAGCACTTCGTTGTCGGAAAGTTGTAGCTTGGCAGAGGCTTTTAGAAGCTTAGAATTGATGAAGAAACCCTAGGATAGGCCCTCCTTTTATAGCCTTTGAGCCCCTTTTCGAGAGGAACTTTAGCCAATCACAATTGAGCACCAATCTCCTTGAAATGGGGTGATAAGCCTTGACTCCTCGAAGCTGATCCTTGACCATCAGACGACTGATGGTCATCATCAGTCGAATGATGGAAGCGTCAGTCGAGTCGCAACCCTCAGCAATCGACTGATGAAGGCAGTCAAGTGGCTCTTGTGGGCAGTCGACTGATACTAGCTGAAATCACAAGTTATCTTAATAAAAACATAATTTCGATGGCCGTCGACCATTCGATCTCGACCTAGACCATCCATGTGATGTCTTTGGTCAGATCTACGCTTAAGGCCATCCCCGTAAGGAGGATACTGTTGGGATGTATACTGAAAAGTCTATCTTTTGTATGAACATCTTTATTTTTGAAATAAGAATAATATGATCATTGTTTGCATATTTATGGTTATGCATATTGTCTAATACATTACATTGTAGATAACATAGTGTGTAGTGTCACACGGGAGATCATGTTATCAGTTCCTTGTAGAGTATAAGTAAAGGCTCACAACCGAGATGGTTTTGGACAACCCATTGGTATAGTTGTTGTGTGATTTA
Organism: Wurfbainia villosa; assembly: GCA_025175895.1. Lineage (NCBI taxonomy): Eukaryota > Viridiplantae > Streptophyta > Magnoliopsida > Zingiberales > Zingiberaceae > Wurfbainia > Wurfbainia villosa. The sequence goes on from CM045988.1 coordinate 113,412,328, forward strand.
GTATTGGTTTGCCTTGACCATAGAATTACACTAGTACACTTTGTGTGTATTAAGCAGAACTGACTTAGATATGATTCGATTTATTGCTAACTACATAATTGAATCGGACATCGGATATTATGGTGTACATGCTCTTAATCCCGATATAATAACGGACACATATACTTAGTATTTATTTCTTTGATTTACCAATGGGTGAGATTTATAGAGTAAATTGATAGGCTCGGTAAGTTGGGAAATGATATTATTTATATGGTGTGTCGTTGATTATAGAAGGAAACCGTGTCCTATATATTAGGATGATGATGTCCCCTTGAGGAGCTCATAAGGTTCATCATGTAAACCCAGCAGGTGGACTTAGTCCGGCATGATGATAAGGTTAGTGGTACTACTCATGGAGTTAGATGTTGATTAATTAATTTTCAGTAAATTAATTAATTGACGGACATTCGAGATCTTAAACACGGGGAGATATTTGTACAATTAATATATGGAGCCCATATTTATTTATGGGGGTTGGTGAGGTAGATCAATGATAATCCTCTAGTGGAATAGATTATCATTAATGTATCAGACTTTTTGTGGGCTAGATCCATTGGGTGGCCAAGATCCAACTCCTCCTCATGGTCCCTATTGTAGCCTATTAAAACCCTCATGAAGCTTAGATCCAATGGTGGAAAATGGAACTCTAGATCTGAAGATGGAGATTAAATCTCTAGATCCAACGGTGGAGATTAAATCTCTAGATCCGACAGTTGAGATTAAATCCCTAGATCCGACGATGGAGATTAAAAGGAGGCTTAAGCCTAACTCTATAAATAAGGCTTAAGGGTTGGGCGACAAGGAGATCTCAAGGAGATTAGGTTTTGCTTCAAGGATTGGGCGGCTAGGGTTTGGAGAAGTCTTGGGCGGCAACAAGTGGAAGGTTTTATTATCTTCCTAGGGTTTGGCCGGCGCCCCTCTTCTCCTTTCTCTTCTTGGCCGGCGCCCCAATCTTCTTCCTCTCCTCCTTGGCCGGCGGCAACAAGGATTAGGGTTCTTCCCTTGGAGCTCTTGGTCGGCGCCCACTCCATCTCCCTCATCCACTCCTTGGTCGGCGGCAACATCAAGCTCCTTGGCTTGGTGGTCGATCCTAGATAGGAGAAAAAGTTTTGTTTTATTCTTCCCTTTGTTCAAAGCGAGCAAGTAAGGGAAGAACGTGATCTAGGAGGCTTCGACTTTTGGAAGATCGTCGCCCACACAACGTCCGATTTTGTGTGTTTAGGATTCGATTAATTTTATGCACTTATCATATATTGCATGTGCCGGATGATAGTAGGATGTGCATAGGCTAACTTTTTGTTTGTAGGAATAAGATCCAACTATTATGGTCATATGTGTGTGTATGTGATTGCATGTGTGTAATATTATTTGAATCCTCGGGGTTGACGAGACTAGTATTTAATTTTTATAATTAAGTACGACATTGTTTAGCCACTGCTTTATTTTAGTTTATTTTCGATCTAGATTTCATGTACACTCCTTTGTGGAGTTTAGGATCGATAGATGTAAATTAAAATAATTTTTCTCGGCTTGGATCTCCGGATGGCTTGTACATGGCGTAGGGAGGAGCGGACGAGATGGCGATGAGAAGGGAGGCATATTAGAGAACAAAAGCCATAATAGTTGGAAAATATGTTTTTTCATATTTATTGTTGTTGGATCGAAGAAGATCGCTAGAGGGGGGGTGAATAGCGATAAACCTTTTTTTTTCTTTTCGAAATCGTTTCAAAACACTTATACGCAGCAGAAATGTAAATGTAAAGTAAAAGAGACAAGGGAATTTTACTTGGTTCGTAGCCTTCGGCTACTACTCCAAGGCCCAAGTGGTCCTTGACCACGTACAGAGGGCAAAAATACTAAAGAACTCCTCCTCGTTTGAGGTAGGAGTTAATCGATACAAATGAAGCACAAAACTTGAGGTAGAGGGACACTCCCCCTCTCCTCGTTACGATAAAAGCTCCAAGAATTGAAAGTAATGAACTGAAATAAAAACTTAAACCGATGTAATAAAATAAAAACAATTAAAACCTAGACGTCGGAGAAGAAGCACTTCGTTGTCGGAAAGTTGTAGCTTGGCAGAGGCTTTTGGAAGCTTGGAATTGATGAAGAAACCCTAGGATAGGCCCTCCTTTTATAGCCTTTGAGTCCCTTTTCGAGAGGAACTTTAGCCGATCACAATTGAGCACCAATCTCTTTGAAATGGGGTGATAAGCCTTGACTCCTCGAAGTTGATCATTGACCATCAGTCGACTGATGGCCATCATCGATCGTGATGGCGACATCGATCGAATCTTGGCCATGACGATCGTGATGGACGGAAGTCGAGTCCTCCAAGCCGGAAGTCAACTGATACTAGTTGAAATGACAAGTTAGCTAAAAATTAACATTATTTCGACAGCCTCCGACTGTCCGATCTCAACCTAGACCACCGATGGGATGTCTTGGGTCGGATCTACGCTTAAGTCTATCCCCGTAAAGAGGATACGACCTCACTTACACTCGCACACACGAGCTTACCTCGATACTTACTGTGTCTCTTTCGCTTTCGGCCTTCCACTCGATTCCTTCGGCTCCCTCCGAAGTCACTCAAGTGTTGCCCGACCACCGAGGCTTCCTCCGGGTATCGCTAACCTTCAGCTCCAGCTATAGCAATTTTCTACACACTCGATTCAGCTCGTGAGATAACAACATGAGCTTAACTTTGTATCGTTTGCTATAATCAAAACTCAGGTTCGACTTAGGTGCCTACTGCACCAACAATCTCCCCCTTTTTGATTTATGGCAAACCCACATACAAAGTTAAGTAAATAGCAAGCATAATAATGTGCATGAGAAACAAAAGTGAAAATTAAGTTGGAGTAGTAAGGATTTTCTTCAAGTACTCCCCCTTGAGGAAACCTCCCCCTTGACCGAGGGTGAGTCTTGAAGAAAGACCTTAATCCTCCCCCTTGAGGGTTGCTTTAAGTAATTAACATTACTTAAAGTTGGCCTTAGTAAAATATTTAAGTTAAGAGGTCTTCTTAACTTTGACCTTTCTCCCCCTTAAGTAAAACATTAACGTTTTTGTTAAGAATAAGTTTTTAAGTTAAGAATTCTCTTAACTTAGCCTTTACTTATTTTTGTTAAAAAAGTTAAGTTTTCAAAACTTAAAGTTTACTTTTGGTCATGTAAATAAATATGTAGTAAGAGTTAAGTTATCAAAAAAAATTTGACCACTTAACTTTGGCCTTTTTCTCCCCCTTTTGCCATCTATCGAAAAGTGTAAGGGTGTGTGGAAACCAACAAAAGATAAGTATTAAATTTAAAGTCCAAGCATGTTCCACATTATTTTGAAAATAATATATTGAAAATAATCTCATCTATAAAATGTTCGACTCATATTTGGCTTGATTGATATGAAAGATCAACCAGTCCTGGTCAGAGTCGGTTAGTATGTATGATTATACTCCGTGGTTCATGGCGATGCACTAGCTCTACATCTGGAACCAGGAGTAAGCTCCTAACATCTCACGCCCATCTACGTGGCTAAGTACACAAACACATTAGTCCTATGTGTTGTGAGATGTATTGGCTCCTTAAATCTATAGGTGCATGATATCTAAGGTATGTCCTATACTAGTTCCATGAAAAATGAAAAGTAAGAAATAGTAGTAATATAATTTGCAAAGTCCTATTCTACTACGCACATGCCCAATTTTCGTCTTAATAGACTAAATTCGGCTTCGGGTAGGGGTTTAGTAAATAGGTCTGCCAAGTTAGACTTCGATTCGACTTATTCGAGTTGTATGGCTCTGTTAGCCACATGTTCTCGAATGAAATGGTGTTTGACCTCTATATGTTTGGTCCTAGAGTGACATATCGGATTCTTAGTAAGATTAATTGAACTAATGTTATCTACGTGAAGTTTAGTATTTGTAAAGTCTAACTTAAAGTCGCGGAGAGTGTGCTTCATCCAAAGAAGCTGAGTGACACACTCACCCATTGCTATATATTCGGCTTCGGTGGTAGATAATGCAACACAGTATTGCTTCCTACTGCACCAACTTACTAGACTCGAGCCGAGAAGTTGACAACAACCACTCGTACTCTTTCTATCGAGCTTACTACCGGCATAGTCTGAATCAGAGTAGCCGGTTAGTTCGAACTCGGTAGATCTAGGGTACCAAATACCGACATTAAGTGTACCCTTTAGATATCTAAGGATACGCTTGACTAGAGCTAGGTGAGACTCCTTGTCACAGGTTTGGAACCTTGCGCACATACTTACTACAAATAAGATATCAGATCGGTTTGCAGTTAAGTAAAGGAGACTCCCTTTTACGCTCCTATAGTATTTTAAATCAATTGAGTTTCTGATTACATCTTCTTCTATATTCACATTAGTTGTCATTGGGGTATTAATAATTTTAGCGTCTTGCATTCCAAAGCGTTTAATTAATTCCCTAGTATATTTGCATTGATGTAGGTATATTCCATCTTTAGTTTGTTTAATTTGTAGACCTGAGAAGAAACTTAACTCACCTACTAAATTCATTTCAAATTCACTTTCCATAAGTGGAATGAACTTATTTAGTAGGATTGAGTTGGTGGTTCCGAAAATAATATCATCTACGTAGATTTGGGCTATGAATATGTCTTTACCTAAGGTTTTTACGAAAAGGGTTGGGTCAACTACACCTTGGTTAAATCCTTTAGACTTAAGATAAATCGAAAGTCTCTCGTACCAAGCTCGAGGAGCTTGTTTAAGTCCATAGAGGGCTTTCTTTAACCTAAGGACATGGTCGGGTTTATCTACACTTTCGAAACTGGGAGGTTGACTAACATAAACCTCTTCCTTAATGTATCCATTTAAGAACGCTGATTTCACATCCATTTGAAACAACTTAAATCCTCGATGTGCAGCATACGCTAATAGCATTCGAATGGACTCTAATCTAGCTACTGGGGCATAGGTCTCGTCGTAATCTAAACCTTCAACTTGACTAAACCCTTTAGCGACTAGTCTAGCTTTATTTCTAACTACTTCACCTTTATCATCAAGTTTATTTCTAAACACCCACCTTGTTCCAACGATTGTTTTATCTTTAGGTGGTGGTACTAATTCTCATACTTCGTTCCTAGTGAATTGAGCCAGCTCTTCTTGCATTGCAATAATCCAATCGGGATCAAGAAGAGCTTGGTCAATAGTTTTGGGTTCAATTTTAGAAATCAAGGAGATTTGACTAAGGTTTCTGTATGAGGCTCTAGTTCGAACTCCTAGACTTGGATCACCTATCACTTGGTCAATAGAATGATTCATTTGAGTCCTAGTTGGATTTGGGTTTGAGTCTACAACTTGATCAATAGGATGACTTGTTTGAGTTCTAGTTTGGTTAGAGTCATCTATCACTTGGTCGATAGAGTGACTTGGTTGACTTAGGTTAGGATTAACACTAGACCTGATCTCTGGATCAGAGTTAGGTCTAGTATGAATCGGCTCGCTAATTGGGGTTGCCGGGGGTTTTGTAGGTTTATGTCCTTCATCAAATACTACATTGATAGTCTCCTCGACTCTAAGGGTGTCATGGTTATATACTCTATAAACTCTACTTGTAGTCGAGTATCCTAGAAAGATTCCGGTCATGGTTTTGGATGTAAATTTCCCTAGGTAATCCTTAGTGTTTAGGATATGTACCTTACACCCAAATACCCTAAAGTACTTGATGTTAGGTATTTTATCATGATAAATCTCGTATGAGGTCTTAAGGTGCCTCTTTACCATAAGGATCCTATTTTGGACATAGCATGCCATACTCACAGCTTCCGCCCAAAACCTATCGGGTAGGTTATACTCGTTTAACATTGTCCTAGCGGCTTCTTGTAGGGTTCTATTTTTGCGTTCTACTAGGCCATTTTGTTGTGGAGTTCTAGGGCAAGAGAACTCATGGTGGTATCCATTTAGGTTACAGAATTCTGTAAACCTATGGTTTTCGAATTCACCACCATGATCAGTCCTAAGTCTTTTGATTTTAATGCTTTGTTGATTTTCTATTAATTTAAATAGGTTGATTAATTGATCTAGGGTATCACTTTTGTGTTTGATGAACCTAACCCAAGTAAATCTAGAATAGTCATCAATTATGACTAAGCAGAATTTACTTCCATTAAGTGACTTAGCTCCGTGTGAATCAGATAGATCCATGTATAGGCGCTCAAGCACACTTTTGGTTCGTTCTTGATTAGTTAGTTGATGTTGTGTTCTAGATTGTTTACCTTGTTGACAAGTATTACATATTTTATTATCCAAGTTATTGAGGTTAGGCAAACCTCTGACTAAGTCACTCTGACTCATCTTGTGGATGAGTCTTGGGTGTGAGTGACCGAGTCGTCGGTGCCACAACCATGATTCCTCTTGCCATGTCATAAGACACTTAGTTGAGGAGTTTGTTAAGTTAATCGTGTAAATATTGTTATTTCTAGTTCCCTTAAGAATTGTTTTAGAAGTTTCATTTGTATTAATTACGCATTAATTTTCTAGAAATATGACCTTATAGTTATTATCACACAATTGGCTTACACTAAGTAAATTATATTGAAAATTTTCTACTAAAAAAACATTTTTAATAACAAAATTTGAGTTGAGCTCAATATCACCTGATCCGATGATTTTGAGCTTGCCGTTATTTTCGAAGGCTACCGATCCTTGTCGTTTGAATCGAAGCTTCGAAAACTTGAGTTGATCCCCGGTCATGTGTCGGGAGCAACCACTGTCCAACATCCATTGATCCTACACACAAGGTAGTTGGATCGGATATTGGATTTATTAATGATTGGTTGAAGATTATTAATCTAAATCATCTCACCCATGTCTACATGATCAAACATGTTAATCCTATATGTTCTTGTGAGATGACTTCCAATTTTACTTGATTTAAATTTAATGACTTGAACACTTGTCAACCTTGCGTTAGATTCGAATTTGACCTTAGGATCATCAAGTCACCTTTTCAAGATCATGGCTTCCAGGTCGTGGCGAGGCACAGAGGCCTTCTTTGATCGGAACAACGACCACTTCCTTGGACAAAGCCATTTTCAAGAAAATAGAGACTTGACTTACCTAAGACCACTTCCTGGTCTAACTAGTCTAGGATACGGTGAGGTAGCTTCAGCTAGTTCCGCTCGGTCAAGTGCACCGAACTAGATACGCCTTATCTAGCCCAAATACACAAGACTCCGCTTTCCTAGCGTACTATCATCTCGTCGCATCCTAGTACTATGTTATCAAGTATTGACGAGTTATAGTCCTATCTAACCATTCTAAAAAGGAAAATCAAACTAAATAAAAACCTAAGCATGCAATTTCTAAGTTAAAACACAAACAAGTTGCGTACTAGCTCCCCATGGACCGTTGAATCGATTCGGTCTCTCCAAATAGTGGATTTGGTCCTTGGGAACCCAGTACTGGTTCGATCCTAAGTTTGAAATCAAGGTGGTCTTAGGGACCCATGCTTGGACACATTTTTTATGTCGACTTACAATCGACATATACGACTTGTTGGTCGTATTTGAGCTAAACCCTAGTCCGACCTTGTTGTACATGGCCCTTTGCGATCCAAGTAGGAGGTCAAGTCCTTTGGATCCCAAAGTAAACATTTCCAATGTGTTCCTAAGATCTTCGACTTGACTCTTCAAGAGTGAGTTCTCAACTTCGAGTTTTTCAACCCGAGTTGAGTCCTCCTCTTGAACTCGACTAGTCGAAGAGGTTAGGGAGACCTCGTGTTTGAGGAGTTTAACTTCCTCAACCAAGGTCTCGACCTTGGACTCAGACTTAGCTAATTTTTTAGTTAAAAACTTAATTGCACTATAAAGTGTACTAATGAGGGATCGACTTACCTTGAGTGTATCTTTTTAACCGGATGTGTATCCGTGGCGTGTCTTGAATAGTGTTTCGCAGTCCGACTCGTCTTCGATTTTCGATTCAAGTTCCGGTTCTAACTCCATCTCCGATTCTACTAGTTTAGCCATGAGAACACGATCATTATCTTCTTCCTCGGATGCTTCTTCCCAAGTAGCGTTGAGTGTCTTTTTGTGTTTTGGTGCTTTGCTCTTGAGTTTTGGGCATTCGGACTTGATATGTCCAAACCTGTTGCATTCATAGCATCTAATATTTGAACTTTTAGTCTTACCTTCGTTGGATTGAGTGACGGTTCATTTTTGTCCCTTGACTATCCTCTGAACTAGGTTGACTAGTTTGGCCTCCATTTCTGAGTCGACCTCTGAATCGGACTCATCCTCTTCTTCCTTCGGAGGTGCCTTGCTTGCGGTTTTCTTTCTTGAACCTGCAAAAAGTGCTATACCCTTCTCGGGTTCCGAGTTAGACTGCTCATGAAGTATAAAATTGGAAAATAATTCATCTAACCTAAGTTTTGAAAGATCCTTGGAGACCTTGTAGGCATCGACCATGGATGCCCACAAGGTAGTCCTCGGAAAGGAGTTAAGAACATACCTTATAAGGTCGCGGTTTTCGACCTTTTGCCCGATTGCGTGTAGATTGTTGACTATGTCTTGAATGCGGGCGTGAAGTTGCATTGCAGACTCATGTTCCTACATTTTTAGATTATATAGTTTATTAAATAAAAGATCTCGCTTACATACCTTGGCTTCATCGGTCCCTTCGTGTAGCTCCACTAGCTTTGTCCAAAGGTCCTTTGCACTGATGAAGGGGTCGACGTGATTTAGTTCCTCCTTGGACAAACCGCATTGGAGGATTTGGGTTGCCTTGGCATCGGCTTCGACTTGTCATTTTGTCGCAATGGTCCATTGGTCATAATCTAAGGATTCACCCACTTCGTTAGTCGGAAGTGTGAATCTCGTTTGGATTATGATCCACATCTCGATTTGGGTTTTGAGAAAGCATTCCATCCGACCCTTCCAATAATGGAAGTCATCTCCATTGTAAAATGGAGGTCGGACGGTGCTAAAACCCTCGAGATGGGACATTAAAACAAAAGAAACAAGGAGATGAAGATGAAAAACCTAGCAACGACAAAAACACACGAAAATGTACCAAGACTCGCGTCTTGGATTAGTAGTGCGGGAGAAAAACTAACCAAATGAAATAAATCTGAAATAAACAGAATTAAAAAGAAAAAAAATCTGTAAAAAGCTAGATCGGTGGTTTCACCAAATCTTAGCAATCCCCGGCTATGATACCAATTGTTGGATCGAAGCGGATCGCTAGAGGAGGGGGTGAATAGCGATAAACCTTTTTTTTCTTTTCGAAATCATTTCAAAACACTTATACGCAGTGAAAATGTAAATGTAAATGTAAAGTAAAAGAGACAAGGGAATTTTACTTGGTTCGTAGCCTTCGGCTACTATTCCAAGGCCCTAGTGGTCCTTGACCACGTATGGAGGAAAAAAAGACTAAAGAACTCCTCATTAGAGGTAGGAGTTAATCGATACAAATGAAGCACAAAGCTTGAGGTAGAGGGACACTCCCCTCTCCTCATTACGATAAAAGCTCCGAGAATTGAAAGTAATGAACTGAAATAAAAACTTAAACCGACGTAATAAAATGAAAACAATTAAAACCTAGACGTCGGAGAAGAAGCACTTCATTGTCGGAAAGTTGTAGCTTGGCGGAGGCTTTTGGAAGCTTAGAATTGATGAAGAAACCCTAGGATATGACCTCCTTTTATAGCCTTTGAGCCCCTTTTCGAGAGGAACTTTAGCCAATCACAATTGAGCACCAATCTCCTTGAAATGGGGTGATAAGCCTTGACTCCTCAAAGCTGATCATTGACCATCAGTCGATTGATGGCCATCATCGATCGATGATGGCGACATCGATCGAATGTTGGATGACGATCGCAGTCGATCGATGGATCGCAATGAGTCCTCAAGCCGGCGATCATACTAGCTGAAATGACAAGTTAGCTAAAAAATAACATTATTTCGACGGCCTCTGACTGTCCGATCTCGACCTAGACCACCGATGGGATGTCTTGGGTCGGATCTATGCTTAAGTCTATCCCTGTAAAGAGGATACGATCTCACTTACACTCGCACACACGAGCTTACCTCGATACTTACTGTGTCGCTTTCTCTTCTGGCCTTCCACTCGATTCCTTCGGCTCTCTCCGAAGTCACTCAAGTGTCGCCCGACCACCGCGGCTTCCTCCGGGTGTCGCTAACCTTCATCTCCAGCTATAGCAATTTTCTGCACACTCGATTCAGCTCGTGAGATAACAACATGAGCTTAACTTTGTATCATTTGCTATAATCAAAACTCAGGTTCGACTTAGGTGCCTACTGCACCAACAATTGCTTCTTATTTGATATGCATGTCATGTGCTAGGAAAATTCCTCAATTTTAAATTACTAAGTGGGAGAGGGATATTTTTTAAAAAATTCTCACGGCCTCCATTACAATTTGACATGTGATGCAAACAAACTTGTGCGTCGGCTCTGAGTGCCTTCCTCCCCATCGGATGAGTTTGTTTTGTGGATCACAGGGTTGAATATGATTATAGAAAATTATTAAGGAGTGTGTGTACTTCCCCATCAGAAGGCACATAACCCGAGATAATTGCCTTGGTACCGAGTAATGGTGAACACTTAGATGCAAATAGGAGTATCCTCCCCATCGGAGTCACTACTTTTATTTGTAGGGCCGAAGAGAAACCAACTATTAATTTTATTTGTCAAAAAGTTAGGTTGACAAGATAGTAAAATTAATGGGTAAAACCTCCTCTTACAAATGTAGAATTCGTATACGTCTACACGATCGTGGCATACGATATTCTTGGTGTTTTGAGGTGTTGGTTGATTTTAAAATTTTATTGTTTGAGGAATCAATAATTTTTTGAAATCTAATATTTTGATCTATGTGATTCTTAGGTTTTTTCAAAAATGACTTTCAACTCACTTACTGTGATACTAAAAGAGAATAAACTTACTGGACCCAGTTATGTTGATTGGAAAAGGAACCTTCATATTGTCTTGACTGTTGAGGAGTACAAGTATGTACTTTTTGAAGAGTGTTCTCCTAAGCCTACGGATGATTCTGGGGAAAAGGAGAAGGAGAGCTATAAGAAGTGGATAAAGGCTGATGAGATGGCGCAGTGTTATATTTTTGCTTCTATGTCAAATGTATTGCAACATCAGCATCAAGTCATGCCCACTGCTTATGACATGATGCTCAATCTCAAAGAGATTTTCGGACACCAGAATCGGGCTGCTAGGCAAGAAGCCATGAGAAACTTGATGACGACTACTATGATCGAGGGAACACCCGTGAGGGATCATGTTCTCAAGATGATGGATCATTTGAATGAGCTGGAAGTCCTTGGAGCTGAGATCGATGGGGAAACCCAGGTCGATATCATACTCCAGTCTCTACCTAAGAGTTTTGAGTAGTTTCGCCTGAACTACAACATGAATAAAAGGTTGTATTCGTTGGCGGAGCTTCTGACAGAACTCCAGGTGGCAGAGGGGCTTTTTCGTCAAAGTGCTCAGGCTCAGGCCATGGTTTCCCAAAAGGTTTCTACTTCTAAGCCGAAAGGCAAGAAGAAGAAGAAACAAGGTGGGGCAAAGGTGGCGGGAGGATCTCAGAAAAAAGTGAAGAAGCCGAAAGGCAAGTGCTTCACTTGTAAACAGACTGGACATTGGAAGAAGGACTTGTTAGTAATATATGAGAGATGTCCTAAGGCAATCGCCTTATGTATGAACCATTTATATGATAAATGAAGATTCACTATTTGAGTATACATGTTTTATGTATTTGATTGGATCTTAAACTCATTTACTGAATGTCCACGATACGATTCACAGCATGAGAGAATTTGTGATTGGATCACAACTAGTGAGTATCTCTACATGTGTAATTGTGATGTATCAGAATTATCCCTAGTCGATGAATTGATGGATTTGGACACCATAAATTCTGTCGAGACTAGCACGAGGTATACTCCTTGGTGTATCCAAGTAGCTGATTCTCACTGGCTGGAGACATAGTGATGTCCGGAGTTAATCGTGGATGCTAGTTATGGTAACTAGTTCATTGGAGTGACCAGCCGTAAGACTTCATATGGTTCTCTGCATATATAGATATGTCAATGAAGTTCTTACTGTGGCTTAAGTGCGATGTTCCTTTGACTTGCGGTATTCAAGTCATCTTGATCATGGAGACTTATGCTTTGACATCTTAAGCAAGCATCTCTAAAGAGATGTGGACCCGGGATGATTGGGTATAAGTCGAAGTGATCGAAGGTGTTTGAATAGCCTATAAAGGATTCACCACTCCTTGCAAGGAGATGTATACCCATGGCCTCTCGTCGGATTGTTACTAAAGTCTTTGGCCAAAGCATTACATGTTTAGAGTAAGGTACTCTTTGATACATGTGGAGTAACTAGAATTCGTAGGACGAGGAAATGATACTTGGGCTAGGTGTGACGTAGTCAGCCTAGTGGGGACTGACACAATAAACCATGTCCTGAACCAAGTGGGTATAAGATGAGTGAAGGGAATGGGGCACGATTCATTCGAGCTACTGAAGGGTTTCAGAAATAGTTCTGGATCAACCGTTGATCTTTTCGGTTAATTGGGGATCATGATGTACTACTAGGTGCCACTCATGATCGTTCTATAATTAATAGTTAATTATAGACGGCCAACATAAACTGAGAACCTATTTGGTCACACGCACAACGAGCGTAATCCAAAGGATTTAAAATGAGCTTGAGAATGGGATTCTCAGACCGAGAGAAACAAGGTTTGGTTGGACCAAACATAAAGCGAGCATGAAATCGTTTCAGTTGCAATGGAAGCGTGGATGGGGCCGAGTCTTATGAAGACGTAATGGATGAACCAAAATGGTTTGGTTCTAATCCAATGGAGGAGAATAAACCAAAGGGTTTGGTTTATTTTAAACGAATGAACCAAAAGTTGGTTCGGTTCATTTTAACTTAAAATAAACCATCATGGTTTGGTTTATTTTAATTTATCTTAATGGAGCGGGTTAACGGGCCTAATGGTTATGATCCAATAACCATTAAGAGAATTAGTTCTCTATAAAAGAGGGCTTAAGGGATAATTAAGCCCTAATCCAAAACCCTAGCTTGGCCGCCCAACCCCTCTTCCTCTTGTTGGCGTCAACTCCATTGCCGCCCAACCCTTGAGCCGCCGTCCATCTCTTTGCCGGCGTCCAAGCTTCAGCCGGTGATCCTCCGGCGACCCTCCGGTGATCTTCCTAGGCCTCGGTGAAAAGGTGAGCACTTGGCTTCCTTGTTTTGGCCGGCGCCTACTCCTCCACCAAGCTGTCCAGTTTTCTGGACAGCTTCTTCTCCTCTCGTCGGAGCGTCGTTTGGACGACGGTTAGAGCTTCGACAGTGGCTAACTTACTGGGGATTCGATCTCCGGTAATCCTCTGAGGTGGAGGATGAAGGATTCGTCAATTGGTTGACGAATACCTCTCCGGAGAAGCGAGTTTTGAGAACTCGTATTAGGATCCGAATTTGGATTCGGATCGTGATCATCTCTCGATCACGTCGTCTTCAACACGAGGCTAGTAACCCATACTAAGACGAAGCTCGTGGCTTAGCGAAGTCATCCCGAGGAACTCGGCGTGGATACGGATAGAGACGATTCTAGCGAGGATCGTTCCGGTTGATGCCGTTCCCGCTACACGTCATACGAAAGGTATAACGTAGATAAATTTCCTTTTATTGCAAATTTAAATTTATGGTTATGTCTACACTTATTGTAATATGCATGCGTGTGTTGTGTGTGTTGTAATAAATGTAGATTTATTATTTTTATTGCTTCCGCTGTGTTCATGTTTGCGAAACGTGATCGAACACACACACGTCGCGGTGCCGGAAACCCAACAGTGGTATCAGAGCCCAGGTTGTGTTTCGACATAATCATAAAAATGGTTTTGCGATAGTCATAATGTATTTTTGGAAATTTTCTAATTTTGTAAATTTAGAAGTATTTATGGAAATTTTTCAATTTTGGAAAGTCTAGAAGTATTTATGGAAATCTTCCACTTTTGGAAAGTTGGAAGTATTTATGGAAATTGCTATTTTTCATAAATAAAATATTTGATTAGATTCTGGAAATTTGTTTCCTAATTTAATCATGATTTGATTTGGGAAATCAAATCTTAAAATATTTCATTTCCATAAGTAGTTTTAATGATTTAGGAAATTGGTTTCCTAAATAGATTTTCCTTAATCAAATAATTCCATGAATAAAATATGTGATTAGATTTGGAAATTTGTTTCCTAATTTAATTATAATTTGATTTAGAGAATCAAATCTTAAACATATTTTATTTCCATAAATAGTTATGACATATAAGGAAACATATACATGACATAATTGTATGTCATGTAATTGCATTAGATGCATAACATAATGTCATGCGTGTCGTGACATGTAGATGTATGCCATGTATGTCATGCCATGTAGATAATAGTTATTTGCATGCAAATAGGATGAGACATAAAACCCTTAAACAATATTAAAGCCTACACCTTCCATTAATATGGTTAGAACCAGAGTTTCATTTCTTGTTTGGGTTGTTGGACTCTCTCCAAGCCCGGCTCGAACCCGAACATGTTCAAACCATGAAATAGTTTAATACTAATATGGTAAGAGTCAGAGGTCAATCGTTAGCTTTGGTTGTTGGACTCTCTCCAAGCTGGGCTAATTGGTTGAATGCGCTCTAACCATATTAAAACTATTTCCTGATTAATGGGTTGGCTTTAACCTGGAGCATCGGCTTGTTGGACTCTCTCCAAGGTCGATGTAAAGGGAGGTGAAGTTGAGTGCTATGCATATGATGCATACTTGTTAATGTGTTAACAACCCGATGTATGTGTGAACATTCAATTAGTTGATAGCACATTGTGATCGTTGCATATACGTGATATGCAATCGGTATAGATGATACTTACCGTCGTAGTTATGAATGGCTTGTTGGACTCTCTCCAAGGTTGTTCATAACTATGATGGATATCAGCCCATTCGGAGATGGACCTACGATCTCTCGAAGTGATTTTGGGATTTTTGAAATTCGAAAAATGAATGGGATTTATAAATGTATATTGATGCATTTTAAAATCATTTTCTCATATATACTCGTTTTGTATTTCTAGGTCAATAAATTGATCATGACGTCTTTGAATTTGCGCACTATTTTGGATTTGAACAAACTGACTGGGCCTAACTTCCTGGACTGGCTTAGAAACCTGAGAATTGTTCTCAAGGCGGAAAAGCTTGCATATGTCCTTGAAGAGCCTCTTCCTGACCGTCCTAAGGACGATGCAACTCCAGACCAAATGTTGGTCTATCAGAAGCATGTGGCAGATTCTGAGCTGGCGAGTTGCATCATGCTAGCGGCGATGGTACCTGAGCTGCAAAAGCAGCAAGAGCATATGGATGCTAATACTATGGTCTTCCATCTTCATGAGTTGTTCGATGAGCAAGCGAGATCCGAAAGGTTCGAGGTCTCTAGGCTCCTCTTCACCACGAAGATGCAAGAAAGTTTGTCTGTAGTGCAGTTTGTGCTAAAGATGAACGGGTACATCGAGCGGCTAGCTACCCTCGGTTTTGTGATGGATCATGAGTTAAGTATTGACTTAATTCTGCATTGTTTTCCCAAGAGTTTCTCGCGATTTGTGATGAACAAATTGGAATCCACCATTCTCGAGCTCCTCAATATGCTGAAGACTGTGGAGCCTTCTGTGAAGCATGAGGAGAAGGCGGTTATGTTAGTTGATTCCTCAAAGAAAGATTCTAATAGGAAGGCAAAAGAACAGAAGAAAGGAAAGAACAAAAAGGCAAAGAAGGCGGAACCAATGCAAAAGGGCACTTGCCATCACTGTGGCAAGGAAGGCCACTGGCGAAGAAACTGCAAGATTTATCTTGAGTCCATGAAGAAGAAGAAGGCATCCGATGCCCCATCCTCTTCAGGTATCTTCGTTATTGATTGTCATTCTATTTCCTTAGACACTTGGGTATTGGATACTGGGTGTGGCTCACATATATGTAATGACATACAGGGGCTAAGGAATAGAAGAAGACTTGTCGGAGAGTCAAATTTGCGTGTTAGCAATGGAGCAAAGGTTCTTTGTGGTCGCCATCGGAACTTATTTGCTGAAGCTCCCTAGTGGACTAGTCTTAGAACTGGACAATTGCTATTATGTTCCTTCTCTAATAAAGAACATTGTTTCTATTTCCTGTTTAAATAGAAATGGTTTCCATTTGACGTTTAGTAACAATTGTTGTTATATAACTTTGAATGGCGTACTTTATGGAACTGGAACCTTGTGTAATGGAATTTATACGTTGGACGTATCCAGTGACATTTTCAATATCGAAGTGAGCAACACGCGTGCTCGAAAGGATAATCAAATAGACTCCTATATGTGGCATTGTCGTCTTGGCCATATAAGCGAAAGCGCATGTCCGAATTACACCAATGTGGAATTCGGAATCGTTTGAATTGGATTCATACGATACATGCGAATCATGCTTAAAAGGCAAGATGACTAAGTTACCTTTCTTTGGAAAGGTGAGCAGTGGGAGAGTTACTAGGTCTAATACATGCTTGATGTATGTGGACCTATGTCAACTCAAGCATTAGGAGGCTATAGCTACTTCATTACCTTCACCGATGATCACTCACGGTTTGGGTATGTGTTCTTGATGAAACACAAGTCTGAAGCCTTTGAAAGGTTCAAAGAGTTCAGAAATGAAGTAGAGAAACAACATGACAAAAGTATTAAAATACTTCGATCGGATCGAGGTGGTGAATACTTAAGTCAAGAGTTTCTTGATTATCTAAGAGACAATGGCATATTGTCTCAATGGACTCCGCCCTATACACCACAGCATAATGGTGTATCTGAGAGGCGTAATCGGACCTTGTTGGACATGGTCAGGTCAATGATGAATCATGCGACTCTTCCCAAGTCCTTTTGGGGTCATGCACTTCAGACAGCTGTTTACTTGTTAAACAGAATGCCTACCAAGGTAGTCTCAACTACTCCATATGAGATATGGAATAGTAAGAAACCTCATGTATCTTACTTGAAGATATGGGGTTGTCCTGCTTATGTGAAGCGGACTGTATCAGACAAATTGGATGCTAAGTCTGATAAATATCTATTTGTTGGATACCCTAAGGAAACAAGGGGTTACCAATTCTATCATCCTGTGGAACAAAAGGTGTTTGTTTCAAGGCATGCTGTGTTTCTAGAGAAAGAGTTTCTCTTGCAAGAAAACAGTGGGAGTGTCGTCGAGCTTGAGGAGGCTCGAGAGACTCAAATAGACATTAATGAGATACACGGTGAAGCCTGACGGTGACAACTCATAGTGATGAGCAATCAATTTGGACCTATTGTAACACCACATCTTCGTAGATCTGGTAGAACACGTGATATTCACGAGAGATATGGATTTCTCGTAAGTGAATCG
The DNA here is from genome assembly GCA_025175895.1 of Wurfbainia villosa. NCBI lineage: Eukaryota > Viridiplantae > Streptophyta > Magnoliopsida > Zingiberales > Zingiberaceae > Wurfbainia > Wurfbainia villosa. The sequence goes on from CM045988.1 coordinate 113,429,837, forward strand.
AACGATGTGTTACTCATTGATGATGAGGAGCCTACCAGTTATGAAGAAGTGCTGACAAGTTCAGAAAGGGATAAGTGGCTTGGTGCCATGAAGTCGGAAATGGATTCCATGTATGAAAACCAAGTTTGGAACTTGGTTGACCCACCTGAAGGGATAAAGCCTATAGGGTGCAAGTGGGTTTTTAAGAAGAAAACCGACATGGATGGTAATGTGATTACCTATAAGGCTAGATTGGTGGCGAAAGGATATCGTCAAAAACAAGGTGTTGATTATGATGAAACCTATTCGCCTGTAGCTATGCTTAAATCCATTCGGATGCTCCTGGCCATAGCGGCTCATTATGATTATGAGATATGACAAATGGATGTGAAAACAGCTTTCCTTAATGGAAACCTGCTCGAGGACGTGTATATGATACAGCCTGAGGGTTTCACATCGGTTGATAAAACCAAGGTATGCAAATTGCGACGGTCCATTTATGGATTGAAGCAAGCATCCAGGAGCTGGAATATCCGTTTTGATGAGACAATCAAAAAGTTTGATTTATCACAAAATCCAGACGAACCTTGTGTGTACAAGAAGGTTAGTGGGAGTGCAGTCGTGTTCCTAGTATTGTATGTCGATGACATATTACTTATAGGAAACGATGTCTCAATCTTACAGTCAGTGAAGGTTTGGTTATCCAAGACATTCTCTATGAAAGACCTGGGAGAAGCAACCTACATCCTCGGGATTAAGATCTATAGAGATAGATCGAAACGGTTGCTTGGTCTTTCGCAGTCTACATATATAGACCGAGTGCTGAAGAGGTTTAGCATGTCGGAATTCAAGAAAGGTTTCTTACCCATCAGGCATGGGGTACACCTTTTGAAGTCTATGTGTCCGTGCACAGAAGACGAGAGGATTTGCATGAGTAAGATTCCCTATGCATCCATAATAGGATCTATCATGTATGCTATGTTATGTACAAGGCCCGATGTATCGTACGCTCTGAGTGTCACGAGCAAATACCAGTCCGATCCAGGAATGGATCATTGGGCGGCTGTTAAGACGATCCTTAAGTACTTGAGAAGAACTAAGGATGTGTTCCTAATATATGGAGAAGGGGACATGGTGATACGCGGGTATACGGATGCGGCTTCGACGGACAAGGATGATTCAGTCTCGATGCGGATCGTGTTCACCTTGAATGAAGCGCGATGAGTTGGAAAAGTTCCAAACAAGAGGCGTGCGGATTCTACCCGAGGTAGAACACATTGCGGCTTGGGCGAAGGCGGTTTGGATCGAAGTTCGTTCATGAACTTGGTGTGATTCCGGCCATTGTTGAAGCAATCGGTCTCTGCGACAACAATGGAGCAATTGCAGTGAAAGAGCCAAGGTCTCATCAACGATCCAAACATGTGTTTTTGCGCTATCATCTTATCGGAGAGATCATCGGTAGGAGCGAAATACAAATCGAGAAAATTCCCGAAAGGAACTTAGCGGATCCTTGACTAAGGCATTACCTCAAAATAAGTTTGAGGGTCATGTTCGAGCTTATGGTATTGGATACCGTAGCGATTGACATTAGGCCAAGTGGGAGTCTGTTAGTAATATATGAGAGATGTCCTAAGGCAATCGCCTTATGTATGAACCATTTATATGATAAATGAAGATTCACTATTTGAGTATACATGTTTTATGTATTTGATTGGATCTTAAACTCATTTCTTGAATGTCACGATCGATTCACAGCATGAGAGAATTTGTGATTGGATCACAACTAGTGAGTATCTCTACATGTGTAATTGTGATGTATCGGAATTATCCCTAGTCGATGAATTGATGGATTTGGACACCATAAATTCCATCGAGACTAGCACGAGGTATACTCCTTGGTGTATCAAGCGGTGATTCTCCTTTGGTGGAGACATAGTGATGTCGGAGTTAATCGTGGATGCTAGTTATGGTAACTAGTTCATTGGAGTGACCAGTAGTAAGACTTCATATGGTTCTCTGCATATATAGATATGTCAATGAAGTTCTTACTGTGGCTTAAGTGCGATGTTCCTTTGACTTGCGGTATTCAAGTCATCTTGATCATGGAGACTTATGCTTTGACATCTTAAGCAAGCATCTCTAAGGAGATGTGGACCCGGGATGATTGGGTATAAGTCAAAGTGATCGAAGGTGTTTGAATAGCCTATAAAGGATTCACCACTCCTTGCGAGGAGATGTATACCCATGGCCTCTCGTCGGATTGTTACTAAAGTCTTTGGCCAAAGCATTACATGTTTAGAGTAAGGTACTCTTCGATACATGTGGAGTAACTAGAATCCGTAGGACGAGGAAATGATACTTGGGCTAGGTGTGACATAGTCATCCTAGTGGGGACTGACACAATAGACTATGTCCTGAACCAAGTGGGTATAAGATGAGTGAAGGGAATGGGGCACGATTCATTCGAGCTGCTGAAGGGTTTCAGAAATAGTTCTGGATCAACCGTTGATCTTTTCGGTTAATTGGGGATCATGATGTACTACTAGGTGCCACTCATGATCGTTCTATAATTAATAGTTAATTATAGACGGCCAACATAAACCGAGAACCTATTTGGTCACCACGCTGTGGCGTAATCCAAAGGATTTAAAACGAGCTTGAGAATGGGATTCTCAGACCGAGAGAAACAAGGTTTGGTTGGACCAAACATAAAGCGAGCATGAAATCGTTTCAGTCGCAATGGAAGCGTGGATGGGGCCGAGTCTTATGAAGACGTAATGGATGAACCAAAATGGTTTGGTTCTAATCCAATGGAGGAGAATAAACCAAAGGGTTTGGTTTATTTTAAACGAATGAACCAAAAGTTGGTTCGGTTCATTTTAACTTAAAATAAACCATCATGGTTTGGTTTATTTTAACTTATCTTAATGGAGCGGGTTAACGGGCCTAATGGTTATGATCCAATAACCATTAAGAGAATTAGTTCTCTATAAAAGAGGGCTTAAGGGATAATTAAGCCCTAATCCAAAACCCTATCTTGGCCGCCCATCCCCTCTTCCTCTTGTTGGCGTCAACTCCATTGCCGCCCAACCCTTGAGCCGCCGTCCAGCTCTTTGTCGGCGTCCAAGCTTCAGCCGGTGATCCTCCGGAGACCCTCCGGTGATCTTCCTAGGCCTCGGTGAAAAGGTGAGCACTTGGCTTCCTTGTTTTGGCCGGCGCCTACTCCTCCACCAAGCTGTCCAGTTTTCTGGACAGCTTCTTCTCGTCGGGCGTCGTTTGGGCGGCGGTTAGAGCTCGACAGCGGCTAACTTACCGGATTCAATCTCCGGTAATCCTCTGAGTGGAGGGCGAAGGATTCGTCAATTGGTTGTGAATACCTCTCGGAGAAGCGAGTTTTGAGAACTCGTATTAGGATCGAATTTGGATTCGGATCGTGATCATCTCGATCACGTCGTCTTCAACACGAGGCTAGTAACCCGTACGAAGACGAAGCTCGTGGCTTAGCGAAGTCATCCCGAGGAACTCGGCGTGGATACGGATAGAGACGATTCTAGCGAGGATCGTTCCGGTTGATGTCGTTCCCGCTACACGTCATACGAAAGGTATAACGTAGATAAATTTCCTTTTATTGCAAATTTAAATTTACGGTTATGTCTACACTTGTTGTAATATGCATGTGTGTGTTGTGTGTGTTATAATAAATGTAGATTTATTATTTTTATTGCTTCCGCTGTGTTCATGTTTGCGAAACGTGATCGAACACACACACGCCGCGGTGCCGGAAACCCAACAGGACTGCCCCAACCGAAAGCAGAACAAAGGTATATCTTTTGGTCTAGTCGTTGAAACATGTTTAGCGGTGTTATCTACCGGCACCTGGTGTGTAGATGCGGGAGTCACTGATCATGTCTGCAATACTTTGTAGGGGTTCCAGGAAACCAAACGACTGGCTGAGGGGGAGATTACTGTTTACTTTGGCGATGCTACGAAGGTGACGACTGTTGCAGTGGGAGATGTTTATTTATCTTTTAATAGAAATAAAACTTTGGTTCTGAGAAATTGTCTTTATGTACCTTTATTTAGAATGAATTTAATTTCAATTTCTAAATTGTTTATGAATGGATATTCTATTTCTTTTAATGACAGAGTTGTTATAAAAAGGAATAGGGAGATTATCTGTTCTGGTGCGTTGGTAGGAAATTTATATACACTTGAACCAAAAGCTTCCACGATACAAATAGAAGTAAATAACTCATCTTCTAATTCTAATAAGAGAAAAGTGTTGGTGCAGTGGGCACCAAAGTCGAACCGGTATTTTGATTATGGCAAAAGGCTCAATAGTTAAGGGTATATTTGTTATCTTACGAGCTCAATTAAGTGTGCAGAAATGCTAAAGTTGAGCGGAAGGTCTGCGACACCCGGTGGGAACCGAGGTGGTCGGGCAACGCCAGAGGGACTTCGGAGGAAGCCGAGGTACTCGGGTGAAGACCGGAAGCGAGGCTACAAGGTAAGCTCGTGTGAAAGCGAAGCAAGGTCGTTAAGCGTAGATCCGACCCAATACCTCCAATGGAAGGTCTAGGTCGAGATCAGATGGTTAGAACCATCGTACTTTATATTTTAAGCTAACTTGTACTGGAGTCCAAAACCCTTTGACTACAGTCAACTGCTAGTCAAGTTCCAGCCTCGAGAAGAGCTCGAATTTCAAGGGGGTGAATGTGGACTTGACTCGTGTTTTGGTACAAAGGGTGATGTGGCATCAAGGTGGACATCCAAACCATCACCAAGCTTCCTTGTGGTGGACGCCCAAGATAAGGTGAGTTGGCACAAGATGGTTGGCTCACATGATGTGGCACAAGTTGAATGGCTCCAACAAGTTGGCGCCCAAGGAGGTTGGAGGTGGCACAAGGTGGTTGGATGAAACACCTCATCCTCAAGTTGGCGCCCAAGGAGGTTGGAGGTGGCACAAGGTGGTTGGATGAAACACCTCATCCTTGAGTTGGCGCACAAGAAGGTTGGAGGTGGCACAAGGTGGTTGGATGAAACACCTCATCCTTGAGTTAGGCGAGGATGTGGATGAACAAGTCTTGGGGATAAGAACCTCACCTTGGACACTACCTATGTCTAAATTCATAGATCAATATCCATAAATAGACATGTTCAAGCCAAGCAAATAACAAGAATTCAAGAGCTCTCAACACGCGCCAGTAAATAGCAGCTACTACTCACATTTGCTACGACGAAGTCTTAGCTACATCTTCTACTTATAAGAGTTGTCGGTATATTTATTTAAGTTCTACTTCTTTAAATTGTCTTTGTGCTTTAATCGTAACAAGGAAAGGGGAGTGTCCCTTTGCCTTGATTTCTTTTTATGTCGTTGCTCCTACTTCCAGCGAAGAGAGTGGTTTTAGTGGAATTGCCCTCGTGCGTGATCAAGGATCACTAGGGCGTGGATTAAGCAATCGAAGATTGTGAACCACGTAAAAATATCTTGTCTACTTTATATTTCATTGTGCATTCTCTACTTGCTTTTTACTTATTGCAAAAGTTTTTAACGACACCGTATCGCTATTCACCCCCTCTAGCGACACTTTCGATCCAACAATTGGTATCGAGTAGGCGCTAAGATTCAGTGAAACCACCAATCTAGCTTTGTTTTCTTTTTTTACAGATTTTTTATTTATTTATTTCTGTTTTCGTATAATTATTTCACTTGCTTATCTTCTCCTACATATAGAATTGCATTAGAGGCTTTAGGATCCGGATAAGGTTGTCCTTGGGTTAGATCGAGTAAGGTTGTCCTCGGAACTTCAGCGACATTCGCATTTGATTGTTTATTTCTTTTTGCAAGTTACATTTTATATATCTTTTTACTTCCACTACTAATCCAAGGCGAAAGTCTTGGAATATTCTTTCGTGTGTGTTTTGCAAGATTCTTTTAAATCGTTCTTCTTCTTGTTTTTAAATGGCCCATCTCGAAGGGTTTAGCACCTTGAGACCCCGTTTTACAGCGGTAATGACTTTCGTTATTGGAATTCGGATGGAATGCTTTCTTAAAACCCAAATCGAGATGTGGATCATAATCAAACCGGTTTCACACTTCCTATTAATGAAGATGGTGAATCTTTGGGTTACGATCAATGGTCAAATGCATGAAAAACAAGTAGAAGCCGATGCCAAGGCAACTCAAATCTTGCAATGTGGGTTGTCAAGAAAGAGCTTAACGCGTCGGCCCTTCATTAGTGCAAAGGACTTATGGACCAAGCTAGTGGAACTACACGAAGGCACCGACGACACGAAGGTATGTAAAGAGATTTACTTTTAAATAAATTGTATAACTTGAAAATGCAGGAAAAGCGAGACCGCAACTCAACTACATGCTCGTATCCAAGACATCGTCAACCAACTCCATGCCATCGGACAAAAGGTCGAGAATCGCGACCTTATCAGGTATTCTCTTAACTCGTTTCCTAGGACCACCTTGTGGGCATCCATGGTCGATGCCTACAAGGTCTCCAAGAACCTTTCTAAAATTAGGTTAGACGAATTGTTTTGAACTTGAATTACATGAGCAAACTAACGTGGTCGGTAGAAGAGTATTGCGTTAGTTGCGAGGTTCAAGAAGAAGAAGCCTGCAAGCAAGCCACCCCCGAAGGAAGAAGACGAGTCCGAATCGGAAGTAGACTCCGAAATAGAATCCGAACTAGTCAATCTAGTTCGGAAGATGATCAAGAGACGAAAACGACCAACAACTCAAGGTAAGCCTAAACCTAATTCAAATACTTCTAATTTTAGATGCTATGAGTGCAGGTTGGTCACATCAAGTCCAAAGTGCCCAAAGCTAAAGAATAACGCATCAAAGACCAAGCGCTAAACGCTACTTGGGAGGAGTTGTCGGAGGAAGAAGGCGATATCCAAGCTCTAATGGCCAAGCGACCGACGACTCGAAACCGAAGAAGAGTCCGAGTCCGAATCCGATGATGAGCTTCCATTCAAGACAAGCCACGGATCCGTATCCGGTTCAAAAGAATCATTAAGGGTAAGTCGGTCGTTACTTAATACTTTGTATGGTGCAATTAAATTTTTAAATAAGAAACTAGCTAAGTCCGAGTCCAAGGTCGAGACCCTAATTGAGGAGGTTAACCTTCTCAAACATGAGGTCTCCCTAACCTCTTCGACTACTCGTATTCAAGAGGAGGACTCAACTCAAGTTGAAAAGCTTGAAGTTGAGAACTCGCTTTTGAAAACACAAGTCGAAGACCTTAGGAACACGTTGGAAAGGTTCACTTTGGGATCCAAGGGACTTGACCTCTTACTTGGATCACAAAGGGCCGTGTACAACAAGGCCGGACTCGGGTTTAACTCAAATACAACCAATAAGTCATATATGTCTATAGTAAACCAACATAAGAAAAATGTCCAAGCATGGGTCCCTAAGACCACTTTGATTTCAACTTTAGGATCTAACATGTATTGGGTTCCCAGGACCAAATTCACTATGTGAATAGACCCACTCGATTCAATGGTCCAGGGGAGCCAATACAAAATGTATTTTGTTAAGTCTTAGAAATTGCATGCTTAGTTTTTCCTTTATTTTTAGAATGGTTAGATAGGACTCATAACCAACTAAAATCCTGCAAAAGATTGAGCCTCGGGAGCCTCTTTTCAAAAATAAACCAACTAAAATCCTCGAAAGATTGAGCCTCGGGGAGCCTCTTTTCTAAAATAACTAGTTAGACCTAGCGGGAGTCTCAAGTAAGTCGAGTTATCAATTTCTTGAAATTAGCTTTGTCTAAGGTAGTGGTCTTTGTTCCGATCAAAGAAGGCCTCTGTGCCTCGCCACGACACGGAAGCTAATCTCTTGAAAAGATTACTTGATGAGCTTAGACTAAATCGAATCTAACCTAATGTTGGTTAATTTAAATTCATTAAAATTAATCAAGTAAAATTGAAAGTCATCTCACAATAACACATAGGAATAACATGTTTTGATCATGTAGATATTGGTGAGATGATTTAGGTTTAAAACTTACAAACAACCCTTTAGTAATTCCAATATCCGATCCAACTACCTTATGTGTAGGATCAATGGATGTTGGGCGGTGGTTGCTCGACACATGACCAGGGATCAACTCAAATTTTGAAATTCACGATTCAAGCGACAAGGATCGGTAGCCTTGGAAATAGCGGCAAGCTCAAAATCATCGGATCGGGTGATATTGAGCTCAACTCTAACTTTACAATTCAAAATGTCTTATTAGTAGAAAACTTTCAATATAATTTACTTAGTGTAAGCCAATTGTGTGATAACAATTATAAGGTCATATTTCTAGAAAATGAATCGTAATCAAAATAAATGCAACATCTAAAATAATACTTAAAGGAACTAGGAGTAGCAACATCTACACAATAAATTTACCCAACTCCTCAACCAAGTGTCTTATGACACAGAAGAGGAATCTTGGTTATGGCATCAGAAGACTGGACACTCGCACCCAAGACTCGTCCACAAGATGAGTCAGTGGCTTAGTTATAGGTTTGCCTAAACTAAACAACTTGGATAATAAAATATGTAATGCTTGTCAACAAGGTAAACAATCTAGGACACAACATCAATTAACTAATCAAGAGCAGACCAAAAGTGTTCTTGAGCTCCTACACATGGATCTATTTGATTCACATGGAGCTAAGTCACTCAATGGTAGTCAATTTTGCTTAGTCATAATTGTGACTATTCTAGATTTACTTGGGTTAGGTTTATCAAACATAAAATGATACCTAGACCAACTAATCAATCTTTGTAGGTTAATCGAAAATCAAAAGAACCTTAAGATTAAAAGACTTAGAAGCGATCATGGTGGTGAATTCGAAAACCCGAGGTTTCTGATTTACGTAACCTAAGCGGATACCACCATGAGTTTTCATGTCCTAGAACCCCACAACAAAATGGGTTAGTCGAGCGGAAAAATAGAACCCTACAAGAAGCCGCTAGGACAATGTTAAACGCAGTATAACCTACCCGATAGATTTTGGGCGGAGGCCGTTAGTACGACTTGCTATGTCCAAAATAGGATCATATATGGTAAAGAGGCACCAAAAGACCTCGTCTGAGATTTATCACGATAAAATACCGAACATCAAGTACTTTAGGGTATTTGGATGCAAGGTACATATCTTAAACACTAAGGATTACCTAGGAAATTCAAATCCAAAACCTCTCTGGAACCTTTCTAGGATACTCAACCACCGAGAGCTTATAGGGTATACAATCACGACACTCTTAGAGTCGAAGAAACCATTAATATAGTTTTCGACGAAGGACACGAACCCGTTCAATCCTTAACAAAACCAACTAGCAAATCAACTTATAGCGAACCCGACTCTGATCTTGAACTTGAATCTCGTCTTAACCCAAGTCAAACTAGAACTCACCCAAGTCATCCTATCGACCAAGTGATAGATGACCCTAACCCGAGTCACACTAAGACTCAAACAAATCATCCTATCAATCAAGTTATAGGTGATCCAAATTTAGGGGTTCGAACTAGAGCTTCATATCGAAACCTTAGTCAAATCTCGTTAATTTCCAAAATCGAACCCAAAACTATTGAACAAGCACTTCTTGATCCCGACTGGATTATTGCTATGCAAGAAGAGCTAGCTCAATTCACTAGAAATGAAGTCTGGGAATTAGTACCACCACCTAAAGAAAAATCAATTATTGGAACAAGGTGGGTATTTCGAAATAAACTTGATGATAAAGGTGAAGTAGTTAGAAATAAAGCTAGGTTAGTCGCAAAAGGGTTTAGTCAAGTCGAAGGTTTAGATTACGATGAGACCTACGCCCCGTAGCGGACTAGAGTCCATCCGAATGTTGTTAGCATATCACATCGAGGTTTTAAATTGTTTCAAATGGATGTCAAGTCAGCATTTTTGAATGGATACATTAAGGAAGAAGTTTACGTCAGTCAACCTCCCGGATTCAAAAATCTAGATAAACCTGACCATGTCCTTAGACTTAAGAAAGCCCTATATGGACTCAAACAAGCCCCAAGAGCTTGGTACGAAAGGCTTTCGATCTATCTTAAGTCCAAAGGATTCAACCAAGGTTTAGTCGACCCAACCTTATTCGTAAAAACCGTAGGAAAAGAAATCTTTATAGCCCAAATCTATGTAGATGATATAATTTTTGGAACTACCAACTCTATCCTGCTAAACGAATTCATCTCACTTATGGAAAGTGAATTTGAAATGAATTTAGTAGGAGAGTTAAGTTTCTTCTTAGGTTTACAAATTAAACAAACTAAAGATGGAATATATTTACATCAACAAAAATATACTAAGGACTTAATAAATCGATTTGGAATGCAAGATGCTAAAATAATCAATACACCTAGGGCAACTAATGTTAATATAAACGAAGATGTAGAAGGAAAACCCGTTGACCTAAAATACTATAGGAGCGCAATAGGAAGTCTCCTATACTTAACCGCGAGCCGACCCGACATTTTATTCGCGGTAAGTATGTGCAAGGTTACAAACCTGTGCCAAGGAGTCTCACCTAACCCTAGTCAAGCGTATCCTTAGATATCTAAAGGGCACGCTAAGCGTAGGTATTTGGTACCCTAGATCTACCGAGTTTAATCTAATCGGCTACTCAGGACTCCGACTATGCGGTAGTAAACTCGATAGAAAGAGCCGCAGTGGTTGTTGTCAAATCCTCGGCTCAAGTCTAGTAAGTTAGTGCATGGAAGCGGCATTGCGTTGCCTTATCTACCACGGCAGAATACGTTGCGATGGGTGAGTGTGTCTCTCGGCTCCTGTGGATGAAGCACACTCTCCAAGACTTTAGCTTAATCTTTAACAACATTAAAACCTACATAGATAACATTAGTTCAATTAACTTAACTAAAAATCCAATATGTCATTCTAGGACAAAACATATAGAAGTTAAACACCACTTCATTAGGGAACATGTAACTAATGGAACTATACAACTAGAGTATGTTGAGTCCAAATCAAACCTAGCGGACATCTTCACCAAACCACTACCCGAAGCCGAATTTAGTTTATTAAGACGAAAGTTATGTATGTGCGTAATAGAGTAGGATTTAAATTTTTCTATATATGTACTCTACTTTTGCTTCTTTTTATGAAATTAGCCTAAGTCTTACCTTAGAAATCATATACCTATAGATTTAAGGAGCCAACACATCTCACAACACATAGGACTAATGTGTTTGTGTACTTAGCCACGTAGACGGGCGTGAGATGTTAGGACCTTACTCCTGGTTCCAGATGTAGATTCAGTGCATCGACATGAACCATGGAGTATAATTATTTAAAATTAATCAACTCCTTCAAGACTTATTGATCATTCTATATCAATCAAGTCCAACCGGAGTTGTACATTTTAGATGAACATATTTTCAAGCTTATTATTATTTTAAAAAAAAAATATATATTTATATTGGGAACTTGCTTGGACTTACAAACCTTAAAATATATTTACAAACTTTTTGAGTTAAGGCAAAAGGGGGAGAAAGTCACAAAAGTAAGGAAGAAAGTAAACAAAGTCACAAAAGTAAGGAAGAAAGTAAACAAAATTATTACCTTTTATATTAAGTAATTCCGTTTACTTAAGCAACTATTAAGGGGGAGTAAAAATTATTTTTCAAGAACTCACCTTCGGTCAAGGGGGAGGTTACCTCAAAGGGGAGAACTTGAAACAATAATATTTCTCACTCATGCTTAATCTTTATGCTAGCTCACTCATGCTTAATCATTATGCTAGCTCATTCATATTTAATCATTATGCTAGCTCATTCATATTTAATCATTATGCTAGCTCATTCATATTTAATCTTTATGCTAGCTCATTCATGCTTAATCATTATGCTAGCTTACTGTTATGCTTAATTTTTCCTTAACTTTTGTGTCGGTTTGCCATGAATCAAAGGGGAGATTGTTGGTGCAAAGTGGGCACCAAAGTCGAACCGGTATTTTGATTATGGCAAAAGGCTCAATAGTTAAGGGTATATTTGTTATCTTACGAGCTCGATTAATTGTGCGAAATGCTAAAGTTGGCGGAAGGTCTGCGACACCCGGTGGGAACCAGAGGTGGTCGAACGCCTTGAGAGGGACTTGGAGGCCGAGGTACTCGGGTGAAGGCCAGCGAGGCTACAAGGTAAGCTCGTGTGAAAGCGAAGCAAGGTCGTTAAGCGTAGATCCGACCCAATACCTCCAATGGAAGGTCTAGGTCGAGATCGGATGGTTAGAACCATCGTACTTTATATTTTAAGCTAACTTGTATGAGTCCAAAACCCTTTGACTACAGTCAAGCTGCTAGTCAAGTTCGACCTCGAGAAGAGCTCGAATTTCAAGGGGTGAATGTGGACTTGACTCGTGTTTTGGTACAAAGGGTGATGTGGCATCAAGGTGGACATCCAAACCATCACCAAGCTTCCTTGTGGTGGCGCCCAAGATAAGGTGAGTTGGCACAAGATGGTTGGCTCATGATGTGGCACAAGTTGAATGGCTCCAACAAGTTGGCGCCCAAGGAGGTTGGAGGTGGCACAAGGTGGTTGGATGAAACACCTCATCCTCAAGTTAGCGCCAAGGAGGTTGGAGGTGGCACAAGGTGGTTGGATGAAACACCTCATCCTTGAGTTGGCGCACAAGGAGGTTGGAGGTGGCACAAGGTGGTTGGATGAAACACCTCATCCTTGAGTTGGCAAAGGATGTGGATGAACAAGTCTTGGGGATAAGAACCTCACCTTGGACACTACCTATGTCTAAATTCATAGATCAATATCCATAAATAGACATGTTCAAGCCAAGCAAATAACAAGAATTCAAGAGCTCTCAACACGCCAGTAACGCCGCTGCTACTACTCACATTTGCTACGACGAAGTGCCGCCGACAACGAAAGCTACATCTTCTACTTATAAGAGTTGTCGGTATATTTATTTAAGTTCTACTTCTTTAAATTGTCTTTGTGCTTTAATCGTAACAAGGAAAGGGGGAGTGTCCCTTTGCCTTGATTTCTTTTTGTAATCGTTGCTCCTACTTCCAACGAAGAGGAGTGGTTTTAGTGAATTGCCCTCCGTACGTGATCAAGGATCACTAGGGCCGTGGATTAGCAATCGAAAGATTGTGAACCACGTAAAAATATCTTGTCTACTTTATATTTCCGCTGTGCATTCTCTACTTGCTTTTTACTTATTGCAAAAGTTTTTAACGACACCGTATCGCTATTCACCCCCCCCCTCTAGCGACACTTTCGATCCAACAATTGGTGGCCTAAATACCCCCACTTGTTTACTTAAGGTACGTGAGGTGTATTTTCAGTACTTATGGTATTTCTTACTCGTTATGCATTTGAGTAGGAAATTTGGGGACCAAATTTTTATTAGTGGGGGAGAATGTTAAATACTGGAAAATTTAAATAGTAAATTAAATGGCCAAATAATTGAGGAAATAATCCTGGAAATTTTTCGGGATTTTTAGGAATTTTTCCGGAATTTTTCTGGATTTAAACGGACTCTGTACGAGATTTTTACGGGGATAAAATAGATAGGCTTTATTTAAGGGTTATTATTCTAAACCGGAAACCCTAATATCTATTTTTTCTATTCCCTTTTTCCCCGCCGCGCCGCAACCACTCCTTCGGCAGTTTCTCGCGCACTCTCTCCTTCCCCGATTCCTTTTCTCTCTGCCGACGATCTCTCCATCGCCGAATCCCTCTTCTTCGCAGCCACAAGCGGAGAACGCGCCGCAGCAGGATCGCTACACCTCACCTCCGACCAGCCGAGCCCTTCTTCCTCGCGGCGGCCCGTCGCCGCCGCCCGACGCGCCACGCGACGCAAGCCCCTTCTCCTTTGGCGCGATCGCCGACCGTTCCTTTGCCGTCCGACCTTGAGGTTGCGCTGCCGTCGACGCTCGCAGTCGCCGACGCCGAGCCTTGCGGTCGCCTCTTCTTTCCCAAGCACCGCTTTGCCGGCGCCGGACGCCGGCTCTTCATCTCGACCGTCTCTCCGCGTCAGCGGCAGTTCCTCGTGACGAGCCGCCGCCGACGACTAGGTCTTCGCCTTCCCTGAGGCCATGACCACCGAGAGACCTTCTTTCTTATCCTCCCCAGAGCGCTTGCGTACTCGGACCCCAGTGAGCCCTCTCCGACGGTGATCGTTGTATCTAGATCGCTGTGGGTGGTGCAGCGGTTTCTTCCGTGGCCAAGTTTGATTGGGGTTTATCGAAAGGGTAAATCTCAACCTATTACCGCTTTTCTCTTTGTTGATGGTTGATCTTGGTCGATAGTGAGGTTCCATTTAGGAATGGGTTGTGGAGGATTGTAAATGGTTGTGGGTTTATGTTGGGTTCCAATTAGGGTTCATTAGATCCCTAATTTCGTGCAACGATGGGCCAAGGGTCGCGGTGGGATTCTAGGGTAAGCATGATTTTGGTGTTGTTTACCGAGAGGGGCCGAGGTTGTCTTTGGAGGGTGTGGTGCGGTTACGATTGGAGGTAGTCGTGAAAGAACGACTGTGAAAGGGTTGATTCCAGAGTTATTCGGTTGATCGGTATGGTTCGGAGGATATGAGATTTGGGTTTAATTGGGATATAAAGGAAATCGATTTATTTATTCGATTTTTTTGAATTGTATTTTTTTGTGCTTGACTATAGTTATGCTATATGCAGGTTTCGGTCACGAGGTAGGTCCCCAGTCGTGACGATTCGGTTCTTCTTGCTGATATATTTTCAGGCGGGTATTTTGACTTAACGTTTAGATTAAGTCAAATTGATATGCTAGTAGGATAGCTTACAATAACATTTTCATGTTTATATGCCCGATATACTTTGGTGCCTACTAGATACATGCATGTGATAGGATATGATTATATTTTCCCGCTTGATTTGGATCATAGTATGTGGATTAGGATATGTACATATTGGTTGTACATATCATTCTGATAGGTATATTATGAGTAGGATTTACATGCTTTAGTATCATGCACCATTTTCGCATGATTGCATGCTAGCTGGACGGGGTTCCATTATTGTTGAGCCCGCAGCTAGTTACATGGCCTGCACACACTGCCACTCATGGGTTAGTGGTACATCAGGAGGGTGTGTGCAGTTGCTCTGTCAGGCTCCGCTGGACAGCTCATGGGTAGCGACGAGGCAGCGTGGTAGCGTGCAGTGATCCCGCCTCTGGCCTATGACACGTGAGATGAGCTTAGCTCCCCACTATGTTTAGGGGCGGGAGGATAGGTGTACTCGACAAAGATCCTCGCCCACTCGGTCACTCAGAGCAAATGATGGCAGAGTGCACACTTGTCATAGCCCTACCCACTCGGCTTCACCATTGCGTGGCGTAGGTACTGACCGCGCGGGGTGACCATGTCATTGTACGGCATGCACTTTGCATAGATTGCATTTGTATCGTGTTTGCCGATTTTTATTGATGCCTTGGATGTGCATATGATTGTCATGCATACAGGATACATGCTTATATATGATCAGACTTTATTACTCCTAAGTCGCACATGCTCCTATATCGTAGAGATTCGTGTAATCTGATCATTTTGTATTTCTTGCTTGCATACCCTATTTATGTGAGACTGTACTGGCATGTTATTTTTATTGTTAGCTATACCTGATTTTTGCATATCTACTATACCCGCAGAGTTCTTTGAACTCACCCCGTTGATTTATATCTATTTCAGGGATGGAGTCACGGAGAGTCCAAATGCCAAACCCCTCGTCGTGGAAGTGTATTTTGTTATTTGTGTTTACTTTTGGGTATTTGGATTAGAATATATGTTTAGGATTGGAGTTGGATATTTGTACTGTGGATGTTTTGGTATCGTCCTTAGGACCTTTGATCGGATTTTTATTTGATTGATTTTTGAGTTTTCCGCCGGATGGCGTATGGTAAGTCTAGTTAGTGTAGACTTATGTTTACCTAGATTTGTTGGCCTGAGGCCCTATTTGATTATCTGCGTGTGAGTTTGGATTCCGGTCGTGTTGACCGATGTATAGTGGCCGTGTAGGCCTTGTATGTAAAATTTGGATTGTCACCCGCATGAGATGCCGGATTTTGTGGGTCTCCTTGAGCGTGACAATTTATTCGCATCGCGCCTAGGTTTTCGAGTTCCTAGGGGTTTTTGGATTTTTCGAGTTCGCCATGTATTGCGTGTTTTGCAGGTAATTTGGAAATTTTGATTGGTATGGATTTACGATTTTATGTTTGAAATTCGAGGATTTTCACGAGATTAATATGGGTTTTCAAGCTCATCGACCTCTGACGGTGAAATAGGTATGATGATAAATTTGATATGTTTTTATTTATGGTAATATCTGTATTCATTTAACAGATATGAGACGAGGTGGGCGTACTTCTGCGCCGAGACGTGGTGTGGGACGGCCACGCCAGAGGACCCAGAGATCTTTGATGACTGACTTGCCAGAGAGATCTACTGAGGATGAGCAAATAGATATTAGGGTTTCCGGTTTAGAATAATAACCCTTAAATAAAGCCTATCTATTTTATCCCCGTAAAAATCTCGTACAGAGTCCGTTTAAATCCAGAAAAATTCCGGAAAAATTCCTAAAAATCCCGAAAAATTTCCAGGATTATTTCCTCAATTATTTGGCCATTTAATTTACTATTTAAATTTTCCAGTATTTATTTCACAGATTTTTTATTTATTTATTTCTGTTTTCGTATAATTATTTCACTTGCTTATCTTCTCCTACATATAGAATTGCATTAGAGGCTTTAGGATCCGGATAAGGTTGTCCTTCGGGTTAGATCCCGAGTAAGGTTGTCCTCCGGAACTTCAACGACATTCGCATTTGATTGTTTATTTCTTTTTGCAAGTTACATTTTATATATATTTTTTTTACTTCCTGCACTACTAATCCAAGACGAAAGTCTTGGAATATTCTTTTCGTGTGTGTTTTGCAAGATTCTTTTTCGCTGCTCTTCTTCTTGTTTTTAAATGGCCCATCTCGAAGGTTTAGCACGCCACCCCGCTTTACAACGGTAATGACTTTCGTTATTGGAAGGGTCTGATGGAATGCTTTCTTAAAACCCAAATCGAGATGTGGATCGTAATCCAAACCGGTTTCACACTTCCTATTAATGAAGATGGTGAATCTTTGGGTTACGATCAATGGTCAAATTCCATGAAAAAACAAGTAGAAGCCGATGCCAAGGCAACTCAAATCTTGCAATGTGGGTTGTCCAAGGAAGAGCTCAACCGCGTCGGCCCCTTCATTAGTGCAAAGGACTTATGGACCAAGCTAGTGGAACTACACGAAGGCACCGACAACACGAAGGTATGTAAAAGAGATTTACTTTTAAATAAATTGTATAACTTGAAAATGCAGGAAAACGAGACCGCAACTCAACTACATGCTCGTATCCAAGACATCACAACCAACTCCATGCCATCGGACAAAAGGTCGAGAATCGCGACCTTATCGTATTCTCTTAACTCGCTTCCTAGGACCACCTTGTGGGCATCCATGGTCGATGCCTACAAGGTCTCCAAGGACCTTTCTAAAATTAGGTTAGACGAATTGTTTTGAACTTGAATTACATGAGCAAACTAACGTGGTCCAGTGCCGAGAAGAGTATTGCGTTAGTTGCAGTTCCAAGAAGAAGAAGCCCGCAAGCAAGCCACCCCGAAGGAAGAAGACGAGTCCGAATCTAAGTAGACTCCGAATAGAATCCGAACTAGTCAATCTAGTTCGGAAGATGATCAAGAGACGAAAAACGACCAACAACTCAAGGTAAGCCTAAACCTAATTCAAATACTTCTAATTTTAGATGCTATGAGTGCAATGGTGTTCGGCCACATCAAGTCCGAGTGCCCAAAGCTAAAGAATAACGCATCAAAGACCAAGAAAGCGCTAAACTCTAGTTGGGAGGAGTTGTCGGAGGAAGAAGACTATTTCCAAGCTCTATTGGCTCCGCCGACCGAGCTCGACTCCGATTCCGAAGAATAGTCCGAGTCCGAATCCTATGATGATCTTACATTCAACACAAGCCACGGATCCGTATCCGGTTCAAAAGAATCATTAAGGGTAAGTCGGTCGTTACTTAATACTTTGTATGGTGCAATTAAATTTTTAAATAAGAAACTAGCTAAGTCCAAGTCCAAGGTCGAGACCCTAATTGAGGAGGTTAACCTCCTCAAACATGAGGTCTCCCTAACCTCTTCGACTACTCGTATTCAAGAGGAGGACTCAACTCAAGTTGAAAAGCTTGAAGTTGAGAACTCGCTTTTGAAAACACAAGTCGAAGACCTTAGGAACACGTTGGAAAGGTTCACTTTGGGATCCAAGGGACTTGACCTCTTACTTGGATCACAAAGGGCCGTGTACAACAAGGCCGGACTCGGGTTTAACTCAAATACAACCAATAAGTCATATATGTCTATAGCAAACCAACATAAGAAAAATGTCCAAGCATGGGTCCCTAAGACCACTTTGATTTCAACTTTAGGATCTAACATGTATTGGGTTCCCAAGGACCAAATTCACTATGTGAATAGACCCACTCGATTCAATGGTCCAGGGGGAGCCAATACAAAATGTATTTTTGTTAAGTCTTAGAAATTGCATGCTTAGTTTTTCCTTTATTTTTAGAATGGTTAGATAGGACTCATAACCAACTAAAATCCTGCGAAAAGATTGAGCCTCGGGGAGCCTCTTTTCAAAAATAACTAGTTAGACCAAGATGTAGTCTCAAGTAAGTCGAGTTATCAATTTCTTGAAATTAGCTTTGTCTAAGGAAGTGGTCGTTGTTCCGATCAAAGAAGGCCTCTGTGCCTCGCCACGACCTGGAAGCTAATCTCTTGAAAAGATTACTTGATGAGCTTAGACTAAATCCTAATCTAACCTAATGTTGGTTAATTTAAATTCATTAAAATTAATCAAGTAAAATTGAAAGTCATCTCACAATAACACATAGGAATAACATGTTTTGATCATGTAGATATTGGTGAGATGATTTAGGTTTAAAAACTTACAAACAACCCTTTAGTAATTCCAATATCCGATCCAACTACCTTATATGTAGGATCAATGGATGTTGGACAGTGGTTGCTCCCGACACATGACCGGGGATCAACTCATTTTCGGTTACGATTCAAACGACAAGGATCGGTAGCCTTCGAATAACGCAAGCTCAAAATCATCGGATCGTGATATTGAGCTCAACTCTAACTTTACAATTCAAAATGTCTTATTAGTAGAAAACTTTCAATATAATTTACTTAGTGTAAGCCAATTGTGTGATAACAATTATAAGGTCATATTTCTAGAAAATGAATGCGTAATCAAGATAAATGCAACATCTAAAATAATACTTAAAGGAACTAGGAATAGCAACATCTACACAATAAATTTACCCAACTCCTCAACCAAGTGTCTTATGACACAGCAAGAGGAATCTTGGTTATGGCACCGAAGACTCGGACACTCGCACCCAAGACTCGTCCACAAGATGAGTCAGAGTGGCTTGGTTATAGGTTTGCCTAAACTAAACAACTTGGATAATAAAATATGTAATGCTTGTCAACAAGGTAAACAATCTAGGACACAACATCAATTAACTAATCAAGAACGAACCAAAAGTGTTCTTGAGCTCCTACACATGGATCTATTTGATTCACATGGAGCTAAGTCACTCAATGGTAGTCAATTTTGCTTAGTCATAATTGACGACTATTCTAGATTTACTTGGGTTAGGTTTATCAAACATAAAAATGATACTCTAGACCAACTAATCAATCTTTGTTGGGAGTATGGGGAATACAATCAAAGTCCCACATTGGTAAGACATGGAAAAGATCATGTGCTTATAAGAAAAAAGATATCTCCATTGGCATGAGGCCTTTTGGGTAAAGCCCAAAAATAAAACCATGAGGGCTTAGACCCAAAGTGGACAATATCATGCCATTGTGGAGATATGTGGAGCTTATAAGCACTAACAATTGGTATCAGAGCCATGGTCCATGTCAAGCCATGAACCTCGAACGAAGGAAGTTGAGCTCCCACGTCCGGATCAAGAGAACCAGACATCAGGAAGGAAGTCTAGTTGGGTCGGGGGGACCGAACAACTGACAGGAAGTCCTGGTGGGTTGAAGATCGGACATCAAGCAGAGAAAATCCTTCGAGGAGGGATAGGCTTGAGGGGGGGCCCAATGTGGTCCTTCGTTTGAGGGGGGGATTGTTGGGAGTATGGGGAATACAATCAAAGTCCCACATTGGTAAGACATGGAAAAGATCATGTGCTTATAAGAAAAAAGATATCTCCATTGGCATGAGGCCTTTTGGGTAAAGCCCAAAAATAAAACCATGAGGGCTTAGACCCAAAGTGGACAATATCATGCCATTGTGGAGATATGTGGAGCTTATAAGCACTAACAAAAAGAACCTTCGAAAATGAACCAAACATATCTTTGGCATCTAAGGTTAGGTCATATTAACCTAAGTAGAATTCAAAGGTTGATAGCTGATGGACCTCTGGGTTCATTAGTGGTGGAAGATTTCCCAACCTGTGAATCTTGCTTGGAAGGTAAAATGACCAAGAGGCCTTTTAAGGCCAAGGGGTATAAAGCCAAAGATGTGTTGGAATTGGTTCATCCTGATTTGTGTGGTCCTATGTCTATCCAGGCTAGAGGTGGTTTAAATATTTCGTCTCTTTTATAGATGATTATTCAAGATATGGATACATTTACTTGATGCGCCGCAAGTCTGAATGCTTTGACAGGTTCAAAGAATTCAAGGCTGATGTGGAGAAACGTCAAGGTAAAAGTATCAAGACACTACGATCTGATCGTGGTGATGAGTACCTCTTGGGAGAGTTTAGGAATTACTTATCAGAGGCTGAGATTCAACCCCAATTGTCTGCACCTGGCACACCCCAGTAGAATGGTGTAGCGGAGCGAAGGAATATGACTCTTATAGAGATGGTTAGATCAATGATGAGTTATTTTGAGTTGCCAGATTCGTTCTGGGGATATGCTTTAGATACGGCAGTGTATATTCTGAACTTGGTACCATCTAAATCAGTGCCTTCTACTCCCACAGAATTGTGGACTGGGCAAAAGCCTAGTCTGAGACATATTCGGATTTGTGGGTGTCCATGGACTGGGCGAAAGCCTAGTCTGAGACATATTCGGATTTGGGGGTGTCCATCACATGTGCTGAAGGCAGATGCTGTTAAGTTGGAACCTCGTACAAAAGTGTGCATGTTCGTTGGCTATCCTAGAGGAACAAAAGGTGGTTTGTTTTATAGTCCTAGAGATCAGAAGGTGATCGTTAGCACGAACGCCAGATTTCTAGAGGAAGACTATGTGATGAACCACAAGCCCATGAGTAAGATTGTTCTGGAGGAATTGAGAGGGGAAGTTACTACTTCAGTACCACCGGTACAAGAGGATATACCATAAGTAATTGCATTGCGTGTCACAGAGGATACACAGGTAATACCTCGTCGTAGTGGGCGGGTTGTTAGATAGCCTGATAGATTCATGTTCTTGGGAGAATCTTTTGATTTGGTCCCTGGCGAACATGAACCTGATCCCTGGACATATGACGAGGCAATCCAAGATAAAGATGCAGTATCTTGGCAAAGTGCGATGAATTCTGAGATAGAATCTATGGATTCAAATCAGGTCTGGGAGCTAGTAGAACCGCTCAATGGTGTTAAAACCATTGGATGCAAGTGGATGTACAAAAGAAAGAGAGGAATAGACGGGAAGGTTGAGACCTTCAAAGCAAGGCTTGTTGCAAAAGGGTATACTTAGAAAGAGGGTATCGATTATGAGGAGACCTTTTCGCCGGTAGCCATGCTTAAGTCTATCTGGATTCTCTTATGTATTGCTGCTCATATGGATTATGAGGTGTGGTAGATAGATGTCAAGACTGCTTTCCTTAATGGAAGTCTTGAGGAAAACATCTATATGAAGCAACCAGAGGGATTCATTACAAAGAGCATCTTGTATGCAAACTTAATCAGTCCATTTATGGATTGAAGTAAGCTTCGAGATCTTGAAACATCCGCTTTGATGAGGTAATCCAGTCTTATGGATTTATTCAAAGTCCGGATGAGTCTTATGTATACAAAAGATGTGACGAAAATGTAGTGGTATTTCTTGTACTATACATAGATGACATTTTGTTAATTGGCAACAATATCAAGGTGTTATCAGACGTAAGGGTATGGTTATCCAAATAGTTTGATATGATGGACTTGGGAGAAGTGGGACACATCCTTGGGATCAAGGTTATAAGGCATCGCTGGAAAAGGATGTTGTTCTTATCTCAAGCTTCATACATAGATACCATTTTGGCTCGTTTTAGCATGCAGAACTCCAAGAAAGGTTTTCTACCTTTTAGGCATGGACTACCTTTATCTAAAAAGATATGTCCTAGAACATCAAAGGAGACAGAGGAGATGAAGGTGGTTCCTTATTCTTCGGCAGTAGGAAGCCTCATGTTTGTCATGCTATGTACAAGATCGGATATCTGCTTTGTTGTTGGCATGGTTAGTAGATATCAGAGTAATCTATGACAAGGACATTGGACTGCGGTAAAGCATATATTGAAGTACCTGAGAAGGACTAGGGATTATATGCTGGTATACCAGGCAGATCAATTACTCTCTGTGGGTTACACAGATTCTGACTTCCAATCAGATAGGGATAATAGTAAGTCTACCTCAGGTTTTGTGTTTACTTTGGGAGGTGGAGCCATTGTATGGAGGAGTGTCGAGCAGAAATGCGTGGCGGACTCTACCATGGAAGCTGAGTATGTGGTAGCCTTTGAGGCGGCCAAAGAAGTTGTATGGCTCAGGAACTTCTTGATGGACTTGGATGTGATTCCTGGTTTGCCCAGAACTATCACAGTTTATTGTGATAACAGTGGTGAAGTTGCAAACTCGAAGGAACCACGAGCCCATAAGGCAAGTAAATACATAGAGCGTAAGTACCACCTGATATGAGAGATCGTAAAGGAGGTAGAAGTTGTTGTCGCCTAGATTGCATTAGAGGATAACCTGGTAGATCCTTTCACTAAGGCCCTTCTAGCGAGACCTTTGATAAGCATGTGGAGGGAATGGGAATCAGATGTATGGCAGTATGAGGACAGCATAGTCTTTTAGTATAAGTGGGAGATTGTTGGGATGTATACTGAAAAGTCTATCTTTTTTATGAACGTCTTTATTTTTGAAATAAGAATCACATGATCATTGTTTGCATATTTATAGTTATGCATACTGTCTAATACATTACATTGTAGATAACATGGTGTGTAATGTCACACGGGAGATCATGTTACAAATTCCTTGTAGAGTATAAGTAAAGGCTCACGACCGAGATGGTTTTGGATAAACCATTGGTATGGTTGTAGTGTGATTTGGTATTAGTTTGTCTTGACCATAAAATTACACTAGTACACTTTGTGTGTATTGAGCAGGACCGACTTAGAGGTGATTCGATTTATTGCTGACTACATAATTGAATCGGACCTCGGATATTATGGTGTACATGCTCTTAATCTCGATATAATAACGGACACGTATACTTAGTATTTATTTCTTTGATTTACCAATGGGTGAGATTTATAGAGTAAATCGATAGGCTCAGTAAGTTGAGAAATGATATTATTTATATGGTGTGTCGTTGATTATAGGAGGAAACCATGTTCTATATATTAGGATGATGATGTCCCCTTGAGGAGCTCATAAGATTCATCATGTAAACCCTGTAGGTGGACTTGGTTCGGCATGATGATAAGGTTGAGTGGTACTACTCATGAAGTTAGATGTTGATTAATTAATTGTCAGTAAATTAATTAATTGACGGACATTCGAGATCTTAAACACGGGGAGATATTTGTACAATTAATATATGGAGCTCATATTTATTTATGGGGGTTGGTGAGGTAGATGAATGATAATCCTCTAGTGGAATGGATTATCATTAATGGATAGGACTTTATGTGGGCTAGATCCATTGGGTGGCCAAGATCCAACTCCTCCTCATGATCCCTATTGTAGCCTATTAAAACCATCATGAAGCTTAGATCTGATGGTGGAAAATAGAACTCTAGATCCGACGGTGGAGATTAAATCTCTAGATCCGAATGTGGAGATTAAATCTCTAGATCCGACGGTTGAGATTAAATTCCTAGATCCGACGGTGGAGATTAAAAGGAGGCTTAAGACTAACTCTATAAATAAGGCTTAAGGGTTGGGCGGCAAGGATAACTCAAGGAGATTAGGTTTTGCTTCAAGGATTGGGCAGCTAGGGTTTGGAGAAGTCTTGGGCGGCAACAAGTGGAAGGTTTTCCTATCTTCCTAGGGTTTGGTCGGTGCCCCTCTTCTCCTTTCTATTCTTGGCCGGAGCCCCAATCTTCTTCCTCTCCTCCTTGGCCGGCGGCAACAAGGGTTAGGGTTCTTCTCTTGGAGCTCTTGGTCAGCGCCCACTCCATCTCCCTCATCCACTCCTTGGTCGGCGGCAACATCAAGCTCCTTGGCTTGGTGGTCGGTCCTAGATAGGAGAAGAAGTTTTGTTTTATTCTTTCCTTTGTTTTGAGCGAGCAAGGAAGGTAATAACGTGATCTAGGAGGCTTCGACTTTTTGAAGATCATCACCCACACGACGTCCAAAAGGAGGAAGGACATACAATAGAAGACCTAGAGGTAAATAAGAGGTATAATTCTTGTTTATGTATGTTTTCTTATTCTATGCATGTTGTATGTATTGTATGTGGCTAATTTACTTGAACCCCGAAGACAAACACAAAAACCGGCGATCTATACATCATCTATTCTACGGCTAATTGAAGAAAAGAGGTAGGTTGCTTGAACAACAAGTTTGTTCAAGTGACCACTCTAATCGAATAGCACGACGATGGAACGGTTGCTTGGGTAATCCCTCTTTGTCAAGGATTATTTTTTTAATCCGGGGACGTAGATAGGATCGCCATGCACAAGCGACCGAGTTGAAGTGGGAAGCGAAGTTTCTCCCTACAGATACGACCTCGCTTACGCTCACACATGCGAGCTTACCTTGATACTTACTTTGTAGCTCTTGCTTCTGGCCTTCCACTCGATTCCTTTAGCTCCCTCCGAAGTCACTCGAGTGTCGTCCGACTACCGCGGCTTCCTCCGAGTGTCGCTAGCCTTCAGCTCCAGATTTAGCACTTTTCTGCACACTTGATTCAGCTCGTGAGATAACGATATGAGCTTTACTTTGTATCGTTTGATATAATCAAAACTCAAGTTCGACTTAGGTGCCCACTGCACCAACACGAACTTCTTGGACTGGCTTAAAAACCTGAGAATTGTTCTCAAGGCAGAACAGCTTGCGTATGTCCTCGAAGAGCCTCTTCCCACCTGTCCTAAGGATGATGTTGTAAAGGAAATGTGACCGCTAGAGGGGGGTGAATAGCATTGTACTCGTATGATGGAATTTGATCGCGTTCGCTTGCCTATGATTGTTAGTATGCAGCAGAATATAGAAATAATACAACAATCACAATTACAAGCACATAAACACAAGGATATAACGTGGTTCAGAACTGAATGGTTCCTACTCCACGGATCAAGCTCTAAAGAGCTCTAGCAATGCCACAAACACACCACTATGCAATAACTCCTTCTCGACACAAGTCGGAGGTGGAGAGACCTCTTACAAAAGTTTACAACAATAAACTAAATGCAACAAGCAAATACAATATGAAATACAATAAAAGAAAGCAAAGAAAACTTTACACAAATCTTTTGGAAGCTTGCTTGTTGATTGCCTTGGACTAGCAGTTGAAGGCCCTGATTTGTAGCAATAAATCGCTTCAAAATGTCCAAGAAAACTGGTGGTGATTTCCTCCTTCACGAGCTCCATTTAAAGCTGCAACCTAGGCTAGAAATTGTCGATCAGTCGACTGCTCGGGACCATCAGTCGACTGATGTCACTGTTGTCGTGAGACAACAGCTAGATCCATGCTGGCAAGATCCAACAGATCCATCATCAGTCGACTGATCATACCCATCACGATCGTGATAGAGCCTGATCGCTTCTCACAATGAAGTCTCGACTCCATTCAGGCTCGAATTCTCGAGCACCACGACCGATCATAAGATCACCCATCGCCCCACCTCGCAATGATCGCTAGGCCAATTCCCGTAGTCAAACCCTAGTTGACTCACGCCAGTCGACTGCCACATGGCACCAGTCGACTGGCACACCTCAAACATGAGATTTTAACCTAATTATGGTCCCCCCATACTTGCTAGACCACCCTTAGCCTAGACCTAAGCCTTCTAGCCACCTCCGTCAGCCTCACGCCTCTCGGATCTCTCCAAGTCATCCATGACTTGTTCATCCATTGTGCTAGCCTTTAGATGCTTCCATCGGCTATGTCATGCTAACGGTGTCTACACCGCCAAGGTACATTGGACTTATGCTGCCAAGACTCCCGCTTGGACTTTACGCCGCCAACAATTAGACTTATGCTGCCAAGACTCCCGCTTGGACTTTACGCCGCCAATATCAAACCCCTTGAACTTTTCAAATGCCAAGACTCAAGCTTGGACTTTCCCTTGCCAACCCATGTTGGACTTTCCATGCCAAGACCCATGCTTGGACTTTTCCTTGCCAAGACCCATGCTTGGACTTTACATGCCAAGTACTCAAGACTTGGACTTTCCATGACATGGTCAACCCTAGTCAACCATGAAAATCCCCCTCGAGTCAAACTCGAGTCCGGTCAATCATGATCCATTTGAATTTTAGTAACAATTGTTGTTACATAACTTTGAATGGTGTTCTTTATGGGGCTAGAACTTTATGCAATGGAATATATACGTTAGACGTATACAGTGACATTCTTAATATCGAAGCAAGAAACAAGTGTGCTCAAAAAGATAATCAATTAGCCTCCTACATGTGGCATTGTCGTCTTGGCCATGTAAGCAAGAAATGCATGTCTGAATTACACCGATGTGGAATTCTGAAATCATTTGAATTTGATTCATTTGATACATGCGAATCATGCTTAAAAGGCAAGATGACTAAGTTACCTTTTACTGGAAAGGGTGAAACAGTGGGAGAGTTGCTTGGTTTAATACATACTGATGTATGCGGACCTATGTCAACTCATGCTCTAGGAGGCTATAGCTACTTCATTACCTTTATCGATGATCACTCACGATTTGGGTATGTGTTCTTGATGAAACACAAATCTGAAGCCTTTGAAAAGTTCAAAGAATTCAGAAATGAAGTAGAGAAATAACTTGGCAAAAGTATTAAAATACTTCGATATTATCGAGGTGGTGAATACTTGAGACAAGAGTTTCTGGATTATCTAAGGGACAATGGTATATTGTCTCAATGGACTCCGCCGTATACACCATAGTTTAATAGTGCATCTGAGAGGCGAAATCGAACCTTGTTGGACATAGTTAGGTCGATGATGAATCATGCGAATCTTCCCAAGTCCTTTTGGGCCTATGCACTTCAAACAGCTATTTACTTGCTAAACAGAGTCCCGACCAAGGTAGTCTCTACTACTCTATATGAGATATGGAATAGTAAGAAACCTCATTTATCTTACTTGAAGATATGGGATTGTCCTGCTTATGTGAAGCGGACTGTATCAAACAAATTGGATGCTAAGTCTGATAAATGTTTATTTATTGGATACCCTAAGGAAACGAGGGGTTACCAATTCTATCATCCTGTGGAACAAAAGGTGTTTGTTTCAAGGCATGCTGTGTTTCTAAAGAAAGAGTTTCTCTTGCAAGAAAATAGTGGGAGTGGCGTTGAACTTGAGGAGGTTCAAGAGACTCCAATAGACATTGAAGAGATACCCAGTCAAGCACCACAATCGATAACTCATAGTGATGAGCCATCGGTTGAACCTATTGTGACACCACATCTTCGTAGATATGCTAGAACACGCAACATTCCCAAGAGTATGGATTTCTCGTAAGTGAATCGAATGACATGTTACCCATTGACGATGAGGAGCCTACCAGTTATGAAGAAGTTCTGAAAAGTTCAGAAAGGGACAAATGGCTTGAAGCCATGAAGTCGGAAATGAATTCCATGTATGAAAATCAAGTTTGGAACTTGGTGGACCCACATGAAGGCATTAAGCCTATACGGTGCAAGTGGGTTTTCAAAAAGAAAACCGACATGGATGGTAATGTGATTACCTATAAGGCTAGATTAGTGGCAAAAGGCTATTGTCAAAAGCAAGGTGTTGATTATGATGAGACCTATTCACCAGTAGCTATGCTTAAATCCATTCGGATGCTCCTTGCCATAGCGGCTCATTATGATTATGAGATATGGCAGATGGATGTGAAAACGATTTTCCTTAATGGAAACCTACTCGAGGACATGTATATGATATAGCCTGAGGGTTTCACATCGATTGATAAAACCAAGGTATGCAAGCTTCAATGGTCCATATATGGATTGAAGCAAGCATCTAGGAGCTGGAATATCTATTTTGATGAGACAATCAAAAGATTTGATTTCTCACAAAATCCAGATGAACCCTGTTTGTACAAGAAGGTTAGTGGGAGTGCAGTCGTGTTCCTAGTGTTGTATGTCGATGACATATTACTTATAGGAAACGATATATCTATCTTATAGTCAGTCAAAATTTGGTTATCCAAAACATTCTCCATGAAAGACTTGGGAGAAGCGACCTACATCCTTGGAATTAAGATCTATAGAGATAGATCAAAACGGTTGCTTGGTCTTTTGCAGTCTACATATATAGACCAAGTGCTAAAGAGGTTTAGCATGCCGAAATCCAAGAAAGGTTTTCTACCCAACAAGCATGGGATACACCTTTCGAAGTTTATGTGTCCGCGCACAGAAGACGAGAGGATTTGCATGAGTAAGATCCCCTATGCATCTGCAATAGGATCTATCATGTATGTTATATTATGTACAATGTCCGATGTATCGTATACTCTGAGTGTCATGAGCATATACTAGTCTGATCCAGGAATGGATCATTGGGCGACTGTTAAGACAATATTTAAGTACTTGAGAAGAACTAAAGATGTGTTTCTAATATATGGAGAGGGTGGTGATATGGTAATACGCGGGTATACCGATGTCAACTTCCAGACAGACAATAATGATTCCAGATTTTAGTCTGGGTACATATTCACCTTGAATGGAGGCGCAATAAGCTGGAAAAGTTCCAAGCAAGACACCATAGCGGATTCTACCACTGAGGAAGAATACATTGCAGCTTCGGAAGCAGCAAAGGAAGCGGTTTGGATCAAGAAGTTCGTCTCTGAACTTGGTGTGGTTCCAACCATTATTGAAGCAATACCAGTCTACTGCGACAATAATGGAGCGATTGCACAAGGAAAAGAGCCAAGGTCTCATCAATGATCCAAACATGTGCTTCGACGCTGTCATCTGATCAGAGATATCATCAGTAGGAAGGAAATACAAATCGAGAAGATTCCCATTGAAAGGAACTTAGCGGATCCTTTAACTAAGGTCTTACCTCAAAGTAAGTTTGAGGGTCATGTTAGAGCTTATGGTATTGGATACTGTGGCAATTGACATTAGGCCAAGTGGGAGTTTGTTAGTTATATATGAGAGGTGTCCTAAGGCAATCACCTTATGGTTGTACCATTTGTTGGATAAATGAAGATTCACTATTTGAGTATACATATTTTCATGTATTTGATTGGATCTTAAACTCATTTACTGAATGTCTGCAATACGATTCATAGCATGAGAGAATTTGTGATTGGATCACAACTAGTGAGTATCTCTACATGTGTAATTGTGATGTATTAGAATTATCCCTAGTTGATGAATTGATGTATTTAGACACCATCAATTCTGTTGAGACTAGCACGAGTTATACTCTTTGGTTTATCCAAGCAGTTGTTTCTCACTGACTGGAGACATTGGGATGTCCGAAGTTAATCGTGGATGCTAGTTATGGTAACTAGTTCATTGGAGTGACTAGCTGTAAGATTTCATATGGTTCTCTGCATATATATGGATATATCAATGAAGCTCTTACTGCAGCTTAAGTGCGATGTTCCTTCGACTTGTGGTATTCAAGTCATCTTGGTCATGAAGACTTATGCTTTGACATCTTAAGCGAGCATCTCCGAGGAGATGTGGACTCGGGATGATTGGGTATAAGTCGAAGTGGCCGAAGGTGTTTGAATAGCCTATAGAGGATTCACCGCTCCTTGCGAGGAGATATATACCCTATGGCCTCTCATTGGATTGTTACTAAAGTCTTTGGCCAAAGTATTACATATTTGGAGTATGAAACTCTTGGATACATGTGCAGTAACTAGAATCCGTAGGACGAGGAAGTAATACTTAGGCTAGGTGTGACGTAGTCAGCTTAGTGGGGACTGACACAATAGACCATGTCCTAAACCAATTGGGTATAAGATGAGTGAAGGGAACGGGGCACGACTCACTGTAGCTCTTGAAATGTTTCAGAAGTTATTCTGGGGTCAACCGTTGATTTTCCGATTAATTGGGGATCATGATGTACTACTAGGTGTCACTCATGATCATTCTATAATTAATGGTTAATTATAGACGACCAATATAAACTGGAAACCTATTTGGTCACATGCACTACGAGTGTTATCCGAAGGATTTAAAATGAGTTTGGGAATGGGATTCTCATATCGAGAGAGACTTGGTTTGGTTGGACTAAACATGGAGTGAGCATGAAATTGTTTCAGTCGCATCGGAAGCATGGATGGACCGAGTCTTATGATGGATGAACCAAATCAGTTTGGTTCTAATCCAATGGTGGAAAATAAACCAAAGTGGTTTGGTTTGTTTTAAACGAATGAACCAAAATTAGTTCGGTTCATTTTAACTTAAAATATATCAACGCGGTTTGGTTTATTTTAACTTAAGTTATTAGAGTGGGTTAACGGGGTTTTGGTTATGAACTAATAACTGCTAGGAGAAGGTTTCTTGATGGTCAAGAAACATGCTCTTTATAAGATAGAGGGTTAAGGGCGGAAAACTTTGAGAGTTGGAAACCCTAGCCTCCCAACCTCTTCCCCTTGCTCCTTGCCGCCCAACCCCTTGGTGCCGCCCAAGCTTGTTGTGCTGCCACCTCCTCCTTGCCACCGGCCAACCACCAGCCGCTGACAGTCCTTTGGCCATCCTCAGCCGCTAGCCAACCTCCCTTGGCCACGGTGACCAAGGAGCAGCTGGCCAACTTGTTTGGTCGGCCATCTCCTCCACCAAAACAAGCTGTCCAGTTTTGGATAGCTTACGGTCCTCTTCATAGAGAGGTCATTTGGTCGACGTTTTACGCTCCGACAGTGACCTATTTACCAGGGGTTGGATCTCTGGCAATCCTCATAGGTGGAGGGTTGAGGTATCGTCAATTGGTTGACGAAAACCGCTTTCGAGAAGCGAGTTTACGAAACTCATTTTTGGATTCGAATTGTGATCGTCTCTCGGATCACAACATCTTCGATGCGAGGCTAGTAACTCTCGTAAAGATGGGGCTTGTAGCTTGGTGAATTTATCCCGACGATACTCGACGTGGATACAGATAGAGACAATACTAGTGAGGGTCGCTTCAGTTGATGTCATTTCCACTTCACATAATTGTCAGGTATACCTAGTATAAGTTTCCTTTTATTATAAAATTTGAAATGACAATTATGTCTACACTTGTTGTATCCTTGCATGCGTGTGGTGTGTGTGGTGTAATAAATTAGTTTATTGCTTATTTTTGCTTCCACTGTGTGCATGTTTAGGAAACGTGTTCGAACACACACCCACGTCGGTGCCGAGAAATCCCAATAATATAAAGATTAAAGTCACTTAGAATTTATGCATGATAATGTTCGACAAACATATGGTTACTTTCTAATCCTAGAATCAAGAGATATACTCCATTAAACTATAGAAACAAATGCAAGACGATAAGATAGAAATAGATACAATCAAAGTAATCTAAATATGAGAGAAAATTGATCCGCTTCGGTTGGAATTTCGTCTTAGTTGTGCCTTGATGGCGATCTCTCGTCGTCTCCTTGAATCTTCTCCTTCTCTCCTCTAATACTTGAGCCTTTCAATGCTTTTTTAGGGCACCCTTCTCTTCTTAATCCTCTGGTGATCCTTCCATTATATAGAGGTAGCTATGGCTCTTTCCAAAAATATCAAAACCTATCAACTCATGACTTGCAGTGCCGCCACATGGTCATGTGGCAGACACACGACCTGACCTTGTGTCACTCTGGAAAAATTGCCTGGAATGAGTCACAGTTGTGTGTAAAACACACGGCCAACTGTGCCTCTCTCCGGAGAAAACTTGTCAAGTCGAAACCCCACAACCTGTCGTGCTCCCTTTTCTGTAGACTGGAACACGATCGTACCTTTTTGGCATAGCCTTGCCGTGTGTTTCTTTGGACACTCTTTAAACTTTGTCTCCTTCTAGGAACATGCTCGTGTCTTAGAGACACGACCAGAGCATTCTTCCCTTTATTCCATGCTCCATAAGAAACTTCATTTAATCTTTAAGTCTTCAACCTATCAAGATGAAAATAACAAAAGTAGATCTCCAAACCAAAAAACAACTAAATGATATAAAATAAAATAAATATGCAATAAATGTCAACTAAATAAATTATGATGTATGCTAAAATAATAATTAAAACTCTATATAAATTGCACACATTAAGTTCCCCCAGACCTGAGAAACAGGGAGGACTCTGTCAAGCTGAGGTAGTTCATAAGCCCTTAATCTGGTTGGAGTGTGTTGCAGAAGAAGTTCCCCCAGACCTAAGAAGTGGGGAGGACTCTGGCCAACTAAGTCAGTTCGTAAGCTCTCAATCTTGCTGGAGAGTGTCGCAGAAGAAGTTCCTCCGGATCTAAGAAGTGAGGATGACTCTACCCAACCGAGGCAGTTCGTAAGCCCTCGATTCAGCTGGAGTGCTAATGAGTGTGAATCATACACACTTTTTAGTATTTATTTAGCATGCATTTCTTATATTGTGTTCACATATCATGCATAAAACATAGCATTTACTTTCATATTACACCTTTAGTTTAGATAACTATGATTTTCATGTTTTTATTCTCAGGAGGGTATAAATCAAGGGAAAAAAAGACATAATCAAGCCATGGAGGAAAGTCACGTGAACACACGACAAAACAGGGAGCAAACGGAGCCACATTGCCCTCTCCAACACTTGACATGGCCAGGCCATGACAATTGCCATGGTCATGTCAGGCATATTCTCAATTCTGTTGCGAAGAAAACTCAACATGGCTGGGTCATGTCATGCTATAATTAGCTCGAGTAAATCTCAATTAACTTCCAATTTCTTCTCCAAAATAACCACTTTTCACCTCCAAAAGTCTATAAAAAAATACCCCAAGCCTCCTGCAATGATCATCAAAGACATTATCATCGAGTAGAGATCAAGAGATCATCAAATAGAGAGGAGCCGAAGCAAACCCTAGGGAGAGGCCAACGGTCGAGGATCTAAGGGTTGGTGATAGTGATCCATCTAGGGAGCTGCCAAGGGCAAGATGCTCAAGACATAAGACACCGGGTTAATTCTTTATTTTTCTATCATCTATGTTTTGTAACTCCTTTATGGAGTAGTCTTGTATCTTAGGATTAGGAAGTAACTCTTTGTTTATTCATCTTGGATTGTTATAGCTCTTTTATTTTTCAGTTGTGAACTTCTTGAATTAGTTTTACGGTACGTATGGTTTATCTTGTGAGTTTGTTGATCACCTATTTGCATGTTTCTTCTAATTCTGGTTTTGTAAAACTAATCGTGAGGAGCTATAGCGATTGAGGGCTTTCACCTAGATTGATCTGCCGGGGTGCTTGTCATAGGTACCCATGTTGTGAACAAGGTTAGCTATGCATGAACATCTCAAAAGCTAGTAGAACCTCTCTAGGACCTAAACTAATAGTGAGGAATTATGGCAACTAAGGGCTTTCACCTAGATTGATCCGCTGGGGTATTCGTGACATATGCCCATGTTACGAACAAGGTCAACTACGTGTGCATACCTCGAAAGCTATTAGGACCTCTCGAGGGTTCCATAAAATTATCCTAGAATGTAACAATTTATCTAACCTTGGTTCCTATAAGTAATAAGTGGTAGTTCTCGAATGGATCCGCTAGGGTTCTCGTGACAGGTGCCCATATTACGAACACGTTCCTTCTAAGAGCTAACACTATGAAAGTAGAAACCAAGTTAGGTGAATATATCGGGTTGCTCTCGGAAGAGACATCCGATAACTTTAGATAAATTTCCTTCAAAAATACACATCGATATAATAGATAACTGCCAAAACGATAAACATTGTAATGCAATCGAAGTCCTAGGATTATTCTCTATCGTATCTTTCAATCTGTTCGATTGTCTTTTCTTTTATCGACTCATCCACTTCCGATTCTTCTAGATAATCTTCCATCGCTCGTATCTGGTACTTGACCAGTCTTTGTGGCATTGATATTTTATTACTTCATGATGATCATGTGCTTGCAGAGTCACCAAACACAATCAAGTGTGTGGCAGAAGATGCTCCCCCGACTTGAGAAGCGGAGAGGACTCTGCCCAGCCAAGGCAGTTTATAAGACCTCGTTCTAGATAAAATGCATCGTAGGAGAAGTTTCCCCAAATCTAAGAAGCAGGGAGGACTCTGCTAAATTGAGGTAGTTCATAAGCCCTTGGTCCAATTAGAGTGTGTTACAGAAGAATTGCCCCCGAACCTGAGAAGCGGGGAGGACTCTGTCCGATCAAGGCAATTCGTAAGCCCTTAATCCAGCATAAAGATTTTTTATATGGAGTGTTGATGCAAAGGGAAGAGTTTTATCATGTTTAATCGAGGCAATTCATAAGCCCTCAACCTGAGACAGGAAATTTTCATACAAAGTGTTGTTATGAAATCGAGGCAATTTGTAAGCCCTCACCTCAACCCTGGGGTCATACATGAAAGAGAATATTTTATTATACTTTGTTGAGGCCATCGATAAGTCCTCCGCATAGTCAGAAGATTGTCATTGATGTGAGCAAAACATATAAGGTTTTAGGAGTAATTTTCGCTCACATCTCATAGCATTTTATGTTCGTTTCATGTATATTTTACATTATGTTGCATGCATTTCCTATTTTCTAGTTCGGAGATCTGCTCAGTTTAATTTTGTGTGCAAGATAGCATTTTATAGGGAAAATGGCACAATTTCGGAGCAAAAGAGGACATTTGGCAACTGGACGCAGAAGGGAACACGACTAGGGCGTGTGCCCACACACGGCCGTGTTCAGAGGGCGAAAATGGCCGCCATAACCTGACACACGGCCAGGCCGTGTGTTTTCACACGGTCGTGTGGTGGCCCAGCAAATTGACACGAATAGGGTTTTTTCTAAATTTCGTAGCGATCCAGCGTGATGTCTATATAAGGAAAGCTCCGCCCAAACCCTAGGGAGAAGGCACGATGGCTGGGACGGCACTCCGAAGCCCTGAAAGGATTCGGGAACTCGCAACGAGGAGGAAGAACGCCATGGGAGGTCAAGATTCTGCACTTCAACGCCGAGGAGAAGACCTACATTGCATTGTAAATCCTATTCTTTGCATAAATTCTATTGTTTATATGGATATGATTATGCCTTGTGTTTCTTCTCTCGTATGTATGGAGTAGACTCTCTGATTCTAGGATTAGGGAGTAGTTTTTGTTGAGTCAGAACATATTAATTCAAATATCTTTTCATTCTTGAATTTATATTTGTAATTGGTGTTTTAGTTTAGATCTATAGTTATCATTTTGGTTTTCTAGTCATCAGAAGTAGCAGATACGAGGGTGTGACCCTCAGATCAAAGGTGCTTGACCCTCATTATCTAGATTTAGGATTTATACAAGAACCTGGGGGTAAACTGATCCTCACTGTAGCTGTGGGTAGAAGGATGCGATGGAACTAGGAAATGGTTCATTTTGTAGGGATTGATTGGCATCCTCATTACCGCCTATCCACGTCCTTGTAAAGCTCGATGAGATAGCTCCGATAGATCGGGCTCATCGGGAGTGTATGATGTCCTTTCCACAAAACCATAACTAGAAACCTAAGCAAACCCAATTGACAATGTGTTCCACGACACACAAACAAAACTGAAATCCTAGAATCCATCTAAAGACCCATAGCGACCCTTCTTTTCCTCCGTGTGACACCGTATTATAGTTAGGACCGCTGATAGTCCTACTAATTGCAACCTTTAGATTCTAGTCTCGAACAATAACATCCACTAAACAAATCGGTATTCGAATCTCAATCCCTATGGGATCGATAATATTTTTATTACTTGATGAGATTCGTGCACTTGCAGGCGTTGAGTGCGAGCGCGCGCTTCGAGTCCTCGACAGTCTCCATCGCGAGATTTGAGGTCGTGTTTGTGTGCATCAAGTTTTTGACGCCGTTGCCGGGGACTGATTGATTCGATATCGAATCAAGAGGTGGATAGTTGGATCGGACCTAGGCTAGATTTACTTTTCTTGTTTTATTTTATTTTAGTTTAGTTTAGTTTTGTTTATTCAGTTGCTCTTTCCTTATTTATAATTTCCTGCATATAACGATGCATGCTTTTACTCATGATTTTGGTCAATTTAATGCTGTAAGTTTTGGTAACATTTATTGTGAGCATTGTGGTGAAACATGGCATACTATTAATGATTGTCCAGATATATTCGAACATTCACAATTTGAACAAGAAGATGTCACCTACAATTACAACTAGTGGCCACAAGATGATTCCTATTCATATAGTTAGACCCTGGGTACTTAAACCCTCAATATTGTCCGCCTAAATCCCGACTTGAGCAGATGATGGAAGATTTCATTCGAACAAAACAAGCGACGAATACTGAATTCCAATGGCGGCATCCGCAGATAAAGACTCAATATTATTTACCCAGTGAGAATGAGAGCTATGAATCACCACGCTAATTTTATCCAGAATCAAGTCCCCACTTAGAAGCCTTGCTAGACAATTCTACTAGGGAATGCAAGGAGCATAGTCTACAATTCGCAGAGATTATGCAATGGAAAGAAGAAACCAAACGATTAGAAGGTGCCTTCAATGACTGGATTACACCTAATATGGCGGAGACTCACTTTGAGTGAATGGATGAGGAAGACGTAGATGACATAGGAAGTAAAGAAGGGCAATCCATTCAATCACCACTTGAAGAAGAACTTGAGAATTATTTAATTAATACTTTAATCGAGGAGTGCATTGCTTCAATCAAAACATCTCCTAACCTCAAGGATCTAGAAGAGCTTACCTTAACCCTCACTGAAACCTTAGTTACTAGCAACAAAACCCTTTTGGTGATTGATAATGATAAATTTTCATTCGACATAATAGAATCTACTAATCAATCTTTTGGTGAGGATGTCTATGGTGAGTTAAATTATTTACAGCATTTAGAATATAATGATCAAACTATTGATGATTCGTTGAGACTAAGCATGTTCAACCTCGAGTCAAGGAAAGCAGCGCACAAGTATCTTGCCCCTCCACGAGGAAGATTTAAAAGATATAGTAATGGAGGACCAAAAGGCAGGAAGCGAAAGGTGAGAAAGTATTTGGCCCCTCCACGAGCAAGATTTAAGGGATATAGCGATGGAGGACCACAAGGGAGGAGGAATAAGGTGAGCAAATATCTTGCTCCCCCACGAGCAAGATTCAAACACCTCAAATGAAACGTAGGAATAAGGTCGAGCTAAAAGACCTTAAACAAAACGCTTCTTGGGAGGCAACCCAAGTTTAGATTTTGTGTTTATTTCTTATTAGTTTGTTGCATTCATTTGTTTTGAACTTTGATTTTCATTTCATTTAGCATTAAGACCAAAAAGAACTTGTTAGGTAAAAATAAAATCAATTTTTAGCTTACACGGCGAAGTGTGTGAGAAAATTCGGACCGTTGTGCACAAAAGGAGAGAAATAGGGGAAACACAGTCTGGCCGTGTGTTTTCCCACGGTCGTGCCCAACTAACCCGTGGTGCACATGGCCTAGCCGTGTGTTTTCACACGCCCGTGTCACACGAGGTTAAAAAGGGCACACCATGCATTTTTGCCCCAAACGCGCCGTGTGTTTCGATTTTTCTTGCCCGAGCCATGTGGATCCTTCTTCCCCACCACCTAGAAGCTTTTCCAACCTTCAAGGAAGCCAAAAGAAGCAAGGATGAGGAGAACCAAGCAAGTGGTATCTCGATCCGGTGCTTCAGAGTGACGAGGAAGGAGAACCGACGCCCCTCAAGCTCCAGAGGAAGGTAACGCCCTACCAACCCTTA
Source organism: Wurfbainia villosa (assembly GCA_025175895.1). NCBI lineage: Eukaryota > Viridiplantae > Streptophyta > Magnoliopsida > Zingiberales > Zingiberaceae > Wurfbainia > Wurfbainia villosa. The sequence continues at coordinate 113,468,188 of CM045988.1, forward strand.
TTTTTCGCAAAATGAGCATAGAGATAGATATAACATGCTTTCTACTCATAAAATCACTGCAACTAGGTATCTTGATGAGGATTTACTAGAATCCTTAGGGTTGTTGGGTAACATTCAAGCCCTATTTGCAAAAATAGGGTGGGAAGAGATAATGGGAATAAAACACCCAACCTACTCTAGAATAGTTTTAGAATTTTTGAGTTCCTTAGAAGTGAAAATTTTAACGGGTAGAGAGAGCGAAGAAGGTAGGATTACCTTTAGGATATTTAACATTGACATGAATGAGCACTTCACCAATGGAATTCATGCATTGGCTTGCCAAGTGAGGGAGAGAAAAGAACCCCTATTGGGTTCAACTCTCGAATCTTTTGGACTGAATTGAAAGGAGAGCATGCTTACGACCCTTCTAGGGCCAAAGCATCACACCTCCAAAACCCCATTTTCCGATACCTCCACCGAATCATGGCAAGCACTATTTTTGGTCATGGGGAGAGTGACGGTGTAGTGAGAGCTAGCAAGCTGCTTTGCCTATGAGACATGCTACAAGAAAGGAGTAGCATCGATGTAGGGTCTCATTTCATTAGACACTTAGTGAAAATGAGCAAAGCAGCAAGAGGAGATATTAATGTGGGGGGCCTACTTACCCTAATTTGTCATAGGATGGGGTACGACTACACCGCGCTAGATAGCATAGAGGGGAGCCCTAGGATCGACTTGGGAGTGTGTATGGCCATGAAGATGATTGTAAGAGAAGGATACTCCTTATGGTTTGTAAGGAAAAACCTGACGGCCCTTAGGCTCCCTGACCCCGATCGTACCACCATCACCACACGTGCCAACTAGCGCTTAGACCTGATAGTGGAGTTCCCTCCATATGAGGGACCATCCACATCAGCGCCCATCTCTCCCCCTTTACATCACTCTCCCTCCAGTCCACACATGCATAGGAGCCCATCTAGTCCACGTCGACATGAGCCTACACCTGCACCACCACCTTTTTCTACTTTTGAGTAGGATGCAGGTACATCGACCTATGATTTTTCGGAGTTTCGATCGTGCCTCGATGATATATACGCCGAGCAGTAGACGTAGAGGCAGCGATGGGAGGAGCAGAGCGCCTACACACAGGCAGAGTTTCTGGGCTTCTGGGAGCAATTTCAGCGAGCCGAGGAGTTCTACGACGAGGCCCACATCTACTTTCAGGAGGAGGCTACCCGTCGCCAGGCAGAGGCCGCTTACCGCTAGAAGATGCGGCAGCATATGCGTGCCCAGCAGGCACAGTGAGCCCGGGAGGAGGAGCACAGAGCAGCCGCTGCATCCACCAGCTCTCAGATCGACCACATGTACATGTGGCATCAGTGGCTCAGCAGCAGGTTCTCCCAGGACCCCGAGATGTCGAGGCTACCAGACTTTCCACCTCGTCCACCATACTAGAGGTATGATTCACTTAAGTCTGGGGGGACCCCAAGTTTTGTTTTGTTTCTAGCAGTAGTTTCTTTCCTAATGTTTGCATTTTGGTTAGCATTCATTTATTCATGCATTAGTTGTTTCGTTTCTTTCAGCAATTAGTTTTTGCTACCCATAAGCTGCCTAAGTAGTATTTTTAAAAGTCTTCTTCATGAGTTGTTTCCATGAGTAGTGTAACTTCATTTATCTCGTGATATTTTATTTTATTAGCTTTGAATGAATATTCTAGACTTACACTGGTTAGTTTTTATTTTACACATACACATGATGAACTTTCTGAAAGGGAGAGTCTAATACATAGTTATGATTCATCTCAGTAGTCTAGTGCTTTGGAATCCACAAGTGACCCTAAGTTTAGCATTTTAGTTACTGAAGATGCTCAGAATGTGTAAGTCCATTCGGAAAAATCAAAATCCCAGTGAGCCAAAAAATAAAAAAATAAAAAATAAAAAAAGAGAGAGAGAAAGAAATGAAAAAAAAAACAAGAAAAGAAAGAAATAAAAATATGAGGGATAAAAAATAGTTGTCGTGGGTGGAAATGGTTAGGTGCCCCTTTGAGACCGAGTTAGATTACTGGGGAAACACCTACCAATTTCTCTCAATACTGAGCACGCCTTTGAGACTTTGTGCTAGATCTAGGGAACGACCCTCGCTTTAGCAGGTAAGTGCCTAAGAGCTAGAGACCTTAGAAAAGCTATAGGATGACAACTTAACTTATCATGGAATGAGCATCCCCTAAGAAGATTCGCTTGGCACAAGCACGAGGAGCTAACTTAGTAAATTTCTAGAACATATTTATTTTACTTTGATTGCAAATACTGCTTGATAAATCTAGTTAACATGCTAAGTATGGAACAATATCTTTTTTAAAATTTCATGGCACTAAGGTTTGCTTAAGGACAAGCAAAGATTTAAGTCTGGACGAATTAATGTGAGCAAAACATATAGGGTTTTAGGAGTAGTTTTCGCTCACATCTCATAGCATTTTGTGTTTGTTTCATGCATATTTTACATTATGTTGCATGAATTTCCTATTTTCTGGTTCGGAGATCTACTTTGTTTACTTTTGTGTGTAAGATAGCATTTTATAGGGAAAACGGCGCAATTTCGGAGCAAAAGAGAACATTTGGCAGCTAGACGCAGAAGGGAACATGGCCAGGGCATGTGCCCACACACGGCCGTGTTCAGAGGGAAAAAATGGTATCCACAGGCTGACACATGGGCAGGTCATGTGTTTTCACATGGTAATGTGGCAGCCTAGCAAATTGACACGACTAGGATTTTTTCTAGATTTCGCAGTGATCCGATGTGATGTCTATATAAGGAAAGCTCCGCCCGAACCCTAAGGAGAAGGCACGATGGCTGGGACGGCACTCCGAAGTCCTGAAAGGATTTCAGAACTCACAACGGGGAGGAAGAACACCGCCGAAGGTCAAGATTTTGCACTTCAATGCCGAGGAGAATACCTACATTGCATTATAAATCCTATTCTTTGCATAAATTCTATTGTTTATACGGATATGATCATGCCTTGTGTTTCTTCTCTCGTATCTATGGAGTAGATTCTCTGATTCTAGGATTAGGGAGTAGTTTGTGTTGAGTCGAAACATGTTAATTCAAATATCTTTTCGTTCTTGAATTCATATTTGCAATTGGTGTTTTGGTTTAGATCTATAGTTATCGTTTTGGTTTTCTAGTCACTGTGCTTAGCTGATACGATGGGTGACAACCCTCGTATCAAAGATTTAGGGGAATTAAAGAGGGACCTAAGGGTTGGCCTCATCGTTGGTAATTGTGGGTAGAAGGATGTGATAGAGTAGGAAACATGACTCATTTTCAACTCATCCTAGGGATCGATTCGACATCCTCGTATCAACTATCCCATCCTAAAGCTAGGGGTTGACCTGGTATGGCAGAGGTAGCTTCCGATAGACACAAAGGCTCATTGGGGGAGTGTATGATGTCCTTTCCACAAAACCATAACTAGAAACCTAAGCAAACTCAATTGACAACGTGTTCCACGACACACAAACGAAACCGAAATCCTAGAATCCATCTAAAGACCCGTAGCGACCCTTATTTTCCTCCGTGTAACACCGTATTAGAGTTAGGACTACCGACAGCCCTCCCAATTGTAACCTTTAGAATCTAGTCCTGAACAATAACATCCACTGAACAAATCAGTATTCGAATCTTAGCCCCTGTGGGATCGATAATCTTTTTATTACTTGACAACATCCGTGCACTTGCGGGCGTTGAGCACGAGCGCACGCTTCGAGTCCTCGACGGTCTCCGTCGCGAGATTTGAGGTCGTGTTTGTGTGCATCAGTTATCTAGCAAAGGATTCCTATGCGAATGATACTCGACCTTGGTTGAGGCAATGTCTTTTGTGTATTCTTGTTATGGGGAAAATGGCATATAGAGAGGTATATGGCATTAATAAGTTATACATATATTTATATATGTTGCTGAATGAGCATGTAATATCAAGGGAAAAGGGCTCATGGTCCAATTGTTTTTGGAATCTATTTAACTCGAGCTTAGAGCTCAAATACTTGCAAAACATAGGCTAGGGAGTTACATCAATTTACAAATTATGAGAACAAGTAACTTCCTCTATAATTTTTTCCTCCCTAAGAATGGTTGGCTCTGCCTCCTCTTAGTGGAAGTGCAGTAAGTGTAGTTGTCACATAGTTACCCATTGACATTTGCGAGCACTGCGAAGGTGATGCTGATAGATCGCTAACTTTTTTCGCAAAGTATACACTCACCAATCGCAGCTCAGCTCAAATGTAGTCGACCAAGCCTTCCAACTCTACAATTTAAGATCGGTCAGAAGGGTGGGAGTGCAAAACTGGTGGGGAGCCCTCTTCCATGGGGGGAAATGTAGACTTGAAGGAGTGAAAAGGAAGTCATGTCCATAGGGATGACCGTCGAGAGAAGATGTAAGTGAAACAACTCTTGAAGAAGGTGTTCTGATATTTATAGAAGAATAGGAATAGTCGTTCTCGGGGAGATACAGGACCACTTAGGGGACAGAATCCTTCGAGAAGGGGTCCAAGGTCAGAGGGAGTAAATGTTGTGCATGCACGAAGTGTGAGACAAGGACAAGGGAGCACAAAAGGCGAAGAGAGTTCCTTAGTACATATTGTTGAGAAGGGACGAAGTTGTAAAGACAGCGGGTAACTGAAGAAAAATCGATACACTTTTATTGAAGAATGAAGACTAAATAGAAGAATTTTGTTGTAGGAGTGGCAAATGACCGAGGGTATTTGGACAATAAACCCGAACTCATCAGATTTTCACAATTCTTGTACAATGGGGGGGGAGGGGGGGGTATTGCTACTCAGGCTAAGGGGCGACAAGTTGGATCTCCAAGCGGACCGCCTCAACCAAGAGGGACTTGTCTCGCTCCCAGCTATGAGGCACAACCTAGGATATAACCAATGAGTAGGCTTGCTTGTTGGGTCACCCTGATTAGAGAAGTTAAGCAAAGGAAATCGGTCAGCATGTCATTGCATAAGCGACTCCCTCCTTGCTACATTGGTACTCACTCCAAACCCAAGTAGGAATGTTAACAAAGGTTTCCTCCCATGAAAACTATAATGAAATGGGAGTATCCAAGTAGTGATTGTGATCCTCTCGTTAGTTCCCAATGTTATAAGGAGAACCTATCGCCCACCCTCAGACAGGACTAGTCGTGAGTCAGCATAAAGGATCTTCAGGAGAAACTCCATGACAAAAGGTAATAGAAGGGGAGATAACTAAAAAAGGTGTCCCAGTAGGCGCTCGCCTATTCGAAGAAGTCATGGATGGGGCAAAAGGAAAGGGAGAAAGAGCACCTCACATAGGTGAAGGGAAGAAGGGCCTATATTGCCCCTAAGGGAATGGGCATTATCTTATTTATAGTCAAATAGAGAGTAGTAACCAGGGGATAGATGGAAAAGTTAATGCATTTTAATGTAAAAATAAAAGGAGGGAACAACCTCATCTTTATGAAGAGTGGGTTGGGATATCGATGTGGAAAATAAATGAGGGCAATGGCCCCTTTACAAGAAGCAAGTTAGGGCACCCACATCGAGGTTGATGCTCCGGAATTCAAAGATTTATTCTTTGAAACTAGGCATCATTCATGAAGCTACACTGTTGAGATCAAATAAATGAAGGTGCCCTCAATGAAGACCCTAAGGCAGGTAGGGAATTATCAATTATTGGAGACAACTAGAGGAAAAATGAGGGCCATCAATGGGTGCCACAACAAAAAGATGATCGACTGAGGGTACGAAGGGGAGCCCTTGATCGCAGAGGGGACCATAACAAATATACCTTTCTAAAAGAATAGAAAAGGAAGATGTTAATATGTGATGCTGGGGCGAGAAGCCTCTCAAATAACTCAATCTGATGGAAGTGAGTTGAGGATTATTCAGTTTCAATACTCATTGTAGCCATGAGAAGGAAGAGACAGTTCTTTATTGCATATGCTTGAAGTTACATAAAAACTTTTTACAATGAGTTCAACCTACGTGTGGAGGGACTTCCTCAATTACTTTCTCCTCCATAGGGATAGTTGGATCCATCTCCACCGGACAGAAGTGCAGGGAATTCACCCGCCTTAAAATGGCTTTGCGACTTTCTCGAGCGAGGTGCATCTGCTCGTGGTAGAACTCTATCTCTCATTGTTGCACCTCTACCTGGGACATAGCTGGTCGTAGAGCCGCTTGAGGATTTTGGATTTATCATTCCATCTCGAAAATTTGACAATGAGTGGAAGTTGATACGCGTTGCCTTATGGAAGGGTTGGGATCCATGGCTTGGGACGGCCTGCAAGACGATGGAGAAAATATATACAAGGCTTGGTGTAGAGGAGAAATCTTAGATGTAATACGGAGAAGAGATACGACAAGAAGCGAGTTGTCAGTCAGAGGGAGGGGTGTCAGGGAAGGGAATGATTCATCTTGTCAAAGGATGGGAAGTCATAGAAGAATTATGGTCACGTGTAAAGATGGACTACCTAACCTCTGATGAACCATTTATGGAGACATCAAAGGGTGGGAGGAGGGTGCTTAGAAGACTGAGCCTACTTAAAAATCGTTTACAGTGCCGGGGGAAATCGAAAGAGATATTTGGAATTTTTCCAAAAGAATTTTCTATTAATTATGAAAGGAGAGACAATTGTCGGAGTAAATAGGTATAGGCCTGGATGGGCATGTCCCTAATGCTTACACAATCACTACTGTCGGCTTCAAATTCTCAAGGCACATTCTTCCTTGCAGCCTCATCCTCTCAGGTAGCCATTGTCCCTATTGTCGCATCATCCTCTCCAAGGACATTGAGAGGCATGAATGGCTTCAGTCTACGTAGCCACCCAGCCCTTAATGCCTAGAAGAAGTGTGGTAGGCTTTGATGTTCCGATCTGCCTCCTCTAGAGTTGATTCAGCCTCCTGTACTTGGTCCTGTAACCTTGTCGTACTGGTGAGGATGGTTTACTCCTACCAAAATATCTCTATTAGGCGATGGATGACTTCATCATGAAGGTGGGTTAACTCTTTGGCCCATTGTAAAGTTACTTCCAACTGGACCTCTGGATTTAGAACCCTAGCCAGGAGTGGTGTTGGAGAGACGGAGTCTCCCTGACGAAAGTCTCCCCCCTCCCAAACCAACCCCACCCCTACCCCCTCGGATGCAATTTTAGGGGAATATTGCGTCTACAGCAGGAGGGGGAAGATTAAAAGAACCATGATGTAATCCTATTCAAGGGGCGTAAGTAAGTACCTGAGACGTGTTTCCGGGATGAAAAGCTAGTGAGTGGGAGTCAAAGGAGTTTGTTGAGGACTCCCTGGGAGATATCAGTAGAAGAGAAGATGATGGGGATGGAGCAGTCTTATGGAGGAGTGTTGCTATATGGGAAGAGTGGTGTTGTGGTGCAAAAGAGGGTGGTCGGACATTGTTCCCTGAATGGGGTCGAGGGATCTTGGGGCGAGAGGCAGGACCTCCCGGCAGAAGGTAGGCAGGCAATGCCTCCAAAGAAAAAATAAGGGGTCGTCCCATGGGTAGATGGGAAGCATGGTCAGAAGGTTTTTTTGAGGCACCATGCATAGGAGAAATGGAGGGGAGGGAAGCTTGTGTGAAAGATAGAGAAAGAGCCTTACAGGACAAGTAGCACCAACCCAACTAGGCCATTTACAACCACGTACAGGGGAAGTTATTGGAGACACGAGTTAAAGGGTGATGGAGATATAATCCATATGAGTGAGACCCTCAATATATATATTCAGACCAAGAGAATAGTTATCTTTATTTAATGTAGAAAGATGACTGTACAAGAAGATGAACATTGATTTTCCCCTCCATATCATGGGGTAACCAGGGTTATCCCCCTCCATTTTCCTCACCTCGCTTCCTACCACTCACTTGATCTCCTTCCGACGTCTGCCATAGAAGGGGGAATTGGTAAATACCAATAGTTGCAATGCTAAAAGTTATTCAAACAAACCTAGGTTGAGTCCCCCCTTGAAAATCATTTGGGCAAGAGGAAGGGAAAGAGTGGAGCCCACAAAATATTCCTTTTAAGGCCATGACAACAGAGGGGATGATGGGGAGAGAGTCGTATGAGGAATGGGTGTCGAGGGGAAAAATAATCAATTACTAAAGGAAGGGAAGTGAGACCAGAATGACCACCCCGAGTGAGTTTGCACATTCCCTAAGGCTGAAGATTTTGCGGAACCGAAGCTCTGATACCACTTGAAGGACGAAGCTTTGCTTCCCACTTCAACTCGGTTGCTTGTGCATGGCGATCCCATCTACGTCCACGGATTAAAAAATTAATCCTTTGTTGGTGCAGGGGCACCTGATAATCGAACCTGTGTTTTGATTATGGCAAAGACACAAAGTTAAGTTTACATCGTTATCTCACGAGCTAAATCGAGTGTGCAGAAAAGTACTAAAGCTTGAGCTGAAGGCTAGCGACACCTGGAGGAAGCCGCGGTGGTCGAGCGACACTCGAGTGACTTCGGAGGGAGGCGAAGGAATCGAGTGGAAGGCCAGAAGCAAGAGCTACAGAGTAAGTATCGAGGTAAGCTCGTGTGAGTGAGAGATGGTAAGGTCATGTCCTCTTTACGGGGATGACTGTAGGCGGCGATCCGACTAAGACTTCCTGTGGAAGGTCTAGGTCGAGATCGGACAGTTAGAAACCATCGCATTTATCATTTTCTGAGCTAACCTCTTACTGCAAGGAAGTGGCCAGGCTGGCGGTCGACTGCTGGACATTGGGCAGTCGACTGATGCTCATCAATCGACTGATGGGAGGCATCAATCGACTGATGGTGATGAATCAGCCTTTGCACTAGATCAAAACGGATAATGTTTGACGCGGCCACTTCGTGATAAAATTTGTACAACTTTGTGATCTGTTCCGAAAGATGAGGAGACAAATTTAGAGGCCAAAATCTATAAAAGGAGGGGAGGATTCCAACTCCAAAGATCATCAAGTTTATTCTCAAGTGCTCCTATAACGTCAACGCTCCGACATCGTCATAACGCCGATGCAACGACAAGTTCTCATCCTCTTCGTCGGCAGCAGCAACAAGTAAACATATTCTATTGTATTCTTTATTTTTATTCGTAACGAGGTGAGGTAGGCTTGTTGCCTCATCCTCGTACATTCGATTTTGTGATCGTTGTCTCCTACCACCAATGAGGAGGAGACGTTATAGTGCTTTGCCCTCCGTACGTAGTCTAGGACCGATAGGACCTTGGAGTAGCAATCGCTGGGTTGTGAACCAAGTAAAATAAACGTGTCTCTTTATTTTCCGCTATGCTTACTCGTGTATCGAACGAATGAACGAAAAGATTTACTCTCGCTATTCACCCGCCCCCCTCTAGCGACGCTTCTCGATCCAACATCCTTGACAAAGTGGGATTACCCAAGCAACCGATCCATCATCGTGTTATTCGATTAGAGTGGTCACTTGAACAAACTTGTTGTTCAAGCAATCTACCTCTTTTCTTAGATTAGCCACGGAATAGACGATGTACGGATCGCCGGTTTTTGTGTTTGTCTTCGGGTCCAAGTAAATTAGCCACATATAATTGTAAACAATTATATACATAATACAAAAGAACACAAACCAAAGTAAACAAGCTTATACCTCTTGATCTTCTATTGTATGTCCATCCTCCTTTTGGACGTCGTGTGGGCACCGATCTTCTAAAAGTCGAAGCCTCCTAGATCATGATCTTTCATTCCTGGCTCGCTCCGAACAAAAGGAAGAATGAAACAAAACTCTTCTCAAATCTAGAACCGACCACCAAGCTCCAAGCTTGATGTTGTCGCCGGCCAAGGAGTGGATGTAGGAGCGCCGACCAACCTTGAAGAAAGGTTGCCGCCGGCCAACCTAGAGAGAGAGGGAGGAGTTGCCACCGGTCTAGAGAGAGAGTGGGTGGAGTTGCCACCGGCTAAGAATAGCCAAACCCTAGAATTTTCTTGCCGCCACCCAATAGGAAGAAGCAAACCCTAGGTTTGCTGCCCACCTCTCCTCTCAAGCCAACTCCAAAAATCCTAACCCTTGTCTTATGATCTCCACGCCCAAGCCCTAAGCCCTTATTTATAGAGTTAGTCTTGAGCCTCCTTTTAATCTCCACCGTCGGATCTAGAGATTTAATCTCAACCGTCGGATCTAGAGATTTAATCTCCATTGTCAGATCTAGAGATTTAACCTCCACCGTTGGATCTAGAGTTTCATTTTCCATCATTGGATCTAGGCTTCATGAGGGTTTTAATAGGCTACAATAGGGACCATGAGGATGAGTTGGATCTTGGCCACCCAATGGATCAAGCTCACATAAAGTCCGATCCATTAATGATAATCCATTCCACTAGAGGATTATCATTGATCTACCTCACCAACCCCCATAAATAAATATGGGCTCCATATATTAATAGTAAAAATATCTCCCCGTGTTTAAGATCTCGAATTTCCGTCAATTAATTAATTTACTGACAATTAATTAATCAACATCTAACTCCATGAGTAGTACCACTCAACCTTATCATCATGTCGGACCAAGCCACCTGCAGGGTTTACATGATGAACCTTATGAGCTCCTCAAGGGGACATCATCATCCTAATATATAGGACACAGTTTCCTCCTATAATTAACGGCACACCATGTAAATAATATCATTTCCCAACTTACCGAGCCTATTGATTTACTCTATAAATCTCGCTCATTGGTAAATTAAAGAAATAAAAACTAAGTACATGTGCCCGTTATTATATCGGGATTAAGAGCATATACATCATAATATCCGAGGTCCGATTCAATTATGTAGTCAGCAACAAATTGAATCACCTCTAAGTCGGTCCTGCTCAATACACACAAAGTGCACTAGTGTAATTCTATGGTCAAGACAAACCAATACCAAATTACACTACAACCATACCAATGGTTTGTCCATAACCATATCGGTTGTGAGCCTTTACTTATACTTTACAAGAAACTGATAACATGATCTCCTGTGTGACACTACACACCATGTTATCTACAATGTAACGTATCAAACAAATATGCATAACCATAAATATGAAAACAATGATCATGTGATTATTATTTCAAAAATAAAGATGTTCATACAAAAGATAGACTTTTCAGTATACATCCCAATAATCTCCCACTTATACTAAAAGACTATATTGTCCTCATACTGCCACACGTCTGATTCTCATTCCCTCCACATGCCTATCAAAAGCTCTCGCTGGTAGGGCCTTAGTGAAAGGATTTGCCAGGTTATCCTCTGATGCAATCTTGGCCACAACAACTTCTCCTCGCTTTACGATTTCTCGTATCAGGTGGTACTTGCGCTCTATGTGTTTACTTGCCTTATGGGCTCGTGGTTCCTTCTAGTTTGCAACTGCACCACTGTTATCACAATAAATTGTGATAGTTCTGGGCAAACCAGGAATCACATTCAAGTCCATCAAGAAGTTCCTGAGCTATACAGCTTCTTTGGTCGCCTCAGAGGCTGTCACATACTCAGCTTCCATGGTAGAGTCCGCCACGCATTTATACTTGACACTCCTCCATACAATGGCTCCACCTCCCAAAGTAAATACAAAACCTGAGGTAGACTTACTATTATCCCTATCTGATTAGAAGTTGAAATTTGTGTAACCCACAGGGAGTAATCGATCTGTCTGGTATACCAGTATATAATCCCTAGTCCTTCTCAGGTACTTCAATATATACTTTATCGCAGTCCAATGTCCTTGTCCTGGATTACTCTGATATCTGCTAACCATGCCCACGGCAAAATAGATATCCAATCTCGTACATAGCATAGCATACATGAGGCTTCCTACTGCCGAAGCATAAGGAACCGCCTTCATCTCCTCTATCTCCTTTGATGTTCTAGGACACATCTCTTTAGATAAAGGTACTCCATGCCTAGAAGGTAAAAAACCTTTCTTGGAGTTCTGCATGCTAAAACGAGCCAAAATAGTGTCTATGTATGAAGCTTGAGATAAGCACAACATCATTTTCCTGCGATCCCTTATAACCTTGATCCCAAGGATGTGTCCCACTTCTCCCAAGTCCTTCGTATCAAATTGTTTGGACAACCATACCCTTACGTCCGATAACATCTTGACATTATTATCAATTAACAAAATGTTATCTATGTATAGTACAAGAAATACCGCTATGTTTCCGTCACATCTCTTGTATACACAAGACTCATCCGGACTTTGAATAAATCCATGAGACTGGATTACCTTATCAAAGTGGATGTTCCAAGATCTCGAAGCTTGCTTCAATCCATAAATGGACCGATTAAGCTTGCACACAAGATGCTCTTTACCCTTTGCAATGAATCCCTCTGGTTGCTTCATATAGATGTTTTCCTCAAGACTTCCATTAAGGAAAGCTGTCTTGACATCCATCTGTCACACCTTATAATCCATATGAGCAGTAATACATAAGAGAATCCGGATAGACTTAAGCATGGCTACCGATGAAAAAGTCTCCTCATACTCGATACCCTCTTTCTGAGTATACCCTTTCGCAACAAACCTTGCTTTGAAGGTCTCAACCTTCCCGTCTATTCCTCTCTTTCTTTTGTAGATCCACTTGCATCCAATGGTTTTTACACCATTGGGTGGTTCTACTAGCTCCCAGACCTGATTTGAATCCATAGATTCTATCTCAGAATTCATTGCACTTTGCCAAGATACCGCATCTTTATCTTGGATTGCCTCGTCATATGTCCAGGGATCAGGTTCATGTTCACCAGGGACCAAATTAGAAGATTCTCCCAAGAACATGAATCTATCAGGCTATCTAACAACCCTCCCACTACGATGAGGTATTACCTGTGTATCCTCTGTGACACGCGGTGCAGTCACTTATGGTATATCCTCTTGTACCTGTGGTACTGAAGCAGTGACTTCTCCTCTCAATTCCTCCAGAACAATCTTACTCATGGGCTTATGGTTCATCACATAGTCTTCCTCTAGAAATCTAGCATTCGTGCTAACGATCACCCTCTGATCTCTAGGACTATAAGACAAATCACCTTTTGTTCCTCTAGGATAGCCAACGAACATGCACACTTCTGTACGAGGTTCCAACTTACCAGCATCTGCCTTCAACACATGTGTTGGACTCCCCCAAATCCGAATATGTCTCAGACTAGGCTTTCGCCTTGTCCACAATTCTGTGGGAGTAGAAGGCACTAATTTAGATGGTACCCAGATCAGAATATACACTATCATATCTAGAGCATACCCACAGAACGAATCTGGCAACTCAGAATAACTCATCATCGATCTAACCATCTCCATAAGAGTGCTATTCCTTCGCTCCGCTACACTATTCTGCTGAGGTGTGACAGGTGCAGACAATTGGGATTGAATCTCAGCCTCTGATAAGTAATTCCTAAACTCTCCCAAGAGGTACTCACCACCACGATCAGATCGTAGTGTCTTGATACTTTTACCTTGACGTTTTTCCACATCATCCTTGAATTCTTTGAACCTGTCAAAGCATTCAGACTTGCGGCGCATCAAGTAAATGTATCCATATCTTGAATAATCATCTATAAAAGAGATGAAATATTCAAAATCACCTCTTGCCTGAATAGACATAGAACCACACAAATCAGAATGAACTAATTCCAACACATCTTTGGCTCTATACCCCTTGGCCTTAAAAGGCCTCTTGGTCATTTTACCCTCCAAGAAAGATTCGCAGGTTGGGAAATCTTCCACCACTAATGAACCTAGATGTCCATCAGCTATCAACCTTTGAATTCTGCTTAGGTTAATATAACCTAACCTTAGATGTCAAAGATATGTTTAGTTCATTTTCGAAGGTTCTTTTCTCTTATTAGAATTAGAAGATGAGTTATTTACTTCTATTTGCATTGTGGGAGCTTTTGGTTCAAGGGTATATAAATTTTCTATCAATGCACCAGAACAGATAATCTCCCTATTCCTTTTTATAACAACTCTGTCATTAAAAGAAATAGAATATCCATCCATAAATAATTTAGAAACCAAAATCAAATTCTTTCTAAATAAAGGTACATAAAGGTAATTTTTCAGAACTAAAACTTTATTCCTCTCAAAAGACAAATAAATATCTCCCACTGCAACAGTCGTCACCTTCGTAGCATCGCCCAAGTAAACGGTAATCTCCCCCTCAGCTAGTCGTCTAGTTTCCTGGAACCCCTACAAAGTATTGCAGACATGATCAGTGGCTCCCGTATCTACACACCAGGTGCCGATAGATAACACCGCTAAACATGTTTCAACGACTAGACCAAAAGATATACCTTTGTTCTGCTTCTGGTTGGGGCAGTCCTTCTTTCAATGTCCAGTCTGCTTGCAAGTGAAGCACTTGTCTTTTGGCTTCTTCACTTCTCCCTGAGATCCTCCTGCCACCTTTGCCCCACCTTGTTTCTTCTTCTTCTTACCTTTCGGCTTAGAAGTAGAAACCTTTTGGGCAACCATGGCCTGAGCCTGAGCACTCTGACGAAAAAACCCCTCTGCCACCTGGAGTTCTATCAGAAGCTCTGCCAACGAATACAATCTTTTATTCATATTGTAGTCCAGGCGAAACTGCTCAAAACTCCTAGGTAGAGACTGGAGAATGATATTGACCTGGGTTTCCCCATCGATCTCAGCTCCAAGGACTTCCAGCTCATTCAAATGAGTCATCATCTTGAGAACACGATCCCTCACGGGTGTTCCCTCGATCATGGTGGTCGTCATCAAGTTCCTCATGGCTTCCTGCCTCGCAGCCCGATTCTGGGGTCCGAAAAGCTCTTTGAAATTGAGCATCATGTCATAACCAGTGGGCATGGCTTGATGCTGATGTTGCAATACATTTGACATAGAAGCCAAAATGTAACACCGCGCCATCTCATCAGCCTTTATCCACTTCTTATAACTCTCCTTCTCCTTTTCCCCAGAATCATCCATAGGCTTAGGAGGACACACTTAGAAGAGTACATATTTGTACTCCTCATCAGTTAAGACATTATCAAGATTCCTCTTCCAATCAACATAATTGGGTCCAGTAAGTTTATTTTCTTTCAGTATCACAGCAAGCGGGTTGAAAGTCATTTTTGAAAAACCTAAGAATCACATAGATCAAAACATTAGATTTCAAAAAATTATTGATTCCTCAAACAATAAAATTTTAAAATCAACCAACACCTCAAAACACCGAGAATATCATATGCCACGATAGTGTGGACGTATACGAATTCTATATTTGTAAGAGGAGATTTTACCCATTAATTTTACTATCTTGTCAACCTAACATTTTGACAAATAAAATTAATAGTTGGTTCCTCTTTGGCCCTACAAATAAAAGCAGTGACTCCGATGGGGAGAATACTCCTATTTGCATCAAGTGTTCACCATTACTCGGTACCAAGGCAATTATCTCGGGTTATATGCCTTCCGATAGAGAAGTACACACGCTTCTAAATAATTTCCTATAACCATATTCGACCCTGTGATCCGCAAAATAAACTCATCCGATGGGGAGGAAGACACTCAGAGCCGACATGCAAGTTTGTTTGCATCACATGTCAAATTATAATGGAGGTCGTGGGAATTTATAAAAATATTCCTCTCCCACTTAGTAATTTAAAATTGAGGAATTTTCCTAGCACACGACATGCATATCAAACAAGAAGCAATAAATATGAAAAAAATATTTTTCAACTATTATGGCTTTTGTTCTCCAATATGCCTCCCGTCGTATCGCAATCTCGTCCGCTCCTCCTTACGCCATGTACAAGCCATCCGGAGATCTGAGCCGAGAATAATTATTTTAATTTATATCCATCGATCCTATACTCCACGAAGAAGTGTACATGATATCTAGATCGAAAGTAAACTAAAATAAAAAGAGTGGCTAAACAATGTCATACTTAATTACAAAAATTAAATACTAGCCTCGTCAACCCTGAGGATTCAAATAATATTACACACATACAATCACATACACACACATATGGCCATAATAGTTGGATCTTATGCCTGCAACCAAAAAGTTACCTACACACATCCTACTATCATCCGACACATACAAAATATAATAAGTGCATAAAATTAACCGAATCCAAAACATACAAAATCGGAAACCGTGGCTCTGATACCACTTGAAAGTTTTGCGGAACCGAAGCTCTAATACCACTTGAAGGTCGAAGCTTCGCTTCCCACTTCAACTCGGTCGCTTGTGCATGGCGATCCCATCTACGTCCCCAGATTAAAAAATTAATCCTTGACAAAGAGGGATTACCCAAGCAACCGATCCATCGTCGTGCTATTCGATTAGAGTGGTCACTTGAACAAACTTGTTGTTCAAGCAACCTACCTCTTTTCTTCGATTAGCCGCGGAATATACGATGTACGGATCGCCGATTTTTGTGTTTGTCTTCGGGGTCCAAGTAAATTAGCCACAAATAATTGTAAACAATTATATACATAATACAAAAGAACACAAATCAAAGTAAACAAGCTTATACCTCTTGTTATACCTCTTGATCTTCTATTGTATGTTCTTCCTCCTTTTGGACGTCGTGTGGGCGACGATCTTCCAAAAGTCAAAGCCTCCTATGTCACGATCTTCCTTTCCTAGCTCGCTCCAAACAAAAGGAAGAATGAAACAAAACTCTTCTCCTATCTAGAACCGACCACCAAGCTCCAAGCTTGATGTTGCCGCCAGCCAAGGAGTGGATGTAGGAGTGCCGGCCAACCTTGAAGAAAGGTTGCCGCCGGCCAACCTAGAGAGAGAGAGGGAGGAGTTGCCACCGGTCTAGAGAGAGAGTGGGTGGAGTTGCCACCGGCCAAGAATAGCCAAACCCTAGAATTTTCTTGCCGCCGCCCAATATGAAGAAGCAAACCCTAGGTTTGCCGCCCACCTCTCCTCTCAAGCCAACTCCAAAAATCCTAACCCTTGTCTTATGATCTCCACGCCCAAGCCCTAAGCCCTTATTTATAGAGTTAGGCTTGAGCCTCCTTTTAATCTCCACCGTCGGATCTAGAGATTTAATCTCAACTGTCGGATCTAGAGATTTAATCTCCACCGTCGGATCTAGAGATTTAACCTCCACCGTTAGATCTAGAGTTTCATTTTCCATCATCGGATCTAGGCTTCATGAGGGTTTTAATAGGCTACAATAGGGACCATGAGGAGGAGTTGGATCTTGGCCACCCAATGTATTAAGCCCACATAAAGTCCGATCCATTAATGATAATCATTCCACTAGAGGATTATTATTGATCTACCTCACCAACCCCCATAAATAAATATGGGCTCTATATATTAATTGTACAAATATCTCTCTGTGTTTAAGATCTCGAATGTCCGTCAATTAATTAATTTATTGACAATTAATTAATCAACATCTAACTCCATGAGTAGTATCACTCAACCTTATCATCATGTCGGACCAAGTCCACCTGCAGGGTTTACATGATGAACCTTATGAGCTCCTCAAGGGGACATCATCATCCTAATATATAGGACACGATTTCCTTGTATAATCAATGGCACACCATGTAAATAATATCATTTTCTAACTTACCGAGCTTATCGATTTACTCTATAAATCTCGCCCATTGATAAATCAAAGAAATAAATACTAAGTACATGTGCCCATTATTATATCGGGATTAAGAGCATGCACACCATAATATCCGAGGTCCGATTCAACTATGTAGTCAGCAATAAATTGAATCACCTCTAAGTCGGTCCTGCTCAATACACACAAAGTGCACTAGTATAATTCTATGGTCAAGACAAACCAATATCAAATCACACTACAACCATACCAATGGTTTGTCCAAAATCATCTCGGTTGTGAGCCTTTACTTATACTTTACAAGGAACTAATAACATGATCTCCTGTGTGACACTACACACCATGTTATCTATAATGTAACGTATCAGAAAAATATGCATAACCATAAATATGAAAACAATGATCATGTGATTCTTATTTCAAAAATAAAGATGTTCATACAAAAGATAGACTTTTCAGTATACATCCCAACAAAGGCAGCGCTAAGAAAGATGAGGTTGCGGTAGACTGTACTTCCGAGTCCAAGGTGTTGGAAGAAGGGGAGTCCGAGGTAATTGGATGATCCGATGGATGATGATCGAGGGATGCCATGGACAAGTGTGGCAATAGAAAGACAGTTTGCTCAAAGGAAAAAAGAGGAAGTTTTTAATCGCTCATAGAAACTAAGGCACACATGCTCTTTTTCACACACTCATCAAAGTAGGCAATAATATCATAATAGTTACAAAGAAAGGGTGCTAAGTTCAAGGAGGCAAGTCATTTGGGAAAAATATTACAAGATGTTCCCCCGATGAAGGTGTACAAATTACAAGTCAAAGGCATCCGGAGGAAGTCCATTCAGAGTTGTCGCGCAGTTAATAAAGGTCGTGTACTCCCCTAGAGGGGGATACTTCCGAGAGGAGAATTGATTAATAGTTTCCTAGAACCCTATTTGAAAGAAAGAAATAGCCTTGGGAACCAAGGCATCTTTTAAGGATTTTCCCTAACCGCACTATAATCCTCCTTCGACTCGCATTGTACTGTTAGAGAATGTAGAATCCTATGATGCTCTCAAAAAATTCTAAGGAAATCTACAGATAACCCCTACAAACCTTCCATGTGATCATTTGGATGTCAACGAGAATAGGAATCCAATGACATGGCCTCTCGAGACATATCAGAGGTAACCAAGTTGACCCGGGTTAACTTGTCTAGGGTCCAATTGGTTGCTGCTCTAAGTTGGCTCACCAAAGACCCGCACATGAGACATTGTAAGAGGATTAGATCCTTCTCCTTAGTAATAAGGCATCCCTTTACAACCTTTGAAGCCAACTCTTCTTTAAATGGCCTACTTGTATCTGAATTTTACTCTTTTCCTTTAAGGCCTCTTGAAGTTGAGCTTGGCAAATCACCAACTCAGTGGACAAGGACTCAATTCGGAGCAAAGCTTCATCATGGCTCTCCAAAAGAGTTGATCTTTTCTTCTATAAGTGGAGGAGATGGGATCGCATGACCTTATTAGCAGCAGTTAGCTCAATTTTGTGGGATCGTTGGCGTCGCTAGAGGGGGGTTGAATGGCAATTGTTGATGGAATTCGTCATGCTTGTCTACAATTATTAGTGCACAGCGGAAATACAAATACAAGTACAAATACAAATACAAAGCACAACACATGGATTTTACGTGGTTCAGAACCCTAGTTCCTACTCCACGGGCGAGCCCTAGCGAGCTCTAGTGATGCACACCACCACTATCAAACTTCTTCTCAGTGACACACCGGAGGTGGAGGAACCTCTTGCAAGTCTTTTATAACAATAAGAACGAGATACAACAAACAACTACAACAATAACACAATCAAATGGAAGAACAAATGAACACACTTTACAAATTAGAGCTTTTGAATCCTTGCTTATTGATTGCTTTGGGATGACTTTGAAGGCCCTAAAATGCAACAGCACCTCGCCTCAAATTGCCCCTCTAAAACCTTTCCCGAAGACCCCCTCAAACCTCCTCTTATAGAGCTCCATCGAAGCTTCCCGATCTGCAATGGTTGCTTCGCCAATCGAGGCGCCAGTTGAGTCTGCCTTGTGTCTGAGCAGCTATTTTCACGCTTGTTTTGAAGTCAGTCGAGGTGTCCAATCGAGGCACCGCCTCGACTGCTATGGGTCTTTGCTCAAGGCATGCTACTCTAGTCGAGGTGGTTGTTAACTGCACCTAGCTTATGTTCAAGTGAAAGAAGCATCAGTCGAGGCACAGCCTCGACTTCATGCTCTCGAGTCTACCTTTGTCAAGAGGCCTCGCCTTCGGGATTTCCCTTTACTAAGCTCGATCTCCCTGATCAGCCGAGTCTTCCCTTGCTAAGACTCCTCATCCGGGACTTCACTACCAAGAGGTCACGCCTCTGGGACTTCACTTCCAAGACTCCTCATCCGGGACTTCACTGCTAAGAGGCCACGCCTCCGGGACTTCACTACAAAGACTCCTCGTCCAGGACTTCACTGCCAAGAGGCCACGTCTCCGGGACTTCACTACAAAGACTCCTCATCCGGGACTTCACTGCCAAGAGACCACGCCTCCGGGACTTCACTGCCAAGACTCCTTGTCCAGTACTTCACTTGTCAAGCATGGTTTCCTAGACTTGCCGGGACTTCCCTCGCCAATTCTCCATTGGTCTTTTCAATACCAAGTGTCCAGTCTCCCTTGACCGACTTGGATTCTCTCTTGTCAAGTATCCATACTTGGACTTTTTCTTGCCAAGTCACCATACATGGACTTCTCCTTGCGTCACCATACTTGGACTTCTCCACACCAAGTGTCCGGTCAACCTTGATTGACTTGGATTTCTCCGATAGTCTCCCTCATATGACTTTGGATGTCCCATACCATCCACTAGTCATGTCGTCAAACCACATTGTAAACCATTGCCGAACATCAAAACCCTACTCGAGTCTCACTCGAGTCTGGTCAATCGTGATCTGGGTTGATTGCACCAATAAATTTCCCACTCGAAGGAGTGAGTTGTGTGTGCTTTCAGCAAATTTACTTAGACCTGGGGATGACTGGAGGAGTTGTTGTTTGATCCTGACGGTCCACTAAATGGCGAACCAATTCCCTATAGTTGTCTTGACCCTATATGAACATGAGAAATAAGAATACAAAATGACAAGAAGAAAGAAGTGTGTTGAATGAGTGGACTTACAAAAGCCAAACCATAGCACACGTGTTCAAGAATTGCATTGAGCTTCAGGCGACCCAAGAATCGAAGTTCCTTGGGTGAAGGGGTTTGAAAGAGAGGGATCAAGGGCACCTGAGGAGGAGATAAGGACGATTGGGAGGAGCCCCTTTTCATTTCCTAGGGCGGAGAAAACTTAGAGGGAAGAAGAGAAGTCTTTGAAATGTGGATATTGGGAGACAAAGCTAAAAGGGGAATGGACAACAATGGGACAGAAAATTGGGGCATGAATTGAAGAGTATCAATTGCAATAGAAGTTGGAATAGTTAAAGAGGGGGATTCGGGATGAGATGAAGCCATCAGGAGAGAAGCAAAAACCCCGATCCAAAAGGAGGAAGGCTCGCCAATGCAAAAGTTCTAGAGGGAGAAGTGCTCATGGCAAAGGAAAAAAAGGGGAGGCACATATAGAATTATGTCGATGGTGGGAAAAGGTGTCTGCTGAGGGAAGCCCTCGACCAAGTAGGCAGGGGTTCTAATACAAAAAGCGAGGATTGAAGTTGGGATGAGGGCAGAGATGTGAAGTGAAGGGGAGGAGAATCGAGGGTTTCAAAGATCATTGGAGGAGAAAGTCCAACCCCTAAGGGCTTGAGTGAAGAAAAGATAAGGTGGTCTGCGAGAAGGTCGAGGTGAGTGTGCAAAAGAGAAAGACAAGCCGAAAGTATAAACTTTGAGCTGAATAGTGGATTCGGGAGAATTCCTCCATCGCTTTAAATGTTAGTGAAAGCCCTAGAGTCAATCATGTGATGATTGCTGTATGGACTTTATTGTATCATATTCCTATTTATAAAGGCATGGTTATTATATTTACTTGTATTGGTGCCAAATAACTAAGTATAATAATATCCTTGAAAAGAAGGTTCTTATCTATATCAATCGATTGGTAGAATCGATAATGAGATGATATCGAGAACACTACTCTTTAATCATTCCTAGTCAAGTATTAACATTCAGGGAAAATGTTAATGCGTAGAGACTAGCATGTAGGTCAACTCGATAACTTGATCTCATAAGTCATGGATATGAGATATCAAGTTAACACATGGGTATGCATTGGAGAATGTATACTGAATGACCCGCCATGAGAAAGTATCATAGATCGTTATATGAGTGTCATATTCTTTCTCATGTGACTATTAGTCTTTGGACCTGAAGTCACCATGGTTCCCTACATAAGGAGTTGCATACTTTGGCTTTGTCAAATGTCACCCGTAAATGGGTGGACTATAAAGGCGATTACTGGGTATGTAACAAATTATGCGGAAGGATGTGAGTGATGTAGATGGGATCTATCCCTCCTATATGACGGGAGTGACATCGATATTCTTGATAGAGTGAGACCACGAAGTGCATGGCCATGCCCAAATGAGTCAATATGAGATATTGAGCTCATTTAATTAGAGTGAGTCTACTTGGAGTTCAAGATATAGATTGTACCGAGGATGACATGGTATATGCCTCAATTGGTCAATCTAGATGTCAAGAATAGAAGGACATTGTCACATATTGTGACACAATTAGCAGTCAC
Source organism: Wurfbainia villosa (assembly GCA_025175895.1). Lineage (NCBI taxonomy): Eukaryota > Viridiplantae > Streptophyta > Magnoliopsida > Zingiberales > Zingiberaceae > Wurfbainia > Wurfbainia villosa. The sequence continues at coordinate 113,490,488 of CM045988.1, forward strand.
AAAGGTGATGTTAGATCTCAACATTCTTGTAACTTGGGTAGCAATGATGTGTTGCTAGATATTGCTCATTGTTTATGTTCCTAAATCGGTTTAGGAGCATTGCCAACATTACAAGAACCTATAGGGTCACACACAAAGGGCAATTAGATGGAGATTAGGTTCATATGATGAACCATGAGGATTAGGTTCATGGGATGAACCAAATTGGATTAAGAGTAATCCAAATTAGACTAATTGAATTGGACTAAATTTGATTCAAGTGTTGAATGAGTCTAATTTAGATTTGATTCATTGAGTCAATTTAAATTAATGAATAGAGATTCATTAAATCAAATTGACTTGAATCAAGTGGTTAGATTTGATCAACCATGGGAGATAAGAGGTCAAGTTTTACTTGACTTGAGATGGAAGATGAATGGTCAATTTTGACTTGACCAATTGTCATGTCATGGTGACTTGGCATGGGGGACGGCCAATGATGATGTTCCACATCATCATGGGCTTATCATGTGGTGCCACCTCATGAGGGAGACCAAGATTCATTGGCTCTTGGAGTTACATGCATGCATGTAACCCCCCCCCCCCCAACTTGAAGTGGTCGACCACTTTACTTTGCATTAGTGGGTGTGAAGTTATTTTGGTGAGTAACTTCATCTTCTTCCTTGGTTCTTCCTCTCTTGCTCTCCCAATCCTCTTCTTGCCAAAATACCTAAAGGGTGCTAGCACACTCTAAGGTGTATTCTCCACCATTTGTCCGTGTGGATACTTGTAGAGGAGTGTACACTTGACACTCTTCGAGATCCGACAAAGCATTTGGATGAGCGGGATAAGCGAAGGGCGTCGCTACGAGGGTAACGCTCTCATCATATAGATCTAAGGTAGATCTAGGTTTCCTTAAACACATACATGTAGTTTTTATTTTTTTTTTATATCTTCGCACGGATCCATGGCCGGGCTTATGAGGTTTCCGCAACGCAAAAAGCGGTTTTTACGGCTCGGAAAGTCCAACAGTGGTATCAGAGCCACGTGCGAAGCATGTATGTGTTTTAAATTTTTAGTTTTTGTATTAGATATAAAAATTACAGATTTTTAAGTTTTTGTAAATTTCCTATTTTTATAGATTTTTTGGGTATTTTTCTCGAAGAGTCGAAGCAACAAGTGTTGGGACACTTGTAGGCTTCAACCACCGAGAAAAACTCTTCGAAACGATGAGTTCTCACTTTAGATTTTTGGGACAGTGACTTAAGTCGCTGTAAGATCAAGATGGGACACTCAGAAAGTTTATTTTGTGAGCAGGGACGCTGCCCCTAACCCCGAAAGGGGCATTGTCCCGAGATTATGCCCGGAAACCGCTTAGCGGGACCGTTACGGAGATGTGACTTATAAAATTGAAAAAAAATAGAAAAATTATAGAAAGTTTTTGTAAAATACATAATTTAGAATTATGTATAATTCTGTGATGGTCATGGCCCAAGAACCCCAATATGATTGGATAATAAATGTGTTGTAATTCATAATACGACATGCGTGCCATTTTTGTGGTTGTGCATGTTGTATAGGGTATGCGACTCACTTAAAATTCTAGTTGTAAATAGTTTTAGACTCGAATGTAACTCGAGTTTCATGTTTGTAATGTACAAAATGGAGCAGTGGAAGGTTCACTAGTAGACGGAGTTACGAGGAGGGTGCCGACGACACATGGCGGTCAAAGGAGGCACTTGGAAAAGCCGCTAACCCTTGGTTGACCGTCCGATCTTCTTATTGGCTTGAGAAGATCGTAGTAGGGTCATGACCTCATCACAATTAATATATATATATATATATATATATTTTTTTTTTTTTTTTTTTTTTTTTTGCTTGTATGTATGTGATGCATGCTAGTAAATTTTGCTTGTATGTATATGATGCATGGTAGGAAATTTTGCTTGTATGTATATGATGCATGCTAGTATATTGCTTGTATGTATGTGATGCATGCTAGTGTAGGGTAATAAAGGCCTTGATATGTATATGATACACATTCAAGATTAGATTAGATCTTAATCAAATCAACTCAAAAATGCCTACCAAGTTTTGATACCCATCACTACCTCGATCATTTGTTGTCGTTGAATCTGCCAAAGCAGAGCAACGCATATTATCTTGGTAGGGTGAGGAGGGACAATCTTGGTCCCGCCTATCACAGCTTGGGTGAGAATAATCTCAATTAGATTGAGTAAAACTAGTTAATTCAATTGGATCGAGTAAAATTATAGGCATATTCCAACCGTTGGAAAGGTAGGATAAGATTACATTTACACTAAATCTTGGGTGATTTAGCCAAAGCTAACTCAAGACCTTTTGTAAATGTCGATCTTGATCCTATAAACAAGAGTTTCATAGAGATGTAATCGATAATTTATTGTCTACTAATCATACTAAGTCTTAGGCGATTTAGCTAAAGCTAACTCAAGGCGTAGTATGATGTGGATCTTGTCCCGCAAGAATTATAGCTAGTTTGTATGAATCTAGTAATGTGGTTTGACCACATCTGTGACTCGATTCTACAAAAGTCCTATAATTCAGTGGGAGCATCATTTGATTAAAGGCCTAATTAAATGATAAATGGAATATGATATTAATTTGCTACATTGTGTATGTTGTAGATTACCATGTCGACAAACACGAACACTCTCTCCCTGCGTTCTGTCCTTGAGAAGGATAAGCTCAATAGAGATAATTTCCTGGACTGGTACAAGAATCTGAGAATCGTTCTCACCCAAGAAAGGAAACTGTATGTCCTAGAGCAGCCCATTCCAAAGGAACCTCCTGTCACTGCCTCGCAAACTGACCGTGATGCTTACAAGAAGCATCAAGATGATGCATTAGATGTGTCATGTCTCATGCTCACGACCATGAACTCTAAGCTTCAGAAGCAACACCAGTTCATGAATGCTTTTGATATGGTTGAACATCTTCGTCAACTATATCAAGTACAGGCAAGGCACTGAAACCGAAAGGAGGGGTGGCCAAAGAAGGGACTTGCTTCCACTAAAAGAAAGCTGGACACTGGAAGCATAACTGCAAAGCATACCTGGAAGATCTTAAGAAGAAAAGAAGTGAGACTTTTACTTCAGGTATAAATGTTATAGAAGTCAATCTATTTATTTCTTCATCATGGGTATTAGATACCGGGTGTGCATCTCACATTTGTACCAATGTGTAGGCACTGAGAAATAGCAGGGCATTAATGAAGGGCGAGGTGGACCTACGAGTAGGCAATGGAGCAAGAGTTGTTGTTGTTGTTGTAGGAACTTATATTCTATCTCTGCCCTCTGGGCTTGTACTAGAACTAAATGAATGTTGTTATGTGCCTGTTTTGACTAAGAATATATTTTCAGTTTCTTATTTAGACAAGAAAGGCTTTTCATTTATAATAAAGAACAAATGTTGTTCAGTTTATTTAAATGATATATTCTATTGTAGTGCACCTCTAATGAACGGACTCTACATTCTAGACTTAGAGAGCCCCATCTATAACATAAGTACCAAAAGGTTCAAGTCAAATGAGTTGAACCAAACCTATCTCTGGCATTGTCGCTTAGGTCACATAAATGAGAGTCGCTTATCCCAGCTCCATAAGGATAGGTTGTTGGACTCATTTGATTTTGAATCATATGAGACATGCGAGTCTTGCCTTCTAGGCAAGATGACCAAGACTCCCTTTAGTGGACACAGCGAGAGAGCAACAGACTTGTTAGGACTTATACATAGTGATGTATGTGGCCCTTTCAATGTTGCTGCTAGAGGTGGTTATAGGTACTTCATTACATTTACTGATGACTTCAGTAGATATGGTTATATGTATCTAATGACACATAAATCAAAATCATTTAAAAGTTCAAAGAATTCAAGAATGAAGTACAAAACCATCTTGGCAAGAGTATTAAGATACTTCGATCAGATCGAGATAGTGAATACCTTAGCCATGAGTTTCATGACTATCTAGCTGAGTGTAGGATTCTATCCCAACTCACTCCTCCTAGAATACCACAGTGGAATGGTGTATCTGAAAGGAGGAATCGTACCCTATTAGATATGGTATGATCTATGATGAGTCATACAGATCTTCCTGTATCCTTTTGGGGATATGCTCTAGACATAGCAGCACTCACACTTAATCATATACCATCGAAGGCTGTGATAAAGACACCATATACGATATGGACAGGGAGAAATCCCAAGATGTCTTACATGAGGATTTGGGATTGTGAGGCTTACGTTCGACGTCAAGTCTCAGACAAATTGGGACCCAAATCCGATAAGTGCTATTTTGTTGGATATCCCAAGGAAACGAAGGGACATTACTTCTACATTCCCAGTCAGCACAAAGTATTTGTGGCAAAGACTGGGGTATTTCTAGAAAGGGATTTTGTTTCTAGAAAAACTAGTGGGAGTATGTTCGATCTTAAAGAAATTCAAGATAGAGACTATAGCACTGAGGCCTTGATGGAGGTTGAACAGGAACCATAAAGTGTTGTGGGTGATGAGATTGTTGCACAAAGAGTTGTGGAACAACCACCTGTTCAGGTAGACCTACCTCTTTGCAGGTCTGATAGGGTACGTCGTCAGCCTGAGAGATACTCATTTCTCTTGTCTGACCATGATGACGTTATGCTCATTGAGAATGAGTCTACCTCCTATCAAAAAGCTGTGATGAGCCCAGATTCTAAGAAATGGCTAAAGGCCATGAGATCCGAGATGGAATCCATGTATACCAACCAAGTATGGACTTTGGTTGATCCACCTGAAGGCGTCAAACCCATTGGGTGTAAGTGGATCTTTAAGAGAAAGACTGACATGGATGGACTTACGCATACCTATAAGGGTCGATTGATGGCTAACGGTTTCAAGCAAATTCATGGTATTGACTATGATGAAACCTTTTCTCCAGTGGCGATGTTTAAGTCCATTCGAATCATGCTTGCTATTGCAGCATACCACGATTATGAGATCTGGCAGATGGATGTCAAAACCGCATTTCTGAATGGAAACTTGCTCGAGGATGTGTACATGATACAGCCTAAGGGTTTTGTAGATCCACAGCATACTAGGAAAGTATGCAAGCTACAAAGGTCCATTTATGGGCTAAAGCAAGCTTCTCGGAGCTGGAATCTTCGATTCGATGATGCGATCAAATAGTTTGATTTCATCAAGAATGAAGATTAACCCTGTGTCTACAAGAGGGGTAATGGAAACACAGTTGTCTTCCTAGTATTGTATGTGGATGACATACTACTCATTGGGAATGACATCCCTTCGCTACAGTATGTGAAGACTTGGTTGGGGATGTACTTCTCAATGAAGGACTTATGTGAAGCATCCTATATTCTAGGCATCAAGATCTATAGAGATATATCTAAGAGATTGCTTGGCCTAAGTCAGAGTACATATATTGACATGGTATTACTATGGTTTGCCATACAGAATTCCAAGAAGGGACTTCTACCGATGTCACATGGTGTGAGTATTTCGAAGACTCAAAGTCCCTCTTCTAGAGAGGAGAGAGACCGCATGGATAAGATCCCTTATGCATCGGCCATAGGATCTATCATGTACGTCATGCTATGTACTTATCCTGATGTCTCGTATGCTTTGAGCATGACGAGTAGATAAAAGTCAGATCTAGGTGAGCATCACTGGATAGCAGTCAAGAATATTCTTAAGTATTTGAGAAGGACTAAAGAATATTTCTTGATATTTGGAGGCGATGAGGAGCTAGTTGTAAAGGGTTACAGCGATGTCAGCTTCCAAACTGACCAGGATAATTATAGATCGCAATCAGGGTTCGTGTTTTGCTTGAATGGTGGCGCTGTGAGCTGGAAGAGTTCGAAGCAGGACACAGTTGTTGATTCTACAATAGAGGTCGAGTATATCGCTACATCAGAGGCAGCAAAGGAGGCAGTTTAGATCCGCAAGTTCATTACTGAGCTTGAGGTGGTTCTTAGTATAGCAGATCCTATAGAGTTCCATTGTGACAACAATAGAGCTATTACGCAGGCTAAGGAACCTCGCTCACACCAGCGGACCAAACACATACTACGGCGCTTCCATCTCATTCGAGAGATTATCGATAGAGGAGATGTGAAGATTTATAGAGTACCCACAGATGCTAACATCGTAGATCCCTTGACCAAGGCTTTGGCACAGAAAAAGCACGATGGTCACACTAGGTCATTGGGTATTAGATACTATGGTGATTAGCACTAGTACTAGTGGGAGATTGTTAGTAAAAGCCCTAGAGTCAATCATGTGATGATTGTTGTATGGACTTTATTGTATCATATTCTTATTTATAAAGGCATGGTTATTATATTTACTTGTATTGGTGCCAAATAACTAAGTATAATAACATCCTTGAGTAGAAGGTTCTTATCTATATCAATCGATTGGTAGAATCGATAATGAGATGATATAAAGAACACTACTCTTAATCATTCCTAGTCAAGTATTAACATTCAGGGACAATGTTAATGCATAGAGACTAGCATGTAGGTCAACTCGATAACTTGATCTCACAAGTCATGGATATGAGATATCAAGTTGACACATGGGTATGTATTGGAGAATGTATACTGAATGACCCGCCATGAGAAAGTATCATAGATCGTTATATGAGTGTCATATTCTTTCTCATGTGACTATTAGTATGACTATTAGTCCTTGGACCTGAAGTCACCATGGTTCCCTACATAAGGAGTTGCATACTTTGGCTTCGTCAAACGTCACCCGTAAATGGGTGGACTATAAAGGCGATTACTGGGTATGTAACAAATTATGCGGAGGGATGTGAGTGATGTAGATGGGATCTATCCCTCCTATAAGACGGGAGTGACATTGATATTCTTGATAGAGTGAGACCACGAAGTGCATGGTCATGCCCAAATGAGTCAATATAAGATATTGAGCTCATTTGATTAGAGTGAGTCTACTTGGAGTTCAAGATATAGATTGTACCGAGGATGACACGGTCTATGCCTCAATTGGTCAATCTAGATGTCAAGGATAGAAGGACATTGTCACATATTGTGAGAGTCACAATTAGTAGTTACAAATGTGATGTTGGATCTCAACATTCTTGTAATTTGAGTAGCAATGATGTGTTGCTAGATACCGCTCATTGCTTATGTTCCTAAATCGATTTAGGAGCATTGCCAATGTTACAAGAACCTATAGGGTCACACACAAAGGGCAATTAGATGGAGATTAGGTTCATATGATGAACCATGAGGATTAGGTTCATGGGATGAACCAAATTGGATTAAGAGTAATCCAAATTAGACTAATTGAGTTAGACTAAATTTGATTCAAGTGTTGAATGAGTCTAATTTAGATGTGATTCATTGAGTCAATTTAAATTAATGAATAGAGATTCATTAAATCAAATTGACTTGAATCAAATGGTTAGATTTGATCAACCATGAGAGATAAGAGGTTAAGTTTGACTTGACTTGAGATGGAAGATGAATGGTAAATTTTGACTTGACCAATTGTCATGTCATGGTGACTTGGCATGGGGGACGGCCAATGATGATGTTCCACATCATCATGGACTTATCATATGGTGTCACCTTATGAGGGAGACCAAGAGTCATTGGCTCTTGGAGTTACATGCATGCATGTAACCCCCCCCCCTTCCCCAACTTGAAGTGGCCAGCCACTTTACTTTGCATTAGTGGGTGTGAAGTTATTTTAGTGAGTAACTTCATATTCTTCCTTGGTTCTTCCTCTCTTGCTCTCCCAATCCTCTTCTTGCCGAAATACCTAAAGGGTGCTAGCACACTCTAAGGTGTCTTCTCCACCATTTGTCCATGTGGATACTTGTAGAGGAGTGTACACTTGACACTCTTCGAGATCCGGCAAAGTATTTGGACGAGCGGGATAAGTGAAGGGCGTCGCTATGAGGGTAACGCTCTCATCATATAGATCTAAGGTAGATCTAGGTTTTCTTAAACACATACATGTAGTTTTTATTTTTATTTTTTTTATATCTTCGCACGGATCCGTGACCGGGCTTCCGAGGTTTTCGCAATGCAAAAAACGGTTTTTGTGGCTCGGAAAGTCCAACATTAAAATGACTGGACCAGGGGTGAGACAAGACGACGTCCCTGAGCAGTGGCTATGACAGATGCTTTGACTCCAAATGGCGATGACGTAGAGAAGGGGAAGTCAGGCAAGCAAGAAGGAGCAGTGAAAAACCTTTCCCCTCCCAAGCTTTTCTTCCTGGGCTCCAAGACCAGATTGTGCATACCCTCTTGCATTGTGTCATATGTATGGAGAAGTTCTCTTATCCAACAAGGGTGATCGCAGAAAAGGAGAAGAAAGTTGTGAAGGAAAATAGGAGGATACTTGCCTAAAAATAAGATGCTAAGGAAGACGAAGCATGAAGCGAGTGAAGCAGCGAAAAGAAAATCATCCTAAAGGGGCGGAGGTCACGGACACAGAAGGCCAAAAAACTTGAGATGACGACATCACAAAGGGAAAATGAAATAATAAAGAATGGGGGAAGATTTTAAAGCATGTATACATGAAATTCGAAGATGATAGGGTGTGTGTTACCTCTAATAGAGTTTGATATGAAAGGCACGAAACCCTAAGGGGAAGTCATTGCAAAAATAATGAGGATGGATCATATAACATTATACATATTCATACCTTCTTGTAGAAGACCGCCAACCAAGATGAGACCGAGTCGGAAGCATGGAAACTCAAGAAGTCAGAAGTGGAGCAAGTCAAGAGCCAAAGTGACTCAGGAAACCATGAATAGGCCTAATCGGGAGTGAGGTGACTCGGGAAGCCCATAGCAGTGACGAAGTAGGGAACTCAAAGGCAAAAGCAAGTCTAGGGAGCGCAGAGGACATTCCTCCTAACAATTGGCATATCTAGTCTCCCAATGGCTTCGCCTCACGATCACTCTCGGATATGTGATATGATAGATGAAGATTCCCTATAATATATGTAATTATCCCTTAACAGTCTAACAAAGGACGTTAATGGTGGAGACAAAGAACCTCAGAGGTGCTATATAAAGGCAGGTTGATGTAAAAAAAAAGTTCTATGACTTTTTCATTACGAAATATTTTTCTACATACACTCTCAAATTTGTTTCTAGATATTTCTATCTGATTTAAGTATTAGAGGATCGTAATCGGAGCATCGATGATCATCTAACTTGTATTACATTTGATAGGATACTATGGTAGACGTAAAAATCCACCATCTCCCGAGGGCTAAAAAACGTATCAAAAAACGACCTTATCATATAGTATTAGTTATTTCTTCTGTTATCAGAAAAATGCATGTTAACTCAAGATTCCATAATTCTCTTCTCTCTCTCTTTTTCTCCGGAACAAAACTTTTTAAAAATAATGATAATAATAATTTCTAATTGCAAGCTAAGCGAGCAGCAAGTCTCCATCCACCACTGGAAGTGGCGCAACTTTTATTGAATTTTCACTGCATAAATCCAAAAAGACTCCAATGGATGAACCAAAACAAGGAACATTGCAAGATGTGTATTAGCCAAAAATAACTGCTAGACACGAAGAAAAAGAAACCAGGCGTCATTAACAACGTAAGTACTCCCACCAATTAATTATAACACCTGAATAAGGTAATATTATACTTCCTCTGATTACTAAAAATCTACCTAAAAGGGAAAAAGGAGATGGCCATTAAAATTAAGGTGCGTTGTTGTGTCTGACTCCGCAACTACTAAATTTTTTTCGCCATTCAAATTGGATAATTACTTGGAAGACCAAAAATATATGCGTGTCGTTTACATTGAACACTTTGGTGGATTTTAGGCTTTCATCCAAATAACACTTATGCAAATAAGCAAATTGTAGAAAATGGTAAAAGAACTTGAGAAAAAATATTTTAAAAAAACTGCGCCATTAATTATCATTTTTGCCAAAAAAAAATTTTTTAAGAACAAAAAAAAGGCAAAAGAGTACTCAACATATTTCTTATCCTAAAAATAACCTTATTGTAGCATTATTGCTATAGTCTATGGAGTAACTACTATAGTTTGTGGGAGCTAGCTATAATGTGTAAAATAAATTATTTTTTTAGTTCGACTTATTAAATATATATATATATATATATATATATATATATATATATATAACACTTTTATATCAGAAAATTTTGTTAACTAATTTGGTTAAAATTACTTAAAATTGTTATATATATATATATATATATATATATATATATATATATATATATATATATATAACACTTTTATATCAGAAATTTTTGTTAACTAATTTGGTTAAAATTACTTAAAATTGTTACAGCAAATATTTAATAGTATTTATAATAATGTAACAGCCAATTATTTTGTAATTGTTATATGTTGTAGAGGATATATAGTAAATAGTTGATCCAACATTTTGAAAGTAATTTTAATTATGTTGAAGTGATTTTAATCAAATTTAAGTAATTGGATAAAATATAAAAGTGCTATATATAGTATTTTAATCAAGTTAAATTGAAGAGTACGACAACGTTGACACCAGGATATAATTTTTAGAATGAGAAATATATGTTCCAGCACTATATTTACCCTTTGTTATATAAAAGGAGTATTCTTTTGATGATTTTGATAATTTGGGATGTTCATTTGATTTTTTTCACAAAGATATCATCGATGAAAGGAGTGTGATTTTTTCATGCTATTTTATATAACAACCATAACTAAATTTATATTCCAATAAATGAGATCGACTATATAAACTATTGGCCTTTATCCCCACTATATCATTATGTATATATAAATAAATTTTATTATATTTTATTATTGCTAATCAAGTACTATTTAGTCTCTCTTTTCACTTATTAATTAATGTGCATATTATCAAGGTCTCACATCTCCTAACTCCTAATTGGAGTATTTATTAATCTCCTAAGTACATGTTCATCTCATTTTAAATACGTCTCTCAGAATTTTATCTTAATGCGTGCAACCCTAGATAACTTTCTTTTTAATATTTTCATTTCTTATCCTATCAAACGTCATATATCACATATTTACCTTAACATCCTTACCTTTATGACTTTCATTTTATGCTCATGTGTTACTTCAACATTCAACTTTATATGATATAATAGGTTTAATCACCATTTTATAAAATTTCCTTTTAAACTTTGAAGATACTTTATGATTACAAAAAACAACTAACGCTCTCATGCATTTTAATCATTTTACTTGTATACTTTATAAATCATCTTTATCAACCTCTTCTATCCTTTAAAAAAATCCTAAATATTTAAAATTTGGAGTTATAGGTAAATTGTTATCTTCTAACTTAACATTTATTTTGCAACGTCTACTACTATTAAACTTAAATTTTATATATTCCATCTATACTCTATTAAACCTAAAACTATTATAACTTCCAATATCCCCTACTACGATTCAAATTTGGCGTTTGCTCTTTTTCGTGTCTCATTAATCAAAATAATGTCATTTATAAATAACATGTACTATGGTAATTTATTTTAGATATGTCTAATGAGTTTATACATAAATAGTATAGAAAGATATGTACAGAGTTAATCTTTGATGTATAGGAAACACTTCGGTTAATTCTTTTGGAGTCTTCACTCTTATCATTTTGCCCTCATATATATCTTTAATTGCTTCAATATATACTACACTAATACCTTTATTTTTAGAATTCTCCACATGATTTCTCTTGGGATTCTATGATATTTTTTTTAGGTCAATGAATATTATATATAAGTTTTACTTCTTTTCTCAATATTTTTTATCAGTTATCAGAGAAGATATATAGCTTGTCATCAACCTTTCAGGCATCAAATTTATTTTCGATTAACTTGGTCTCCTTCCTTAAATTTTTTTTCTACCACTCTCTCTCAAAATTCCAGGATATGATTCGTCAACTTAATGCTCTTATAATTCACACATTTTTATTATTCTCCTTTGTTTTTTACAAGGGAACTAAAGTATTTACTCTCAATTAATTGAGCATTTTTTTTATTTTCAATTTTAAATTGAATAACTTCATAAGCCATTCAATACCTTTCTTCCCTCGATACTTTTATACCTTTATTGAAATATCATCCGATTTAACTACTTTTCTATTTTAATTTCCATCCAATTTGATGCATGTTCTACTTTGGAATTTTAAATTGTTCAATAAAAATTTAAATTTATATACTTTTCTAACCTACTTAAATTTCATAAGTTAAGTTGGTCATCTAAACCTTCATTAAAAATATAATGAAAATATTTCTTTCATCGCTCCTTTATTTTCTCATCTTTCATTAGTACCCTATTGGATTTTTATTTAATGCATCTTATTTGAATAAGTTCTTTTGTTTTCCTCTCTTTCAATTTATTTATTTTATAGATGTGTCTTGCCTCTTTTTTTTTTTTTTGAATAACAAGTTATCAATACAAACATTCGAAACATCTTTCTTAACTTCACTTATAACTTTCTTGTGTTTTTCTTGACTATTGTATACTTATTAAAATTCTCTTCATTCTTACAAGTATATGGTAACTTATAACATGTTCTTCTTTTTTTCTTTTTTCCTTTTAGTTTCTTCTCTTCTTCCTCATTCTACCATCAAGATTTTTTATTTGGTGTTGGTTATCCTCTTGACTCACCGAGTATGCTCATACTCACTATTTTTAAATTTGGCATCATCTTATCTCATGTCATATTCAAGTCACTATATATTTCTTCTAATATATATGTTCATGTCTTCTCCTTAAAGATGTAAGAGATCGTATGACCGCTAAAGGGGGGTGAATAGGGTCTCGTTGATGTAGATATAATTCGATTGTGTGCTTGCTACAATTGTTAGTGTACGTAGTGGAATATATAGTAGTAGAAACAAAAGCACACTACAAGCACATAATACACAAGATATACGTGGTTAGGAATCTTAGGGTTCTTATTTCACGGGGCAAGCTCAACGAGCTCTAGCGATACACACACCACTAATAAATCTCCTTCTCGATGACACACCGGAGGTGGAGAAACCTCGTACAAGTGATTACAAAAGTAATACAATGAAATACAAGTAAATACAAAAGACAATAATGAAATACAAATAAAGAAAACTTTACAACAATTTCTTTAAATCCTTGCTTGTTTGATTGCTTGAGCTGCACTTGAAGACCCTGACTTGCACCAGCAAATTGCCCCAAATCACCCAAGAAATCGCTGCAAAAATTCTCCCCTTTGTGCTCCTTTTAAAGCTACAACTCGGGCTAATTTCTGCCTAGCGGTCGACTGTTCCTGTAGTCGTTGTCTCACAATGACTTAATCCACGCTGGTATTCAAGCCAATGGATACACTGGTAGTCGAATGTCATTACCAGTAGTCAACTGCCAAGCCCGTAGCCGACTGTTCAGTCGACTACTGAGCTTTTTGTGCTCATGACCAAACCCAGTAGTCGACTACCCTCCATAGCAGTTGACTGCTCAAGGGAAGTCGAGGCGCCGCCTCGACTGTGACTCCAATCGAGGTGCCAATCAAGTCGCCTTGCGTCTGTGGTCGTAATTCGACTGCAGTCAATCGCCAGTCGACTCACAACCGTCGACTGGCCATAATTTCAGTCGACTGCTCAGTGTCGACTCGGCTAACAAGTGCTAAAATACTTGACCAATCGACTGGTCCATAACCCCAGTCGACTGATACACTTCAACCATGAGGTTTAACCCAAGTATGATACCCTCATACTTGCTAGACCACCTTTAGCCTAGACCTAAGCCTTCTCGCCACCTCCATCAGCCTCATGCCTATTGGATCCCTCTAAGTCATTCATGACTTGTTCATCCATACACTAGTCTTTAGGTGCTTCTATCGGCTATTGCTATACTGAGTTGGTTTATACTGCCAAGGTACATTGGGCTTACATTGCTAAGACCAATGCTTGGACTTTACGCTGCCAACTATTGGACTTATGCTGCCAAGACTCCACCCTTGGACTTTACGCCCCCAATATCATATCAATCCTTGGACTTCCCAATTTCCAAGGTCCCATGACTTGGACTTTCACCGCCAAGACTACACACTTGGACTTACATGATCAAGACTACACCCTTGGACTTTCCATGCCAACCCATGTTGGAATTTCCATGCTAACTCATGTTGGACTTTCCAATTGCTAAAACTCATGCTTAGACTTTCCATGCTAAGTACCCATGACTTAGACTTTCACCGCCAAGATTACACACTTGGACTTATGTGGCCAAGACTACACCTTTGGATTTTCCATGCCAAGTGTCCCACTTGGGCTTCTCCATCATATGATCAACCCCTTGTCAACCATCTCCCTAGACCATTGTGAAACAATGATTAATCCTTTGTCAAACATCAAAACACTACTCGAGTCAAATTCGAGTCTGGTCAATCATAACCTGGGTTGATTGCATCAATAATTTCTCCCTTTTTGATGTTTGACAGAAAACCAAACACCTTTGAGTTAGAACATTAACTCAATCCAATCCTCCTAATTGTCCAAATTAGGAATTCCAAATTTTCACTCAAATTTTCCCCCTTTTTGACATATATCAAAAAGGCTCTCTCCCCAAGGGTATCAATGTCTCATATCCCAATGAGATCTTATAATCTTTCCCTTGGTCTAAAAATATCTAGGATGCCTTCACTCTTCCTAGTGATAAGTCTCATATCACTAAATTAGAAGTCATCCTCATTCTCCAAATTTTCTAAATTCTCCCCCTTATAAGGAAGAACATATCCATCATCCCATGATGGATAACCTTCCCCCTAAAGGCTTGCTCTCCCTTGACCATTTCACCAACAATGTCCTTGGAGAGTCCCTAAGTTTATAGGAACATTGACCCATTAACATTAAGGGCAAAAGTTCAAACTTGAACTTTCACATACCTTAAAATTGATACACACCCTAAACAACTCTCCTAATCCATATCCAATGGATTTTCACCCTTTTTAATATTTTTCAAAGTATATCCTAGGGTTAGGAGTAGTTAGAGTAGCCTAACATAGCTGAAATTAGGCTAAACAAACCTTGTTTACCCTAAATCAAGCCTGACAGTCGACTCTTTCAGTCAACAGCTGACTCACCTTGACGCCAATTGACTGTCATCCATGGCAATCGACTAATTTCTGCAAATGCAGAAATCCAATTTTCAGAATTGAAATTTGGAAAATCATAAGTAATTATACGTACTTTGAAAAATCATGAAAATTCATATGTATAATACTTATATCAATCATTATGGGTGAAAAATATTTAAAAAATAAAATACCCATAAAATAGTGAGATTGATACAAAATTCAAAACCATTGATAACTTCAATGTTTTTTTACCTATTTTGTATCAACTTCTTCAATAGTGACTTCTATCAAAAGATAGTCTGCACCAAGGTTTTCTAAAATGATTTTAAAACCTTATATTGAACCATGATCTATGGGCTTAATGCACATGACTTGTACATAAGCTTTCCTCATGATTCATCCATGGTATAAGATGAGTTTGAGTTTATCTAGATGCAAGAACTATGCACCTTAAACTTAACTCATTTTTTAGCATCTCACATGTGTCTAGGGTGTATGAAAACACACACATATTAATTTGATGTGAGATGTGAATTTTGTTCTTCTTAATCTAAGGTCTCATACATTTTTTAGACAACTCTTTTTTATTCTCTTATACATGGGACTTCAAATCATGCCATTGTCCTTAAATCAATTTTAATTAACCTTAAATGTATGAATGATGATTATGACATATAATGATAGCATAAATAAACACGTGCCAATAATCATGATGTCATGACATTAAATATAAACCTAAATATACACAACATAAAAGCTAATCTAAGTATTATCATGACATATTATATGATTTAAAAGAGATATGATGTCATGACATGACATATGACAAATAAAATACAAAGATATATAATACCAATAGTTAAGCTAAAAATGTCATTTCTAGAATTAAATCCATATTTGTCATAATGGTACCCATCTTTCAAGTGTGTCAAAAATCCAAAATGACACACCATGACTCTAAGACCTAAATTGTGTCAATTTGATCAATTTTTTAACCTTCTCAAATTTAATTGGCACATTCTAAAATCCTTTAGGATATAAATTCAACCTTATTTCCAAAGTATCTTATAACCTTGGAAATGACCTAAAGTGTCAACTTTGCTATGATTGAGTTAACTACCCCACCAATTCAAGTTGACACAACCTAACCCATCTAGTGTGAAGGGATCACACTCCTAGGAACCCAATACCTATTGGAGCTCCTTGGATTAATTAGGTATTCACTAGGGATAACTTCCCTTGATACCCTTCTAATGACCCTCCTAGGCTTAGATTCCTTGGTCAATTAGGTCTTACCTAGGTTAACTCTAGGGGTAACTCTCCTTTTAACTTTCTTAGTGGCTTCCCTAGGTTTTCTTGAAACCTTGGCCACTTAACTTGGTTAACCTTAGGGATGACTTTCCTATTAACCTTGGATTTTCTAGACCTATGACTGGTTCCATAATCGAATGAAACTCTATGATAGGTCTCCTTGGGCTTAGGTTTGTGACCCAAATCTTTCTTGTCCTTTGATGGATCTTGTTTTCTAGAACCTAAGTTTTGACCATTAGACCCTTTAAATGAGTTTGTCATTTTTGCTAGGGTCTTTTTCAATTTTTCAAGCCTTGACCTCAAGACTTGGTTTTCTAACTCTAATCTTTCCAATTTTGATTATTCATTGATCTTTTGGGAATGACTCTTCTTCTTAGGCATATGTCTATGATTCTTAGGATTAATGCCTAGATGATCCTCTACCTTTCTAATACTTTTCCTAGATAGAATAGGTCTAGAGTTATTGGTTCTAGATTTGTCTTTAGACCGAAAATTATAACTTTTAGCACCTAAACAAAAATATTTGTTTTTAGCATGCTTTGTATCATGATAAATAGCAAGTGAATTAAAATTATCCCTAGCATGCTTTTTAACATTAAAATTTGAATGTGCATTATTAAAATATACCTTAGGATTTGCTTTTAAAGTTCCCCCTACATGTGATGCTCCTTCTTGGTTTTTCTTCCTCCCCTTAGAGCATTGACTTTGATAGTGTCCCCATTGATTGCACTTGAAGCACACAATGTGCTCTTTGCTTTTAATTGTTGGGGCTCCGATCTCCTTGGCCTTTGGCACGACTTGTGTCATCTTCGTGATCCGTTTTGGACACTTACTCTTGTAGTGTTCGACTTTCCTACACTCAAAGCATATAATATGGATTTTATTTTTAATTGGAATGTTTGAGTTATCTAGGTCGATGGTGGTCGGAATTGGTTCTTCATCTCTTCCGAAGGTTGAGGCTACTTCTTGATTTTGCTCCGGCTTCGGTGATCTAATATCCTCCCCCTCAATCCTAAAGGTGGAGACTTCCTCTAATTCTCCTCTTCCATCGATCCGGATGTTGACTCCTTCTCAACTACCGAATCCTCAAGCTCTTGGGATGATGATCCACATTCTTCTTGAGCATGAGAAGATGAGCACTCCTCTTCTTCCTTATCTTCTTGGACCGAGTGAGGCTCCTCATGGAATTTTGCCAACTTGCTCCATAGCTCCTTGGCGTCCATTTAATCACCTAAACTATACAAAATGTCATTAAGGATTAAATCAACGAATAATTTTATTATCTTTTTATTGTTCTCGAATTCTTGGAGTTGTTCTTCGGTCCACTTCTTCATCTTGAGAAATCCTCCCTTCGACCCTCTTGGATATTTGAATCCTTCTATCAAGATGGCCTAATCGTTGAAGTCCCTCATCATTATAAATTCTTCAATCCTTCCCTTCCATTGATTTAAGTCTTCTCATCCATAAGGGTGTATGGAATTGGCATGTTGATGTCTCATCCCAATTTCTCTTCAAACTCCATCTTGCCCTCTAGTGCCTTGCTCCTTCGGTTGTGAAGTCAGTGAAGAGCGACCCGCTCTGATATCATTTGTAGGGGATCGTATGACCGCTAGAGGGGGATGAATAGCGTCTCGTTGACGTAGATGAAATTCGATCGCATGCTTGCTATAATTGTTATTGTACGCAACGGAATATATAATAGTAGAAACAAAAACACACTACAAGCACACAATACACAAGATATACGTGGTTCAGAACCTTAGGGTTCCTACTCTGCAGGGCAAGCTCTAGTGATGCACACACCACTAATAAATCTCCTTCTCGATGACACATCGGAGGTGGACAAACTCGTACAAGTGATTACAAAAGTAATACAATGAAATATAAGAAAATACAAAGATGATAATGAAATACAAGTAAAGAAAACTTTGCAACAATTGCTTTAAATGTTTGCTTATTTGATTACTTGAGCTGCACTTGAAGACCCTGACTTGCACCAGCAAATCGCCTCAAATCACCCAAGAAATCACTGCAAAAATCATCCCCTTCGTGCTCCTTTTAAAGTTGTAACTCGGGTTGATTTCCACCTAACAGTCGACTGCTCATACCAATCAGTCGACTGCTCCTATAGTCGTTGTCTCACAACGACTTAATCCTGACATTTAAGCCAATGGATAAACTGGCAGTTGATTGCCATTACTAGCAGTTGAATGCCAAACTCGTAGTCGACTGTTTAGTCGACTACTGAGCTTTTTGTGCTCGTGACCAAACCCAGCAGTCGATTGCCCTCCATGGCAGTCGACTGCTCAAGGGCAGTCAAGGCGGTGTGTAGTATACGAAAAAAAATCTATTAATTAACCCTTTAATTAATTGAAGTTAATGAGTAGATTAATTGGGCTTAATTAAGATGATTAGCTAGTTGGGCTGAAATTGGGCTTGATTTGAAATTGGGCTTGGGCTGAAATTGGGTTGGAAATGGGGCTTGGGCTGAACCGGCTGAGCTGAACCCAATCAGATTGGGTTTGGGTTGGGCTGGGTTAATCGGATCACTTGAACGACATTTAAAAGCCTACCGAATAGCCGATCAGCATTTCATCGCGATCCCCGTTTCCATTTCCCCTCCGCCTCATTTCGTCGCTTCGCGAAATCACGTCGCCGGATTCCAGATCGTCGACGTCCGGTGAGAGCCGCTCGACAGCGCCGCCTAGTAGTTGATCCTCGGTCGGAGATCAGCAAGTGGGTTGCCTTAGGGGAGTGCCGGCATTTCATTCGCTCGGCGAGACGGTGGTCGCCACGCAGTTGAGCGATCACTTTCCTTCCCTTTCGAGTAGAGATCTGGTTTTCGGGTTGTTTTAGCTGAGATCTATGGGTTGGCAGTGATCGGGAGTTTGGATTGATTTGGGGAGCAGCTGGAATTGGGGGAAATTTCACCACCGGTGGAGTTTAGAGCCGGTAAATTTGGATCTAACCCAATATTGTCATCTGCGGTATCCATTGATTGATGTTCTGTTATACTGTGATTGTGGATTTGGTTTGTTCTTGTGAATTTGAGTTGCCGATGAGTATTTGGGTTGGTTGATTCGGGTATTGGTGCTCGGGTAATACTAGTTGATGTTTGATTTGTTTGGATTGTTAGGGATTTTTATCTGTAATCGGTTGTGGAAAATTCTGTGTTCTTATGGTGTCATTTGTGATAAATTTCAATCGGGAATTTGAGTGCTTGTGATGGATTTCGAGTGGAAACTAGGTTGTGATTAGAGTGGTAAGATCTGATCCGGTGTTAATTTAGGTTCTGTGATTGTAAGTTGATTGTGCTGTATGTGTGTGTGTGTGGAAGGGAAATTGCAGTTGGTAACTGCTATGGTAATGTGATGGTAAGCTACCGAAGGAGGGTTGGAGGTTAGTTTATTAGGATATAATCTCTGTTTCCTTTGATTATTGTGTGTAGGAAATCGTTAGATTGTGGTGTTTGTAGATGATTAAAGAATTGTGGATGGTTATAGTTTTTCTACTGTGATTTAGGGATAAACAGTGGACTGGAGTTGTAATTGGGTTTCTTTGACTATGCTTGAGGCAAGAATCAGTGTGGGGTAGTTTCGATAGTTTTCTTTTACTTTCCATGGTGTATCGAATTTGGGATAAGTAGGGTTCTTACTCGTAGACGATAAATGAATACGAATATAAAATGAATTGGTATTTTGTTCGTATAAGTATCGGTGATTTGTATTTAACCCTAATTTGTTATTATTGTGCAGGTTTGGGATACGAAGCAGGTCCGCGGCCGTGAGGATTATTCGAGCTTCGTATCAAGTGGGTAATATCTACCTGGTCCGGTAGTTTGATCAATTCCAGTGCATGATCTTGGATATATGTTTATACCTGTTTACCTTAAATCCACTCTTATTTAATCATATGCTTGTACTGCCTTTGACCTTTAAGATATATATTCTGTTACTTCATTGATTATCTAGCACGGATAGGAACTATACAACCCTATTATGTGTTAGCTGATAGATGTTCAGTAAGTACATGTGGTTAGGGTCATCTTTATGACCTCAGATTGGGTTACTGGGTTGCATCACTAGGTTAGGTGATGAGTCCAAATTATAGGGTCAGTCGTTGTATCGTACACATATCAGTGTGTTAGCTTGACGGATCTATTTATCTGTACATAGGTAAATAGGTTGTGATTACGGATTTGTCATCCTTACATGGTTGACTTTTGGTTGACTAGGTCTCCCCGTGAGTTAGGGAGTGTTGCGAGGATTTGTGTGTGAGCTATGCATCATTACATTGCATGCATGCTGACGACTGGGTCTCCCTTGTGGTTAAGACGGGTCGTCACCATCCTCGCTCCCGACCACTCGGTAGTGGTTCTGAGGTTGAGGCGAGCATTGTTGTGCGTCGCCTCGCCACTAAGGATGGAGGTAGCTGGAGATGCACACTTGGCCACTGTGCGGAGTGGTAGTTAGCGCACTCACCCACTATAGACGGTGGTCGTGTGATGTGCAGTTGTCCTGGGTGCGGTGCTCGTCTACTCATGGGTAGGGACGGTGCGGCTAGCAGCAGGGACCCCCGTGTGAGTAGCATATAGCTCTATGGCGGCTAGCTACTGTTTCATACTACCCAACTCGGTCACTCGAGAGTGGTGGCGGCTGGAGTCGGGATAGTTGTCATGTCGTGCCACCTAGGCCACACTGGGGTCGTGGTAGCGAGTTGGGTGCACAGGCATGACCATGCATATGCATTGCTGATATATATATATATATATATATGTATGCATGTATTCGATATATATTTTACATATTCTTGTGAGATGTTGCATTTGGTGCTGTATATGATTGTATATCATGCTACATGTCATTTGCATTTTATATACTGCTGTGTGTTGAGCATGAGTATGTTTTGGTTTAGATTGTCGCATGTTATTTGGATTATGCTATGATATACCTGTTCAGGATGTTATAGGTCATGTGGACGGCAGACCGTCAGGTATGTACATTATTTTATGTCAGTTGATTAGTTTAGTGTATGCTATGAGTATGACCGTATCTGTAGTTACTGGTTACTATGTTGAGTACTGTATGTATGATGGACTCATGCTGCATACCTGTAGATCTTCACATGTATACTTGTAGATCTTTATACCCTGTATGTTGTTCATGCACTTCTATATATATTACCCCTGAGTTTTATACTCGCCACCCTGGACCCTGGGTTTCCTGTCACCCAGGTAATAGATAGAAGACTTCGGCATGGACTTGGAGCATTGCCACCTGATCCCATCTCGCCGTTTTTTTGAGGGTTTTATTTCCTATTGCATGTATCTTTATATGGACTTCTACTGGTATTGGAGATCATGCTGTATCTTTCTTTTATGGTATTCAGTCTGAGATTCTATTTTAGTATGGACGGATATACCGATATACGTATGTTGATGAGTTTGTATTTCATTGTGTTGGCTTCCGCTATGATGTTATACATTTTTGATATGTGTTAGACTGGCTATGACTTTTGTACCGTATTGGAATTGTCATAAGGGGGTGCCGTCCGTTGGCCGGACAGAGTCTACCCCGGGGCGTGACAATTTTATTGGTATCAGAGCTCTAGGTTGCGATGACATGCAATAATGTTTTTGTTGGATTTTGGGACCTCAGAAATCGGTTTGATTTGATTTGAATTCGATTTTGGTAAGATGGGATTGACAGAGGCATGAGCTCCAAGTTGTCCGAAGTAAGAAATCTTGACACACTATATTTTCTAGTTAAATAGTTATGTAAGTCATTCAACAGGTGTGAACAGACGATATTATGGCACCTGTTCAGACTCGTAAGAGAGGTCGACCATCTAAACAGCCTACTACCGGAGGACCGATTGATCAGGAGGAGCCACGACAGTCTCCTACCAGAGGTTCGGAACCTCAAGAGCCTGATGTACCCCCGACTATGCCAACTGCTATGGATTCCAGTTGGGTCAGAGTCAAGGCACGTATACCTGTGTTAGCACGGTCAGCCAAGGACCGATTTACGCTATTTCGAGGCGAGTCTGATCCCTGGATTGCACGGACCTGGTTAGACAATTTAGAGGATACGTTTGAGTTCATGAGTTGCACCGATGAGGAGAAGGTGGGTCTAGCAGCTTATCACCTTCGGGAGCAGGCGGTTACGTGGTGGAAAATGCAGAAGACCTTGATGGGAGAGCAGAACATTACCTGGGCAGTTTTCTGAGATATATTCTGGAGGCAGTATTTTCCTTCTGCGTTCTCTACAGCACGCCATCAGGAGTTCTTAACTCTTAAGCAGGGCAACCGATCAGTCATGGAGTATAATGCGGAGTTCACCCGACTCGCGGAATTTTGTCCACATTTGGTAGCACATGATGGGGACAGAATGTTCCAATTTATGCGGGGTTTGGCTGCGTATATTCGGGTCAAACTATCAGGATCTTCCATTAATTCGTACCGAGAGGCACTGGATAGGGCACTGTCTATTGAGATGACTTCTCAGCAAATCGCAAAGGAGAGAGAGTTGGAAAAACAGATGAACCAGGGAAAACAGCGGAAATCTGATGCGACTCCTGAGACTCAGAGAAAGCAAGATCAGAGTGGGGCTTCTCATGGTACTTCAGAGGGATCATCTAGGGCACAAAAAGGGAAGCGACCAGCTTCTGGACAGTCTGGAGGTTCTCAGAAGAACCGTAAGAGCGGACACATGGCTAGATGCTATAGATGCGGGTCAGGAACCCACCACATTTCAGAGTGTCCCTTGGACCGGAGTGTTTGTTATTACTGCAAGCATCCAGGACACACTAGTCGAGAGTGTACTCTGAAGGCACAGCTAGAGGGTTCAGGCAATTCTAGCAAGGGAAAGAGATCTGATCAGCATCATTAGCAGAGGTCAACACCTAGGACGCAGATGCATGGTCAGAGACAGACACTACCTCCTACAGCCCAGATATATCATATACATGGGAGCGATTCTTCCGGGATGCCAGCGGCGATTCATTATACTCCAGCTCCAGAGGGTTGTTATTCTGGTCCACCTACTCAGCGATACCTACTGGCCAGCTCTCAGGGATATATTATACTCAAGCGAGAGTCACCTCCAACGAGCATCAGAGTGGAGGCATTTTACTATTATATCGGGAGCGCAATTGCCGCATGTGGAGACTGGACGAGTTTATGCCATCACCCGAGAGGACGCTCAGCGGGCCGAGGGATCGGTCATTCGGGGTATGATTTTGGTTTATTCTATACCTGTTGATACATTGATTGATACTGGTAGCTCGCATTCCTTTATTTCTAGTATATTTCTGAGTAAAATTGGGAGAATCCCTATGATTCGTTCTTGTGGATTAGCGGTATCATTACCATCGGGCGAGGTTTTGACCAGTCATCAAGTAATCAAAGGTTGTCCGTTGGATTTCGAGGGACATATACTTACGGTGGACCTTCAAGTGCTAGAGATGGTGGAATTTGATATTATACTCGAAATGGATTGGTTGGCTACATATTGTGCTACAGTGGATTGTAGAGCGAGAGTAGTGACCTTCCGACCACCAGATCAGCCTGTATGGGAATTCGTGGGTACCCGGGATGATGGAGTGTCCGTTATATCTGCACTTCAGGCTCGGAGATTATTGTCGCATGGTTGTCAGGGTTACTTATTCTCTTTGGTCAAAGTGGAGAGTGAGGAGATACCACCTCTTTCCAACATGCGGGTAGTTCGTGAGTATCCAGATGTATTTCCAGATGAACTTCCGGGTTTGCCACCTCCGAGGCAAGTGGAATTTGCGATAGAGGTGATTCCAAGAATCGCACCGGTGTCAAAGGCTCCATACCGGATGGCACCAAAAGAGTTAAGTGAGCTAAAGATACAACTGCAAGAATTAGTGGATAGGGGTTTTGTTCGTCCTAGTGTTTCACCCTGGGGAGCTCCGGTGCTATTCGTTAAAACAGTTGCGTATTGCACCTGAATTTGAAATGCCATGAAGGAATTACCACGACGAAACATGGATCGACGAACCACAGCACACATTTTTGAGTCCTGAATTATCCAACATGCCCGGGCATGCTAGCCGAATAATATCAACGCGCGTTCGAGTGTGCCTAAATAATCATTATTTTGAAGGAATGGCGATTAAAAATCATTAAAAACTTATGTTTATACGACTTTATACTCATTTGGTCTTACTAATGCTCCATCTGCATTTATGGATTTGATGAACCGG
Source organism: Wurfbainia villosa (assembly GCA_025175895.1). Taxonomy (NCBI): domain Eukaryota; kingdom Viridiplantae; phylum Streptophyta; class Magnoliopsida; order Zingiberales; family Zingiberaceae; genus Wurfbainia; species Wurfbainia villosa. Next base: position 113,515,150 of record CM045988.1, read on the forward strand.
GTATTCTTGAGGTACGTGGATCAGTTTGTCATCTTATTCATAGATAATATCTTGATATATTCTCGTTCTGAGGAGGAGCATGAGCACCATCTTCGGATTGTATTAGAGACATTGCGACGAGAGCATTTATATGCCAAATTCAGTAAGTGCGCTTTCTGGCTATCTTCTGTGGGATTTCTTGGACATGTGGTATCTAGCAGAGGTATTTGATTGATCCCGAAAATCGAGCGATTACGGTTGAGGAAGCGAAAGTCGATTCGAAGTCTGTAGTTTTCTTGGATTGGCCGGGTATTACCGTAGATTTGTGGAGGGATTTTCCCGTATAGCCACACCACTCACTCGCTTGACCCGGAAAGGGGTCAAGTTTGCTTGGTCAGAGGCGTGTGAGTCCAGTTTTCAGGAGCTTAAGCAGCGACTAGTTTCTGCACTTGTATTAGTGATTTCTTCTTCTTGCGATGGGATGGTTCTGTATACTGATGCTTCTTTCCAAGGATTGGGAGCAATTCTGATACAGTTCGACCGTGTAGTATCTTATGCCTCCCGTCAACTTAAGGACCATGAGAGGAATTATCTGGTGCACGATTTTGAGCTAGCAGCCATTATTTTTGCGCTAAAGATATGGAGACATTATTTGTTGGGTTTCCGGCACCGCGGCGTATGTGTGTTCGATCACGTTTCGTAAACATGAACACAGCGGAAGCAATAAAAATAATAAATCTACATTTATTACAACACACACAACACACGCATGCATATTACAACAAGTGTAGACATAACCGTAAATTTAAATTTGCAATAAAAGAAAATTTATCTACGTTATACCTTTCGTATGACGTGTAGCGGGAACGACATCAACCGGAACGATCCTCGCTAGAATCGTCTCTATCCGTATCCATGCCGAGTTCCTCGGGATGACTTCGCTAAGCCACGAGCTTCGTCTTCGTACGGGTTACTAGACTCGTGTTGAAGATGACGTGATCGAGAGATGATCACGATCCGAATCCAAATTCGGATCCTAATACGAGTTCTCAAAACTCGCTTCTCCGGAGAGCTATTCGTCAACCAATTGACAAATCCTTCGTCCTCCACCTCAGAGGATTACCGGAGATCGAATCCCCGGTAAGTTAGCCACTGTCGGAGCTCTAACCGTCGTCCAAACGACGCTCCGACGAGAGGAGAACAAGCTGTCCAGAAAACTGGACAGCTTTGGTGGAGGTGATAGGCGCCAACCAACCAAAGAAGATAGAGCTCACCTTGATGCCAAACCTGAAGGAGATCTCTGGAGCACTAACCGGCAGCAGCTCAACGCCGGCAAGGGGGAAGGAAGCAGCCTTCTGGACGCCGGTTGGAGGAGCTTTGGGCGGCGGCAATAGGTTGGCGTCAAGAGCTCCAAGGAAAAGGTGGGCGGCAACCTTAGGGCTAGGGGTTTTTGGATTAGGGCTTAAACCATCCCTTAAGCCCTCTTTTATAGAGAACTAATTCTCTTAATGGTTATAGGATCATAACCATTAGGCCCGTTAACCCGCTCCATTAAGATAAGTTAAAATAAACCAAACCATGATGGTTTATTTTAAGTTAAAACGAACCGAACCAACTTTTGGTTCATTCGTTTAAAATAAACCAAACCCTTTGGTTTATTCTCCTCCATTGGATCAGAACCAAACCATTTTGGTTCATCCATTACGTCTTCATAAGACTCGGCCCATCCACGCTTCCATTGCGATTAAAACGATTTCATGCTCGCTTTATGTTTGGTCAAACCAAACCTTGTTTCTCTCGGTCTGAGAATCCCATTCTCAAGCTCATTTTAAATCCTTTGGATTACGCTCATTGTGCGTGTGACCAAATAGGTTCTCGGTTTATGTTGGCCGTCTATAATTAATCATTAATTATAGAACGATCATGAGTGACACCTAGTAGTACATCATGATCCCCAATTAACCGAAAAGATCAACGGTTGATCCAGAACTATTTCTGAAACCCTTCAGCAGCTCGAATGATTCGTGCCCCATTCTCTTCACTCATCTTATACCCACTTGGTTTAGGACATGGTCTATAGTGTCAGTCCCCACTAGGCTGACTACGTCACACCTAGCCCAAGTATCATTTCCTCATCCTATGGATTCTAGTTACTCCACATGTATCGAGAGTACCTTACTCTAAACATGTAATGCTTTGGCCAAAGACTTTAGTAACAATCCGACGAGAGGCCATGGGTATACATCTCCTCGCAAGGAGTGGTGAATCCTTTATAGGCTATTCAAACACCTTCGATCACATCGACTTATACCCAATCATCCCGGGTCCACATCTCCTTAGAGATGCTTGCTTAAGATGTCAAAGCATAAGTCTCTATGATCAAGATGACTTGAATACCGCAAGTCAAAGGAACATCGCACTTAAGCCACAGTAAGAACTTCATTGACATATCTATATATGCAGAGAACCATATGAAGTCTTACGGCTGGTCACTCCAATGAACTAGTTACCATAACTAGCATCCACGATTAACTCCGGACATCACAATGTCTCGGCCGGTGAGAATCACCGCTTGGATACACCAAGGAGTATACCTCATGCTAGTCTCGACAGAATTGATGGTGTCCAAATCCATCAATTCATCGACTAGGGATAATTCCGATACATCACAATTACACATGTAGAGATACTCACTAGTTGTGATCCAATCAAAAATTCTCTCATGCTATGAATCGTATCGTGGACATTCAGTAAATGAATTTAAGATCCAATCAAATACATAAAACATGTATACTCAAATAGTGAATCTTCATTTATCATATAAATGGTTCATACATAAGGCGATTGCCTTAGGACATCTCTCATATATTACTAACAGACTCCCACTTGGCCTAATGTCAATCGCTACGGTATCCAATACCATAAGCTCTAACATGACCCTCAAACTTATTTTGAGGTAATGCCTTAGTTAAAGGATCCGCTAAGTTCCTTTCAGTGGAAATTTTCTCGATTTGTATTTCGTTCCTACTGATGATCTCTCTGATAAGATGATAGCGGCGAAGCACATGTTTGGATCATTGATGAGACCACATCAAGTTCAAAGATGAACTTCTTGATCCAAACCACTTCCTTTGCTGCTTCCAAAGCTGCAATGTATTCTGCCTTAGTGGCAGAATCCGCTATAGTGTCAAGCTTGGAACCTTTCCAACTTATTGCGCCTCCATTCCAGGTGAATACATACCCAGACTGAGACATGGAATCATCCTTGTCTGTTTGGAGCTGACATCCGTATACCCACGTATCACCATGTACCCTTCTCCATATATTAGGAACACATCCTTAGTTCTTCTCAAGTACTTAAGGATCGTCTTAACAGTCACCCAATGATCCATTCCTGGATCAGATTGGTATCTGCTCATGACACTCAGAGCATACGATACATCGGGCCTCGTACATAACATAGCATACATGATAGATCCTATTGCGGATGCATAGGGAATCTTACTCATGCAAATCCTCTCGTCTTCTGTGCGCGGACACATAGACTTCGAAAGGTGTACCCCATGCACGATGGGTAGGAAACCTTTCTTGGATTCCGACATGCTAAACCTCTTTGCTTTTCGGTCTATATATGTAGACTGCGAAAGACCAAGCAACCGTTTCGATCTATCTCTATAGATCTTAATCCCGAGGATGTAGGTTGCTTCTCCCAGGTCTTTCATGGAGAATGTCTTGGATAACCAAACCTTCACTGACTGTAAGATTGAAACATCGTTTCCTATAAGTAGTATGTCATCGACATACAATACTAGGAACACATTGCCTCCCACTAACCTTCTTGTACACACAAGGTTCGTCTGGATTTTGTGAGAAATCAAACTTTTTGATTGTCTCATCAAAACGGATATTCCAGCTCCTGGATGCTTGCTTCAATCCATAAATGGACCGTCGTAATTTGCATACCTTGGTTTTATCAACCGATGTGAAACCCTCAGGCTGTATCATATACACGTCCTCGAGCAGGTTTCCATTAAGGAAAGCTGTTTTCACATCCATCTGCCATATCTCATAATCATAATGAGCCGCTATGGCCAGGAGCATCCGAATGGATTTAAGCATAGCTATAGGCGAATAGGTTTCGTCATAATCAACACCTTGTTTTTGACGATATCCTTTTGCCACCAATCTAGCCTTATAGGTAATCACATTACCATCCATGTCGGTTTTCTTCTTGAAAACCCACTTGCACCCTATAGGCTTTATCCCTTCAGGTGGGTCAACCAAGTTCCAAACTTGGTTTTCATACATGGAATCCATTTCCGACTTCATGGCACTAAGCCACTTATCCCTTTCTGAACTTGTCAGCACTTCTTCATAATTGGTAGGCTCCTCATCATCAATGAGTAACACGTCGTTCGATTCACTTACGAGAAATCCATATCTCTCAGGAATATTGCGTGTTCTACCAGATCTACGAAGATGTGGTGTTACAATAGGTCCAGCCGATTGCTCATCACTATGAGTTGTCGGCTATTGTGCTTCACCAGGTATCTCATCAATGTCTATTTGAGTCTCTCGAGCCTCCTCAAGCTCGACGACACTCCCACTGTTTTCTTGCAAGAGAAACTCTTTCTCTAGAAACACAGCATTCCTTGAAACAAACACCTTTTGTTCTACAGGATGATAGAATTGGTAACCCCTTGTTTCCTTAGGGTATCCAATAAATAGACATTTATCAGACTTAGCATCCAATTTGTCTGATACTGTCCGCTTCACATAAGCAGGACAACCTCATATCTTCAAGTAAGATACATGAGGTTTCTTACTATTCCATATCTCATATGGAGTAGTTGAGACTACCTTGGTAGGCATTCTGTTTAACAAGTAAACAGCTGTCTGAAGTGCATAGCCCCAAAAGGACTTGGGAAGATTCGCATGATTCATAATTGACCTGACCATGTCCAACAAGGTCCGGTTACGCCTCTCAAATACACCATTATGCTGTGGTGTATATGGCGGAGTCCATTGAGACAATATATCATTGTCTCTTAGATAATCAAGAAACTCTTGACTTAAGTATTCACCACCTCGATCCGATCGAAGTATTTTAATACTCTTATCATGTTGTTTCTCTACTTCATTTTTGAATTCTTTGAACCTTTCAAAGGCTTCAGACTTGTGTTTCATCAAGAACACATACTCAAACCGTGAGTGATCATCGGTGAAGGTAATGAAGTAGCTATAGCCTCCAAAAGCTTGAGTTGCATAGGTCCACATACATCAGTATGTATTAGACCTAGTAACTCTCCCACTCGTTCACCTTTTCCTGTAAAAGGTAACTTAGTCATCTTGCCTTTTAAGCATGATTCGCATGTATCGTATGAATCTAATTCAAACGATTCCAGAATTCCACATTGGTGTAATTCGGACATGCGTTTCTTGCTCACATAGCCAAGACGACAATGCCACATATAGGAGTCTAATTGATTATCCTTTCGAGCACGCTTGTTGCTCGCTTCGATATTGAAAACGTCACTGGATACGTCCACGTATAAACATCATTGCTTAAAGTTCCAGTCCCATAAAGAACTTCATTCAAAGTTATGTAACAACAATTGTTACTAAAATCCAAATGGTACCCATTTCTATTTAAACAAGAAATAGAAATGATGTTCTTTATCAACAAAGGAATATAAAAGCAATTGTCTAGTTCTAAGACAAGTCCTGCAGGGAGTTTCAACAAATACGTTCCGATGGCGAATGCAGCAACCCTTGCTCCATTCCCAACACGTAAATTTGACTCTCCCTTGACGAGTCTTCTTCTATTCCTTAGCCCATGTATATCATTACATATATGTGAGCCACACCCAGTATCCAATACCCAAGTGTTTGAGGAAATAGAATGACAATCAATAACGAAGATATCTGAAGAAGATGGGGCATCCGATGCCTTATTCTTCTTCACGAACTCAAGATAAATCTTGCAATTTCTTCACAAATGGCTCTCCTTGCCATAATGATGGCAAGTTTCCTTTTGTGCTAGTTCTACCTTCTTAGCCCTTCTCTTCTTTCCCTTCTGCTGTTCCTTTGACTTCCTTTTAGAACCTTTCTTCGAGGAATCAACTAACAGCACCGTCCCCTGCTCATGCTTCTCAGAAGACTCCACAGTCTTCAGCATATTGAGCAGTACCACAGATGAACCTTCTTGCATCTCAGAGGTGAAGAGGAGCTTGGAGACTTCGAACCTTTCGAATCTCACTTGCTCATCAACCAACTCATAAAGATGAAGGACTATTGTATGAGCATCCATATGCTCATGCTGCTTCCGTAGCTCAGGTACCATCGTGGCTAGCATGATGCAACTCATCATTTCAGAATCAGTTACATGTTTCTGATAGGCCAATAATTGGTCCAGAGTTGCATTGTCACTAGGACGGGCGGGAAGAGATGCTTCGAGGACATTCGCAAGCTTTTCCACCTTGAGAACAATTCTCAAGTTTCTAAGCCAGTCCAAGAAGTTTGGCCCAGTCAATTTATTCGAATCCAAAATGGAACGCAAATTCAAAGACATCATGATCAATCTTAGAAATACAAAACGAGCATATATGATAAAGATGATTTTAAAAATGCATCAATATACATTTATAAATCCCATTTATTTTTCGAATTTCAAAAACCCCAAAATCACTTCGGGAGATCGTAGGTCCATCTCTGAATGGGCTGATATCCATCATAGTTATGAACAACCTTGGAGAGAGTCCAACAAGCCATTCATAACTACGACGGTAGGTATCATATATACCGATTGTATATCACGTATATGCAACTATCACAATGTGCTATCAACTAATTGAATGTTTACACATACATCGGGTTGTTAACACATTAACAAGTATGCATCATATGCATAGCACCCAACTTCACCTCCCTTTACATCGACCTTGGAGAGAGTCCAACAAGCCGATGCTCCAGGTTAAAGCCAACCCATTAATCGGAAATAGTTTTAATATGGTTAGAGCGCATTCAACCAATTAGCCCAGCTTGGAGAGAGTCCAACAACCAAAGCTAACGATTGACCTACTCTTACCATATTAGTATTAAACTATTCCATGGTTTGAACATGTTCGGGTTCGAGCCGGGCTTGGAGAGAGTCCAACAACCCAAACAAGAAACGGAACTCTGGTTCTAACCATATTAATGGAAGGTGTAGGCTTTAATATTGTTTAAGGGTTTTTATGTCTCATCCACTTTGCATGCAAATAACTATTATCTACATGGCATGACATACATGGCATACATCTACATGTCACGACACGCATGACATAATGTTATGCATCTAATGCAATTACATGGCATACAATTATGTCATGTATATAATTTCCTTATATGTCATAACTATTTATGGAAATAAAATATGTTTAAGATTTGATTCTCCAAATCAAATCATAATTAAATTAGGAAACAAATTTCCAAATCTAATCACATATTTTATTCATGGAATTATTTGTTTAAGGAAAATCTATTTAGGAAACCAATTTCCTAAATCATTAAAACTACTTATGGAAATAAAATATTTTAAGATTTGATTTCCCAAATCAAATTATGATTAAATTAGGAAACAAATTTCCATAATCTAATCAAATATTTTATTTATGGAAAATATCAATTTCCATAAATACTTCCAACTTTCCAAAAGTGGAAGATTTCCATAAATACTTCTAGACTTTCAAAAATTAAAAAATTTCCATAAATACTTCTAAATTTCCAAAATTAGAAAATTTCCAGAAATACATTATGACTATCGCAAAATCATTTTACGATTATGTCGAAACACAACCTGGGCTCTGATACCACTGTTGGGTTTCCGGCACCGCGGCGTGTGTGTGTTCGATCACGTTTCGTAAACATGAACACAGCGGAAGCAATAAAAATAATAAATATACATTTATTACAACACACACAACACACGCATGCATATTACAACAAGTGTAGACATAACCGTAAATTTAAATTTGCAATAAAAGGAAATTTATCTACGTTATACCTTTCGTATGACGTGTAGCGGGAACGGCATCAACCGGAACGATCCTCGCTAGAATCGTCTCTATCCGTATCCACGCCGAGTTCCTCGGGATGACTTCGCTAAGCCACGAGCTTTGTCTTCGTATGGGTTACTAGCCTCGTGTTGGAGACGACGTGATCGAGAGATGATCACGATCCGAATCCAAATTCGGATCCTAATACGAGTTCTCAAAACTCGCTTCTCCGGAGAGCTATTCGTCAACCAATTGACAAATCCTTCGTCCTCCACCTCAGAGGATTACCGGAGATCGAATCCCCGGTAAGTTAGCCACTGTCAGAGCTCTAACCGTTGTCCAAACGACGCTCCGACGAGAGGAGAACAAGCTATCCAGAAAACTGGACAGCTTTGGTGGAGGTGATAGGCGCCGACCAACCAAGGAAGATAGAGCTCACCTTGATGCCAAACCTGAAGGAGATCTCCGGAGCACTAACCGGCAGCAGCTCAACGCCGGCAAGGGGGGAGGAAGCAGCCTTCTGGACGCCGGTTGGAGGAGCTTTGGGCGGCGGCAATAGGTTGGCGTCGAGAGCTCCAAGGAAAAGGTGGGCGGCAACCTTAGGGCTAGGGGTTTTTAGATTAGGGCTTAAACCATCCCTTAAGCCCTCTTTTATAGAGAACTAATTCTCTTAATGATTATTTGATCATAACCATTAGGCCCGTTAACCCGCTCCATTAAGATAAGTTAAAATAAACCAAACCATGATGGTTTATTTTAAGTTAAAACGAACCGAACCAACTTTTGGTTCATTCGTTTAAAATAAACCAAACCCTTTGGTTTATTCTCCTCCATTGGATCAGAACCAAACCATTTTGGTTCATCCATTACGTCTTCATAAGACTCGGCCCATCCACGCTTCCATTGCGACTGAAACGATTTCATGCTCGCTTTATGTTTGGTCCAACCAAACCTTGTTTCTCTCGGTCTGAGAATCCCATTCTCAAGCTCGTTTTAAATCCTTTGGATTACGCTCGTTGTGCGTGTGACCAAATAGGTTCTCGGTTTATGTTGGTCGTCTATAATTAACCATTAATTATAGAACGATCATGAGTGGCACCTAGTAGTACATCATGATCCCCAATTAACCGAAAAGATCAACGGTTGATCCAGAACTATTTCTGAAACCCTTCAGCAGCTCGAATGATTCGTGCCCCATTCTCTTCACTCATCTTATACCCACTTGGTTCAGGACATGGTCTATAGTGTCAGTCCCCACTAGGCTGACTACGTCACACCTAGCCCAAATATCATTTCCTCGTCCTACGGATTCTAGTTACTCCACATGTATCGAAGAGTACCTTACTCTAAACATGTAATGCTTTGGCCAAAGACTTTAGTAACAATCCGACGAGAGGCCATGGGTATACATCTCCTCGCAAGGAGTGGTGAATCCTTTATAGGCTATTCAAACACCTTCGATCACTTCAACTTATACCCAATCATCCCGGGTCCACATCTCCTTAGAGATGCTTGCTTAAGATGTCAAAGCATAAGTCTCTATGATCAAGATGACTTGAATACCTCAAGTCAAAGGAACATCACACTTAAGCCACAGTAAGAACTTCATTGACATATCTATATATGCAGAGAACCATATGAAGTCTTAGGGCTGATCACTCCAATGAACTAGTTACCATAACTAGCATCCACGATTAACTTCGGACATCACAATGTCTTCAGCCAGTGAGAATCAGCTGCTTGGATACACCAAAGAGTATACCTCGTGCTAGTCTCGACAGAATTGATGGTGTCCAAATCCATCAATTCATCGACTAGGGATAATTTCGATACATCACAATTACACATGTAGAGATACTCACTAGTTGTGATCCAATCACAAATTCTCTCATGCTGTGAATCGTATCGTGGACATTCAGTAAATGAGTTTAAGATCCAATCAAATACATAAAACATGTATACTCAAATAGTGAATCTTCATTTATCATATAAATGGTTCATACATAAGGCGATTGCCTTAGGACATCTCTCATATATTACTAACATTATCTGTATGGGATTACTTTTGAGATCTATACGGACCATAAGAGTTTGAAATATCATTTCACTCAAAAGGAATTGAATCTTAGACAGAGACAATGGATGGAATATCTAAAGGATTATGATTTCACCATTCAGTATCATCCGGGTAAAGCTAATGTTGTAGCAGATGCACTAAGCAGGAAGTCCCGTGGGATTCTGGCTAGTCATTTGACCGCAGTGACTGATCTTGTTCGACAGTTCTCAGAGTTGGGGTTGTCTGAACAGGGTCAAACATCCCAGGGGATATTGGTATCTATGGTTGCCCGGTCTGCTATTATTGAGAGGATCAAAGAGGCACAAGCTAGTGATCAGCATCTGTAGTTCTTATGCAGCACTCTGGACTCAGGACGATAGACATATTTCTCGTGTGACGAGACTGGAGTCCTCCGATTCCGAGGGAGATTATGTGTTCCGGACACACATCCGATTAAGGAGAAGTTATTACGAGAGGCACATCACTCGAGATTTGTTATACATCCTGGCGGTACTCGGATGTATCAGGATTTGAGGCGTTCATATTGGTGGGACGGTATGAAGAGGGATATTGTGGATTTCATCGCTCGATGTTTGGTCTGCCAGCAGGAAAAGGCTGAACATCAGAAAACCCGCCAGATTGCTACAGAGAATCCCAATTCCGGAATGTAAGTGGGAACATATTACGATGGATTTTGTTACAGGATTGCCCAGAACCCGTAAGGGACATGATGCGATTTGGGTGTTTGTGGATAGGTTAACCAAATCCGCTCATTTCCTTCTGATTCGTGAGACACATCCATTGGATCGACTAGCTGAGCTATACTGTAGAGAGATTGTCAGACTGCACAGAGTACCCTTGAGTATCATATCTGACAGAGATCCGCATTTTACTTCACGATTCTGGCAGAGTCTTCAGCATGCTATGGGCACCGAGCTTTGTCTCAGTACTGCATTTCACCCGTAGATGGATAGACAGTCGAAGCGTACTATTCAGACTCTGGAGGACTTATTGAGATCTTGCGTCATGGATTTCGGAGGCAGCTGGGAGGATCATGTTCACTTGGTGGAGTTCGCGTATAATAATAGTTATCACTCTTCCATTCAGATGGCTCCCTTTGAGGCTTTATATGGTCGACCCTGCAGATCTCTAGTATTGTGGGAGGATGTCGGGGAGCGACAGTTATTGGGCCCTCAGAGTATTCAGCATGATGCAGAGTTAGTTCGGCATTTATCGACGATTGTCGAGGCTCAATGACGCATGTAAAAGTTATGCGGATCGGAGGCGAAGACCTCTGGAGTTTGTTATAGGAGATCATATATTTTTGCGAGTATCACCTACAAAAGGAGTTAAGAGATTCAGAATTAAAGGAAAATTAGCTCCCCGCTACATTGGACCATTCGAGATATTGGAGCGGATTGGAGGTGTAGCATACCGGTTGGCTCTACCTCCGACGCTTGCGAGCGTCCATAACGTATTTCATGTGTCTATGCTGAGGAAATACGTATCGCATCCGAATCATGTTCTGACAGAGGTGCCGGTTTCACTCCAGCCTAATGCGACATATGAGGAGGTTCCCGTGTGAATTCTTGGTCGCAAAGAGCGTCAGTTACGGAACAAAACCATCCACCTTGTAAAGGTTGGATGGTAGCATCACACTGATGAGGAGGCTACATGGGAGCTGGAGGATATCATCCGAGCTCGATACCCTCACCTGTTCATGTGAGGTATGTAGTAATTCAAGAAATTTCTTACGTTTGATTACTGCATATAAGTATGGAAATTTGGGGACCAAATTTTATTAAGTGGGGGAGAATGTAGTATACGAAAAAAAAAATCTATTAATTAACCCTTTAATTAATTGAAGTTAATGAGTAGATTAATTAGGCTTAATTAGTGGGTTAATTAATGTTGGTGCAATCGGCCCAGGTCACGATTGACCAGACTCGAGTTTGACTCGAGTGATGTTTTGATGTTCGACAAAAACATATGACAATGTGATTGTCATGGAAAAGTCCAAGTCTTGGGTACTTGGCAAATGGAAAGTCCAAGCATGGGTCTTGGCAAATGGAAAGTCCAACATGGGTTGGCATGGAAAGTCCAAGCATGGGTCTTGGCAAATGGAAAGTCCAACATGGGTTGGCAAGGAAAGTCCAAGCATGGTCTTGGAATGGAAAGTCCAACATGGGTTGACATTTGAGAAGTCCAAGGATTTGGTATTGGCGGCGTAAAGTCCAAGCGGGAGTCTTGGCAGCATAAGTCCAATGGTTGGCGGCGTAAAGTCCAAGCGGAGTCTTGGCGGCGTAAGTCCAATGTACCTTGGCGGTGTAGACACCGTTAGCATGACATAGCCGATGGAAGCATCTGAAGGTTAGCGCGATGGATGAACAAGTCATGGATGACTTGGAGGGATCCGAGAGGCGTGAGGCTGATGGAGATGGCTAGAAGGCTTAGGTCTAGGCTAAGGGTGGTCTAGCAAGTATGGGGGCACCATACTTGGGCTAAAACCTCATGTTTGAGGTGTACCAGTCGACTGGTGTCATGTGTCAGTCGACTGGACCGAGTCAACTAGGGTTTCGATCGCGGGAGTGAGCAATGATCGCCAGAGGATGGCAATGATCGATGAGCTGAGCATGACGATCGTGTGATCACCGATCGGGTGCTCGAGAAATCGGCCATAGAATGGAGTCGAGACTCGACTGGTCGAGTGAGGACTCCATCAGTCGACTGATGGGTATGATCAGTTGACTGATGGTAGATCCGTTTGACTTATCCAACGTGGATCTAGCCGTTGTCTCACGACAACAGTGGCATCAGTCGACTGATGGTCCCGAGCAGTCGACTGATCGATCTTTTCCAGCACATGTTGAAGCTTTATAAGGAGCTCGTGATGGAGGAAATACCAATGGTTCTTTGAGGCGATTTGGGGCGAGTTGCTGCTGCAATTCAGGGTCTCCAAGTGCTACTCGATCAACCTAGCGATCAAGCATTCAAGAGCATTTGTAAAGTGTTTTTCTTTACTTGTCTTGCTTTGTATTTCATTGTATTTGCTTGTAGCTTTTGATTATTGTTGTAATCATTATTGTACAAGGTTTCTCCGCCTCTGGATTGTTCCGAGAAAGAGTGTTTTATAGTGGTGTGTGATTGGCATCGCTAGGGTTCGTACGAACCCGATCCGTAGAGTAGGAACTGTGCGGTTTTGAACCACGTTATATCATCGTGTTCGTGTGTTTGTCCATTTCGTTATTGTATTATATCTATATTCCGCTGCGCTAACGAAATTGTAGAGACGAACGCGATCGATTTCCGACAACTTGAGAACGACACTATTCACCCCCCTCTAGCCGTTACAAATATTCCTAACAAGTGGTATCAGAGCCCGGGGCTCTTCTACGGACTAACCACCGGGAGCTAAGACAAAAGGCTAGAGGGTGAAGATGGAATTCCAAGACAAGCTTGGATGGGATATCAATACTCCACCTCCATATAATCCAGAAGATTTTCCGGCGTGGAGAGCAAGAATGGAAACATTCTTGATGATGAACATAGAGGATTGGTTCATCCTCGTTGAAGGCCTTGAACCCCCTAGGGATAAGAAGGGGAATGTCCTAAAATTGAAAAAGTGGACCCAAGAGCAACGCCAAAAGCTCAAGACCGAAGTTAAGGTAACGAAACTTTTGGAAGATTTAATCCCTAATGATGTTTTGTGCAAGCTAGGGGATTACATGTATGCCAAGGAGCTATGGAGAAAATTGGCAAGATTCCATGAGGAGAATTCATCCTCAAGTGAAAGTGAGGAATCGGAAGTTGAGATGGAGTCAACTTCCGGATCGGAGAAAGAAGAAGTAGAAGAGGTGGAAGAAGCATCTACTTCTAGGATTGAGGAGGAGAGACCATCCTCTACACCGGAGCAACCTCAAGAAGAGCCTTCAACATCCGATCAAGATGAGGAAGCTCAAAATTCAACTCCGGCACCTACCACCACCCTAGGTAACTCAAACACTTTATTTTCAAATAAAAATCATATAATGTGCTTTGAGTGTAGGGAGTATGGGCATTACAAGAGCAAATGCCCAAAGAAGGTTAGGAAAGCTTCTCCGGCGCCCAAAAGTCAACAAAAGTCAAAGGATGCTTGCCTCAAGTCAAAAGAGCAAGGAGCATATTATATGCTTCAAGTGCCATCAAAAGGGGCATTATAGAAGCCAATGTTCTAGGGGGAGGAAAAAGACCCAAGAAGAAGCATCACAAGTAAGAGGAGCTAAGGCTAACCCTAAGGTACATTTTAGTAGTGCATCTTCTAATTTAAATGTTAAAAAGCATGCTAGGAATTTAAATTCTCTTACAATTTATGAAAAGCATGCTAATAGGAATAAATATTTTTGCTTAGGAGCTAAAAGTGTCCATTTTAGTAATAAGGAGAAATTTGGGACTAATGTCCCTAGAAAAACCATACCTAGGGAATCTATTAAGAAAATACAAGAACATCTAGGTTTTAATCCAAAATGGACTAGGCATATGCCAAGAAAGTCCAATGCCCAAGATTTAAATCAAAATTCTAAAATTGGACAATTAGAATTAGAAAACCAAGCCTTGAGGTCAAGGCTTGAAAAACTTGAGAAGACCCTCAACACTATGTAAAATCAATTTAAAGGGTCTAATGGTCAAACTCCTAGGTCAAGAAGTCAAAGTCAACATCTAGGACCTAAGAGTCAAAAGTCAACCAAGGGCAAGAATGGTTTGGGTCACAAACCTAAGTCCAAGGTGACTTATCATAGTGTTCCATTTGACTATGGAACACTAACTAGGTCTAGGAAGACCAAGGTCAATGGGGAAGTCATCCCTAGAGTTGACCAAGGTTTGTGCCTAGTGGCCAAGGTTTCGAAGAAACCTAGGGTGGCCACTAAGAAGGTTGTTAGGGAGGCAATCCCTAAGGTTAACCTAGGCAAGACCAAAATGACCAAGGCTAATAAGCCTAGAAAGGTCATTAGGAAGGTATCTAGGGAGGTTATCCCTAACGAATACCTAATTAACCCTAGGAGCTCAAACCGGTTTTGGGTTCCTAAGAGCGTGATTGATTCACGCTAGGTAGGTTTAGGGTGTGCCAACCTTGATTGGATGATAGTTAACTCAACCATGGTAAAGGTGGCACTTTAGGATATTTTCAAGGTTATGGTTACCTTGGAAATACATTTGAGCTTTAACCCTAAAAGATTTTAGGAGGTGCCAATATTATTTGAGAAGATTGATAAAATGATCAAATTGGCACAATTTAAGTCTAGAGATTAGTGTGTCATTTTGGGTTTTTGGCACACTAGGGAGATTAGTGAAAATATGGCAAAATGCAATTAATTATATGAAATGGCAATTAATATTAAAATTTAGGTATTATTATACCTATATATTTTATATGTCATGCTTTGTTTGCCATATAACATGTCATGACATCATGCTTACTTTTAATCATTTTATATGTCATGTTTATGTTTTAGGATTAAGGTTTTAAATGTCATGTGTTTTTAGATTTTATCATATGTCATGACATCATGATCATTGGCCATGTTTTAATAATGCTATTGTTTCTGCCATGATCATACATTCATGCATTAACTTGATTAAAATTGATTTAAGGGCTATGGCATGACTTGAAGTCCCATTTATAAAGGAATCAAGTAGAGTTGCTTTAGAAGATGCATGAAACCCTAGTTTAGGGAGAACAAAACCCACATCTCACATCTAATTGACATGTATGTGTATTTATACACCATAGATACATGTGAGATGCTAGGATATGAGTTAAGTTCAAGGTGCATAGTTTTTGCATCTAGATGAACTAAAACTCATCTAATTCTATTGGTGGATCATTGGGAAAGCTTGTGTATAAGTCATGTACATTGAGCCCAAGGAATATGATCCAAAATAAGATTTTGAAAACATTTTAAAATCATTTTGAAAAACCTTGGTGAAGTCTATCTTTTGGTAGCAATCACCATTGATGAGATTGATACAAAGTGAGCTTAAACTTTAAAGTTTTTAGTCACTTTTGGATTTTGTATCAATTTCACTATTTTATGGGTAAAATAATTTTCAAATATTTTTCACCCATTGTATTGGTCATAGGTATTATACGTATCAAATTTCGTGATTTTTTGATATACGTATAATTATTTATGATTTTCTAAAATTCAACTCTGATAACTGAAATTCAGAAATTTGATTATCGATCGCCATTGGTGGCGATCGTGATGGAGGTTCCAATGATCGATTTCTGAATCACTCATTGGTAGCCTGATTCGCTGTTTAACCCGATTTCAGCTGCGGTTAAGGTCCCTAATCACTCCTAACCCTAGGATATGCTTTGGGTAGCATTATAAAGGGTGAAAATCCATTGGATATGGATTAGGAGAGGTGTTTAGGGTTTGTATCGATTTTTAAGGTGTTGGAAAGTTCAATATTGAATTTCTAACCTTATTTTTGATGGTTTAAGAGTTCCTATTGGCTTAGGGACTTCCCAAGGACATTGTTGGTGCAATGGTCAAGGGGGAGCAAGCCTTTAGGGGGAGGAGTTCATCATGGGATGATGAATGGTATTTTTCCTCATGAGGAGGAAAATGGGATTTTGATACCCAATTTGGAAATTGGGAGAGTATATAGGATTGCCTCTTTTGAGTGATATGTGACTTATCACTAGGAAGATGGTAGGCATCCTAGGTATTTTTGGATCAATGGGGAGATTGTAAGATCTCATTGGGACATGAGACATTGACCTCCTTGGAGAGATAACCTTTTTGATGTATGTCAAAAAGGGGGAGAAAGGTTAAATTATCAATTTGGGATAATTGGTAAGGGATTTGAGTTAGGGGCCTAACTCAAGGTTTGGTTTTTGTCAAACATCAAAAAGGGGGAGATTGTTGGTGCAATCGGCCCAGGTCACGATTGACCAGACTCGAGTTTGACTCGAGTAATGTTTTGATGTTCGACAAAAATAGATGACAATGTGATTGTCATGGAAAAGTCCAAGTCTTGGGTACTTGGCAAATGGAAAGTCCAACATGGGTTGGCAAGGAAAGTCCAAGCATGGGTCTTGGCAAATGGAAAGTCCAACATGGGTTGGCATGGAAAGTCCAAGCATGGGTCTTGGCAAATGGAAAGTCCAACATGGGTTGGCAAGGAAAGTCCAAGCATGGTCTTGGCATGGAAAGTCCAACATGGGTTGGCATTTGAGAAGTCCAAGGGTTTGGTATTGGCGGTGTAAAGTCTAAGCGGGAGTCTTGGCAGCATAAGTCCAATGGTTGGCGGCGTAAAGTCCAAGCGGAGTCTTGGCGGCGTAAGTCCAATGTGCCTTGGCGGTGTAGACACCGTTAGTATGACATAGCCGATGGAAGCATCTGAAGGCTAGCGCGATAGATGAACAAGTCATGGATGACTTGGAGGGATCCGAGAGGCGTGAGGCTGATGGAGATGGCTAAAAGGCTTAGGTCTAGGCTAAGGGTGGTCTAGCAAGTATGGGGGCACCATACTTGGGCTAAAACATCATGTTTGAGGTGTACCAGTCGACTGGTGTCATGTGTCAGTCGACTAGACCGAGTCAACTAGGGCTCGATCGTGGCGGAGAATGACCGCGAGGAGGATGGCGGTCCGATCGATGGCTCGCCGATCGATCGTGTGATCAGTCGACTGGTGCTCGAGAAATCGACCACATAATGGAGTCGAGACTCTACTGGTCGAGTGAGGACTCCATCAGTCGACTGATGGGTATGATCAGTCGACTGATGGTAGATCCGTTGGACTTATCCAACGTGGATTTAGCCGTTGTCTCACGACAACAGTGGCATTAGTCGACTGATGGTCCCGAGCAGTCGACTGATCGACCTTTTTCAGCACAGGTTGAAGCTTTATAAGGAGCTCGTGATGGAGGAAAAACCAATGGTTCTTTGAGGCGATTTGGGACGAGTTACTGCTGCAATTCATGGTCTCCAAGTGCTACTCGATCAACCTAGCGATCAAGCATTCAAGAGCATTTGTAAAGTATTTTTCTTTACTAGTCTTGCTTTGTATTTCATTGTATTTGCTTGTAGCTTTTGATTATTGTTGTAATCATTATTGTACGAGGTTTCTCCGCCTCCGGATTGTTCCGAGAAGGAGTGTTTTATAGTGGTGTGTGATTGGCATCGCTAGGGTTCGTACGAACCCGATCCGTGGAGTAGGAACCGTGCGGTTCCGAACCACGTTATATCATCGTGTTCATGTGTTTGTCCACTTCGTTATTGTATTATATCTATATTCCGCTGTGCTAACGAAATTGTAGAGATGAACGCGATCGATTTCCGACAACTTGAGAATGACGCTATTCACCCCCCCTCTAGCCGTTACAAATATTCCTAACAATTAAGATGATTAGCTAGTTGGGCTGAAATTGGACTTGGGCTGAAATTGAGCTGGAAATGGGGCTTGGGCTGAACCGGCTGAGCTGAACCCAATCAGATTGGGTTTGGGTTGGGTTGGGTTAACCGGATCACTTGAACGACATTTAAAAGCCTGCCGAACAGCCGATCAGCATTTCATCGCGATCCCCGTTTCCATTTCCCCTCCGACTCGTTTCGTCGCTCCGTGAAATCGCGTCGCTGGATTCCAGATCGTCGGCGTTCGGTGAGAGCCGCTCGACAGTGCCACCTAGTAGTTGATCTTCGGTCGGAGATCAGCAAGTGGGTTGCCTTAGGGGAGTGCCGGCATTTCATTCGCTCAGCGAGACGGTGGTGCTGTCGCCGCAGCAGTGAGCTGCCTGGAAGGTAAGGATCGATCACTTTCCTTCCCTTTCGAGTAGAGATCTGGTTTTTGGGTTGTTTTAGCTAAGATCTATGGGTTGGCAGTGATCGGGAGTTTGGATTGATTTGGCGATCAGCTGGAATTGGGGGAAATTTCGCCACCGGTGGAGTTTAGAGCTGGTAAGTTTGGATCTAACCCAATATTGTCATTTGTGGTATCCATTGATTGATGTTCTGTTATACTGTGATTGTGGATTTGGTTTGTTCTTGTGAATTTGAGTTGTCGATGAGTATTTGGGTTGGTTGATTCGGGTATTGGTGCTCGGGTAATACTAGTTGATGTTTGATTTGTTTGGATTGTTAGGGATTTTTATCTGTAATCGGTTGTGGAAAATTCTGTGTTCTTATGGTGTCATTTGTGATAAGTTTCAATCGGGAATTTGAGTGCTTGTGATGGATTTCGAGTGGAAACTAGGCTGTGATTAGAGTGGTAAGATCTGATCCGGTGTTAATTTAGGTTTTGTGATTGTAAGTTGATTGTGTCGTCTGTGTGTGTGTGTGGAAGGGAAACTGCAGTTGGTAACTGCTATGGTAATGTGATGGTAAGCTGCCGAAGGAGGGTTGGAGGTTAGTTCATTAGGATATAATCTCTGTTTCCTTTGATTATTGTGTGTAGGAAATCGGTAGATTGTGGTGTTTGTAGATGATTAAAGAATTATGGATGGTTATAGTTTTTCTACTGTGATTTAGGGATAAACAGTGGACCGGAGTTGTAATTGGGTTTCTTTGACTATGCTTGAGGCAAGAATCAGTGTGGGGTAGTTTCGATAGTTTTCTTTTACTTTCCATGGTGTATCAAATTTGGGATAAGTAGGGTTCTTACTCGTAGACGAGAAATGAATACGAATATAAAATGAATTGGTATTTTGTTCGTATAAGTATCGGCGATTTGTACTTAACCCTAATTTGTTATTATTGTGCAGGTTTGGGATACGAAGCAGGTCCACGGCCGTGAGGATTATTCGAGCTTCGTATCAAGTGGGTAATATCTACCTGGTCCGGTAGTTTGATCAATTCCAGTGCATGATCTTGGATATATGTTTATACCTGTTTACCTTAAATCCACTCTTATTTAATCATATGCTTGTACTGCCTTTGACCTTTAAGATATATATTCTATTACTTCATTGATTATCTAGCACGGATAGGAACTATACAACCCTATTATGTGTTAGTTGATAGATGTTCAGTAAGTACATGTGGTTAGGGTCATCTTTATAACCTCAGATTGGGTTACTAGGTTGCATCACTAGGTTAGGTGATGAGTCCAAATTATGGGGTCAGTCGTTGTATCGTACACATATTAGTGTGTTAGCTTGACGGATCTATTTATCTGTACATAGGTAAATAGGTTGTGATTACGGATTTGTCGTCCTTGCATGGTTGACTTTTGGTTGACTAGGTCTCCCCGTGAGTTAGGGAGTGTTGCGAGGATTTGTGTGTGAGCTATGCATCATTACATTGCATGCATGCTGACGACTGGGTCTCCCTTGTGGTTAAGACGGGTCGTCAGTCATCCTGCCTCCCCGACCACTCGGGGTAGTGGTTGCAGGGTTGAGGGCAGAGCATTGTTGTGCGTGCCGTTCTCGGCCACTAAGGATGGTGGTAGCTGGAGATGCACACTTGGCCACTGTGCGGAGTGGTAGTTAGCGCACTCACCCACTATAGACGGTGGTCGTGTGATGTGCAGTTGTCCTGGGTGCGGTGCTCGTCTACTCATGGGTAGGGACGGAGTGGCTAGCAGCAGGGATCCCCGTGTGAGTAGCATATAGCTCTATGGCGGCTAGCTACTGTTTCATACTACCCAACTCGATCACTCGAGAGTGGTGGCGGCTGGAGTCGAGATAGTTGTCATGTCGTGACACCTAGGCCACACTGGGGTCGTGGTAGCGAGTTGGGTGCACAGGCATGACCATGCATATGCATTGCTGATATATATATATATATATATATATATATATATATATATATATATATATGCATGTATTTGATATATGTTTTACATATGCTTGTGAGATGTTGCATTTGGTTGCTGCATATGATTGTATATTATGCTATATGTCATTTGCATTTTATATACTGCTGTGTGTTGAGCATGAGTATGTTTTGGTATAGACTGTCGCATGTTATTTGGATTATGCTATGATATACCTGTTCAGGATGTTATAGGTCATGTGGACGGCAGACCGTCAGGTATGTACATTATTTTATGTCATTTGATTAGTTTAGTGTATGCTATGAGTATGACCGTATCTGTAGTTACTGGTTACTATGTTGAGTACTATATGTATGATGGACTCATGCTGCATACCTGTAGATCTTCACATGTATACTTGTAGATCTTTATACCCTATATGTTGTTCATGCACTTCTATATATATTACCCCTGAGTTTTATACTCACCATCCTGGACCCTGGGTTTCCTATCGCCCAGGTAGTAGATAGAAGACTTCGGCATGGACTTGGAGCATTGTCACCTAATCTCATCTCGCCGTTTTTCCGAGGGTTTTGTTTCCTATTGCATGTATCTTTATATGGACTTCTACTGGTATTGGAGATCGTGTTGTATCTTTCTTTTATGGTATTCAGTCTGAGATTCTGTTTTAGTATGGACGGATATACCGATATACGTATGTTGATGAGTTTGTATTTCATTGTGTTGGCTTCCGCTATGATGTTATACATTTTCGATATGTGTTAGACTGGCTGCGACTTTTGTACCGTATTGGAATTGTCATAAGGGGGTGTCGTCCGTTGGCCGGACAGAGTCTACCCCGGGGCGTGACACGGTGCCTCGACTGGGACTCGATCGCCTCGATCGACTCCAAGGCATCGCCGATTGCACCGTGGCCACACCATTCAGCCGATCATCACCGACTTACTTACGACGATGATCGCTCGTTGTCGACTCAGTTGCCAAGTGTCAAAACACTTGACCAGTCGACTGATACACCTCAACCATGAGGTTTAACCCAAATATGATGCCCTCATACTTATTAGACCACCCTTAGCCTAGACCTAAACCTTTAGCCACCTCCAACAGCCTCACGCCTATCAGATCCCTCTAAGTCATCCATGACTTGTTCATTCATATGCTAGCTTTCAGGTATTTCCATCGGCTATTGTCATGCTGAGCTGGTCTATACCGCCAAGGTACATTAGACTTACACTGCCAAGATCAACGCTTGAACTTTACGCCGCCAACCATTGGACTTATGTTGCCAAGACTCCATCCTTGGACTTTACGCCGCCAATATCAATCCTTGGACCTCCCAATTGCCAAGTATCCATGACTTGGACTTTCACCGTCAAGACTACACCCTTGGACTTTCCATGCCAACCCATGTTGGACTTTCCAATTGCCAAGACTCATGCTTGGACTTTCCATGTCAAGTACCCATGACTTGGACGTTCACCGCTAAGACTACACACTTGGACTTACGTGACCAAGGCTACACCCTTGGACTTTCCATGCCAAGTGTCCCACTTGGGCTTCTCCATCATATGGTCAACCTTGTCAACCATCTCCCCAAACCATTGTCAAACAATGACTAATCCTTTATAAAACATCAAAACACTACTCAAGTCAAACTCGAGTCTGATCAATCATGATTTGGGCTGATTGCACCAACAAAAGATACTTTGTTTTCTATCATTTAACTTCCACTACTTGATCTTATGAGTCATGAACATCTGTCTTTTACTAATATTATGGTTGAGGTGTATATCTAACACCACAACCTTATGTTAGGTGGTTAAGTTTTCTCCAAAAATGACCTTGCAAGTTTTATAAATTTTGTATCTCTCTTTCTAACGATAAAAAAGTCAATTTACAATTTATTATTCTCACTTTTGAAAGAAAATAGTTCTTCTTCTCTATCTTTGAAAAACGTATGAGTTATTATTGTAACACCCCCCTCAAGGGATGTTACGGACATTCATTCTACTAGTTTAAATCAATGACTCTTTAACATGTTGACAGGATATAAAACCTTCATAGAATTTAAACATTCAATAATTGAATAGACATTAAAATCCTGAAGCCAAACATCAGAACCTAAATTACTAACTAAGTCTCCATTCCAGCACCATCAATTTAATAACCCAAGATAATACCATAAAACTCAAACCACACTTTGGTACTCTATCTTGCCTAATGTCAACCATTGTTTCTAAAACCAAGCATTAACAATGTAAAATCTAACTTGCATGCATAAAAATATAATTCAACTCGTCTATCAAAGAAACATGAATAATAAACTAGCACACAACTATTAATCGATATTCCCTTGTTCCGCTGCCACACACACCAAACTTCCTTTCAGTCGCCTCCTTGCATCATATCTTTTCCTTCCCCTTATCTGCAGTAAGAGGTAAATAAAAATCATAAGCAAAAGACTTAGTGTTTCATGATAAAACATGCTCAACCTTTCTCAATTAATACTTTGCACTTGAAATCACTTGCAATTATGATCTAAATGCATATACTTGAAAACGTGTGGTATGACTTGGAAATTTAAAACACTTATATTACTTATGTTTCAAAATAATAATCATCCTCCTTTGAGCCCAGCATGATACCAAATGCGCGCATCTCTAATAGATTTCGGGGTAGCCAGCCACCGAATCCTATTAGAGCTTCTCACTAGGCGATCTAGGGGCCTAAGGGCATTCTTGGAGCCCAGGTACATGCCTATTAAAAGTAACATAGTTTTGTAACTTAAATACTCATACTCATAATAGCTTGGCATTTTCTCAAACACCTTATATGTCTTACTCAAATCGGGAACTGCCTCAAAGCCTAAATCTTGTTTCTTCTATCACATACATATACTTTAGCAAAACAAAAAAAAACATATAAAAGCAACCCTTACTGTAGGTGAGAGACATATACTTATAGTTTCTTATCAAACTCACTAAGCGATGTTGTGAAACTAGGGTCCCTACGCATGTATACACGTCCTACCGGAAAAACCCTTGTCACCAAATCCCCTTGAATAACCTCGAACCTACCACCCTTTAAGACTAAGGGTGGGACTCTTTTATAGTCTTACTACTCCTCTTTGTCTTCTAAACTTTAGATGTGAGACTAATACATGTTTAGGCTTGAACCACTTGTGCTTCGTATACTTATCGAAGACATGTACTTAAAGTTTTTATGTTTCACATAAGAAATGTCTAATTGGTGTGATGGTATCATGCCTCCTTTATATCCTAGAGATCTAAGGTTCAAACCCCAAGCTATCATGTTTTTCTATTTTTATTATTATTATAATTTTTTTTCGGCCGTTACAATTATAAGTCCATATACTACTATGAAATCCAATATAATTTTTTTTATTTTTAATTTTAAAATTATAGTTTCCATGTACTTATCATATTCTTTATTTTTTATTCTTATATATCCATTTAGATCTGCTTGCCAAATTTTTTTGTGTTACCTCATTTAAGTTCTCACAAAATATATATTTAGTATCTTCATTTTGTTAGTGCCTATAAGATTCACATATCTCCACAATAATATGATATTATTCACTTTGGGCCTAAGCCCTTATGGTTTTATTTTTTGGCTTTACCCAAAATGCCTCATTCCAATGAAGATATCTTTTTATCTTATAAGCACATGATCTTTTCCATGTCTTATCAATTGGAACTTTGATTGTATTCCTCATACTCTCAAAAATTCTCCTCACAAACAAAGGATCACATTGAGCCCCCCTCAAGCCTATCTATTCTCGAAGGACTTCGTCTGCTTAATGTCCAATCCTCAACCTATCGCCAACTTTCTCGTCCTCCCGACTTAATCGACTTCGCTTGTTCAACCCTTCTCGACTAATCGACTTCCCGGTTGTTCACCTCCCGACCCAACTGGACTTCCTGGTTGGTATCTAGTTCTCTTAATATGGACATGAGAGCTCCATTTTCTTTCGAGGTTCATGGCTTGACATGGACCATAATTATGATACCAATTGTTAGTATCTATAAGATCCACATATCTCCACAAATTGTATGATATTGTCCACTTTGGGCCTAAGTCCTTATGATTTTATTTTTGGGCTCTGCTCAAAATTAAAGGTCACATTCCAATGGAGATATCTTTTTATCTTATAAAAACACATGATCTTTTTCATGTCTTACCAATGTGAAACTTTGATTATATATATATATATTACTTTATCCTTTAACGAACTCTTTATAATAATACTATTTCATCTCTCATTTTATTGTTTCCTATATACTATAACTTAAAACCTAAATTCTCTAGCATTTTTACCTTCTCCGCTCCCAATTTGTCTCATGTAAATATAAAATATTAATTCTTCTCTTAATTATTATATTTGCTATCTCTATTATTTTGTCGATGATTATTTATATATTTTATATTCTAAATTTAAGTTAATCAATATTTTTGTAATGTTTATTTTTATTTTAAGGTGTGAGAATTCTTATATATTCAATACGTACATAAGTTTTTATATAAACATAACAGTTATTATCAAAACATTGTAATCGAACCTTACAACATGTTTTTTCTTAGGCAATCTACTTTGAATGCAATAGACATCAATAGTTTGGAGGATGACTTTTGAATATGTATAAATTATGCTCCGAATTTATCAAATAAATCAATGAGAAGGAAAAATATCTCCCTCTAAAATTAGTTGGGCGAAACTCAAACACTTAGATTATAAAAAAAATAATTTAATTAATCCATATATAAAATTTGTTTGTGTTTTAATATTGACCAACAATCTAATATAATCTTCTTCTTTTATCTAGCCTCAAGATGATAACAAAACTCATTCGTCATGGGATATTGAAGGATAAAAAGTTTTAAATTTTTTTTCTTTATTTAATCGAAAAAAAGTGTTAAATAGATGGAGATTTAAGCTAATGTTGTCCGTGACGTTGAAATGGAAAGAGAACTTTTTAATCTACAATTTTTTCAACGGTTAAAACAATCTCTATTATCCATCTAAGTAAACTATAAAAATTTGAATCCATATTTCTCTTTCCTCTCCTCTCTATTTTACTTGCAAATAAACTATTGAGATTCGAACATGATCCTCTTATTTATTTATTTATTTTTTTGAATGTGTTTTACAGTTACATCATATCCGATCCAAGTAAATAAATTGCTTTTAGATATATGATTTAGTAGATAGACTAAAATTAAATGAAACCAGTAAAACTAGTGCAAAGTTGTTTATCTTTATTAAAAATTTTATCAAATTTGAAGGAACTTTAATTTTCCATCCAACTTATTAGTTATTTAACCAATGAAACTTATATTAATTTGATTTTAATATATCATGAATCATTTAAAATTATAAATTAATATATTTTTATATTTAAATTTAAAAAGTTTAAACATTAAATTTTATACAAATTAATAAATAAGTATAATTATATGAATTTATTAGTTTATTATTATTATTATTATTTACAGTATAGTAAAAAAAAATGTTTTATATTCATTTACGGTCCTATTTTCTCGGTTAAAAAAAAATTATTTGAGCGAGTGTTGAACAGGGGACGTGAGATGTGGATCGAATGGTTATGATCTCACAAGGTGTCACGTTTCCCTGAAAAGAACGAGGGAAGGGACCCATTTAACAGTTGAGGATTATCTGTTCTTGTTCAGTCAGGAAACATCACTGTACTAAATTTGGTCCGTAGTCTCACCATTTGTCGCCGACAATTTCATGAAACAGTGTCCAAGATTAACAGGCGATCACACTCGCTACCGATAAAGCGAAAAGCGCCTTCTCCGGCGCAGAGCAGCCACCTGTTAAAGGCCTCGTCGGAGGAACACTCTCTTATAAATACACAGCTCACCAAAACTCCGCCTCCTCCTCCTCCTTCGCTTCTGCAAACTGGCACAAACCTGCCCCCCACAACTCTACCTTGCGCTTCGCCATTGAGGAAGCCTAATCCTTGCGCTCGCTTCCATTCCCTACGCATTCCTCCTCTTTTTCCGTCGCCGCGTTCTTCAATTCGCTTCCTCGATTCCCAGTGCGGATGGCGTTATCCCAGATCGCTTCGCGATTCAGTTTCGCAGCCAATTGCGATCTATTTCGGACAAAGTATTCTGGGCTTCCAGTTGGTTTGGGAGGAAGACGTGCTCTTTTTAGCCATTCGGTGAGCTCGAGGTCGAGGGTTTCTGCTGATTCGAGGAGGATAGAGTCTTTGGTGAGCAATGCCAGTGTTGGGGGGACTGCCGAGGTGGGGACCGTGGTTATCGAGGGGCCGGAGTTGGCTCCCTTTCATGTACTCGCTGGCAGCCCTTTGCCGCTTGGTGCCACGTCTTGCGATGGAGGTGTCAATTTTGCTATTTACTCTAGCAGCGCCACGGCGGCAGTATTGTGCCTTTTCACGATCTCCGATCTGAAAACTGTAAGCTCTGTCTCTATGTTTTGCGTCCGACCTGATTGATTTGTTATGCAATTGGCATATGCAACTTATTTTCTTTTCTGCCTTTGCAGAACAGAATAACGGAGGAGGTTGTCCTTGACCCCTTGATCAACAAGACTGGGGATGTTTGGCATGCTTTTCTTCAAGGGGAATTTGAAAACATGGTGTATGGGTATAAGTTTGATGGGAAGCTTTCTCCTGAAAACGGCCATTACTTTGATTTTTCCCGGATTCTGTTGGATCCTTATGCTAAGGTTTGTTTCACCATGAAACTCTAGATATATGCTTTTAGAATTAGGCGCTTTTGTACTTTTTTATAGATTGATGTTCTGCTCATCTTATATTCGCTGATATGTCTCAGTTTAACTTCCTGATTTATTTAGGCAGTGATAAGCAGAGAAGAATATGGAATCCCAGGACCTGGAGGTGATTGTTGGCCCCAGATGGCAGGCATGATACCAGTTTCGAAGAATGAAGTATGTATACATGTGAACTAGTAAAGTTTCATTTCAAACATTAAAACATAGGCAAATTGATGTCTCCAGCATAATGTAACTTATGGATGAAGCCACTTCATTGAGGTACAGGTTTCATAGCAAAAACAACATATAATTTTTCAGGAAGAATGAAGGCTTCCTTTGGTAGCATGATTGCTCCACATAGATCTAGGAGGTTGTAGTTCGAGTCACTTCAACAAACCCTCCTCTAAGAATGAGAGGTTCCCCTCTCTTTGCCTCATCTTGGTTGGAGCCTTCATCACTCTAGCCAGTGCTTGTTCTAGTCAAAGAGATGGCTTCCAAAGTAGAAAATCACTAAGACACTTGTCTCTTTGTTTAATTGATTGATTCTTCTTAGTAGGAGGTAGGCCATATTAATCTCGTTCTGTTTCATGAGCTAATCTTTACAACAAACTAGAAGTTCCAACTCTCTGAGGCATGCAAATGAAGCAATATTTTACCATGGCTAGCTGCAACAAGATTCATCATATTCGGAACATTATCTACAATCTACTAAAAGCTATATTTGAATTTCCAATTTAACATTTGACCTGGATTAGAAGATGGAAAATATGGACAAATATACATTATTTTTGTTAGGATTTGTGAGAGAACCATTGGGTGTACGGTCATATGAGGAGCAATTTTTAATTTTGTATGAAGCTGCTAGATGTACTATTTTGCATCTTGTGGACTAGAGAATAACAAAGTATGATGGTGTTTTACCAGTTAACTTTATGTTCCAGGTGAACTTTCACAAATCTTCTAGATGTTTTTGGACTCAAAATATGTTTACTCTAACACAAACTTCTACTTGGTTGATAGGAAAATCCTTTATTTCCTGGTATTGAGCTTCATTTGATATTTCTTTCTTTCTTTCTTTAGTTTGATTGGGAGGGAGATATGCTTCTTCAGTTCCCTCAAAAGAATCTTATAATATATGAAATGCATCTGCGTGGTTTTACAATGGATGACTCTAGTGAGATAGATTCTCGTGGGACATACTTAGGTGCAATAAGGAAGCTGGATTATTTGAAGGTACAGATATATTCTTGTTTGAAAATTTTACTTGATGCTGGTTTGTACTTTTCTTTTCCACTTCAAGTTTTAAGTGTCAGCTTCTTGTGTAATAGTTTTTAGGACAAGAGAGATTATTTACACATATGAGGTCATAGTTCAGATGTTTTAGGTTACATCAAGTTGGAAGCAAAATTTTCTACTATTAGTTATGGCATTGTGAGGTACTCGTACCATTACAATTAAGAATCAGCAATGTCAAACAAGAATCTGGATTTAAGCAGATGGAAATCTTTTTGCTTTAGGAAAGACAAATCTTTCACCACATATTGGAATTAATAAGTACAAAGAGCATGGTTTTTACCTTTTCAACATTTTGTGCTTTAGTTTCTATCTTGGGACTATCTGTAGCATTGTTTCTCTGATACCTTGAAGAAAAATTGCTTAATACCTGATAAAAACTGTATAATAGACCTATTAATCAACAGTAAGATATAAGGACGACATATTCTTGCATGTTCCGAAGGATTAGAAGATAAATATGTAGTTTCAGATGTGCATAACAAGCATCAATTTGTCTATTATCTCCTGTATTTGTACCATAATTAGTGAAATATTATCCTCCCTTCTGAAAATAGAAATTCAATATTGTCAAACTTATCTCAAAGTTTATTTTTATTTGCAATTTCCCCCAAGTAGCAATGTTTTCAAAATTTTGCCTATATTTTAACAAATCCTGATTAGTTTACTTCCCATAGTTTGTAGGATCTTTGTCAAGATTGTGGGTATCTTGAAAATACCAGAACTTTATGGGGAAATTTGGCAAAAGTGAAATTTTAGGGGTCCTAAGGAAAATTTTTCTCAATCCACTTTATGTTTGGAAGCAAATTTTTCCCAATATCTACACTAGTGGCTCTGAAACTCCTATAAGCAATGAGGCTCATTTGTGATAACGTGTGATATGCTTATAAAGCAACCTGAGATCTAAACTCTAAAGTCTAGTATGTTCTAAACATCTACAAGATTAGAAAGATTACTTTGGTTGCTTACCATAGCAATACATCCAATTACCTTTGCATTTTTGCTAATTATTTTAGTACCATTAATAATTTACCAAATAATTTCACTCTAAATTTCATCAATAAATCTCTAGGATTGTCAATCGAACATTTAATATATAGAGAGAGGGGGAGTTTAGTTGAAACTTTCCTTGTTGATCCAACTATCTCCAATTGGACAATGAGCATTTTCTAAGTAATGACTCAATCTGATGGGGTTGTCACTATGGCTACATAGGTCACTTAGTAATTAGTTGATGCACAGCTTTGGGATTAGTTACACACCTGTGAATTGTCCCACCTGGGTGGTGCTTACGTTTTATTAGTAATTATAACTTTTGACTTTAAATAAGAGCACTCTAAATTTTGAGTTTGAACTTTTGATGTATTGGAGTTCTTAGAGAGGAGAGGAGTATGCTACTTGAGATTTGAGGGAGTTGAGAGTGAAGTTTGGGGTGTGAAAGATTACTTCACAAGGGGTGAAGTGGTATTATTAATGGGATGTGACTTTTGTAGTTTTCCCCTTTGTTGTTTTGGTCCACACAGTGTATTGGACACTATGCCATCCAGATGTGTGTGCATGCACGATGCTGGTGGTGTCTATTCCCAGTGAAGGATGAGGGTATTTTGCGTTCGCTTATTGTTCATTATTTAGTGCTCTTGCACCATGCGATGAGTGGTAGCTATTCGGTCATTCTATTACAAACTTTTTTTTTTCTTTTGCTGATTTAAATGAGATTAAAATAATTCCCAATCAAATCCTACCCATAATAATTTGGTCTCATTTGTAACTCAATTTCGGGATTTGAGAAATTCAAATGTCCCAGCTAAGTTTAACTATAACTTCTCTGAAACACCTTTTATCTACAAGAGTTAATATTCATGCTTATTGAATAAGCATTCGTATTCAAGAAACATGTTTGTCATTTGGTCAAGCTGTATCAACCCTATATTTCTCGAATAGTTTTGAACATTAATTTTTCATTCAAAATTGGCTTATGATAGTCTACTTGTTGGCTTATGATAATCCACTTGCAAAATAATTTGTCCATGTCCTTATCCAAACAATTAATAACGAAAAGCAATTTCCAACAAAGAGGACTATATGCTATTTCATGATGAATTATTTCACTTACGAGTCATGATATTTTCCAACTTGTTTTGGTTAGCTGAAACTGAAATCATGCAGGAACTAGGAATCAACTGTATAGAACTAATGCCATGTCAGGAGTTCAATGAGCTGGAGTATTTTGGCCAAAATTCCGTTATTGGTGAGAACAAGTATGTCGATTGACAAGTGTTAGTTTGTGAATTTATGGTTTCTACTAAATGCATCTAACTTGACAACATTTTTCACCTGCTCCGATGCAGGATATTTTTTGTCTGATAATATATTACTAACTTGATCAAAATTGCCTTCTAAACAGGACTATAGAGCAATAATGATACTTCATTAATCTTCATGTCTGGTTTAATAAGATTGTTTCTCACACAATGCATCTTAGATCAGATTTGTACCAATTTTCTCAATTAGCAAACCCTTATCTGATTTTTTGCTGTTGAACTTGAGTTGTTCTATTCTTGCATTTTTTTTTCTTCTAAACAGCCTACTTAGCATACTATTGGCTTCAATTGTATATTTTCTTTTCTGATTCACTAGTTTCCTTTTTACAAATTAAGTCTAGACAACTTGGACTTGATCTTACCTCCTATCTTTTCATTATGGAAATTATTCTTGTTGAAATTGTTTTTCCTCTTTGTGTTCTCAGGTTGAACTTCTGGGGTTACTCTCCAATAAACTACTTTTCTCCTATGATAAGATACGCAACAGTTGGTGCAAGTAACTGTGGTCTTGATGCAATAAATGAATTCAAGACTCTTGTCAGGGAAGCTCATAAGCGAGGAATTGAGGTAACCAAGAGTTCGCACGCATTTTTTTTAGTCCTGGTAGCCTCCAATGTTCATCCCTTATGAAACTTATTTTAGGTACTATTGGATGTGGTTTTCAATCATACAGCAGAAGGGAATGAGAATGGTCCTATATTTTCATTTAGGGGCATTGATAACAGCACATATTATATGCTTGCTCCAAAGGTTAGCTTTCCTTTTAGTGTGGAACTCCTTCCTGTCAGAACTTGTAGAACACGCTCAAGGAATTCTTTTCTTTTATTCACACATTCTCTGTTCTCAAGGACAGTATTCTGAATAAATCACCAGTTACATATGATTTTTTTTTAATTCCTCTTTTTTTTTTTTGACAGGGAGAGTTTTACAACTATTCAGGTTGTGGCAATACCTTCAACTGTAATCATCCAGTGGTTCGTCAATTTATAGTCGATTGTTTAAGGTGAACCTTTTGGTTTATTTCCTGTCTAACTTTGGACCTTTTATTATGTATTGAGCTTTCTTTTAATGGCCCTCAGAAAACATGTACTAGGTTAAATCTTATGGGAAAGTCCATATAAAGTTGTCATTTTTGGTGCATTTCCTTAGCATTCTCCAGGAAATTTCTAAATCTAATTTTCTTTCAGTAGCATTTCTTGCATGGCACAGCTGATGACCTTTTTCTTTTTGAAAAAAATCCAACACTATACAGTTTTATTATCTATATTATTTGCTGAGGATGTAACTCCAGTCCATTATTCATATGATGAGAAGATATCTAACTGAAACATAGAAGCTTCCATTTCCTCTTTAATCAGATGAACTTGTGTTTTTTTTAAGCACTGTTATTCATATAGAACTTCCTTTAATGTAGGAAACCACTCTTGTAATCTCGGTGTCTTGTGTATAGAACAATAGGTTTGGATAAGAAAACTGATCTTAATTTGATGATACCTTATTGGAAGACATTGGATCATTCAGTTTCTCTACTGGTCAAAATTTTGTATATAAGCTTATTAAATCCTAACCCATGTAAATTTGGAGTTTGTAAATTCTCTTCTTTCTTGTTCATTTCTAATAAAAAAAGAAATGGCGTTGTTTTGTTCCACCTTCAACCTGAAATTCAGATTTTCTGTTGTAGATATTGGGTTACAGAAATGCATGTCGATGGATTTCGATTTGATCTTGCATCAATTATGACCAGAGGTTGCAGGTTGGCTTCTTCTCTCTGCTTTTCCATCCTGTTTTACATATCATCTCATGTATTCAAACTTTCTTTTGAAGCCTATGTGATCCAGTGAATGTTTTTGGAAATCCAATAGAAGGTGATATGCTGACAACTGGAGCTCCCCTTAGTAGTCCTTCACTCATTGAAATGATCAGCAACGATCCAATTCTTTCCGAAGTCAAGGTAACGGGTGAATTTTCTTGTAGAAAAATCTTAAAATTTAAGCGTTATTGCAGTTAGATGATGCAAAAATGCCAGCATGTTCAAATTTAATAGGCCATCAGTATGCAAAATTACTTGATCGTTTGAAAGATTCAAAAGGACTATTTTTTATTATTGTTCTTGCACTTGATGTTTTAGATTGCTAGTTATCCTTTTCTAGCTAACTGTAACTTGTTGTTGTGTGTTGTCTTACTGTTTTTCTCTCCACTTGACTTACAAATAGTTAATTGCCGAAGCATGGGATGCTGGTGGTCTTTATCAAGTTGGTTGCTTTCCACATTTTGGTATTTGGTCCGAGTGGAATGGGAAGGTTAGAACTTTATCACATGCTTCTCTAGAGTTTCTAAATTTGTGAATTTTTTTTTTCAAACTTGGTGCAAGATTGTAACAGGATCATATTTTTTACCAATAGACAATTTGCATCATGATGGGAGCTAATTGCTAGAGTAATTACTTGATAATGTGTAAAAATTGGTAGGCTAGTTTTCTAAGAAGTAATGCTATACTAATGAACTATTTCATAAAATAAATGGTTAAATATTTCTTATTACATCTGTCAAAGTATGAAGAAGAGTTTTAACACAACGGTAAAGTTGCTACCTTATGACCTAGAGGTCACAGATTTGAGTTCTGAAAATAGCCTCTTGCAAAGTAGGATAAGGCTGCGTACAATATACCCTTCTTCGGGACCCCAGTGTGAACTTCATGCATCAGGTTGCCCTTTTTTATTTGTCAAAGTATAAAATGTATTGTTTTAAAAGGTACATGGTTTTGGTAAGGTAGCACTTTTCCTAGTTGTTTGGCGATCCATAATTGGTGGCTCTTTTAAAAGGCAACCTAGGGAAAGTGCTTCAATGGCCCAAACTGTTTAGGTGACCTCAATGGTTTAGACCAACCTCATGTTAGAGATCGTTTGGAAGCTAGAGGGGGGGTGAATAGCGCTTTTCGGTTTCTACAAAAATGATTAGCGGAAGCAAGCACAAATAATATATGTAAAAACACAAAAATAATGCTAACAAGGCCTTTACGTGGTTCGGAGATAACGCTCCTACTCCACGGCGATCCTTAAGGTGGATCAACCCAAGCAATTCCACTAAGAAGCTTTCTCTTTACAAAGACCTCCTCTTCTTATAAAAGATGACAATGAAGATTTGAGAGGAGGAGGGAGATTAATACACTTAGAAAGCTTGGAAAACTTGTGGGAGCTTAGAAGAATGATCAGAATATAAGCATTAGCCCCTTCTTGCTCCCCTTAGGCTCTTTTTATAGGAAAGAGCCTCTTTTTCCCGTTGGAGGTCCATCAGTCGACTGATGACTTACATCGATCCGCCGCCGATTCTAGCCACGAGCGCCGGATTCGCGGGATTGCGATCGTCATCCAGAAAGACTATTAGTCGATCGCCAGCGATGGCGATTCGCATCTGTAAATGGCGATCGGCGACCGTTATTTATGCGGCGATCGCAATAATGGCGATCATTGCCCGGCATCGGCGGTCAGTCCGAGTCGACTCAGTGATTCGGGGGATAACTCCCGATCATGCTAATGATCTTCCAACCTCTAATCTTTGCATTTTAAGGGCCGGTTCGGCCGACACCATGTTCGGTCGATCGGCACACCCAAGTATGACTAATTCGTACTTGAAAACATAACCTAAGCCTAGACTTAACCTTCTAGCTTCTCCATTGTGACCTTGCGCCTCGATTTCTTTGAGTCCACGACTCCGTCCATGCGCTTGCCTTTCAAAAGCTTCCTTCGGTTTAAATCGTGCTTTGGTTTTCTTCTTTAAATGCGCTTGGACTTTACGCCGCCAAGACTATTACTTGGACTTATGCACAAGACTTTCCTTTGGTCTTTCTTTTCCAAGGATCGCTTGGACTTTACGACCAAGACTACGTGCTTGGACTTCTGTTGCCAAGACCAAGACATTTCCTTTACTTCTCTTTGCTAAGATCACACTTGGACTTGTCTTTACCAAGTCTTTATACTTGGATTTTCTGTCACTTAAACATGTTTATAATTAGATCACAAAACATCGCTTAACTTAGATGATTATCCAAATATCAAAATATATAAATGCTTGTATCATGCACCAACAATCTCCTTTTTGATGTTTCGCAATCATTTAAGTTAGTCTTTAACACATACATATAAACATATTTCAATATGAATTTAACTTAAATATCCCTTCTCCCCTTCGACATACAACAAAAAAGAGAAGAGTTAATCCAATAAGTGCAGGAAGAATTGACATATCTTTGAACAAAGGTATAAAATTGATATGAAGCTCCCCCTAAATCCAAGACATGTTTCATGATGGGAAAATAACATGTGAAGCAAGGCAATAGAATAAGCAAATATGTCCTAGCCTTGCACTAACAATTATAGAAATTAGGGATGTAGCTCCCCCTAAACCAGTGCACCAAGAAAATCCGCTTTTCCATACAAGTTATCATGTATATGTGGAAATCATATAATGTCCAAAATTAACCTTTTAACTCGCTTTATTCCAAAGCTCGACCGAATAGCATCACCAATCGCCGTTGGTTAAATGATCGCCAATAACGGCAATGATCGATATCGTATAAAATCAAAATCGAATTTTTCACCAAGGTTCAAAATGCGAAAATTCGTAGGTGTCCAAAAATCACGAACTCACATTACATACATTTTATTCGACTAATATAACATATGAAAAATATTAGACGAAAAATATGCTCATAAGATTAATGGATTGATACAATATTCAAAATAACAAAATTATGACACAAAAAGTGTAATGTATCGTATCAATATTCATAACTTCGTACTATATGCTCAACTTCTAAACTTGGCAAATAACAAGTTGTAGACACTAATAGAAATGAATTAAAACAAGGACACAATTTCATTTCATTAATCAAAAGTTCTGACACAAGTAGGAGTTTATGTCGTACATACGGCCAAAAAGAAAAATAATAAAAAAAACAAGCGAGCTAACGATCGTCGTCCTCAGCATCCATCGGTGCAGATGACGATCCATCGTGAGGTGGGTGTCAGTGGCAGGCGGAGAATCGCCAAGATGTCCTCCGCCGAATGCCCTCTCACGAGGAGAGGAGCTCTGATGCTCTCGGCGAAGCTCTGATGCTCTAAGCGTGACTCCTCAAAGCGTGCAGGTCTACCCGCTCGCAAAAAGCATCAAGCAGGCAACGAAGGATGGATCCGGCATAACGCGATCGCTCGCAGCAGTCTCCCGCATTTGCTCCTCGAACACCCTCAAGAACACCTTCAGAACTCCTTCCGCAGCGGCATCCTCTCGGTGCCGAGCGCCACCGCCGTCGTCGGGGGTCCTGAAAACGGATCCTCTGTCGCCTTCGCCCGCCAAGGAGAAACTCCGTCGAGTCATCTCGATCATATTTTCTATTCATGACTTTAATGACTCTATATTGACATCAATGCCTCACGAGTGAGCCGTCGAGTAAGGACATTTCCAAAGGAATATGAACCTTCCATTTGTTTGGCCTTATGAAATGAGTGAGATGGAAGGAAGGTATTGAGGTCAATATTGATGTCTAAGTATGAGCGAAAGAGATGCATGAGAAGTAAGTGAGGAGGTGAACCAAAGCCAAACCACGAGTAACTATAGGGAGAAGACAATGAGCAATGACCTTATAAAGGACATTGTCAGAGGCAGAAAGTTCTTGTGATTGAAATAGATTAGTGTTCAAAGGTCGAGGAGAATGATAGAAAGTAGTGTGAAGGGAATCCAAAGAAATCTCCTCAAAAGAAGGTGGAAGAGGTTCACTCCAAGATGGATATAAGATGAAATCATTCTCGGAAGAGAGACAACCGAGAAAATCAGTCCAGATCTGGGGACTGAAATCCAGATCGCGCTGAGCAACGCGAGTCCGGTATCTCCCATCTCCAGCCGGTCGTAGGTTGTTGAAAAATTCAGAGAGAAGAGTGATATTAACATGATGTTCACAAAAGACTAAAGACTCAAGTTTGTAATGTTGAATGATTTGAGCGAATGTCAAAACAGTAGTCTTTAAGAAAATTGGGATCCATCGATCTAGGTGGAATAAGTTGGAATTTGTTTTTATTGAAAGCACTTCTGCGCGGAGTTCGAAATCGAGGATCGGCAGGGTCGAGGGTCGAGGCCCTCGTTGGCCTGGAGGTGCCCGAGTACGCTTAAGAGCAAAGTGCTTAAGTCTAAATGTGTGAAAAGACAACAAAAAAAAAAATGACAATGAGGTTGATGATGCATGGACAGAGACAACAAGACAAGTGGGTTAGTGAAATACAATCATAGAAGAACAAACAAAGCATTGATCAGAATGAAAATATACCTAGCGGCATGGTGAACAAAGAGCAAGGATCTTGGGACCACGGAACCCTAGCCGAGTGATGGAAACTAGAGCGAACGAGTGACAAGAGAAGGTCCTCGAGTCGAGAGCACTCCAAATGGGAGCACGCCGATGAAGACGTGAAAAGCGAGGGAGAACGGCTAAACGGCGCGGTGGAGGTTCGTCGGAAGAGGAAGAGGAGAGAAAATCGGGATGGTTTGGCGAGTCGAACCGGTGGAAAGCCCTAAAAACGCGATATCACGATCGCTGTTAGTCGGCAATGATCGAGCGATGGGATCGATCAAAACATGCGATCGCGTCGATTACCTTGTCGTCGATGTTTACTGCCGTAAATAGCCGATCCAGATGTGACCAAGATAAGCCGGTTCGATATCATATCTCGAGTAGCGTCTACCGGATCGTGATATCGATCGATAGCCTTTTGGCAGTTAAAAATTCATAATTAATTCAATAAAGATCAAAAATCACGAAATTTTGTAGGTAATATTGTTAGAACATTTCCTATCAAGGAAAAATTATTTTAAAATTATATCACCTCTAGATTTTGATATTGACACAATCTTGAGATTTTGCAAAAGTTATGATATTTTTGCAAAACTTTGTATCACTTTGGCTTATCGATAGGAAATTGTTTCTCAATTTGATAGACATAGTTTAAATTTTATTTTATTTGACATTTCAATCATATTCTTGGAGCTATATGCACATTAATTGTACATAGGCCTTCCCAATGATTGGTCGATGAAGGATTAATGTCTCTAGATGACACTTTGGTTCATAGTAATGCATCATAACAAGCATGATGATCCAAGTGCATCTTCCTAACATCTCACATGTTGTCTAGGTGGCTCAATACAAAATCATGGTTTCTAAGTATTTTGTGAGATGGTTAAAGGTATAAATCCTAGTATTTACTATGGGATCATGCAAAACCTACATTTCATTCTACAAAGCACATTCAAGTTCTCTCTAAGTGATGAAAATTCTATTTCGGGAGAGGCTTGGTAAAGATGTCGGCTAGGTTGGACTTAGATTGATGTAATTAAGCTCGATGTCCCCCCAGCCATGGTCTCTAATGAAGTGATGTTTACTTGATGTGTAGTAGTCTAGAGTGATGCACTTTGGATTCTTGGTCAGAGTTAATGGTGCTCACATTATCACAAAATACTTTCATGTTGGAGTAAGATAGCTCATAATCTTCTAAGGTATGTTTCATCCATAATAATTGAGCTACACAACCACCCATAGCACACATATTACGTGGATAAAGCAACACAAGGTTGCTTCCTACTCTCGACTCACTAGGGAGGACCCAAAATTGGCATCCACCACTAGTACTCTTCTTAGATCCAATTTGCAGCGGCATAATCGGAATCGGTGTACCCAACAAATCAAAGGACCTAGTCCTAGGGTACCATAGACCTACATTTAGTGTGCCTTTAACATATCTTAAAATTCTCTTACTTGCAGCAACTAAATGAGATTCCTTAAGCACATGATTGATACCTAGCACACATACCAAAAATAATATGTCGGGTCTACTAGCGGTTAAATACAAGAGGCTACCAATCATGCTCCTATAAAGGGTAAGATCTATTTGTTTTCCTTCACTATCACTATCTATTTTAGTATTGGTTGCCATTGGAGTTGACACTACCTTAGCATTTTCCAAACCAAATTTCTTAATCATTTCCTTAGCATATTTGGTTTGATAAATGTAAATTCCTTGTTTGTTTAACTTGCAATCTAGAAAGAAATTTAATTCTCAACTAGACTCATCTCAAACTCTTTTTCCATATTTTGAATGAAGTTTTGAAGAAGTTCATCATTTGTTGACCCAAGATAATGTCATCAACATACACTTGGGCTACAAAGATGTCATAGATGTTGACTTTATAAAGAGAGTTTGATCTATACTACCCTTTTGAAA
This sequence comes from Wurfbainia villosa, assembly GCA_025175895.1. NCBI lineage: Eukaryota > Viridiplantae > Streptophyta > Magnoliopsida > Zingiberales > Zingiberaceae > Wurfbainia > Wurfbainia villosa. Next base: position 113,554,638 of record CM045988.1, read on the forward strand.
TCCTTAGAGATTAGGAAAGATGGACAATCTTTCATACCGGGAGCTTGTTTGAACCATATAAGGCTTTCCTAAGCTTGTATACATGGTTTGGGTAGTCCATATTTTCAAACCCGAGAGGTTGTTCTACATACACCTCTTCCTTAATAAACCCATTTAGAAATGCCGATTTGACATCCATTTGATGGAGTTTGAAACCCATATAGGAGGCATATGCTAAAAGTATTCTAATGGACTCTAACCTAAGCAAGGGGCATATGTTTCATCATAATCAAGTCCTTGACTTGATTAAAACCCCTTGACTAATCGTGCTTTATTTCTAGTGATATTCCTTGGTCATCTAGTTTGTTCCTAAAGACCCATCTTGTAGTAATAATAGTGTTTTCACTGGTCTAGGAACTAACTCTCGCATACTTGACTCCTTCAAATTGAGTAATTCATCTTGCATTGCTAAGATCCAATCCGGATCAAGTAATGCATCTTTAGTGTTTTGGGCTCAATTTGAGAGATTAAACAATATGACTAGTAGGATCCCTATGGAATGACCTAGTCCTAACTCCTTGAGATAATTCACCCACAATTTGATCTAAAGGGTGACTTTGATGAAATCTTATGGTTCTAGGAGGTGTGTTAGATGGAGTTTGATCATGATCAACCTCAATCCTATGCTCATCATCGGAATCATCCCTTACTCCCCCTTGATTCAATCCTCCCCCTTGATCATTACCCCCTAAGTTTAAGTCTTGAAATTGTTTGGTAATTTCTTGATTTTCAATATTTATATCATCATCAATAGGGGATTTCCTAGGGTATGTATTTGAAGTTTCATCAAATTGAACATTTGAAGATTCTTCAATCTTTTGAGTCCTTTTATTGTAAAATCTATATACTACACTAGTGGATGAGTATACAACTAGGATTCCTTCATCCGCTTTGGACTCAAACTTACTTAGGTTGTCTTTGGTATTTAAGATATAAACTTTACATCCAAAGACCTTAAAATAATGAATTGTTGGAATTGTACCATTCCACAATTCAAATGGAGTTTTTCCTAAAAACCTATGAATCAATACCCTATTTTGGATATAGCAAGCGGTATTAACTGCTTCCGCCCACAAGTAGCTAGGTAAGGAATATGCATTAAGCATTGTCCTAGCCGCTTCTTGTAGGGCACGATTTTTTCTTTCCACAACCCCATTTTGTTGAGGTGTTCTAGGACAAGAAAATTCATGCTTGTACCCTTGTTCTAAGTAAAAATTTGAAAAATTAGAATTCTCAAATTCTCCACCATGATCACTACGGATCCGGTTGATTTTGAGTTTTCTTTCATTTTCTACTCTTTTGCTAAATCCTATGATTATTCCTAAGGTTTCATCTTTATTTTTCAAGAAAAACACCCAAGTAAATCTAGAAAATCATCTACTATTACCAAGCAATATTTACTACCAATTATAGGGGTACTATGGCAATCAAATAAATCCATATGTAGTAATTCTAACGGTAAAGCGGTACTAAGTAAATTTTTACCTTGTGTGATGTTTTGATTGTTTCCTTCTTGCAAGCATCACACATCTTGTCCTCGAGAAATTTGACTCTAGGCAATCCTTTGACTAGCTTCAATTTTGCTATTTTGGCTATATTCTTCATGTTTACGTGTCCTAGCCTCCTACGCCAAAGCCAACTTTCTTCCTCTTTGCAATAAGACACTTAGTGGAAGGATTAGTAGCAGATAAATCAACATAGTATATATTTGATTTCCTAAAGCCTACTAACATGCAATCATTTATAGTTTTGTGTCTTATAAAACATTTTGAGGAATCAAATTTAACATCAAAGTTTGCATCACATAATTGACTTACACTAAGTAAATTAAATTTCATATTTTTAACTAATGGAACTTTATGAATGGCAAGATTGGGAGATACCTCAATGGTGCCCTTTCCTAAAATTTTAAGTTTGCGCTATTACCAAATGACACTTTTCCTTTGCTAGTGTGGTTGATAGTGGAGAATTTTCTCTCATCCCGGTCATATGCTTTGAGCACCCACTATCAACTATCCACAAGCTTGGTTCTTCTACCTATGTCACATGAAAAACACAATCCTTAGGTACCCAAATCTTAGGACCACTAGCATCAATTATAAATTTCTTTGGTACCCATGCCTTTCTCCTTGCTTTTAATCATTGTTTTCTACTAACAAGGGATGCAAATGCTACCTCTTTCTCCTTAGGTCTATATCCTAATCCGCCTTATTGTAAATCGCCTTCGATTTTTAATAATCATATCTAGATATTTAGAACCATTAGTGAATTTTTCTAAGCATGCTCTTAATTTACCTATTTCTTTTCTTAACTCATCATTTTCATCCCTAAGAGTACATTCATCAATATCACTAGATTGTTTTGCAACATGATGAATCTACACTTTTAGTGATTTGATTTCTAATTTTAGATCCTTAACCCTAATTTTTGATCTATTTAAAGCATTTTGTAAACATGCAATAGTCTTATAAAGTAAATCTATTTTAGGTGAGTTGTTTACCTCATCATCATCACTGATGATGATTCATCACTTGAAGAGAAGAGGACTCCTCGCTGAGCTTGCGCTTCTTCCTCTAATGTTATAAGAGCTAGGTTCGGGTGGCATGACATACTTCCTCATCGTCGGAAAACTCCTCTATACTTAGAGTGTCCCATGTTTGTGCCACACCATCAGCTTCTTTCTTCTTCTTTTCCTTCTTCTCCTTATGCTTCTTTTCTTTCTCCTTTTTTTTCTTTAGTTAGCAATTTGGCTTGATGTGTCCTTTCTTATTGCAACCATAGCAAGTTACATTAGATGAAGAATTTGAATTATTTGAAGATTTACCTCGAGGATCAAACATCCTCTTCACATCCTTCTTGGTGAGTCTCCTTGACTTCCCACCAAACTTCTTGACGAATGTGCCACTGCCACGATAACTCATCTTCACTACTTGATGAGTCTTCCTGGATTCGGATGAGGAGGACACTTCTTCTCCTTCTTCTTCTTCTCCTTCTTTCCTACAAAAAGAGCTATACCCTTCTCTTTGGATGAAGTGTTAGCTTGTTCATGTAATTGAAATTCACAAAAAGTTCATCTAACTCGACTAATGAAAGATCCTAGAGACCTTATAAGCATCTACCATTGAGGCCCATAAGGTGGTCCTAGGGAAAGCTTGTAATACATACCTTGTCACGGTTGTCGACCTTTTCACCTATAACGTGTAGTCCGTTGACTACTTCCTTGAAACACCCGTGCATTTGGCTCACGGTCTCGTTTGTCTTCATAGTGAAGCTTTGGAGTTGCCAATCAAAAGATCCTCTTGGCCCTTCTTGTCTCTTTGGATCCTTCGTTGAGTTCGATGAGCTTCTCCCAAAGCTCTTTTGGGAGTCAAGGGCCCGAACCTGTAGAGTTGCTCCTTGGATAGACCACATTGAAGTGTAGTCGTTGCTTTGCATTGCTTGTGCTTTCTTTCGCCATCTCTCTTGTCCAATCTTTTGTCGGTAGTGGTGCTCCGAATTGCCGACCGGCTTTTTGAATCCATCTACAATACTAAACCAATTTTCTATGTCATTCAGATAGTATTCCATCCTACCTTTCCAATAGCCAAGTCGTTGCTGAAAACGGAGGCCTTGCCGTGCTATATCCTCTTGAAACGCCATGCCCGGTTGATGGTTAGATCTTCCGATGCGATCCGGCTCGATACCACTTGTTAGAGATCGTTTGGAAGCTAGAGGGGGTGAATAGCGCTGTTTCTACAAAATGATTAGCGGAAGCAAGCACAAATAATATATGTAAAACACAAAAACAATGCTAACAAGGCCTTTACGTGGTTCGGAGATAACGCCCTATTTCACGCGATCCTTAAGGTGGATCAACCCAAGCAATTCCACTAAGAAGCTTTCTTTACAAAGATCTCCTCTTCTTACAAAAGATGACAATGAAGATTTGAGAGGAGGAGGAGATTAATACACTTAGAAAGCTTGGAAAACTCAGGAGCTTAGAAGAATGATCGTAATATAAGCATTAGCCCTTCTTGCCCCTCGGGATCTTTTATAGGAAAGAGCCTTTTTCCGTTGAGGTCCATCATCGACCGATGACTTACATCAATGGCCGATTCTAACGGCTTCAACGGCCGGATTCGCGGGATTCGATCGTCATCGCTAACGGAAGATATCACCGACCGCCAACCGCGATCGATTCGTAATCGATATCGCGCCGGCCGCCACGGCTTGTTTGTGGCGATCATTGCGGCACATACGAAGCCGAGTCCGAGTCGACTCATCGCTCGACCGATAACTCCCACGATCGCAAATGCCTTCCAACCTCTAATGCATTTTAAGGGCCCGATGACACCATGTTCCATGATCGGTACACCTCAAGTACGACTAATTCATACTCAAAACATAACCTAAGCCTAGACTTAACCTTCTAGCTTCTCCATCACCAAGCGCCTGTGATTTCTTTGAGTCCACGACTCCATCCATGCGCTTGCCTTCAAAAGCTTCCTTCGGTTTCGTCATGCTTTGGTTTTCTTCTTTGCCAAAGTACGCTTGGACTTTACGCCGCCAAGACTACATGCTTGGACTTATGCCGCCAAGACTTTCCTTTGGTCTTTCTTTTCCAAGGACTGCTTGGACTTTACGCAGCCAAGACTACATGCTTGGACTTACGCTGCCAAGACCAAGACATTTCCTTTGACTTCTCTTTGCCAAGATCACACTTGGACTTGTCTTTTACCAAGTCTTTATACTTGGATTTTCCTGTCACTTAAACATGTTTACAATTAGATTACAAAACATTGCCTAACTTAGATGATTATCCAAACATCAAAATATATAAATGCTTGGAGCATTGTTGCACCAACACCTCATAGATTTACCTAGGCAACATTAGTGGCCTAAGCAGTTTGCCTAGATTGTCAAGGCTAGTCTAAGGGAAAAAAGGAGAGTTTTTCAAGTTATTGGTTTGTTTAATATTAGAAAATAACTCTACCTTTCCTTATTAGCCTACTTGATACCCCTTATTTGCCTAAACATTCCACCCCACACAACTTTTGTTGCCTCTCTATTGTCACTAGATGTAGGTAGCTTGCAATATTTTTTATCATTTTTTTTCTCTTTCTCTTCCATAAGTGTGATCTACCTCCTCTCTCTCTCTCTCTCTCTCTCTCTCAATTTAATATTAACATTGATTTTTTATAGATTTTGTGGATTTTTTATTGTGATGTGAAATATTTTATATTTTATGTTTAGTGCTTGTGATCAATTAAAACTTTTTTTTTTGTAACTTTGCTTTAATTGATTAAGAATATAATTATTATATATATAAATCAATATCGGTCATTTTTAATTTACTATACTTCTCTTCAATATTTTAATATTATTTTAATGTCGACAAGTCCTCTCACTAGGCATTGGTCCAATAGTCTACCTCTTGGAACTACTTTAATACCTTGATAAAATACTAACAATAGAACGATTTTAATGCTTGAGTAGATTGTTGTATAGTGGTACTGACATGTGCCAAAACGGAATAATTTTGTCAATGGTATATGGAGGAGGGGAAAAAAAAGGAGGATATAAGGGAAGTAGACAAAAAAATAAATAAACAAAATTACATTTCTTGTCCACCGACCTCTTATGATTTCTCACAGAAGATATGTTAGGATCTTAATGTCAATGTGTTGGGGGAGTGGGGATGAATAACTTGTGGACTTGCAAATAAAAATTTGTCTTCTCTTGCACTTACAAAAGGATCAATAAAACTTTTGAGTATTCATTAGTGTTTGTGGGTGTTTGTTTGTGTTTGAATATACACACTACTAAAATAGAATAAAAGGATGGGCAATGCTGAGAGAGGATTGTGGTTAGGACCAAGGTTTAAAATTTTGAGTTGTATCCAAGTTTCGATTTATGACCGGAACGATACAATTTTAGTATAGTATCGTATTGTGCCGATACAATTTTAGTACTTTTTTAAATATAAAATATAACATAAGATTAAGAATTATATTATATTATACTATAAAAATATATTATAAGATTAAGAATACTTTGATTCAAAATTTAATCATTATAATAGTATATAAAGAAAAGATTCTTCTAAATTAGGGGAAACAAAAAAGAACATTAAAAGGTAAGTAATAAAAAATCAATGAATGAAAGAGGAAAGGAAAAAAATAAAATAAATAGAAAAGGGAAAAAATTAATGAAAGAGAAAAAAAATAGTAGAAAAGGAAAGAAATTAGTAGGAAGAAAATAAATATGAAAGGGGAAAGTGACCAATAAATAGGAAAGAAAAAGAAGAAGAAAAAAGGAAATAGAAGGAGATGGAGAAGGAGAAAACGAAAGAAAAAAAAAAGAAAGGAATTAAATGAGATTAAATTGTATTAAAGAAAGGGGAAGATAAAGAAAAAGAAAAAAAAAAGGTTATAGGGGGTCATTGGTTCTTTGCAATATGAGGCAATGGTCTCTCGGCCTTGCCTGGCCATTGTGATCTCGCAAAAGCCTCATAACCTTGCTTGGCTACTGTGAGCTTGTCAAGGCTTTGCAGCTAAGCGAGGAAGCCACAAGGTCATCATGACCTCATGGCCTTGCTTGCCCACTGCGAGGCCTCCATGACCTCGCGGAGGCCCATACCTAAAAAACTTTTATTCGTTAGTTACAGTCTATTTGCAAGCTAAACTAGACATCCCATACCTAGTTTACCCACCTTATCCTTGAAGATGTTGCCAAAAAACACCAAGATTACACTTCACACGTAATCTTTCATAGTTTACTGTCTTCTAGGTATCATTTGTCAGATTTTTTACATTGCCTAATAGTCTACCTCCGGTCAAGGCCTCATGCATTAAGCTCTTAACCTTACTCCTCATGTCATCCTTCTATAGGTCACCTATTTAGTCAACCTCTTATGTTATCCTAGAATTTCCCTTGCTTAGTTCTTTTGGTGCATCAAGCTTGTTTTGCTCTATATATTATACTTGGCTAAGTCACTTACAGAGCTTTCTTTGTTCCATGCTCTCAAAATTGCTGAAACATCAATTCCTTCATGTTGCTTGTCCTAGAGTCCACCTTGCTAGTATTGTCCTTCAAATGTCTCATATTCATTGTGAATCACCTTTGAACCTTCAAGTCAAACCAAACCAACTTGGTTTCATTAAGCCAACTATCACAACTCGATCGTGTCGAGTCACAAACTTCATGTACAACTTATTAGGTCCAAACAAACTCAATGGATACTCATTAGTTGCACAAATACACCCAACTATCACAACTCGATCGTGTCGAGTCACAAACTTCATGTGCAACTTATTAGGTCCAAACAAACTCAATGGATACTTATTAGTTGCACAAATACACCTAACCTAGTAGCACAAATGCACCAAATTTAAACGATACTTGGGGCATGATTGCGCCAACAGATAACTCTTCCAATTCCTCACATTAGAAGTTTCTCTATTCTTGTTTATCTCTCATAGACTATGGTTGTATGAAATAGGGTGTTTGACTTCATGCCTCCATGCCAACCTATTTTGTCTTAAGATCACCTTGACTTAGACTTTGTCCTTTTATTTTGCATGATGGAACAATATTTAAAAGACCAACTATTGCTGAAAGTTGTCTATTTTTGTTACTCAAAATTCTTATATGGGGTTTTGCTTATATTTAAGCTAAAGCTACGTATTCTTTTTTTAATGGATAAAAAAGCCTAATCTTTTGTAAATCTCTTTACTATTCTAAGTAGGCCAAACTAGAAGTCAAGGCTGTTAGGATTGATATCCTACCTAGAAATAGGAAGTTTATAGACGGTTTTGATCATAGGATTGAAGCATAAGATAGGATGATCCTACAATTTAATAAGAATATTTTAGAACTGCATTGGATATTTATAATTTATCATATACATTGGCTTTCAATAAATAGTATTGACATGAATACAAAAATATTATCATTCCACTTTAAAAAACATAAATAAAAATTTTAAAATATTCCTACGATAAATATATGAAAAGATGATACAATTGTTAGTGCTTCATCTTTATATAAGTAGCAACTTTTATAACATGATGGCAATGATCATATATTATCGAAACCTTCTCAAATGGTACAGCATGAAAAAATTATTTGTTATAATACATGTTAATCCTTCTAAATATATTTTGTTCGGAGCAACTTCCTATACAAGTAGGCATGTGGATGTGAAATCCTAGCCCAATTCACGTCCCAAGTAGGATCTGGATCATTCTAGTGAGATTGAATGATAAAATTGTGAGATCCTAGGGTCTGCATTGCAATTTTAACTGCTATCCGTACATACATTTGCATTTGCTGAATGCTGCACATTTAATTTACTGTGGACTAGAGTTAAATTCCTAGGGGTGCTTCATTTCTAACTTTGGTGTAGTTTACAAATCAATGTTATATAACTAGTATATGTTTGATTTGCCTGAAGCAAACATTTTAAGCAATTTTTAACATTACTAAATATTCAAAGCATGCTGCATGCTACAGAAAAGGAGGTGCTGGCACTAGAATAATTACATAAGATGAACTTTTTATCGAACATGTGACTGCATAGACATTTTGATTATTAGTGGTGGCTTAAATTTGAAGGGGAGCATGCACAACGGTAAAATTATTGTCGTGTGATCTTATGGTTATGTTTTTGAGTCGTAGAAATAACCTCTTATAATGTAAGATAAGACTGCATACAATAGATCCAATATGGTCCGATCCTTCTTCTGGATCTCGCATTGGTGAAAGCTTCATGCACCGGACTCCTGTTTTTAACGATGGCTTAAATTTCATGTAAATAACTTTTTATTGAATATTTGACTGCATAGGCATTTCAAATGTTAAACATTGTCTAAAACTTCATGTCCTTTTGCATGATACAAGAAAGAAGTAAACTCTGAGCCCATACCAAATGTGCTGCAGAGTTAAAATGGCAACACCTTGTAGGATGCACCATTTCACATCATCAGCGATTTTGATAGGGAAGTGTGGAGGAAGGTCTGGCAAGGCCTTCCATCTTACATTGCTTACGAAGGATGAACAAGCAACATATTCAGCAAGCAACGTCAAAGTGGCTGTGGCAATGCAATCTTCTTTTGCCTAAGTTTCTTAGTTCGCTACTTCCTGTTTCTTCTTCCTCTTCTTCCCCTTTATCCCACCACATTTGCATAGTTGATGTAATCACCAGTATCTTGTCAGCTTAGGTTGACACTTTATGACATTCTGATTATGGATCAAAAGTAACATTTTAAAACTTGACATTGACATATGTATGAGAAGCGGGCTATAAAATTGGGCATTTGTTCCTAGGAAGTTATAGAATGGGTATGAGCACATGGTTCTTGTTTCCATGCTTCAATGTTGATTTTAATGTATTCTTTTTTCCAGTGATGGATATTGACATCTATTCTCATGCAATTTATTAGTATCGTGACATAGTCAGGCAATTCATCAAAGGTACAGATGGATTTTCTGGAGCTTTTGCACAATGCCTTTGTGGAAGTCCCGATTTATACCAGGTAATTGTATGAATCTTATGTGTGTAATCTTCTTTTCTCTAGCAGTTATCAATTGCATTTTCTGATTAATATGATCAGATGAACTTCCACCACTTCGATTCCCCAATCTATTTACTTATGGCAGTAGCTCTTTTATTGTTTTAGTTGTGTACCTTTTTCTGATTCGACAGGACACTAGAGGTAGAATGACCTCAGGCGTTCACAAAAATTTCTTCTTTAAGTAATATTTTTTAAAATTGCATCTTTTACAAGGTTTCTTAAACTTAGCTAGTTCAAATGACAAAATTTTAACTCCGAACTCATTGTTTGCCGTTGTTTTGAACAGGAAGGGGGGAGAAAACCTTGTAATAGTATCAATTTCATATGTGCACATGATGGGTTTACATTGGCTGATCTGGTGACGTATAATAACAAATATAATATGCCAAATGGTGAACACAATAGAGATGGGGAGAATCATAACCTTAGCTGGAATTGTGGAGAGGTGAACTTATTTGTTTTTATATTTATTACTATGCTTTGTATAATTTTATGAAAGATTAATATTTTCTACACCAAGCAATCTTTTTGACTATTGGTTTCTTTTTCCATGTCTTCATATTCTATATGCTGCTCTAACTGCTTTAAAATGTCTGCAAAACTTCTACTCAAGATAAAGAAAAGTTTATAGTTTCCCAAATCTACAATATACTAAAAGCTATATGCAAATACTATAGCTTGTCAAGTGTATTTATGCATATCAAGTATATATCACAATTTACTAATTTTGGTAGAGTCATTTGTATTTATATGGTTTACACCATTACCACCTGTTCACTTGTAAATTGCTTCATTGTTTGTCGTTTAAGATTTAGTAATAGTAACCAGCCTCAGTAATTTGCTAAATGCTATTAGATATGCTATTCCTTTCAATTCTTTGAAGCAAAATTTAATTTTAAATTTTCTGAAGACATTCTTTTTTGGCAACCACCAAATATTAAACTTGGTAATGAAATTGTCTTGAAAATGAACTTAACTCATTTTTATAATTAACTGGTTTAGAAGAGAAAATTAAAGTGATTCATGCATAAATATTTTATGTAAATGAATTCGCAAAATTAGATTAGTTGTTTCATTTAGTGACGTTAATATGTAGACATAAAAAGTCAATTGTAAGGTTGCACAGGGATCAAAATACAAGGGAGTAGTTTTTAATAGTTTTTAAAAATTAGTTATGACTTTATAAAATAAAATAAACTACTTATAAAATTATTAATTAACTGAAATATTATTTTATTTGATGGCTTAAGGCCTAGCACATTAACTTGTTTAATTGAAGAATGAGAACAATATTTTGAATGTATGATTATGCCGTCTTGCTTCTACTCCACTCTTATTGTTCACTACAGTTAAAAATTCTAACCTCACATGTTGCAGGAGGGTGAGTTTGTAAGTTCGAGTGTTAGAAGGCTAAGGAAAAGACAAATGCGGAATTTCTTTCTATCCCTTATGGTCTCACAAGTAAGTATTGGTTATGGTAAATTTAATTTAATTTAATTCAATTAATGTTTAATTGATGGTTCAAGCAATGCAAACGTGCTTATATACGGTGTATGGTAAATAATAATAATAATAAAATAATCTTTCATTAAAGTCTTCTTTCCCTTCGGATCATGTTCCTGAACATTCAAAATTTTTCATCGGCCTCCCCATGATTGTGTCGGTGAGGACATACTAAGGACAAAATTCTTGTCATCCTGCCTGAAGGTGAACAATTTGCTTTAGGACATAAGTGTGTCCTTGTCGTATTCGTCACTCTTTCTTCATTTTAATTTTGTTTTATTCTAGTGATAAATTATTTGATTGGGATTTTGCACCAAAAATCCTTTCATCTAATTGTGATGGCTGGTCTTTTCAAGGAACAAATGCCCGAGCTTGAAGATCAAAACATAGTCCCTCATCGATTTCCTAAAGCTCACCATCCAAAGAAGTAGCTTTGTCGATAAGACAATTACCTGGCAAACACTAACACAATATTAATTAGGAATTAAGGCCTAGATTGATCAAAAACACTAAATTAAAGTTAGATTTAACCATTAACCATAGCTACTGGTAGGCTAACTTTTTTTTTTTTTCCCCCACGGCAACGGCGTGGTTGTAGCGGCGCGAGGCTCCCCTCTGCGCATCCAGGGGTCGATTCCGCCCTGACAGCGCGCGCTGCGCGAGTGGCAGTGCTCGATGCCCTCTCGTCGCAGCGTGGTCAACCTTCCTGGGCAGCACGGGTTCAGACGCGTCGGACCACCCGTCACCCTGATTTACCCTCGTCAGCCGTTGGGAAACTTCCGTGGGGCCGGGGCAGCTGGCCATCAGGACTAGTGGGAGAGCAATCGTACCCGATACCTGATGTTAAACAAAAAAAAAAAAAATGGTAGGCTAACTTTTTCTCAAGTTATTTTACAAAAATCATTCACACTTTGTTGGATAGAGATGGTTTATATGCACGAAAGCAGTGGTACCAAAGGTTAAACAAGTTATACTGATTGAATGTAGTTCTTTTCTGGAAATTTTTGTTGTATGAAATCATATGGTCTTGAGTGAGGGTGTGCAGAGGATTTTAGGGGGCGTTTGGTTCGCAGAGAATTTTCTGTTTTCTGTTTTCATTCTCTTTTTCCAGAAAATAGAAAATGAGTTTTTTTTGTTTTCCAGTTTTCTAGAAAATGCTCTTTTATTTTTTGGAAAACGAAAATGGAAACAGAAAACAATTATTTCTTATTTTCCAGTTTTCCAGAAAATGCTCCTTTATTTTTTGGAAAATGGAGATGGAAAACACAAACCAAACGCGTTTTCTCGTTTTCGCAGAAAATGAAAATAGAAAACGGAGATGAAAATGCTTACCAAACGCCTCCTAGTATTTCATGGATTTCAGAATGTTCACAAACCATTTTATATTACTCTAGTAAACTTACCTAGTTTTTCAGCCTGGTTTTTCTTTGACATTGCAATGTGGAATCGCCCATTTCGTAAGCTGACTGAAATTTCTGTTGCTGCAGGGAACTCCAATGATTTATATGGGCGACGAGTACGGTCACACAAAAAGAGGCAACAACAACACGTATTGCCACGACAATTACGTAAGCATTCATCATCATCCACTCGGTTCATACTGATTTCTCACATTTCTCATAGTTTATTGCCCGAGCTGAACAAACTGCAGCTTAACTACTTTCGTTGGGATAGAAAGGAGGAATCCTCAGATTTCTACCGTTTCTGTTGCCTAATGATCAAGTTTCGTCAGTAAGTACATCATCTACCTACAATCTTATCGTTAATCTGCTATTTGCCACCAAATCTGATGTGTTTTCAATCAAACTGCAGTGAATGTGAATCGTTTGGTCTGGATGAATTTCCGACGGCAGAAAGACTCCAGTGGCACGGCCACGGTCCTGGTATGCCGGATTGGTCTGAAACTAGTAGATTCGTTGCCTTCTCTATGGTACATACCTCATCATTTTACGCAACGCACCAAAATATAACCTTTATGATCATTGAAACAGCCTAAGACTCCGTGCACTCTTGTTTGATATGATCAGACTGATGAAATGAAGGGAGAGATTTATGTGGCCTTCAACACAAGCCATCTTCCGGTAACAGTAAGTCTACCCATCCGACCAGGCTACCGGTGGGAACCGCTGGTGGACACGAGTAAGTTTTCGCCGTATGACTTCCTCTCAGATGATCTACCAGACAGAGCCATCGCTATCAAACAGTACGCCCACTTCTTGGACTCGAACATTTATCCAATGCTTAGATATTCCTCTGTAGTGTTGTTACTCCGACCGGAAGCTTGACCATGGTTCAACATAGACATAGTAGTGGTCCATGAAGGCTGGGATCATCGTCCATGTACATAGTCTTGTCTTCCTGGTTGATAAAGGATTACATGGGTGTCATATGCATGTTCTTGAGACAACAAATTAATGCTGAAATATAGAATAACAATGCTGCATTTTTGCCCCATTATATCCATATTTTCAAAGTTTCTACCGTCAACTTTACGGCCAGTCTATTTCATCTGACAGCAATAATATATATATGTAAGCTACTTCATTCGAGTTAAAAAAAAAAACTATTATATATATAAGCATATCATTAAAATCATTAAAAAATGATATATTTTTTTTGTATAAATCATCAAAAGGATTTTTTCTCTCCTTATATGTTATTTTACCTCTCTCCTAATTAATAATGTCTACAAAATTATAATTTAAGTAGTGAATTATAATTTTTATTTAGTTTATAAAATTTAGAGAATTTTGTTTTGCCCTATGTAATTTATTTTTTTTATTTTTTACAATATTATATGTTTCCCCTTAAAGTTTGCAAAATATAAATAATATACATCCTCTCAATTCTAACGGAAAAAAAAAATGCTATGCTTATTATTCATGATAGACTAGATGAGAATTTAGAATGGTAAAATTATAATTTAATCTTACATTTGTCAATGCAATTTTTTCATTTTTCTTTCAATTTCCTTCTTGAGTTGTTTTAGGCATTTTTTTCTTCTAAAAGAATCTTATTCTCCACGGGCAAAGTTGGATGATCAATGCATATAAATATGCAAAGGATGAGCATGGGTCAATCTCTGTCAAAGACGGAGTGTCTGTTCTCTATTGTGTTAGGTGTCAATACGATCATAGGTCGATCATGATTTATCTCTCTTCATACAGCCGTGAGATCAATCTTGAGGGACATTTAGAGTGAGCTATATCACCTTTTACAAAGGGAGGGATTATTTTATTTTATTTCTATATCATATAAATTGTTTGTGTACTATTTTTTCCGTTAACTATCTTGGATAGCATGTCATAGTTGTAGACACTTCGCTTTCTTTTCATATGGGATAAAGCATAATAATACTAGATAAAAGGAATAATTTTTTATCAAATAAAATTAGGACTATAAATGAATTAAATATTAGAACAATAATTTGTAAGCAAATTTAGTATTCAATTTGATAACCTTTATTTATATTCATTTAATATGTACAAAGTTAATTAAATGAATAAATTAAAATAATTTATTAAACAAATGAGTAAAATTGAACCCATGTATTCAATACTTTAATGCTCATATAAATAAGTATGTGAATGCCTATGAACTATATTCATTATCAAATCTATCACTAAACTTATAAGTAAGCTTATAAATAAATAAAAATCTTTTAAAATAAATGAACTAACTTGTAATATCAAAGTGACTAACTAATAAAATAAAACAAGCTTAAAATGAGAGCTTAATTACATCTAAATAAACCAAGTTGAAGTTAAAAAATATTAATAAACCAAATCAACTTTTAATAATTATTTCAACAACTTAATTAATTTTAGACTTAGTATGATTTAATTACTTCATCAAATAATCTTGAACATTATTTTAGTATCAAAGGTACCTTATTTCTATTTAGAGAAATAGAAATGTTCTAATCTTAATCAATGATTTTAACATAATGATTTTTTGACATTATTTTAAAATATAAAATTAACGTACTAGATGTATTTTACAAGAAGGTTGAAAATAAAAAGCCTCAAAATCACTTAGATTTACGTGATTATGGATGAGTTTGTTAATTTTAAGTTAATTTTTTTTATAGTCAATGGATACACTTGTGAATTTTTTTGTCATTACAATGCCACAACAAAATTACATTGTAGGATAGAAAACTCATCACTAGATTTTCTTTCTTCAAGAACTTTTGTGTAGAAGTTTTAAGCACAAAGTGCTACATTCAAAATTGAGTTTATTTATGTCCATAAATTTTGTACACTTAGAAGAATTCTTAGAATAGAATGTGTTTGGTTGAAACTTAAACTTTTGATTGGTAAATATTGTTATTTAGAACCCTAGAAAAACTTCAGCTATATGATAACCTTAAGATGAAGTACCTTATTATTGAGCAACATAAGAATGGGAGAATTAATGCTCATGTTAGTGCAATTTGTGTCATAAATAGTCACTTTTGAACGTGGTTTTGAATATTTGTGCCAAAGGGTTTAATCCAAACCTTTCATTTGTATTTAATATTTGTGTTAAGTTGTGCGGAAAATTGACAAGAAACATAGATCTCACAAAGCTCATGATTCAATGAGGTCGAGTGTTGACAATAACTTAGCAATACCAAGGCAACTTGCTCAATGGTTTAGAGATCGAATGAAGTTCAAACAAGATTATATGAAGTATCTAAGAAACTGCAAGATAAGAAATATTAAATTTGTGTTAGAGTAACTCATGGAGCATGATCTGATCTCTAATTAAACCAAGGGTAAAGATAATGTCCTTATCTCCCGATCTGGTAGCATTTGTATAATTATCTATTTTAATTAAGTTATTGTAGAATTTATCACATTGGTCTATATTAGCTGAGTTAGTACAATAAATCAACTTGTTAAATCCATAATAATTAATTATTTTAATTCTAGGAAGACAAGACTTATTAAAAAAAGACCTACTCAGATATCTAGCATGCATGAGCATAAAAGTGGTAGATATAAATCTAAACCTAAGCTCCTCATTTGAGAACCTACTGTCTGTACTAGGTAGGTTTGAGGGGTCAACCTCAGTCACTTTCCTCTTAATTCTATTAAAATAAAATTGACATAAATATTTGAATAATAAACATAGATTTAATAGCCAAGTTTAAGGTATTACCTAGGCATTCTAAAATTAATAAAGGGATCCGGATTGAAAATGCATGGAATCGGATCGGGGAAAAAACTAATCGAGGGAAGGAGTGAAGTTCGAGGTGCCTGGAAATGAAGTCTCGACTCCATTTTTATAAAGTTAATCCGAGCACCTGGAAGTGTTTCGGGTGCCTAGATTGGTTTAGTCAATCTGGTCTATGTTAGATGCTCTAAGCACCCAGAGGTGTTCCGAGCGCCTAGATTCATAATTTTTACCATTGTAATAAAGTCTCGTCAGTAGCTCCTATGTGAGTGCCCGGAATTATTTCGATTGTCCAGAATGATCAAACTTTGGTCAAATTTTGTGAAAATCATTAAATTCAATTTAATATCAAAATAATCTAATATGGACGTCCGAATTTGTTCCAAGGGTTTGGAATAATAAAATTAGTCAATACTTTGCAAAATAAATAACTTTAAAAAATATAAATTTTGAAAATATTTTTTATATTCCTATTCTTTATATTTTTAATTTAATGTTAATAAGACATAAGTTTTTAATAGATTGGTCATATTATGTGATTTATGTTTTGTAATCTCTGATTCATATTGATGCACAGACTTAACCATCTAAAATTAAAGAAGAATTCTAACATCTCACTTTTATATAGCAAAATACACAAATATCTTACTGTGTTTATGAGATGCAAAGACTTTTCAAGTCTTTAGGTTTATGCAATTTTAAGGTAAGACCTAAGTTAAGTCCATTCATTAAAAACAAACTAAAAGTTTTGAACATAAATAAATTTAAAATAAATATAAAATAACAAAATTTTAAATAAGTATAAAATAATAGTTTTGAATAACAATAAATTTTGAAAAGTAACTAGCTCCTGTACTAGAGTTTTAAAAAATCCCCTTAAATTGTTGTAAACAATAAATCATAAGTTAACATAAATTCTAAGCAAATTCATAAAATTAATACATGATTTAGGAACCAAAAAGACTTAGTTTCAACCTTATTAATTAAACATGATTTAGGCACCCAAACTTTCTTAGTTTGAGCATGACATTCTATTTACTAAGGACAAATAGGAAATATGATGATTTTGATTAATCTCGAGTATAGTCTTGTTATGCATAGCTCATTGGGATCCAAGCATCATATCAAAATATTTTGATCCCAAAGAAAACTTGTTTAATATGGTCTTTAACTCTACAACTTGAGTTTTCAAGATGAAATTTTTTTCCTCAATGTGACACTTGAGTTAGAGTTTCATCTTGAAGTTTCTCGATTGAAGAGTCAATATTAGTCTTCTTAAGGTCTTTGACCTCTTTACGAAGAGACTTGACCCTAGACATGGATTTAGCTAAAATTTTAGTCAAATAAGTAATAGTATCATACAATCTTTTAGTAATTAAATCTTTTACTTCATTAGTTGACTCATCTGAGTCACTTATTAAGTCTTCTTTGATTTTAAACTTGAGCTCGACTCTATTGTTGAAGCCTTTTCTTCCAAGGCCAAGTAACTAATTTGCTCTAGTGATTTACCAAACAGCGCACGTAAAGTTTAGAATTATTCAAATAACGCCTCATACTTTCATATTTATCAAAGGACGTACCTCATTTCTTTTTTACCCCTCCCTCCAAATGTGTATTTACTACTCACATATTGCATGCATCCAAATCACAATTGAAAATCCTGAACCATCTAAACGTGGTGCTGGAAATTCAAATCTTAGGACCATTGTGTTCCTGGGAATATAATTCCTAGCACCACTTTTTTTTATCTGATTTCTAATTTATATCAGCTTGATTTCTGAAATATTGCTGTGAATATCTAATAAAACATTGAATATCAGAAATTTTGGCCATGGATACACAGAGGGGCACTACCCAAACTCAATGGACTTGGATTGGATCGAAGAAGAGGTGAATAGGACCATCAATGGGTTTTGATCGAAAGCCATTGATGGATCTAGAGGAGTTTAAATTCCGAAATCTTGACATAGACTGAAAGATCTTACAACATAAATTTTTGATATGTCGAGGAAATTTAGTTCTAATCCTCCTACCTCATAATTTTGACGGTGTGTCAAAAAAAAATGGTGTTGGAAATTAAATTTCAACACCACAGTGAAATTGCAACTCCCAGCACCATCACTATGACGATGAAATTTACAATTTCAGCACCACAGTGGTGTTGCAAATCCAGCACCACTGTGGTGTTGGGATTTGTAATCCCCAGCACCACAGTGGTGGTGCTGGTCCCAACACCCACTGCAGTGGTGATACTGGGATTTGCAATCCCAGAACCACTATGGTGTTGTGATTGTAATTTTCAGCACCACAGTAATGTTACAAATTCCAGCACCACCATTGTGGTGCTGAGATTTACAATTTCCAGCACCATAGTGGTGTTGCAAATTTCAGCAATACCATTGTGGTGCTGGGATTGCAATTCCCAACACCACTGTGAGTGTTGAGACCAGCACCACTACTGTGGTGTTGGGAATTATAATCCCAGCACTACAGTGGTGGTACTGAGATTTACAACACTACTGTGGTGCTGGGATTTGCAATTTCAACACCACAGTGGTATTGAGATTTAATTTTCAACACCATTTTTTTTTAACATACCGTCAAAATTGGAAGGTAGGAGGATGAGAACTAAGTTTTCTCGACATATCAAAAATTCATGTTGTAAGATCTTTTAGTTTATATCAAGATTTCAAAATTTAGACTCCTCTAGGTCCATCAATGGGTTTCGGTCAAAATTCATTGATGATCGTATTCACCTCTTCTTCGATCCAATCCAAGTCCATTGAGTTTGGGTAGTGCCCCTCTGTGTATCCGTGGCCAAAATTTCTGATATTCAAGGTTTTATTAGGTATTCCCAGTAATTTTTAGAAATTAGGCCGATATAAATTAGAAATCAAATAAAAAAAGTGGTGCTGAGAATTATATTTCCAAGAACACAGTGGTTCTGGGATTTGAATTCCAAGCACCACGTTTAGATGATTCGGGATTTTCAATTGTAGTTTGGATACATGTAATATCTGAGCATTAAATATACATTTGACGAGAGGGGTAAAAAAGGAATGAGGTGCGCCCTTTGGTAATATGAAAGTATGGAGCGCTGTTTAGACAATTCTAAACTTCACGTGCGCTATTTGGTAACTTGCCGAATTTGCTCTGAATCTGACTTAGATTCTGATGACTCTTCCAAGTAGCTTTGAGTTTTTTTTTTTACTTCTTCCTTTTTATGTTGCCACCTTTTTTAAATTCTTTGAGTTGGGGATACTCTAACCTATAATGCCCCTTTTTGTTGTAGTGGTAACATCTAACTTCTTCCTTATCTTTTTCTTGAAACTCCTTAATTCCTCTTTTGGTGAATCTTTTCCTTCCGATCATCCTTTTGATAACATTGACAATCTCTGATGATAGGTCTTCATCATCAAATTCTGAATTAGGCTCAATTCTTGATTGGTATGGCACCTTAGATTTATTCTTAGACTTTAATTTGACTTGAATTGACTTTGAATTACATGTAACTAAAGTTATACCTTTCTCCAATTGACCAAGGTTAGTCTATTTATGGAGCTCAAATTCATAAAATTTTTTATCTAATTTAACTAAGGACAAGTCCCTTGATATTTTATATACATTTATCATGTATGTGAAGGGAGTTGCTTTGGAGGTTCATTGGCTCCCATGTCCCCGGATTAAAATTTTTACTAATGAAGAATTAATCCGGATGGGATGAGCTTCCTTAGCACAATCATTTCGTTGTCGTGCTAACAACTTGAGTGGTCGCTTGAACAAACTAGTTGTTCAAGCAACACAACTCTTCTAGTTGGTTAGCCGCGGAAGAGACGATGGACGGATCGCCGGTTTTTGTGTTTGTCTTCGGGGTCCATGATTATACAATATATATTCATACGCATACATGTATAATCAAAACATAAAAGAACATGCTCAGATCTGTAAATAAAGAAAAAAAACTTTATACCTTACGATCTTCTACCGTATGTCCTATCCTTCTCGTGGACGACGTGTGGACGAAGATCCTCCACGAGTAGAAGCCTTCTAGATCGTGTTCTTCCCTTCCTTGTCCGCTGCGAACAAAGAGAAGAACCAACAAATACCTATCCTTTCTAGAACCGGCCACCAAATTAGGGAATTTGGTGCAACCGCTGGCCAAGGAGCAAGAGGATGAAGCGCCGGCCAACTTGAAGAGGGGTTGCCGCCGGCCACCAAGGAGAAAGGGAGGAGGAAGACCACCGGCCACCAATGGAAGGAGAACCGCCGGCCAAGGAATAAGAGAGCGGCCTTGAGAATGGGCGCCGGCCAAGTCTAGATGGAAGAAGGTTGGGCGCCGACAACTTCTTTGGAGGAAGGAGGTTGCCGCCCAAGACAAAACCCTAACTCCCAAACCCTAGCCGCCCACTTGTGGAAAAGCCAAACCCTAACTCCAATTCGAATTTCATTAATGCCGCCCAAGCCTAAGCCCCCTATTTATATAATTGGGCTTAAGCCTCCTTTAATCTCCACCGTCGGATCTAGGGTTTTATCCCAACCGTCGGATCTAGGGTTTCATCCCAACCGTCGGATCTAGGATTTCATCCCAACCGTCGGATCTAGGATTTCATCCCAACCGTCGATTCTAGGGATTCATCCTAACCATCGGATCTAGGGATTTAATCCCAACCGTTGGTTCTAGGGTTTCATCCTAACCATCGGATCTAGGGATTTAATCCTAACCGTTGGTTCTAGGTTTTGTTTTACATTCTTAGATCTAGACTTCACAAGGATTATATTAGGCTACGATAGGGACCATAAGGAGGAGTTGGATCTTGGCCACTCGATGGATCGGAACCACACAAACTTGATCCATCAATGATGTTCCATTCCACTAGAGGATCATCATTGAACTACCTCACCAACCCCCATAAATTAATATGGGCTCCATATATTATTTGTACATTAATCTCCCGTGTTTAAGATATCGAATGTCACAATTAATTGATTTATCACCATCAATTAATTAACATCTAATTCCTCGAGTAGTACCACTCAACCTTATCATCATGTTGACTAAGTCAACCTGAGTTATGATGAACCTTATGAGCTCCTCAAGGGGACATCATCAACCTAATATATAGGACACGGTTTCCTCCTATAATCAACGACACACCATGTAAATAATATCATTTCCCAACTTACCGGACATATTGATTTAATCCATCTAAATCTCACCCTCTGGTAAATTAAAGAAATAAATACTAAGTACATGTGCCCGTTATTATATCGGAATTAAGAGCATGCACAACATAATATCCGAGGTCCGATTCAATTATGTAGTCAGTACTAAATTAAATCACCTCTATGTCGGTCCTGCTCAATACACCTAAGTGTACTAGTGTAACTTTATGTTCAAGACAAAACAATACCAAGCTACACTACAACCATGCCAATGGTTTGTCCAAAACCATCTTGGTCGTGAGCCTCTACTTATATTTTACAAGGGACTGATAACATGATCTTCTGTGCCACACCAAGCACCATGTTATCTACAATGTAAAATATTAGACAATATGCACACATATATAATAAATATATGAAGTGCAAACAATGATCATGTGATTCTTATTCCAAAATAAAATGTTCATACAAAAAGAGCTAAGCTTTCAGTATACATTCCAATAATCTCCCACTTATACTAAAAGACTATGCCGTCATCCCTCTGCCATACATCTGATCCCCATGTCCTCCACATGCCTATCAAACGCTTTCGCTGGAAGGGCCTTAGTGAATGGATCCGCCAGGTTATCCTCTGATGCAATCTTAGCGACAACAACTTCTCCTCGCTTTACGATCTCTCGTATAAGGTGGTACTTGTGCTCTATGTGTTTACTCGCCTTATGGGCTCGTGGTTCCTTCGAGTTTGCAACTGCACCACTGTTATCACAATAAATTGTGATAGTTCTGGGCAAACCAGGAATCACATCCAAGTCCATCAAGAAGTTCCTGAGCCATACAACTTCCTCGCCTCGGAGGTCGCCACATACTCGGCTATGGTAGAGTCCGCCACGCATTTTGCTTGACACTCCTCCATACTATGGCTCCACCTCCAAAAGTAAACACAAACCCGAGGTAGACTTACTCTTGTCCCTATCGATTGGAAATCGAATCCTGTAACTCACAAGGACTAATTGATATGCCCTAGAAACCATATAATCCCTAGTCCTTCTCGGTACTTCAATATATATGCTTTACCGCGATCCGGTGTCCTGTCGGGATTACTCGATATCGCTAACCATGCCTACTGCAAAGCGGATATCCGATCTCGCATAAGCATAGCATACATAAGGCTTCCCTCTGCCAAGAATAAGGAACCACCTTCATGTCCTCTATCTCCTTTGATGTTTTGGGACACATCTCTTTAGATAAAGGAACTCCATGCCTAAAAGGTAGAAAACCTTTCTTGGAGTTCTGCATGCTAAAATGAGCAAGGATAGTGTCAATGTATGAAGCTTGAGATAAGCACAACATCCTTTTCTTGCGATCCCTTATAACTTTGATCTCAAGGATGTATCCCACTTCTCCCAAGTCCTTCATATCAAACTGTTTGGACAACCATACCCTTACGTCTGATAACACTTTGATATTGTTGCAAACTAACAAAATGTCATCTACGTATAGTACAAGAAACACCACTACGTTTCCGTCACATCTCTTGTATATACAAGGCTCATCCGGACTTTGAATAAATCCATATGACTGGATTACCTCATCAAAGCGGATGTTCCAAGATCTAGAAGCTTGCTTCAATCTATAAATGGACCGATTAAGCTTACATACAAGATGCTCTTTGCCTTTAGCAATGAATCCCTCTGGTTGCCGCATATAGATGTTCTCCTCAAGACTTCCGTTAAGGAAAGCTGTCTTGACATCCATCTGCCAAATCTCATAATCCATATGAGCAGCTATAGATAAGAGAATTCGGATAGACTTAAGCATAGCTACCGGCGAAAAGGTCTCCTCATAATCGATACCCTCTTTCTGAGTATACCCTTTCGCAACAAGCCTAGCTTTGAAGGTCTCAACCTTCCCGTCTACTCCTCTCTTTCTCTTGTAGATCCACTTGCATCCAATGGTTTTTACACCATCGGGTGGTTCTACTAGCTCCCAGACCTGATTAGAATCCATAGATTCTATCTCTGAATTCATCGCTCTTTGCCAAGATATCGCATCTCTATCTTGGATTGCCTCGTCATATGTCCAGGGATCAGGTTCATGTTCACCAGGGACTAAGTCCGAAGACTCTACCAAAAACATGAATCTCTCGGGTTGTCTAACAACCCTCCCACTACGACGAGGTGCCTCCTGTGTATGCTCTGTGACACGCGGTGCAGTGACTTGTGGTGTCTCCTCTTGTACCAGTGGTACTGAAGTCGGGACTTTCCCTGTTAACTCCTCAAGAACAATCCTACTCTTGGGCTTGTGGTTCATTACATAATCCTCCTCTAGAAATTTGGCGTTCGTGCTAACGATCACCCTCTGATCTCTAGGATTATAAAACAAACCACCTTTCGTTCCCTTAGGGTAGCCAACAAACATGCACACTTCTGTACGAGGTTCCAACTTACCAAAGACCTTCAAAGACATGTGGACTCCCCATATCCGAATATGTCTCGGACTAGGCTTTCGCCTAGTCCACAATTCTCTGAGGGTAGAAGGTACGATTTAGATGGAACCAAGTTCAGAGTGTACATTCATGATCCGGTGCATACCCAGAACGAAACAGGTAACTCAGAATAACTCATCATCGATCTGACCATCTCCATAAGAGTCCTATTCCTTCGCTCCGCTACACCATTCTGCTAGGGTGTGCCAGGTGCAGACAATTGGGATTGAATCCCAGACTCTGATAAGTAACTCCTAAACTCTTCCAAGAGGTACTCGCCACCACGATCAGATCGTAGTGTCTTGATACTTTTACCTTGACGGCTCTCCACATCAGCCTTGAATTCTTTGAACTCACAAATCATTGGACTTGCGGCGCATCAAGTAAATGTATCCATATCTTGAATAATCGCCTATAAAAGAGACGAAATATTCAAAACCACCTCTTGCTGGATAGACATAGGACCGCACAAATCGAGAATGAACCAATTCTAACACATCTTTGGCTCTATACCCCTTGGCCTTGAAAGGCCTCTTGGTCATTTTACCTTCCAAGCAAGATTCGCAGGTTGGGAGATCCTCCACCACTAATGAACCCAAAGGTCCATCACCTATCAACCTTTGAATTCTGCTTAGGTTAATATGACCAAGCCTTAGATGCCAAAGATATGTTTGGTTCATTTGCGAAGGTTCTTTTCTCTTATTAGACTTAGAAGATGAGTTATTGATTTCTATATGCATCGTGGAGTTTTTGGTTCAAGAGTATATAAATTGCCAACCAATGTACTGTATCAGATAATCTCCCTATTCCTTTTATAACCACTTTGTCATTAAAAGAAATGTAATATCCATCCATAAACAATTTAGAAACTCAAATTAAATTCTTTCTAAAAGTAGGTACATAAAGACAATTTCTCAAAACCAAAACTTTATTCCTATCAAAAGATAAATAAACGCCTCCCACGCAATAGCCGCCACCTTCAAGCATTGCCCATGAAGACGGTAATCTCTCCTCACTAGTCGCCGGTTTCGAACCCCGCAAAATATTGCAGAGACATGATCAAGTGGCTCCTCAGATCTACACACCGTAATCGTAGATAACACCGCTAAACATGTTTCAACAACTAAACAAGAAGATATACCTTTGTTCTTTCGGCGAGGACAAATCTCTTCCAATGTCCAAATCCGCTTGCAAGTGAAGCACTTGCCTTCGGCTTCTTCACTCTCGCCCGAGGTCCCATCGCCACTTTCTTCGCTCCACCTTGCTTCTTCTTCTTCTTACCTTTCTGCTTAGAGGAAGAAACCTTCTCGAGCGACTCATGGCTTGAGCACTGATGAAAAAGCCCTCTCCGCCTCGAGTTCTCGCGAAGCTCCGCCAACGAATACAACCTCTTGTTCATGTTGTAGGAGGCGAATCGCCAAAACTCCTAGGCAGAGATCGAGAATGATATCGACTGGGTTTCCCATCGATCCAAGGACTTCCATCTCATTAAGATGAGCCATCATCTTGAGAACATGATCCCTAACGGGTGTTCCTCGATCATGGTGGTCGCCATCAAGTTTCTCATCGCCTCTCGCCTAGCCGCCTCTACTCGATGTCCGAAAAGTTCCTTGAGATTGAACATCATGTCATAAGGTGGCTATGGCTCGATGTCCGATGTTGCAAAGACATTCTGACATAGATGCCAAAATGTAACACCGCGCCATCTCATCTCATGCCTTTAACCCATTTCTTATAACGCTCTATCTCCTTTCATGTAGTCATCGGAGGGCTTAGAGGATGACACTCAAGAGTACAAATTTGTACTCTCCGCAGCTTAAGACAATATCCAAGTTTCTTTTCCAATCAATGTAGTTTGACCAAGTAAGTTTGTTTTCTTTTAAAATCACAAAGAAGTGGGTTGAAAGCCATTTGAAAATCCTAAAAATCACAATGATCAAAATATTAGATTTCAAATATTATTGATTCCTCAAAACAATAAAATCCCGAAATCAACTAACACCTCAAATCACCGAGAATATCGTATGCCACGCTGTGTGGACGTATACGAATTCTACATTTGTAAGAGGAGGTTTTACCCATTAATTTTATTATCTTGTCAACCTTACTTTTTGACAAATAAAATTAATAGTTGGTTCCTCTTTGGCCCTACAAATAAAAGCAGTGACTCCGATGGGGAGGATACTTTTATTTGCATCTAAGTGTGCACCATTACACGATACTAAGGGAATTATTTCGGATTATGTGCCTTACCGCTGTGGAAGTACACATGCTCCTAGATAATTTCCTATAACCATTATTTGACCTAGTGATCCGCAAACAAACCCGTCCGCTGGGGAGGAAGGTACTCTGAGCCAACACACAAGTTTGTTGCATCACACGCCAAATTGTAATGGAGGTCATGGAATTAATTAAAATGTCCCTCTCCCACTTAGTTAATTGAAAATGAGGAATTTTAAAACATACACAACATGCATATAAAACAAATAAGCAATAAATATGGAAAAAATAGAATTTTTCCAACTATTATGGCATTGTCCTCCAATATGTATCCCGTCGTGTCGCCACCTCGTCCGCTCCACCTTTTCCCGTGCGCAAGTCACCAAAGATATCCGAGCCGAGATAAATCATTTTAATTTACATCCATCGATCCTATACTCCATGAAGGAGTGTACAAATAATCTAGATCGAAAGTAAACTAAAATGAATGGCTAAACAATGCCGTATTTAATTACAAAAAATTAAATACTAATCTAGCCTCGTCAACCCAGAGGATTCAAATAATAAATATTTACACACATCCAATCACATACACACATATGACCATAATAGTCGGATCTTATGCCTGCAACCAAAGAGTTAAACTACGCATATCCTACTATTATCCGGCACATATAATATATGAATAAGTACATAAAAATTAACCAAATCCTAAACACACAAAACCGGAAACCGTGGCTCTGATACCACTTGAAGGGAGTTGCTTTGGAGGCTCATTGGCTCCCATGTCCCCGGATTAAAATTTTCACTAATGAAAGAATTAATCCGGATGGGATGAGCTTCCTTAGCACAATCATTTCATCGTCGTGCTAACAACTTGAGTGGTCGCTTGAACAAACTAGTTGTTCAAGCAACACAACTCTTCTAGTTGGTTAGCCGCGGAAGAGACGACGGATGGATCGCCGGTTTTTTTGTTTATCTTCGGGGTCCATGATTATACAATATATATTCATATGCATACATGTATAATCAAAACATAAAAGAACATGCTCAGATCTGTAAATAAAGAAAAAAAAACTTTATACCTTACGATCTTCTACCGTATGTCCTATCCTTCTCGTGATTTACGTGTGGACGAAGATCCTCCACGAGTAGAAGCCTTCTAGATCGCTTCTTCCCTTCCTTGTCCGCTGCGAACAAAGAGAAGAACCAACAAATACCTATCCTTTCTAGAACCCACCAAATTAGGGAATTTGTGCAACCACGCCAAGGAGCAAGAGGACGGGCGCGCCAACTCTCAAGAGGGTTGCCACGGCCACCAAGGAGAAAGGGAGGAGGAAGACCACCGCCACCAATGGAAGGAGAACCGCCGGCCAAGGAATAAGAGAGCGGCCTTGAGAATGGGCGCCGGCCAAGTCTAGATGGAAGAAGGTCACGCCAAACTTTAGAGGAAGGAGGTCACGCCAAGACAAAACCCTAACTCCCAAACCCTAGCCGCCCACTTGTGGAAAATCCAAACCCTAACTCAATTCGAATTCCATTAATGCCGCCCAAGCCTAAGCCCCTTATTTATAGAATTGGGCTTAAGCCTCCTTTAATCTCCACCGTCGGATCTAGGGATTTAATCTCCACCGTCGGATCTAGGGTTTTATCCCAATCGTCGGATCTAGGGTTTCATCCCAACCGTCGGATCTAGGATTTCATCCCAACCGTCGGATCTAGGGTTTCATCCCAACCGTCGATTCTAGGGATTCATCCTAACCATCGGATCTAGGGATTTAATCCCAACCGTTGGTTCTAGGGTTTCATCCTAACCATCGGATCTAGGGATTTAATCCTAACCGTTGGTTCTAGGTTTTGTTTTACATTCTTAGATCTAGACTTCACAAGGATTATATTAGGCTACGATAGGGACCATAAGGAGGAGTTGGATCTTGGCTACCCGATGGATCGGAACCACACAAACTTGATCCATCAATGATGTTCCATTCCACTAGAGGATCATCATTGAACTACCTCACCAACCCCCATAAATTAATATGGGCTCCATATATTATTTGTACATTAATCTCCCCGTGTTTAAGATATCGAATGTCCATCAATTAATTGATTTACTGACCATCAATTAATTAACATCTAATTCCTCGAGTAGTACCACTCAACCTTATCATCATGTTGACTAAGTCAACCAGCTGGGTTTACATGATGAACCTTATGAGCTTCTCAAGGGGACATCATCAACCTAATATATAGGACACAGTTTCCTCCTATAATCAACGACACACCATGTAAATAATATCATTTCCCAACTTACCGGGCATATTGATTTAATCCATCTAAATCTCACCCTCTGGTAAATCAAAGAAATAAATACTAAGTACATGTGCCCGTTATTATATCGGGATTAAGAGCATGCACAACATAATATCCGAGGTCCGATTCAATTATGTAGTCAGTACTAAATTGAATCACCTCTATGTCGGTCCTACTCAATACACCTAAGTGTACTAGTGTAACTTTATGTTCAAGACAAAATAATACCAAGCTACACTACAACCATGCCAATGGTTTGTCTAAAACCATCTTGGTCGTGAGCCTCTACTTATATTTTACAAGGGACTGATAACATGATCTTCTGTGCCACACCAAGCACTATGTTATCTACAATGTAAAATATTAGACAATATGCACACATATATAATAAATATATGAAGTGCAAATAATGATCATGTGATTCTTATTCCAAAATAAAATGTTCATACAAAAAGAGCTAGGCTTTCAGTATACATTCCAACAGTATGCACATAAATTTATCCTTGGAAATGCACTTAGAGCATACCTGATAAAATCTTGAATATCAATTTGTTCACAAAGTGAGTGCAACCCATTTAGTATCTCCTTGAACTTGCCATGTAACTGACTTATTGATTCGTCCTCTTTCATTTGAATAGTTTAGAGTTGATTGTGAAGAAGTTTTCTTTCAATTGTTCTGGAGTCTATGGTTCTTTCATGTAGTTCAATTAATTTCTTCCAAAGTTCCTTAGTATTTTGAAATGACCCCACCTATTTGATCTTGAATTAGCCCACACTACAATGTTATAATAGCTCTTGCATTTGCTTGGACTCTTTTCTTTATATCACTAGTCCACTTGTCAAAGTTTAAGGGTTGATCATTTTCATATATGGGTAAGTTGAAGCTTGTCTTTATTACGATTCAATTTTTTATTTCATTCATGAGATGACATTCCATCCTTCCATTCTAATAGGCAAAATTGTTGCCATAAAAAAAGGAGAGGATGAGAAGTATATAATCTTCTTACAAAGTTATAAAAGTAGATCTCAAGATTGAAAAGTCAGCTTTTCAAGTATTTGGATAAGTAATATAAATAATTATACCAGTATTTAGTTAAAGTTTATTAGGGCTAACAGTTTAGGGTTAAGGATAGAGGTATAGGATAGGGTAAGATTTAGACTTGAATTTTAAATTAGGATTTAACTCCTATCTGAACGCAAGTTCGATCCTAGGTTAGATTCAAACTTAACTTTAGGTCCACCAAACAGTTTCTTTTAAGATAAATTCTCAGATTATGGTGAGTTATAGGTGACATTCTTAAAGTAGCCACCTATCTAGATAGAATTTACTCAAAACTGACTACCCAAGGAACATAATATTAAGTCTTGGTCTAACTAGTCTAGAGTAAGGTGAGATAACTTCGGTTAGTTTGCCCTAGTTAATTGCACCAAGTAGGATCTTCTTTATCCATCCTAAATATGCATTAAATTGAGCTTCCTTAACTTACTATTAGCTCACCCTACTTTTACGTTGATTGATAGGATTGAAATAACGATAAAGAGGGTGCATGTCATTATTTAAGAATTAAGCTGATAATAAATGTAAATAGAACTTGAATAGATAGAGTAAATATAAGCAGAGCAATATAAACAAAAAAAAATAAAGTTAAGCAGTGGAAAAGTAAAGCGACACAAAATATTTAACATGGTTCTGCTTCCCTCCTAGATTCCTACTTCACACTTTATGATTTGTCATGTGGATCAATCGAAATATCAACCACTATATTTTCTCTTTTCCAAAAGATTAGAAGGTAGAAAAACCTTTTACAAAATGAATATACAAGATCAAGTATAGTAAGAGTAAAGGAACAAGGCAACAATAGATATACCATATTTCAACAGTTGCCTTGAAGGAAGAAAAGCAACAAAGTAGAGTCGATTGTATCTTGCTTGATCACTTTTAATGATTTCTTGATGATATGAAGCTACTGTAAAATCTTCCTTTAATAAACTTATTTCGGGCACTCGGAAGCCCTTTTGGGTATCCTAGCTCGACCTCGATCCGATCCGACTCCTCCAGTCCATATCCAACTCCAATCACTTGGATGCCTTATGAGCGTCCGGATGTTGATGTGGCACAATCCTATTTGCATTTGTTTGCTCTATTTTAGCTAGCCTTTATCCCACTCCAGTCACTTAGTCTCCTTTTGGTCACCTAGACATTAACATGGTAGAACACCATGGATCCCTGATTTGTATTTTCTGATATAAGGTTTGTCATGTCATTATGTATTTAAACCTGATTTGGACCTCAATGTAGAGGAATCAGATGCCATTAGAGGAGGGGGGCGGGGGGTTGAATAGAGGTTATGTGTCGCTCGGAATTTGATCATGCTTGTCTCTATACAAACTTATTAATACGCAGAGGAATATACAATAATGAAAATGCACAACAAGAATACACAATCACAGCAATAGATAAGACGATATAACGTAGTTCGGAATCTAGAGTTCCTACTATTAGTAATATATATGAGAGGTGTCCTAAGACAATCGCCTTATGGTTGTACTATTTATTTGATAAATGAAGATTCACTATTTGAGTATACATGTTTTCATGTATTTGATTGGATCTTAAACTCATTTACTGAATGTCCGCAATACGATTCACAACATGAGAGAATTTGTTATTGGATCACAACTAGTGAGTATCTCTACATGTGTAATTGTGATGTATTGAAATTATCCCTAGCCGATGAATTGATGGATTCAGATGCCGTCGATTATGTTGAGACTAGCACGAGGTATACTCTTTGGTTTATCCAAGCAGCTGTTTCTCACTGGCTGATGACATTGGGATGTCCGAAGTTAATCGTGGATGCTAGTTATGGTAACTAGTTCATTGGAGTGACCAACTGTAAGACTTCATATGATTCACTGCATATAAGGATATGTCAATGAAGTTCTTACAGCAGCTTAAGTGTGATGTTCCTTCGACTTGTGGTATTCAAGTCATCTTGGTCATGAAGACTTATGCTTTGACATCTTAAGCAAGCATCTCCGAGGAGATGTGGACTTGGGATGATTGGGTATAAGTCGAAGTGGTCGGAGGTGTTTGAATAACCTACAGAGGATTCACCGCTCCTTGCGAGAAGATGTATACTCTATGTCCTCTTGTCAGATTGTTACTAAAGTCTTTGGCCAAAATATTACATGTTTAGAGTATTATACTCTTGGATACATGTGCAGTAACTAGAATCCGAAGGACGAGAAAGTAATACTTGGGCTAGGTGTGATGTAGTCAACCTAGTGGGGACTGACACAATAGACCATGTCCTGAACCAAGTGGGTATAAGATGAGTGAAAGGAATGGGACACGATTCATTGTAGCTGCTGAAGGGTTTCAGAAATGGTTCTGGGATCAACCATTGATTTTCCGGTTAATTGGGGATCATGATGTACTACTAGGTGCCACTCATGATCGTTCTATAATTAATGATTAATTGTAAACGACCAATATAAATCGGGAACCTATTTGGTCACACGCACAACGAGCGTAATCCGAAGGATTTAAAATGAGTTTGAGAATAAGATTTTCAGATCGAGAGAGACTAAGTTTGGTTGGACCAAACAAAGAGCGAGTATGAAATGGTTTCAGTCTCATCGGAAGCATGAATGAGCCGAGTCTTATGAATACATAATGGATGAACCAAATTGGTTTGGTTCTAATCTAATGGTGGAAAATAAACCAAAGTGGTTTGGTTTGTTTTAAACGAATGAATCAAAGTTGGTTCGGTTCATTTTAACTTAAAATAGACCAACGTGGTTTGGTTTATTTTAGCTCAAGTTATTGGAGAGGGTTAACGGATTTTGGTTATGAATAAATAATCATTAGGAGAATGTGTTCTCTATAAAAACAAGGCTTAAGGGTTTTTCGAAAAGAATTTTTTGGTTATTGGAAACCCTAGCCACCCAAGCCCTCCTCCTTGCTTCTTGCCGCCCAAGAGCTTTAGCCACCCAAGAGGAGCTGCCGCCCAGGTTTTACTGCTACCCAAGTCACTGCCGACCACCCACCAGCCGCCGGCGACTCCTCCGGCCATCCTCCCTTGGCCGTCGGTAACCAAGAAGCAGTCGACCATTGATTGGCCGGTCATATCTTCCACCAAACAAGCTGTCCCTTTTTGTGGAGAGGTCGTTTGGTCGGCGTTTTGCGCTCCGACAGTGATCTATTTGTATGAGATTGGTTCTCCGACAATCCTCATAGGTGGAGGGTAGAGTTTTCGTCAATCGGTTGACGAAAACCACTTCCGAGAAGTGAGTTTGTGAAACTCGATTTTTGGATCCGAATTTTATTCGGACTGTGATCTTCTCTCGGATCACATCGTCTTCGACACAAGGCTAGTAACTCCTACGAAGACGAGGCTCGTAGCTTGGTGAAGCTATCCTGATGATACTCGGCGTGGATATGGATAGAGGCAATTCTAGCGAGAGTTGCTTCGGTTGATGTCATTCTCGCTACACGTGATACGTTAGGTATAACTAGAGTAATTTCCTTTTATTGCAAAATTTTAAATAGCGATTATGTCTACACATGTTGTATCTTGCATGCGTGTGATGTGTGTGTTGTAATAAATTAGATTTATTACTTGTATTGCTTCCGCTGTGTGCATGCTTACAAAATGTGTTTGAACACACACTCGTCGCAATGTCGGGGAAACCCAACAGTGGTATCAAAGCCATGCTGTATTCCGACATAATCGTAAAATTATTTTGCGATAGTCATAAATATATTTATGAAAATTTTCTACTTTTGGAAAGTTTAGAAGTATTTATAAAAATTTTATACTTTTGGAAAGTTTAGAAGTATTTATGAAAATTAACACTTTCCATAAATAAAATATGTGATTAGATTTGAAAATTTATTTCCTAATTTAATCATGATTTGATTTGGAAAATCAAATCTCAAACATATTTTATTTCCATAAATAGTTATGACAAATAAGGGAATTCAAATTGGAAATTTCCTAATATGATTAGGAAATTACAATTTAGAAAATTTATTTCCTAAATTAAATTTGACTTTCCTTAATTTCTACTTTCCATAAATAAAATATGTGATTAGATTTGGAAATTTATTTCCTAATTTAATCATGATTTGATTTGGAAAATCAAATCTAAAATATATTTTATTTTCAAAATAATTATGACAAATAAGGAAACTATTTGTACATGCCATAATTGTATGTCATGTAATTGTATTAGATGCATATCATTATACCATGCGTGTCGTGATATGTAGATGTATGTTATGTGTGTCATGCCATGTAGATTATAGTTATTTGCATGCAAAGAGGATGAGATATTAAAACCCTTACACAATATTAAAGCATACACCTTCCATTAATATGGTTAGAATCGGAGTTCTGTTTCTTGTTTAGGTTGTTGGACTCACTCCAAGCCCGGCTCGAACCTGAACATGTTCAAATCATTGGAATAATTTAACACTAATATGGTAAGAGTCAGAGGTCAATTGTTA
Source organism: Wurfbainia villosa (assembly GCA_025175895.1). NCBI lineage: Eukaryota > Viridiplantae > Streptophyta > Magnoliopsida > Zingiberales > Zingiberaceae > Wurfbainia > Wurfbainia villosa. The sequence continues at coordinate 113,588,590 of CM045988.1, forward strand.
GTTTGGGTTGTTGGATTTACTTCAAGCCTGGCTAATTGGTTGAATGCGCTCTAACCATATTAAAACTATTTCGTGATTAATGGGTCGGCTCTAACTTAGAGCATCGATTTGTTGGACTCACTCCAAGGTCGATATGAAGAGAGGTGAAGTTGGGTGCTATGCATATGATGCATACTTGTTAATGTGTTAACAACCCAATGTATGTGTGAACATTCAATTAGTTGATAGCACATTGTGATAGTTAAATATACGTGATATGTAATCGGTATACTTGATACCTACCATCATAGCTAAGAATGACTTATTGGACTCACTCCAAGGTTGTTCTTATCTATGTTGGATATCAACCCATTCGGAGATGGGCCTACGATCTCCCGAATTAATTTTGAGGGTTTTTTATTTCAAAAAATGAATGGGATTTTATAAATGTATGTGGATGCATTTTAAATCATCTTTCTCATATATGCTCGATTTGTATTTCTAGGTTAATCGCTTGATCATGATGTCTTTGAATTTGCGCTCTATTTTGAATTCGAATAAATTGATTGGGCCGAACTTCTTGGACTGACTTAGAAACTTGAGAATTGTTCTCAAGGTGGAAAAACATGTGTTTGTCCTCGAAGAGCCTCTTCTCGCCCGTTCTAGTGATGATGCAACTCTGGACCAATTTTTGGTCTATCAGAAACATGTGAGTGATTCTAAACTAGTGAGTTGCATCATGCTAGCTGCGATGGTACCCGAGCTGCGGAAGCAGCATGAGCATATGGATGCTCATACCATAGTCTTTTATCTTTATGAGTTGTTTGATGAGTAAGTGAGATCCGAAAGGTGTCTCCAAGCTCCTCTTCACCTCTGAGATGCAAGAAGGTTCATCTGTGGTACTGCTCAATATGCTGAAGACTGTGGAGCCTTTTGTGAAGCATGAGTAGGGGACGGTGCTATTAGTTGATTCCTCGAAGAAAAATTCTAAGAGGAAGTCAAAGGAATAGCAGAAGGGGAAGAAGAAAAAGGCTAAAAAGGCAGAACCAACTCAAAAGAGCACTTGCCATCATTGTGGCAAGGAGGGTCATTGGCGAAGAAACTGCAAGATTTATCTTGAGTCTGTGAAGAAGAATAAGGCATCAGATGCCCCATCTTCTTCAGATATCTTCGTTATTGATTGCCATTCTATTTTCTCAAACACTTGGGTATTGGATACTGGGTGTGACTTATATATATATATATATATAATGACATACATGGGCTAACGAATAGAAGAAGACTCGTCAAGGGAGAGTCAAATTTACATGTTGGGAATGGAGCAAAGGTTGCTGCACTCACCATCAAAACGTATTTGTTGAGACTCCCTACAGGACTTGTCTTAGAACTGAACAATTGCTTTTATGTTCCTTCATTGATAAAGAACATCATTTCTATTTTTTGTTTAAATAGAAATGGATACTATTTGACTTTTAGTAACAATTGTTGTTATATAACTTTGAATGGTCTGCTTTATGGGACTGGAACATTGTAAAATGGTATATATATGTTAGACGTATCCAGTGACATTCTCAATATCGAAGCGAGCAACAAGCATGCTCGAAAAGATAATTAATTAGACTCCTACATGTGGCATTGTCGTTTTAGCCATGTGAGCAAGAAACACATGTCCGAATTACACCGATGTGAAATTCTGGAATTGTTTGAATTAGATTCATACGATACATGCAAATCATACTTAAAAGACAAGATGACTAAGTTACCTTTTACAGGAAAAGGTGAACAGGTGGGAGAGTTGCTTGGTCTAATACATACTGATGTATGCGGGCCTATGTCAACTCAAGCTCTAGGAGGCTATAACTACTTCATTACCTTCATCGATAATCACTCATGGTTTGGGTATATGTTCTAGATGAAACACAAGTCTGAAGCCTTTGAAAGGTTCAAAGAATTCAGAAATAAAGTAGAGAAACAACGTGGCAAGAGTATTAAAATACTTCGATCGGATCGAGGTGGTGAATACTTGAGTCAAGAGTTTCTAGATTATCTGAGAGACAATGGTATATTGTCCCAATGGACTCCGTCGTATACACCACAACATAATGGTGTATCTGAGAGGCGAAACCGAATCTTGTTGGACATGGTTAGGTCGATGATGAATCACACAAATCTTCCCAAGTCCTTTTGGGATTATACACTTCAGACTGCTATTTACTTGCTAAACAAAGTTCCGACCAAGGTAGTCTCTACTACTCCATATGAGATATGAAATAGTAAGAAACCTCATTTATCTTACTTGAAGATATGAGGTTGTCCTGCTTATGTGAAGCGGACTGTGTCAGACAAATTGGATGCTAAGTCTGATAAATATTTATTTATTGGATACCCTAAGGAAACGAGGGGTTATCAATTCTATCATCCCTTGGAACAAAAGGTGTTTGTTTCAAGGAATACTGTGTTTCTAGAGAAAGAGTTTCTCTTGTAAGAAAACAGTGGGAGTGTCGTTGAACTTGAGGAGGTTCAAGAGACTCTAGTAGACATTGAGGAGATACCTGGTCAAGCACCTCAACCGATAACTCATAGTGATAAGACATTGGCCGAACCTATTGTGACACTACATCTTCGTAGATCTAGTAGGACACGCAACATTCCTGAGAGATATAGATTTCTTGTAAGTGAATCGAACGACGTGTTACTCATTGACGATGAGGAGCCTACCAATTATGAAGAAGTTCTGAAAAGTTCAGAAAGGGACAAATGACATGAAGCCATGAAGTCGGAAATGGATTCCATGTATGAAAATCAAGCTTGGAACTTGGTGGATCCACCTGAAGGCATAAAGCCTATAGGGTGCAAGTGGGTTTTCAAGAAGAAAACCGACATGGATGGTAATGTGATTACCTTTAAGGCTAGATTAGTGGGGAAAGACTATCGTCAAAAATAAGGTGTTGATTATGACGAGACCTATTAACCTGTAGCTATGCTTAAATCTATTCGGATGCTCCTGGCCAAGCGACTCATTATGATTATGAGATATGACAGATGAATGTGAAAACGACTTTCCTTAACGGAAACCTACTCGAGGGCGTGTATATGATACAACCTGAGGGTTTCACATTGGTTGATAAAACCAAGATATTCAAACTTCGATGGTCCATATATGGATTGAAGCAAGCATCCAGGGGATAGAATATCCATTTTGATGAGGCAATCAAAAGGTTTGATTTCTCACAAAATCCAGACGAACCTTGTGTGTACAAGAAGGTTAGTGGGAGTGCAGTCGTGTTCCTAGTATTATATGTCGAGAGAATTTGCATGAATAAGATTGCCTATGCATCCGCAATAGGATCTATCATGTATGTTATGTTATGTATGAGGCTCGATGTATCGTATGCTCTGAGTGACATGAGCAGATATCAGTCTGATCCAGGAATGGATCATTGGGTGGCTGTTAAGATAATTCTTAAGTACTTAAGAAGAACTAATAATGTGTTCCTAATATATGGAGAAGGTGATATGGTAATATGCGAGTATACGGATGCCAACTTCCAGACAGATAAGAATGATTCCAGGTCTCAGTCTGGGTACGTATTTACCTTAAATAGAGGTATAATAAGTTGGAAAGGTTCCAAGCAAGACACTATAGCGGATTCTTCTACTGAGGTAAAATACATTGCAGCTTTGGAAGCAGTAAAGGAAGCGGTTTGGATCGAGAAGTTCATCTATGAACTTAATAAGGTCTCATCAACGATCCAAACATGTGCTTCACTACTATCATCTGATCAGGGAGATCATCAGTACAAAGGAAATATAAATCGAGAAGATTCCCACTAAAAGAAACTTAGCGGACCCTTTAACTAAGACCTTCCCTCAAAGTAAGTTTGAGGGTCATGTTATAGCTTATGGTATTGGATACCGTGGTGATTGACATTAGGTCAAGTGGGAGTTTGTTAGTAATATATATGAGAGGTGTCTTAAGGCAATCACCTTATGGTTGTACTATTTATTTGATAAATGAAGATTCACTATTTGAATATACATATTTTCATATATTTGATTGGATCTTAAACTCATTTACTGAATGCCCATAATATGATTCACAGCGAGAGAATTTGTGATTGGATCACAACTAGTGAGTATCTCTACATGTGTAATTATGATGTATTGGAATTATCCCTAGCCGATAAATTGATGGATTCGGACGCCATCGATTCTATTGAGACTAGCATGAGATATACTCTTTGGTTTATCCAAAAAGCTGTTCCTCACTGGCTGGTGACATTGGGATGTCCGGAGTTAATCGTGGATGCTAGTTATGATAACTAGTTCATTGGAGTGACCAGCTGTAAGACTTTATATGGTTCACTGCATATAAGGATATTTCAATGAAGTTCTTACAACAGCTTAAGTGCGACGTTCCTTCGACTTGCGGTATTCAAGTCATCTTGGTCATGAAGACTTATGCTTTGACATCTTAAGCAAGCATCTCCGAGGAGGTGTGGACCCGGGATGATTGGATATAAGTCGAAGTGGCCGAAGGTATTTGAATAACCTAAAGAAGATTCACCGCTCCTTGCGAGAAGATGTATACCCTATGGCCTCTCGTCGGATTGTTACTAAAGTCTTTGACCAAAACATTACATGTTTAGAGTATGGTACTCTTGGATACATATGCAGTAACTAGAATTCGAAGGATGAGGAAGTAATACTTGGGCTAGGTGTGACGTAGTCAACCTAGTGGGGACTGACACAATAGACCATATCCTGAACCAAGTGGGTATAAGATGAGTGAAAGGAATGGAGCACGATTTATTGTGGCTATTGAAGAGTTTCAGAAATGGTTCTGGGATCAACCGTTGATTTTTCAGTTAATTGGGGATCATGATGTACTACTAGGTGCCACTCATGATTGTTCTATAATTAATGGTTAATTATAGACGACCAACATAAATAGGGAGCCTATTTGGTCACACACACAACGAGCATAATCCGAAGGATTTAAAATGAGTTTGAGAATAAGATTCTCAGATCGAGAGAGACTAGGTTTGGTTGGACCAAACAAAGAGCGAGTATGAAATGGTTTCAGTCGCATCGGAAGCATGGATGGGCCGAGTCTTATGAAAATATGATGGATGAACCAAATTGGTTTGATTCTAATCCAATGGTGGAAAATAAACCAAAGTAGTTTGGATTGTTTTAAACGAATGAACCAAATTGATTCGGTCCGTTTTAACTTAAAATAGACTAACGTGGTTTGGTTTATTTTAACTTAAGTTCTTGGAGCGGGTTAACGGATTTTGGTTATGATCCAATAACCGTTAGTAGAATGTGTTCTCTGTAAAAACAAGGCTTAAGGGTTTTTCGAAAAGAATTTTTTGGTTATTAGAAACCCTAGCCACCCAAGCCCTCCTCCTTGCTTCTTACCGCCCAAGAGCTTTAGCCGCCCAGGGTTTGCTACTGCCCAAGTCGCTGCCGGTCACCCACCAGCCGCTGGCGACTCCTCCGGTCATCCTCCCTTGGCCTCTGATGACCAAGGAGCAGCCGACCATTGATTGGCCGACCATATCTTCCACCAAACAAGCTGTCCAGATTCTTGACAGCTTGTTCTCCTCTTTGTGTAGAGGTTTTGGTCGGCGTTTTGCGCTTCGACAGTGACCTATTTGCCGGGGATTGGTTCTCCGACAATCTTCATTGGTGGAGGGTTGAGTTTTCGTCAATCGATTGACGAAAACCACTTCCGAGAAGCGAGTTTCCGAAACTCGAATTTTGGATCCGAATTTTATTTGGACTGTGATCTTCTCTCGGATCACATCGTCTTTGACACGAGGCTAGTGTTGGGATGTATACTGAAAGCCTAGTCTTTGTTTGGACATCTTCATTTTGAAATAAGAATCACATGATCATTGTTTGCATTTTATATTTATTATATGTGTGCATCTTGTCTAATACTTTACATTGTAGATAACATGGTATGTAGTGTCACACAGAGGATCATGTTATCAGTTCCTTGTAGAGTATAAGTAGAAGCTCACAACCAAGATGGTTTTGGACAAACCATTGGTATGGTTGTAGTGTAATTTGGTATTGGTTTATCTTGACTATAAAATTATACTAGTACACTTTGTGTGTATTGAGCAGGACCGACTTAGAGGTGATTAAATTTATTGCCGACTACATAATTGAATCGGACCTCGAATATTATGATGTACATGCTCTTAATCCCGATATAATAGCGGACACATGTACTTAATATTTATTTATTTTTTATTTACCAATGGGCGAGATTTATGGGTTAAATCAATAGGCTCGGTAAGTTGGAAAATGATATTAAGTACATGGTGTGCCGTTGATTATAGGAGAAAACCGTGTCCTATGTATTAGGATGATGATGTCCCCTTGAGGAGCTCATAAGGATCATCATGTAAACCCTGCAGGTGGACTTGGTCCAACATGATGATAAAGTTGAGTGGTACTACTCATGGAGTTAGATGTTAATTAATTAATTGTCAATAAATTAATTAATTAACGGACATTCGATATCTTAAACACGGAGAGATATTTGTACAATTAATATATGAAGCCCATATTTAATTATGGGGGTTGGTGAGGTAGATCAATGATAGTCCTCTAGTGGAATGGATTATCATTAATGGATCGAATTTTATGTGGGTCGGATCCATTAGGTGGCCAAAATTCAACTCCTCCTCGTGGTCCCTATTGTAGCCTATTAAAACCCTCAAGAAGCCTAGATCCAATGGACACGATTAAAAGGAGGTTTGGGCAAAATCTATAAATAGGAGGCAAGGCTTGGGTGGGAAAAAAAAAGATTTTGGATTCTAGGGTTTTCTTCCAAGGCTTGGGCGGCTAGGAAAGAAGAAGCTTTAGGGTTTGGAGTTGGCTTGGGCAGCGACAAGAGGTGGAGGAGGTTTAGGGTTTCATTTTCCTCTCTTCCTAAGGTTTGGCCGGTGCCCTTTTCTTCATCCCTTTAGGGCCGGCACTCCTTCTTTGAAGCTTGGCCAGCGGTTCTTCTTCCTCTATTTCTCCTTGGCCGGCGGCAAGAGTTAGGGCTTCTTCCCTTGGAGCTCTTGGCCAGCGCCCACACTCTCTCCCTCTCCTTAGGGCCGGTGGACATCAACCTTGGTGGTTGGTGGTTGGCACAAGAAAGGAGAAGAAAGGGACTTCAGTTATCTTCTTTTGTTCGGAGCGAACAAGGAAAGGAATATACGTGATCTAGGAGGCTTCAACTCTTGGAGGATCGTTGTTCACACAACGTCCAAGAGGAGGATAGGTCATACGATAGAAGATCAAGAGATAAACAAGAGGCATAATTCTTGTTTTGGTTTCCTTTTTGTTCTTTGTATTTGTTTACAATTGTATGATCATGGACCCCGAAGATAAACAAAAAAACTGATGATCTGTACATCATCTATTCCGCGGCTAATCGAGGAGAAGAGTTAGGTTGCTTGAACAATAAGTTTGTTCAAGAGACTACTCGAATCGAATAGCACGATAATGGATCGGTTGCTTCGGTGATCCATCTTCGTCCGGATTAATTTTTTTTTCGGGGACGTATGATAGGATCGCCATGCACAAGCGATCGAAGCGGGAAGCAATTCCCTTCAAGTGGTATCAGAGCCACGGTTTCTGGTTTTGTGTGTTTAGGATTCAATTACTTTTATGCACTTATCATATATTATGTGTGTCGGATAATAGTAGGATGTGCGTAGGCTAACTTTTTGGTTGCAGGCATAAGATCCAACTATTATGGCCCTATGTGTGTGTATGTGATTGTATGTGTGTAATTGTAATATTATTTGAATCCTCGGGATTGACGAGGCTAGTATTTAATTTTTGTAATTAAGTACGACATTTTTAGCCACTCTTTTATTTTAGTTTACTTTTGATCTAGATTTCATGTACACTCATTTATGGAGTATAGGATCGATGGATGTAAATTAAAATAATTTTTCTCGGCTCGGATCTCCGGATGGCTTGTACATGGCATAGGTGTTGGTACAATCGGCCCAGGTCACGATTGACCAGGACTCGAGTTTGACTCGAGTGATGTTTTGATGTTTCAACAAAAACATATGACAATGTAATTGTCATGGGAAAGTCCAAGTCTTGAGTACTTGGCATAAAAAGTCCAAGCATGGGTCTTGGCAATGTAAAAGTCCAACATGGGTTGGCAAGGGAAAGTCCAAGCATGGTCTTGGCATTTGAGAAGTCTAACATGGGTTGGCAAGGGAAAAGTCCAAGCATGGGTCTTGGCAATGTAAAAGTCCAACATGGGTTGGCAAGGGAAAGTCCAAGCTTAAGTCTTGGCATGAGAAGTCCAAGGGGTTTGATATTGGTTGCGTAAAGTCCAAGCGGGAGTCTTGGCAGCATAAGTCCAATGGTTGGCGGCGTAAAGTCCAAGCGGAGTCTTGGCGGCGTAAGTCCAATGTGCCTTGGCGGTGTAGACACCGTTAGCATGACATAGCCAACGGAAGCACCTAGAGGCTAGCGCGATGGATGAACAAGTCATGGATGACTTGGAGGGATCCGAGAGGCGTGAGGCTGATGGAGGTGGCTAGAAGGCTTAGGTTTAGGCTAAGGGTGATCTAGCAAGTATGGGGGCACCATACTTGGGTTAAAACCTCATTTTTGAGGTTGGCAGTCGATTGACATTATAGCCGGTTCGACTTCCGTGAGTCGACTTGAGTTCGACTGCCAGTTTAGAGCTGGAAATGCTCGCGCCGATCGCTCATCGAGCAATCGACCGGCGTCGATGGCAATGATCGCTAAGGCCCGCATGACTACGAGTCGACGATCGCCTAGAGCCGAACGCTACCGACCATGGGCGGGCCGCAATGATCGATCGCCAAGAGTCCCGTTGGAACTTGTCCGACGTGGATCGAGTCGTTGTCTCACGACAACAAAGGGCATCACCGATCGGGACTTATGGCAATGATCGATAGCGAAATCCAGCCCGACGCAAGATAAAAAGGGGAGCTCGTGGAGGATTTCATCATCAGTTCTTTGAGGGCTTTGGTGAGGCGATTTGAAGGCGATTTGCAGGTGCATTTCAGGGTCCTTCAAGCTCATCCAAGTAACCGACAAGCAAGCGCTCAAAACCCTAGTTTGTAAAGTGTTCTTTACATTTTCACTTGTATTTGCTTGTATTTCTTTCGTTTATTGTTGTAAACGTTTGTACGAGATTTCTCCGTCTCCGACTTGTTGTCGAGAAGGAGTTTATTGATTAGTGATTGCATTGGCGTCGCTAGAGCTCATTAGAGCTCAATCCGTGGAGTAGGAACCGTTCGGTTCTGAACCACGTTATATCCTTGTGTTCGTGATTGTATCTTTTCGTTATTGGTTTTATTATTTCTATTCCGCTGCGCATAACGAGTTTTGTAGAGACGATCGCGAACGAATTCCATCTACGTACGGTCAAACGCTATTCACCCCCCCTCTAGCGGGCGTCAAATCTCCAACAATAGGGAGGAGCGGACGAGGTGGCAACAAGACTGGAGGCATATTGGAGAACAAAAGCCATAATAATTGGAAAATTTGTTTTTCATATTTATTGCTTTTGATTTATATGCTTGTTGTGCTTGCATAGTTAAAATTCCTCAATTTTAAATTACTAAGTGGGAGAGGGATATTTTTTAAATTCCCATGGCCTCCATTACAATTTGACATGTGATGCGAACAAACTTGCGCGTTAGCTCTGAGTGCCATCCTCCATATCGGATGAGTTTGTTTTGCGGATCACTAGGTCAAATATGGTTATAGAAAATTATTTAAGAGCATGTGTGTTTCCCCATCGGAAGACATAATCCGAGATAATTGCCTTAGTATCGAGTAATGGTGAACACTTAGATGCAAATAAAAGTATCCTCCCCATCGGAGTCACTGCTTTTATTTGTAGGGTCGAAGAGGAACCAACTATTAATTTTATTTGTCAAAAAGTAAGGTTGGCAGGATAATAAAATTAATGGGTAAAATCTCCTCTTACAAATGTAGAATTCGTATACGTCCACACTATCGTGGCATACGATATTCTCGGTGTTTTGAGGTGTTAGTTGATTTTAAAATTTTATTGTTTGAGGAATCAATAATTTTTTGAAATCTAAATGTTTTTGATCTATGTAATTCTTAGGTTTCTTCAAAATGACTTTCAACTCACTTACTGTGATACTAAAGGAAAATAAACTTACTGGACCTAACTATGTGGATTGGAAAAGGAATCTGGACATAGTCTTGACTGCTGAAGAGTACAAGTATGTACTTCTCGAGGAGTGTCCTCCTAAGCCTACGGATGATTCTGAGGAGAAGGAGGAAGAGAGTTATAAGAAGTGGATCAAGGCTGATGAGATGACGCAGTGTTACATTTTGGCTTCTATGTCAAATGTATTGCAACATTAACATCAGGCCATGAATACTGCTTAAGACATGATGCTCAATCTCAAGGAACTTTTCAGACACCAGAATAGGGCTGCTAGGCAAGAAGCCATGAGAAACTTGATAACGACCACCATGGTTGAGGGAACACCCGTGAGAGATCATGTTCTCAAGATGATGGCTCATTTGAATGAGCCGGAAGTCCTTGGAGCTGAGATCGATGGGGAAACCCAGGTTGATATCATCCTTCAATCTCTACCTAGGAGTTTTGAGCAGTTTTGCCTGAATTACAATATGAATAAGAGGTTGTATTCATTGGCGGAGCTTCTGACAAAACTCCAGGCAACAGAGGGGCTTTTTCGTCAGAGTTCTAAGACTTTGGTTGCCAAGAAGATTTCTACTTCTAAGCTGAAAGGCAAGAAGAAGAAGAAACAAGGTGCAGCAAGGGTAGTGGGAGGATCTCAGGGAGGAGTGAAGAAGCCAAAGAAGACTTTTAAGCCGTCTTCACTGCTAGCGACGACATCGAAGGATCGTCTCTAACCGTAAGAACAAAGGTATATCTTTTGGTCTAGTCGTTGAAACATGTTTAGCGGTGTTATCTACCGACACCTGGTGTGTAGATATGAAAGCCACTGATCATGTTTGCAATACTTTGCAGGGGTTCCAGGAAACCAGACGACTAGTTGAGGGGGAGATTACCGTCTACATGGGCAATGTTACTAAGGTGACGGCTATTGCAGTGGGAGATGTTTATTTATCTTTTGATAGGAATAAAACTTTGGTTATGAGAAATTGCCTTTATGTATCTTCATTTAGAAAGAATTTGATTTCAATTTCTAAATTATTTTTGGATGAATATTCTATTTCTTTTAATGACAGAGTTGTTATAAAAAAGAATAGGGAGATTATCTGTTCTAGTGCGTTGGTAGAAAATTTATATACTCTTGAACCAAAGGCTCCCACGATGCAAATAGAAGTAAATAACTCATCTTCTAAATCTAATAAGAGAAAAGAACATTCAAAATTGAACCAAACGTATCTTTGGCATCTAAGGTTAGGTCATATTAATTTGAGTAGAATTCAAAGGTTGATAGCTGATGGACCTTTGGGTTCATTAGTAGTGGAAGATTTCCCAACCTACGAATCTTGCTTAGAAGGTAAAATGACCAAGAGGCCTAAAATGACCAAGGGGTATAGAGCCAAAGATGTGTTGGAATTGGTTCATTCTGATTTGTGTGGTCCTATGTCTATCCAGGATAGAGGTGGTTTTGAATACTTCATCTCTTTTATAGACGATTATTCAAGATATGAATACATTTACTTGATGCGCCACAAGTTTGAATGCTTTAACATGTTCAAAGAATTCAAGAATGATGTGGGTAAGTAGGCCTCTCACATTAATCTCTCTTCTCGCTGCTTTGCCCATCTTCACTAAGTGTCTAATGAAATGGAACCCTACATCGATGCTACTCCTTTCTTGTAGCATGTCTCAGAGGCAAAACAGCTCACTAGCTCTTACTACACCGTCACTCTCCCCATAACCAAATATAGTACTTGCCATAATTTGGTGGAGGTATCAGAAAATGGAGTTTTGGAGGCACGATGCTTTGGCCCTAAAAGGGTCGTAAGCATGCTCTCCTGTCAATTCGGTCCAAAAGATCCGAGAGTTAAACCCAATAGGGGTTCTTCTCTCTCCCCCACTTGGCAAGCCAAAACATGAGTTTCATTGGTGTAATGTCCATTCATGCTCAATATTAAATATTCTAAAGGTAATCCTACCCTCTTCGCTTTCTCTACCTGTTAAAACTTCAGCTTCTAAAGAACTTAAAAACTCTAAAACTATCCTAGGGTAGGTCAGGTGTCTTATCCCCATTATCACTCCCCACCCTATTTATGCAAATAGGGCTTGAATGTCACCCAACAACCCTAGGGATTCTAGTAAGTCTTCATCAAGCTATCTAGTTGCAGTGATTTTACGAGTAGAAAGCATGTTATATCTATCCTTATGTTCATTGTTGCGAAAAAGAAGGGTTGGAAGAGTGTTACCTTCCTCTGGAGCTTGAGGGGAGTTGGTTCTCCTTGCTCGTCGCTCTGACGCACCGGATCGAGATGCCACGTGCTTGGTCCTCCTCATCCTTACTTCTTTTTGGGCTTCCTAGAGGGTTGGAAAGGCTTCATGGTGGTGGGGACGAAGGATCCACATGGCTAGGGCAAGAAAATCAAAACACACGGCGCAAATGGAGCGAAAACACACGACGTGCCCTACTTAACCCCTGCGCGACACAACCGTGTAAAAATACACGGCCATGCGCCTGGGTTGGTGGCCGGCATGGAAAACACACAGCAGCCATGTGTCCCCTTTTTCTCTCCTTCATCATGTCCGAATTTTCTCACACGCTTCGTCGTGTAAGCTGAAAATTGATTTATTTTTACCTAGCAAAGTTCTTTTCTGGTCCTAATGCTAAACGAAATGGAAATAAAAGTTCAAATTAACCTAAATGCATGCAATACAATCAAAGGAAAACCTAAAAACTAAACTTGGGTTACCTCCCAAGAAGCGCTTTGTTTAAGGTCATTTAGCTTGACCTTATTCCTACATTTCATTTGATGTGTCTGAATCTTACTCGTGGGGGAGCAAGATATTTGCTCAGTTTTCGCCTCTTGCCTTTTTGTCCTCCATCACTATATCCCTTAAATCTTGCTCATGGAGGGGCCAGATACTTCCTCATCTTTTGCTTCCTGCCTTTTGGTCCTCCATTACTATATCTTTTAAATCTTCCTCGTGGAGGGGCAAGATACTTGGGCGCTGCTTTCCTTGACTCGAGGTTGAACATGCTTAGTCTCAACGAATCATCAATAGTTTGATCATTATATTCTAAATGCTGTAAATAATTTAACTCACCATAGACATCCTCACCAAAAGATTGATTAGTAGATTCTATTATGTTGAATGAAATTTTACCATTATCAATCACCAAAAGGATTTTATTACTAGTAACTAAAGTTTCAGTGAGGGTTAAGGTAGGCTCTTCTAGATACTTGAGGTTAGGAGGTGTTTTGATTGAAGCAATACACTCCTCGATTAAAGTATCAATTAAATAATCCTCAAGTTCTTCTTCAAGTGGTGATTAAATGGATTGCCCTTCTTTACTTCCTATGTCATCTACGTCTTCCTCATCCATTCACTCAAAGTGAGTCTCCGCCATATTAGGTGTAATCCAGTCATCGAAGGTACCTTCTAGTCATTTGGTCTCTCCTTTCTGTTTCATAATCTCCGCGAATTGTAGACTATGCTCCTTGCATTCCTTAGTAGAATTGTCTAGCAAGGCTTCTAAGTGGGGACTTGATTCTGGATAAAATTTACGTGGTGATTTATAGCTCTCGTTCTCACTTGGGAAATAATATTGAGTCTTTGTCTACGAATGTCGCCGTTGGAATTCAGTGTTCGCCGCTTGTTCTGTTCGAATGAAATCTTCCATAATCTACTCAAGTCGGGATTTAGACGGACAATATTGAGGGTTTAAGTACCCAGGGTCATAACTATATGAATAGGAATCATCCTGTGGCCACTGATTGTAATTGTAGGTGACATCTTCTTGTTCAAATTATAAAGGTTCGAATATATCCGGACAATCGTTAATGGTATGTCATGTTTCACCACAAATGCTCACAAAAAATGTTAATAAAATTTACAGCATTAAATTAACCATAATCATGAGTAAAAACATGCATCGTTATACACAGGAAATTGTAGGTAAGGAAAGGAATAACAGTGGGTTGGCAAGAGTCTCCTTTTTTTTTTTTTCTTTTTTCTTTTAAACTAGAGCACTACTAAAAACTGAAAGAAAGAAAGATGTAATTAATCTAAACTGCAAATTGAATAGCAAAAATCTAAAATGAAATAAAACTGAAATAATATAAAATAAAGCAATTAAATAAATCTAATCCTAAGTCTGATCCAATTATCCACCTCTTGATTTGATATCGAATCAATCAGTCCCCGACAACAACACCAAAAACTTGATGCACGCAAATACAACCTCAAATCTTGCAATGGAGACCGTCGAGGACTCGAAGCGCGCGCTCACGCTCAACGCCCGCAAGTGCACAAATGTCGTCAAGTAATAAAAAGATTATCGATCCCACAGGGACTGAGATTCGAGTATCGATTTGTTCGGTGGATGTAATTGTTCGGGACTAGACTCTAAGTGTTGTGAATGTGAGGGTTATCGGTGGTCCTACTCAATACGGTGTCACACGGAGGAAGAAAGAAGTTTGTCGCGAGATCTTTTAAAGGGATTCTAGGATTTCGATTTCTCTTGTGTGTCGCAAAATATTCTATCAACTGGGTATTGTCTAAATGTCTAACTATGGTCTTGTAAAAGGGACATCATACACTCTCCCGATGAGCCACCGCATCTATCGGGAGCTATCTCTGCCTTACAAGGACAGGATAGGCAGTACGAGGATGCTAAATCAATCTCTGCGATGAACCGTTTCCAGTTCTATCGTATCATTCTACCCACGATTACAGGAGATGAGGCCAACCCCTAGGTTCCTCGTATAAATCCCCTAAATCTTAGATACGAGGGTTGTCACCCCTCGTATCGGTTAAGCACAGTAGATAGAAAACTAAATACATATAGATATTAGTCTAAACTAATTCTAATTGCAAATTCAAACTCAATACCAGAATTCAATTTGAAGCAACATATCCTACGCACACAAATTACTCCCTAATCCTAGAATCGAAGAAACTACTCCAGAGATAGGAGAGGAGAAACATGAAGTGAGCAAAACATATAGAGTTTTAGGAGTAGTTTTCGCTTCATCTCATTGCATTTTGTGTTAGTTTCATGCATATGTTACTCTATTTTTGCACACATTTCCTATTTTTTGGTTCGGAGGTCTGCTCGTTGTACTTTTTGTGCAGGTTAGCTGTTCGGGTGAAAAAGACGCATTTTTGGAGAAAAAGAAGGACATTTCACAGCTAGACGCAGAGTGGGACACGACCAGGGCATTGGGATTCCCACGACCATGTCCAATGGGCGAGAAGCGACGGTCAAGGCGCACGGCTGTCGTGTGAAACACACGGCGGCCAGTGTGGCGCCTGACCAGTTTGCGACTAAGGCTTTTTCTAGATTTTGCAGCGGTCCGAGGCGATGTCTATATAAGGATGGCTCCGCCCAAACCCTAGGGAGGAGGCACGATAGCTAGGACGACACGTGGAAGCCCTAAAAAGCTTCAGTAACTCGCAACAGGGAGGAGGAATGCCGTCGGAGGTCCACACCTTGCAATTCAATGACAGAGAGAAGATCATGGAAGCATTGTATTTCTCTATTTCTGCGTTTCATTCCTTATGTATCCAATCATAGACATGCTTTGTGATTCTTCCTTCGTATACATGGAGTAGTACTTTCGATTCTAGGATTAGGGAGTAGCTTGTGTACATAAACAATGTTGGTTCATGTTAAATTCTGCCCATGAGTTTGATTTGACAATTGGTAGTTGATCTTTACTATGTCTATGCGTATTTGGCTTTCTTTTCACTGTGCTTAGGCGATACGAGGGGTGACAACCCTCGCAATCTAAAATTTAGGAGGCTTGATTAAGGAACCTAGGGTAAACCTGATCTCTTGCAACTGCGAGGAGAAGGGTGCAGTGGAATCGGAAACGGTCCACCGTAGGGATTGATTTGTCATCCTCGTGTTGGGTTTTTTCGAGCCGCAAAAACCGCTTTTTGCGTTGCGGAAACCTCGGAATCCCCGGTCACGGATCCGTGCGAAGATATATTAAAATAAAACATGTATGTGCTTACTAAAAACCCTAGATCTACTTTAGATCTAAGAGGTGAGATCATTACCCTCGATGCGACGCCCTTCGCAAATTCCGCTCGTCCAAAAGTTCGCCGGAACTCGAGAGTGTCAAGTGCACACTCCTCTATTGGTATCCACACAAGCAATAGGTGGAGAAAACACACCCTTGAGTGTGCTAGCACTCTATGGATGGTTCGGCAAGATGAGGAAGGAGAGGGAGAGCTTGAGAGGAAGAGCACCAAGGAAGAAGATGATGGAATGAGTAACTCACCAAATGAATTTTTCACTAATGGAATGGTGGTCGGCCACTTCATGGAAGGGGGGTTACATGCATGCATGTAACTCCCATGACCCTTGGTCTCCTTCATGATGTGACACCAATTGACCAAGTCAATGATGATGTGGAGCATCATCATTGGCCGACCATGCCAAGTCATCATCATGGCATGACATTTGGTCAAGTCAAACTTGACCTTTCATCTTCCCTCTCAAGTCAAGTCAAACTTGTCCTCTAATCTCCCATGGTTGATCAAATCTAACTACTTGACTCAAGTCAATTTAATTTAATGAATCTCTATTCATTTAATTTAAATTGATTTGATGAATCAAATCTAAATTAGACTCATTCAATACTTGAATCAACTTGAGTCTAACTCAATTAGTCTAATTTGGATTACTCTTAATCCAATTTGATTCATCCCATGAACCTAATCCTCATGGTTCATCATATGAACCTAATCTCCATCTAATTGCTCTTATGTGTGTTCTTGTAACGTTGGCAATGTCCTTAAACCGATTTAAGAACATAAGCAATGAGCGGTATCTAGCAACACATTATTGCTACCCTAGTTACAAGAATGTTGAGCTCCAACATCACCTTTGTGACTATCACAATATGTAACAATGTCCTTCTATCCTTGACATCTAGATTGACCAATTGAGGTATAGACCGTGTCATCTTCGGTACAATCTAAATCTTGATATCCAAATAGACTCACTCTAATCAAATGAGCTCAATATCTCATATTGACTCATTTGGGCATGGCCATGCACTTCGTAGTCTCACTCTATCAAGAATATCGATGTCACCCCCGTCATATAGGAGGGATAGATCCCATCTACATCACTCACATCCCTCCGCATAATTTGTTACATATCCAGTAATCGCCTTTATAGTCCACCCATTTACGGGTGACGTTTGACGAAGCCAAAGTATGCAACTCCTTATGTAGGGAACCATGGTGACTTCAGGTCTAAGGACTAATAGTCATACTATTAGCCACATGAGAAAGTATATGACACTCATATAACGATCCATGATACTTTCTCATGGCGGGTCATTCAGTATACATTCTCCAATGCATACCTATGTGTCAACTTGATATCTCATATCCATGACTTATGAGATCAAGTCATCGTGTTGACCTACATACTAGTCTCTACGCATTAACATTGTCTCTGAAAGTTAATACTCGACTAGGAATGATTAAGAGTAGAGTTATCTATATCATCTCATTATCGATTCAACCAATCGATTGATATAGATAAGAACCTACTACTCAAGGACATTATTATATTTAGTTATTTGGCACCAATACAAGTAAATATAAGGAAGACAACTGTGTTCCCATTAACTCTCTTGTAGACACAGGGTTCATCTTCATTCTTGATGAAATCAAACTGTTTGATCGCATCATCGAATCGAAGATTTCAGCTCTGAGAATCTTGCTTTAGCCCATAAATGGACCTTTGCAGCTTGCATACTTTCCCAGTATGCTGTGGATATACAAAACTCTCAGGTTGTGTCATGTACACATCCTCGAGTAAGTTTCCATTTAGAAACGCGGTTTTGACATCCATCTGCCATATCTCATAATCGTGGTATGCTGCAATAGCAAGCAAGATCCGAATGGACTTAAACATCGCCACTGGAGAAAAGGTTTCATCATAGTCAATACCATGAATTTGCTTGAAACCTTTAGCCACCAATAGACCCTTATAGGTATGCGTAAGTCCATCCATGTCAGTCTTTCTCCTAAAGACCCACTTACACCAAATGGGTTTGACCCCTTCAGGTGGATCAACCAAAGTCCATACTTGGTTGGTGTACATGAATTCCATCTCGGATCTCATGGCCTCTAGCCATTTCTCAGAATCTGGGCTCATCACAGCTTCCTAATAGGAGGTAGGCTCATTCTCAATGAGCATAACGTCATCATGGTCAGACAAGAGAAATGAGTATCTCTCAGGCTGACGACGTACTCTATTAGATCTGTGAAGAGGTAGGTCTACCTGAGCAGGTGGTTATTCCACAACTCTTTGTGCAACAACCTCATCACCCACAACACTTTGTGGTTCCTGTTCAGCCTTCATCAAGGCCTTAGTGCTATGGTCCTTATCTTGAATTTCTTTAAGATCGAAGGTACTCCCACTAGTTTTTCTAGAAACAAAATCCCTTTCTAGAAAAACTCCAGTCTTTGCCACAAACACTTTGTGCTGACTGAGAATGTAGAAGTAATATCCCTTTGTATCCTTGGGATATCCAACAAAATAGCACCTATCGAATTTGGGTCCCAATTTGTTTGAGACTTGACGTCGAACGTAAGCCTCACAACCCCAAATCCTCATGAAAGACATCTTGGGATTTCTCCCTGTCCATATCGTATATGGTGTCTTTATCACAGCCTTGGATGGTACACGGTTAAGGGTAAAGGCTGCTGTGTCTAGAGCATATCCCCAAAAGGATATAGGAAGATCTGTGTGACTCATCATAGATCGTACCATATCTAATAGGGTACGATTCCTCCTTTCGGATACACCATTCCACTGTGGTGTTCCAGGAGGAGTGAGTTGGGATAGAATCTCACACTCAGCTAGATAGTCATGAAACTCATGGCTAAGGTATTCTCCACCTCGATCTGATCGAAGTATCTTAATACTCTTGCCTAGCTGGTTTTGTACTTCATTCTTGAATTCTTTGAACTTTTCAAAAGATTCTGATTTATGTGTCATAAGATACACATAACCATATCTACTGAAGTCATCAGTAAATGTAATGAAGTACTTGTAACCACCTCTAGCTGCAACATTGAAAGGGCCACATACATCACTATGTATAAGTCCTAACAAGTCTGTTGCTCTTTCGCTGTGTCCATTAAAGGGAGTCTTGGTCATCTTGCCTAAAAGGCAAGACTCGCATATCTCATATGATTCAAAATCAAATGAGTCTAGCAGCCCATCCTTATGGAGTTGAGATAAGCGACTCTCATTTATGTGACCTAAGCGACAGTGCCAGAGATAGGTTTGGTTCAACTCATTTGTCTTGAACCTCTTGGTACTTATGTTATAGATAGGACTCTCTAAGTCTAGAAAGTAGAGTCCGTTCATTAGAGGTGCACTACAATAGAACATATCATTTAAATAAACTGAACAACATTTGTTCTTTATTATAAATGAAAAATCCTTTCTTGTCCAAACAAGAAACTGAAATGATGTTCTTGGTTAAAGCAGACACATAACAACATTTATCTAATTCTAGTACAAGCCCAGAGGGCAAAGATAGATCATAAGTTCCTACAGCAACAACAGCAACCCTTGCTCCATTGCCTACTCGTAGGTCCACCTCGCCCTTTGTCAATGTCCTGCTATTTCTCAGCGCCTGCACATTGGTACAAATGTGAGATGCACATCCGGTATCTAATACCCATGATGAAGAAATAGATAGATTGACTTCTATAATATTTATACCTGAAGTAGAATTCTCACTTCTTTTCTTCTTAAGATCTTCCAGGTATGCCTTGCAGTTATGCTTCCAGTGTCCTGCTTCCTTGCAGTAGAAGCAAGCCCCTTCCTTGGCTACCCCTCCTTTGGGTTTAAGTTCTTTGCCTTTTCCCTTGGCTTGGGACTTTCCCTTACCTTTAGGCTTGCCCTTGCCTTTCTTCTTTTGCACCATCAAAATGGTGTCAGATTTTCCCTTCTTAAGGTTAAGCTCAGCAGTTCTCAACATGCTGAGCATTTCAGGCAATGGCTTATCAATTTCATTCATGTTATAATTCATGACAAATTGATTGAAGGCTTGTGGCAAAGATTGCAAGATCAGGTCAGTGGCCAGCTCTTGGCCAAGTGGGAATCCCAGCCTTTGTAGGTTCTCTACGTACCCAATCATCTTGAGTACATATGTACCTACGGGAGTCCCTTCTTGCATTTTGGACCCAAATAATGCCTTAGAGACTTCATATCTCTCATGCCTAGCTTGTCCTTGATATAGTTGACGAAGATGTCCAACCATATCATAAGCATTCATGAACTCGTGTTGCTTCTGAAGCTCAGAGTTTATGGTCGCGAGCATAAGACATGACACATCTAATGCATCATCTTGATGCTTCTTGTAAGCATCTTTGTCAGCTTGCGAGGCAGTGGCAGGAGGTGCCTCCGGAATGGGCTGCTCCAGGATGTACAACTTCCTTTCTTGGGTGAGAATAATTCTCAGGTTCCTGTACCAGTCTAGGAAATTTGCTCCATTGAGCTTGTCCTTCTCTCGACGTAACGCAGAGAGAGAGTGTTCGTGTTTGCTTTATATAGTTATCTACAACATACAATGCAGAGAATTAATATCATATTCCTTTTATCATTTAATTAGGCCTTTAATCAAATGATGCTCCCACTAAATTATAGGAATTTTGTAGAATCGAGTTATTGATGTGGTTAAACCACATTACTAGATTCATACAAACTAGCTATAATTCTTGTGGGACAAGATCCACATCATACTAAGCCTTGAGTTAGCTTTGGCTAAATCGCCCAAGACTTAGTATGATCGGTGGGTAACACATTACCGATTACATCTCTATGTAACTCTTGTTTATAGGATCAAGACCCACATTTACAAAAGACCTTGAGTTAGCTTTGGCTAAATCGCCCAAGATTTAGTGTAAATGCGATCTTAACCTATCTTTCCAACGATTGGAATATGCCTATAGTTCTACTCGATCCAATTGAGTTTAACTAGTTTTGCTCAATCTAATTGAGCTTACTCTAACCCAAGCGTGATAGGCGGGACCAAGATTGTCCCTCCGCACCCTACCAAGATAATATGCGTTGCTCTGCTTTGGCAGATTCAACAACAACAAATGATCGAGGTAGTGATGGGTATCAAGGCTCGGTAGGCATTTTCGAGTTGATTCAATTATGATCTAATCTAATCATAATGTGTATCTTATACGCATTTAGGCCTTTATTATCCTATATTAGCATGCATCACATACATACATTCATTATTCTAGCATGCATCATATACATACAAGCATTATTCTACTAGCATGCATCACATACATACAAGCAAAATCAATTAAGTATATATATATATATATATATATATATATATATATCAACATATATATATAATTAAATGTGATATAGTCATGGACCTACTACGATCTTCTCAAGCCAATGAGAAGATCGGACGGTCAACCTAAGGCTAGCGGCTTCTCCAAGCGCTTCCTTTGACCGCCATGTGTCGTCGTCACCCTTCTTGTAATCTCGTATTCGAGTTGACTTTCCACCGCTCTATTTTGTACATTACAAATATGAAACTCGAGTTACATTCGAGTCTAAAACTATTTACAACTAGAATATCAAAAGAAGAGGTACGACGTGCAGGTCGCATACACTATACAACACGCACAACCACAAAACCGCACGCAGGCCGTATTATGAATTACAACACACATAATCCAATCAAATTGGGGTCATTGGGCCATGACAATCACAGAATTATACATAATTCTAAATTATGTATTTTTTACAGAAATTTCTATAATTTTTCCTAATTTATTTTTCAAATTAATGAGTTACCTCTCCGTAACGGTCCCGCTAAGCGGTTTCCGGGCACGATCGCGGGACAAAGCCCCTTTCGGGGATAGGGGCAGCGCCCATACTCGCAAAATTAACTTTGCGAGTGTCCCTACTGCGATCCTACAGCGACTTAAGTCGCTGTCCCAAAAACCTAAAGTGAGAACTCGCCGTTTCGGAGAGTTTTTCTCGACGGTTGAAGCCTATAAGTGTCCCAACACTCGTTGCTTCGACTCTTTGAGAAAAATACCCAAAAATTCTATAAAATTAGGAAATTTACAGAAACATATAAATCTGTAATTTTTATATCTAATACAAAAATTACAAAAACGAAACACATACATGCTTCGCACGTGGCTCGATATCATCGTTGGTTTTTCCGAGCCGCAAAACCGCTTGCTATGAAACCTCGAAATCCCGCCACGGATCCGCAAGTAAAATAAAATATGTATGTGCTTACTAAAAACCCTTGATCTACCTTAGATCTAAGAGGTGAGATCATTACCCTCGATGCGACGCCCTTCGCAAATCCCGCTCGTCCAAAAGTTCGCCGGAACTCGAGAGTGTCAAGTGCACACTCCTCTATTGGTATCCACACAAGCAATAGGTGGAGAAAACACACCCTTGAGTGTGCTAGCACTCTATGGATGGTTTTGCAAGATGAGGAAGGAGAGGGAGAGCTTGAGAGGAAGAGCACCAAGGAAGAAGATGATGGAATGAGTAACTCACCAAATGAATTCCTCACTAATGGAATGGTGGCCGGCCACTTCATGGAAGGGGGGTTACATGCATGCATGTAACTCCCATGACCCTTGGTCTCCTTCATGATGTGGCACAAATTGACCAAGTCAATGATGATGTGGAGCATCATCATTGGCCGGCCATGCCAAGTCATCATCATGACATGGCATTTGGTCAAGTCAAACTTGACCTTTCATCTTCCCTCTCAAGTCAAGTCAAACTTGAACTCTTATTTCCCATGGTTGATCAAATCTAACCACTTGACTCAAGTCAATTTAATTTAATGAATCTCTATTCATTTAATTTAAATTGATTTGATGAATCAAATCTAAATTAGACTCATTCAACATTTGAATCAACTTGAGTCTAACTCAATTAGTCTAATTTGGATTACTCTTAATCCAATTTGGTTCATCCCATGAACCTAATCTGTAGGGGATCGATTGGCCGGCTAGAGGGGGGTGAATAGCCCTCGTTACGATGGATGTTGTAATTCGTTCGTTCTCGTGTGCTTGTCTACAATTGTCGTTAATATACACAGCGGAATAACAATAGAAATAACAATAATACTAAGAGCAATACAAGCACACCAAATACGCAAGCATATACGTGGTTCGGAACCGAATGGTTCCTACTCCACGGGCGAGCTCCTCGAGCTCTAGAGATGCACACGACAATACTCAAACACCTTCTCGACTACACGTCGGAGGTGGAGAAATCTCTCACAAGAAATTACAACAGTAATATACAAATACAAACAAGAATACAAATACAATACAAAAGAAACACTTTTCACCGATTGCTTTTGATCACTTGTTTGTTGCTTGCTTTGATTGGCTCTTGAAGGACTGGAATGCAGCAGTAATTCCCCTCCAATAGATCCACAAAAACCATTGCAAAAACCTCCATCTCGAGCTCCTTTTATAACCTGCATCGAGCTGTTTTCGCGCCTAGCAGTCGACTGCCAAAAGGCCCCCGATCGCTCGTAGCTATTGTCTCACAACGCGATCCACGCTTCGGACAAGTTCCAACGGATACCTACCTACCGATCGATGATGCTCATCACGATCGGTGACCCAAGAGTCGATCGCCGGCCACGGAGCGCTCGTGCTCGCGACACTCCCATCACGATCGCCATCCCTAGCGACGATTCTTCTCGACGACTTGCCGATCCACCATGGCAATGATCGCTAGCACAAAACCCTAGCCTTACACCAGTCGAATTCTAGTCGACTTGGATCAGTCGAACCGACACCTATGCCAGTCGACTGATGTCGGGCAAAACCTCAAACACCAAGTTGTTTGAGCATCCGACCGTCGGGTAAACCCTCAAACATCAAGTTTGAGCCTCCGACACTCAGTCTTAGCCACTTGGCCAAGTCCACCTTATCCCTCATGGAGTTCCCCACCAAAGCTCTCTTCCCTCGGCCTACGTCCCTCGGATGCGCCAAGCGTACGGCTTCGCAACGCCATCCTTCGCGTCTCATGCCCTAGAAGTATGTTTCCCTTTGGGCTCACTCCATTCGCTCCCCGTCCGGCGGTCCCTCGGATGCACCAAGCGCACGGCTTCGCAATGCCATCCTTCACCGACTCAAGGACCCGAGCCTAGTGAATTTGCCAAGTTCTCAAGACTTCCCAAATGCACTAAGCGCATGACTTTGCAATGCATTTCTCACCAAGCACCAAGCGCACGGCTTCGCAATGCTTTGGATTTCCCATGCCAAGCACCAAGCACACGGCTTCGCAATGCTTTGGACTTTCACACCAAGCTCCATGCTTGGATTTTCCATGCCAACCTATGTTGGACTTTCCCATGACAATCCCATGTCATGAGTTTTGTCTATCATCAAAATACTATCAAGGTACTGCTGGGCCGATTGCACCAACAATCTCCCCCTTTTTGATGATTGACAAAACTACCATCTCAAGTCTACCAATTCTCCCATATTGGCAATTCTCATATCCCAATGAGAATTCCAACGAACCCTAATTGGTAACTCGGTAACTTCTACCCCTTTTTGACATTACATCAAAAAGGTCCTCCCCAAGGGTATGAATGTCTCATATCCCAATGAGATCTTACAATCTCTCCCTTGGAGGAACACATGCCTACAATCTTTCTAGTGATCCCATATCACTCAAAGAGAGGCAACCCAATTTTCCTTCCATGAGGAAATACACATCCATCTTCCCATGATGGATACCTCCCCCTAGAGGCTTGCTCCCCCTTGACCATTGCACTAACAATGTCCTTGGAGAGTCCCTAAGCCAATAGGAACATTAACCAAATCAAAATTAAGGCAAAGTTCAACAATGAACTCTCTTCCACCTTAAAATTGATACTCACCCTCAACCCAACTCCTAATCCATATCCAATGGATTTCCACCCTCTCTAATGCTCTCCCAAGCATATCCTAGGGTTAGAAGTGGTTAGGGGACCAAAACATAGCTGAACATGGGCCTAACCAACAAGATTTACCCGAAATCAGCTTAGGCGATCAAAATCAAATCAATCATTGCACACCCTCATCGATCATTGCCATCCATGGCGATCGATCTATGATTTTGAAAATTCATAAGTAAATATACATAAGTTTAAAATTCGTGAAATTTCATATGCATATTACTTATCCTAAACACTATGGGTGAAAAATATTGAAAAATTATTTTACCCATTAAATTAGGAGATTGATACAAAGTTCAAAATTTTAGAAAAGCTTCAATAATAAGCCTTCTTTGTATCATCCTATTCAATGGTGATAGCTATCACAAGATAGACTTCACCAAAGTTTTTCAAAATATTTTCAAAATGTTTTCAAAACCTTTATTTTCATTTCCCTAAACATCTTACAAATATCTAGATGTGTAAAACACATTCAAGGCAATTAATCTAGTGAGATGTAGGTTTTTGTTCTTTTAAATTCTCATGCATATTTCTAAGGCAATATTATTTGATTCCCATCAAATCATGCCATAGTCCTTAATTTCATTTTAATTTATGCATGATGATGATTATGACATAATTATGATATAGATAAAGACATATGCCAAAATCATGATGTCATGGCATGTGAATGAAACTTAAGCATACATGACATCTAAACATAAATCTAAACATGATCATGACATTTTTATAGATGAAAATGAAAATAATGTCATGACATGGCAAGGCAAGTAAAGCATGACAAGAAAAATATACTAAGGTATAAAATACCTAAGTGTTAAAATTAATTTGCCACTTCTAGGAATTAAATTCATTTTGCCTTAATGCCATTCATTTTCCTAGTGTGCCAAAAATCCAAAATGACACATCAATACCTCTAAGACCTAATTGTGCCAATTTAATCATTTTTAGACTTCTCAAACACACATTGGCACATCCTAATGTGTCAACTCTACTATGGTTAGGTTAACTACCCATCCATTTAGGGTTGACACACCCTAACCCATCTAGCGTGAATCAATCACGCTTTTAGGAACCCAATATCTATTGGAGCTCCTTGGGTTAACAAGATATTCCCTAGGGATAACTTCCCTAGATACCTTCCTAATGACCCTTTTAGGCTTTGAAGCCATAGTCTTTTGGGTCTTTCCTAGGTCAACTCTAGAGGTGACTCCTCCATTGACCTTCTTAGTGGCTACATTTGATTTCTTTGAGGTGTTAGCCACTAAACACATACCATGGCTAGACTTAGGGATGATTTCCCTATTAGCCTTAGTTTTCCTAGACCTAGAAATAGTTCCATAATTAAATGGAACATTATGATAAGTCTTCTTGGGCTTAGGTTTGTGACCCAAACCTTCCTTGCCCTTAGACCGTTTGTGAACCTTAGGTCTTGACTTTTGGGTATTTGACCCTAGAATTGAGTTTTCTATGATTCTAAGGGTTTTCTCCATTCTCTCAAGTCTTGATCTCAAGACTTGATTTTCTAACTCTAATTTCCTCAATTTTGAATTTTCATTTGGTTTTTGGGAGTCGGTTTTCTTCTTAGGCATATGCCTAGATTTCTTGGGATTAACACCCAAGTTTTCTTCAATTCTCCTAATTGACTCCCTAGGTAAAATAGATCTAGTGTTTTGAGTCCTAGGTTTGTCCTTAGAGAAACTAACATGCTTGGCACCTAAGCAATAAACCTTATTATTTCTCTTAGCATGCTTTTCATTGATAATAGCAAGAGAGCTAAAATAATTCTTAGCATGCTTTTTAACTCTAGGAATTAAAGGTGCATTAAGTAAATGTACCTTAGGGTTAGCTTTAGAAGCTCCCCCTACATGAGTTGCACCTTCTTGCCCTTTCTTCCTCCCCCTAGGGCATTGGCTTAGGTAGTGTCCCTTTTGATTGCATTTGAAGCACACAATGTGCTCTTTGCTCTTGATTTTGGGAACACCGGCATCGTTTGACTTTGGGTTGACTTTTGGTGTCGATGCCTTCTTCTTAGCCAATTTAGGGCATTTGCTCTTGTAATGCCCTTTCTCCCTACACTCAAAGCATATTATATAATTTTTATTTAAAATAATGACACTTGAGTTACCTAGGGAGGTGGTGGAGGCCTCTTCATGATCTTCATTTCTCCCGGATGTGGATGCTTCTTGTTCTTGCTCCGGGATGAAAGATTGTCTTTCCTCCCCCTCAATGCTAGAGGTGGAGGTCTCCACCAAATCATCAACATCTTCAAATATTGTGGGTGCTTCTTCTTCGGCATTTTCCTCTACTTGTGCCGATTGGGAATTTTCTTGGAATTTCGTTATCTTATTCCATAATTCCCTTGCATCCCTATAATCACCCAATCTAGACCAAATAGTGTTAGGTAACAAATCACTAATCAACTTGATTACCTTGAGATTTGTCTTGAAGTCTTTGATTTGGTCTTGGGTCCATTTTGACTTCTCAATTGGCTTGTTGTACTTGTCCCTAGGCATTTCAAAACCGTTTTCTATAATAATCATAAAATCAAAATCGGTTTCGAGATATACCTCCATCCGTTTCCTCCACCAAGCAAAATCTCCATCGAATTTCGGTGGATGGATGAAGTCGGCCATTTATAGTGCTCTCGCGGCGGTTAGTCCTTGAAGAGCGACCTCGGCTCTGATACCACTTGTAGGGGATCGATTGGCTGGCTAGAGAGGGGGGGTGAATAGCCCTCGTTACGATGGATGTCGTAATTCGTTCGTTCTCGTGTGCTTGTCTACAATTGTCGTTAATATACGCAGTGGAATAACAATAGAAATAACAATAATACTAAGAGGAATACAAGCACACCAAATACGCAAGCATATACGTGGTTCGGAACCGAATGGTTCCTACTCCACGGGTGAGCTCCTCGAGCTCTAGAGATGCACACGACAATACTCAAACTCCTTCTCGACTACACGTAGGAGGTGGAGAAACCTCTCACAAGCAATTACAACAGTAATATACAAATACAAATAAGAATACAAATACAATATAAAAGAAACACTTTTCACCGATTGCTTTTGATCACTTGTTTGTCACTTGCTTTGATTGGCTCTTGAAGGACTGGAATGCAGCAGCAATTCCCCTCCAATAGCTCCACAAAAACCATTGCAAAAACCTCCATCTCGAGCTCCTTTTATAACCTCGTGATCGAGCTATTTTGCCTATAATGACCGCCAAAAGGCCCCCGATCGCTCAGAGCCGCTTGTCTCACAACGCCGATCCACGCCGACAAGTTCCAACGGATCACCTACCGATCGATGATGTCCATCACCGATCGGTGACTCAAAGAGTCGATCCGCCTACGGCCACGGAGCGCTCGCTCGCGACACTCCCATCACGATCGCCATCTCTAGCCGATCGTCGGCCGACTTCACCGACCGCTCCCATAGCAATGATCGCTAAGCACAAAACCCTAGCCTTACACTACCAAACTCTAGTCGACTTGGATCACCGAACCGGCACCTATGTCACCGACCGATGGGCAAAACCTCAAACACCAAGTTGTTTGAGCATCCGACCGTCGGGTAAACCCTCAAACATCAAGTTTGAGCCTCCGACACTCAGTCTTAGCCACTTGGCCAAGTCCACCTTATCCCTCATGGAGTTCCCCACCAAAGCTCTCTTCCCTCGGCCTACGTCCCTCGGATGCACCAAGCACACGACTTCGCAACGCCATCCTTCGCGTCTCATGCCCTAGAAGTATGCTTCCCTTTGGGCTCACTCCATTCGCTCCCCGTTCGGCGGTCTCTCGGATGCACCAAGCGCATGGCTTCGCAATGCCATCCTTCACCGACTCAAGGACCCGAGCCTAGTGAACTTGCCAAGTTCTCAAGACTTCCCAAATGCACCAAGAGCATGGCTTCGCAATGCATTTCTCACCAAGCACCAAGCGCACGGCTTCGCAATGCTTTGGATTTCCCATGCCAAGCACCAAGCGCACGACTTCGCAATGCTTTGGACTTTCACACCAAGCTCCATGCTTGGATTTTCCATGCCAACCTATGTTGGACTTTCCCATGACAATCCCATGTCATGAGTTTTGTCTATCATCAAAATACCATCAAGGTACTGCTGGGCCGATTGCACCAACATAATCTTCATGGTTCATCATATGAACCTAATCTTCATCTAATTGCTCTTATGTGTGTGACCCTATAGGTTCTTGTAACATTGGCAATGTCCCTAAACCGATTTAGGAACATAAGCAATGAGCGGTATCTAGCAACACATCATTGCTACCCAAGTTACAAGAATGTTGAGCTCCAACATCACCTTTGTGACTACTAATTGTGACTATCACAATATGTGACAATGTCCCTCTATCCTTGACATCTAGATTGACCAATCGAGGCATAGACCGTGTCATCCTCGGTACAATCTAAATCTTGATATCCAAGTAGACTCACTCTAATCAAATGAGCTCAATATCTCATATTGACTCATTTGGGCATGGCCATGCACTTCGTGGTTTCACTCTATCAAGAATATCGATGTCGCCCCCGTCATATACAAGGGATAGATCCCATCTACATCACTCACATCCCTCCGCATAATTTGTTACATACCCAGTAATCGCCTTTATAGTCCACCCATTTATGGGTGACGTTTGACGAAGCCAAAGTATGCAACTCCTTATGTAGGGAACCATGGTGACTTCAGGTCTAAGGACTAATAATTATACTAATAGCCACATGAGAAAGTATATGACACTCATATAACGATCCATGATACTTTCTCATGGCGGGTCATTCAGTATACATTCTCCAATGCATACCCATGTGTCAACTTGATATCTCATATCCATGACTTGTGAGATCAAGTCATCGTGTTGACCTACATGTTAGCCTCTACTCATTAATATTGTCCCTGAATGTTAATACTCGACTAGGAATGATTAAGAGTAGAGTTCTCTATATCATCTCATTATCGATTCAACCAATCGATTGATATAGATAAGAACCTACTACTCAAGGACATTATTATATTTAGTTATTTGGCACCAATACAAGTAAATATAATAACCATGCCTTTATAAATAGGAATATGATACAATAAAGTCCATACAACAATCATCACATGATTGAATCTAGGGCTTTCACTAACAATCTCCCACTAGCACTAGTGTCAATCACCGTAGTATCTAATACCCAATGACCTAGTGTGACCATCATGCTTTTTTTGTGCCAAAGCCTTGGTCAAGGGATCTGCAATGTTAGCCTCTGTGGGTACTCTGCAAATCATCACATCTCCTCTATCGATAATCTCTCGAATGAGATGGAAGCACCGATATATTCGGCTTCTGTTGTAGAATCAGCAACTGTGTCCTGCTTGGAACTCTTCCAGTTCACAGCGCCACTATTCAAGCAAAACACGAACCCTGACTGCGATCTATAATCATCCTGGTCAGTTTGGAAGCTGGCATCGCTGTAACCCTTTACAGCTAGCTCCTCATCGCCTCCAAATATCAAGAAATATTCTTTAGTCCTTCTCAAGTACTTAAGAATATTCTTGACTGCTATCCAGTGACGCTCACCTGGATTTGACTGGTATCTACTCATCATGCTCAAAGCATACGAGTCATCAGGACGAGTACACATCATGGCGTACATGATAGATCCTATAGCAGATGCATAAGGGATCTTATCCATGTGGTCTCTCTCCTCTCTAGAAGAGGGACTTTGAGTCTTCGAAAGACTCACACCATGTGACATCGGCAGAAGTCCTTTCTTGGAATTCTGCATGGCAAACCGAAGTAATACCGTGTCAATGTATGTACTCTGACTTAGGCCAAGCAATCTCTTAGATCTATCTCTATAGATCTTGATGCCTAGAATACAGGCTGCTTCACCTAAGTCCTTCATTGAGAAGCACATCCCCAGCCAAGTCTTCATAGACTGTAGCGAAGGGATGTCATTCCCAATGAGCAGTATGTCATCCACATACAATATAAGGAAGACAACTGTGTTCCCATTAACTCTCTTGTAGACACAGGGTTCATCTTCATTCTTGATGAAATCAAACTGTTTGATCGCATCATCGAATCGAAGATTTCAGCTCTGAGAATCTTGCTTTAGCCCATAAATGGACCTTTGCAGCTTGCATACTTTCCCAGTATGCTGTGGATATACAAAACCCTCAGGTTGTGTCATGTACACATCCTCGAGTAAGTTTCCATTCAGAAACGCGGTTTTGACATCCATCTGCCATATCTCATAATCGTGGTATGCTGCAATAGCAAGCAAGATCCGAATGGACTTAAACATCGCCACTGGAGAAAAGGTTTCATCATAGTCAATACCATGAATTTGCTTGAAACCTTTAGCCACCAATAGACCCTTATAGGTATGCGTAAGTCCATCCATGTCAGTCTTTCTTCTAAAGACCCACTTACACTCAATGGGTTTGACCCCTTCAGGTGGATCAACCAAAGTCCATACTTGATTGGTGTACATGGATTCCATCTCGGATCTCATGGCCTCTAGCCATTTCTCAGAATCTGGGCTCATCACAGCTTCCTGATAGGAGGTAGGCTCATTCTCAATGAGCATAACGTCATCATGGTCAGACAAGAGAAATGAGTATCTCTCAGGCTGACGACGTACCCTATCAGATCTGCGAAGAGGTAGGTCTACCTGAGCAGGTGGTTGTTACACAACTCTTTATGCAACAACCTCATCACCCACAACACTTTGTGGTTTCTGTTCAGCCTCCATCAAGGCCTCAGTGTTATGGTCCTTATCTTGAATTTCTTCTAGATCAAAGGTACTCCCACTAGTTTTTCTAGAAACAAAATCCCTTTCTAGAAAAACTCCAGTCTTTGCCACAAACACTTTGTGCTGACTGGGAATGTAGAAGTAATATCCCTTTGTAACCTTGGGATATCCAACAAAATAGCACCTATCGGATTTGGGTCCCAATTTGTTTGAGACTTGACGTCGAACGTAAGCCTCACAACCCCAAATCCTCATGAAAGACATCTTGGGATTTCTCCCTGTCCATATCGTATATGGTGTCTTTATCACACCTTGGATGGTACACGGTTAAGGGTAAAGGCTGCTGTGTCTAGAGCATATCCCCAAAAGGATATAGAAAGATCTGTGTGACTCATCATAGATCGTACCATATCTAATAGGGTACGATTCCTCCTTTCGGATACACCATTCCACTGTGGTGTTCCAGGAGGAGTGAGTTGGGATAGAATCCCACACTCAGCTAGATAGTCACGAAACTCATGGCTAAGGTATTCTCCACCTCGATCTGATCGAAGTATCTTAATACTCTTTCCCAGCTGGTTTTATACTTCATTCTTGAATTCTTTGAACTTTTCAAAAGATTCTGATTTATGTGTCATAAGATACATATAACCATATCTACTGAAGTCATCAGTAAATGTAATGAAGTACTTGTAACCACCTCTAGCTGCAACATTGAAAGGGCCACATACATCACTATGTATAAGTCCTAACAAGTCTGTTGCTCTTTCGCTGTGTCCAATAAAGGGAGTCTTGGTCATCTTGCCTAAAAGGCAAGACTCGCATGTCTCATATGATTCAAAATCAAATGAGTCTAGCAGCCCATCCTTATGGAGCTGAGATAAGCGACTCTCATTTATGTGACCTAAGCGACAGTGCCAGAGATAAGTTTAGTTCAACTCATTTGTCTTGAACCTCTTGGTACTTATGTTATAGATAGGGCTCTCTAAGTCTAGAAAGTAGAGTCCGTTCATTAGAGGTGCACTACAATAGAACATATCATTTAAATAAACTGAACAACATTTGTTCTTTATTATAAATGAAAAATCCTTTCTTGTCCAAACAAGAAACTGAAATGATGTTCTTGGTTAAAGCAGGCACATAACAATATTTATCTAATTCTAGTACAAGCCCAGAGGGCAAAGATAGATCATAAGTTCCTACAGCAACAGCAGCAACCCTTGCTCCATTGCCTACTCGTAGGTCCACCTCGCCCTTTGTCAATGTCCTGCTATTTCTCAGCGCCTGCACATTGGTACAAATGTGAGATGCACATCCGGTATCTAATACCCATGATGAAGAAATAGATAGATTGACTTCTATAACATTTATACCTGAAGTAGAAGTCTCACTTCTTTTCTTCTTAAGATCTTCCAGGTATGCCTTGCAGTTACGCTTCTAGTGTCCTGCTTCCTTGCAGTAGAAGCAAGCCCCTTCTAGTGTTCTGGTCCTGATGAATAAGACCATAGAGGAAGCGGAAGAGCTTATCGAAGAGGTGGCCTAGAACCATCATCAATGGGCTTTTGAACGTGGTCAACCTACACCTGCAGCGGGACGATACATTGTCAACTCCATGGACCACCTTTCGGCAAGGTTGGATGCGCTCAGCAGACGGTTTGAATCTTTGAATCCGTCATCTGCATGCGCGACCATTGATTTTGGAGAGGGAACGACAACATATCAAGAGGACCACTATGGAGGGCCGGGGACCTCAGACGAGCAGATTGAGCACTGCGACGCGATTGGGGACTATGACCAAAGGCCCCACATCCCATACTTCAATACCTATAATCCCGGATGGAGGAATCACCAGAATTTCTCCTATAAAAATAACTCGGGAAACTCCCAACCATCAGGAGGGTATGGGCAACAACAGGGCAACGGGTAGCGACCATAGAAGTCCAGACTGGAACTGATGATGGAGGACTTCATCGCTACCTAAACTAAGGCTAATGTGGAATTTCGTCGCCAACATCAGAAGTCTAAAGAATCACTCAGAGACTTGAATGCTACCGTTGACGGCCTTGCAAGTCATACCACGATGTTGGAGACGCAAGTGGCCCAAATAGCCCAATCCGTGTCGCAACCTGTGAACAGCTCTCCGGCGAGTCAAGGAAAAGAGGAAGGAGTGGGGCAAAGTAGCCAATTCGCCAAGGGGTGTGCAACCATGGTTTGCACCCTACCTGACCAAGCAGAGTTTGAAAAAAAGATTCCAATACAGCTTGAGGACCCTGGTGAATTCGTTATTTCCTGCTCAATTTATAGGGAGAGCTTCGACGAAGCCCTATGCGACTTGGGGTCATCAGTCAGTGTGATGCCCTATGCATACTATTTGAAGAATGGACTGAGCGGGCTCTAACCAGCGAATCTTGGTATTCGTATGGGGGATGATTCAGTCAAGGAGCCCGTTGGCCTACTACCTCACGTGCCTGTGATGATTGAGGATTTCGTGATGTTAGTTATAGCCCTAGAACTAATCATGTGATGGTTGAATAGGGAATATTTTGTATCATATTCTATAAAGGCAAAGGATTGGTTATTATATATTTACGTCTTGCTTGTGCCAGCTAAATTAAATATATAATAATTCCCTAGAAAAGTAGGTTCTTATCTACAGCACATCAATTGACAGAATTGATTATGAGAGGCTGTAGAGAACACTTTCCTAAATGTTCCTAGTCAAGTATTAATATGCAAGGGCAATATTAATACATAAAGACTAGCATGTAGGTCAATTGATGACTTGATCTCACAAGTCATGGATATATGATATCAAGTTGACACATGGGTATATATTAGAGAATATATACTGAACTGACCCGCCATGAGAAAGTTTCATGGATCGTTATATGAGTGTCATAAATTTTCTCATGTGACTATTGGTATGAATAGTCCTCAAACCTGAAGTCACTACGGTTCCCTACATAAGGAGTTATGTACTTTGGTATCGTCAAACGTCACCCGTAACAGGGTGGACCATAAAGGCGATTACTGGGTATATAACAAATTATGCGGAGGGATGTGAGTGATGTAGATGATATCTATCCCTCCCATATGACGGGAGTGATATCTGTGGGCCCCTTGATTGAGTAGAACTACTAAAACGCATGACCATGCTCGAATGAGTCAATATGAGATATTGAGCTCATTTGTTTGAGTTAGTTTACTCAGGGATCAAGAAACACATAGATTGATCGAGGATGACACGGTCTATGCCTCATTGGTCAATCTGATATCAAGGATAGAAGGACACGGTCATACATTATAGTATTCACGGAAAGGTTAGTCGGATCTTGACTTATTTCGTAACTTGGGTAGCAATGATGTATTGCTAGATGCCGCTCATTGCTTGTGTATCTAAAAGAGTTTAGATCCACTGCCAACGTTATGAGAGCCTATAGGGTACCACACAAAGAGCATGATGATTAGAAGAATTAGTGCATTCTAGTTTGACTAGAATAATTTGGGAATGAGCTTAAGTACAAAATGGTTTTTGGACTTTAAGCTTAATGAGAATTTTAGCTTATTGATTTAATGAGATTAATTCAATATGCTAAGCTTAATTGATTTAATAAGATTAATTCAATATGTTACCTTATTGATTTAATGAGATTAATTCAATATGATAACATAAGCTTATTGGATTAATAAGATTAATTCAACATGCATGAATGCCACATAAGCATGCCACATAAGCATGCCACCTAAGCTTGATGAGGTGGAAGGAGACAAAGGGTTTTGACCTTTGGATTTCCTCCACATGTGGCCGGCCAATTGATTGCATTGAATGTGATAGGAGGTGAAAGGTTTTTTAATCCTATAAAACACCCCATGGGGTGGCCGGCCAAATGGTTGAAGCTTGAGGCTTGGAGAGAGCTTTGTGGTGAGAGGCTTTAGTTGTGTGGCTTTTTGTGAGTGTAGCAAGAAGAGTAGTCTTCTTCTTCCTTTCTCTTTTTCCCTACCTTCCTCTCCTTTAGGGACTTCTCTAGCAAGAAGTAAAGGAGAGCTCTTCTAGTTTCTTTTGTGAGACAAGAGCTTGCTCGTGTGGATACATATAGAGGCACGGACATTTGAACGTGCTAAAAGATCCAACAAACCCAAGGAGAAGCGGGATTTAAAAAGGGCACGCAACAAAGTTAATATTCTCCTATAAGATAGGTTTTGAGAAATTTATTTTTGTACGAGGTTTTCTTTCGCAAGGATCACTTGGAAGGGATCCTATTTTTCCGTTGCGCATATGCTATTTTGCATAAGAGATCCCTACAGTGGTATCAGAGCCACTTGCGAAAGATCGTATAAAAAAAATAGGTTTTCTCTATTTTATATGTGATATAGAAGTAGGATAAATTTTATTATGAGTTGATAATTGTATTAGCAATTTTTCAAACATAATAAAATATCCGATGTCTTTTAAAAAGTTAAAATTGACATGGTGCATGGTTATGACCTAGTCCCAAAATGTTTGTGAATGTGTGTGTTGTAATTCTTAATACGGCCTACGTGTCATGCCTTTCTCCTAAAATTCTTGTTGTAAAATTAGTTTTAGACTCGAATGTAACTCGAGTATTTCTCCTTTTGTAATATACAAAATAAAGATGGAGGGTCCATTGGAAGATGACGTTACAAGGAGGGAGTCAACAACACAAGACAACCAAAAGGAAGCACATGGGAGAAGATGCTATCCCTAGGTTGACCAATCAATCTTTTCATTGGCTTGAGAAGATTGTAGAATAAGGGCCATAACCATGACACGCTTAGTTTAATATGTATGTGATGCATGTTAATTTAGCTTATATGTGATGTATGCTAATATGTATGTGATGTATGCTAATATGTATGTGATGCATGTTTAAGTTTATTTCTTAATAAGTCAAAAACGATATGCCTACCAAAGTTTGGTACTCACTACTTCCTCGATCATTTGTTGTTGGGTTTGCCAAAGCAAAGCAATGCATTTTATCTTGGAAGAGTGCGAGTGGACAATCGTGATGTCCCGCTATCAAACTTGGTTTAGACTTAATTAAGTTTTTCTTAATTAATTAAGAAAGTAGAGGCATATATTAGCTTTGAACATAAGTTTTAAAAATTAGTTTTGTGCGATTTCCGAACATCAGCTTTGTCTTAGAAAGTGGTCGTTGCTCCGATATCAAAGAAGGCCTCGTGCTCTCGCCACTACCGAAGCTGGTTTAGGAATAAACACTAAACTAATCTAAACTTAACCAAAGCTATTAAAGAGTTACATCAGATGTAATTGGCAAAAGATTGCCTACCTAATCATACTACGTCTTGGGCGATTAGCCAAAGCTAACTCAAGATGAAGTATGATGTGGATCTTTATCCCATATTAATTTATAGCTAAATAGAAGCTAATGATGTAAGCAAAATGTGTTTGCCTACATCAATGATTAGCTCATATCAAAGCTATGAGAATTTAGTGGGAGTCTCATTTAATTAAAGGCCTAATTAAATGACTTAGGTATGATACTTAATTTTGCATTTTGATGTTGTAGATCACCATGTCATCTAACACGACACACCCCCTCAACTTGCGATCTGTCCTTGAGAAAGACAAGCTCAATGGAGCTAACTTTCTAGACTGGTATAGGAACTTGAGGATTATCCTCAAGCAAGAACGTAAATCGTATGTCCTAGAGCCTATCCTCAAACACCCCTCGCGCCACTTGCAGGCTTTGAAAAGGATGCTTATAAGAAGCATCAAGATGACGCATTAGATGTGTCATGTCTTATGCTTGCCACCATGAACTCTGAG
Source organism: Wurfbainia villosa (assembly GCA_025175895.1). NCBI lineage: Eukaryota > Viridiplantae > Streptophyta > Magnoliopsida > Zingiberales > Zingiberaceae > Wurfbainia > Wurfbainia villosa. The sequence continues at coordinate 113,626,342 of CM045988.1, forward strand.
CTTCAGAAGTAACATGAGAACATGGATGCCTATGATATGGTTGAGCATTTGAAACAACTATATCAAGGACAAGCTAGGCACGAGCGTTTTGAAGTGTCTAAGGCTCTTTTTGCATGCAAGATGCAAGAAGGAACACCTGTAGGAACTCACGTACTTAAAATGATAAGGTACGTTGAGAACCTTGAAAGACTAGGTTTTCCACTGAGCCAAGAATTGACAACGATGTTATCCCGCAATCGTTGCAGGAAGCATATAATCAATTCGTCATGAATTATAACATGAATGAAATTGATAAGCCTTTGCTCGAGATTCTCGATGTTAAGAATCACAACCGAATCTCAAGAAGAAAGTTAGTAACGTACTAATGGTCAAGAAGGGCAAAGGTAAGCGCAAAGGCAAGGGTAAGACCCAAGCCAAAGGCAAGGCCAATTCATCCACTTCAAAGGGTAAAGGTAAAGTACCTAAGGAAGGGGGCGGTGAGGCCGGACATTGGAAGCGAAGCGAAACTGCAAAGTCTACCTTGAGGAAGTAAAGAAGAAAATAAGTGGGACTTCTGCCTCAGGTATACACGTTATAGAAGTTAATCTATCTATTTCTTCTACATGGGTATTAGATACCGGATGTGCATCTCACATTTGTACTAATGTGCAGGATCGAGAAATAGTAGACTAATGGCAAAGGGCTAAGTGGACCTACGAATAGGCAATGGTGCAAAAGTTGTCACTGTGAAATGTAGGAACATATTCTTTGTCTTTGCCCAATCGGGCTTATCTTAGAACTAGAGGAGTGCTTTTATGTACTGCATTAACGAAGAACATAATTTCAGATCTTGTTTAGACAAGAAAAACTTTTCCTTTATAATAAAGGATAAATGTTGTTCCATTTATTTGAATGAAATGTTCTATTGTAATGCACCACTTATGAATGGTCTCTATGTTCTAGATTTAGAAAACCCAATTTATAACGTAAATACCAAACGGTTCAAATCGAATAATTTGAACCAAACATATCTCTGGCACTGTCGCCTAGGTCACATAAATGAAAAACGCATATCCCAACTCCATAAAGATGGATTATTGGACTCATTTGATTTTGAATCATATGAGGTATGCGAATCTTGTCTTTTAGGAAAGATGACTAAAACTCCATTTAGTGGACATGGCGAGAGAGCGATGGACTTGTTAGGACTCATACATACTGATGTATATGGCCCTTTCAATGTCGAAGCCAGAGGAGGCTATAAGTACTTTATTACTTTCACTGATGATATGAGTAGATTTGGCTACTTATATTTGATGAGACATAAGTCAGAATCCTTTGAAAAGTTCAAAGAATTCAAGAATGAAGTACAAAACCAACTTGGTAAGTGTATTAAGCTACTTCGATCAGATCGAGGTGGTGAATACCTTAGTCAAGAGTTTCGTGATCACCTGGCTGAGTGTGGGATAATATCTCAACTCACTCCACTTGGAACACCACAATGGAATGGTGTATCTGAGAGGAGAAATCGTACTCTATTAGATATGGTACGATCAATGACGAGTCAGACTGATCTACCTACTTCCTTTTGGGGTTTAGCTCTAGAGACAACCACTTTCACACTTAATCGCGGCCCATCAAATGCCATAGAAAAGACACCATATACATTATGGACTGGGAAGAGTCCCAAAATGTCTTTTATAAAGATTTGGGGTTGTGAAGCTTATGTTAGACGTCAAGTCTCAAATAAACTAGGACCCAAATCAGATAAGTGTTATTTTGTAGGATATCCCAAGGAAACTAAGGGATATTACTTTTACAATCCCACACTTGGCAAGGTGTTTGTTGCCAGAAATGCTGTCTTTCTAGAAAGAGAATTTATTTCTAGAAAAACTAGTGGGAGTAAAATTCATCTTGAAGAAATTCAAGATGAAGATAACACTAAGGCTTCGATGAAAAATGAACAGGCACCACAAAGTGTTGTGGATGAGGAAATTATTGCCCAAAGAGTTGTGGAGCAAACACCTGTTCAAGTAGACCAACCTCTTCGTAGATCTGATAGGATCCGTCGTCAACCCGAGAGATATTCTTTTCTCTTGACTGACAACGGTGAAGTATTGCTTGTCGATCTTGACGAGCCTACATCCTATCAAGAAGCTATGATGAGCCCAGATTCCGAGAAATGGCTAGAGGCCATGAGATCCAAAATGGAATCCATGTACACTAACCAAGTATGGACTTTGGTTGATCCACCTGAAGGGGTAAAACCCATTGGGTGTAAGTGGGTCTTTAAAGTAAAAACTGACATGGATGGTAATAAGCATACCTATAAAGGTAGATTGGTGGCTAAAGGATTCAAACAAATTCATGGTATTGACTATGATGAAACCTTTTCACCAGTTGCGATGCTTAAATCCATTCGGATCATACTTGCTATCGCACCTACCACGATTATGAGATCCGGCAGATGGATGTCAAAACCGCTCGAATGGAAAGCTACTCGAGGATGTGTACATGACACAACCTGAGGGTTTTGAAGATCCAAAGCATCCTGGAAAGGTATGCAAACTGCAAAGGTCCATTTATGGACTAAAGCAAGCCTCTCGAAGCTGGAATCTTCGATTCGATGAAGCAATCAAGGAGTTTGGTTTCATCAAGAATAAAGATGAACCTTGTGTCTACAAGAGAAATAGTGGGAGCACAGTTGTATTTCTTGTCTTGTATGTAGATGACATACTTCTCATCGGAAATGATATTCCCTCACTCCAGTCTGTGAAGAATGTGGTTAGGGAATTGTTTCTCGATGAAAGACTTAGGTGAAGCTGCCTATATTCTAGGCATCAAGATCTATAGAGATAGATCCAAAAGATTACTTGGCCTAAGTCAGAGTACATACATTGATAAAGTGCTAGATCGTTTTGCTATGCAAAATTCCAAGAAAGGATTTCTGCCTTTATCACATGGTGTGAGTCTTTCGAAGACTCAATGTCCCTCTTCTAAGAAGGAGAGAGATCACATGGATAAGATCCCTTATGCATCTGTCATAGGGTCTATCATGTATGCCATGCTTTGTACTCGTCCTGACGTCTCGTATGCTTTGAGCATGACGAGTAGATACCAGTCGGATCCAGGTGAAAGTCACTGGATAGCAGTCAAAAATATTCTTAAATACTTACGAAGAACGAAAGAATATTTCTTGATATTTGGAGGCAATGAGGAGCTAACTGTAAAGGGTTACAGTGATGCAAGCTTCCAAATAGACAAGGATGACTATAGATCGCAATCGGGGTACGTGTTTTGCCTGAATGGTGGAGTTGTGAGTTGGAAGAGTTCGAAGCAGGACACAGTTGCTGATTCTACAACAGAAGCCGAGTATATTGCTGCGTCTGATGCAACAAAGGAGGCTGTTTGGCTCCGCAAGTTCATCAGTGAACTTGGGGTAGTTCCTAGCATTGCAGATCCAATAGACCTCTATTGTGACAACAATGGGGCTATTGCACATCTCATTGCATTTTGTGTTAGTTTCATGCATATGTTACTCTATTTTTGCACACATTTTCTATTTTCTGGTTCGAAGGTCTGCTCGTTGTACTTTTGTGTGCAGGTTAGCTTTTCGAGTGAAAAAGATGTATTTTTGGAGCAAAAGATGGACATTTCACAGCTAGACGCAGAGTGGGACATGGTCAAGGTGTGGGGATTCCCACAGCCGTGTCCAATGGGAGAGAGAAGCACCCCAGGGTCGCACACTGCCTGGCCGTGTGGAAACACATAGTCGTGTGGCGGCTCGATGAATTTACATGACTAGGGCTTTTTCTAGATTTTGCAATGGTCCGAGGTGATGTCTATATAAGGATGGCTCCGCCCAAACCCTAGGGAGGAGGCACGACGGCTAGGATGACACGCCGAAGCCCTAAAAAGCTTCGGTAACTCGCAACGGGGAGGAGGAACACCGTCGGGGGTCCACACCTTGCAATTCAACGCCGGAGAGAAGATCACGGAAGCATTGTATATCTCTATTTCTGCGTTTCATTCCTTATGTATTCAATCTTAGACATGCTTTGTGATTCTTCCTTCGTATACATGGAGTAGTACTTTCGATTCTAGGATTAGGGAGTAGCTTGTGTACATAAACAATGTTGGTTCATGTTAAATTCTGTCCATGAGTTTGATTTGACAATTGGTAGTTGCTCTTTACTATGTCTATGCGTATTTTGCTTTATTTTCGCTGTGCTTAGGCGATACGAGGGGTGACAACCCTCGCAATCTAAAATTTAGGAGGTTTGATTAAGGAACCTAGGGGTAAACCTGATCTCCTACAACTGCGGGGAGAAGGGTGCAGTGGAATCGGAAACGGTCCACTGTAGGGATTGATTTGGCATCCTCATACTGTCTATCCCATGCTTTTAGGTGGAAATAGCTCCCGGTGAATGCGGCGGCTCTGTGAGAGAGTGTATGATGTCCCTTCCACAAAACCGTAGGTAAACATCTAGACAATGCCAATTGACAACATTGTTCTGTGATACACAAGCGAAATCGAAGTCCTAGAATCACCATTGAAGACCTAGGCACACTCCTTTCCTCTTCCATGTGACACCGTACAGAGTAGAGTCCACCGACAACCCTCACCAATCGAAACCTCTTAGAGATCACGTCCGAACAATTACCACCACTGAGTATATTGGTATTCGAATCCCATTCCCTGTGGGATTGATAATCTTTATTACTTGATGACATCCGTGCACTTGCGGGCATTGAGTGCGACCGCGTGCATTGACTCCTCGACGATACCCATTGCGAGATTTGAGGTCGCGTCCGTGCGCATCAAAACACAAGGCATGTTCATGTTCGAATAAAGAATAGATAAAGTGCAAGAACAAAAATTTACAATGCCAATGTGGCCTTCTCTCTGGCATTGAAGTGCAGAACTCGAATCTTCGGCGGTGTTCTTCCTCCCCGTTTCGAGTTCCCTAAGCTTTTTAGGGCTTCGGGGTGTCGTCCCAGCCGTCTCGCCTCCTCCCCAGGATTTGGGAGCCCTAGGGCGGCTCCCTCGTCGTCCCCTAGGGTTTGGGCGGAGCTTCCTTTATATAGACATCATGCCGAATAGCTGCAAAATCTGAAAAAATCCCTAATCGCGTCAATCTGCCTGGCCGCCACACGACCGTGTGAAAACACATGGCCTGGCTGTGTGTTAGGTTGTGGTGGCCATTTTCGCCCTCTGAACACAGCCGTATTATCTTTTGCGTCCAGCTGCAAAATTCTCTTCTTTTGCTTCGAAAGTGTGCCTTTTCCCATGAAATGCTATCATGCACACAAAAGTATAAAGAGCAGATCTCCGAACCAAAAAATAGGAAATGCATGCAAAACAAAGTGAAATATGCATGAAACAAACATAAAATGTAATGAGATGTGAGCGAAAACTACTCCTAAAATCCTATATGTTTTACTCACATCGGAGGTATAGAGGACCGAAGGATTGGTCATTCGGGGTATTACTTTAGTTTACCCTATTGGTGGATACATTGGGAGATACTGGTAGTTTATCGGTATCTATGTTTAGAATATTCTTAGATAGGATTAGAAGGGTTCCTATATATCGACTTGTAGATTGGTGGTATCTCTACCGTCAGGTGAGATGTTGACCGACGACCAAGAAGTCAAGGGTTGTCCATAGACTTTGATAGACATACCTTTACTATAAACATATCCTTATGGATAATTAAATTATTGATGGTGGTATAACATGTCTTTTGGATGTGCGTATGATCCGAGAGTAATCAGATGTAGTTTCAGATGAACTCCTAGGCTTGCCACTATGTAGGCAAGTGGAGTATGTGATTGGAGTGATTTCAGAAATAGTGTCGATATTGAAGACCTCACACCAAGTGATAATTTTATTGGTATCAGTGTTGCTAAACACTATTGGAATTGGAAGAACGTAAGTTGTGATTATAGGGGATATTAGATGGGAGATTTATCTGTCTCAGTGTTTCTTATTGAGAAGATCCAGAACTCTTTGTTAAGAGAGAGACGAACCTTTAAGGTTATGCATCGATTATCGATGAGAGTATGCAGTAATTGTTGAGGATGGATATCCTTCGTTGTTGATAGATGATATGTTTATATCAGCTAAAGGATACTTGTGTATACTCTAGGCTTGATTTATGATTGATGTGTTGATATTGTAATGACTTGGTGTCATACAATTATCATTGTCGGTGTGAAGTTTGAGATATCATCAACTTAGAGTAAAACAGGATACGGGAGTGTGGAAGACGGCATTTCATACTTGGTATGAATTGTATGAGTTATTGATAATGTTGTTAGACTTATTAATGATTTAGTCGTTCATGAAGTGATTGGATCGATTTGTTGTTGACTTTTGCATCAGTGTTAGTTAATCCTTCCGGTGGGGATGGAAGGGTATTGTACACTGATGCATCATTTTAGGGATTGGAGCGATTTCGATGCAGTTGTATGAGACGTATCTTATGCTTAAGTCAGTTGAGGAACTATGAGAAAAGCATTCATATACATGATGTGGATTTAGCAGATACTATCCTGTTTTGTGGATGTGTGGAGCATGAGTGCTCATTGAGTTTTGGCTAGCTACTGTGTTGCTGCTATAGAGCTGCTAGGACACGGATAGATACAACAAGGGAGATTGATCACTATAGTCTCTCAGTCACTTTCAGTTTTGTGCGGAGTGAATTTTGGATAGCAGATTGATTTCTTTTGCGAGAAAGGAATTCTCTGTTTACAAGGAGAATAGTGGGTTACAGAGTTTCATTCAAATTAGGAAGGGTTATTTCAGGAGACTCGTCATTTGAGATCGGTGATTTATTCAGAGTGGATCCAAATATAGTGAGTGTTGAAACGTTCATGATGGTGGAATGACACATGGGATATGGTTGATTTCGTAGTTCGATGTTGGGTGTGCCAACTAGTAAAGGTGGAATATTAGTGACCAATAGGGTTATGTACTGAGATGGAAGTGTAGCTTAGTACTATGGACTGTGTTGGGAGATTATCTAGAATTCAAAAATGACTTGATGCGATTTGGATAATCGATGGTCGATTAGTCAAGTTCGCTCATTTTTCTTTCGAGCCGTAAGATGGTTTTCATTGGATCACTTGATGGAATTATATTCATGGAGTATCCTGGAGTATCATTTCCGATAGTGATTCATGATTCACCTTATGATTCTGGTAAACTTTCCAATAGGTCACGAATATAGAGCTCCACTCTGGTACGAATATTTACCTTTTGATAGATGGTCAATATGTAGGTATTATTCATACTTTAGAAGATATGTTGAGAATATATGTGATAGATTTTAGAGGCTATGTGAGAGATAAAAAATAATATTCAAGTTCAGTACCCCACTTAGTCACTTGAGGTGTGTGACTTTTCTTCAGATACTTGAGATGGTTGTTGTGACATCTTGTGCTCATACATGAGTCGGAATTTGGGGACCAAATTTTATTACGTGGGGAAGAATGTAAGATATGGTGAAAAAAAATATCTAAGTATGCGGATTAACCCCCTTAAGTAGCTGGTTGGGTTTGATTGGTTGTTGGTTTCGATAGGTGGCTGGGTACTTGAGCTAGCCTAGACTTGACTTGAGTTAGCCGAGCCATAAGACCCAAATGATATTTAAAGGGCCGAATCACCCGATCATCTGCACTCATTTCCTTTCTCCTCTCTCTCATGATTTTTCTTCTCCGCACCTCTCTGCTTCTCCAGTCGCTTTCTCCCATCTCATTGACGTTCCGGTGAGAGTAGCTCGACAACATCGTCGCCTTAGCTAATCTCCGGTCGGAGGTCAGTTGATTCCTAGCCTTAGAGATCTCATCGACTCCTTTGCTCAGGCGGATCGATGGTGTTGTTGCCGCGGCAGTGAGCTGCCGATACAAGTGCTACAATCATTATTTGGTTTGGATTTCAATCATTGTCTTCCCTTTAGATCTAGTTGTGGATTTCTCGTTTTAGCTTGGATCTGTGGTTTGGGCAGTGTTCTGGAGCTCGGATTGCTCCGGTGAACAGGGGATAAAGATGACTGCGGGTGGAGATATAGGGTAGGTAAGCTTGATCTAACCTTTCCTTTCATCTGGTAATTACTGAATTCAGTGTTTGTTGATGGATTGTGTATGGAAGTTGTGGTTGGAGTAGCCGTGATCTGTGATTTAGCTTCTAATGGGCATGATCCGATCGGTGGGTGACCAAGTTACTTAGGGGATTGATTGTATTAGATGAGGAGATTAAATCTGGACTTGCAGTAACTGTGTAGGTTTCAATTGTTGGTGTATAGTCCGATTGTTCCATCTTTTGCTATCCATTGTGTTGCGGTGTTGCTGTGGTGGATGGATGGTGGATTTAAGAGATTAGATCAATGGATGTTTTGGGCAGAAACATGAGTTAGGAAGAAGAAGTTAAGCTATGGATGTAGGTGAGTGTATGGTGATACTCTATTGTGTTTTGTGTATAGGTTGTACATGGGTTGGTTATGAACGGGATGAAGGTGATCTACAGTATTAGGAGTTTTTAACTCGTATGTGAGGAAATGATGCGAATATAGAAACGATGTAGTGGTTAATTTGTATATTTGTTGGGTGTTAGAACTTAACCGTAGTTTGCTATTATGTGCAAGTTTGGGATAAGAGGTAGGTTCACGACCGTGAGGATTTCTATTATGAGCTTCGTATCAGGTGGGTAATACCTACCTTGGTCAGGTAGTTTATTGATTCTGATGCATGAATTTCTTTTACGATGTTGATGATACCTTTACCTTGACTCCACTCTTATTTAATCATGTGCTTGTTACTTTGCCATTGTACTTTGAGATACATTGTTGTATCCTTTATAGTTAGTTCATCATTGTTATGGATTATAGACTCTATTGTAAGTTGACTTATAGATGTTCAATTAAGTGCATATAGCTAGGGGCACAATTTGTGAACTCGGATTGGGTCAGCGTGTTACATCACTAGGATTAGGTGATGGTTTTGATTGTGGAGTCGATTGATGTATCGTACACATTTACGTTGTGCATCTATGGTGGATCCTATCATTTGTGCATGTATTGGTGTGTGGTTGTGTGGGTTGTCGATAGTGTGTTGTGTTGGATCAAGCGGATCGCTAGAGGGGGGGGGTGAATAGCGATAAAACTTTCCTTTCGTTTCGTTCGTTAAAACACGAGTAGACAATTAATTGCAGCAGAAAGATAAATGACAAATAAAGAGAGACAAATGGATTGTTACTTGGTTCGTAGCCTTCGGCTACTACTCCAAGGCCCTAACGATCCTAGACCGTGTACGGAGGATAATTCACTAAAACACTCCTCCTCATTGGAGGTAGGAGTTTGACGATTACAAAAACCTTCGAAAGCAAAAGATAGAGAGACAAACCCTCTCTTCTATTAAGATAAAATGCAACGATAGAAAACCTCGATTAACAGAAAGAATTGCAATATTAAAGAGACGACAAAGTAAGGTTATACCAACAACTAGAGAATAGAAATTAAGCGTCGTTGTACAAGAAGTCGTAGAGTCGGAGAGTCACAGCGGCGTTGCGGGCTTTTGAGCACTTATAATTGATGAAAACCCTAGGAGGCCCTCCTTTTATAGCCTTGAGCCCCTTTTGAGAGGAACTTGACCAATAGAAATTGGGCACAGACTCCTTGAAAAATGGTGATAGAGCTTGACTCCTCGGTGATCTTTGACCATCATCGATCGTGATGGCGGCATCGATCGAATCTTGACCTGGCGATCGTGATGGATGCGATCGAGTCCTCAAGTTGGCGATCGTGATGCTACTCAGAGGCAAAGTTAGCTTAACAAAAATATTATTTCGACGGCCGCCGACCGTCCGATCTCGACCTAGACCATCTATAGGATATCTTTGGTCGGATCTACGCTTAAGATCATCCCCGTAAGGAGGATACGACCTCTCTTACTCTCACACACACGAGCTTTAGCTCGATACTTACTGTGTCACTTTCACTTTTGGCCTTCCACTCGATTCCTTCGGCTTCCTCCGAAATCACTCGAGTGTCGTCCGACCACCGCGGCTTCCTCCGGGTGTCACTAGCCTTCAGCTCCAGCGTTGGCACTTTTCTATACACTCGATTCAGCTCGTGAGATAACAATATATGCTTAACTTTGTATTGTTTGCTATAATCAAAACTCAGGTTCGACTTAGGTGCCTACTGCACCAACAATCTCCCCCTTTTTAATCTATAACAAACTCACATAAAAAGTTAAGAAAATAACATGCATGAAGAATAATGTGTATAAGAAACAGGAATAATAAAGATTAAGTAGGAGTAGTAAAGATTTTCTTCAAGTACTCCCCCTTGGGGAAACCTCCCCCTTGCCCGAGGGTGAGTCGTGAAAGAAGACCTTAATCCTCCCCCTTGAGGGTTGCTATTTAGGAAGAGTTTAAGTAATTAGCATTACTTTGGCCTTAGTAATACGTTTAAGTTAAGAGGACTTCTTAACTTGGCCCTTTTCTCCCCCTTTCTTAAGTAAAACATTAATGTTTAGCCATAGTGTTTAAAAATAAGTTTAAGTTAAGAATTCTCTTAACTTGGCCTTTACTTCCTTTTTTTTGTTAACAAAAATAAGTTGAGTAAATTTTCAAAACTTAAAGTTAAGTAAATATTTACTCAACTTTTGGCCATGTAAATAAACATGAAGTGAGTTAAGTTATCAAAAATATTGATCCCTTAACTTTGTGAGTTAAGTTATCAAAAATTTTGATCCCTTAACTTTGGCCTTTTTCTCTCCCTTTTGCCATATATCGAAAAGAGTGGGGGTGTGTGAAAAACAAAAATGAGTATTAAATTTAAAGTCCAAGCATGTTCCATATTATTTTAAAAGTAATATACTGAAAATAAGCTCATCTATAAAATGTTCGACTCATATTTGGCTTGATTGATATGAAAGATCAACCAGTTCTGGTCAGAGTCGGTTAATATATATGATTACACTCTGTGGTTCATGGTGATGCACTAGCTTTGCATCTGGAACCAGGAGTAATGTCCTAACATCTCACGCCCATCTACGTGGCTAAGTACACAAACACATTAGTCCAATGTGTTGTGAGATGTATTGACTCCTTAAATCTATAGGTGCATGATATCTAAGGTATGTCCTACGATTGTTCCATGAAAAAGTAAGAAATAGTAGTAAGAAAATATAATTTGTAAGTTCCTATTCTACTATGCACATGCCCAATTTTCGTCTTAATAGACTGAATTCGACTTCGGGTAGGGGTTTAGTAAATATGTCTGCCAAGTTGGACTTCGATTTGACGTATTCGAGTTGTATGGCTCCGTTGGCCACATGTTCTCGAATGAAATGGTGTTTGACCTCTATATGTTTGGTCCTAGAGTGGCATATCGGATTCTTAGTTAGGTTAATTGAGCTAATGTTATCTACGTGGAGTTTAGTGTTTGTAAAATCTAACTTAAAGTCGCGGAGAGTGTGCTTCATCTAAAGAAGCTGAGTAACACACTCACCCATTGCGATGTATTCGACTTCGGTGGTAGATAAGACAACACAGTGTTGCTTCCTACTGCATCAACTCATCAGACTCGAGCCGAGAAGTTGACAACAACCACTTGTACTCTTTCTATAGAGCTTACTACCGGCATAGTCCGAATCGGAGTAGCCAGTTAGTTCAAACTCGGTAGATCTAGGGTACCAAATACTGACATTAAGTGTACCCTTTAGATATCTAAGGATACGCTTGACTAGAGTTAGGTGAGACTCCTTGGCACAGGTTTGGAATCTTGTGCACATACTTACTGCAAATAGGATATCATGTCGGCTTGCAGTTAAGTAAAGGAGACTCCCTATTTATTGGATTTTTCGAGCCGCAAAAACCGCTTTTTGCGTTGTGGAAACCTCGGAAGCCCCGACCATGGATCCGTGCGAAGTATAAAAATATAAAACTAACATGTATGTGTTTAATACCTTTAGATCTACTCTAGATCTACATGATAAGAAGTTACCTTAGATGCGACGCCCTTCGCAAATCCCGCTCGTCCAAAAGGTTCGTCGGAACTCGAGAGTGTCAAGTGCACACTCCTCTATTGGTATCCACACAAGCAATAGGTGGAGAAAAATACCTTAGAGTGTGCTAGCACCCTTTTGGAATTTCGGCCAAGGAGGTTGGGAGAGCTTGAGAGGGTGATCCAAGGAAGAAGATGAAGTTGTGTAACTCACACAAAATAAATCTCATCACATGGTAATAGTGGTCGGCCACTTTTTCTTAAGGGGGGGGGGGGGTTACATGCATGCATGTAACTCCTCCAAGAGCCAATGGTCTCCCTCATGAGGTGGCACCACATGCTAAGTCAATGATGATGTGGAGCATCATCATTGGCCGGCCATGCCAAGTCATCATCATGACATGACATTTGGTCAAGTCAAACTTGACCTTTCATCTTCCCTCTCAAGTCAAGTCAAACTTGACCTCTTATCTCCCATGGTTGATCAAATCCAACTATTTGATTCAAGTCAATTTAATTTAATGAATCTCTATTCATTAATTTAAATTGATTTGATGAATCAAATCTAAATTATACTCATTCAATACTTGAATCAAATTGAGTCCAACTCAATTAGTCTAATTAGAATTACTCTTAATCCAATTTGGTTCATCCCATAAACCTAATCCTCATGGTTCATCATATGAACCTAATCTCCATCTAATTGCCCTTAGTGTGTGACCCTATAGGTTCTTGTAACGTTGGCAATGTCCCTAAACCGATTTAGGAACATAAACAATGAGCGGTATCTAGCAACACATCATTGCTACCCAAGTTACAAGAATGTTGAGCTCCAACATCACCTTTGTGACTACTAATTGTGACTCTAAATATATGTGACAATGTCCCTCTATCCTTGACATCTAGATTGACCAATTGAGGCATAGACCGTGTCATCCTCGGTACAATCTATATCTTGAACTCCAAGTAGACTCACTCTAATCAAATGAGCTCAATATCTCATATTGACTCATTTGGGCATGGCCATGCACTTCGTGGTCTCACTCTATCAAGAATATTGATGTCACCCCCGTCATATAGGAGGGATAGATCCCATCTACATCACTCACATCCCTCCGCATAATTTGTTACATACCCAGTAATCGCCTTTATAGTCCACCCATTTACGGGTGAAGTTTGACGAAGCCAAAGTATACAACTCCTTATGTAGGGAACCATGGTGACTTTAGGTCTAAGGACTAATAGTCATACTAATAGCCACATGAGAAAGTATATGACACTCATATAACGATCCATGATACTTTCTCATGGTGGGTCATTCAGTATACATTTTCCAATGCATACCCATTTGTCAACTTGATATCTCATATCCATGACTTGTGAGATCAAGTCATTGTGTTGACATACATGCTAGTCTCTACGCATTAACATTGTCCCTGAATATTAATACTTTACTAGGAATGATTAAGAGTAGTGTTCTCTATATCATCTCATTATCGATTCAACCAATCGATTGATATAGATAAGAACCTACTACTCAAGGACATTATTATATTTAGTTATTTGACACCAATACAAGTAAATATAATAACCATGCCTTTATAAATAGGAATATGATACAATAAAGTCCATACAACAGTCATCACATGATTGACTCTAGTGCTTTCACTAACAATCTCCCACTAGCACTTGTATCAATCACCGTAGTATTAATATCTAATGACCTAGTGTGACTATCATGCTTTTTCTGTACCAAAGCCTTTGTCAAGGGATCTACGATGTTAGCCTCTGTGGGTACTCTGCAAATCTTCACATCTCCTCTATCGATAATCTCTCGAATGAGATGGAAGCACCGATATATTCGACCTCTATTGTAGAATCAGCAACTGTGTCCTGCTTGGAACTCTTCCAGCTCACAGCGCCACTATTTAAGCAAAACACGAACCCTGACTGTGATCTATAATCATCCTGGTCAGTTTGGAAGCTGACATCACTGTAACCCTTTACAGTTAGCTCCTCATCGCCTCCAAATATCAAGAAATATTCTTTAGTCCTTCTCAAGTACTTAAGAACATTCTTGACTGCTATCCAGTAACATTCACCTGGATCTGACTGGTATCTACTCGTCATACTCAAAGCATACAAGACATTAGGACAAGTACATAGCATGACGTACATGATAGATCCTATAGTAGATGCGTAAGGGATCTTATCCATGCGGTCTCTCTCCTCTCTGGAAGAGGGACTTTGAGTCTTCGAAAGACTAACACCATGTGACATTGGCAGAAGTCCATTCTTGGAATTCTGCATGGAAAACCGTAGTAATACCGTGTCAATATATGTACTTTGACTTAGGCCAAGCAATCTCTTAGATCTATCTCTATAGATATTGATGCCTAGAATACAAGCTGCTTCACCTAAGTCCTTCATTGAGAAGCACGTCCCCAGCCAAGTCTTCACAGACTGTAGCGAAGGGATGTCATTCCCAATGAGTAGTATGTCATCCACATACAATACAAGGAAGACAATTATATTCCCATTAACCCTCTTGTAGACACAGAGTTCATCTTCATTCTTGATGAAACCAGACTGTTTGATCGCATCATCAAATCGAAGATTCCAGCTCCGAGAGTCTTGCTTTAGCCCATAAATGGACCTTTACAGCTTGCATACTTTCCCAGTATGTTGTGGATCTTCAAAACCCTCAGGTTGTGTCATGTACACATCCTCGAGTAAGTTTCCATTCAGAAATACGATTTTGACATCCATCTGCCAGATCTCATAATCGTGGTATGCTGCAATAGTAAGCAAGATCCGAATGGACTTAAACATCGCCACTGGAGAAAAGGTTTCATCATAGTCAATACCATGAATTTGCTTGAAACCTTTAGCCACCAATCGACCCTTATAGGTATGCGTAAGTCCATCCATGTCAGTCTTTCTCCTAAAGACCCACTTACACTCAATGGGTTTGACCCCTTCAGGTGGATCAACCAAAGTCCATACTTGGTTGGTGTACATGGATTCCATCTCGGATCTCATGACCTCTAGCCATTTCTCGTAATCTGGCTCATCACAGCTTCCTCGATAGGAGGTAGGCTCATTCTCAATGAGCATAACGTCATCATGGTCGACAAGAGAAATGAGTATCTCTCAGCCGACGACGCATCCCTATCGAGACTGCAAGAGGTAGGTCTACATGAACAGTGGTTGTTCCACAACTCTTGTGCAATAACCTCATCACCCACAACACTTTGTGGTTCCTGCTCAACCTCCATCAAGGCCTCAAGCATATGGTCCTTATCTTGAATTTCTTCAAGATCGAACGTATTCCCACTAGTTTTTCTAGAAACAAAATCCCTTTCTAGAAAACCCCGCCTTACCATAAACACTTTGTGCTGACTGGGAATGTAGAAGTAATATCCCTTTGTATCCTTGGGATATCCAACAAAATAGCACCTATCGGATTTGGGTCCCAGTTTGTCTGAGACTTGAAATCGAACGTAAGCCTCACAACCCCAAATCCTCATAAAAGACATCTTGGGATTTCTCCCTGTCCATATCGTATATGGTGTCTTTATCATAGGCTTGGATGGTACACGGTTAAGGGTAAAGGCTGCTGTGTCTAGAGCATATCCCTAAAAGGATAAAGGAAGATCTATGTGACTCATCATAGATCGTACCATATCTAATAGGGTACGATTCCTCCTTTCGGATACACCATTCCACTGTGGTGTTCCAGGAGGAGTGAGTTGGGATAGAATCCCACACTCAGCTAGATAGTCACGAAACTCATGGCTAAGGTATTCACCACCTCGATCTGATCAAAGTATCTTAATACTCTTGCCAAGCTGGTTTTGTACTTCATTCTTGAATTCTTTGAACTTTTCAAAGGATTCTAATTTATGTGTCATATTATACACATAATCATATCTACTGAAGTCATCAGTAAATGTAATGAAGTACCTGTAACCACCTCCAGCAGCAACATTGAAAGGACCACATACATCACTATGTATAAGTCCTAACAAATCTGTTGCTCTTTCGTTGTGTCCACTAAAGGGAGTCTTGGTCATCTTGCCTAAAAGGAAAGACTCGCATGTCTCATATGATTCAAAATCAAATGAGTCTAGCAGCCTATCCTTATGGAGCTGAGATAAGCGACTCTCATTTATGTGACCTAAGCGACAATGCCAGAGATAGATTTGGTTCAACTCATTTGACTTGAACCTTTTGGTACTTATGTTATAGATAGGGTTCTCTAAGTCTAGAAAGTAGAGTCCGTTCATTAGAGGTGCACTACAATAGAGCATATCATTTAAATAAACTGAACAACATTTGTTCTTTATTATAAATGTAAATCCTTTCTTGTCCAAACAAGAAATCGAAATTATGTTCTTAGTCAAAGCAGGCACATAACAACATTCATCTAATTCTAGTACAAGCCCAGAGGGCAGAGATAGATCATAAGTTCCTACAAAGAATAAAGAAAGAACCCTTGCTCCATTGCCTACTGTAGGTCCACCTCGCCTTTGTCAATGCCCCGCTATTTCTCGCGCACACATTGGTACAAATGTGAGATGCACATCCCAGATCTAATACCCATGATGAAGAAATAGATAGATTGACTTCTATAACATTTATACCAAGTAGAAGTCTCACTTCTTTCTTCTTAAGATCTATGCTACACTTCCCTGTCCAACTTCCTTGCAGTGGAAGCAAGCCCCTTCCTTGGCTACCCCTCCTTTGGGTTTAAGTTCTTTGCCTTTGCCCTTGGCTTGGGACTTTCCCTTACCTTTAGGCTTGCCCTTGCCTTTCTTTTTGTGCACCATCAAAATGGTGTCAGATTTTCCCTTCTTAAGGTTAAGCTCAGCAGTTCTCAACATGCTGAGCATCTCAGGCAGTGGCTTATCAATTTCATTCATGTTGTAATTCATGAAAAATTGATTGTAGGCTTGTGGCAAAGATTGCAAGATTAGGTCAGTGGCCAGCTCTTGGCCAAGTGGGAATCCCAGCCTTTGTAGGTTTTCTACGTACCCAATCATCTTGAGTACATATGGACCTACGGGAGTCCCATCTTGCATTTTGGACCCAAACAATGCCTTAGAGACTTCATATCTCTCATGCCTTGCTTGTCCTTGATATAGTTGACGAAGATGTCCAACCATATCATAAGCATTCATGAACTCGTGTTGCTTCTGAAGCTCAGAGTTCATGGTCACGAGCATTAGACATGACACATCTAATGCATCATCTTGATGCTTCTTGTAAGCATCTTTGTCAGCTCGCGAGGCAGTGGCAGGAGGTGCCTCCGGAATGGGCTGCTCCAGGACGTACAACTTCCTTTCTTGGGTGAGAACAATTCTCAGGTTCCTGTACCAGTCCAGGAAATTTGCTCCATTGAGCTTGTCCTTCTCAAGGACAGAACGCAGAGAGAGAGTGTTCGTGTTTGTCGACATAGTAATCTACAACATACAATGCAGAGAATTAATATCATATTCCTTTTATCATTTAATTAGGCCTTTAATCAAATGATGCTCCCACTGAATTATAGGAATTTTATAGAATCGAGTTATGAATGTGGTTAAAACACATTACTAGATTCATACAAACTAGCTATAATTCTTACGGGACAAGATCCACATCATACTAAGCCTTGAGTTAGCTTTGGCTAAATCGCCCAAGACTTAGTATGATCGGTGGGTAACACATTATCGATTACATCTCTATGCAACTCTTGTTTATAGGATCAAGACCCACATTTACAAAAGACCTTGAGTTAGCTTTGGCTAAATCGCCCAAAATTTAGTGTAAATGCGATCTTATCCTATCTTTCCAACGATTGGAATATGCCTATAGTTCTACTCGATCCAATTGAGTTAACTAGTTTTACTCAATCTAATTGAGCTTACTCTAACCCAAGCCGTGATAGGCGGGACCAAGATTGTCCCTCCGCACCCTACCAAGATAATATGCGTTGCTCTGCTTTGGCAGATTCAACAACTACAAATGATCGAGGTAGTGATGGGTATCAAGGACCTGGTAGGCATTTACAAGTTGATTCGATTAAGATCTAATCTAATCGTAATGTGTATCATATACGCATTAAGGCCTTTATTATCTTATATTAGCATGCATCACATACATACATATATTATTCTATCATGCATCATATACATACAAGAAAATTATCCTAGCATGCATCATATACATACAAGAATTATTCTACTAGCATGCTTCACATAAATACAAGCAAAATCAAATATATATATATATATATATATATATATATATATATATATATATATATATATATATATATATATATAATTAACTGTGATGTAGTCATGACCCTACTACGATCTTCTCAAGCCAATGAGAAGATCGGACGGTCAACCTAAGGCTAGCGGCTTCTCCAAGCGCTTCCTTTGACCGCCATGTGTCGTCGGCACCCTTCTCGTAACTTCGTCTACAAGTGGATTTTCCACCGCTCTATTTTTTACATTACAAATATGAAACTCGAGTTACATTCGAGTCTAAAACTATTTACAACTAGAATTTCAAAAGAAGAGGTACGACGCGCAGGTCGCATACACTATACAACAAGCACAACCACAAAATGACACGCAGGCCGTATTATGAATTACAATACATCATAATCCAATCAAATTAGGGTTATTGGGCCATGACAATCACAGAATTATACATAATTCTAAATTATTTATTTTTACAGAAAATTTCTATAATTTTTCCTATTTTTTTTTTCAATTTTATGAGTCACCTCTCCATAACGGTCCCGTTAAGCGGTTTCCGGGCGCGATCGCGGGACAATGCCCCTTTCGGGGATAGGGGCAGTGCCCCTACTCGCAAAATAAACTTTGCGAGTGCCCCTACTATGATCTTACAGCGATTTAAGTCGCTGTCCCAAAAACCTAAAGCGAGAACTCGCCGTTTCAGAGAGTTTTTCTCGGTGGTTGAAGCCGACAAGTGTCCCAACACTCGTTGCTTCGACTCTTCGAGAAAAATACCCAAAAATTCTATAAAAATAGGAAATTTATAGAAACATAAAATTCTGTAATTTTTATATCTAATATAAAAACTACAAAAATGAAACACATACATACTTCGCACGTGGCTCTGATACCACTGTTGGGTTTTTCGAGCCGCAAAAACCGCTTTATGCATTGCGGAAACCTCGGAAGCCCCGACCACGGATCCGTGCGAAGTATAAAAATATAAAACTAACATGTATGTGTTTAATACCTTTAGATCTACTCTAGATCTACATGATAAGAAGTTACCTTCGATGCGACGCCCTTCGCAAATCCCGCTCGTCAAAAAGGTTCGCAGGAACTCGAGAGTGTCAAGTGCACACTCCTCTATTGGTATCCACACAAGCAATAGGTGAAGAAAAATACCTTAGAGTGTGCTAGCACCCTTTTGGAATTTCGGCCAAGGAGGTTGGGAGAGCTTGAGAGGGTGATCCAAGGAAGAAGATGAAGTTGTGTAACTCATACAAAATAAATCTCATCACATGGTAATAGTGGCCGGCCACTTTTTCTTAAGGGGGGGGGGGGGGGTTACATGCATGCATGTAACTCCTCCAAGAGCCAATGACTCTTGGTCTCCCTCATGAGGTGGAACCACATGCTAAGTCAATGATGATGTGGAGCATCATCATTGGCCGGCCATGCCAAGTCATCATCATGACATGACATTTGGTCAAGTCAAACTTGACCTTTCATCTTCCCTCTCAAGTCAAGTCAAACTTGACCTCTTATCTCCCATGGTTGATCAAATCCAACCATTTGATTCAAGTCAATTTAATTTAATGAATCTCTATTCATTAATTTAAATTGATTTGATGAATCAAATCTAAATTAGACTCATTCAACACTTGAATCAAATTGAGTCCAACTCAATTAGTCTAATTAGGATTACACTTAATCCAATTTGGTTCATCCCATGAACCTAATCCTCATGGTTCATCATATGAACCTAATCTCCATCTAATATCCCTTAGTGTGTGACCCTATAGGTTCTTGTAACATTGGCAATGTCCCTAAACCGATTTAGGAACATAAGCAATGAGCGATATCTAGCAACACATCATTGCTACCCAAGTTACAAGAATGTTGAGCTCCAACATCACCTTTGTGACTACTAATTGTGACTCTCACAATATGTGACAATGTCCCTTTATCCTTGACATCTAGATTGACCAATTGAGGCATAGACCGTGTCATCCTCGGTACAATCTATATCTTGAACTCCAAGTAGACTCACTCTAATCAAATGAGCTCAATATCTCATATTGACTCATTTGGGCATAGCCATGCACTTCGTGGTCTCACTCTATCAAGAATGTCGATGTCACCCCCATCATATAGGAGGGATAGATCCCATGTACATCACTCACATCCCTCCGCATAATTTGTTACATACCCAGTAATCGCCTTTATAGTCCACCCATTTACGGGTGACGTTTGACGAAGCCAAAATATACAACTCCTTATGTAGGGAACCATGGTGACTTTAGGTCTAAGGACTAATAGTCATACTAATAGCCACATGAGAAAGTATATGACACTCATATAACGATCCATGATACTTTCTCATGGCGGGTCATTCAGTATACATTCTTCAATGCATATCCATGTGTCAACTTGATATCTCATATCCATGACTTGTGAGATCAAGTCATCGTGTTGACCTACATGCTAGTCTCTACGCATTAACATTGTCCCTGAATGTTAATACTTGACTAGGAATGATTAAGAGTAGTGTTCTCTATATCATCTCATTATCGATTCAACCAATCGATTGATATAGATAAGAACCTACTACTCAAGGACATTATTATATTTAGTTATTTGGCACCAATACAAGTAAATATAATAACCATGCCTTTATAAATAGGAATAT
Source organism: Wurfbainia villosa (assembly GCA_025175895.1). Classification (NCBI taxonomy): domain Eukaryota; kingdom Viridiplantae; phylum Streptophyta; class Magnoliopsida; order Zingiberales; family Zingiberaceae; genus Wurfbainia; species Wurfbainia villosa. The sequence goes on from CM045988.1 coordinate 113,647,260, forward strand.
GATACAATAAAGTCCATACAACAATCATCACATGATTGACTCTAGGGCTTTCACTAACACTATTATGCTCCTATAGTATTTTAAATCAATTGAATTTCTGATTACATCTTCTTCTATATTCACATTAGTTGCCATTAGGGTATTAATAATTTTAGCGTCTTGTATTCCAAAGCGTTTAATTAATTCCCTAGTATATTTGCATTGATGTAGGTATATTCCATCTTTAGTTTGTTTAATTTGTAGACCTAAGAAGAAACTTAACTCACCTACTAAATTCATTTCAAATTCACTTTCCATAAGTGAAATGAATTCATTTAGTAGGATCGAGTTGGTGGTTCCGAAGATGATATCGTCTATGTAGATTTGGGATATGAATATGTCTTTACCTACGGTTTTTACGAAAAGGATTGGGTCAACTACTCCTTAGTTAAATCCTTTGGACTTAAGATAAACCGAAAGTCTCTTGTACCAAGCTCGAGGGGCTTGTTTAAGTCCATAGAGAGCTTTCTTTAACCTAAGGACATGATCGGGTTTATCTAGGCTTTTGAAACCGGGGGGTTGGCTAACATAAACTTCTTCCTTAATGTATCCATTTAAGAATGTTGACTTTGTGAGAGATCGGATGGCCGGCTAGAGGGGGGTGAATAGCCCTTTTCGTTTGGATGGCGGTATTTTGCTCGTCTACAAAATGTTAGCGCAAGCGGAATATACAAGTATAAATAAAGACAAGCAAAATAGAAACAAGCAATACAAACACCGAGATATAACGTGGTTCACGGCTACGCCGCTAATCCACGGTCCGATTCGTCCACGGTGAATCACTCCGCCAAAACCAATCACTATCGGTCTCTCCTTTGCACAAAGCTAGGTGGAGGTAACCTTTACAACCAAGATCACTCTTCTTACAAATAGAATGGAGTAAAAGCGAGTAAGAAGAGTTTAGAGCTTGTGGGGCACTAGGAAGATTGTTTGGAACTTAAGCATTAGCCTCTCAAAGGCTCACACCTCTCTTTATAGAGAGGGCTAACTTCTTCCGTTAGCGCCATCACGATCGCCGCCCATGGCCGATCATGCACACACTACACCTCCGAACACGTCGGATGCCGACCGTTGTTGTCCAACGGAACTCTTGTCGCCGATCACTGGACCTCACCCGATCGCCGACCGTAGTCGCCGCCACGGCTACGAGCGGTTCCGCGGGCTAAAACCCTATTGACTACCGATCGCCGCTTGAATCCGATCGTTAGTCTTGGCGCCGATCGCTAACGATGGCATGATCACGCCACAAACCGAGATCATAGATACGGTGAGCTACACTGATTAGCAATGATCGCATGACATGGCAATGACCGGTGTCGGAAACCCATCCGACACTTGGCCAAATGGCGCCAAGTTTCACCTAAGAGCTACCCTTCCCGGGTTACAATCGCCACTCATTTCTGAGTCCTCGCCCGGTTCTCTTCGTTCTCGGCCACGCCCCTAAGCAAGATCGCGCACGGCTCTGCAATGCTCCTTCGCGTCTCTTGCCTCGAAGTCTACTTCCTCCGGCTTCACTCCAAGCTTCTCGTCCGGCGGTCCCTCGGATGCTCCAAGCGCACGGCTCCCGCAAAGCTATCCTTCACCGACTCAAGGCACGAGTCATGAGATGTGAAACTCGCCACGGCTCCATGTGCGAATTACTAAGTCCTGCACGACTTCAACGCACATATCAAATCAACATATCAAACTAACTTAAACCCTTTGCCACACCATCAAAACCATATCACGGCAAGAGATTGCCCTAACAATCTCCCCCTTTTTGATGTGTGGCAATCCGTTTAAGTTAGGTAAAAACATTTGATATAATTTCTAAGGTAAGAAAAGCATGTAAAGATAAACATGATATAACAACATGCAATTCCCCCTTAATCCATGAAATTCTCTATGCAAATTTTCTCCCCCTACATATATTTCTCCCCCTACATGTATTTCTCCCCCTAATGTGATTAACTTAAACATACTTATTTCTCCCCCTTTGACACCATCAAAAAGATTAACACTAAGTTATAAGCTCATGGCATCAAGTATAATGGAGGAAAAATATGTCAAGTTGATTTAAAAACTGTAGGAGGCATCAAGTATATTTCTACCACTTGTAGGAGGTTTTATAAACTGAATTCGCCTTCAATATTCTGATTTATAGCTACCAAATGATCGCTATCGATGGCAATGACCGCATAAAAGGAAGAATTTCGATTTCTGGATGAAATTCAGAAATGCATTAAAAATTCCAGAAAATTCTAAAAATCATGAAATTCGAGGAACATATTTCTCTTAAGTATATCTATCAAGGAAAAATAGTTTTTCATGAAAAATCATTATATTTTACAAGATTTGCCAAAAATCCAAACACTTGAAAAACCACTAGTTTTGAGCATTCTAGTATCAAGTTAGCTACCTAGTTTTGCATCTAATTGTTTCAAAACATGAATGCATGTATTTTAAGGTAAGAAATTTTTTTGAAAACATTAGAAATATCCAACCATGATCTTTGGGCAATATGTCTATTAATTAATCATAAGCCTTCCAAATGATTGGTATATTATTGATATTTTGATACTTTAAATGACCATCTAAATGCCATAGGCATTAGTGGACATTTGTATCATCCTAACATCTCACCCATGCTAAGTTTGCAATCAAGTTAGCCTATAGTGAGTGTGAGATGCATCCTAGGGGGGTATTTGTATATATATATACTTAACCAATATATTCAAGCAATTCTATCATGGTTAAGTATCAACCTAACAACCTACATGATCATAATGACATATATCAATTAATTTAACATTATGATCATGAAATACATGTTTTCATCAAATTATAACCATGCATTAGACATTATATGATGATAATAAATAAGTTATCACCTAAAGCATGATTTAAACCTATTTTTCATGATAATGTGCCCAATATCAAAATCATAGATCATGATTACACATATGCATAGAAATTACATTAATCATCATGATTTTAAGCATTATTACCTATTTATGGGCACGTTATCATCACCCAACACTATCTAAAAATGTTGTCCCGTCATCCTAAGTCAACCAAAATATGATATAGATTAGGTTCATATGGTTGACTACCCTAGGGGTTTTCTAACCCTTAAGAATGGATTTTGGAACCCAAAATAGATTTTTACCTATGGGGTTCACTAGAAATTCCTTGGGGATCCATTTCTTAGCTATTACTTTGTTTTTGTCTTGTCCCCTAGCTATTAGGCATCTATAGGCCTTCTCATTTTTCTTCTCTTTATATCCTGTAGGCCCTTTTGTTAAAACTTGCCCTTTGGCTCCTATGATCATATTCAAAGTGTTGGAGCCAATTGTGAATTTTCCTAGGGCTTTGGTTAAATAATCTACCTTTCCCTTAATGCCCTATTTTCTTCTATGCATGCATCACTAACATCTAAAGGCACATAATTATCATGTGAGCATGCATCATCATGGCAAGAAGAAGTATCATTATTATTTAAGCATGCATTTTCTAGCTTATTTTCTAATGCCTTAATTTGTTCAAGCATGCATTTATTTTTCTTCTTTGCTCTAAACAAATCCCTAGTTAAACTAGAAATCATAGAAACTATTTTACTAGGTGAGAGATTGGTTACCATAGTTTCCATGTCCTCTTCTTCTTCTTGGATGATGAGGAGGATGATGACGTGGAGGAGGCTCCCTTCACTTGAGCTCTCTCCTCTTGAGCTTGATCCTTCATTTTCGGAGGAGGAGGAGCAATCCAAGTCGCCAAAGGCCATCAAGGCCAAATTGGCGAAAAGGCATTCTCCTCATCCGATGATGAGGAGGAGGATGAGGAAGGATCATCCCATGTCTTGGCCTTGAATGCTTTGGCCTTCCCTTTCTTTTGTCTTCTTCTCTTCTTCCTTCTTTTCTTGCTCCCCTTTTTCTTCTTCTTTTCTTCTTTCTTTTTCTTCTCTTCCTTGCTTTTGTTTAGGAGAGGACAATTGTCCCTTATGTGTCCCTCTCCTTGGCAATTGTAGCATATCACCTTCCCCCTCGGTCTTCTATTCCTATCATTTGATTTATCAAATCTAAAATTCTTAAATACACGCCTCACCTTCCTTACCATGTAGGCTTCCTCGGTGCTATCCATGGAGGAGGAGGAGGCTTCATCATCGGAGGAGGAGGGGACGTCCATCTTCTTCTTCCCTTGTTTGCCAACAATGCTACTCCTCTTGAGGGTTGAATTCTTGGCTCTTCTTGAATTCCTTCAAGCCTCGTTTCGTGGAGTTCCATCGTTGAGAAGAACTCCTCCAAGGTACTCACTTCTAGGTTCTTGGACATGTAGAAGGAGTCCACCATGGAACTCCACTTTGAGGACCGGGGAAAGGCATCTATAGCCTTCATGAGCATGTCCCGTTTCGATAGCGTCTCACCTACACTTGTTAGCCCAATTAAAATTTCTATAAACCTAGAGTGTAGGTAGGTTACCTTTTCTCCCTTTTCTAGTTTTATATTGGATAGTTGGGAGCGGAGGAGGTCTCTTCTTGCAAGCTTGGCCTCCGAGGTGCCTTCATGAAGCTCTACAAGCTTCTCCCACATCTCTTTGGCGCTAGTGCATTCTCCGATCCGGTTGATCTCTTGTTGAGGGAGCACATTGAGAAGATGATGTTTTGCCTTTGAGTTTGCAAGGTGCTCCTCTCGTTGCTTCTTATTCCACCTTGACTTCTCTATTTGCTCACCCCTTTCATCCCTAGGCAACTCGAAACCATTTTCCATTATAAGCATAATATCGGTTTCAAGAATACCTCCATTCTCCTTTTCCACCAAGAGAATTCGTCGAACTTTGGGTGGATGTTGGAGCCGGCCATTTTTGATGTAGGGCTTGTTGCGGCGGTTAGTCCGGTGACAAGCAACCTCGGCTCTGATACCACTTGTGAGAGATCGGATGGCCGGCTAGAGGGGGGTGAATAGCCCTTTTCGTTTGGATGGCGGTATTTTGCTCGTCTACAAAATGTTAGCGCAAGCGGAATATACAAATATAAATAAAGACAAGCAAAATAGAAACAAGCAATACAAACACCGAGATATAACGTGGTTCACGGCTACGCCGCTAATCCACGGTCCGATTCGTCCACGGTGAATCACTCCGCCAAAAACCAATCACTATCGGTCTCTCCTTTGCACAAAGCTAGGTGGAGGTAACCTTTACAACCAAGATCACTCTTCTTACAAATAGAATGGAGTAAAAGCGAGTAAGAAGAGTTTAGAGCTTGTGGGGCACTAGGAAGATTGTTTGGAACTTAAGCATTAGCCTCTCAACGGCTCACACCCTCTCTTTTTATAGAGAGGGCTAACTTCTTCCCGTTGGCCGCCATCAGTCGACTGCCGCCCATGGCAGTCGACTGCCGTCACTACAACGGCCTCCGAACACGTCGGATGCCGACCGTTGTTGTCCAACGGAACTCTTGTCGATCACGATTGGACCTCACCCGATCACGACCCGTAGTCGATCGCCTTGATCGGCTACGGCGGTTCTGCGGGCCAAAACCCTATTGACTACCGATCGCGCCGCTAGCTGATCTCTGGCACCGCTAACGATCGCCGATCACGCCACAAACCATCGATAGATACCGGCCGAGCTACACTCGATTCGGAAGCCGATCGCCATGACATGGCATCGACCGGTGTCGAAAACCCATCCGACACTTGGCCAAATGGCCAAGTTTCACCTAAGAGCTACCCTTCCCGGGTTACAATCGCCACTCATTTCTGAGTCCTCGCCTTGAAGTTCTCTTCGTTCGCCACGCCCCTCAAAGATCAGCGCACGGCTCGCAATGCTCCTTCGCGTCTCTTGCCTCAAGTCTACTTCCTCCGGCTTCACTCCAAGCTTCTCGTCCGGCTGGTCCCTGGATGCTCCAAGCGCACGGCTTCCGCAAAGCTATCCTTCACCGACTCAAGGCACGAGTCATGAGATGTGAAACTCGCCACGGCTCCATGTGCGAATTACTAAGTCCTGCACGACTTCAACGCACATATCAAATCAACATATCAAACTAACTTAAACCCTTTGCCACACCATCAAAACCATATCACGGCAAGAGATTGCCCTAACAGACTTCACATCCATTTGAAACAACTTAAATCCTCGATGTGCAACATATGCTAATAACATTCGAATGGACTCTAATCTAGCTACTAGGGCATATGTCTCGTCGTAATCTAAACCTTCAACTTGACTAAACCCTTTTGTGACTAGTCTAGCTTTATTTCTAATTACTTCACCTTTATCATCAAGTTTATTCCTAAACACCCACCTTGTTCCAATGATTGTTTTATCTTTAGGTGGTGGTACTAATTCCCATACTTCGTTCCTAGTGAATTGAGCCAGCTCTTCTTGCATTGCAATAATCCAATCGGGATCAAGAAGAGCTTGGTCAATAGTTTTGGGTTCAATTTTGGAAATCAAGGAGATTTGACTAAGGTTTCTGTATGAGGCTCTAGTTCGAACTCCTAGGCTTGGATCACCTATCACTTGGTCGATAGGATGATTCGTTTGAGTCCTAGTTTGGTTTGGGTTTGAGTCTACCACTTGGTCAATAGGATGACTTGTTTGAGTCCAAGTTTGGTTAGAGTCATCTACCACTTGGTCGATAGACTGACTTGGTTGACTTAGGTTAGGATTAATACTAGACTTGATCTCCGGATCGGAGTTGAGTCTGGTATGAATTGGCTCGCTAATTGGGGTTGCCGGGGGTTTTGTAGGTTCGTGTCCTTCATCAAACACTACATTGATAGTCTCCTCGACTCTAAGGGTATCATGATTATATACTCTATACGCTCTACTCGTAGTTGAGTATCCTAGAAAGATTCCGGTCGAGGTTTTGGATGTAAATTTCCCTAGGTAATCCTTAGTGATTAGGATATGTACCTTACACCCAAATACCCTAAAGTACTTGATGTTAGGTATTTTATCATGATAAATCTCGTATGAGGTCTTAAGGTGCATCTTTACCATAAGGATCCTATTTTGGACATAGCATGTCATACTCACGGCTTCCGCCCAAAACCTATCAGGTAGGTTATACTCGTTTAACATTGTCCTAGCGGCTTCTTGTAGGGTTCTATTTTTATGTTCTACTAAGCCATTATATTGTGGGGTTCTAGGGATAGAGAACTCATGGTGGTATCCATTTAGGTTACAGAATTCTGTAAACCTGTGGTTCTCGAATTCACCACCATGATCAGTCCTAAGTCTTTTGATTTTAAGGTTTTGTTGATTTTCTATTAGTTTAAATAGGTTGATTAATTGATCTAGGGTATCACTTTTGTGTTTGATGAACCTAACCAAAGTAAATCTAGAATAGTCATCAATTATAACTAAGCAGAATTTACTCCCATTAAGTGACTTAGCTCCGTGTGAATCAAATAGACCCATGTGTAGGAGCTCAAGAACACTTTTGGTTCGTTCTTAATTAGTTAGTTGATGTTGTGTCTTAGATTGTTTACCCTGTTGACAAGCATTACATATTTTATTATCCAAGTTATTGAGGTTAGGAAAACCTTAGACTAAGTCAGTCTGACTCATCTTGTGGATGAGTCTTGGGTGTGAGTGACCGAGTCATCGGTGCCACAACCATAATTTCTCTTGCCGTGTCATAAGACACTTGGTTGAGGAGTTAGTTAAATTAATAGTGTAAATGTTGTTATTTCTGGTTCCTTTAAGGATTGTTTTAGAAGTTTTATTTGTATTAATTACGGATTCATTTTCTAGAAATATAACCTTATAGTTATTATCATATAATTGGCTTACACTAAGTAAATTATATTGAAAATTTTCTACCAATAAGACATTTTGAATAATAAAATTAGAGTTGAGCTCAATATCACCTGATCCGATGATTTTGAGCTTGCCGTTGTTTCTGAAGGCTACCGATCCTTGTCGTTTGAATCGAAGCTTCGAAAACTTGAGTTAATCCCCGGTCATGTGTTGGGAGCAACCACTGTCCAACATCCATTGATCCTACACTCAAGGTAGTTGGATCGGATATTGGATTTATTAAAGATTGGTTGAAGCTTATTAACCTAAATCATCTCACCCATGTCTAATGATCAAACATGTTAACCCTATATGTTCTTGTGAGATGACTTCCAATTTTACTTGATTTAAATTTAATGATTTGAACACTTGTCAACCTTGCGTTAGATTCGGATTTGACCTTAGGCTCATCAAGTCACCTTTTCAATATCATGGCTTCCAGGTCGTGGCGAGGCACAGAGACCTTCTTTGATCAGAACAATGACCACTTCCTTAGACAAAGACATTTTCAAGAAAATAGAAACTTGACTTACCTAAGACCACTTCCTGGTCTAACTAGTCTAGGATACGGCGAGGTAGCTTCAGCTAGTTCTGCTTAGTCAAGTGCATCGAACTAGATATGCCTTATCTAGCCCGAATACACAAGACTCCGCTTTCCTAGCGTACTATCATCTCGTCGTATCCTGGTACTATGTTACCAAGTATTGACGAGTTATAGTCCTATCTAACCATTCTAAAAAGAAAAATAAATAACTAACCTAAGCATGCAATTTCTAAGTTAGAACACAAACAAGTTTTGTACTAGCTCCCCCTGGATCGTTGAATCGATTCGGTCTCTCCACATAGTGGATTTGGTCCTTGGGAACCCAGTACTGGTTCGACCCTAAGTTTGAAATCAAAGTGGTCTTAGGGACCCATGCTTGGACACATTTTTTATGTCGACTTACAATCAACATATACGACTTGTTGGTCGTATTTGAGCTAAACCCTAGTCCAGCCTTGTTATATACGACCCTTTGCGATCCAAGTAGGAGGTCAAGTCCTTTGGATCCCAAAGTGAACCTTTCCAACGTGTTCCTAAATCTTTGACTTGACTTTTCAAGAGTGAGTTCTCAACTTCGAGCTTTCAACCCGAGTTGAGTCCTCCTCTCGAGCTCGACTAGTCGAAGAGGTTAGGGAGACCTCGTGTTTGAGGAGTTTAACTTCCTCAACCAGGGTCTCAACCTTTGACTCGGACTTAGCTAATTTCCTAGTTAAGAACTTAATTGCACTATAAAGCGTACTAATAAGGAATCGGCTTACCTTGAGTGTATCTTTTGAACCGGATACATATCCGTGGCTTATCTTGAATAGTGCTTTGCAGTCTGACTCATCTTCGGTTTCAGATTCGAGTTTCGATTCCGACTCCGTCTCCGATTCAACTGGTTTAGCCATAAGTGTAGGTGATCAATCGGCTGGCTAGAGGGGGTGAATAGCCCTTTGTCGTTGAATGGTGGAATTTGCTCATCTACACAATCGTTAGCGCAAGCGGAATACTAATAAAGACAAGCAAATAAACAATGAAGAATACAAACAATGCTAACACCGAAATATAATGTGGTTCACGGCTACGCCGCTAATCCACGGTCCGATTCGTCCCCGATGAATCACTCCGCAACCAAATCACTATCGATCTCTCCTTTGCACTAAGCTAGGTGGAGGTAACCCTTACAACTCAAGAACACTCCTTCTTTTACAATAGATGTGAAAGAGATCTAGAAGAAGGAGTTTATCACTTGTGGAGCACTTGGATGATGGTTTGGAATATGAGCATTAGCCATCCAAAAGCCCACACCCTCTCTTTTTATAGAGAGGGCTGATTTCTTCCGTTGACGCCACTCACCGATCACGCCTTGGCAATGATCACGCCACTTCAACGGCCTCGACCACGCCGCCAATTCGACCGCTGTAGTCCAACGAACACTTGGCAATCGATCGATGGATCCCATCGATCGCCGCCTTCGTAGTCGATCGCCTGGCTGGCTACGAGTGGTTCTCGCCCAAACCTCTTGATCACCGATCGCTTCCTTCAAAGAATGATCGATGGTCTTGGCAATGATCGCTGGCCCCCAAAATGACTTAGTGATACCAATGAACCCATTCGACTTAGAGCAATGACTTCCATTTCATGGCAATGATCGATGTCGAAAACTCATTCGACACTTGGCCATTCGCCAATTTCACCTAACGAGCTACTTACACCACTCATTCTCTCATCTCACCAAGTCCTCGCCAATCTCTCTTCGCTCGCAGCCACGCCCTTAAGATCAGCGCACGACTGCAATGCTCCTTCGCGTCTCTTGCCTCCGAAGTCTGCTTCCTTGGCTTCGCTTCAAGTCATCTCGTCCCGCGGTCCCTCGACAGCATCAAGCGGACGGCTCTGCAATGCTCCTTCTCCGACTCAAGCACGAGGTAGTGAGTGGTGAATCCGCCAAGACTCCATGTGCGAATTACTAAGTCCTGCAAGACTCCAACGCACATATCAAATCATAATCACAACCTAACTTAAACCCTTTGCCACACACATCAAAACCTTATCATGGCAAGAGATTGCCCTAATAATCTCCCTCTTTTTGATGTGTGGCAATCCGTTTAAGTTAGGTAAAAACATTTGATAAAAACTATTAAGAAAGGAAAGCATGTAAGTAAACATGATTAGCAACTCTCCCCCATAATACATGAAACTCCCCCTAGATATATTCCCCCTTACTTAAACATATACATTTCTCCCCCTTTGACACCATCAAAAATACTTAACAATGTTTATACAGCATGGCATCAAGGCTAGAGAGAAACAAAAACCAAAACATGCCTTAAAATCGTGTATCAGGAATTGCTGGGCTATTTTTCAGGTGAGCAGTCGACTGCTATCAGTATAGCAGTCGACTGGCACAAAGAAAACAATAATTTTGATTTTCTGGACGAAATTCATAAATGCATTATTAATTCCAAAAAATTCAGAAAATAGTGAAATTTTGGGAACACATTTCTTGTAAGTATATTTATTAGTGAAAAATAGTTTTCTATGAAAAATCATTATATTTTCAGAGATTTGCCAAAAATCCAAAAGCTTTAAAAACCACTAAGTTTTTGATCATGTTAGTATCCATTTTAACACCTAGTTTTACTTTGGATTATTTTAAAACATGAATACACAGATTTTAAAGTAAGAAATTGTTTTGAAAACATATGAAATATCCAACCATGATCTTTGGGCAATATGTCTATGAATTAAACATAAGTCTTCCCCATGATTGGTCTATTATTGCTATTTTGATACTTTAAATGACCATCTAAATGCCATAGGCATTAGTGGACATTTGTATCATTCTAACATCTCACTCATGCTAAGTTTTCAATCATGGTAGCCTATAGTGAGTGTGAGATGTATCCTAAAGGTATTTGTATATACTTAACCATTATTTTCATGCAATTCTATCAAGGTTAAGTATCATCCTAACATTTCACATGATCATAAAGATATATATGAATGAATTTCACATTATGATCATGAAACACATGTATTCATCAAATAATAATCATGCATTAGATATAACATCATGATAATAAAGCAAACATCACCTAAAACATGATTTATCTACTTATAGGTGCATTATCATCACCTAACACTATTTCAAAAATGTTGTCCCGCCATCCTAAGTCAACCAACAATATGATATAGGTGAATTCCATATGGTTGACTATCCTAGGGTTTTTCTAACCCTTAAGGATGGATTTTGGAACCCAATATAAATTCTTGCCTATGGGGTTCACTAAAAATTCCTTAGGAATCCATTTTCTAGCTATTACATTCTTTTATCTTGACCCCTAACAATTAGACATTTATAGGCCTTTTCATTTTTTATTTTCCTTGTATCCTAGGTCTTTCTTATTGAAACTTGCTCTTTGGCTCCCAATTATCATGTTAAGAGTATTGGAGCCTATTGTAAACTTTTCTAGGGCTTTGATCAAATAGTCTACCTTTTCCCTTAGAGCCCTATTTTCTTCTATGCATGCATCACTAACATCCAAAAGCATATAGTTATCATGTGAGCATGCATCATCATTATCATCATTAAAACATGCTTTTTCTAATTTTTGCTCTAAATCTTTAATTTGATCAAGCATGGTTTTATTTTTCTTCTTTGCTCTAAATAAATCCCTAGTAAGGCTAGAAATCATAAACATTATTTGCTTAGGGGGTAGATTTGTTACCTCACTTATCAAATCCTCTTCCGATGATGAGGATGTAGAGGAGGCTCCCCCTTCACTTGAGCTCTCTCCACTTGAGCTTGATCCTTCATTTTCAGAGGAGAAGCAATCCAAGTCGTCAAAGGCCATTAGGGCTAAGTTGGTGACAAAGACATTCTCCTCTTCCGATGATGAGGAAGATGATGAGGAGGGGCCATCCCAAGTCCTTGCCTATAGAGCCTTGGTCTTCCCCTTTTCTTTGGCCTTCTTCTCTTCTTCCTTCTTTTTGCTCCCCTTTTTCTTCTTCTTTTCTTCTTTCTTCTTTCTCTCTTCTTTGCTCTTGTTTAGGAGAGGACAATTGTCCCTTATGTGTCCCTCTCCTTGGCAATTATAACAAATTACCTTTTCCCTTGGTCTTCTCCTCCTATCATTAGATTTATTAAAATGAAAACCTTTTAATGCACGCCTTACCCTCCTTACCATAGAGGCTTCTTCCATGCTATCCATGGAGGAGGAGGAGGACGCTTCTTCGGAGGAGGAGGGGATCTCTATCTTCTTCTTCCCCTTGTGTGCCATCAAGGCTACTCCTCTTGAAGGTTGAAACTTTGGCTCTTCTTGTATTCCTTCAAGCCTTGTTTCGTGGAGCTTCATTGTTGAGAAGAACTCCTCCAAGGTGCTCACTTCTAAGTTCTTGGAGATGTAAAACGAATCCACCATGGAGCTCCATCTTGAGGACCGAGGAAAGACATTTATGGCCTTCATTACCATATCCCAGTTGGAGAGTCTTTCACCTACACTTGTCAAGCCGGTTAGAATTTCCTTAAATCTAGAGTGTAGGGATTTTACCTTCTCTCCCTTTTCGAGTTTGATGTTGGATAATTGGGAGCGAAGGACATCTCTCCTTGCTAGTTTCCCCTCGGATGTGCCTTCATGAATTTCTATTAATTTCTCCCATATTTCCTTGGTGCTAGCACACTCCCCTATCCTATTTACTTCTTGTTGGGGGAGTACATTGTAGAGGTGGTGCTTGACCTTTGAATTCACCAAGTACTCCTCTCTTTGTCTTTTACTCCATCTTGATTTTTCCAATAGCTCCCCTTCTTCATTCCTAGGCAATTTGAAACCGTTTTCCATAATCAAAAGAATTTCAAAATCGGTCTCGAAAAATACCTCCATTCTCTTTTTCCACCAAGAGAATTTCTCCTCAAACTTTAGCGGATGAATATTAGAGCCGGCCATTCTTGAATTTGCTTGTTGTGGCGGTTAGTCCTTGACAAGCTTTCCTTGGCTCTGATACCACTTGTAGGTGATCGATCGGCCGGCTAGAGGGGGGTGAATAGCCCTTTGTCGTTGGATGGTGAAATTTGCTCGTCTACACAATCGTTAGCGCAAGCGGAATACTAATAAAGACAAGCAAATATACAATGAAAAATACAAACAATGCCAACACCGAAATATAACGTGGTTCACGGCTACACCGCTAATCCACGGTCCGATTCGTCCCCGGTGAATCACTCCGCAACCAAATCACTATCGGTCTCTCCTTTGCACTAAGCTAGGTGGAGGTAACCCTTACAACTCAAGAACACTCCTTTTACAATAGATGTGAAAGAGATCTAGAAGAAGGAGTTTATCACTTGTGGAGCACTTGGATGATGGTTTGGAATATGAGTATTAGCCATCCAAAAGCCCACACCCTCTCTTTTTATAGAGAGGGTTGATTTCTTCCGTTAGCGCCACGATCACGCCCTTAGCGATCGCCACTTCAATGGCCTTCGACCACTTCGGATCCCGACCGTTGTAGTCCAACGGAACACTTGGCAATTGACTGATGGATCCCATCAGTCGACTGCTGCCTCCATAGTCGACTGCCCAGTCGACTACGAGTGGTTCTATGGCCCAAACCCTCTTGATCGATCATCGCGCGCTTGTGCCGATCGATGGTCTGGCAATGATCGCTCACATATGGCAATGATCACGCCCCAAAATGACTTAGTCGGATACCAGTCAAACCCATTCGACTCAGAGCAGTCGACTACCATTCCATGGCAGTCGACTGATATCGGGAAAACTCATCCAACACTTAGCCATTCGGCCAAGTTCACATAATGAGCTACTTACAATTCACTCATTCTCTCATCTCACTCGAAGTCCCTCGCCGAAGCTCTCTTCGTTTGCGACCACGTCTCTCGGCAGCATCAGGCGCATGGCTCTGCAATGCTCCTTCGCGTCTCTTGCTTTCGAAGTCTGCTTCCTTGGCTTCACTTCAAGTCATCTCGTCAGGCGGTCCCTCGGCAGCATCATGCGCACAACTCTGCAATGCTCCTTCTCTGACTCAAGCACGAGGTAGTGAGTGGTGAACCCGCCAAGACTCCATGTGCGAATTACTAAGTCCTGCAAGACTCCAACGCACATATCAAATCATAATCACAACCTAACTTAAACCCTTTGCCACACACATCAAAACCTTATCATGGCAAGAGATTTCCCTAACAATGAGGACGCGATCATCGTCTTCTTCCTCAGACACTTCTTCCCATGTAGCATTGAGTGCTTTTTTGTGTTTCGGTGTTTTGCTCTTGAGCCTCGGGCATTCGGACTTGATGTGCTCAAACCTGTTGCATTCGTAACACCTAATATTAGAACTTTTAGGCTTACCTTCGTTGGGTCGAGTGACGGTTCACTTTTGGTCCTTGACTATCCTCCGAACTAGGTTGACTAGTTCGACCTCCATTTCCGGGTCGACCTCCGAATCAGACTCATCTTCTTCTTCCTTCAGGCGTGGCTTGCTCGCGATTTTCTTCCTTGAACCTGCAAAAAGTGCTATACCCTTCTTGGATTCCGAGTTAGACTGCTCATGAAGTTTGAAATCGGAAAACAACTCATCTAACCTAAGTTTTGAAAGATCCTTAGAAACCTTATAGGCATCGGCCATGGATGCCCACAAGGTAGTCCTAGGAAAAGAGTTAAGAACATACCTAATAAGGTCGCAGTTTTCGACCTTTTGTCCAATCGCGTGTAGGTTATTGACTATGTCTTGAACGCGAGCGTAAAGTTGCGTCACCATTTCGTGTTCCTGCATTTTTAGATTATATAATTTATTAAAAAAAAGATCGCGCTTACATACCTTGGCTTCATCGGTCCCTTCGTGTAGCTCCACTAGTTTTGTCCAAAGATCCTTTGCGCTGATGATGGGGCTGACGCGATTAAGCTCCTCCTTGGACAAGCCACATTGGAGGATTTGAGTTGCCTTGGCGTCGGCTTTGACTTGTCTTTTTGTAGCATTGGTCCATTGGTCATAATCCAATGATTCACCTCCTTCGTTAGTCGGAAGTGTGAATCCAGTTTGGATTATGATCCACATCTCGATTTGGGTCTTAAGAAAGCACTCCATCTGACCCTTCCAGTAACGGAAGTCATCTCCGTTGTAAAACGGAGGTCGGACGATGCTAAAACCCTCAAGATGGGTCATTGATACAAAAGAAACAAGAGAATGAAGACGAAAAACCTAACAACAATACAAACAAACGAAATGTACCAAGACTTGCATCTTGGATTAGTAGTGCGAGAGAAAAACTAAACAAACGAAATAAATTCGAAATAAACAGAATAAAAAGAAAAAAAAAATATGTAAAAAAAGCTAGATCGGTGGTTTCACCAAATCTTAGCACCCTCGGCTCTGATACCAATTGTTTGATCGAGCGGATCGCTAGAGGGGGGTGAATAGCGATAAAACTTTCCTTTCGTTTCGTTCGTTAAAACACGAGTAGACAATTAATTGCAGTGAAAAGATAAATGACAAATAAAGAGAGACAAATGGATTTTTACTTGGTTCGTAGCCTTCAGCTACTACTTCAAGGCCCTAATGGTCCTAGACCGTGTACGGAGGGCAATTCACTAAAACACTCCTCCTCGTTGGAGGTAGGAGTTTGACGATTATAAAAACCTTCGAAAGCAAAAGATAGAGAGACAAACCCTCTCTTCTATTAAGATAAAATGCAACGATAGAAAACCTCAATTAACAAAAAGAATTGCAATATTAAAGAGACGACAAAGTAAGGTTAAACCAACAACTAGAGAATAGAAATTAAGCTAGGGTTGTTGACAGCACTTCGTCATTGTAGAGTCGTCGGAGAGTCGCAACGTTATGGAGGCTTTTGAGCACTTAGAATTGATGAGAAGACTCTAGGAGAGGCCCTCCTTTTATAGCCCTTGAGCCCCTTTTCGAGAGGAACTTCAGTCAATAGAAATTGGGCACAAGACTCCTTGAAAAATGGTGATAGAGCTTTACTGCTCGAGGCTGATCCTTGACCATCAGTCGACTGATGGCAGCATCAGTCGAATGCTGACCGCAGGCAGTCAACTGATGGACGACGATCAAATCCTCCAAGCTGGCAGTCGACTGATGCTAGCTACAAGGCAAAGTTAGCTTAACAAAAATATTATTTCGACGGTCGCCGACCGTCCAATCTTGACCTAGACCATTTATAGGATGTCTTTGGTCGGATCTACGCTTAAGATCATCTCCGTAAGGAGGATACGACCTCTCTTACTCTCACACACACGAGCTTTAGCTCGATA
This sequence comes from Wurfbainia villosa, assembly GCA_025175895.1. NCBI lineage: Eukaryota > Viridiplantae > Streptophyta > Magnoliopsida > Zingiberales > Zingiberaceae > Wurfbainia > Wurfbainia villosa. The sequence continues at coordinate 113,663,892 of CM045988.1, forward strand.
CTTACTGTGTCGCTTTCACTTCCGGCCTTCCACTCGATTCCTTCGGCTTCCTTCGAAATCACTCGAGTGTTGTCCGACCACCGCGGCTTCCTCCGGGTGTCGCTAGCTTTTAGCTCCAGCGTTGGCACTTTTCTGTACACTCGATTCAGCTCGTGAGATAACAATATAAGCTTAACTTTGTATTGTTTGTTATAATCAAAACTCAGGTTCGACTTAGGTGCCTACTGCACCAACATGTTGCTATGGACTGGAGGTCCTAGCGTGGTTGTATATCCATTATTGATCATGTGTCTGTGTATGGTTGTATGGATTGTTGATAGTGGATCGCTACGGATTAGAGATCCTAGCATGGTTGATTATCGATAGTATGTCGCTATAGACTGGAGATCCTAGCGTGGTCGACTGTCGGTTGTGTATGCCTCTCTGTGTGATAGAGAGAGTGTTGTGGATTTATGTGTGTGGTGTTATGCATCATTACATTGCATGTATGTTGTTGACTGGGTGTCCCTTGTGGTTGAGACGGATCGTCAGTTATCCTGCCTCCTCGGCCACTCGGGATAGTGGTAGCAGGGTTGAGCGCATATCATTTGTTGTTTCGCACTCGACCACTATAGATGGTGGTAGCTAGAGTTGCATACTTGTCCACTATTGGTGGTGGTAGTTGTTGCACACTCGCCCACTATAGATGGTGGTAGTTGGAGTTGTGTGCAGTTGTCCTGTGTGCGGTGCTTGACCACTCATGGGTAGTGACGGAGTGACCAGCAACAGAGACCCTCGTGGTGTATCATATAGCTCTCTGGTGTCTAGCTACTTATTCATATTACCTATTCGACCACTCGAGAGTAGTGGTAGCTTGAGTTAGGATAGTTGTCATGTCATACCACCCAAGCCATACTGGGGTCGTTGTTGTGCGTAGGGTCCGCATGCATGATCATGCATATGCATTTCTAGTTGTGATGACACATATATATATATATATATATATATATATATATATATATATATATATATATATATATATATATATATATATATATATATATATATATATATATATATATGTGTGTGTGTGTGTGTGTGTGTGTGTGTGTGTGAGAGAGAGAGAGAGAGAGAGAGAGAGAGGATATATATATATATATATATATTATATATATATATATATATATATATATATATATATATATATATATATATAGAGAGAGAGAGAGAGAGAGAGGTATGTTTACATGTGCCTGTGAGATGTTGTATTTGGTTGAACTATGATTGCTACATATGTTTGTATAGTAGTATGCATATCATTTGCATGTTCTATACTGTGGTATATGGTGTATGTGGGTATGAGTAGGATCAGGGTGGACTGTTGCTTAGGTATGTGTAGTGTACCTATTGGATCAGACTGTTATATGCATTTAACCAGCGTCATGATACTATAGAGTATGGATCAGGTTTGTTTATATAGTTGATTATTCATTGTTTATATGATTATGTATTGATCACAGATGTGGTATTGTTATGTATGTTATTGGTATGTGCTACGTTGTTGTATACTTGTTCAGGTTGTTTGTGAGTTGTGTCACTGCAGACCTTTAGGTATGTCGGTACATTATATTATTCAGTTGATCAGTTTGGTATATGCATTGATTATGACTATACCGGTAGTTAGTTGTTATTACCTTAAGACTGCATATCTGTTGAACTCCATTTGTATACCTATAGATCTCCATATGATATTTGTTGTTCATGCACTATCTTTCATATTACTGCTGAGTTTTATACTCACCACCACAGACCCTGGGTTTTTTTGTCGCCCAAGTAACAGGTAGAAGATTCCTTGGGTGCTCGGAGCTCCGCCAACTGATCCCATCTCACACCGAGTGTATGGATTATATTCCATATTGGTGTATTATGCCAGATTATTATTTTAGGATTTTATCCTATGTTGTTTCCGCATTTGGAGTGTATGAATGTGTTGAATGTATTTGGCTTTATTATGGAGTTGATTTGGATGTTGGTTTCGACTATGTTCTTGTTGTGTCAAAGTTGTACCGGTACGCATGTATTTGAGTCAATGTATTTTCTTTATTATTTGTCTGTGTATTTCGCTATGTTTTATGGCTTATCTGTGATAGCAGCTATGTGGGCCATATATCGGTAGTTCTTTTATATTGTCATAAGAGGGTACCGTCTGGTTGACGGACAAATATACTCTCGGAGCGTGATAGTGGTAGTTCAGTAATCAGTAGTGTTCATGACACGTGTCCCTACCATGTAGTTCATAATCATTTCAGTACCCCAAGATTCAGTAATAATAGTAATCAGTAATAAACAATGATCAGTAATAAAAACAGTAATAGTTTGAAAAGAAACTAGTTTTCAGGATATAAAACTATAACTTTTCTTTACTAAAAATAAGCCCACTTATAGTAATCCTTAGAGATTCTCCAAGCGATGGGAGAAGTGGAATTCTTAAAGTACCCTTCTCCTTCCTAGCCCCAAAAGTGATCCTACATACCCCCCCCCCCCTTTTTCTCTTTGGTTTATTGGTATTTATAGGGATGGAAACCAACTCTTCACATTCTCATTAAGGTGACAATAAATATCAACCCTTCGCATTCTCATTAAAATAGCAATGAATACAAACCCTTCACATTCTCATTAAGATAGCAATGAATACATACCCTTCACATCCTCATTAAAATCATGTTTGTCTCCTTTACTACTCTTAACCAGGAGTTACATCTCCTCTTTTGTAATTTTTATCTAATTCCTGAGTTTGAGGATTTGACCAGTCGTCACATTTGACCTAGAAGTTGACAGCTGCCACTTGTACTTTTTCTATCGATCTTACAACCAACATAATCTGAGTCAGAGTATCTGATTAGCTCAAAGTTACTAGTCCTAGGGTACCATATTCCTACATTTAGTGTTCCCTTAATATATCTAAGAATTCTTTTAACTAAGGTTAAGTGTGATCCTTTAGCATAAGATTGAAATCTCACACACATACCTATTACAAAAAGTATATCAGGTCAGCTTGCAGTTAGGTACAAAAGACTACCTATCACACTCCTTTAATACTTTAAATCTATTGGTTTTCCTTCTATGTTATTATCAACTTTTACATAAGTTTCTATAGCCGTACTAATTTCCTTATCATTTCCCATGCCAAATTTTCTAATTAATTCTTTAGAATATTTATTTTGGTACACATAAGTTCCCTCTTTTGTTTGTTTTATTTGTAGCCCTAAGAATAAGTTGAGTTCATCTACTAAACTCATTTCAAGCTCATTCTCCATTAATGATACAAATTCATTTAAAAATAAACTATTTGTTGAACCAAAAATAATGTCATCTACATAGATTTGGGCTATACAGATTTCTTTAGTTAAGATTTTTACAAATAATGTAGGATCGACTAAACCTTGTTTAAACCCTTTTGATATTAGGTAAGTTGTTAATCTTTCATACCATGTCCTAGGTGCTTGTTTTAGTCCATATAAATCTTTTCTAAGTTTAAACACATGATCTGGTTGATTTATATCTTCAAATCCTCGAGGTTGGGTAATGTATATTTCTTCCTTAGTAAAATCGTTTAGAAATGCCGACTTAACATCCATTTGAAATAATTTAAATCCTTTATATGCGTTAGATGCTTACAACATCCTAATAGGCTTAAGTCTAGTTACTGGTGCATAAGTTTCATCGTAGTATAATCCCTCTATTTGACTGAACCCTTTAGTAACTAATCTTGCTTTATTCCTAACAATCTCACCCTTGTCATCAAGTTTATTTCGAAATACCTACTTAGTACCTATAATAGTTTTGTCCTTAGGTGCTGATACTAAGTCCCAAACTTGAGTTTTTTGTGAATTGAGCTAACTCTTCTTGCATAGCAATGATCTAGTCGGGATCAAGAAGAGCTTGATCTATAGTTTTAGGTTCATTCTTGGATATGAGTGAGACTTGACTTAAGTTTCTATAGGATGCTCGAGTTCTAATGCCTTGAGTAGGATCACCCAAAATTTGGTCTATTGGATGATCAGATCTTTCTCTAAGAGTTCTTGTATTAGGGTTAGTGTGAGATTCATCTTGTTAGTTGAACTTAGTTCTATCTTCATCATCTAGGTTTTTATTGGTTAAGTCAATTGTTGTTTTAGGTTTAGGAGGATTATTATCTTCATTAAATACTACATTTATAGTTTCTTTGATTTTTAATGTATTTGTATTATATACCGTATAAGCTCTACTAGTAGTTGAATAACCTAAAAATATTCCATCTACTGATTTTGAGATAAATTTTCCTAAGACATCTTTGGTATTTAATATATGTACTTTACATCCAAAAATCCTAAAGAATTTAATATTTGGTATTTTGTTGTAATATAATTCATAAGAAGTTTTATTATGACATTTAGTTACTAATATTCTACTTTGGACATAACTAGTTGTTAGTGCAATCGACCCAGGTCATGATTGACCAGACTTGAGTTGGACTCGAGTAATTTTTTGATGTTTGACAATGTTTTGAGGAGATTGTTGGTGCAAATTGATTGGACTCGAGTTTGACTCGAGTGGTATTTTGATGTTTGACGATGGTTTGACCATTGTTTGACTATATGGTTGACATGGGATTAACCATATGAAGGAGGAGTCCAAGTCTTGTGTATTTGGCATGGAAAGTCCAAGCATGAGTCTTGGCAAGGGAAAGTCCAAGTTTGAGTCTTGTAAATTGGAAAGTTCAATATGGGTTGGCAAGGAAAGTCCAAGCATGGGTCTTGGCAAGGAAAGTCCAAGCTTGAGTCTTGGCAAATGGAAAGTCCAATATGGGCTGACAAGGGAAGTCCAAGGGGTGATATTGGCGGCTTGACAACATAAATCCAATGGTTGACAGTGTAAAGTCCAAGCGGGAGTCTTGGCAGCATAAGTCCAATGGTTGACGGCATAAAGTCTAAGCGATAGTCTTGGCAACGTAAGCCCAATGTGCCTTAGTGGTATAGACCAACTTAGTATGATAATAGTCGATGGAAGCACCTAAAGGCTAGCATATGGATGAATAAGTCATGGATGACTTGGAGGGATCCGATAGGCGTGAGGCTGACGGAGGTGGCTAAAAGACTTAGGTCTAGGCTAAGGGTGGTCTAGCAAGTATGAGGGCATCATACTTGGTATTAAAACCTCATAGATGAGGTTATCAGTCGACTGATATTATGCTCAATCGACTGATGGGAGTCGACTAGAGTTTGACTAAAGAAAATGGCCTGACAGCCGACTGCCAACATTTGACAGTCGATTGATGACCTGAGCAGTCGACTGCTATGGCCGAGTTTTCGAGAACAGAAAGTTTCCGAGTTGACTGTTAGGGTTTGACAGTCGAGTGATGGCTCGATCAGTTGACTGATGGGCATGATCAGTCGATTGATGGCCTATCCGTTGGAACTTATCCAACGTGGCTCAGGCCGTTGTGAGACAACGGCTATAGGAGCAGTCGACTAATGGTCTCGATTAATCGACTGCAACGCAAAATCCAGCCCGAATGCAGGTTATAAAAGCAGCTCGTGGAGAAGGTTTTTGTCATAGTTTCTTAGGGTGATTTGGGGCGACTTGCTTGTGCAATTCAGGGTCTTCAAGTGCAGCTCAAGCAACCAAATAAGCAATCATCTAAAAGCTCTTTGTAAAAATTTCTTTACTTGAATTCTATTGTATTTACTTGTATTCTTGTTGTATTACTATTGTAATCTTTGTACGAGGTTTCTCCAGCTCCGACATGTTGTCGAGAAGGAGTTTCATTAGTGGTGTTGTCATCACTCGAGCTCCTTGAGCTCAACCCGTGGAGTAGGAACCTTGAGGATCCGAACCACGTTATATTGTTGTGTTCTGGTATTTGTATTTGTGATTGTGTATTTGTTTGTATTATTTCTATATTCCACTGCGTACTAATAATCATAGGCAATCACGTGAACGAATTCCATCATGCAACGTCGAAACACTATTCACCCCCCCTCTAGCTGTTGGACTTTTCGAGCCGTAAAAATCGCTTTTTGCATTGCAGAAACCCCGGAAGTCCGACCACGGATCCGTGCAAAGATGTATTAAAACTAAAACATGTATGTGTTTACTAAAAACCCTAGATCTACCTTAGATCTAGAAGGTGAGATCATTACCCTCGATGCGACGCCCTTCGCAAATCTCGCTCGTCCAAAAGCTTCGCTGGAACTCAAGAGCGTCAAGTGCACACTCCTCTATTGGTATCCATACAAGCAATAGGTGGAGAAAACACACCCTTGAGTGTGCTAGCACCCTTTGGATGGTTCGGCCAAAGAGAGGGATGGGAGAGCAAGCTTGAGAGGAAGATGATCCAAGGAAGAAGATGAAGTTGTGTAACTCACACAAATAATTCTCATCTAATGAGAATAGTGGCCGGCCACTTTTCTTAGGGGGGTTACATGCATGCATGTAACTCCTCCAAGAGCCAATGGCTCTTGGTCTCCTTCATGAGGTGACACCACATGCTAAGTCAATGATGATGTGGAGCATCATCATTGGTCGGCCATGTCAAGTCATCATCATGACATGGCATTTGGTCAAGTCAAACTTGACCTTTCATCTTCCCTCTCAAGTCAAGTCAAACTTGACCTCTTATCTCCCATGGTTGATCAAATCCAACCATTTGATTCAAGTCAATTTAATTTAATGAATCTCTATTCATTAATTTAAATTGATTTGATGAATCAAATCTAAATTAGACTCATTCAACACTTGAATCAAATTGAGTCTAACTCAATTAGTCTAATTTGGATTACTCTTAATCCAATTTGGTTCATCCCATGAACATAATCCTCATGGTTCATCATATGAACCTAATCTCCATCGAATTGCCCTTTGTGTGTGACCCTATAGGTTCTTGTAATGTTGGCAATGCTCCTAAACCGATTTAGGAACATAAGCAATGAGCGGTATCTAGCAACACATCATTGCTACCCAAGTTACAAGAATGTTGAGATACAACATCACCTTTGTGACTACTAATTGTGACTCTCACAATATGTGACAATGTCCCTCTATCCTTGACATCTAGATTGACCAATTGAGGCATAGACCGTGTCATCCTCGGTACAATCTATATCTTGAACTCTAAGTAGACTCACTCTAATCAAATGAGCTCAATATCTCATATTGACTCATTTGAGCATGGTCATGCACTTCGTGGTCTCACTCTATCAAGAATATCGATGTCACTCCCGTCATATAGGAGGGATAGATCCCGTCTACATCACTCACATCCCTCCGCATAATTTGTTACATACTCAGTAATCGCCTTTATAGTCCACCCATTTACGGGTGACGTTTGACGAAACCAAAGTATGCAACTCCTTATGTAGGGAACCATGGTGACTTCAGGTCTAAGGACTAATAGTCATACTAATAGCCACATGAGAAAGTATATGACACTCATATAATGATCCATGATACTTTCTCATGGTGGGTCATTCAGTATACATTCTCCAATGCATACCCATGTGTCAACTTGATATCTCATATCCATGACTTGTGAGATCAAGTCATCGCGTTGACCTACATGTTAGTCTCTACTCATTAATATTGTCCCTGAATGTTAATACTTGACTAGGAATAATTAAGAGTAGTGTTCTCTATATCATCTCATTATCGATTCAACCAATCGATTGATATAGATAAGAACCTACTACTCGAGGACATTATTATATTTAGTTATTTGGCACCAATACAAGTAAATATAATAACCATGCCTTTATAAATAGGAATATGGTATAATAAAGTCCATACAACAATCATCACATGATTGACTCTAGGGCTTTCACTAACAATCTCCCACTAGCACTAGTGTCAATCACCGTAGTATCTAATACTCAATGACCTAGTGTGACCATCATGCTTTTTCTGTGCCAAAGCCTTGGTCAAGGGATCTGCGATGTTAGCCTCTGTGGGTACTCTGCAAATCTTCACATCTCCTCTATCGATAATCTCTCGAATGAGATGGAAGCACCGTAGTATGTGTTTGGTCCGCTGGTGTGAGCGAGGTTCCATAGCCTGTGCAATCGCTCAATTGTTGTCATAATAGAGCTCTATGGGATATGCTATGCTAGGAACCACCCCAAGCTCAGTAATGAACTTGCGGATTCAAACTGCCTCCTTTGCTGCCTCAGATGCAGCAATATACTCGGCTTCTATTGTAGAATCACCAACTGTGTCCTGCTTCGAACTCTTCCAGCTCATAGCGCCACCATTTAAGCAAAACACGAACCCTGATTGCGATCTATAATCATCCTGGTCAGTTTGGAAGCTAACATCGCTGTAACCCTTTACAACTAGCTCCTCATCACCTCCAAATATCAAGAAATATTCTTTAGTCCTTCTCAAGTACTTAAGAATATTCTTGACTGCTATCCAGTGACGCTCACCTGGATCTGACTGGTACTCATCATGCTCAAAGCATACGAGACATCAGGACGAGTACATAGCATGACGTACATGATAGATCCTATAGTAGATGCGTAAGGGATCTTATCCATGCGGTCTCTCTCCTCTCTAGAAGATGGACTTTGAGTCTTCGAAAGACTCACACCATGTGACATCGGCAGAAGTCCCTTCTTGGAATTCTGCATGGTAAACCGTAGTAATACCGTGTCAATGTATCTACTCTAACTTAGGCCAAGCAATCTCTTAGATCTATCTCTATAGATCTTGATTCCTAGAATACAGGCTGCTTCACCTAAGTCCTTCTTTGAGAAGCACGTCCCCAGCCAAGTCTTCACAGACTGTAGCGAAGGGATGTCATTCCCAATGAGTAGTATGTCATCCACATACAATACAAGGAAGACAACTGTGTTCCCATTAACCCTCTTGTAGACACAGGGTCCATCTTCATTCTTGATGAAACCAAACTGTTTGATCGCATCACTGAATCGAAGATTCCAGCTCCGAGAGGCTTGCTTTAGCCCAAAAATAGACCTTTGTAGCTTGCACACTTTCCCAGTATGCTGTGGATCTTCAAAACTCTCAAGTTGTGTCATGTACACATCCTCGAGTAAGTTTCTATTTAGAAACGCGATTTTGACATCCATCTGCTAGATCTCATAATCGTGGTATGCTGCAACAGCAAGCAAGATCCGAATGGACTTAAACATCGCCACTGGAGAAAAGGTTTCATCATAGTCAATACCATGAATTTGCTTGAAACCTTTAGCCACCAATCGGCCCTTATAGGTATGTGTAAGTCCATCCATGTCAGTCTTTCTCCTAAAGACCCACTTACACCCAATGGGTTTGACCCCTTCAGGTGGATCAATCAAAGTCCATACTTGGATGGTGTACATGGATTCCATCCCGGATCTCATGGCCTCTAGCCAGCTCTCAAAATCTGGGCTCATCATAGCTTCCTGATAGGAGGTAGGCTCATTCTCAATGAGCATAACATCATCATGGTCAGACAAGAGAAATGATCCAGTATCTCTCAGGCTGACGATGTACCCTATCAGACCTGCGAAGAGGTAGGTCTACATGAACAGGTGGTTGTTCCATAACTCTTTGTGCAATAATCTCATCACCCACAACACTTTGTGGTTCTTGTTCAACCTCCATCAAGGCCTCAGTGTTATGGTCCTCATCTTGAATTTCTTCAAGATCGAACGTACTCCCACTAGTTTTTCTAGAAACAAAATCCCTTTCTAGAAAAACCCCAGTGTTTGCCACAAACACTTTATGCTGACTGAGAATGAAGAAGTAATATCCCTTTGTGTCCTTGGGATATCCAACAAAATAGCACCTATCGGATTTGGGTCCTAGTTTGTCTGAGACTTGACGTCGAACGTAAGCCTCACAACCCCAAATCCTCATGAAAGACATCTTGGGATTTCTCCCTGTCCATATCATATATGGTGTCTTTATCACAGCCTTGGATGGTACACGGTTAAGGGTAAAGGCTGCTGTGTCTAGAGCATATCCCCAAAAGGATATAGGAAGATCTGTGTGACTCATCATAGATCGTATCATATCTAATAGGGTACGATTCCTCCTTTCGGATACACCATTCCACTATGGTGTTCCAGGAGGAGTGAGTTGGGATAGAATCCCACACTCAGCTAGATAGTCACGAAACTCATGGCTAAGGTATTCACCACCTCGATCTGATCGAAGTATCTTAATACTCTTGCCAAGCTGGTTTTGTACTTCATTCTTGAATTCTTTGAACTTTTCAAAAGATTCTGATTTATGTGTCATAAGATACACATAACAATATCTACTGAAGTCATCAGTAAATGTAATGAAGTACCTGTAACCACCTCTAGCAGCAACATTGAAAGGGCCATATACATCACTATGTATAAGTCCTAACAAGTCTGTTTCTCTTTCGCTGTGTCCACTAAAGGGAGTCTTGGTCATCTTGCCTAAAAGGCAAGACTCGCATGTCTCATATGATTTAAAATCAAATGAGTCTAGTAGCCCATCCTTATAGAGCTGAGATAAGCGACTCTCATTTATGTGACCTAAGCGACAATGCCAGAGATAGGTTTGGTTCAACTCATTTGACTTAAACCTTTTGGTACTTATGTTATAGATAGGGCTCTCTAAGTCTAGAAAGTAGAGTCCGTTCATTAGAGGTGCACTACAATAGAACATATCATTTAAATAAACTGAACAACATTTGTTCTTTATTATAAATGAAAATCCTTTCTTGTCCAAACAAGAAACCGAAATGATGTTCTTAGTTAAGGCAGGCACATAACAACATTCATCTAATTCTAGTACAAGCCCAGAGGGCAGAGATAGATCATAAGTTCCTATAGCAATAGCAACAACCCTTGCTCCATTGCCTACTTGTAGGTCCACCTCGCCCTTTGTCAATGTCCTGCTATTTCTCATCGCCTGCACATTGGTACAAATGTGAGATGCACATCCGGTATCTAATACCCATGATGAAGAAATAGATAGATTGACTTCTATAACATTTATACCTGAAGTAGAAGTCTCACTTCTCTTCTTCTTAAGATCTTCCAGGCATGCCTTGCAGTTACGCTTCCAGTGTCCAGCTTCCTTATAGTGGAAGCAAGCCCCTTCTTTGGCCACCCTTCCTTTGGGTTTAAGTTCTTTGCCTTTGCCCTTGGCTTGGGAATTTCCCTTACCTTTAGGCTTGCCCTTGCCTTTCTTCTTTTGCACCATCATAATGGAGTCAGATTTTCCTTTCATAAGGTTGAGCTCAGCAGTTCTCAACATGCTGAGCATCTCAGGCAATGGCTTATCAATTTCATTCATATTGTAATTAATGACAAATTGATTGTAGGCTTGTGGCAAAGATTGCAAGATCAGGTCAATGGCCAGCTCTTGGCCAAGTGGGAATCCCAGCCTTTGTAGGTTTTCTACGTACCCAATCATCTTGAGTACATATGGACCTACGGGAGTCTCATCTTGCATTTTGGACCCAAACAATGCCTTAGAGACTTCATATCTCTCATGCCTTGCTTGTCCTTGATATAGTTGACGAAGATGTCCAACCATATCATAAGCATTCATGAACTCGTGTTGCTTATGAAGCTCAGAGTTCATGGTCGCGAGCATTAGACATGACACATCTAATGCATCATCTTGATGCTTCTTGTAAGCATCTTTGTCAGCTCGCGAGGCAGTGGCAGGAGGTGCCTCCGGAATTGGCTGCTCCAGGACGTACAGTTTCCTTTCTTGGGTGAGAACGATTCTCAGGTTCCTGTACCAGTCCAGGAAATTTGCTCCATTGAGCTTGTCCTTCTCAAGGATAGAATGCAGAGAGAGAGTGTTCGTGTTTGTTGACATAGTAATCTACAACATACAATGCAGAGAATTAATATCATATTCCTTTTATCATTTAATTAGGCCTTTAATCAAATGATGCTCCCACTAAATTATAGGAATTTTGTAGAATCGAGTTATGGATGTGGTCAAACTACATTACTAGATTCATACAAACTAGCTATAATTCTTGCGGGACAAGATCCACATCATACTAAGCCTTGAGTTAGCTTTGGCTAAATCACCCAAGACTTAGTATAATCGGTGGGTAACACATTACCGATTACATCTCTATGCAACTCTTGTTTATATGATCAAGACCCACATTTACAAAAGACCTTGAGTTAGCTTTGGCTAAATCGCCTAAGATTTAGTGTAAATGCGATCTTATCCTATCTTTCCAACGGTTGGAATATGCCTATAGTTATACTCAATCCAATTGAGTTTAACTAGTTTCACTCAATCTAATTGAGCTTACTCTAACCCAAAGTCGTGATAGGCGGGACCAAGATTGTCCCTCCGCACCCTAGCAAGATAATATGTGTTGCTCTACTTTGGTAGATTCAACAACTACAAATGATCGAGGTAGTGATGGGTATCAAGGACTTGGTAGGCATTTATGAGTTGATTCGATTAAGATCTAATCTAATCGTAATGTGTATCATATACGCATTAAGGCCTTTATTATCCTATATTAGCATGCATCACATACATACAAGCAAAATCAAATATATATATATATATATATATATATATATATATATATATATATATATATATATATATATATATATATATATATATATAATTAACTGTGATGTGTTCATGGCCCTACTACGATCTTCTCAAGCCAATGAGAAGATTGGACGGTCAACCTAGGGCTAACGGCTTCTCCAAGCGCTTCCTTTGACCGCCATGTGTCGTCGACACCCTTCTCGTAACTTCGTCTACAAGTGGATTTTCCACCGCTCCATTTTGTACATTACAAATATGAAACTCGAGTTACATTCGAGTCTAAAACTATTTACAACTAGAATTTCAAAAGAAGAGGCACGACACGCAGGTCGCATACACTATACAACATGCACAACCACAAAAATGGCACACAGGCCGTATTATGAATTACAACACATTAATGTCCAATCAAATTGGGATTCTTGGGCCATGACAATCACAGAATTATACATAATTCTAAATTATGTATTTTTATAAAAAATTTCTATAATTTTTCCTATTTTTTTTAATTTTATGAGTCACCTCTCCGTAACGGTCCCGCTATGTGATTTCCCAGCGCGATCGCGGGACAAGGCCCCTTTCGGGGATATGGGCAGCGCCCCTACTTGCAAAATAAACTTTGCGAGTGTCCCTACTATGATCTTACAGTGACTTAAGTCGCTATCCTAAAAATCTAAAGCGAGAACTCGCCGTTTCGGAGAGTTTTTCTCGATGGTTGAAGCCTACAAGTGTCCCAACACTCGTTGCTTCGACTCTTCGAGAAAATACCCAAAAAATTCTATAAAAATAGGAAATTTACAGAAACATAAAAATCTATAATTTTTATATCTAATACAAAAACTAAAAAAATAAAACACATACATGCTTCGTATGTGGCTCTGATACCACTGTTGAACTTTTCGAACCGCAAAAACCGCTTTTTGCATTGCGGAAACTCCAGAAGTCTGGCCATGGATCCGTGCGAAGATGTATTAAAACTAAAACATGTATGTGTTTACTAAAACCCTAGATTTACCTTAGATCTAGAAGGTGAGATCATTACCCTCGATGCGACTCCCTTCGCAAATCCCGCTCGTCCAAAAGCTTCGCCGGAACTCAAGAGCGTCAAGTGCACACTCCTCTATTGGTATCCACACAAACAATAGGTGGAGAAAACACACCCTTGAGTGTGCTAGCACCCTATGGATGGTTCGGCCAAAGAGAGGGATGGGAGAGCAAGCTTGAGAGGAAGATGATCCAAGGAAGAAGATGAAGTTGTGTAACTCACACAAATAATTCTCATCTAATGAGAATAGTGGTCGGCCACTTTTCTTAGGGGAGTTACATGCATGCATGTAACTCCTCCAAGAGCCAATGGCTCTTGGTCTCCCTCATGAGGTGGCACCACATGCTAAGTCAATGATGATGTGGAGCATCATCATTGGCCGACCATGCCAAGTTATCATCATGACATGACATTTGATCAAGTCAAACTTGACCTTTCATCTTCCCTCTCAAGTCAAGTCAAACTTGACCTCTTATCTCCCATGGTTGATCAAATCCAACCATTTGATTCAATTCAATTTAATTTAATGAATCTCTATTCATTAATTTAAATTGATGAATTAGACTCATTCAACATTTGAATCAAATTGAGTCTAACTCAATTAGTCTAATTTGGATTACTCTTAATCCAATTTGGTTCATCCCATGAACCTAATCCTCATGGTTCATCATATGAACCTAATCTCCATCTAATTGCCCTTTGTGTTGTCGAGAAGGAGTTTCATTAGTGGTGTTGTCATCACTCGAGCTCGTTGAGCTCAACCCGTGGAGTAGGAACCTTGAGGTTCCGAACCACGTTATATTGTTATGTTCTTGTGTTTGTATTTGTGATTGTGTATTTGTTTGTATTATTTCTATATTCCACTGCGTACTAATAATCATAGGCAAGCACGCGAACGAATTCCATCACGCAACGTCGAAACACTATTCACCCCCCCCCTCTAGCGACGATCAATTTCCCAACAAGTGGTATCAAAGCGAGACCGCTCTTCTTTTGGACTAACCACCAAGGGAACACCGCTAGAGGGTGAAGAAGAAGATGGAATTTGAAGAAAGGCTAGGCCGGGACATCAACACACTACCATCTTATGAGGACTATGGATTTGAAGGCTTCAACTCATGGAAAGTAGGGATTGAGAACTTCCTAATGATGGTGGATATCAAGCTTTGGTTCTCCATGATAGAAGGTTGCAATTTCCCAAGAGGCAAAAAGGGTGGAATCCTTAAGGTTAAAAAATGGACCACGGAACAACTCAAAGAGTTCAAGACAAATATTAAGGTAATCAAAATGCTAAGTGATTTAATTCCTAATAATGTCTTATCTAATTTAGGTGAGTACAAGGATGCCAAGGAGCTTTGGAGTGAATTGGCAAAGTATCATGAAAATCCATCACCGGCTCAAGAGGAGGAAGAGGCCGAAGAAGCAAGTTCATCCTCACAAGAAAGTGAGGATTCGGAGGTTGAGGAGTGTTCGACATCTGAGGAGGAAGAAGAAGTAGAAGAAGTGGAAAAAGCCTCCACTTCAAGGTTTGAGGGGGAGGAGAGACCACCTACTCCGGAGCAAGGGCAAGAGCAAGAAGAGTCGTCTACTTCCGAGAGAAGTGATTAAGAAGCTCAAGAGGCCCTCACCACCACCCTAGGTAACTCAAATACTTCAATTAATAATAAAAACCATATTATGTGTTTTGAGTGTAGGGAATATGGGAACTACAAAAGCAAGTGCCCTAAGAAGGTCAAGAAAAGTCAACATGCGCCAAAACCTCAAGAAATTTCAAAGGATGTAGCTGTTCCAATTAGGAAGAGCAAGGAGCACATGATGTGCTTCAAGTTCCTGTTAGTAATATATGAGAGATGTCCTAAGGCAATCGCCTTATGTATGAACCATTTATATGATAAATGAAGATTCACTATTTGAGTATACATGTTTAATGTATTTGATTGAATCTTAAACTCATTTACTGAATGTCCACGATACGATTCACAGCATGAGAGAATTTGTGATTGGATCACAACTAGTGAGTATCTCTACATGTGTAATTGTGATGTATCGGAATTATTCCTAGTCGATGAATTGATGGATTTGGACACCATCAATTCTGTCGAGACTAGCACGAGGTATACTCCTTGGTGTATCCAAGCAGCTGATTCTCACTGGCTGGAGACATTGTGATGTCCGGAGTTAATCGTGGATGCTAGTTATGGTAACTAGTTCATTGGAGTGACCAGCCGTAAGACTTCATATGGTTCTTTGCATATATAGATATGTCAATGAAGTTCTTACTGTGGCTTAAGTGCGATGTTCCTTTGACTTGCGGTATTCAAGTCATCTTGATCATGGAGAGTTATGCTTTGACATCTTAAGCAAACATCTCTAAGGAGATGTGGACCCGGGATGATTGGGTATAAGTCGAAGTGATCGAAGGTGTTTGAATAGCCTATAAAGGATTCACCACTCCTTGCGAGGAGATGTATACCCATGGCCTCTCGTCGGATTGTTACTAAAGTCTTTGGCCAAAGCATTACATGTTTAGAGTAAAGTACTCTTCGATACATGTGGAGTAACTAGAATACGTAGGACGAGGAAATGATACTTGGGCTAGGTGTGACGTAGTCAGCCTAGTGGGGACTGACACAATAGACCATGTCCTGAACCAAGTGGGTATAAGATGAGTGAAGGGAATGGGGCACGATTCATTCGAGCTACTGAAGGGTTTCAGAAATAGTTCTGGATCAACCGTTGATCTTTTCGATTAATTGGGGATCATGATGTACTACTAGGTGCCACTCATGATCGTTCTATAATTAATGGTTAATTATAGATGACCAACATAAACCGAGAACCTATTTGGTCACACGCACAACGAGTGTAATCCAAAGGATTTAAAACGAGCTTGAGAATGAGATTCTCAGACCGAGAGAAACTATGTTTTGTTGGACCAAACATAAAGCGAGCATGAAATTGTTTCAGTCGCAATGGAAGCATGGATGGGCCGTGTCTTATGAAGACATAATGGATGGACCAAAATGGTTTGGTTCTAATCAAATGGATGAGAATAAACCAAAGGGTTTGGTTTATTTTAAACGAATGAACCAAAAGTTGGTTCGGTTCGTTTTAACTTAAAATAAACCATCATGGTTTGGTTTATTTTGACTTATCCTAATGGAGCGGGTTAACGGGCTTTATGGATATGATCCATTAACCATTAAGAGAATTAGTTCTCTATAAAATAGGGCTTAAACCCTTACCTAACCTAATCTAGTTTTGGCGCCCAACCTAGTTGCCGCCAACCTCCTTGGAGTTTTGGCGCCAACCCTGCGAATCCAGCTTTTGTGTAGCCGTCCAACTTGTTGCCGCGACCAAGCTTCAGCTGAACCTCCGATCTCCTCTAGGTTCGGTGATAAGGTGAGCTTCCATCTCTCCTTGTTGGCGGCGCCTCTATTCCTCCACCAAGCTGTCCAGTTTTCTGGATAGCTTGTTTCTTTGTTGTCGGGCGTCGTTTGAGCGGCGGTTAGTGCTCGATAGCGCCTAACTTACCGGGATTTGATCTCGGTAATCCTGAGGTGGAGGGCGAAGGATTAGTCAAGCGGTTGGCGAATACCTCTCGGAGAAGCGAGTTTTGAGAACTTCGATTTAGAATCGAATTTGGATTCGGATCGTGATCATCTCTCGATCACGCCGTCGTCTTCAACACGAGGCTAGTAACCCGTATGAAGAGACGAAGCTCGTGACTTAGCGAAGTCATCGAGGAGCTCGGCGTGGATACGGATATAAAGGCGATTCTTACGAGGATCGTTCGGATACCGTTCCGCTACACACGTCATACGAAAGGTATAACGTAGATAAATTTCTTTTATTGCAAATTTTAATTTACGGTTATGTCTACACTTGTTGTAATAGCATGCGTGTGTTGTGTGTGTTGTAATAAATATAGATTTATTATTTTTAATTGCTTCCGCTGTGCTCATGTTTACGAAACATGATCGAACACACACACGCCGCGGTGCCGGAAACCCAACAGTGGTATCAGAGCCCAGGTTGTGTTTCGACATAATCGTAAAATTGGTTTTGCGATAGTCATAATGTATTTCTGGAAATTTTCTAAATTTTGGAAATTTAGAAGTATTTATGGAAATTTTTCAATTTTGGAAAGTCTAGAAGTATTTATGGAAATCTTCCACTTTTGGAAAGTTGGAAGTATTTATGGAAATTGATATTTTCCATAAATAAAATATTTGATTAGATTCTGGAAATTTGTTTCCTAATTTAATTATGATTTGATTTGGGAAATCAAATCTTAAAATATTTTATTTCCATAAGTAGTTTTAATGATTTAGGAAATTGGTTTCCTAAATAGATTTTCCTTAATCAAATAATTCCATGAATAAAATATGTGATTAGATTTGAAAATTTATTTCCTAATTTAATTATGATTTGATTTGGAGAATCAAATCTTAAACATATTTTATTTCTATAAATAGTTATGACATATAAGGAAATTATATACATGACATAATTGTATGTCATGTAATTGCATTAGATGCATAACATTATGCCATGCGTGTCGTGACATGTAGATGTATGCCATGTATGTCATGCCATGTAGATAATAGTTATTTGCATGCAAAGAGGATGAGACATAAAACCCTAACTCAATATTAAAGCCTACACCTTCCATTAATATGGTTAGAACCAGAGTTCTGTTTCTTGTTTGGGTTGTTGGACTCACTCAAGCCCACTCGAACACGAACATGTTCAAATCATTGGAATAGTTTAATACTAATATGGTAAGAGTCGAGGTCAATCGTTAGTTTGGGTTGTTGGACTCTCTCAAGCTGGCTAATTGGTTGAATGCGCTCTAACCATATTAAAACTATTTCGCGATTAATGGGTCAGCTTTAACTTGGAGCATCAATTTGTTGGACTCACTCCAAGGTCGATGTGAAGAGAGGTGAAGTTGGGTGCTATGCATATGATGCATACTTGTTAATGTGTTAACAACCCAATGTATGTGTAAACATTCAATTAGTTGATAGCACATTGTGATAGTTACATATACATGATATGTAATCGGTATACTTGATACCCACCATCATAGCTAAGAATGGCTTGTTGGACTCACTCCAAGGTTGTTCTTATCTATGATGGATATCAGCCCATTCGGAGATGGACCTACGATCTCCCGAAGTGATTTTGGGGTTTTTTGAAATTCGAAAAATGAATGGGATTTATAAATGTATATTGATGCATTTTAAAATCATTTTCTCATATATGCTCGTTTTGTATTTCTAGGTCAATAAATTGATCATGACGTCTTTGAATTTGCGCACTATTTTGGATTCGAACAAACTGACTGGGCCTAACTTCCTGGACTGGCTTAGAAACCTGAGAATTGTTCTCAAGGCGGAAAAGCTTGCGTATGTCCTCGAAGCGCCTCTTCCCGCCCATCCTAGTGACAATGCAACTCTGGACCAATTGTTGGCCTATCAGAAATATGTATGTGATTCTGAACAAATGAGTTGCATCATGCTAGCCACGATGGAACCCAAGCTCTGGCAGCATGAGCATATGGATGCTCATATCGTAGTCCTTCATCTTTGTGAGTTGGTTGATGAGCAAGTGAGATTCGAAAGGTTCGAAGTCTCAAAGCTCCTCTTCACCTCTGAGATGCTAGGAGGTTCATCTGTGGTACTGCTCAATATGCTGAAGACTGTGGAGTCTTCTGAGAAGCATGATTAGGGGACAGTGCTGTTAGTTGATTCCTCAAAGAAAGGTTCTAAGAGGAGGTCAAAAGAAGGAGCGTGAAGGAAAGAAGAGAAGGGCTAAGAAGGTAGAACTAGCACAAAGGAAACTTGCCATCATTATGGCAAGGAGAGCCATTCTTGAAGAAAGTGCAAGATTTATCTTGAGTCCGTGAAGAAGAATAAGGCATCGGATGCCCCATCTTCTTCAGATATCTTCGTTATTGATTGTCATTCTATTTCCTCAAACACTTGGGTATTGGATACTGGGTGTGGCTCACATATATGTAATGACATACATGGGCTAAGGAATAGAAGAAGACTCGTCAAGGGAGAGTCAAATTTACGTGTTGGGAATGGAGCAAGGGTTGCTGCATTCGCCATCGGAACGTATTTGAAACTCCTCGCAGACTTATCTTAGAATCGGACAATTGCTTTTATGTTCCTTCGTTGATAAAGAACATCATTTCTATTTCTTGTTTAAATAGAAATGGGTACCATTTGACTTTTAGTAACAATTGTTGTTACATAACTTTGAATGGAGTTCTTTATGGGATTGGAACTTTAAGCAATGGTGTTTATACGTTGGACGTATCCAAAGGTGACATCTTCAATATCGAGCGAGCAACACGCGTGCTCGAAAGGATAATCATATATAGACTCCTATGTGGCATTGTCGTCTTGGCCATATAAGCAAGAAAACGCATGTCCGAATTACACCGATGTGGAATCGGAATCGTTGAATTGGATTCATACGATACATGCGAATCATGCTTAAAAGGCAAGATGACTAAGTTACCTTTCTTGGAAAAGGTGAACGAGTGGGAGAGTTACTAGGTCTAATACATACTGATGTATGTGGACCTATGTCAACTCAAGCTTTAGGAGGCTATAGCTACTTCATTACCTTCACCGATGATCACTCACGGTTTGGGTATGTGTTCTTGATGAAACACAAGTCTGAAGCCTTTGAAAGGTTCAAAGAATTCAGAAATGAAGTAGAGAAACAACATGACAAGAGTATTAAAATACTTCGATCGGATTGAGGTGGTGAATACTTAAGTCAAGAGTTTCTTGATTATCTAAGAGACAATGGTATATTGTCTCAATGGACTCCGCCCTATACACCACAGAATAATGGTGTATCTGAGAGGCGTAACCGGACCTTGTTGGACATGGTCAGGTCAATGATGAATCATGCAACTCTTCCCAAGTCCTTTTGGGGTTATGCACTTCAGACAGCTGTTTACTTGTTAAACAGAATGCCTACCAAGGTAGTCTCAACTACTCCATATGAGATATGGAATAGTAAGAAACCTCATGTATCTTACTTGAAGATATGGGGTTGTCCTGCTTATATGAAGCGGACTGTATCAGACAAATTGGATGCTAAGTCTGATAAATGTCTATTTATTGGATACCCTAAGGAAACAAGGGGTTACCAATTCTATCATCCTGTGGAACAAAAGGTGTTTGTTTCAAGGCATGTTGTGTTTCTAGAGAAAGAGTTTCTCTTGCAAGAAAACAGTGGGAGTGTCGTCGAGCTTGAGGAGGCTCGAGAGACTCAAATAGACATTGATGAGATACCTGGTGAAGCACAACAGTCGACAACTCATAGTGATGAGAAATCGGCTGGACCTATTGTAACACCACATCTTCGTAGATCTGGTAGAACACGCAATATTCCTGAGAGATATGGATTTCTCGTAAGTGAATCGAGCGACGTGTTACTCATTGATGATGAGAGCCTACGATTATGAAGAAGTCTTGACAAGTTCGAGAAAGGGATAAGTGGCTTGGTGCCATAAAGTCGAAATGGATTCCATGTACGAAAACCAAGTTTGGAACTTGGTTGACCCACCTGAAGGCATAAAGCCTATAGGGTGCAAGTGGGTTTTCAAGAAGAAAACCGACATGGATGGTAATGTGATTACCTATAAGGCTAGATTGGTGGCGAAAGGATATCGTCAAAAACAAGGTGTTGATTATGACGAAACCTATTCGCCTGTAGCTATTCTTAAATCCATTCGGATGCTCCTGGCCATAGCGGCTCATTATGATTATGAGATATGGCAGATGGATGTGAAAACAGCTTTCCTTAATGGAAACCTGCTCGAGGACGTGTATATGATACAGCCTGAGGGTTTCACATCGGTTGATAAACCCAAGGTATGCAAATTGCGACGATCCATTTATGGATTGAAGCAAGCAACCAAGAGCTGGAATATCCGTTTTGATGAGACAATCAAAAGGTTTGATTTCTCACAAAATCCAGACGAACCTTGTGTGTACAAGAAGGTTAGTGGGAGTGCAGTCGTGTTCCTAGTATTGTATGTCGATGACATATTACTTATAGGAAACGATGTGTCAATCTTGCAGGCCGGTCAGGTTGGGTTATCCAAGACATTCTCCATGAAAGACCTGGGAGAAGCAACCTACATCCTTGGGATTAAGATCTATAGAGATAGATCGAAACGGTTGCTTGGTCTTTCGCAGTCTACATATATAGACCGAGTGCTAAAGAGGTTTAGCATGTCGGAATCCAAGAAAGGTTATCTGCCCATCAGGCATGGGGAACACCTTTCGAAGTCTATGTGTCCGCGCACAGAAGACGAGAGGATTTGCATGAGTAAGATTCCCTATGCATCCGCAATAGGATCTATCATGTATGCTATGTTATGTACGAGGCCCGATGTATCGTACGCTCTGAGTGTCACGAGCAGATACCAATCCGATCCAGGAATGGATCATTGGGCGGCTGTTAAGACGATCCTTAAGTACTTGAGAAGAACTAAGGATGTGTTCCTAATATATGGAGAAGGGGACATGGTGATACGCGGGTATACGGATGCCAGCTTCCAGACAGACAAGGATGATTCCAGGTCTCAGTCTGGATACGTGTTCACCTTGAATGGGGGCGCAGTGAGTTGGAAAAGTTCCAAATAAGAGACTGTAGCGGATTCTACCACTGAGGCAGAATATATTGCAGCTTCGGAAGCAGCAAAGGAAGCGATTTGGATCAAGAAGTTCGTTCATGAACTTGGTGTGATTCCGGCCATTGTTGAAGCAATACCGGTCTACTGCGACAACAATGGAGCAATTGCACAGGCGAAAGAGCCAAGGTCTCATCAACGATCCAAACATGTGCTTCGCCGCTATCATCTTATCAGAGAGATCATCAGTAGGAACGAAATACAAATCGAGAAAATTCCCCTTTGAAGGAACTTAGCGGATCCTTTGACTAAAGCATTACCTCAAAGTAAGTTTGAGGGTCATGTTAGTGCTTATGGTATTGGATACCTGTAGCGATTGGCATTAGGCCAAGTGAGTCTGTTAGTAATATATGAGAGATGTCCTAAGGCAATCGCCTTATGTATGAACCATTTATATGATAAATGAAGATTCACTATTTGAGTATACATGTTTTATGTATTTGATTGGATCTTAAACTCATTTACTGAATGTCCACGATACGATTCACAACATGAGAGAATTTGTGATTGGATCACAACTAGTGAGTATCTCTACATGTGTAATTGTGATGTATCAGAATTATCCCTAGTCGATGAATTGATGGATTTGGACACCATCAATTACATCGAGACTAGCACGAGGTATACTCCTTGGTGTATCCAAGCGGTGATTCTCCGGGGGAGACATTGTGATGTCCGGAGTTAATCGTGGATGCTAGTTATGGTAACTAGTTCATTGGAGTGACCAGTAGTAAGACTTCATATGGTTCTCTGCATATATAGATATGTCAATGAAGTTCTTACTGTGGCTTAAGTGCGATGTTCCTTTGACTTGCGGTATTCAAGTCATCTTGATCATGGAGACTTATGCTTTGACATCTTAAGCAAACATCTCCGAGGAGATGTGGACCCGGGATGATTGGGTATAAGTCGAAGTGATCGAAGGTGTTTGAATAGCCTATAAAGGATTCACCACTCCTTGCGAGGAGATGTATACCCATGGCCTCTCGTCGGATTGTTACTAAAGTCTTTGGCCAAAGCATTACATGTTTAGAGTAAGGTCCTCTTTGATACATGTGGAGTAACTAGAATCCGTAGGACGAGGAAATGATACTTGGGCTAGGTGTGACGTAGTCAGCCTAGTGGGGACTGACACAATAGACCATGTCCTGAACCAAGTGGGTATAAGATGAGTGAAGGGAATGGGGCACGATTCATTCGAGCTACTGAAGGGTTTCAGAAATAGTTCTGGATCAACCATTGATCTTTTCGGTTAATTGGGGATCATGATGTACTACTAGGTGCCACTCATGATCGTTCTATAATTAATGGTTAATTATAGACGGCCAACATAAACCGAGAACCTATTTGGTCACACGCACAACGAGTGTAATCCAAAGGATTTAAAACGAGCTTGAGAATGGGATTCTCAGACCGAGAGAAACTATGTTTTGTTGGACCAAACATAAAGCGAGCATGAAATTGTTTCAGTCGCAATGGAAGCGTGGATGGGCCGTGTCTTATGAAGACATAATGGATGGACCAAAATGGTTTGGTTCTAATCAAATGGATGAGAATAAACCAAAGGGTTTGGTTTATTTTAAACGAATGAACCAAAAGTTGGTTCGGTTCGTTTTAACTTAAAATAAACCATCATGGTTTGGTTTATTTTGACTTATCCTAATGGAGCGGGTTAACGGGCTTTATGGATATGATCCATTAACCATTAAGAGAATTAGTTCTCTATAAAATAGGGCTTAAACCCTAACCCTAACCCTAATCTAGTTTTGGCCGCCCAACCTAGTTGCCGCCAACCTCCTTGGAGTTTTTCGGCGCCCAACCCTAAGCTGCCGCAATCCAGCTTTTGTGCAGCCGTCCAACTTGTTGCCGGCGACCAAGCTTCAGCCGGTGAACCTCCGGCGACCCTCCGGTGATCTCCTCTAGGTTCGGTGATAAGGTGAGCTTCCATCTCTCCTTGGCCGGCCTCTATTCCTCCACCAAAAGCTGTCCAGTTTTTCTGGACAGCTTGTTTCTTTGTTGTCGGAGCGTCGTTTGGACGACGGTTAGTGCTCCGATAGCGCCTAACTTACCGGGGATTTAATCTCCGATAATCCTCTGAGGTGGAGGACGAAGGATTCGTCAAACGGTTGACGAATACCTCTCCGGAGAAGCGAGTTTTGAGAACTCGATTTAGAATCCGAATTTGGATTCGGATCGTGATCATCTCTCAATCACGTCGTCTTCAACACGAGGCTAGTAACCCGTACGAAGACGAAGCTCGTGACTTAGCGAAGTCATCCCGAGGAGCTCGGCGTGGATACGGATAGAGACGATTCTTACGAGGATCGTTCCGGTTGATACCGTTCCCGCTACACGTCATACGAAAGGTATAACGTAGATAAATTTCTTTTATTGCAAATTTTAATTTACGGTTATGTCTACACTTGTTGTAATATGCATGCGTGTGTTGTGTGTGTTGTAATAAATATAGATTTATTATTTTTAATTGCTTCCGCTGTGCTCATGTTTACGAAACATGATCGAACACACACACGCCGCGGTGCCGGAAACCCAACAGTTCCAACAACCGGGGCATTATAGAAGTCAATGCCCTAGGGGGAAGAAGAAGGTCCAAGGAGGAGCTACACATGTAGGGGGAGCTAAGGCAAACCCTAAGGTAGCCTCTAATTATGTTCCCTCCTTAATTAATAGACAAAAGCATGCTAGGAATTTTATTGCTATTACTCATGCACAAAAGCATGCTAGAAATAGTAAACTTTATTGCTTATGTGCAAAGTCTTGACATTTTAGGAATAAGGAGAAATTTGGGACTAATGTCCCTAAAACAATCCTACCTAGGGAAACAATCAAGAAGATAGAAGACCATTTAGGCTTTAATGCTAAGAAAGATAGACATATGCCTAAGAAGGGCAAAAATACTCAAGGAAATAATGGGCCCACTAAATTAGAAAAATTGAAGTTTGAAAATCAAGCATTGAGGTCAAGGCTTGAGAAGTTGGAGAAGACCCTTAGAAATATGCAAAATCAAATGCAAGGGTCAAATGGTCAAAAATCTAGGTTCTAGGAGGCAAAGCTCATCTATGGGCAAGAAAGGCTTGAGCAACAAGCCTAAGTCCAAGGTAGATAAGCCTACCTATCATAATATTCCATTTGATTATGGAACACAATCTAGGTCTAGGAAAGCCAAGGTTAATAGGGAAGTCATCCCTAAGATTAACCAAGGTAAGTGCCTAGTGGCTAGGGTTTCGAAGAAACCCAGAAAAGCCACTAAGAAGGTTACAAGGGGAGTCACCCCTAGAGTTAACCTAGACAAGACCCAAATGACCATGGCTACCAAGCCTAGAAAAGTCATTAGGAGGGTATCTAGGGAGGTCATCCCTAAGGAATACCTAGTTAACCCAAGGAGATCAAATAGGTTTTGGGTTCCCAGGAGCGTGATCGACTCACGCTAAATGGGTTAGGGTGTGTCAACTTTAAATGGATGGATAGTTAACCTAACCATGGTAAAGGTGGAACCTTAGGTCATTTTCAAGGTTATGGATACCTTGGAAATGTGGTTTGAATTTATATCCTAAAGGATTTTAGGATGTGCCAATATATTTTGAGAATTATGAAAAATCAATCAAATTGGCACAAACTAGGTTTAGAGGTCATAGTGTGTCATTTTGGATTTTTGGCACACTTGGGAAATTAGTTATAATATGGCAAAATGGGTTTAATTCTAACAAATGACAATTAATACTAAAATTTAGGTATTATATACCTTTATATTTTATTTTTCATGCTTGATTTTCCATATTGTTTGTCATGACATCATATTTCTTTTTAATCATATAAAATGTCATGATGATGCTTAGGACTATTTTATGTCATGTGTATTTAGATTTAATCATATGTCATGATATTATGATCATTGGCCATGTTTATTTATGCTATCATTTATGTCATGATCATATTTTATGCATTAATAAAATTGAGTTAAGGACTATGACATGACTTGAAGTCCCATGTATAAGGGAATCAAGTAGTGTTGCCTTAGAAAAATGCATTATACCCTAGTTTAGGATGAACAAAACTCACATCTCCCATCAAATTGACTTATATGTGTTTTCATACACCTTAGACATATGTGAGATGCTAGGAAATGAGTTAAGTTCAAGGTGCATAGTTTTTGCATCTAGATGAACTCAACTCATCTTATATCATGGGTGGATCATGGAGAAAGCTAATGTGCAAGTCATGTACATTGAGCCCATTGATCATGATCCAATATAGGTTTTCAAAATATTTTAAAATCATTTTAGAAAACCTTGGTGTAGTCTATCTTTTGATATAAATCACCATTAATGATGTTGATATAAAGAGGGCTCAAAACATTGAAGCTTTTCTTATTTTTGAACTTTGTATCAATTTCACTATTTTGTGGGAAAATTGATTTTCAAATATTTTTCACCCATTGTATTTGTCATAAGTGTTAGGGCAATCAACCCATGTGATGTGGTTTTGATGTGTGTGGCAAAGGATTTAAGTTAGGTTGTTATGGATTTGATATATGCGTTGAAGTCATGCAGGACTTAGTAATTCGTACATAGATGGCTTGATGATAGCATTGGCAAGATTCACCATCTCATGACTCAGTCCTTGAGTCGGTGAAAGAGGAATCCATATGCTTGGTGCATCCAAGGGATCGTTGGACGAGGAGCATTGGAGTGAAGCCGAAGGAAGTAGACTTCAGGGCAAGACGCGAAGGATGGTGCTGCGAATCTGTGCGCTTGGCACATCCGAGGGACGTGGCTGGACAAAGACAACTTCAAGGCGAGGGACTCCAAGGGAGATGAGAGTGAGCGATTGTAACCCGGGTCAGGGTAGCTCTTAGGTGATCTTGGCTAATTGGCTAAGTGTCAGATGAGTTTTCCTAACATCAGTCGACTGCCATGATATTGCAGTCGACTGCTCCAAGTCGACTGGAGACTCGACTGATGTTCGAGTCAAAGTTCTAGTCGAACAGTTGACTGCTAGCTCCATCGATTCCGATCGCCAAGAGGAGCGATCAGCGATGTCGAGGGTTTGAACGCGAAGCTTGGCCGAAAGTGATCGCGCCGACCACTCGTGACCATCGATCGGGATGGGAACATCGATCGTGATGGGAAGATCAGTCGACTGATGTGGGAGTCGTTAGTTAAAATCCAATGTGGAAGAAGTCGTTGCAAGGCAACGACTACAATGACAGTTGACTGATCGAGACATTAGTCGACTGCTAGGCGCCCAACGGGAAGAATGGGCTCTTCCCTATAAGAAGGGGCCTTGGGTGACTTGGGATGGTTAATGCTTGAACTCCAAACATACTCTCAAGTGCCTAAACGTTTCTACTCTTCTTACTTGCTCTTATTTCCATTCTATTATAAGAAGAGAGATCTTGTGTAAGAAAGGTTAGCTCCACTAAGCTTTGTGCAAAGGAGAGATTAGTGGATTTGTGTAGGTATGATTCACCTTGGACGAATCAGTCGTGGATTAGCAGCAAGGGCTGTGAACCACATTATATTGGGTTGTTAGCACTTGTCTTCTTAATTGTCTTTATTGTTTATATTTTTGTTGCGCTAATCTTAAGTGTAGACGATCAAGAAGCGAGCGAATTCCACCATCTACGAAAGAGGGCTATTCACCCCCCTCTAGCCAGCCACCGATCCTCTAACAAGTGGTATCAGAGCCAAGGATGCTTGTCACCGAACTCATCGCCGCTACAAGCACAACAACAAAGATGGCCGGCTCCAATATTGATCCACCAAAATTTGAAGGCGAATTCTCTTGGTGAAAGAAGAGAATGGAGGTATTCTTTGAAACCGATTTTGATATTATGCTTATAATGGAAAACGGTTTTGAGATGCCTAGGGATGAAGAGATGAACAAATTGAGAAATCACGATGGACCAAGAAACAAAGGGAGGAGCACTTGGCGAATTCAAATGTCAAGCATCATCTATTCAATGTGCTTCCTCAACAAGAAGTAAATCGAATAGGAGAATGTGCTACGCCAAGGAGATGTGGGAAAGATTGGTAAAACTTCATGAAGGCACATCCGAGGCCAAGCTAGCAAGAAGAGATGTCTTCCGCTCCCAACTTAATAACATCAAACTCGATAAAGGGGAGAAGGTAACATCTTTACATTCTCGTTTTAAGGAAATCATAACCAGTTTATCAAGTGTAGGAGAGAAGCTATCAAACCGGGATATGATAATGAAGGCTATAGACGCATTCCCCTGGTCTTCGAAGTGGAGCTCAATGGTGGACTCCTTCACATCTCCAAGAATCTAGAGGTAAGTACTCTAGAGGAATTCTTCTCTACTATGGAACTTCACGAAACTAGACTTGAAGGTATAGTAGAAGAACCAAGGAGTCAACCAAGGGGAGTGGCACTAATAGCAAATAAAGGAAAGAAGAAGATGCCTTCACCTTCCTCATCAGATGAATATTCCTCCTCCTCATCCATGGATAGCAATGAAGAGGCCTATATGGTAAGAAAGGTAAGGCGTGCATCGAAAAGCTTTAAATTTAACAAATCTAATGATAGGAGAAGAAGGCCAAGAAGGAAGATAATATGCTACAATTGACAAGGAGAGGGACACATAAGGTATGATTGTCCCCTCTTGAACAAAAGCAAGGAAGAGAGGAGGAAGAAAGAGGACAAGAAGAAGGGGAGCAAGAAGGAGGATGAAAAGAAAACAAAGAAGAAAGGGAAGGCCAAGGCACACAAGGCGACATGGGATGATCCATCATCCTCATCGGAAGAAGAAGAAGCCTTCACAAGCCTTGCCCTAATGGCAATAGAAGATTTGGACACCTCCTCCTCTGAGGAAGAAGAAAGAAGTTCAAGTGAGGAGGAGAGCTCAAGTGAAGGGGGAGCTTCATCTTCATTCTCATCATCGGAAGAGGATTTGGTAAGTGAGGTAACGAATCTCCCTCCCAAGAAAATTATGTCTATGATTTCGAATTTAACTAAGGAACTATTTAGGGATAAGAAAAATAATAAATGCATGCTTGATCAAATTAAGGCCCTAGAAGAAAAACTAGAAAATGCATGCTCACATAATGATTATATTCCTTTTAATGTTAGTGATGCATGTATTGATGAAAATAAGGCCTTAAGGGAAAAGGTAAATTTCTTAACCAAGGCCTTAGAAAAATTTACCATTGGCTCAAACACCCTAAATATGATTATTGGGAGCCAAAGGGCAAGTTTTAATAAGAAAGGCCTAGGTTATAAGGGAACCAAAAATGAAAAAGCCTATCATTGTTTAATTGCAAGGGGTCAATCTAAAACAACAATGGTAGCTAGAAAATGGATCCCTAAGGAATTTTTGGTGAACCCTACAGGAAAGAATTTATATTGGGTTCCCAAGTCCATCCTTAAGGGTTAGAAAAATCCTAGGATAGTCAATCATAATTAGATTTTATTTATATCATATCATATGGTTGACTTAGGATGGTATGGGTAAATTTTTAACATAGTGTTGGGTGATGATAATGTATAACCCATGAATTGAATGCTTGAATCATGATTCATGCTTGATTTTATATTTTATAATCATGATATGCAATAATTGATGATTTATGATCATGATTTATAATTCTTGATGCATGTTCATGATTGGGTTTTTAGGATGATACTTAACCTTGATAGAATTGCATGAAATTTCGGTTAAGTATAAATACCTTTAGACACATCTCACACTCACCTTAAGGCTAACTTGATTGAGAACATAGCAATGGGTGAGATGATAGGATGATACAAATCGTCCACTAATGCGTATGACATTTAGATGGGCCATTAAGTGTATCAATAGAGCAATCATAGACCAACTATGAGAAAAGCAAATGTTTAATCAATGGACATATTACCCATAGATCATAGTTGGATATTTTAAATGATTTAAAAAACATCTCATGTTTCATAAACAGTGAGTTCATGTTTTGAAAAGTTTCAAGGCAAAACTAAGCTTTAAAGATGATACAAACTTTAGACATTTTATAACTTTTGAGTTTTTGCCTAGTTTTCAAAAATAAAATGAATTTTCATGAAAAACTATTTTTCACTGATAAAGGAACTCATTATAAATATGTAATCCAAATTTTATGATTTTTTGAATTTTCTATAATTTCTGATGCATTTCTGAAGTTCATTCAAAAAATTAGAAAATTCTGAAAATTGGGTGCCAGTCGAATGATGCTCTGATTTAGTCGACTAATGTACTGTGCATGAGCACAATAACCTGTTTTATCAAGTTTTGAGTTTGGTTTTGGTATTTTCTTCCATTTGACTTGATGTCATGCGTGTATAACATTTGTATAATATTTTTGATGATGTCAAAGGGGGAGAATTATGAGGGTTTAAGTTAATCATGCTAGGGCGAGAATTAGCATGTCTTAAGGGGGAGTTTGATACTCATGTTTACTTACATGCTTTCTTGCCTTATGTTTTATGTTAATTGTTTTGCCTAACTTAAATGGATTGTCACACATCAAAAAGGGGGAGATTGTTAGGGCAATCAACCTATGTGATGTGATTTTGATGTGTGTGGAAAAGGGTTTAAGTTAGATTGTTATGGATTTAATATGTGCGTTGAAGTCATGCAGGACTTAGTAATTCGCACATGGATGGCTTGATGATAGCATTGGCAAGATTCAACATCTCATGACTCAGTCCTTGAGTCAATGAAAGATGCATTGTAGAAGTCGTGCACTTGGTACATCCGAGGGACCGCCGGACGAGGAGCATTGGAGTGAATCCGAAGGACGTAGACTTCAAGGTGAGACACGAAGGATGGTGCTGCGAAGTCGTGTGCTTGGCGCGTCCGAGGGACGTGGCTGGATGAAGAGAACTTCAAGGCGAGGGACTCCAAGGGAGATGAGAGTGAGAGATTGTAACCCGGGTCAAGGTAGCTCTTAGGTGATCTTGGCCAATTGGCTAAGTGTCGGATGGGTTTTCTCGACGTCAGTCGACTGCCATGATATTGCAGTCGACTGATCCAAGTCGACTGGAGACTCGACTGGTGTTCGAGTCAAAGTTCTGGCCGAACAGTCGACTGCTAGCTCCATCAGTCGACTGCCAAGAGGAGCAATCGACTGATGTCGAGGGTTTCGAGCACAGAAGCTTCAGCAGTCGAGTGATCGCGTCAACCACTCGATTGATGGCTCCATCAGTCGACTGATGGGAAGATCAGTCGACTGATGTGGGACCCATTGGTTAAAATCCAACGTGGAAGAAGTCGTTGCGAGGCAACGGGTACAGCGGCAGTCGACTGATCGAGGCATCAGTCGACTCCTAGGCGCCCAACGGGAAGAATGGGCTCTTCCCTATAAGAAGGGGCCTTGGGTGACTTGGGATGGTTAATGCTTGAACTCCAAACATACTCCCAAGTGCCTAAACGTTTCTACTCTTCTTACTTGCTCTTATTTCCATTCTATTATAAGAAGAGAGATCTTGTGTAAGAAAGGTTACCTCCACCTAGCTTTGTGCAAAGGAGAGATTAGTGGATTTGTGTAGGCGTGATTCACCTTGGACGAATCGATCGTGGATTAGCAGAAAGGGCCGTGAACCATGTTATATTGGTTTGTTAGCGTTTGTCTTCTTAATTGTCTTTATTGTTTATATTTCCATTGTGCTAATCTTAAGTGTAGACGATCAAGAAACGAGCAAATTCCACCATCTACGAAAGAGGGTTATTCACCCCCTCTAGCCGGCCATCGATCCTCCAACAATAAGTATTATACATATGAAGTTTCGTGATTTTTCAAATTACGTATAATTACTTATGAATTTCCGAATTTCATTTCTGAATTCTGATTTCTGCATTTGTAGAAATCAGTCAACTGCCGCCTATGGTAGTCGATTGGCGTCAACGACAATTGACTGGTGAATGTAAGAGTCGACTGCTAGAGCAGATTTCGGGTAAATAAGGTTTGTTTAGCCTGATTTCATCTTTGTTAGGTTACCCTAACTTCTCCTAACCCTAGGATATGTTTTGTAAAGCATTAGAAAAGGTGAAAATCCATTGGACATGGATTAGGAGAGTTGTTTAGGGTGTGTATCAATTTTAAGGTGTGTGAGAGTTCATATTTGAACTTTTGCCCTTAATTTTGATAGTTTAGTATTCCTATAGGCTTAGGGACTCTCCAAGGACATTGTTGGTGCAATGGTCAAGGGGGAGCAAGCCTTTAGGGGGAGGCATCCATCATGGGATGATGGATGTGTTCTTCCTCATGAGGGGGAGAAATGGGAACGTGAGATGTCCAATTTGGAAATTGGGAGAGTTTATAGAAAGTCTCTCTTAAGTGATATGGGACTTATCACTAGGAAGAGTGAAGGCATCCTATGTGTTTTTGGACTAAGGGGGAGATTGTAAGATCTCATTAGGATATGAGACATTGACCTCCTTGAGGAGAACCTTTTTGATGTATATCAAAAAGGGGGAGAATTAACGGGATTACCAATTTGGGAGAATTGGTAAGGAGATTTGAGTTAGGTAGCCTAACTCAATGGTTTTGTGGTTTTTGTCAAACATCAAAAAGGGGGAGATTATTGGTGCAATCGGCCCAGGTCACTATTAACCAGACTCAAGTTGGACTCAAGTAGTGTTTTGATGTTTGACAATGTTTTAGGGAGATTGTTGGTGCAATCGACCCGGGTCATGATTGACCAGACTCGAGTAGTATTTTGATGTTTGATGATGGTTTGACCATTGTTTGACTATATGGTTGACATGGGGTTGACCATATGATGGAGAAGTCCAAGTCTTGTGTACTTTGTATGGAAAGTCCAAGCATGGGTCTTGGCAAGGAAAGTCCAAGCTTGAGTCTTGGCAAATGGAAAGTCCAACATGGGTTGGAAAGGGAAGTCTAAGGGATGATATTGGCGGCGTAAAGTCCAAGTGGGAGTCTTAGTAGCATAAGTCCAATGGTTGGCGGCGTAAAGTCCAAGCGAGAGTCTTGGCAGCATAAGTCCAATTGTTGGTGGCGTAAAGTCCAAGCAGTAGTCTTGGCAGCGTAAACCCAATGTGCCTTGGCGGTATAGACCAACTTAGCATGACAATAGCTGATGGAAGCACCTAAAGGCTAGCGTATGGATGAATAAGTCATGGATGACTTGGAGGGATCCGATAGGCGTGAGGCTGACGGAGGTGGCTAGAAGTCTTAGGTCTAAGCTAAGGGTGGTCTAGCAAGTATGAGGACATCATACTTGGTGTTAAAACCTCGTAGATGAGATTATCAGTCGATATTATGCCTACCAATCGATGGGAGTCGATCGCAGAATGGCTCGGCGATTGGATCGCCAACATTCGATACGATCGCTATGGCTACAATGATCGATGGTCGAAGTTTTAGAATGTAAAGTTTTTGAGTCGACTGTTAGAGTTTGACAGTTGAGTGATGGCTTGATCAGTCGACTGATGGGCATGATCAGTCTACTGATGGCCTATCTGTTGGAACTTATCCAACGTGGTTCAAACCGTTGTGAGACAACGACTATAGGAGCAGTCGACTGATGGTCTCGATCAGTCGACTGCTAGGCAAAATCCAGCCCGAATGCAGGTTATAAAAGCAACTCATGGAGAATTTTTTTTTCCATGGTTTCTTGGGGCGATTAGGGGTGATTTGCTGGTGTAATTCAGGGTCTCCAAGTGCAGCTCAAGCAACCAAACAAGTAAGCATCTAAAAGCTCTTTGTAAAGTTTTCTTTACTTGCATTCTATTGTATTTGCTTGTATTCTTATTGTATTACTGTTGTAATCTTTGTACGAGGTTTCTCCGCCTCCGACGTATTGTTGAGAAGGAGTTTCATTAGTGGTGTTGTCATCACTCAAGCTCGTTAAGCTCAACCCGTGGAGTAGGAACCTTGTGGTTCCGAACCACGTTATATTGTTATGTTCTTGTGTTTGTATTTGTGATTGTGTATTTGTTTGTATTATTTATATATTTTGTTGCGTACTAATAATCATAGGCAAGCACGCGAACGAATTCCATCACGCAACGTAGAAACGCTATTCACCCCCCTCTAGCGACGATCAATTTCCCAACACTAGCAGTATTTATTGCCTCAAACCAAAACCTATAATTTAATTTATACTCATTTAACATTGTTCTAGCGACTTCCTATAGGGTTCTATTTTTTCTTTTGACTAACCCATTTTGTTGAGGAGAACTCATAGTGATACCCATTTTGTATACAAAATTCATTAAACCTGTGATTTTTAAATTCTCCTCCGTGATTGCTTCTAATTCTTTTAATTTTCAAATTCTTTTCATTTTCTAATAATTTGCATAGATTAATAAATTGATCAATTATTTCACTTTTATGTTTTAAAAATCTAATCCAAGTGAATCTAGAGTAGTCATCTACTACTACTAAACAATATTAACTACCATTTAGTGACTTGGCCCCATGTGAATCAAATAGATCCAAGTGTAAGAGCTCAAGTACACTTTTGGTTCTATCTAAATTAGTTAATTTATGTGAAGTTTTAGTTTATTTTCCTTGTTGGCAAACATCACACACTTTATTTTCTAAGTTGCTTAACTTGGGTAGACCCTCTAACTTGTCCATTATGACTTATTTTTGAAATAAGTCTTAGGTGGATGTGGGTCAGTCTTTTGTGCCACAATCATGATTCTTCTTGATGTGTCATTAGACACTTGAGTGGGAAAATTAGTAGTGTTGGGAGTATGAGGAATACAGTCAAAGTCTCACATTGGTAAGACATGGAAAAGATCATGTGCTTATAAGATGAAAAGATATCTCCATTGGTATGAGACCTTTTGGGTAAAGCCCAAAAATAAAATCATGAGGGCTTAGGCTCAAAGTGGACAATATCATACCATTGTGGAGACATGTGGATTTTATAGGCACCAACAATTGGTATCGGAGACATGGTCCATGTCAAGCCATGGACCTCGAACCAAGGAAGTGGAGCTCCCATGTCCGGATCAAGAGAACCAGACACCAGACAGGAAGTCCAGTTGGGTCAAGAGGACCAAACAACTGGCAGGAAGTCTAGTTGGGCCAGAAGGGTTGGACAACTGGTAGAAAGTCCAGCTGGGTCAGAAGGACTGGATAGTTGGCAGGAAGTCCTGGTAGGTTGAGAATCGGACATCAAGCAGAGGGTCCTTCGAGGATGGATAGGCATGAGGGGGCTCAATGTGGTCCTTCGTTTGAGGGGAGGATTGTTGGGAGTATGAGGAATACAATCAAAGTCCCACATTAGTAAGACATAGAAAAGATCATGTGCTTATAAGATAAAAAGATATCTCCATTGGTATGAGACCTTTTGGATAAAGCCCAAAAACAAAAACATGAGGGCTTAGGCCCAAAGTGGACAATATCATACCATTGTGGAGATATGTGGATTTTATAGGCACTAACAACTGATACCACTGTAGGGAATCCATGCGCGCTCGAAAACATTTTACAAGCACATAAGCAGCAGAAAAGTAGGATCCCTCCAGAGATCCATGCGAAAACCATACTCGTTTGATCGATTCTATCCTATGAGATTCGTAGTTACCTTCGATGTGGGCCCTTCGCAATCCCATCAGCAGCACTTGCGTGCAAGGTGTCCGGATCTCAGCACGGTCAGGATGTTCGTGCCTCCATGGTATCCACACGAACCGTGAGATGAAGAGGAACCAAACTTTAGTGCTAGCCACAAGATGTTGGTTCGGCTAAGGAGGTAAAACAAGAAGGAGAAGAAGATCACACTCAAGAGTATAAAAAACAACCACCGAAAACACTAAGTCTCATCTAATTCCTTTTATATTCAACCATTGAATATGAAGGGTATGTGACTCTTGGTTTCCATGGAATTAATAACTCATTAATCCCATCTTAATGATCATGCAACCCTTCTTAATGGTGAGTCTCACTCAATCCAAATTTGACTTGAGTCTAACTCGGGTCAAATTCATTGAGTATACCTTGAGTCCTACTCAATCCGAATTTGACTTGAGTCTAACTCGGGTCAAATTCATTGGGTATACCTCGAGTCACACTCAATGATTCTAATCTATATTAGACTCAATCCGATGGCCCAATGGCTCATCACATGAGCCATCTCCAACTCACATGTCCTAAGTGTGTGACCCAATAAGTCCTCGTAACATTGGCAATGTTTATAAAATCCTTTTAGAGACATAAGCAATGAGCGACATCTAGCAATACATCATTGCTACCCAAGTGACGAGAATGTTGAGATTCGACATAACCTTTTTGTGACTACTATCTTGTATGACTCAATCCTTCTATCCTTGATATCTAGATTGATCAATGAGGCATAGAATGTGTTATCCTCTTATCAATCATGAGTTTCTTGATCTCCAAGTAGACTGCTCAACCAAATAAGCTGAATATCTCATATTGATTGATTTGAGCATGGCCATGCATTTTAGCAATCCTACTCTATCAAGGGGCCCATAGATATCAGTTCCGTTATATTGAAGGGATAGATCTTATCTACATCACTCACATCCCTCCGCATAACTTATTGCATACCCAGTGATCGCCTTTATAGTCATCCTGTTACGGGTGATGTTTGACGTAGCCAAAATATACAACTCATTATGTAGGGAACCATAGTGACTTCAAGTCTAGAGATTATTCATACCAATAGTCACATGAGAATGTTTATGACACTGATATAACGATCCATGGAATATTCTCATGATGGGTCAATTCAGTACATAGTCTCTAATATATACTCATGTGTCAACTTGATATCACATATCCATGACCTGTGAAATTAAGTCATCAATCGACCTACATGCTAGTCTTTATACATTAATATTATCCTTGCATATTAATACTCGACTAGTAATAGTTAAGAGTAGTGTTATATATATATATATATATATATATCAATTCAACCAATTGATATGTTGTAAATTTGAACCTACTATTTAAGGATACTATTATATTATTCATATATCACAGATAAGAAATAATATAATAAGCAAACCTTGTCAGTTATTAATGAAATATGAAACATATGATCCCTAATCAATCATCTCATGATTGACACTAAGGGCTGACACTGACAAGTAGGTCTATGGTATAAATATTATTTTTCCTAAGTCCTCTAAGTATGATTTCTGAGAAATCAATATTTTTAATTAAGCAGTCATTTAATGAAAATTTAACCTTATATCCACTATCACAAAGTTAACTTATACTTAGAAGATTAAAGTCAAAGTTTTCTACTAATAATACTTTGCATATAATTAAATATGAATTTAGCTCAATATCACCTGATCTGATGATCTTGAGTTTTTCGTTGTTTCCGAAGGCTACCGATCTATGATTTTTGAATCTTGGCTTCAAAAATTCCAGTCGGTCTCCAATCATGTGTCTGGAGCACACACTGTCTAACATCCATTGATCCTACACATAAAGTAGTTGGATCGAATATTAAAATTTTAAATTGGTTTAAGAAAATTTTTATTCTAAGTTTCATCTCACCCATTCTACATGATCAATCATGTTAACCTTATATGTATTATGAGATGAGGAGTTTATTTTACTTAGTTAATTTTTAATGAATTGAAAATTAATTAACCTTGGGTTAGATTCAGATTTAACCTTTAGTTAGTTAAGTGGAGATTTCAAAAGAGGGCTTCTAGGTCATGGCGAGGCATAGAGGTCTTCTTTGATCGGAACAATGACCACTTTCTTAGACAAAGATAGCTTAAGAAATTTTATATTTGATTTACTTTAGGGTTAAATCCTAGTCTAACTAGTTTAGGATGTAGTGAGGTAACTTTAGTCAGTTCAACTTATCCAAGTGCACTAAGCTAGATACTCCTTATCTAACCTGGATACACGTGACTTCGTTTTCTTAACGAACTATCATCTCACCGCATCCTGATACTATGTTGTCAAGATTAATTAACCTTTGGTTCTATCTAATCGTTCTAACTTAAGCAAGTAAATTAATCTAATCATGCAAGCAAAAATTATCTAATTATATAAACTAACTTAATATTGACTCCTCTTAGATTATAACTTCTGTAGTGATGATCCACATAGTGGATTTGATCCTAGGGAACTCAATACTTAGTTAAGTCTACATTCGTGTTTATACTAGACTTTGTGACCCATGCTTGGATTCTTGTTTAATCATGATTTACTAGTGAAATAAAGGACCTATTTGTTTGTCTAAATTCGAGTCTAGTCTTGTTGTATATAGCACGTTGAGACCCAAGTATTAGGTTGAGACCTTTGGATCCTAATGTGAACTTTTCCAACGTTTTATTAAGATCTTGAACTTGTCCTTTCAAGGAGGAATTCTCTTCCTCAAGTGTCTTGACTCGAGTTGAGGTTCCTTCTTGAATGTGGCTAGTTGAAGAAATTAAGTTGGTCTTCTTAAGGGTTTCAACTTCTTGAAGAAGAGACTTGACTTTAGACTCAGACTTAGTTAATTTTTTATTTAAATACTTAATTGCAGTATATAAGTTCCAAATTATAGAATGACATACCTTTAATGAACGTTCGGAAATGGATATGGATCCGTGGCATGTCTCGGACTCGAACTCAGACTCGGAGTCGGACTTCAACTCATGCTCAGACTCTGACTCAGACTCGGGTTCGAAGGGTCTTGACATGAGGACAAGGTTGTTGATTTGATCTCGTTCTTCTTCATCTGACGATTCTTCCCATGTTCCTCTAAGAGCCTTCTTGGTAGATTTGGACTTTAGCTTGGGGTAGTTGGCTACGAAATGACCCTTCTTGTTGCATTTGTAGCACTTGAAGTCTTGCTTGACCTTTTGATTTGTTTTGGGGTTTTTCTCTTTAGTTGACTTAATTGTACATCTTTTTTTCTTGATTAGTCTTCGAACAAGGTTGATGATCTCGTTTCTAATTCGTCGTCTAGATCTGAATTGGACTCATCATTTTCGGGAGTTGGTTTACCTTTTGTTTTCTTTTGCCCTGCAAACAAAGCTATAATTTTCTCGACCGAATCCAAATTAGTTTGTTCGTGCAATTCAAATTCAGAAGAAAAAAAAACTCATCTAACCTAATCTTAGTAAGATCCTGGGACACTTTATAAGCATCAATTATTGATGCCCACAACGTAGTCCTAAGAAAAGCCTTAAGTGTGCATCTTATAATATTATGGTTCTCCACCTTTTGTCCAATCGAATAGAGGTATTTTAGGATGTCTTGGATGCGAGGATGAAGTTGTCTCGCAGTCTCATTGGCCTACATTTTTAAATTAAATAATTTATTTAAAAGTAAATCCCTTTTTCATACCTTTGTAACGGAGGTTCCTTCGTGGAGCTCAGTGAGTTTATCCCATAATGTAACAACACCCCCCCCCCCCCCTCTATTTA
The DNA here is from genome assembly GCA_025175895.1 of Wurfbainia villosa. NCBI lineage: Eukaryota > Viridiplantae > Streptophyta > Magnoliopsida > Zingiberales > Zingiberaceae > Wurfbainia > Wurfbainia villosa. The sequence continues at coordinate 113,703,573 of CM045988.1, forward strand.
CTCTAGTAAAGGAAGTGTTACCATGATACTTTAATTATAAATCAAACATGTCTCAATTATTCCATGAACTCACTTACACTATTTACTAATTTAACTAATACATGATTTAAACAGAAGGGTGTCAACAACTCGTAACAAGATCTAAACATGGTTTTGATAACAAGTATCATAATACTCTTAACTTGAAACAACAGAAGATAGAGAAATAACTCAACCCATAAAACAGTGACACACGGTCGTGTTGAAAAACACGGCCTGGCCGTGTTCACCACCCCGGCCGTATGCACCTCTGTTCACCCCAGAATGATAGTCAAGCACATAACATGAACTCTAGCACACTAGCACGTTCAAAGGTCTTAACATAACATAATACTAGTGCGTTCAAAGAACTTAACATAACATGATACTAGCAAGTTCGACATTCTTAGACACAATATACTCACGCACATAACATGAACACTAACACACTAGCACGTTCAAAGGTCTTAACATAACATAATACTAGCAAGTTCAGCATTCTTAAATACAAAATAACCATTAGTAAATTCAGAGTACTTAACATAACATAAATTCTAACAAGTTCAGAATCGTAATCCATTGTTTCGCTGCTACACACACCAAGCACTTCATCCGCTGCCCCCCTCTTACTCAAGCCTTGCTTTACCCTTATCTGCAATATAAGGAATGCAAACTATAAGTAATGAAGCTTAGTAAGTACCTCCTATTCTCACAAAACATCGCATTAGGAAAACATGCTATTAGAATATTTGCATGCAACACATGCTCATACTTGTATTTAAGAAAATTATGCATTAACATTTAGAAACACTCACACATAATACGATGGTTCAACTTGAAATGCATGAACTTGAAATACACAACTTGTAAAATGTGTTTCGCTTGTAGAAACATGCACATGAGATATGCTTAAACTTGTTAACATTGTGTTATAATTAACTTTGGAAAATCTTGTACCATATATACTTAAAAATACTAATCATCCTCATTTGGGTAGCCCGACATTGTACCATTTTATGTGCAACCCTAATAGAATTCGGGGTAGCTAGCCACCGAACTTATTAGGGCAACTTACTAAGGGTGGTCTAGGGCCCATGGGCAATCTAAGGGCCCTGTACATGCCACTTTAAAGTAAATACTTCCTTTATATATGACTTACTGATTTTGGTTATTTAACAACCATTTAACATGATTATACTCCAAACACCCATGTAGAAAGCCTTTCAAGACATTTTGTCCCCAAAACTCGTAGGGGAAGCATCTCTGCGATCTTTACATCTTGCTTCAAAAGAAATATATCTAAAATACCTATAAATCAGAACAACCATAATCTAAACATAATATATAAATCTGAACAAAACATGATAATAAAAGCTAGATGTACAAATCGAGAGTTACTTATACTATAGGGGAGAATTAGCACCTTTGTGATCTTATGTCTTGCCTAAAATGAAATATACCTTACCTATAAATCTGAACATACACATATAATCTGATCAAAACATATAATATAAACAAAACATGGGAAAAGAAGCTAGATAAAACCAATCAAAGAGCTACTTATATTGCATGTGAGAAATACTTACATCCTTTTGCTAGATTCACTAAATATATCGCTAGGGTTATCAATATCTTCTACACGTTTCTCTTCCCTAAGAGTGATCCTTGCATATACCAAGCCCTTGTGAGAAAACCCCCTCAAGAACACCAACACAAGGGGATTATGGTTCGGTGAAGAAGGAGGAAGGAGGAGGGAAAATTTTGGCCAAAGATGAGGAAGAAGGAAGAAAAAGGAAGATGAAGTGGTTTGGTTTTCTTGCTCCCTTTAATCTCCATGTTAATAGCTAGGAAGATGAGGAAAAAAACTTTTCATCTTCTCATGGGGAGAAGAAACAACTCTTCACCCTCTCATCTTCTCATTTATCTTCTTTGTATATTCCTTATCTATTCTAGCCAAGAATTATCCTATAGCCTAGTGGTATCAAGGCTATCTCATAATTAGGTGGTTCATGGTTCGAATCCTAGCTATAATGAACCCTATTTCATGGTCCTCGAAACTTAGAACAACTCTAGATACTTTTATTTCATGTCATCCTCGCATTCCCAAGTTGCTTCTTCGAACTTTTGATTTTGCCATGACTTTCACTAAGGGTACTTCTTTGTTTCTCAATTTCTTGATTTCTCGATCTATTATCTGAATAGGTCGACTTTCATAACTCAAATCTCCTTGAACTCGTACCTTCTGTGGCTTAATCATATGGTCTACATCAGGAACGTACTTTTTCAGCATTGAGACATGAAATACATTATGAATAACTGACATGTCTTGAGGTAGCTCTTACTCATAAGCTACTTTGCCAATTCTTTTTGTGATCCGGTAAGGTCCTACATAACGTGGACTCAGCTTGCCTTTCTTCCCAAATCTTATCACCCCTTTCATAGGAGCTACTTTAAGAAATACAGAATCTCCAGCTTTGAATTCAAGTGGCCTACGTCGTACATCGGCATAGCTTTTCTGCCGACTCTGAGCAGTCTCTATTCTTTGGCAAATGCTCTTTATAGCTTTGGTGGTGTCATCTATAAAGTCTGTCTTGAGCCACATTTCTTTCTTCTCACCACCTTCATACCAACAAGTGGTAGACCTACACTTTCTTCCATATAAAGCTTCATAGGGTGTCATTTCAATTGTAGCTTGGTAGTTATTGTTGTAAGCAAACTCTGCCAAACATAGGTATTTGCACCAGCTTCCTTTAAAATCTAAGGCACAAGCTCGTAGCATGTCCTCTAGAATTTGATTTACTTGTTCGGTTTGCCCATCTGTTTGAGGATGAAATGCTATGCTGAATCGAAACTTAGTGCCAAGGGCCTTATGAACACACTCCCAAAACTGTGAAGTAAATCGGCTATCCCTATCAGAAATGATGGTCTTATGAACTCCATGCAATCTGATCACCTCCTTAACATACTGTTGGATCGAGAAGCGTCGCTAGAGGGGGGAGTGAATAGCGAGCATAAATCTTTTCGTTCGTTCGTTCGAAACACGAGTAAGCACAACAGAAAATAAAGATACATGTTTATTTTTACTTGGTTCACAACCCAGCAGTTGCTACTCCAAGGCCCTAACGGTCCTAGACCGCGTACGGAGGGCAAAACACTATAACGTCTCCTCCTCGTTGGAGGTAGGAGAAAACGATCACAAAACCGAAAGTACGAGGATGAGGCAACAAGCCTACCTCACCTCGTTACGAATAAAAATAAAGAATACAATAGAATATGTTTACTTGTTGTTGCTGCCGACGAAGAGGATGAGAACTTGACGTCGCGTTGGCGTTATCACGGTGTTGAAGCGTTGGCGTTGTAAGAGCACTTGAGAATAGACTTGATGATATTTTGAGTTGGAATCCTCCCCTCCTTTTATAGATTTTAGCCTCTGAATATGTCTTCTCTTTTTTTGGAACAGATCACAAAGTTGTATAAATTTTATCGCAAAGTGGCCGCGTCAAACCTTATCCGTTTTGACCTAGCGCAAAGGCTGATTCGTCGCCATCAGTCGACTGATGCCTCCCATCAGTCGACTGCCCAATGTCCAACAGTCAACTGCCAGCTTGGTCACTTCCCTGCAGTAAGAGGTTAGCTCGGAAAATGATAAATGCGATGGTTTTCAACTGTCCGATCTTGACCTAGACCTTCCATAGAAAGTCTTAGTCGGATCGCCGCCTACGGTCGTCCCCGTAAAGAGGACACGACCTTACCATCTCTCATTCACATGAGCTTACCTCGATACTTACTTTATAGCTCTTGCTTCTGGCCTTCCACTCGATTCCTTCGGCTCCCTACGAAGTCACTCGAGTGTCACCCGACCACCGCAGCTTCCTCCGGGTGTCGCTAGACTTCAGCTCCAGCTTTAGTACTTTTCTACACACTCGATTTAGCTCGTGAGATAACGATGTAAACTTAACTTTGTGTCTTTGCCATAATCAAAACACAGATTCAATTATCTAGTACCTCTGCACCAACACATACAACCGAGCTAGTTGTTCCATTGAGTACAATATTTTGATTGCCAGAAAATGAGTAGATTTTGTCAATCTATCAACAATCACCCAAATAGCATCATAACCATTAGTTGTTTTGGGTAGTCCTACTATGAAATCCATAGCTATATCTTCCCACTTCTATTCTGGAATCTGAATAGGCTACAACACTCCTCCAGGTCTCTGATGTTTTGCTTTGACTCTTTGACACGTCAGACAGGTGCTGACATATTTTGCCACATCCCTTTTCATACCGAACCACCAAAACTTTTCTTTCAAATATTGATACATCTTGGTAGATCCAGGATGCATTGAATATGGGGTCCCATGAGCTTCTTCTAAAATTCTCTTTCTTAATTCTAGATGGTTGGGAATACATAAGCGTTCACCGAGATATAGTACCCCACTGTCAGAGACACGAAATCCTTCATCCTTTCCTTCTTGGATCTCTTGCTTGATCCTTTGGATGCTTGGATCTTCATCTTGCTTTTCTAGTATATCATCAAACAGTGTTGGCACTATCGTCAGGGTAGAAAGTTGTCCAGAAATAATCTCAACCCCAAAATTCAACATCTCTTTCTCCAATGGTTGGGATAATGAAGATAAGGACATTAAGGTGACATAGGATTTCCTGCTCAATGCGTCTTCTACTTTGTTTGCCTTTCCAGGATGGTAGAAGATTTCACAGTCATAATCTTTAACCATCTCAAGTCATCTACGCTGTCTCATGTTTAAATCCTTCTGAGTGAAGAAATATTTCAGACTCTAATGATCTGTATAAATCTTGCCCTGGACTCCATACAAATGATATCTCCAAATTTTGAGAGCGAAGACCACTGCTGCCAACTCAAGGTCATGAGTGGGATAATTCTTTTCATAATCCTTGAGTTGTCTAGATGTGTAGGCAATGACTTTACCATTCTGCATAAACACAGCTCCGAGTCCCATTTTGGATGCATCACTATACATATCAAAGCTTGCATTACTTTCTGGAAGAGTAAGAATTGGAGCACTTGTTAATCTCCTCTTTAGTTCAAGGAAACTTTTCTCACAATCCTCGGTTCATTCAAACTTTTTGTTCTTTCTGGTAAGAACCGTCAGTGGTGAAGCTATCATTGAGAAGTCTTCTATAAATTTTCTATAGTACCCTACTAATCCAAGGAAACTTCTGATTTCACTGACATTCTTTGGTCGACTCCAGTTACTAACAGCTTCTATCTTTGTCGGATCTACCATAACCCCGTCTTTTGAAATAATGTGACCCAAGAAAGATACTCTATCAAGCCAAAATTCACACTTGGAGAACTTTGTATACAATTGTCTCTGCTGAAGGGTCTGTAACACTGTATTCAAGTGTTCAGCATGTTCTTCCTGAGTTCTCGAGTAAATAAGGATATCATCAATGAAGACAATCACAAACTTATCAAGGAATGCCTTAAATACCCGATTCATTAAGTCCATAAATGTTGTGGGAGCATTTGTCACTCAGAAAGGCATGACCATGAACTCATAGTGTCCATACCTCGCTCGGAAAGTTATTTTCCGTACATCATCCTCTTTAACTTTTATTTGATGATATCGGGACCGCAAGTCAATCTTGGATAAAACTGTGGCTCCCTTCAACTGATCGAACAAATCATCAATCCTTGGCAAAGGATATCTGTTTTTTATTGTCACTTTATTCAGTACTTAGTAGTCTATGCACATTCTCATAGACCCATCTTTCTTTTTCACGAACAATATTGGAGCTCCCCACGGTGAGTGACTAGGGCGAATGAATCCCTTGTCGAGTAACTCCTGTAATTGTTTTTGAACCTCTTTCAGTTCTGCCGGAGCCATATGATAGGGTGCTTTTGAGATTGGTTTGGTACCAAGAATAAGTTCAATCTCAAATTCGATTTCTCTTTTAGGAGTCAACCTTGGCAACTCATCAGAGAATACTTCTGGGTAGTCACATACAACTCGGACTTCATTGATCTTTTGGCCTCTTTCTTGCTTTATATCCACCACATGTGCTAGATACCCAGTGCATCCGCTGACTAACATCTTTTGAGCTTTTATGGCAGATAAGAACTTCTTAGTTCTTTTCTTTGGTTCTCCTATAAATTCAAACTTAGACTCTACCTCAGGTTGGAATATGACTCTTCGCTTACAACACTCAATGGACGCACCGTACTTGCTCAGAAAGTCCATTCCCAAGATGACATCATAATCATGCATGTCCAGCATTATCAAGTCACTATAAAGTTCTCTTTCTGAAATTCTGACTGGAATGGCACGCAACCAATGCATAGATGTCATTATTTCTTCCGAAGGCAATGTCGTTACAAACTTAAGATCTAGGACATTCGGGGGTATATTTATCTTCTTAGCAAATATCATGGAAATAAACGAATGGGTTGCCTCAGTATCAAATAGCACAGTAGCAGACTGATTAAAGATAAGTATCTGACCTGTGACAACAGTAGAAGCATTTGCTACCTCTTCTTTAGTGAGAGAGAAGATCCGAGCATTCAATGTAACTGGGGAGCCTCCAATCTTCCTTGACTAATGTGAAGGCCCTCCAGTGTTGCTTGCATTTGGTGTAACTGAGCAGGTTTACCCCCATAGTGATTTGACTGTGGTGGAGGTGGATTGGTCTTGGTAGGGCAATTTTTGGCCAAGTGTCCCTCTAAGCCACATGTTTAACACCCGCTCGTGCCCTGGCAACAAACTCCTGGATGCATCTTCCCATATTTAGAACATGTAGGATACTTAGGCCGCTTGCTTGCTGAACCTCCCTTTGGGTTATTCCATTGCTTCCTCTTGCCGTTGTTATTTCCCTTCCAGTTAGAATTATTGCTCTGAGATTTCTGACCTCTAGAACTTCCATGACTTCTATCTTAATGCTGTTCAGGTAATGTTCTGCGATTAAAGCACTACTGATTAACTCCTCTATAGTTTGCGGTCTATTAATTCCACAGGCCACATTCAGAGCTATCTCAAGTCTAAGCATTTTGAGCATAAGTCTAACCCTTTGTTGTTCCATGCTGACTAGCTACATAAGCGAGCTAGTTTATTGAATTTCTTCATGGCTTCATTAACTGACAAGTCCCCATGTCGGAATTCCGTGAACTCATCGTAGTTCCTATTCGTGACTCGCATATGGAAGAACTCTTCAAAGAAATCTATTTCAAAGTCAGCCCAAGTCATCTGATTAATCACTCTTTTTGCATTTACCCGTTCCCACCACATTCTGGCATCTCCAGCCAAACAGAATGACGCACATTTGACTTTCTCATTTTGAGGCCAATCCAGCAGTTCTAAAATACTTTCTAACGTCTTGAACCATGCCTGAGCATCCCATAGTTCACTCGTACCAACAAAACTCGTTGGCTTCAGCTTTTGCCATTGAATTAAGTACGCCTCTTGCCGCACCCCCACCGCTAGAGCTATTGGGGCAAGGGGTGCAGCCGGTATGACATTCTAAGCAACTGGTGGAGTAACAGGATTATCTTGTTGGTTCACCATCAAGGTATTGATAACCTATTGCTGCTCTGCAACTTGATGTTGAAGCTGAGTGACTACCTGCATCAAGTCAGGTGGTGGTACTGCTTCATTTGTCCTCTGATTTCCATTGGTTCATGTTCTAGCCATTTTTTCTTCATAAAGTAAGACCAATATAAGACTACTACTATTACTTACTTTCTATCATCATCACCTACACATGTAAGCATGTTTAACAAAACCTTCTTTACTAGCATAGAAGGAGGTAAAACATATATGTACTTTCTTACTTGGAAGCGGTAGGATTGATGCTTGATGATGGTGTGGCGGAAAGGCGGAACTGACTCTCATACCATACTGTACCAACCCCCCCCCCCTCTCTTTACTCTTTACTCTAGTAAAGGAGGTGTTACCATCATACTTTAATTATAAACCAAACATGTCTCAATTATTCCATGAACTCACTTACACTATTTACTAATTTAACTAATACCTGATTTAAACAGAAGGGTGTCAACAACTCGTAACAAGATCTAAATATGGTTTTGATAACAAGTATCATAATACTCTTAACTTGAAACAGCGGAAGATAGAGAAATAACTCAACCCATAAAACAATGACACACGACCGTGTTGAAAAACACGGCCTAGCCGTGTTCACCACCCACGGCCATGTGCACCTCTGTTCACCCCAGAATGATAGTCAAGCACATAACATGAACTCTAGCACACTAGCACGTTCAAAGGTCTTAACATAATATAATACTAGCGTGTTCAAAGAACTTAACATAACATGATACTAGCAAGTTCGACATTCTTAGACACAATATACTCACGCACATAACATGAACACTAACACACTAGCACGTTCAAAGGTCTTAACATAACATAATACTAGCAAGTTCAGCATTCTTAAACACAACATAACCATTAGTAAATTCATAGTTCTTAACATAACATAAATTCTAGCAAGTTCAGAATCGTAATCTACTGTTCCGCCGTCACACACACCAAACAATTCATCCACTGCCCCCTCTTACTCAAGCCTTGCTTTACCCTTATTTGCAGTATAAGGAATGCAAACTATAGGCAATAAAGCTTAGTAAGTACCTCCTATTCTCACAAAACATCGAATTAGGAAAACATGCTATTAGGATACTTGCATGCAACACATGCTCATACTTGCATTTAAGAAAATTCTGCATTAACATTTAGAAATACTCGCACATAATACGATGGTTCAACTTGAAATACACAACTTGCAAAATGTGCTTCGCTTGTAGAAACATGCATATGAGATATGCTTAAACTTGTTAACATTGTGCTATAATTAACTTTGGAAAATCTTGTACCATATATACTTAAAAATACTAATCATCCTCGTTTGGGCTACTCAACATTCGGGGTAGCTAGCCACCGAACTTATTAGGGCAACTTACTAAGGGCGATCTAGGGCCTGTGGGCGATCTAAGTGCCCGGTACATGCCACTTTAAAGTAAAATACTTCATTTATATATGACCTACTGATTTTGGTCATTTAACAACCATTTAACATGATTATACTCCAAACACCCATATAGATAGCCTTTGAAGACATTTGATCATGCTCTTTGTTCTCAAAACTCATAGAGGAAGCATCTTTGCGATATTTAAATCTTGCTTCAAAAGAAATATATCTAAAATACCTATAAATCCGAACAACCATAATCTGAATAGAATATATAAATCTAAGCAAAACATGATAATAGAAGCTAGATGTACAAATCGAGAGTTACTTATACTATAGGGGAGAATTAGCATCTTTGTGATCTTATGTCTTGCCTAAAACGAAATATACCTTACCTATAAATCTGAACATACACATATAATCTGATCAAAACATATAATATAATCAAAACATGGGAAAAGAAGCTAGATAAAACCAACCGAAGAGCTACTTATACTGCAGGTGAGAAATACTTATATCCTTTTGCTAGATTCACTAAATATACTGCTAGGGTTATGAAGATCTTCTACACATTTCTTAGCCCTAAGAGTGATCCTTGCATATACCAAGCCCTTGTGAGAAAACCCCCCTCAAGAACACGAACACAAGGGGATTATGGTTCGGTGAGGAAGGAGGAAGGAGGAGGGAAAATTTCGGCCAAAAATGAGGAAGAAGGAAGAAAAAGGAAGATGAAGTGGTTTGGTTTTCTTGCTCCATTTAATCTCCACGTTAATAGCTAGGGAGATGAGGAAAAAAAACTTTTCATCTTCTCATGGGGAGATGAAATAACTCTTCACCCTCGCATCTTCTCATTTATCTTTTTTGTATATTCCTTATCTATTCTAGCCAAGAATTATCCTATAGCCTAGTGGTATCAAGGTTATCTCACAATTAGGAGGTTCATGGTTCGAATCCTAGCTATAATGAACCCTATTTTATTTTATTTTTTATTTTATTTTTGGGCATTACACATAAATCTTTAGCATTGATGACGAGGTCGACCTAGTTGAGCTCCTCTTTGAATAGACCACATTGCAAGATTTGGGTTGATTTAGCATCCGCTTCGATTTGTTTCTTCATTGCATTGGTCCACAAGTCACATTCCAAGAGCTCACCCTTTTCATCGGTAGGTAGATCGAACCCTTTCTAGATGACGATCCACATGTCGATTTGAGTTTGAGAAAACACTCCATCCAACCCTTGTAGTAACGGAAGTCATCTACGCAAAAATATGGAGGTCAGACGGTGCTAAATCCCTCTTGACTAGCTATGTAAATCTTGCACGAAACAAAAACAAAAAAAAATTCCAATACTTGGTCTTGGATTAGTTGTGCGGGATAAAACTTACGCAAAGAATAAACCAAAAATAAAATAAAAAAATAAAAAGATAAAAAGAAATTGCTCGACCGGTGGTTGCACCGAATCTGAGTGCCCCCGCTCTGATATCAATTGAAGGAACGAAAACACGCTAGAGGGGAGAGGGGTGAATAGCGTTCGAAAATCTTTCTTTTTATTTTGCTTTCAAATCTCGTAAAATGCAAAGTAGTTATAGTGGAATAAGAAAATAAAAACACACAAGTACACATAAAGTTTTTACTTGGTTTATAGCCTACCGGCTGCTAATCTAAGGCCCGCGATCCAAGATCGCCTTCGAACGACAATTCACTAAAAAGATCTCTTTCTCGTTAGAAGTAAGATATGTGATGCTTACAAAGAATATGTAGGCAACAACAAGTTTACCGCTCCACTAATTAAAGTACAAAGCAAAAGAAGTAACAATTATACCGACAAAAAGATGATGAGGCTTGGTCGGAGTGATGTCGTAGAGCGTTGAAGTATGTTTTGAGATCTTTAGCACTTGTGTAATAATTAATCTTTAGGGTTGAGTTCCTCATTTTTTTTATAGCCTTTCTGGATTCATAAATTTCCTTGATTTAATCCAGATACATTATAAGGATAGAGCTCTATCCCTTCCCATCTCGAACTCTTATCAATGAGGTGGCAAGAGGATGAACTTTGACTCAATCCTAAGGTTCATTCATCGACATCAGTCGACTGGTATCATCATCAGTCGATTGGACTAGTCGACTGTGTTGAGTTGTTGACTCGACTGGATCATAATCTTGGTGTCAATCGATTGTTAATTCCGCCCAGTAGACTGCTGCAAGGTGCTTGGTAAATATACTTGATGCTCATTCAATTTTTTACCTGCACTACAAGATTAGCATAATATATTCAAGTATTTTAATAGTGATAGTCCTTTTACTATCCAATCTCGACTTCGACATTTCTCCGGAAGCCTTGGTCGGATCGACGCCTACGATCGTCCCTAAAGAGGATTCGTCCCTACCATCGCTCCTCACACGGAGCTTACCTTGGTCAATTTCCTTAGCATCTGATTCTCCAAGGCAACTCAATTCGTGCACACTTAACACATCACATAAGATAACAACATGGCTTAACTTTGCACCTTTTCTATAATTAAAACCTAGGTTTGATTATCCTGGTGCCCCTGCACTAGCAATAGAAGGTTTGACAGTCGACTGCAAGCTCAGAGCAGTGAACTAGTTATCTCTAGTAGTCAACTAATGGTCATGGTAGTTGATTGATGAGCAACTTTTTGATTTGGATTAAGTCGTTGTGAGGCAACAGTACAATGTCAAATTGACTACTTGGTAAGAGCAGTCGATTGCAAGGTGAAAATTCAGTTCGTGTGAGGCTTTAAAAAGAGCTTAACGGGAAGAATGGAAGTGTCGATTTTTTGTAAACTTAAAGGTGAATTGTTGTTGCATTCTAGAACTTCCAAGCTCGTCCAAAGCAATCAAAGTGCAAGCAATCAAAAGCATGGTCATGGCAATCGACTGATGAGCAACTTTTCGATGTGGATTAAGCCATTGTGAGGCAATGGTACAGTGTCCAATCGACTGCTAGGTAAGAGCAGTCGACTGGAAGGCAGAAATTTAGTTCGTGCGAGGCTTTAAAAGGAGCTCGACGGGAAGAATGGAAGTGTCGATTTTTGGTGATCTTGAAGGGTAATTGTTGCTGCGTTCCAAAACTTCCAAGCTCATCTAAAGCAATCAAAGTGCAAGCAATCAAAAGGACAATTTCATTTTTAGTTTTTATTTGCTTGTATCTTATTGTTTATTGTTGTAAACATCTTGTAAGAGGTTTCTCCACCTCCGGTGTCATACCAAGAAGGAGAAATTTGTTAGTGGTGGTGTGCATTACTAGAGCTCACTCTAGAGCTCGATCGTGGAGTAGAAACTAGGATTCTGAATCACGTTAAATCGCTATTGTGTTTATTCTTCTGATTATCTTGTTGTGCATTTCTATTGTTGTATATTCCATTGTGCATTAACAAGTTTTGTAAATGAACACATAATCAATCGAATCAAACGACGAGTATATCATCACAGTGGTTGATGGAAGGAGTAGAGTTTAAGAAAGAGAGAACGACGAGTATATCATCACGGTCGACAGAAGCAGTTCGTAAGTCCTTGAGTCAGTCTTCATTCTTATTTAGCTTGGTCGTCACAGCTGCAACTTGACTTTCCCTCTATTGTGGTGGATGGAAGGAGTAGGGTTTAAGAAAGGAAGAATGATGGAGTATATTATCACGGTCGACCGAGGTAGTTCGTAAGCCCTCAAGTCGGTTTACATTCTTATTTAGCTCGGCACTGGTCGAAGCTTACTGTCCCCGTGTGGTGGCAAACCTGAAGGAGTACGGTTTGACATTCATTCGGTCGAGAAGGGTATTCCATTTGCTTATTTATGAGAAATTGTTATGGAGAGAGTTCTTATTTTATTCAGTCTATGTGTTCTTGAGTAGCTGAGGTGTTCCGGTTGAGTTATTATTTGTATTCCATTAACATGTTTTGAGATGTGTATTATTTATCTCAGCCATCGTCGGGCTAGTTCTTATCTTATTTAAGTGAGGTATTTTGAGATTGATATTATTTTATTCAGTTCAACTGAGGCGTGTCGGACTGGTTGTTATTTTATTTTTTTATGCCAAAGTGATTCGAGCCAAGGCACTCTGGTTGGTTGTTATTTTATTCTGTCAAATTGACTGGGAGTAGGTATTATTTCTTTCCGCCAAGATGCTCTGAGTTGGACACTATATTATTCATCAGAGGTGTTCTGAAATGGATATCATGTTATTCGATCGAGGTACTTTGGGTCATCTCTTATTCTATATAGCCTAAGTGTTATGAGACAGATATTATTTTATTCAACCTAGGTATCTCGCGCGAGCCAACTCTTATTTTATTAGTTTGAAGTGTTCTTGAACTGCTTGTTATTTCATCTAGCTGGGGCATGTCAAGTTGGTTGTTATTTTATTTATTTATGCTAAAGTGGTCCAAGCCAAGGCGTTTCAGGTAGATTGTTATTTTATTCTGTCGAATTGAGCTGGAGCAGATATTATTTCATTCCACCAAGGTGCTTCGAGTCGATCGTTATATTATTCATCCGAGGTATTCTGAAGTGGATATTATTTCATTTAGTCGAGGGCTTCCTAGCCAACTCTTATTTTATTCATCCGAAGTGTTCTTAAAGGGGTATTACGTTATTCGGTCGAAGCAATTCGGATCAGCTCTTATTTTATTTAGCCCAAGTATTCTGAGACGGGTATTATTTTATTCAGTCAAGATTTGGGGGTCCTTCTCTTATATTTATTCGAGGCGATTCGTAAGCCCTCTAATCAGTCGTCTTATTATATTCATCCAAGGCAATTTATAAGCTCTCGCTCCGAACATTCTCTTATTCTACCAAGGCTATTCATAAGCCCTCGAATTTGTCGTCTCATTATGCATCTGAGGCAGTTCATAAGCCCTCAAACTAGTATTTTCTTCATTCGGCCAAGGCAGATCACCGTACACTATGGATGCGTATGATATCCCCGAATAGAGAAACAATGAGCAGAGATATGATTTGACTCAAGGCGATGAAATGATAAAGCTGAAGCCTGACTCATCAGAGTGACTCGTCTGCCTATTTAGGAGGATTACCTATTATATGGGAGAAGATTGGCCCATGAAATGAAGTGAGAGCCCGACCCATTTAGGGGGAATAAAAGAACTGTTAGGATTGTAGGAGAGGGAGCTTCTTGGGAGGGGGGAGGGGTTCCGATGGGTTCGCCTCCTCACTAGTTGCTCCATCACTCTCCTTTTGGGGAAGTCATCAATCCCTTGCACAGCTATCCTCACCACTCTCAGGGTCCTCGATGTCAACCATCATTGCTCTGGATCGCAAGCTCAAGCATGAGACGAGTGTACTGCCTCGCACTTTGCCTCTTCCCTGCACTGCACAGAAAGGAGCCATGGAGCAACGTGCTCTCCCCCTGCTATCATCGTCTCTACATCCCTCAGTGACTTGCTGACACCGTAAGATCGATTAAGCTAATACCACACCATCTCTGCTTAAGTCCCAATCTTCCTGTCGAAGCTCCACATCTACAACGGCTCCGTCACAATCACAATGCACGTGATCTTCCCATCTCTCCTTCCCACACACGGACGATTCTGCTACCAAAGGCTCGTGCTTGTTGTGAATGTTGCTGATTCCACTCAACCATCCTCCTTCGCCACTGTCGAAACAATCACTTCTGATAATGGGTTCTCCCTCAGAAAGGTATCTTTCGGTGTTATTGGCTTTGATGTAGGTGGTAGTCTTCTCTCATACGAATTTGGTGCATATTTTATTATTTTCCCTGTCTTAGAGTGGTCAGCTATAATAATTATATTTGGATTTCCCTTGACAATCGTTGATATGGCATTGAAGTATGCAGAGTTTAAACCAATTCTATATATAACTTACAATGATGCAGAAACCTTGAGGGAAAACGATGCTACTCCTATTCTTAAGCAGTGGGGTTGTTGAAGGGAAAGTCGTGTTTTGCTTCCTCGCTTCGGTCGCTTGTGTATGATGATCCTGTCTCATGTCTTCAGATTAAAATTTTATTAATTAAAATTAATCTGGACGGAGATGGATTACCCAAGCAACCGATTTATTATCGTGCTATTCGATTTGAGTGGTCGTTTGAACAAACTTATTGTTCAAGCAATCTAACCCTTTTCCTCGATTAGCCGCGGAATAGATGATGAATAGATCGTCGAATTTTGTATTTATCATCGGGGTCCATGTCAATCAATAACATAGAAAATACAAAAGAACAAGAATCAAAATTAAACAAGATTATATCTCTTGTTTTACCTCTTGATCTTCTATTGTATTCCAATCTTCTTTTTGGACCGTCGTGTGGGCGACGATCTTCTAAGAATCGAAGCCTCCTAGACCACGTATCTTTCCTTCCTTGCTCGCTCCGAACAAGAGAAGAAAAGCCTCCTCTTCTCCTTGCTTGTACCGACCACCAAGGCTTCAAGGGTTGGTGTCCGTCGGCCCTAGGAGAGGAGAGGAGATTTATTGCCGCCGGCCCTAGGAGGGGGAGAGGAAGAGGCGCTGACCTTAGGGAGAGGGTGAAGGAGGCCGACCTTAGGAGAAGCTGAAGCCAACTCTAGCACAAGTTGTTGCCGACCCTAGGAGAAGCAAACACCAAACCCTAGCACAACTCCCTTGCCGCCGACCTCAAGAATCAAACCCTAGAACTCGTTGCTGCCCAAGCCTCTCCACCTCTTATATAGATCTAGGCTTCATGAGGTATTTATAATAAGCTACAATAGGGACCATAAAGAGGAGTTGGATATGGCCACTCAATAGATCCGAACCACATATAATCTGATCCATTAATGATGATCCATTCCACTAGAGGATCATCATTGGTCTATCTCACCAACTCCCGTAATTAAATATGGGCTCCACATATTATTTGTACAAAATATCTCTCCGTGTTTAAGATATCGAATGTCCATTAATTAATTAAATTACTGACAATTTAATTAATTAATATCTAACTCCATGAGTAGTACCACTCATCCTTATCATCATGTTGGACCAAGTTCACCTGCAGGATTTACATGATGAACTTTATGAGCTCCTCAAGGGGGCATCATCATCCTAGTATATAGGACACGGTTTCCTCCTATAATCAACGACACACCATGTAAATAATATTATTTTCCAACTTACTAGGCCTATCGATTTAACACATAAATCTCGCCCATTGGTAAATCAAAGAAATAAATATTAAGTACATGTACCCGTTATTATATCGGGATTAAGAGCATGTACACCATAATATCTTAGGTCTGATTCAATTATATAGTAAGTATAAATTGAATCACTTATAAATCGGTTCTGCTCAATACACACAAAGTGTACTAGTGTAATTCTATGGTCAAGATAAACCAATACCAAATTACACTACAACTATGCCAATGGTTTGTCCAAAACCATCTTGGTTGTGAGCCTCTACTTATACTCTATAAGGAACTGATAACATGATCTTCTGTGCGACACCACACACCATGTTATCTGTAGGGTCGATATGTTGGCCGGCTAGAGGGGGGGTGAATAGCCTGTGTCGTAGACGGTGGAATTCATTCGTTCGTTTCTCGTCTATAAAACTATTAGCGCAAGCGGAATATGCAAATACAAACAATTAAAGACAAAACAAAGAAAGAATAAACACAAACGCTAACACCGCAATGTAATGTGGTTCACGGCTACGCCCCTAGTCCACGGTCCGATTCGTCCACGGTGAATCACTCCGTAAACTTCCACTATTCTCTCCTTTGCACCAAGCTAGGTGGAGGTAACCTCTTTACAATCCCTCTTCTTACAATAGAATGGAATAATAGCAAGTAAGAAGAGCGGGAATTCTTTAGGGCACTTTGGGAGAAAGTTAGAGCATAAGCATTATACCCCCAAAGCCCCACACCCTTCCTCTTTATAGAGGAAGAGGGTTTCTTCCCGTTGACACAGAATTAGTAGACTGATGTGCCTATCAGTCGACTGGTCCTATAGTCGTTGCCCAATAACGGCTGCTTTCCACATTGGCTTTCACCCAACGACACCATCATCAGTCGACTGATGGACCTATCAGTCGAGTGCTTGCGAGCTCGACTCGCTTATGTGCCCAAAACCCTTGCGACCAGTCGGCTGATGCCTTCATCGATCAGGTGATCTCACTCGCCATTCTATGGCGATCGATTATTAACGCGAACCAGACTCGAACACTAGTCGAGTCATAGTCGACTTAGAGTAGTCGACTACCATAACATGGCAGTCGACTGATGTCGGGAAATTCCATCCGACACTTAGCCAATTGGTCAAGTTTCACCTAAGAGCACTACCCCTTCCCGGGTTACATTCGCTCACTCTCATCCCTCGGAGTCCCTCACCTTTGAAGTTATCTTCGTCCGACCACGTCCCTCGGATACGTCAAGCGCACGGCTCTGCAGCGCCATCCTTCGCGTCTCGCCTTGAAGTCTACTTCCTTCGGCTTCACTCCAAGCTCCTCGTCCGACGGTCCCTTGGATGCTCTAAGTGCACGACTTCCGCAAAGCCATCCTTCACCGACTCAAGGACCGAGTTATGAGATGTGAAACTCGCCAAGGCTCCATGTGCGAATTACTAAGTTCTGCAAGACTCCAACGCACATATCAAATCCAAACATCCTAACTTAAATCCTTTGTCACACACATCAAAACCATATCAAGGGTTGATTGCACTAACAATCTCCCCCTTTTTGATGTGTGACAATCCGTTTAAGTTAGACAAACCATTTCATAAAACTATTAAGGTAAGAAAGCATGCAAATAACATGATTAGCAACTCTCCCCCTTAATACATGAAACTCCCCCTAAATATAATTCCCCCTTACTTAAACAAATATATTTCTCCCCCTTTGACACCATCAAAAATATTAAACAAAGTTTATCTAAGCATGACATCAAGTTTAGAGGGAAACAAAAGCCAAAACATGCCTTAAAATCGGATAAAGGAGGTTATTGGGCTTGTTATCAGACGATCAATCGATCTCTTGGTTGAACTACCGATCATTGAACGATCGTGGCACTCTGATTTGATTTTACGATTTTGAGTGAATTTCAGAAATGCATTAGAAAATCTATCAAATTCGAAAAATCATGAAATTTGGAGAACACATTTCTTTTAAGGTCCTTTATCATTGAAAAATAGTTCTCCATGAAAAATCATTATATTTTCAAGTATTTACCAAAAATCCAAAAGTTTCAAAATCAACTAGGTTTTTGATCAAGTTTGTATCACTTTTACCACCTAGTTTTGCTTTAAATTGTTTCAAAACATGAACACTCAGATTTTAAAGTAAGAAATTATTTTGAAAACATATGAAATATCCAACCATGATCTTTGGGCAATATGTCTATGAATTAAACATAAGTCTTCCCCATGATTGGTCTATTATTGCTATTTTGATACCTTAAACGACCATCTAAATGTCATAGACATTAGTGGACATTTGTATCATCCTAACATCTCACTCATGCTAAGTTTTCAATCAATGTAGCCTATGGTGAGTGTGAGATGTATCCTAAAGGTATTTGTATATACTTAACCATTATTTTCATGCAATTCTATATAAGGTTAAGTATCATCCTAATATCCCACATGATCATAAAAACATATATGTATGAATTTTACATTATGACCATGAAACAAATGTATTCATCAATTTGTGATCATGCATTAGGTATTACATCATGATAATAAATAAAGTATCACCCAAAGCATGATTTCAACCCTATTGCCCATGATTATCTACTAAATATCAAGATCATAAATCATGATTGCAAACATGTATAATAATTACAGTAACTATCATGATTTAAACATTATTATCAATTTATGGCCACATTATCATCACCCAACACTATGCTAAAAATATATAGGTCTGAGTATCACATAACACTAAGTGTTGAGCATGATTTAACTATTTAAGGGTGCATTATCATCACCCAACACTATTTCAAAAATATTGTCCTGCCATCCTAAGTCAACCAAAATATGATATAGATAAATTCCATATGGTTGACTATCCTAGGGTTTTCCTAACCCTTTAGGATGGATTTTGGAACCCAATACAAGTTCTTTCCTATGGGATTCACTAAAAATTTCTTAAGGAATCATTTTCTAGCAATTGTTTTCCTTTTATCTTGACCCCTAGCAATCAAACATCTATAGGCCTTTTCATTTCTATTTTCCTTAAATCCTAGGCCTTTCTTGTTGAAGCTTTCCCTTTGGCTCCCTATGATTATATTAAGAGTGTTGGAGCATATTGTGAATTTTTCTAGGACCTTGGTCAAGTGGTCTACCTTTTTCCTTAGGACCCTATTTTCTTCAATACATACATCATTAACATCAAAAGACATATAGTTATCATGTGAGCATGCATCATTAAGACTAGAGGAAATATTTTCATTAACATTTAAGCATACTTTTTCTAATTTTTCATCTAAGTCCTTAATTTGATCTAGCATGCATTTATTTTTCTTTTTAGCCTTAAACAAGTCCTTAGTGAGGCTAGAAATAATTGACATAATTTTCTTGGGGAAAAGATTTGTTATCTCACTTACCAAATCTTCTTCCGATGATGAGGATGTAGAAGATGCTCCCCCTTCACTCGAGCTCTCCTCACTTGAACTTGCTTCTTCATTTTCGGAGGAGGAGGAGTCTAGGTCATCAAACGTCATCAAAGCAAGGTTGGTGAAAAAAACATACTCCTCTTTCGATGATGATGATGATGAAGAGGGGTCATCCCAAGTTCTTGCCTTTAGTGCTTTGGCCTTTCCCTTTTCTTTGGCCTTCTTCTCTTCTTCCTTCTTCTTGCTCCCCTTCTTCTTCTTCTTTTCTTCCTTCTTTCTCCTCTCCTCTTTACTTTTGTTTAGGAGGGGACAATTATCCCTTATATGTCCCTCTCCTTAACAATTGTAGCAAATAACCTTCCCCCTTGGTCTTCTCCTCCTATCATTAGATTTATTAAATTTGAAATTTTTCAAAGCACGTCTTACCTTCCTTATCATGTATGCTTCTTCCGTGCTATCCATGGAGGAAGAGGAGGATGCTTCGTCGGAGGAGGAGGGAGTCTCCATCTTCTTCTTCCCCTTGTTTGCCATCAAGGCTACTCCTCTTGAAGGTTGAAGTCTTGGCTCTTCTACTACTCCTTCGAGCCTTGTTTCGTGGAGCTCCATGGTTGAGAAAAATTCCTCCAAGGTGCTAACTTCTAAGTTCTTGGAGATGTAGAAGGAATCCACCATTGAGCTCCATCTTGAGGACCGGGGAAAGGCAACTATAGCCTTCATGAGCATGTCCCTATTTGAAAGCTTCTCCCCTACACTAGATAAACCGGTTATTATTTCTTTA
The DNA here is from genome assembly GCA_025175895.1 of Wurfbainia villosa. Lineage (NCBI taxonomy): Eukaryota > Viridiplantae > Streptophyta > Magnoliopsida > Zingiberales > Zingiberaceae > Wurfbainia > Wurfbainia villosa. The sequence goes on from CM045988.1 coordinate 113,723,898, forward strand.
AATCTAGAGTGTAGTGAGGTTACCTTTTCTCCCTTTTCAAGTTTGATATTCGTTAGTTGGGAGCGGAGGAGGTCTCTCCTTGCAAGATTGGCCTCCGAGGTACCTTCATGAAGCTCTACTAGCTTCTCCCACATCTCCTTAGCACTAGAGCATTCCCCAATCCGATTTATTTCTTGTCGGGGGAGTACGTTGAGAAGATGGTGCTTAGCCTTTGAATTTGCAAGGTGCTCTTCTCTTTGCTTTTTAGTCCACCTTGATTTGTCTAGTATTCTCCCCTCTTCATCCCTAGGCATCTCAAAACCATTTTCCATTATAAGCATGATATCGAAATCGATTTCAAAGAATACCTTTATTCGCTTCTTCCACCAAGCGAATTCTCCTTCAAACTTCGGTGGATGAATATTCGAGCTGACCATCTCTTGATATAGTGCTTGTGTTGGCGGTTAGTCCTCAACAAGCACCTTGGCTCTGATACCACTTGTAGGGTCGATATGTTGGCCGACTAGAGGGGGGTGAATAGCCTTTGTCGTAGATGGTGGAATTCGTTCGTTCGTTTCTCATCTACAAAACTATTAGCGCAAGCGGAATATGCAAATACAAATAATTAAAGACAAAACAAAGGAAGAATAAACACAAACGCTAACACCGCAATGTAACGTGGTTCACGGCTACGCCGCTAGTCCACGGTCTGATTCGTCCACGGTGAATCACTCCGCAAACTTCCACTATTCTCTCCTTTGCACCAAGCTAGGTGGAGGTAATCTCTTTATAATCTCTCTTCTTACAATAGAATGGAATAATAGCAAGTAAGAAGAGTGAGAATTCTTTAGGGCACTTTGGGAGAAGGTTAGAGCATAAGCATTAGGCCCCCAAAACCCCACACCCTTCCTCTTTATAGAGGAAGAAGGTTTCTTCCCGTTGACACAGAATCAATCGATTGATGTCCCTATCAGTCGACTGGTCCTGTAGCCGTTGCCCAATAACAGTTGCTTTCCACGTTGGCTTTCACCCAACGACACCATCATCAGTCGATTGATCTTACCATCAGTCAACTGATGGACTTATCAATCGAGTGCTCGCGAGCTCGACTTGGTTCTGTGCCCGAAACCCTTGTGACCAATCGACTGATGCCTTCATCAGTCGACTGGTGGTCTCGCAGTCGACTGTCATTCCATGGCAGTCGACTGTTGGCACTTGAACCGGACTCGAACACTAGTCGAGTCATAGTCGACTTAGAGTAGTCGACTACCATAACATGGCAGTCGACTGATGTCGGGAAATCCCATCCGACACTTAGCCAATTGGCCAAGTTTCACCTAAGAGCACTACTCCTTCCCGGGTTACATTCGCTCACTCTCATGCCTCGGAGTCCCTCGCTTTTGAAGTTATCTTCGTTCAACCACGTCCCTCGGATGCGCCAAGCGCACGGCTCTACAACGTCATCCTTCGCGTCTCGCCCTGAAGTCTACTTCCTCCAGCTTCACTCCAAGCTCCTCATCCGACGGTCCCTCGGATGCTCCAAGCGCACGGCTTCCGCAAAGCCATCCTTCACCGACTCAAGGACCGAGTCATGAGATGTGAAACTTGCCAAGGCTCCATGTGCGAATTACTAAGTCCTGCAAGACTCCAACGCACATATCAAATCCAAACATCCTAACTTAAACCCTTTAGCATACACATCAAAACCATATCAAAGGTTGATTGCACTAACATTATTTACAATGTAAAGTATCAGACAATATGCATAAATATAAAATGCAAACAATGATCATTTGATTCTTATTTCAAAATGAAGATGTTCATACAAAGGTTAGGCTTTCAGTATACATCCTAACAATCTCCCACTTATACTAAAAGACTATGCTGTCATCAAACTGTCATACATCTGATTCTCATTCCCTCCACATGCCTATCAAAAGCTCTCATTGGAAGGGCCTTAGTGAAAGGATCTGCCAGGTTATCCTCTGATGCAATCTTGGTGACAACAACTTCTCGCTTTACGATCTCTCGTATTAGGTGGTACTTGTGCTCTATATATTTACTTGCCTTAAGGGCTCATGGTTCCTTCGAGTTTGCAACTGCACCACTGTTATCACAATAAATTATGATAGTTCTGGGTAAATCAGGAATCACATTCAAGTTCATCAAGAAGTTCCTGAGCCATACAACTTCTTTGACTATCTCAGAGGCTGCCGCATACTCAGTTTCCATGATAGAGTCCGCCACACATTTCTTCTTGACACTCCTCCATATAATGGCTCAACCTCCCAAAGTAAATATAAAACCTGAGGTAAATTTACTGTTATCCCTATCTGATTGGAAGTCAGAATCTATGTAACTCACAGGGAGTAATTAATCTGCCTAGTATACTAGCATATAATCCCTAGTCCTTCTTAGGTAATTCAATATATATTTTACCGCAGTCCAATGTCCCTGTCCTGGATTACTCTGATATCTGCTAACCATGCCCACGGCAAAGCAGATATCCTGTCTCGTACATAACATAATATACATGAGGCTTCCTACCGCTGAAGCATAAGGTATCGCCTTTATCTCCTCTATCTCCTTTGATGTTCTAGGACACATCTCTTTAGATAAAGATACTCCATGCCGAAAAGGTAGAAAACCTTTCTTGGAGTTATTCATGCTAAAGCGAGCTAGAATAGTGTCTATGTATGAAGCTTGAGATAAACATAACATCCTTTTCTTGCGATCCCTTATAACCTTGATCCCAAGGATGTGTCTCACTTCTCCCAAGTCCTTCATATCAAATTGTTTGGATAATTATACCCTTACGTCTGATAACACTTTGACATTGTTGCCAATGACCAAAATGTCATCTATATATAGTACAAGAAATACCACTATGTTTCCGTCACATCTCTTGTATACACAAGACTCATTCGGACTTTAAATAAATCCATATGACTGGATTACCTCATCAAAGCGAATGTTCCAAGATCTCGAGGCTTGCTTCAATCCATAAATGGATCGATTAAGCTTGCACACAAGATGCTCTTTGCCCTTTGCAATGAATCTCTTTGGTTGCTCCATTTAGATGTTTTCTTCAAGACTTCTATTAAGGAAAGATGTCTTGACATCCATCTACCAAACATCATAATCCATATGAGCAGCAATAGACAAGAGAATCCGGATAGACTTAAGCATGACTACCGGCGAAAAGGTCTCCTCATAATCGATACCCTCTTTCTGAGTATACCCTTTCGCAACAAGCCTTGCTTTGAAGGTCTCTACCTTCCCATTTGATCCTCTCTTTCTTTTGTAGATCCACTTGCATCCAATGGCTTTTACACCATTAGGTGGTTCTACTAGCTCCCAGACTTGATTTGAATCCATAGATTCTATCTCAGAATTCATCGCCCTTTGCCAAGATATCGCATCTTTATCTTGGATTGTCTCGTCATATGTCTAGGGATCAGGTTCATGTTCACCAGGAACCAAATCAGAAGAGTCTCCCAAGAACATAAATCTATCAGGTTGTCTAACAACCCTCCCACTACGATGAGGTATCACCTGTGTATCCTCTGTGACACACGGTACAGTCACTTGTGGTATGTCCTCTTGTACCGTTGGTATTGAAGTAGTAAATTCCCCTCTTAATTTCTCCAGAACAATCTTGCTCATGGGCTTGTGGTTCATCACATAGTCTTCCTCTAAAAATCGAACATTCGTGCTAATGATCACCCTTTGATCTCTAGGATTATAGAACAAACCACCTTTCGTTCCTCTAGGATAGCCTACGAACAAGCGTACTTCTGTACGAAATTCCAACTTACCAGCATCTCCCTTCAGCACATGTGCTGGACTACCCCAAATCCGAATATGTCTCAGACTAGGCTTTCGCCCAGTCCACAATTCTGTGGGAGTAGAAGGTACTGATTTAGATGGTACCAAGATCAGAATATACACTGTCATTTCCAGAGCATACCCCAGAACGAATCTGGTAGTTCAGAATAACTCATCATCGATCTAACCATCTCCATAAGAGTCCTATTCCTTCGCTCCTCCACACCATTCTGCTGGGGTGTACCAGGTGCAGACAATTGGGATTGAATCCCAACCTCTGATAAGTAACTCCTAAACTCTCCCAAGAGGTACTCACCACCACGATCAGATTGTAGTGTCTTGATACTTTTACCTTGACGTTTCTCCATATCAGCCTTGAATTCTTTGAACCTGTCAAAGCATTCAGACTTGCGGTACATCAAGTAAATGTATCCATATCTTGAATAATCGTCTATAAAAGAGACGAAATATTTAAAACCACCTCTAGTCTGGATAGACATAGGACCACACAAATCAGAATGAATCAATTGCAACACATCTTTGACTCTATACCCCTTGGCCTTAAAAGGCCTCTTGGTCATTTTACCTTACAAGCAAGATTCGCAGGTTGGGAAATCTTTCACCACCAATGAACCCAAAGGTCCATCAGCTATCAACCTTTGAATTCTACTCAGGTTAATATGACCTAACCTTAGATGTCAAAGATATGTTTGGTTCATTTTCGAATGTTTCTTTCTCTTATTAGATTTAGAAGATGAGTTATTTATTTCTATTTGCATCGTGAGAGTTTTTGGTTCAAGAGTGTATAAATTTCCTACCAATGCAACAAAATAGATAATCTCCTTATTCCTTTTTATAACAACTTTGTCATTAAAAGAAATAGAATACCCATCCATAAACAATTTAGAAACTGAAATCAAATTCTTTCTAAATGTAGGTATATAAAGGCAATTTCTCATAACCAAAGTTTTATTTTTATCAAAAGATAAATAAATATCTCCCACTGCAATAGCCGCCACCTTCGTAGCATTGCCCATATAGACGATAATCTCTCCCTCAACTAGTCGTCTGGTTTCCTGGAACCCCTGACCCCTATAAAGAGTTACAGACAAGATCAGTGGCTCTCGTATCTACACACCAGGTACTGGTAGATAACACCACTAAACATGTTTCAACGACTAAACTAAAAGATATACCTTTGTTTTGTTTCCGGTTAAGGCAGTCCGCCTTCCAATGTCCAGTCTGCTTGCAAGTGAAAGCACTTGCCTTTCAGCTTTTCACTCCTGCCTGAGATCCTGCCCTCATCTTTGCTATACCTTATTTCTTCTTCTTCTTTCCTTTCGGCTTAGAAGTAGAAACCTTTTGAGCAACCATAGCCTGAGCACTCTGACGAAAAAGCCCCTCTGTCGCCTGGAGTTCTATCAGAAGCTCCGCCAACGAATACAACCTCTTATTCATGTTGTAGTTCAGGCGAAACTGCTCAAAACTTCTAGGTAGAGATTGGAAAATGATATCGACCTGGGTTTCCCCATCGATCTCCGCTCCAAGGACTTACAGCTCATTCAAATGAGTCATCATCTTGAGAACATGATCCCTCACAGGTGTTCTCTCAATCATGGTGGTCGTCATCAAGTTCCTCATAGCTTCCTACCTAGCAGCCCGATTTTGGTGTCCGAAAAGTTCCTTGAGATTGAGCATCATGTCATAGGCAGTAGTCATGGTCTGATGCTGATGTTGCAATACATTTGACATAGAATCTAAAATATAACACCGCGTCATCTCATCTGCCTTAATCCACTTCCTATAACTCTCTTTCTCCTTTTCACTAGAATCATCTATAGGCTTAGGAGGATATTCTTCGAAGAGTACATATTTGTACTCCTCAGCAGTCAAGACAATGTCCAGATTCTGTTTCCAATCAACATAGTTAGGTCCAGTAAGTTTGTTTTCTTTCAGAATCACAGCAAGTGGGTTGAAAGCTATTTTGAAAAATCTAAGAATCACAGTGATCAAAACATTAGATTTCAAAAATTTATTGATTCCTCAAACAATAAAATTTTAAAATCAACCAATACCTCAAAACACCGAGAATATTGTATGTCATGATAGTGTGGATGTATATGAATTTTATATTTGTAAGAGGAGGTTTTATCCATTAATTTTATTATCCTATCAACCTTACTTTTTGATAAATAAAATTAATAATTAGTTCCTCTTTGGCCCTACAAATAAAAGCAGTGGCTCCGATGGGGAGGATACTTTCATTTGCATCTAAGTGTTTATCATTACTCGATACCAAAACAATTACCTCGGATTATGTGCCTTCCGATGGGAAAGTACACACGCTCCTAAATAATTTTCTATAACCATATTTGACCTAGTGATCCGCAAAACAAACTCATCCGATATAGAGGAAGGCACTCAGAGCCAACACGCAAGTTTGTTCGTATCACATGTCAAATTGTAATGGAGGCCACGGGAATTAAAAAATATTCCTCTCCCACTTAGTAATTTAAAATTGAAGAATTTTCAAACACACATAACATGCATATCAAACAATAAGCAATAAATATGAAAAAAAGATTTTCCAACTATTATGACTTTTGTTTTCCAATATGCTTCCCGTCGTGTCGCCACCTCGTCCGCTCCTCCCTTTACCATGCGCAAGCCACAAGGGGATCCGAGCCGAGATAAACTATTTTAATTTACATCCATCGATCCTATACTCCATGAAGGAGTGTACAACATATCTAGATCAAAAGTAAATTAAAATGAGCGACTAAATAGTATCGTATTTAATTACAAAAATTAAATACTAATTAGCCTCGTCAACTCCGAGGATTCAAATAATTAATTACAATCACACACACACAATCACATACACCCACATAGCCATAATAGTTGGATCTTATGCCTGTAAGCAAAAAGTTAGCCTACGCACATCCTACTATTATCCGGCATAAACAATATATGATAAATGCGTGAAAGTAACCGAATCCAAAACATACAAAATCGGAAACCGTGGCTCTGATACCACTTGAAGGGAAAGTCACGTTTAACTTCTTTGCTTGTGCATGGCGATCCTGTCTCACATCCCCGGATTAAAATTTTATTAATTAAAACTAATCCGAACGGAGATGGATTACCCAAGCAACCGATTCATCATCGTGCTATTCAATTTGAGTGGTCGCTTGAACAAACTTGTTGTTCAAGCAACCTAACCCTTTTCCTCGATTAGCCGCAGAATAGATGATGAATAGATCATCGATTTTTGTGTTTATCATCGGGGTCCATGTCAATCAATAACATAGAAAATACAAACAAACAAGAATCAAAATTAAACAAGATTATACCTCTTGTTTTGCCTCTTGATCTTATATTGTATTCCTATCCTATTCTTGGACTTCATGTAGGCGACGATCTTTCAAGAATCGAAGCCTCCTAGACCACGTATCTTCCCTTCCTTGCTCGCTCCGAACCAGGGAAGAAAACCCTCCCTTCTTCTCATATCTTGTGCCGAACACAAAGCCTCCTCTTCTCCTTGCTTGTGCCGACCACCAAGGCTTCAAGGGTTGGTGTCCGCCAACCCTAGGAGAGGAGAGGAGATTTGTTGCCGCCGGCCCTAGGAGAGGGAGAGGAAGAGGCGCCGACCTTAGGGAGAGGGTGAAGGAGCATCGGCCTTAGGAGAAGCAAAAGCCAACTCTAGCACAAGTTGTCGCCGACCCTAGGAGAAGCAAACCCTAGCACAACTCCCTTGCCCCGGCCTCAAGAAGCAAACCCTAGAACTCATTGCCGCCCAAGCCTCCCCACCTCTTATATATGTTGGAAGATCGGTGGCCGGCTATAGGGGGGTGAATAGCCCTTCATATATGATGATGGAAATTGCGCGCTTAATCATCTACAATTAGAGTTAGCGCAACGGAAATATAATGCTAAAGTAAAACAATTAAGACAATGTAAAAAGACAACGAATGCAAATGCTAACAAAGCATGTAACGTGGTTCACGACCCTTGCTACTAGTCCATGACCCGATTCGTTCCAGGTGAATCACGCCTAATCAAATCCATTAGATCTCTTCTTTGCACTAAGCTAGGTGGAGGTAAACCTTTCTTTACAAGAATCACTCCTCTTACAATAAGATGAAATTAAACACAAGGAAGAGGAGTAAAATCGTATTGGGCACTTGGGAGATGTTTAGAGGTTAAGCATGTTAGTGAAAGCCCTAGAGTCAATCATGTGATGATTGTTGTATGAACTTTATTGTATCATATTCTTATTTTTATAAAGGCATTTCTTTTTATGGTTATTATACTTACTTATATTGGTGTCAAATAACTAAGTATAATAACGTCCTTGAGTAGAAGGTTCTTATCTATATCAATCGATCGGTTGAATCGATAATGAGATGATATAGAGAACACTACTCTTAATCATTCCTAGTCAAGTATTAATATTCAGGGACAATGTTAATGCGAAGAGACTAGCATATAGGTCAACTCGATGACTTGATCTCACAAGTCATGGATATGAGATATCAAGTTGACACATAGGTATGCATTAGAGAATGTATACTGAATGACCCGCCATGAGAAAGTATCATGGATCGTTATATGAGTGTCATATACTTTCTCATGTGACTATTAGTCCTTGGACCTGAAGTCACCATGGTTCCCTACATAAGGAGTTGTATACTTTGGCTTCGTCAAACGTTACCCGTAAATGGGTGGACTATAAAGACGATTACTGGTATGTAATAAATTACGCGGAGGGATGTGAGTGATGTAGATGGGATCTATCCCTTCTATATGACGTGAGTGACATCATGATTCTTGATAGAGTGAGACCACTAAGTGCATGGTCATGCCCAAATGAGTTAATATGAGATATTGAGCTCATTTGATTAGAGTGAGTCTACTTGAAGTTCAAGATATAGATTGTACAGAGGATGACATGGTCTATGCCTCAATTGGTCAATCTATTTGTGCAAAAGGTTGGAATCCGCCAACCTAGCGGCCCCTACCAGCCCGCCCCCGGGCCATCGTAAGGGAGGTAAATCACGGTGGGCCTTTGACCCTTGAGACTAGTAACCAGCGCATGGAGGGCTCAATTGGTCAATCTAGATGTCAAGGATAGAGGGACATTGTCACATATTGTGAGAGTCACAATTAGTAGTCACAAAGGTAATGTTGGATCTCAATATTCTTGTAACTTGGGTAGTGATGATGTGTTGCTAGATACCACTCATTGCTTATATTTTTAAATCGATTTAGGAATATTGCCAACATTACAAGAACCTATAGGGTCACACACAAAGGGCAATTAGATGGAGATTAGGTTCATATGATGGACCATGAGGATTAGGTTCATGTGATGAACCAAATTAGATTAAGAGTAATCCAAATTAGACTAATTGAGTTGGACTCAATTTGATTCAAGTGTTGAATGAGTCTAATTTAGATTTGATTCATTGAATCAATTTAAACTAATGAATAGAGATTCATTAAATTAAATTGACTTGAATCAAATGGTTGGATTTGATCAATCATGGGAGATAAGAGGTCAAGTTTGACTTGACTTGAGAGGGAAGATGAATTGTCAAGTTTGACTTGACCAAATGTCATATCATGATGACTTGGCATGGGTCGGCCAATGATGATGTTCCACATCATCATGGACACATCATGGGGTACCACCTCATGAGGGAGACCAAGAGCCATGACTCTTGGTATTACATGCAAGTATATAACTTCCATGTAGTAGTCGGCCACTATTATGTGAGTGCATTAGTGTGAAGTTAAGTGGATTAACTTCATCTTCTTCCTTCTTCCTCTCTTGTGATCTCCCACTTCCTTTCTTGCTGTGGGTTTCTTGGAGTGCTAGCACATTCTAAGTTGCCTTCTCCACCTATTGTTCATGTGGATACTTGTAGAGGAGTGTACGCTTGACACTCTCGAGTTCCGGCAAGCCATTTGGATGAGCAGGATAAGCGAAGGGCATCGCAACAAGGGTAAAACTTTTCACATGTAGATCTAAAGTAGATCTAAGGTTTTAAACATGTACATATATATTTTTATTTATGTTCGCACGGATCCGATGCCGACTTCTGAGGTTTCCGCAATGCAAAAAATAATTTTTGCGACTCGGATAGTCCAACAGTGGTATCAGAGCCACGTGCGAAGCATGTATGTGTTTAGTTTTATAATTTTTGTATTAGATATAAAAATTACAGATCTGTAAGTTTCTATAAATTTTCTATTTTATAGATTTTTTTGAGTATTTTTCTCGAAGAGTCGAAGCAACAAGTGTTGGGACACTTGTAGGCTTCAACCACCGAGAAAAACTCTCCGAAACGGCGAATTCTCGCTCTAGTCTTTTGGGACAGCGATTTAAGGCATTGTAAGATCAAGATGGGACACTTGCGAGAAGGGGCGCTGCCCCTAACCCCGCAAGGGGCATTGTCTCGCGATCGCGCCCGGAAATCGCTTAGCCGGACCATTACGGAGATGTGACTCATAAAATTGAAACAAAAATAGGAAAAATTATAAATTTTTTTGTAAAATACATAATTTAGAATTATGTATAATACTGTGATGGTCATGACCCAAGAACCCCAATATGATTGGATAAAATGTGTTGTAATTCATAATACGGCTTGCGCGCCATTTTTGTATTGTGCATGTTGTATATAGTATGCGACCCGCGCATCGTGCCTCTTCTTTTAATATTCCTATTGTAAATAGTTTTAGACTCGAATGTAACTCGAGTTTCATGTTTGTAATGTACAAAATGGAGCGGCAGAAAGTCCACTAGTAGACGGAGTTACGAGAAGGGTGCCGACAACACATGACAGACAAAGGAGGCGCTTGGAGAAGCCGCTAACCCTAGGTTGACCATCCGATCTTCTCATTGGCTTGAGAAGATCGTAGTAGGGCCATGACCTCATCATAATTTAATTATATTTATATATATTTGTTTTTACTTGTGATACATGCTAGTAAATTTTGCTTGTATATATATATGATGCATGCTAGGATATTTTGCTTGTATGTATATGATGCATGCTAGTATATTTTACTTGTATGTATGTGATGCATGCTAGTGTAGGGTAATAAAGGCCTTAATGCGTATATGATACACATTCACGATTAGATTAAATCTTAATCGAATCAACTCGAAAATGTCTACCAAGTTTTGATACCCATCACTACCTCGATCATTTGTTGTTGTTGAATCTGCCAAAGCAGAGCAAGGAATATTATCTTGGTAGGGTGCGGAGGGACAATCCTGGTCCCGCCTATCACAGCTTGGGTGAGAAAAAGCTCAATTAGATTGAGTGAAACTAGTTAACTCAATTGGATCGAGTAAAACTATAGGCATATTCCAACGGTTGGAAAGGTAGGATAAGATTACATTTACACTAAATCTTGGGCGATTTAGCCAAAACTAACTCAAGGTCTTTTGTAAATATGGATCTTGATCCTATAAACAAGAGTTACATAGAGATGTAATCGGTAATTTGTTACCTACCGATCATACTAAGTCTTGGGCGATTTAGCCAAAGCTAACTCAAGGCGTAGTATGATGTGGATCTTGTCCCGCGAGAATTATAGCTAGTTTGTATGAATCTAGTAGTGTGGTTTGACCACATTCATTACTTGATTCTACAAAAGTCCTATAATTCAGTGAGAGCATCATTTAATTAAAGGTCTAATTAAATGATAAATGAAATATGATATTTACTTTATGCATTGTTTATGTTGTAGATTGTCATGTCGTCAAACACGAACACTCTCTCCCTGCGTTCTGTCCTTGAGAAGGACAAGCTCAATGGAGCTAATTTTCTGGACGGGTATAGGAATCTGAGAATTGTTCTCACTTAAGAAAGAAAAATGTATGTCCTAGAGAAGCCCATTCCGAAAGCACCTCCTGCCACTGCCTTGCGAGCTGACCGAGATGCTTATAAGAAGCATCAAGATGATGCATTAGATGTGTCATGTCTCATGCTTGCGACCATGAACTCTGAGCTTCAGAAGCAACACGAGTTCATGAATGCTTTTGATATGGCTGAACATCTTCGTCAACTGTATCAAGGACAAACAAGACACAAGAGATATGAGATCTCTAAGGCACTGTTTCAGTGCAAAATGCAAGATGGGACTCCCGTAGGTCCATATGTACTCAAGATGATTGGGTACATAGAAAACCTACAGAGGTTGAGATTCCCACTTGGCCAAGAACTAGCCACTGACTTGATCTTGCAATCCTAGCTAGAAAGCTATAATTAATTTATCATGAATTACAGCATGAATGAAATTGATAAGCCACTACCTGAGATGCTTAGCATGTTGAGAACTGCTGAGCTCGACCTTAAGAAGGGAAAACCTGACTCCATTTTGATGGTGCAAAAGAAGAAAGACAAGGGCAAGTCTAAAGGTAAGGGAAAGTCCCAAGCCAAGGGCAAAGGCAAGACACTGAAACCGAAAGGAGGGGTGGCCAAGGAAGGGACTTGCTTCCACTGTAAGGAAGGTGGATATTGGAAGCGTAACTGTAAAGCATACTTGGAAGATCTTAAGAAGAAGAGAAGTGAGAATTCTACTTCATGTATATATGTCATAGAAGTCAATCTATCTATTTCTTCATCATGGGTATTAGATACCGAATGTGCATATCACATTTGTACTAATGTGCAGGCGCTGAGAAATAGTAAGGCATTGACGAAGGGCGAGGTGGACCTACGAGTAGGCAATGGAGAAAGGGTTGCTATTGTTGCTGTAGGAACTTATTATCTATCTTTGCCCTCTGGGCTTGTACTAGAACTAGATGAATGTTGTTATGTGCCTGCTCTGACTAAGAACATAATTTCAGTTTCTTGTTTAGACAAGAAAGACTTTTCATTTATAATAAAGAACAAATGTTGTTCCATTTATTTAAATGATATATTCTATTATAGTGCACCTCTGATGAACGGACTCTACATTCTAGACTTAGAGAGCCCCATCTATAACATAAGTACCAAAAGGTTCAAGTCAAATGAGTTGAACCAAACCTATCTCTGACATTGTTGCTTAGGTCACATAAATGAGAGTCGCTTATCCCAGCTCCATAAGGATGGGTTGCTGGACTCATTTGATTTTGAATCATATGAGACATGCGAGTCTTTCCTTCTAGGCAAGATGACCAAGACTCCCTTTCGTGGACACAGCGAGAGAGCAACAGACTTGTTAGAACTTATACATAGTGATGTATGTGGCCCTTTCAATGTTGCTACTAGAGGTGGTTATAGGTATTTTATTACATTTACTGATGACTTCAGTAGATATGGTTATGTGTATCTGATGACACATAAGTCAGAATCCTTTGAAAAGTTCAAAGAATTGAAGAATGAAGTATAAAATCAGCTTGACAAGAGTATTAAGATACTTCGATCAGATCGAAGTGGTGAATACCTTAGTCATGAGTTTCATGACTATCTAGCTGAGTGTGGGATTCTATCCCAACTCACTCCTCCTGGAACACCACAGTGGAATGGTGTATTCGAAAGGAGGAATCATACCCTATTAGATAAGGTACGATCTATGATGAGTCACACAGATCTTCCTATATCATTTTGGGGATATGCTCTAGACACAGCAGCCTTCACACTTAACCGTGTACCATTCAAGGCTGTGATAAAGACACCATATATGATATGGACGAAAAAAATCCTAAGATCTCTTTCATGAGAATTTGGGGTTGTGAGGCTTACGTTCGACGTCAAGTCTCAGACAAACTGGGACCCAAATTCGATAAGTGTTATTTTGTTGGATATTCCAAGGAAACGAAGGGATATTACTTCTATATTCCCAGTCAACACAAAGAGTTTATGGCAAAGATTGGGGTATTTCTAGAAAGGGATTTTATTTCTAGAAAAACTAGTGGGAGTACGTTCGATCTTGAAGAAATTCAAGATAAGGATCATAGCACTGAGGCCTTGATGGAGGTTGAACATGAACCATAAAGTGTTGTGAATGATGAGATTGTTACACAAAGAGTTATGAAACAACAACCTGTTCAGGTAGACCTACCTCTTCGCAGGTCTGATAGGGTACGTCGTCACCCAGAGAGATACTCATTTCTCTTGTCTGACCATAATGACGTTATGCTTATTGAGAATGAGCCTACCTCCTATCAGGAAGCTGTGATGAGCCCATATTTTGAGAAATGGCTAGAGGCTATGAGATCTGAGATGGAATCCATGTACACCAACCAAGTATGAACTTTGGTTGATCCACCTGAAGGCATCAAACTCATTGGGTGCATGTGGGTCTTTAAGAGAAAGACTGACATGGATGGACTTACGCATACCTATAAGGGTCGATTGGTGGCTAAATGTTTCAAGGAAATTCATGGTATTGACTATGATGAAACCTTTTCTCCAATTGCGATGTTTAAGTCCATTCGGATCTTGCTTGCTATTGCAGCATACCACGATTATGAGATCTGGGAGATGGATGTTAAAACCTCATTTCTGAATGGAAACTTGTTCGAGGATGTGTACATGACACAACCTGAGGGTTTTGTAGATCCACAACATACTGGCAAAATATGCAAGCTACAAAGGTCCATTTATGGGCTAAAGCAAGCTTCTCAGAGCTAGAATCTTTGATTCGATGATGCAATCAAACAGTTTGGTTTCATCAAGAATGAAGATGAACCCTGTGTCTATAAGAGGGTTAATGGAAACACAGTTGTATTCCTTGTATTGTATGTGGATGACATACTACTCGTTGGGAATGACATCCCTTCGCTACAGTCTGTGAAGACTTGGCTGGGGACGTGCTTCTCAATGAAGGACTTAGGTGAAGCAGCTTGTATTCTATGCATCAAGATCTATAGAGATAGATCTAAGAGATTGCTTGGCCTAAGTCATAGTACATATATTGACACGGTATTACTACGGTTTGCCATGCAGAATTCCAAGAAGAGACTTCTGTCGATGTCACATGGTGTGAGTCTTTCGAAGACTCAAAGTCCCTCTTCTAGAGAGGAGAGAGACCGCATGGATAAGATCCCTTATGCATTGGCCATAGGATCTATCATGTACGTCATGCTATGTACTCATCCTGATGTCTCGTATGCTTTGAGCATGACGAGTAGATACCAGTCAGATCTAGGTGAGCGTCACTGGATAACAGTCAAGAATATTCTTAAGTACTTGAGAAGGACTAAAGAATATTTCTTGATATTTGGAGGCGATATAGAGCTAGCTGTAAAAGGTTACAGCGATGCCAGCTTTCAAACTGATCAGAATGATTATAGATCACAGTCAGGGTTCGTGTTTTACTTGAATGATGGCGATGTGAGCTGGAAGAGTTCGAAGCAGGACATAGTTGTTGATTCTACAATAGAGGTCGAGTATATTGCTGCATCAGAGGCAGCAAAGGAGGCAGTTTGGATCCGTAAGTTCATTACTGAACTTGGGGTGGTTCCTAGCATAGCAGATCCTATAGAGCTCTATTATGACAACAATGGAGCGATTGCGCAGGCTAAGGAACCTCGCTCACACCAGCGGACCAAATACATACTACGACGCTTCCATCTCATTCGAGAGATTATCGATAGAGGAGATGTGAAGATTTGCAGAGTACCCATAGAGGCTAACGTCGCTGATCCCTTGACCAAGGCTTTGGCACAGAAAAAGCATGATGGTCACATTAGGTCATTGGGTATTAGATGCTACAGTGATTGGTACTAGTGCTAGTGGGAGATTGTTAGTGAAAGCCCTAGAGTCAATCATGTGATGATTGTTGTATGGACTTTGTTGTATCATATTCCTATTTTTATAAAGGCATTTCTTTTTATGGTTATTATACTTACTTGTATTGGTGTCAAATAACTAAGTATAATAACGTCCTTGAGTAGAAGGTTCTTATCTATATCAATCGATTGGTTGAATCGATAATGAGATGATATAGAGAACACTACTCTTAATCATTCCTAGTCAAGTATTAACATTCAGGGACAATGTTAATGCGAAGAGACTAGCATGTAGGTCAACTCGATGACTTGATCTCATAAGTCGTGGATATGAGATATCAAGTTGACACATGGGCATGCATTAGAGAATGTATACTGAATGACCCGCCATGAGAAAGTATCATGGATCATTATATGAGTGTCATATACTTTCTCATGTGACTATTAGTATGACTATTAGTCCTTAGACCTGAAGTCACCATGGTTCCATACATAAGGAGTTGCATACTTTGGCTTCGTCAAACGTCATCCGTAAATGGGTGGACTATAAAGGCGATTACTAGTATGTAACAAATTATGCGGAGGTATGTGAGTGATGTAGATGGGATCTATCCCTCCTATATGACGGGAGTGACATCATGATTCTTGATAGAGTGAGACCACTAAGTGCATGGTCATGCCCAAATGAGTCAATATGAGATATTGATCTCATTTGATTAGAGTGAATCTACTTAGAGTTCAAGATATAGATTGTACAGAGGATGACACGGTCTATGCCTCAATTGGTCAATCTAGATGTCAAGGATAGATGGACATTGTCACATATTGTGAGAGTCACAATTAGTAGTCAAAAAGGTGATGTTGGATCTCAACATTCTTGTAACTTGGATAGCAATGATGTGTTGCTAGATACCACTCATTGCTTATATTTCTAAATCGATTTAGGAACATTGTCAACGTTACAAGAACCTATAGGGTCACACACAAAGGGCAATTAGATGGAGATTAGGTTCATATGATGGACCATGAGGATTAGGTTCATGTGATGAACCAAATTGGATTAAGAGTAATCCAAATTAGACTAATTGAGTTGGACTCAATTTGATTCAAGTGTTGAATGAGTCTAATTTAGATTTGATTCATTGAGTCAATTTAAACTAATGAATAGAGATTCATTAAATTAAATTGACTTGAATCAAATGGTTGGATTTGATCAACCATGGGAGATAAGAGGTCAAGTTTGACTTGACTTGAGAGGGAAGATGAATTGTTAAGTTTGACTTGACCAAATGTCATGTCATGATGACTTGGCATGGGTCGGCCAATGATGATGTTCCACATTATCATGGACACATCATGGGGTGCCACCTCATGAGGGAGACCAAGAGCCATGACTCTTGGTATTACATGCAAGTATATAACTTCCATGTAGTGGTCAACCACTATTATGTGAGTGCATTAGTGTGAAGTCAAGTGGATTAACTTCATCTTTTTCCTTCCTCTTCTCTTGTGATCCCCCTCTTCCTTTCTTGCCGTGGGTTTCTTGGAGTGCTAGCACATTCTAAGTTGCCTTCTCCACTTATTGTATCTTGCTTGTCTTTTGCTTTGTATTTGTATATTCCGCTTGCGCTAACGTTTTGTAGACGAGCAATTTACGACGTCCAACGTACGAGGGCTATTCACCCCCCTCTAGCCGGCCATATCGATCCCCTACAGATCTAAGGTTTTAAACACGTAAATGTATATTTTTGTTTATGTTCACACGGGTCCGTGGCCGACTTCCGAGGTTTCCGCAACGTAAAAAGCGGTTTTTGCGGCTCGGATAGTCCAGCAAAGCATTACCCTTCCCAAGTGACCCAAGGCTCCTTCTTAGAGGGAAGAGGTCATTCTTCCCGTTGGGCGCCAAGCAGTCGACTGATGTAGCCATCAATCGACTTCTTCTGTAGTCGTTGCCTCGCAACGGCTTCATCCACGTTGGATTCCAACCAACGACTCCCACATCAGTCGACTAATCTTCCCATCAGTCGACTGATGGAGCTCTCAGTCAAGTGACCGAAGCATTCACTCGACTGATCAACCTTTTGTGCCCGAGCTTGCCTCGATTAGTCGACTACCGTCCCTTGGCAGTCGACTGATGGTCGAGCAGTCGATTGTCAAATCCTTGCAGTCGACTGTTGGGCCAGAAACAATTCAGTCGAACACCAGTCGAGTCCAATCGACCTAGAGTAATCGAATGCTACCTATAGTAGTCGACTGGTGTCAGGTAAAATCTTAAACCAACCTTTGGTTGAGCATCCGACACTTGACTTAGCCATTCGGCCAAGTTCACCTATGAGCAATCCCGTCCCGGGTTACAATCACTCACTCTCATCTCCCTTGGAGTCCTTTGCCTTGAAGCTCTCTTCGTCTGGCCACGTCCCTCAGATGCACCAAGCGCACGGCTTCGCAATGTCATCCTTCGCGTCTTGCCCTGAAGTCTGCCTCCTTGGCTTCACTCCAATGCTCCTCGTCTGGCGGTCCCTCGAATACACTAAGGGCATGGCCTCGCAATGTCGTCCTTCACCGACTCAAGGACCGAGTCATGAGATGGTGATCTTGCCAATGCTTTGTCAAACTAACCATATGTGAATTACTAAGTCCTGTACAACTTCAACACACATATCAAATTCACAAATAACCTAACTTAAACCTTTGCCACCACACACATCAAAACACATCATTCATAGGTTGATTGCCCTAACAATCTCTCCCTTTTTGATGTGTGACAACCATGTTTAAGCTAGGTGAAACATTAATCAAAATACATAAGGAAGGAAAGCATGTAAAACATGGATATCAAACATGAATATCAACTCCCCCTTAATACATGCAACTCCCCCTTAATACATGCAACTCCCCCTTAACCCATACTAATCTCTCCCTAGCATGATCAACTTAAACTTAACCATTTCTCCCCCTTTAACACCATAAAAAACATCTAACATAAGTTATATAAAATAACATCAAATCTAGGGAACGAAAATTATCAAAATTAGTTTAAAAATTGATAAAAATAGCTTACTGTGTTCATGCACAGTACATCAGTCGACTGGCACCTATATTTCAGAATTTTTGATTTCCGAAATCCAAGTTCAAAAATGCATTAAAAATTCTAGAAAATTTAAAAAATCGTGAAATTTGGGGAACATATTTCTCATAAGTCCCTTTATCAGTGAAAAATGATTTTTCATGAAAATTCATCCTATTTTCGAAAATTTGGCAAAAACTCAAAGATATTGAAAAACACTAAACTTTGTATCAACTTGAAAGCCTAGTTTTGCCTTGAATTGTTTTAAAACATGAACTTGCAGTTTATAAAATATGAAATGGTTTTAAAACATTTGAAATATCCAACTATGATCTTTGGGCAATATGTCTATGAATTAAACATATACTCTCCTCATGATTGGTCTATTATTGCTATCATGATACCTATAATGACTCATCAAAATGTTATAGTCATAAGTAAGTCATTTGTGTCATCCTAACATCTCGCCCATGCTATGTTTTCAATAAGTTAGCCTATAGTGAGTGTGAGATGTACCTAAAGGTATTATACTTAACCATCAATTTTCATGCAATTCTACCAAGGTTAAGTATCTATATCCTAAAACACTCAACATGATCATAAAATCACATATTATCAATCATGATCAAATATTTTCAATTATTGCATATCATGATCATAAATCAAACAATATTCATGATTCCATATTATGATCACATTATCATCACCCAACACTATAAATCAAAGATCATCACCCACATCCTTATAAGTCAACCATCTTACATGATATAAAATAAGTCCACTAATGATTGACTATCCTAGGATTTTTCTAATCCTTAAGGATGAACTTGGGAACCCAATACAAGTTCTTTCCAATGGGGTTCACCAAGTACTCCTTTGAAATCCATTTCCTAGCTACCATTGTTATTTTAGTTTGACCCCTAGCAATCAAACAATGGTAGGCCTTTTCATTCTTGGATCCCTTATATCCTAGGCATTTCTTGTTGAAACTTGCCCTTTAGCTCCCAATTATCATGTTCAAAGTATTGGAGCCTATTGTGAATTTCTCTAGGGCTTTAGTTAGATGATCTACCTTTTCCCTTAAGGCCTTATTTTCTTCAATACATGCATCGTTAACATTAAGAGGCATATAATCATCATGTGAGCATGCATTTGCTAGTTTTTCTTCTAGGGCCTTAATTTGATCAAACATGCATTTGTTCTTTTTCTTAGCCTTAAACAAATCCCTAGTTATAAGGCTAGTAATCATAGAAACTACATCATTGGAGGATAATTTAGTTACCTTGCTTACCCAATCCCCTTCCGATGATGAAGATGAAGATGAAGCTCCCCCTTCACTTGAGCTCTCCTCCTCACTTGTGCTTCTTTCTTCTTGCTCGAAGGAGGTGGAGTCCAAATCATCTATTTCCATGAGTGCAAGGCTTGTGAAGGCTTGATCTTCCTCCGATGAGGATGGATCATCCCATGTCGCTTTGTGTGCCTTGGCTTTCCCTTTTTCTTTTGCTTTTCTTTCTTCCTCCTTCTTGCTCCCCTTCTTTTTCTCTCCTTTCTTTCTTCTTTCTTCCTTCCTTTTGTTCAAGAGGGGACAATCATCCCTTATGTGTCCCTCTCCTTGACAATTATAGTAAATGATTTTTCTTCTAGGCTTTATTCCCCTATCATGAGATTTATTAAACTTAAAATTCTTTAATGCACGCCTTACCTTCCTTACCATATATGCTTCCTCATTGCTATCCATTGATGAGGAAGATGAATCTTCATTGGATGAGGAGGGTGGCATCACCTTCTTCTTCTTTCCCTTCTCGGCTATGAGTGCTACTCCTCTTGATAGCTTGATTGACTCTTCAACTATGCCTTCAAGCCTAGTCTCATGCAACTCCATGGTAGAGAAAAATTCATCTAGAGTACTCACCTCTAGATTCTTCGAAATATAAAAGGAGTCCACCATGGAACTCCACTTTGATGACCGGGGGAATGCATCAATTGCTTTCATTATCATATCTCGGTTGGAGAGCTTTTCACCTACACTTGACAATCCATTAATTATCTCCTTAAACCTAGAATGCAAAGATAATACCTTCTCCCCTTTGTCAAGCTTTATATTGTTGAGTTGGGAGCGGAGAAGGTCTCGTCTTGCAAGCTTGGCTTCGAATGTGCCTTCATGAAGCTCAATCAACCTCTCCTACATTTCTTTGGCTCTTGCACATTCTCCTATTCGGTTGATCTCTTGTTGGGGGAGCACATTGAAAAGGTGATGCTTGGCCTTTGAATTTGCAAGGTGCTCCTCCCTTTGCTTCTTGGTCAACCTTGACTTCTCTAGTAGTCTCTCCTCCTCATCCCTAGGCATCTCAAAACTGTTTTCCATTATTAACATAATATCAAAGTCGGTTTCAAAGAATACCTCCATATGCTTCTTCCACCATGCGAATTCGCCCTCGAACTTGGGTGGATGGATGTTTGAGTCGGTCATCTTTGTTGTCGTGCTTGTTGCGGCGGTGACTCTGGTGACAAGCAACCTTGGTTCTAATACCACTTGTTGGAAGATTAGTGACCGGCTAGAGGGGGGTGAATATCCCTTTGTATACGATGATGGAAATTGCTCGCTTAATCATCTACAATTAGAGTTAGCGCAGCAGAAATATAATGCTAAAGTAAAACAATTAAGACAATGCAAAGAGACAATGAATGCAAACGCTAACAAAGCATGTAACGTGGTTCACGACCCTTGCTGCTAGTCCACGACCCGATTCATTCCAGGTGAATCACGCCTAATCAAATCCACTAGATCTCTCCTTTGCACTAAGTTAGGTGGAGGTAAACCTTTCTTTACAAGAATCACTCCTCTTACAATAAGATGAAATTAAACACAAGGAAGAGGAGTAAAATCATATTGGGCACTTGGGAGATGTTTAGAGGTTAAGCATTACTCATCCCAAGTGACCCAAGGCCCCTTTTTATAGGGAAGAGGTCATTCTTCCCGTTGGACACCGAGCAGTCGACTGATGTAGCCATCAGTCGACTGCTGTTGTAGCCGTTGCCTCGCAATGGCTTCATCCATGTTGGATTCCAACCACGGCTCCCACATCAGTCGACTGATCTTCCCATCAGTCGACTGATGGATCTATCAGTCGAGTAATCGAAGTGTTCACTCGACTGATCAACCTTCTGTGCCCGAGCTTGCCTCAATCAGTCGACTATCGTCCCTTGGCAGTTGACTGCCAAATCCTAGCAGTCGACTGTTGGGCCAGAAACGATTCAATCGAACACCGGTCGAGTCCAATCGACCTAGAGCAGTTGACTGCTACCTATATAGGAGTCGACTGGTGTCGAGTAAAACATCAAACCAACCTTTGGTTGAGCATCCAACACTTGACTTAGCCATTCGGCCAAGTTCACCTATGAGTTACTCCGTCCCGAGTTATAATCGCTCACTCTCATCTCCCTTGGAGTCCTTCGCCTTAAAGCTCTCTTCGTCTGGCCACGTCCTTCGGATGCACCAAGCGCACGGCTTTGCAATGTCATCCTTCGTGTCTCGCCCTGAAGTCTACTTCCTTGGCTTCACTCCAATGCTCCTCGTCTGGTGGTCCCTCTGATGCACCAAGCGCACGGCTTCGCAATGTCGTCCTTCACTGACTCAAGGACTGAGTCATGAGATGGTGATCTTGCCAATGCTTTGTCAAGCTAACCATGTGTGAATTACTAAGTCCTGCACGACTTCAACATACATATCAAATCCACAAACAACCTAACTTAAACCTTTGCCACACACATCAAAACACATCATTCATGGGTTGATTGCCCTAACAATATAGATCTAGGCTTCATGAGGTATTTATAATAGGCTACAATAAGGACCATGAGGAGGAGTTGGATCTTGACTACCCAATGGATCCGAACCATATATAACCCGATCCATTAATGATGATCCATACCACTAGAGGATCATCGTTGATCTACCTCACCAATCCCCATAATTAAATATGGACTCCACATATTATTTGTATAAAATATTTCCCCATGTTTAAGATATCGAATGTCCATTAATTAATTAAATTATTGATAATTTAATTAATTAATATCTAACTCCATGAGTAGTATCACTCATCCTTATCATCATGTTAGACCAAGTCCACCTACAGGATTTACATGATGAACTTTATGAGCTCCTCAAGGGGACATCATCATCCTAGTATATAGGACAAGATTTCCTCCTATAATCAATGACACACCATGTAAATAATATTATTTCCCAACTTATTAGGTCTATCGATTTAACACATAAATCTCGCCCATTGGTAAATCAAAGAAATAAATATTAAGTACATGTGCTCATTATTATATTGAAATAAAGAGCATGTACACCATCATATCTTAGGTCTGATTCAATTATATAGTTAGTATAAATTAAATCACCTCTAAATTGGTCCTGCTCAATGCACACAAAGTGTACTAGTGTAATTCTATGGTGAAGATAAACCAATACCAAATTACACTACAACCATGCTAATGGTTTGTCCAAAACCATCTTGGTTGTAAGCCTCTATTTATACTCTATAAGGAACTGATAACATGATCTTCTGTGCAACACCACACACCATATTATCTACAATGTAAAGTATCAGACAATATGCATAAATATAAAATGCAAACAATAATCATGTGATTCTTATTTCAAAATGAAGATGTTCATATAAAGGCTAGACTTTCAGTATACATCCCAACAGTTATCTTCATGCTTCTTGTATGGTGGATCCCCTTTCCGTGCTCAAGTAATGTCCATAAGAGCAGGGGTTAACATTGTTGTTGGAACTCCAAGACGTGTAAAATGTTATGGCAGTTTGTGCTAACCTAGCAAGTCTGAGCACTGGGCAATAGGTTCATGTATGCATAATTCAAAGAAGCCCTCAAGTTATTCATATTGTGGAAGGGGGAGGCGGAGATTCTATGGGTTTCTATCTACTCATGAGATAAGTTCTCTTCCTCTTCTTTTACATTACTTTTATGCATTTAATATATTTTTCTTCCATATGAATCCTATCTGACTTAAGCATCGGAGGACCACTATCGGGTAGGCAAGCGGTGGTTTAACATGTATTAACTTTTTCAGGATATTTACTATTGCGGTCAGAGAGAACCCCTCCCTCCTCAGTGGCACAAGATCGAGGAGCGAAAAATATGTACCAAGGCTGCGTAGATTTTGAAAACTCACAAGATGCAATTGAGATTTTGGAATTTAGGTTTGAGGGCATGATCATACTTAGAGGGTTGCAATGAACTCGTTGATCTTAGTTTAAGTCGGTTTTGAGGTGGTTTGGGTCATCAATAAGTTTTCGTTAAAAGTTACTGATGGTCAAACATTACCTGATGATATGGTGAGAAGTGAGGTCATGTGGCCTAGTCAAGTCAATATTCAAGCTATGTGGAAGTCACAGTCAAACTGAGTCTGAGTCAAACTCCTCTGATTCATACCTAAGTTCACTCTAATCAATCCTAGATTAGGCTTGGCAGTTGTTCAAGTTGACAAGCAAAAGAAAGGATTCAACATTAAGAGGTGTATCTCTCAAGAAAATAGACTCGACCTCAAAAAGGTGTGTCTCTCCATACCAAAAAGGTGTGTCCTTTAGTCTCCAGCAATTTCACCCCTTGATCTTCTCTCCCTATATAAAAATAAAGGTAAGAAGAAGAGGGGAATCAAGTAATCTTCTCAAACTCTACTTACTCTAATTTCTTTATATTTTCTCCAATTTCTGACTTGAGCATCGGAGCAGCCACGTCGACGTACCCCTCGGTCTCCTTCTCACCTATTTTCAAGTCCTTCTAAGTCCATAGTACTTGGTGTTTAGATGATCAATCTATTGACTATCGAGCTCTCGAGATTTCGTTGATGCTCGATCCCCCAAAATCCTATTAATGTTTGACCTCTCGAGGTCCCCTATACGCTCG
Organism: Wurfbainia villosa; assembly: GCA_025175895.1. Lineage (NCBI taxonomy): Eukaryota > Viridiplantae > Streptophyta > Magnoliopsida > Zingiberales > Zingiberaceae > Wurfbainia > Wurfbainia villosa. The sequence continues at coordinate 113,748,452 of CM045988.1, forward strand.
ATCTCTCGAGGTTCCATATACGCTCGATCTCCTAAAGCCCAAGCAACAATGGATCTTCTGAGGTCCAATTGCATCCCAAACTAGCGAAGCTTTGTAGAAGAAGGTTGATCTAACATGAGCGGTACATTGAAGACCAACCTGATTCGTACTCAACCGGTCTGATTCATACCCAGCTAGTCGAAAATACTCGATCGTGAGTATTCTACTAAGTCATCCCATCCATTGATCTCAGATCAGATCATTTTGGCACCGTCTATGGGAATCGAGATGAGACATTGAGATGGGAGACACGATAGGAAATTTAGAAAAATCAAGATTCTACTGGTCGAAGAATGCATACTCCCATGCCTGGTAGGGAAGTTCTGACAAGAGAGAATTTGGGACAGATTGTATCTCCTACAGTCGAAGAAATTTTATGGACATATGTCATAAAATGAAGTTATGAATGGAGGACTATTAGCCCCTAATGAAGTGCCTTCGGCTCCTACGAAAACACTAGGGTGGATACCAATCTTGCAAGAAGAACAGTCTCAGGATTCTATATCCCAAAAATCACCTCCAAGAGAACATAGAAAAGGTAAAACTCTGCTAATTATTGCATAAAAGAGTAGCTGAAGTGCTCCTTTCTTTCCTAGCATATTAGTCGAGGAGTTACCAAAGCATTTTTGGCCTTTACAACTCGAAGAATATAATTTATCCTTGAATCCAGAGGATCACCTATGTTGATTCGAAAATATCTCTTTGTTACATCAGTACATTGACAGAGTTAAGTGTAGAGTCTTCTTGACTACTCTATCTGGATCAGCATAGAGGTGGTTTAATAGACTACCACCTAGTTCTATATAATCCTTTGAAAATTTGAGTATCGCCTTCCTACATCATTTCACTAGTAGTAAAAGGTATCACAAAACGATCATTAATCTTTTTTCAATAAAGCAAAATAATCAAGAAACTTTGAGGGAGTATATTCAACGCTTCAATCAGATGACTTTAAATGTACCTTCAACCAATTTCAACTTCCTTATTAATGCTCTCTCGCAAGGATTGATGAATGAGATTTTTTTTCAAATCCTTAGTGAAAAAGCCCCTACCGATTATGACAACCTTCTTGGAAGAATTGAGAAATATATTAATCTAGAGGAAGCTTAATAAGCTCGGAAAGATGAAGGTAGCATAACAAGGTCATCTTATATGAAATAGGAAAGAAAAACTTTACTTCCTCCTTGTAACAAAGAACCTTGATCGATTATTAATTACGCCTTTGAAAGGGTCGGGGAAAAATTATTCAAACATTAGAGGAGACACTTAAGGCATTCGACAACCAAAAGCGATTACTTGTTGGGAAGCCTTTATGCAATTGTGTTTTTCATCAAATGCATTGTCATTCCACTAATGAATGTCATCGACTCATTGAGGGCATTCATAGAGTGCAGGTACAATATCATCAACAGAAGACCACCAACACTATACTCGAGTCATCTAGTCGATCTCCAATCAAACTATCTCGACTTGGTGAATTCAGAGGTGCGTCAGCAAAGATGCCAAGGAGATTTTCATAACAACCTCGACTCAACTAAAGTCCATGGCAAGAATCTCCCAAGAGAAATATTCCTCACTGTGGAATAATAAATATGATTTCAGGAGGAACAATGAACGATGACTCAAACCAAAAGGCTATTGGATTGGGCTAGTGGGCTATCAAGTTCTAAATCCGAATCCATTAGCCCACTAGCCCAATCCAATAGCCTTTTGGTTCAAAATCAAACCATTTAATTCATTAAAACAAACCACCTTTAATTCAAACCAAACCAATTTGGTTTAGAATTAAACCATCATGGGTTCAATCCTTCTTCATAAGACATAGCTCATCTAAGTTTCCATTCCTATAAAATTCTTTTCATCCTTACTCTTCATCTGGTCCAACCAAACTCAGTCTCTCTCAATCTAAGAATCCAATTCTCAAACACGTTTTAAGTCATTCGGGAAATAACTCATAGTGCGTATGGCCTTATAAGTTCCTGGCTTATGTTAGTCATTTATAATTAACTATTAATTATGGAATGATCATAAGTGACACCTAGTAGTATATCATGATCTCCAATTAATCAAAAAATCAATGGTTAATCTCAGAATCACTTCTGAATCTTTCAGTAACTACAGTGAGTTGTGTCTTGTTCCTTTCACTCATCTTATACCCACTTGGTTTAGGATATAGTCTATATGTCAGTCCCCACTAGGATGACTACATCACACCTAGCCCAAGTTATACTTTTTCGTCCTACGAATTCAAATTACTCTTACATGTGTCCAAGAGTACAGTACTCTTAACATGTAAATGTTTTGGCCAAATATTTTGAGTAACAATCCTGACGAGTGGCTATAGGGTATACTTATCCTTTATAAAGAGAAGTGAATCCTCTGTGAATCTTCTATTGGATATTCAAACACCTTCGGATACTTTAACTCATACCCAATCATCTCATGTCCACACCTCGAAAGGGATGTTTTCTTAAGATGTTAAAGTATAAGTCTCCATGACTAAGATGACTTGGATACCTCAAGTCGAAGGAAACACACACTTAAGATGCAGTAAAAACTTCATAGGCATATCCAAATATATAGGGAACCATATGAAATCTTACAGCTGGCCACTCCAATGAACTAGTTATCATAACGAGCATCCATGTTTAACTCTTGACATCCCAATGTCTCCAGCTAGCAAAGAACAACTACTTGGATAAACCAAAGAGTATAATATGTGCTAGTCTCTCAAAATTGATGATGTCCGAGCTCACTGATTCATCGACTAGAAAATATTTTAATACATTCATAATTACACATGTATAGATGCTCACTAGTTGTAATCCCATCATAAATTCCCTCATGCTATGAATCGTATTACTGACATTCAGTAAATGAGTTTAAGATCCAATCAAATATATAATGAATGTATACTCAAATAGTGAATCTACTATTTATCTAATAAATAGTACAAACCATAAGGCGATTGCCTTAGAATACCTCTCAAATATAATAGACTCCTACTTGGCCTAATGTCAATCGCCACAGTATCCAATACTGTAGGTTTGTACGTGACTCTCAAACTTACTTTGTGATAGAGCCTTTGTCAAAGGATCTGCTAAGTTCCCTTTAATGGGAATTTTTTTAATTTGTATTTCTTTCCTACTAACAGTCTCTCTAATAAAATGATAACTCCAAAATGCATGTTTAAATCGTTGGTGAGACCTTGGTTTCTTTTCTTGCGTGATGACTCCAGTGTTGTCGCAGTAAACTAGTAATGCTTCAATAATAGTCGGAACCACTCCAAGTTCAACGATGAACTTCTTGATCCAAACTACTTTTGCTGCTTCAGAAGCCCAATGTATTCTGTAACAGTGGTAGAATCAACAATGGTATATTGTTTGGAACTTTTCCAACTCATCGCACCCTCATTCAAAGTGAATATAATCATCCTTATCTGTCTAGAAGTTGGCATCAGTATACCCACATATCACCATATCACCTTCTCCATATACCAAAAATATATCCTTAGATCTTCTCAAGTACTTAAAGATTGCCTTGACAGCCACCTAATAATCTATACTTGGATTCGACTAGTATCTGCTTGTGACACTCAGAGCATATGTTGCATTAGGCCTTGTACATAATGTACATATATGATAGATACTATTGCTAATGCATAGGGAATCTTACTCGTTCAAATCATCTCTTTTGTGTGCAGACATATAGACTTCAAAAATTGAATCCCATGTCGCATGGGTTTGAAACCTTTCTTGGATTAAGACATGCTAAATCGTTTTAGCATTCTGTCTATATATATGTAGACTGTGAAAGATCGAGCAACCTTTTCTATCTATCTCTATTGATCCTTATCCCAAGGATATAGGTTTCCTCTCCCATGTCTTTCATGGAGAACACCTTGGACAACCAGACTTTAACAAAATGTAGAATATGCACATCATTTCTTATAAGCAATATATCATCGACATATAACACTAGAAATATGACCACACTCCCACTAACTTTCTTGTACGCACAAGGTTCATTTAGATTTTATGAGAAATCAAACTCTTTGATTGTCTCATCAAAATGAATATTCCAACTCCTAGATGTTTGCTTCAATTCATAAATAGATCGTTGAAGTTTGCATACTTTATTTTTTTCAACGGATGTGAAATCCTCAAGTTGTAACATCCTCAGATAAGTTTCCATTAAGGAAAGTTATTTTCACATCCATTTGTCATATCTCATAATCATAATAAGCTGCTATGGTTAGGAGTATCCGAATGGATTTAAGCATAGCTATTGGTGAAAAAACTTTGTCATAGTCAACAACTTGCCTTTGACGATAGCCTTTTTCCATCAACCTTGCTTGGTAGGTAATCAGATTGCCATTCATGGCAGTTTTCTTCTTGAAAATCCACTTGCACCCAATATGTGTAATACCTTCAGGTGGATCTACCAAGTTCCAAACTTAGTTTTCATAAATTGAATCCATTTCCGACTTCATGGTTGTAAGCCACTTGTCTCTTTCTGAACTTTTCAAAACTTATTCTTAACTAGTAGGCTCCTCATTCTTAATGAGTACACGTCATGAAATTTACTTACGAGAAACTCATATCTCTCAAGAATATTGCATGTCCTACTAGATCTTCGAAGAGGTTGTGTCTTTATAGGTTTAACCGATGGCACATCACTATGAGTAATCGGTTGTGATTCTTGATTAGACATCTCTTTAGTATCTATTGAAGTCTCTTGAACTTCCCTAAGTTCAACTTTACTCCCATTGTTTTCTTATAAGAAAAACTCTTTCTCCAGGAATACAACATACCTTAAAACAAATATCTTTTGCTCAAAGGGATGATAGAATTGGTAATCCCTTGTTTCCTTAGGGTAGCTAATAAATGGACACCTATCAGACTTAGAATTCAGCTTATCTGATATTGTCCTCTTCACATAAGCAGGACAACCTTATATCTTCAAATAAGATAGGTGAGGTTTCTCACCAGTCTATTTCTCAAATGAAGTGGTAGATATTGCCTTAGTTGGGACTCTGCTTAGCAAGTAAACAGTTGTCTCAAGTGCATAACCCCAAAAGGATTTGGGAAGACTCGCATGATCCATCATTGACCCAACTATATCCAACAAGGCTCGATTTTGCCTTTTTGATACACCTTATGTTGTGGCGTATAAGGCGGAGTCCATTGAGACAATATTCCATTATCCCTTAAAAATTCTCGGCTTATGTATCCATCACCTCGATCGGATCGAAGTATTTTAATACTCTTACCAAGCTATTTCTCTACATCATTTATGAACTCTTTAAACTATTCAAAGGCCTCAGATTTATATCTCATTAGATATAAGTACCCAAATCATGAGTGATCATCGATAAAGGTAATAAAGTATCCTTCTAGTGCATGAGTTGGCATGACTCCACATTGATGTGAGCAAAACATATAGGGTTTTAGGAGTAGTTTTCACTCACATCTCATTGCATTTTATGTTAGTTTCATGTATATGTCACTTTTTTTTTTGCATACATTTCCTATTTTCTAGTTCGGAGATCTGCTCTTTGTACTTTTGCGTGTAGGACAGTATTTCGTGAGAAAAATGTGCACTTTCGGAGCAAAAGAAAGACATTTTGTAGCTAGACGCAGAAGGGGACACGGCCAAGGCATGTGACTACACACGGTCATGTCCAAGGGGCGAAATCAGCCACCCTAGGGCCACACATGGCCGTGTGGCGGCCCAGCAGATTGACGCGACTAGGATTTTTTTCGGATTTCACAGCGATCCGGTGTGATATCTATATAAGGAGAGCTCCGCCCAAACCCTAGGGAGGAGGAAAGACGGCTGGGATGGCACACCAAAGCCCTAAAAAGCTTCGGGAACTCACAACAGGGAGGAAGAACACTGTCAGAGATCCAAGTTCTACACTTTAATGCCGGAGAGAAGACTACATTGGCATTGTAAATTCCTATTCTTGCACTTTATCTACTATGTATTCGAACATGAACATGCCTTGTGTTTCTTCTTTCCTATCTATGGAGTAGTTTTTTCGATTCTAGGATTAGGGAGTAGCTTGTGTTCGTATGACATGCTGCTTCAAATTGAATTCTATTATTGAGTTTGAATTTGCAATTGGAATTTGTTTAGACCGATATCTATGTGTATTTGATTTTCTATCTACTGTGCTTAGCCGATATGAGGGGTGACAACCCTCGTATCTAAGATTTAGGGGATTTATACGAGGAACCTAGTGGTTAGCCTCATCTCCTGTAACCGTGGGTAGAAGGATGCGATAGAACTGGAAATGGTTCATCGCAGGGATTGATTCAGCATCCTTGTACCGCCTATCCAGTCCTTGTAAGGCAGAGATAGCTCCCGATAGATGCGGTGGCTCATCGGGAGAGTGTATGATGTTCCTTCCACAAGACCGTAGTTAGATGTTTAAACAACGCCCAGTTGATAGCATGTCTTGCGACACACAAGCGAAACCGAAGTCCTAGAATCCCTTTAAAAGATCTCGCGACAACCTCCTTTCTTCCTCCGTGTGACACTGTATTGAGTAGGACCACCGATAACCCTCACATTTACAACCATTTAGAGTCTAGTCCCGAACAATTACACCCACCGAACAAATCGGTACTCGAATCTCAATCCCTGTGGGATCGATAATCTTTTTATTACTTGATGACATTCGTGCACTTACGGGCATTGAGCGCGAGCGCGCGCTTCGAGTCCTCGACGGCCTTATCACGAGATTTCAAGTTGTGTTCATGTGCATCAAGTTTTTGGCACCATTGCCGGGGACTAATCGATTCGAAATTGAATCGAGAAGTGGATGATTGGATCGGACCTAGGATAGATTTACTTTTCTTGTTTTGTTTTATTTTATTTTAGTTTTATTTATTCAGTTGCTCTTTTCTTATTTATAATTTCCTGCATATAACGATGCATGCTTTTACTCATGATTATGGTCAATTTAATGTTGTAAGTTTTGGTAACATTTATTGTGAGCATTGTGGTGAAACATGGCATACTATTAATAATTGTCCGGATATATTCGAACCTTCACAATTTGAGCAAGAAGATGTCACCTACAATTACAACGCATGACCACAAGATGATTCCTATTTATATAGTTATGACCATGGCTACTTAAACCCTCAATATTGCTCGCCTAAATCCCGACTGGAGCAAATGATGGAAGATTTAATTCAAACGCAACAAGCGGCGAATGCTGAATTTCGACGGCGACATTCGCAAACAGAGACTTAATATCTTTTCCAAAATGAGAACGAGAGCTATGAGTCACCATGCAAATTTTATCCAGAACCAAGTCCCCACTTAGAAGCCCCGCTAGATAACTTTACTAGGGAATGTGAGGAGCATAGCCAACAATTTGCGGAAATTATGGAACGAGATCTAGCAAGAGAAGAAATCAAACGACTAGAAGGTGGATTCAATGACATTCGTCTTCCGTGAAACTGGAGTAGTTCCTGGTATCTCTGACCGATTGACTTATTACGAGGAGGGCCTCTGCAAGCTGGGCTTCGGCTAACTTGTTCGGCTGCTCTTGTAGTTCCTTCAAAGCCAGAACTGCTTGCTCTAGTTGTCCTAGAGAATCCTATGGCCATTCTGAAAACATAAGGCAATTTATTAGTCGGGATAAACTATCTGCTAGTTGATTGTCTTGCCCGCTAATATGTTAAAATGTGACATTTACTCTAGTGCCAGTTATATAATCGGTGGCAGCAAGTCACCGAACTCTTGAGGGTTTGTTGGTGGCGATTTTTTCGAAAAAATTAATGATCGCCTGGCAGCCAGTTCGGATAATAACCTCTTCTTTGTCGAGAAAATAAATCTTCAAGGCTTCTAGGTTGTTCATAATAGCATAGATCTTTGCATCAATTGTGGATTTCGGGGGTTTAAACTTGCCGCTAGCATAAGCGCAAATTTTCTCCGTCGACCTTTGGTCGTATTTCTGTTTCTTCCACTTGCATACTCCGCCCCAACCGCTCATGCATCCGTCAGTTTCCAGGATGACATAACATTCTTCTGGCGGCACTTCTAGGTCGGGAATGTTCTTGACTAATTCTTTAATTTTCTGACCAGATCCCAATCCTGATTGTTCATCCTCTTATCCCCGGTTGGGCTTGTCTTTGCATACAAGGGACCGAGTAGTTTTCCCAAGTTTGGGATGTAGTTATGGGCATAATTTAGAAGCCCAAGCCAGGACCTCATGCCCTTTTTGTTGAGGAGTTCACGCTCCTCGAAGTCTGCTATCTTTGTGATGATGTGTGGTTGCAGTTTGATCCTCCTGTTTCCTAGGACTGCACCCAGGAATTCTATCTCCGGTACCGCGATCTTCATCTTTCTCGGGCTTAGGACTAGGCCATGCTCCTTGCATATGTTGAGCATTATCCTCAAATGTTGTGAATGCTGCTTCTTGTCTTCAGAAAATATGAGAATGTCATCAATATATACTGCAATGAAGTCTTCGGTACCTCAGAAGCAGTTATCCATCTTCCTCTGGAAGATTACAGGAGCGTTCTTGAGTCCGAAGGGCATTACTAGCCATTCGAACAACCCATCCGGTACCCAGAAAGTTGTCCATTCTATGGAGCCTGGGTGCATAGCCACTTGGTGGAATCCGCTTTTGAGATTGAACTTGGAGTAGATGTTGTTGTTGTTAACCTTCTTTAGTATGGTGTTTATGCCCGGAAGGTTGTACTGATCTTTATTGGTCAAGTCATTGAGGCACTTGTAATTAAACACCATCCTCTCCTTGCCCTTCATCTCTTGCACCGTTTTTGGATCAATCATAGTTTCTAAGTTTACTATGATTGTTGTTGTGCGGTGTCTACTCGCACTCGGCCTGTTGACTCCGATATCCAGCAAAGCCTTTACATGTCGGGTGAATGCTGCTTTCTGGGTGGGCGTCAAGTGCTTCAAGGGCCTGTCTTTGATGATGAAGTCTGGATTCTAAATATCTAGCTTACATGTTATCATATTTTTGCTCTAGTTCTTCAAGGGGTTATCCCCTATATACCCTTGTTCTTGTAACTCTTTCAGTAATGGGCCAAATTCTCCTGGTTGGTGCGAGGGTATTGCCGTATAGTGTACCATTTCCTTTATTTGCAAATATTCTTCCTCATCTAGCTCCAGTTCTTCAATTGTCGCTGCAGTGTTAACTATAGGGGAGGTATTAATTGAAGTGATATTCTTGTAAAATGTTACCATATTCCCCTCGATTCTGACTCCCCCTTGCATCGCCCTGATGAAATTGGCTTCGATTATCATCTGAATATTGTCTCCAAGATTCATGGGGAAGCTGTAAGTGTTGGGGATGCAGAATGAGTTGTTCTCGATGATCATTCTGCCTGATTTCAGCTTCATTTTTGTTGTCTGCTAGGAATTTATCCCGCTGAAATGTATTATGTATGCATTCCTTTGCAAGGCCTTCTCAGGTACTGTCCTTTGTTCTACACAACATGTCGTAGCTCCAGTATCTAGTATAGCCTTGAGTGTGAACTTAGGGATCCCTTGGATCTCTATCTCTACGTCCAGGTTGTAAAGCATATTCTTTACTAGCCTTGGTTCATGTCTCTGCTCTTGTGCTGCGGCCATGGTGACCAACACATTGGTCATTTCCTCTTCTTCCTCTTCCTCTTGTATTCCCATCTGTTGAAAGTCTCGCATGAGGTCCTTTTCTAGGAGGAGATGTTCATATTTTGTTTTGTAGAACTCCGCTTCCTTCTTTAGTCTCTCTATTTCTCCCATACACCAGGATATATAGTAATTTGCTGCTCTATCAGGTGATCAAGGAAGAATTGGGTTGGTGGTGCTGGTGCCACGGGGACCTGCTTGTTATAGTAGTAAGGTCCGCAGAGATTGCAAGTTGTGGTGAGACAAAGGGGGCAATGAATCCTTGCCCTTTGCATTGTCTCCCTCCGGCAATAGGTGCATTTGCTTGGCTATGAAGGTAGCACTGCGTCGTTCGTTCTCCAATTCTCGGCTCCATGGTGGCTCCAAGGTAACGGAAAAATAGTTGACTTGTCACCACGATTGGAGAACGAACGACGCAGTGCTACCCCCACAGCAGATTCGATTCTTAGCATTTCGGTTAAGTAATGACATGTATGATTTATATGAGGATTTAGCTTTGTGTCCGAGCCCAGACTTGTTGTACACAGATCAGTAAGATCCAAGCATCATGTTTAGATACTTGGAGCCTGAAGTGAACCTTTCCAACATTCCGATAAGATTCCCTACTTGCCTTTTTAGGACCGAGTTCTTTTCCTCAAGTTTTGTAACTTGAGTTGAGTCTCTATCCTCAACTTGGCAAGTTGAAGTTTTTGAGTTTACTTGCTCCTTAAGTACTTGAACTTCCTTAGGAGTGAGTCTACTCGGTTCTTGGATTTAGCTAATTTTCTCCCTAGGCATGCAATTATGTTGTAAATTTTATCTTCTAAAGGTGAAGTTGCCTCGTCTAGTCCTTCAGAAACGGATGCGGATCCGTGGATTTTCTCAGACTCAGCCTCGGATTCAGAACTTGATTCAGCTCCAGAGCTTGATTCGTCCATGAATGACTCAAAGTTTCTCTTTGTCTCTTCTGCGTCTGACTCTTCCGAAGATGATTCATTCCAAGTTGTCTTAAGTGCTTTCTTTTTCTTTTCCTTTTTAGGTTTTTCTTCCTTATTTTAGATTTGCACATTCGGACTTGTAGTGTCCTTTTCCGTTGCACTCGTAACACGTTTCATCCGATCTGGGTCTCGGCTTGTTGTCAATGACCTTTTTGACATCCTTCTTCGTAAATCTTTTTCTCTGGTTGAACATTTTTCGGACCATGTTTACGATTTCATCTTCTCCATTTAGGTTCGACTCCAACTCATCTTCAGATTCACTTTTTTGTTTTTCTTTCCTTTTTAGTCGAACCTGCTACTAAAGCAATACCATTCTCGGTTTAACCTGAGTTAGCTTGTTCATGTAGTTCGAGTTCGCAAAATAGTTCGTCTAATCTAATTAAAAAAATATCCCTGGAGACCTTATAGGCATCGACAATGGATGTCCATAAGGCGTTCCTTGGGAATCCCTTAAGTGTATACCTAATTGCATCCCTATTTTCTATTTGATGTCCTATTAAATGAAGTCCACTTAATATATCTTTTATTCTAGTGTGGAGTTGACTAGCATTTTTAGTTTCATTCATTTTATAATTAAAAAGTTTATTAACATATCTTGTTTAGCTATTATATCATTAGTGCATTCACGTAATTCAATTATCTTATCCCAAAGTTCCTTTGAATTTTCTAAGGGACCGACTCTATTGAGCTCTTCTTTGGTAAGTTCGCATTGCAAGGTGTTAAGAGCCTTGTAATTGACTTGAGCTCGTTTCCTTATGTTCGCGGTTCATTTCTACAGTTCTAACAACTCACCCGAGTCGTCTACCTAAGAGACGAAACCTTTCCTAATTGAAAACCATACATTGAGGTCGGTTTTCAGGTAGCACTCCATTCACCTCTTCCAATAAGAAAAAACCTCTCCGTTAAAGAGAGGAGGGCGAACGGTGTTGTGCCCTTCTAAGTGCAACATTACTAGTAAATTTTTGTTATTAAATTTTTATTTAAATTAAGTAAATTAAAATTTAGAATTAATCCTAGAGTTATTCAAATTAAGAAATATTGTAATGTGCAAAAAGAATAAATTTATACTAAAGCAAGACAAATATTAAAAACTTATTCTAATACCAAAGTAAATATTAAAATTAATGAAAAAATTATTCTAAGACAAAAAATGCTAAAAACTAAAGAAAATTTCTAATGCTCTTGTTGGTGGTTGCACCAAAATCTGAGCGTCCCTGCTCTGATACCAATTGTAGGATCGTAATGTTCCGAGAGAGGGGGTGAATCTCGGAAGTTATAAATTTTCTTTAGAAATTAAAACTTATTTTATCTTTTTCTTTAGAACCGAAAGAGTATGTAGTGGAATTAAATAAATAATAAGACAAGTGATTTACTTGGTTCAAAACTCTAGCCGGGTTGCTACTCCAAGGCTCGTAGCTCTCCGAGAACTACCTCAATGGGCAATACATTATAAGGCCCTCCGACTCGAGAACACTAACATGACATAAAAATTAAACCTAAATATTATCATGATATTTTATATGATTAAAAGAAATATAATGTCATGACATGGTATATGAAAAGCAAAGCATGGCAAGTATCAAATACAAAGGTTTAAAATATCAAAATGTTAAGCCCAAATTGTAATTTCTAAATTTATACTAATTTGCCATAATAGATCAATCTCCCAAGTGTGCCAAAAATCCAAAATGACACATCATAACCTATAAATCTAATTGTGCCAATTTGATCCATTTTTCGAACTTCTTAAATGATATTGGTACATCCTAAAATCCTTTTAGGATATAAATCCAAACTTAGTTCCAAGGTATCCTAATCTTCGAAATGACCTAAAGTGTCAACTTTGCTATAGTTAGGTTAAGTATTCATCCATTCAAGATTGACACAATCTAACCCATCTAGTGTGAAGGGATCATGCTCCTAGAAATTCAATACCTATTGGAGCTCCTTGGGTTTACTAGGTACTCACTGGGGACATCCTCCCTTCTTGCTCCTCGGAGCATCGAATCCTATAATCACAGTAAACCAATTTTCTATATTGAACATTAGGAAATATTCCATCCTACCTTTCCAATACGTGAAATCTTTGCGGTCAAAGGCGGGTGGAATTGTTATGTTATCGTCCAATCTCTCATTGAGCTCCATTTTCTCCTTCTCCTCTAGCACGTTTTCTCCTTGGCGGTTAGTCCAAATGAAGATCCTACCAGGCTCTGATACCAATTGTAAGGACATTGATGATGCACTAGAGGGGAGTGAACAGCAGTTTTGCTTTGTCTCTTGGAATTTGATCGTGTTCATCTATAAAAATTGTTATGCACAGCAGAATATATATATATATATATAATAGTAAAAACAAAACACAACAAACACACAAACACAAATGATATAACGTGGTTTAGAACTAGGGTTCCTACTCCACGGGGCAAGCTCAAGTGATGCATACCACCATTAATAAACTCCTCGGAACAATCCGAAGGTGGAAAAACTTCGTACAATATTTACAACAATAAACAAGATAATACAAGCTAATACAAATGAAATATAACAAACGATGTAAAGAAAACTTTACAAGAGATCGCTTTAAATGTTTTGCTTGTTGGTTGTTTAGATGAGCTTGAAGGAATTTGAAATGCACCAGCACTTCGCCTCAAATCTCCCCTAGAACCGTTGCCAAAATCCTCCCTTCAATGCTCCTTATAAAGTTACAACTCAGGCTGATTTTCATTTAGCAGTCGACTGCCCATACCTAGCAGTCGACTGCTCCTGTAGTCGTTGTCTCACAACAGCTTAATCCACGCTAAAAGAAATAACAATGGATACCCCAGCAATCGACTGCCCATACATGGCAGTCGACTTCGGCCTAGGTAGTCGATTGCTCAGTCGACTACCGAGGCTTTTGTGCTCGTGCCCACTTATAGCGATTGCTTTGCCCTCCGTGCGATCGGTGATCAAAGTCGATCGCCGGTGGCACACCAATCTGTCAGTGCCAATCGACCGATCGACTACCGGCCGACGACTACCAGTCGACTATAAGTGTCGATAAATCTCAAACATGAGGTTTAACCTAAATATGATCCCCTCATACTTGCTAGACCACCCTTAGCCTAGACCTCAGCCTTCTAGCCTCCTCCATCAGCCTCACGCCTATCAGATCACTCCAAGTCATCCATAACTTATTCATCCCTACACTAGCCTTCAGGTGCTTCCATCGACTTTTGTCATGCTAAACGGGTCTACACAGTCAAGGTACATTTGGGTTTACACTGCTAAGACACACGCTTAGACTTTACGCCGCTAAACCATTGGACTTATGCTACCAAGACTCCACCCTTGGACTTTCCAATTGCCAAGTATCCATGACTTGGACTTTTACTGCCAAGACTACACACTTGGACTTACGTGACCAAGACTGCACCCTTGGACTTTCCATGCCAAGTACTCAAGACTTGGACTTTCCCTTGCTAAGTGTCCCACTTGGACTTCTCAATCATATGGTCAACTCCTAGTCAACCATCTCCCCAAACCATTATCAAACAATTATTTCTCCTTTGTCAAACATCAAAATACTACTCGAGTCAAACTCGAGTCTGGTCAATCGTGACCTGGGTTGATTGCACCAACAAATGTAATAGTTCTAAAGGTAATAAAGTGCTAGTTAGAGTGTTACCCATGTGTGATGATATTGGTTGCTTTCCTTCTTGGCATGCATCACACAATTTGTCCTTGACATACTTCACTTTTGGTAGCCCCTTTAGTAACTCCAATTTAGCTACCTTAGCTATGTTCTTCATGTTGATGTGCCCAAGTCTTCTATGACATAGCCAACCTTCCTCTTCTTTTGATATGAGACACTTAGTAGAAATATTAGAAGTATATGAAAGATCAGCATAATAAATATTTGATTTTCTATATCCCACTGACATGCAATCTTCTAGGTTTTTGTGTCTAATCAAACATTTTAAGGATTTAAACTCTACCTTATATTCCGCAACACAAAGTTGACTAATACTTAGTAAATTAAACTTCATGCTTTCAACTAATAAGACTTTGTGAATGATAATTTTAGGAAATACCTCAATTGTGCCTCTACCTAAGATCTTGAGCTTCCCACTATTGCCAAAGGGCATGGTTCCCCTCTTAACATACTCGATTATGGACAACTTGCTCGCATCTCCGGTCATGTGTCTTGAACAACCGCTATCCACAATCCACATACTTAGTTCTCCTACCTAAACAACATGAAAAACAAACACTTTTGGTACCCAAATGTTAATTTGGACTGGAAATATCAATCAAAAAAAATTTTGGGACCCAAGCTTTCTTCACCTTACTCCTAATTGTTGCTTTTCTATTAATTAAGAAAATATAAACTACTTCCTTGTCCTTAGGTTTGTATCCTATGTCAGTCTTGTTATAAACAACCCTTTGATCTCTAAGGATCATGTCAAGAAATTTTGATTCACTAGTAAACTTTTCTAAATATGTCCTTAATTCATAAACCTCAATCTTAAGTTTTTCATTTTCCTCCCTAAGCATGCATGAATCTTTACATAAAGATCCTTCATTTTTAATTGCTTTTATTTCAATCTTCAAATTCTTAATCTTAGATTTTGATCTATCCAATGCATTCTTAAGGTAAGCAATAGTCTTATATAGAAGCTCTACTTAAGGTGAGTCTTTTACCTCATCGTCACTAGATGTCGATTTGTCATTAGAGGAGGCTTCTTCTTGCCTTAATTCATCGGAGTCATTCCCCAATGCCATGAATGTCACATGGTGAGTGATGTGGCAAAGCTCATCGTCGTCGGATGAGTCCTCCACACTTTGAGTGTCTGAAGTTGTTTGAGCCACCATAGTCTCCTTCTTATTCTCCTTCTTATCCTTCTTCTTCTTTTCTTTTTCCTCCTTCTTCTTTAGCTTTGGGCAATTTGGCTTGGTATACCCCTTCTTATTGCATCAATAGAAAATAACATTAATATTAAAATTCAAATTACCACCAGATTTATCTCTTGTAGATCGAAACATCTTCTTCACATCCTTCTTTGTAAGTCCCCTTGATTTCATCATCCACTTCGTGACATAGTTGGCTAACTCATTTGCCGATAACCCCTCATCGCTCCTTGATAGTTCATCTTCCGATTCGAACGAAGATGATTCGTCCTTCTTCTTCTTCTTCTTCTTCTTCTACAAAGTGAGATAAACCTTTTTCCTTGGAAGACACACTAGTGTACTCATGTAATTCAAATTCACAAAATAATTCATCAATTTTAATCAAAGAGAGGTCTCTAGAAACCTTAATAACATCCACGATTGATGCCCATAAGGTGGTACTAGGAAAAGTGTTAAGTACATACTTTACCAAGTATCGATTGTCTAATTTCTCACCTATGACGTGGAGTCCATTAACGATCTCTTTAAACCTTCCATGCATTTGACTTACGGTTTCATGGGTCTTCATGGCAAAAGTTTGAAGTTTTCTAATCAACAAATCCTTCTTGGCTCTCTTTGATTCTTTGGATCCTTCATTTAGCTCAATGAGCTTCTCCCATAGCTCCTTAGTGGATCCGAAAGGCCCGATCTTGATGAGTTGCTCCATTGAGAGGCCACATTGGAGTGTGGTTATGGCCTTTGCATTTGATTGAGCCTTCCTATCCATTTCCCTTATCCAATCCTTGGTTGGGAGAGGTGCTCCATCTGTAGGGGGATCGAACGGCTGGCTAGAGGGGGGTGAATAGCCCTTTTACGATGTATGTCGGAATTCTCTCGTTCGTTTGCTCGTCTACACAATCGTTAGCGCAAGCGGAAGCATAAACAATAAAGACAAAGCAATAAATGAAAATACAAACGCTAACAAAGAATGTAACGTGGTTCACGGCTACGCCGCTAATCCATGATCCCGATTCGTCCAAGGTGAATCACTCCTCCAAAGCCAATCACTATTAGTCTCTCCTTTGCACCAAGCTAGGTGGAGGTAACCTTTACAATCAAGATCACTCTTCTTACAATAAGAATGAAGTAAAAATAAGTAAGAAGAGTTTAGAGCTTGTGGGGCACTAGGAAGATCACTTAGAGCATAAGCATTAGCCTCTCAAAGGCTCACACCCTCTCTTTTTATAGAGAGGGCTGATTTCTTCCCGTTGGCCGCCACCAGTCGACTGCTGCCCTTGGCAGTCGACTGCCGTCACTACAACGGCCTCCGAACACGTCGGATCCCGACCGTTGTAGTCCAACGGAACTCTTGGCCGATCGATGGATCTCACCGGATCGGCCGCGCCTCGTAGTCGACGCCCGATCGGCCACGATTAGCTGCCCGTGATATCCTCGACAACGACCGCCATTCCATGGCATCGGCTAGCATAAACCCATCGATCGGATACGGTCCGAACTCACTGACTTCGGAAGCGATCGCCATGACTTGGCAGTCGACTGGTGCCGTGTAAAACTCAAACTTAACATAAGTTTAAGCTTCCGGCGGTCGGGTAAACCTTAACCCTTGCGGTCAAGTCTCTGACACTTAGCCATTCGGCCAAGTTCACCTAATGAGCTACTTACATTTCACTCATTCTCTCATCTCACTCGAAGTCCCTCGCCGAATCTCTCTTCGTTCGCGGCCACGTCCCTCGGCAGCATCAGGCGCACGACTCTGCAATGCTCCTTCGCGTCTCTTGCCTCCGAAGTCTGCTTCCTTGGCTTCACTTCAAGTCATCTCGTCCGGTGGTCCCTCTGATGCTCCAAGTGCACGGCTTCCGCAAAGTCATCCTTCACTGACTCAAGGACCGAGGTTGTGAGGGTGAACCCGCCAAGGCTCCATGTGCGAATTACTAAGTCCTGCACGACTTCAACGCACATATCAAATCAACATAGCACACTAACTTAAACCCTTTGCCACACCATCAAAACCATATTACGGCAAGAGATTGCCCTAACAATCTCCCCTTTTTTGATATGTGGCAATCCGTTTAAGTTAGATAAAAACATTTGATATAAATTCTAAGGTAAGAAAGCATGTAAAGATAAACATGATATAGCAACATGCAACTCCCCCTTAATCCATGAAACTCCCCATAAAAATGTTCTCCCCCTATCATAAGCATAATCATTTCTCCCCCTAAACATGTTCCCCTTTACTTAAACATACATTTCTCCCCCTTTGACACCATCAAAAAGATTAATCCTAATTTATAAACTCATGGCATCAAGTATAGTAGAAAGAGAAACCCAAAAACTTGATTAAAATCTGAAATCAGAAAATATTGGGCTATTTTTCAGGTTATCGATCATTGCTATCGGTATGGCTGATCGCACAATGGATTCAAATTACGATTTTACAGCAATTTCAGAAATGCATTAAAAATTTCATAAAATTCAAAAAATCATGAAATTTAGGGAACACATTTCTTTTAAGTATATCTATCAGTGAAAAATAGGTTTTCATGAAAAATCATTATATTTCCACGTATTTGCCAAAAATCCATAAGCTTTAAAAACTACTAGGTTTTTGATCATAAGAGTATCCACTTTAGCACCTAGTCTTGCATCCAATTGTTTCAAAACATGAATACATAGATTTTAGATTAAGAGATTGTTTTGAAAACATATGAAATATCCAACCATGATCTTTGGGCAATATGTCTATAAATTAAACATAAGCCTTCCCCATGATTGGTCTATTATTGCTATGTTGATACGTTAAATGACCATCTAAATACCATAGGCATTAGTGGACATTTGTATCACCCTAACATCTCACCCATGCTAAGTTTGCAATCAATTTAGCCTATAGTGAGTGTGAGATGCATCCTAGGGGGTATTTGTATATACTTAACTCTTGTATTCATGCAATTCTATCATGGTTAAGTATCAACCCAACAACCTACATGATCATAATGACATATATGAATTAATTTTACATTATGATCATGAAATACATGTATTCATTGAATAATAATCATGCATTAGGTATTATATGATGATAATAAGCAAAGTATCACCTAAAGCATGATTCAACCTTATTTCTCATGATTACGTGCCAAATATTAAAATCATAAATCATGATTTCAAACATACATAGCAATTACATTAATCATCATAATTTAAGCATTATTATCTATTTATGGGCACGTTATCATCACCCAACACTATTCTAAAAATGTTGTCCCGTCATTCTAAGTCAACCAAAATATGATATAGGTCAATTCCATATGGTTGACTACCCTAGGGTTTTCCTAACCCTTAAGGATGGATTTTGGAACCCAAAATAAGTTCTTTCCTATTGGGTTCACTAAGTATTCCTTGGGGATCCATTTCCTAGCTATTACTTTCTTCTTATCTTGTCCCCTAGCAATTAAACATTTATAGGCCTTTTCATTTTTCTTTTCTTTATAACCTAGGCCCTTTTTGTTGAAGCTAGCTCTTTGGCTCCCTATGATCATGTTCAAGGTGTTGGAGCCTATAGTGAATTTTTCTAGGGCTTTTGTTAAATAATCTACCTTTTCCCTTAAGGCCCTATTTTCATTTATACATGCATCACTAACATCTAATGGCACATAAAGGTCATGTGAGCATGCATCATTTAAGCTAGAAGAAATATTATCATTTAAGCATGAATTTTCTAGCTTATTTTCTAATGCCTTAATTTGATTAAGCATGCTTTTATTTTTCTTTTTCATTCCAAATAAGTCCTTAGTTAAACTAGAAATTATGGAAACTATTTTCTTAGGAGAGGCTTTCGTTACCATAGTTTCCATGTCCTCTTCTTCTTCGGATGATGAGAATGTGGAAGCTCCCCCTTCATTTGAGCTCTCCCCACTTGAGCTTGATCCTTCATTTTCGGATGAGGAGCAATCCAAGTCATCAAAGGTCATCAAGGCCAAATTGGTGACAAAGGCATTCTCCTCATCCGATGATGATGAGGAGGATGAGGATGGGTCATTCCAAGTCCTTGCCTTTAGAGCTTTGGTCTTCCCCTTTTCTTTTGTTTTCTTCTCCTCTTCCTTCTTTTTCTTGTTCCCCTTTTTCTTCTTCTTCTCTTCTTTCTTTTTCCTCTCTTCCTTGCTCTTGTTTAGAAGAGGACAATTGTCCCTTATGTGCCCCTCTCCTTGGCAATTGTAGCATATGACCTTCCCCCTTGGTCTTCTATTCCTATCATGAGATTTATCAAATCTAAAATTCTTAAATGCACGTCTTACCTTCCTTACCATATAGGCTTCGGTGCTATCCATGGAGGAGGAGGAAGACGCTTCGTCATCGGAGGAGGAGGAGATCTCTATCTTCTTCTTTCCCTTATTTGCCAACAATGCTACTCCCCTTGAAGGTTGTATTTTTGGCTCTTCTTGTATTCCTTCAAGCCTAGATTCATGTAATTCCATAGTGGAGAAGAATTCATCTAGAGTACTTACCTCTAGATTCTTTGAAATGTAAAATGAGTCCACCATTGAACTCCACTTGGATGATCGGGGGAAAGCATCTATGACATTCATTATCATATCGCGATTGGAGAGCCTTTCTCCTACACTTGTTAGTCCATTTAAAATTTCTTTGAATCTAGAATGCAAAGAAGTTACCTTTTCTCCCTTTTCTAATTTGATGTTGGATAGTTGGGAGCGGAGGAGATCTCTCCTTGCTAGCTTCGCCTCGGATGTGCCTTCATGAAGCTCAATTAGCTTCTCCCACATCTCCTTGGCACTTAGGCATTCTCCTATTCGGTTGATTTCTTGTTGGGGGAGCACATTGAAGAGATGATGCTTGGCTTTTGAATTTGCAAAGTGCTCTTCCCTTTGCCTTTTGGTCCACCTAGATTTCTCTATTGGCTTCCCCTCTTCATCCCTAGGCAAAACGAACCCGGATTCCATTGTAATCATAATATCAAAATCCGTTTCGAAAAATACCTCCATTCGCTTCTTCCACCAAGCGAATTCTCCTTCAAACTTCGGAGGATGGATGTTGGAGCCGGCCATTTCGAAAGTTGCTTGTTGTGGCGGTTAGTCCTCGACAAGCTTTCCTTGGCTCTGATACCACTTGTAGGGGGATCGAACGGTCGGCTAGAGGGGGGTGAATAGCCCTTTTACGATGTATGTCAGAATTCTCTCGTTCGTTTGCTCGTCTACACAATCGTTAGCGGAAGCGGAAGCATAAACAATAAAGACAAAGCAATAAATGAAAATACAAACGCTAACAAAGAATGTAACGTGGTTCACGGCTACGCCGCTAATCCACGATCCCGATTCGTCCGAGGTAAATCACTCCTCCAAAGCCAATCACTATTGGTCTCTCCTTTGCACCAAGCTAGGTGGAGGTAACCTTTACAATCAAGATCACTCTTCTTACAATAAGAATGAAGTAAAAACAAGTAAGAAGAGTTTAGAGCTTGTGGGGCACTAGGAAGATCACTTAGAGCATAAGCATTAGCCTCTCAAAGGCTCACACCCTCTCTTTTTATAGAGAGGGCTGATTTCTTCCCGTTGGCCACCACCAGTCAACTGCTACCCTTGGCAGTCGACTGCCGTCACTACAACGGCCTCCGAACACGTTGGATCCTGACCGTTGTAGTCCAACGGAACTCTTGGTAGTCGACTGATGGACCTCACCCGATCGGCTCCGTCGATCGCCTACGCGGCCACGAGCGATCTCAGGCCCGCGATATCCTCGGCGATCATTGTCATTCCATGGCGATCATTATTCTCGATCGATCATTGGGGCATAAACCCATCAGTCGGATACCAGTCGAACTCACTCGACTCAGAGCAGTCGACTGCCATGACTTGGCAGTCGACTGGTGCCATGTAAAACTCAAACTTAACATAAGTTTAAGCTTTCGGCGGTCGGGTAAACCTTAACCCTTGCGGTCAAGTCTCCGACACTCAGCCATTCGGCCAAGTTCACCTAATGAGCTACTTACATTTCACTCATTCTCTCATCTCACTCGAAGTCCCTCGCCGAAGCTCTCTTCGTTCGCGGCCACGTCCCTCGGCAGCATCAGGCGCATGACTCTGCAATGCTCCTTCGTGTCTCTTGCCTCCGAAGTCTGCTTCCTTTGCTTCACTTCAAGTCATCTCGTCCGGTGGTCCCTCGGATGCTCCAAGCGCACGGCTTCCGCAAAGTCATCCTTCACCGACTCAAGGACCGAGGTTGTGAGGGTGAACCCGCCAAGGCTTCATGTGCGAATTACTAAGTCCTGCACGACTTCAACGCACATATCAAATCAACATAGCACACTAACTTAAACCCTTTTCCACACCATCAAAACCATATTACGGCAAGAGATTGCCCTAACACCATCTTCATCCATCAGTTTCTCGAAACTATCTACAACACTAAACTAAAGTTGAATATCGTTCATTAAATAGTACTCCATCCTACCTTTCCAATATGCAAAGTGATTATCGTCAAAGAGTGGTGGTTTAACAGTGTTATATCCCTCTTGAAGAGTCATTGTAGTGCTTCGGTTGATGGTTAAATCTTCCAAGTGATCCGAGTTCTGATACCAATTGTAGAGTGATGTTTAGATGGCTAGAGGGGGTGAATAGTCTCTTCTTCATTTTCTATAAAAACCATTAGCAGAAGCAAAACAAAAACATAATTGAAAATAAAGAGCAATAAGAACAATGTTAACAAAGGTATTTAATGTGGTTCAGAGATGGCGCTCCTACTCCATGACAATCCGTAAGGTGGATCACTCCTAGCAAGCTTTCACTAAAGTCTCCTTTTGATGAACACACCAAGATGGAGAAGTCTTCTTTATAAGAACACTCTTCTTCTTACAAGATGATTGAGTTAAGCTAAGGAAGAAGAGGTTAAAGGACTTGAAAAGCTTGGAAGAAGACTTGGAGAACTTAGTATGGATGTTTAGAATTAGAGCACTAGCCATCCTCAAGCCCCCCAAGCCTCTCTTTAAAGAGTTGGGTTGTTTTTGCCCATTGAGTCCGGCTCCAGTCGACTGGTGTTACTATTGACTGGATCCAACGGCTTCTGATGAAGCCTGATCGTGATTATCACCACTCAACGGGCACTTGATCAATCGACTGCTCATACCAACAGTCGACTACTCAAGCCCAGTCGACTGGTCAATCAACTACCAAACATCTTGTACCCTTCCCACTCAATTCCAATCGACTGTCAAACCCTAGCAGTCGACTGATGTGGACCAGTCGACTGGTACAAGCCACTAGTCAACTACCAAGGTACAATTGACAGTCAGACCATCAGTCAATTACTCGATCAATCGACTGATTATAACCCCAATCAATTGCTCCGAGTTAGCCTGAGTTCTCGAGTGTCAAACACTCAAGACCAGTTGACTGGTCCAAGATACCAATCGACTGGTGCACCTTAAGTATGACTAATTCATACTTGAAAACATACCCTAAGTTTAGACTAAACCTTCTAGCTTCTCCATCATCCTTGCGCCTTCAGGATTCCTCCGAGTCCACGACTCTTTCATCCTTATACTTGCCTTCAAAAGCTTCCTTCAATTTCGTCATGCTTTGGGTTCCTCCTTTGCCAAGGTCCGCTTGTACTTTACGCTGCCAAGACTACATGCTTGGACTTATGCTGCTAAGACTCACCTTTGGACTACTTATGTAAAATACAAAAAAAAAATTTATTATATGAATTAACCCTCTAATTAATTGGATATAATGAGTAGATTAATTGGGCTTAATTAGTGGGCTAATGGGGTTAATTATCTAGTTGGGCTGAGTCCATTAGGCTGATCTAGTTGGGCTGAAATTGGGCTTGGGCTGTAATGGGCCTGGGCTAGAAATGGATTAAATCTGTTTAGACTTAACTTGGGTTAGATCAACCCAAATGGAACAGTTTTTATAAACCTCGTCGAACCCGATCTCGCGATCGCCCTCTTCTCCTTCGTCTTTCCCCGATCAGCCGCGATTCTTCCTTTTCTTTTTCTCCACCATTTCTCCCGATTTGAGCAGCTCCCCATCGCGACCTTCACCACGCTCGATCGCAGCCTTCAGGCTCGACGGTCACCCGACCTGCCGGAGCTCTCCGTTGTCGCCCTCCAGTCGGCGTGCAACCCTGTCTTTTCGCTCGTCGACCGCCGCGAGGCCTTCAGCCGATGCGCAGCCGTTTTTCGTCGCCGAAGCCTAGCTTGCTGTTGTCGTCGGCCCTGCTCGCCGCGAGGACAATCTGCCATCGCCGACACTCGAGATCATCTCGCCGTCGCCTCTCCTTTTTCGTTGATTCATCATCGACGCAGGTGCTGTGATCTGTTTGATTTGGTTTACATTGCTGATTTCCTTGGAGCTGCCATTGTCATGATCTCATTGAGCAGAGAATGGAGGTAAGGTTGTGGGATTGTCTTGTGAGTAATTCCTCCTTCATTTTTGCTATTCTTGGATGGTGAATTCGGGGAGCAGTAGATCGGTTGAGTAGATCAGTTAAGGATCTTGTTAGAGCTATGATTTATTGTGATTATGGTTATATGGACAGTTGATTTTGTTTGTCGTTGGTTCGATGGGTGATAATTGGTGGAACAAGCCGGATGAAGGATGGATCGAAGGAGCTGTGCCGGCTGTGGGAAATTTCTGTGTGCTATGATTGTTGTCGTATTGCTATGTTTCAACATAGATTAACTGTGGTGATTTTAATGTGGGATGTGTGTTGTAGGTGATACTCTGTTTATCCTGTGAGAGCTATGATTGGTTGATACATTCATGGTGTTCGGGATCTAGGTGTAATTTGTGAGTGGGAAGGAGAAGATAGCTGGGTGGGGTTGAGAGATCCCATTGATGTTAGGCTGATCCGTAGGTGTTAGAGATTGTGAATTGTGTTTGATTCAAGGATATGTGGAGATGTGGATGGTGCTTGAGGTAACTGCCATAACGGTAGAATATATTGATAAACTGCTCTATGTTTTGGGTGAATGCAGTATTGAGTGTAATTTCGATATGAACTCTATTTTTTTTCCCCTTCTTATCTTGTTCTGTGCAGGGTGTTTCGGACCTGTAGTATGTGAATGTATTGGTTATGTGATTTGGATATTGGGATAAGCTTAGATTATTCTGAGCGTTGATAATCTTGTGGATTTTGGAGATGATAGATTTAGGGTTACGGGAGGTATGTGTTCGAGGTTATAACTCGTAGGGGAGGAAAGGATGCGAGTATAGGAACGATGTAGTGTTTAGTTTCTACTTTTGTTGGATACTTGTACTTAATCATTGTTGCTATTACGTGCAGGTTTGGGATACGAAGCAGGTCCACGACCATGAGGATTATTTGAGCTTCGTATTAGGTGGGTAATATCTACCTGGTCCGGTAGTTTTGATCAATTCTAGTGCATGATCTTGGATTTATGTTTATACCTGTTTACCTTAAATTCACTCTTATTTAATCGTATTCTTGTACTGCCTTGACCTTTGAGATATATACTCTGGTACTTCATTGATTATCTAGCTCGGATAGGAACTATAAAACCTTATTATGTGTTAGTTGATAGATGTTTAGTAAGTACATGTGATTAGGGTTATTTTTATGACCTCAGATTGGGTTACTGGGTTGCATCACTAGGTTAGGTGATGAGTCCAAATTATGATGTCGGTCGTTGTATCGTATACATATCAGTGTGTTAGTTTGACGGATCTATTTATCTATACATAGGTAAATAGGTTGTCATTACGGATTTGTCATCCTTGCATGGTTGACTAGGTCTCCCCGTGAATTAAGGAGTGTTACGAGGATTTGTGTGTGAGCTATGCATCATTATATTTCATGCATGCTGACAACTGGGTTTGCCTTGTGGTTGAGACGAGTCGTCAGTCATCCTGCCTCCCCGGCCACTCGGGGTAGTGGTTGCAGGGTTGAGGGCAGAGCATTGTTGTGCGTGCTGTTCTCGGCCACTATAGATGGTGGTAGCTGGAGATGCGCACTTGGCCACTGTGCGGAGTTGTAGTTAGCGCACTCACCCACTATAGACAGTGGTCGTGTGATGTGCAGTTGTCCTGGGTGCGATGCTCGTCTACTCATGGGTAGGGACGGAGCGTGCGCAGGACCCCCGTGTGGGTAGCATATAGCTCTATGGCGGGCTAGCTACTGTTTCATACTACCCAACTCGGTCACTCGAGAGTGGCGGCGGCTGGAGTCGGGATAGTTGTCATGTCCTGCCACCTAGGCCACACTGGGGTCGTGGTAGCGAGTGGGGTGCGCAGGCATGACCATGCATATGCATTGCAGATATATATATGTATGCATGTATTTGATATATGTTTTACATATGCCTGTGAGATGCTGCATTTGATTGAGCTATGATTGTTGCACATGCTTGTTCATCATGATACATGTCATTTGCATTTTATATACTGCTATGTGTTGAGCATGATACATGCGTTGATTCAGACTGTTATATGCATTTGATTAGCATCATGTTATTGTGTGGTACGGACCGGATTGTTATTACAGGTGATCATATATTGTTCATATGTTGGAGTATTGGTCAGGTATGGGATTGATTTAGTACGTTATATGAGTTATGTTATTGTAAATCTGTTCAGGATGATCTAGCATCCGTGTTCTGCATCAGTCAGGTATGTTGGTACATTACTTTATGTTCAGTTGATTAGTTTAGTATATACACTGAGTATGACTTTACTGTAGTTACTTGTTATTAGATTTGGATATGACTGTATGTCTATTGGACTCATGTTGTATACCTGTAGATCTTCACATGTATACTTGTAGATCTATCCTTATATGTTGTTCATACACTTTCTATATATTACCCCTGAGTTTATACTCACCACCCCTGGACCTTGGGCTTCCTGTCGCCCAGATAACAGGTAGAAGATTCCTTGGACGTTCGGAGCTCCGCCAGCTGATCCCATCTCACACCGGACGGATGGATATTTAATCCGCATTGTGGTATTTGTGTGGATTGTCGTTTTATGGTTTTAGCCCGTATTGTTTTCGTATTTGTGATATACGGATGTGTTGTATATATTTGGCTTTCGATGTGGCTTCTATTATGTTTCTTGTTGTGTCAAGTCACTCTGGAGTGCACAGTTGGGTCATTGTATATTGTTTTATCTGTTGTATGTTTTCCGCTGCATTTGATATGTTGATATCTGTGTATATCATATTGTTGTTGTGGGCCTACGGGCCTTGTATTAACCCGATATGTTGCCACGTACAGGGGAGATGCTGTCCGTTTGCTTTTCGGCACGGCATACTCCCGGGGCGTGACAATTTTATTGGTATCAAAGCCCTAGGTTGCGAAGTCCATTTTCGGATTTGATTTCGTTCGGACATCGAGTTTTTCTTTACTCGGTTTTGTTTCGTGAGTTCTGGGATCTGGCTGTTGCGGACATCTCCGAGCTACAAGGTTTAAGGTATGTTAATTGTTATTACATATCCTTCTATTGCCTATGCATTTAGTTGCTTATAACATGGATGACGTGTAGGGTGTTGGTCACTATCCGTAACCGTGATTTGAGATGATCACGGAAATGACATATTGAGATTATTAGACATGTACCTGCTATCAAAAAGGTAATTACCTTTGAGAGCCGATTGATACAGAGTCGGAAGCAGGGGTTAAGTAGTCACATCTCTTGTGGAGATCAAAGATTACAGTCCTAGGGATTTTCACTAATTATACTCGCCAGATTGTTATCTGCGAGGTATTGGACTAAGCGAGTATACTATTGTTGATGCAGATAGTAGAAAATTAGGGGATGATATTCATAGGAAAGTTGATCCCTGAGTTGGTTATTCTAGGTTGTATAACATTGGGAGTACTTTTGGAGTACTTGACTCGGGTTATACGAAGATAGTAGTGTTAGTTGAATACCATTATCCGGATTTTAGCCGGTACTTGGTGGAAGAGATAGGAAATAACCTTCGGGAAATAATGTATCACTTGGTCACAGTGCAGTGATGTTGTGAGATAGTATTTTCCCCCGTCATCTTCTTTGACTCATTGTCAGGGAATTCTTGGGCATCGAGTAGGGTGATCGTTTGATTACGAAGGTATCATGCAGAGTCGTTAGACTTGCGAAGGTTGCGACTATTTAATAGCCCAAGAATGTAATTGGGTTGGTTTTGACTACCCACAGGTTATCGGTTGACATCTTGATCATGATGTTTGGATCTCCTACCAGATCCTACCGGAAGTGTATAGACCGAGTCATGTGTATAGAAATGACTCCGTAGTAAGTGTTTTAAAGAGTTGGAGATTTGATAAGTAGATATTGCGAGTCAAATTATTGGAATTCGAAATCTCCAAATGTTGGATAAAAAGGAGCAAGATTAAAGTCGTAAGTCACGAGCGACTATTGGAGAGTTTTTCAATCATAGAAGAGCGATTGTAGATTATCAGCAGCTTCTCATGTTTATCAGCGAACTCAGAGGAAAGACTCCGAAAGGAGATTATGTGTGTGCAGTGTGGGTTACGACGAGACACAGAGTCAGATTATCCAATGGACCATTGTATCTGTTTCTACTATAAGCAGTCGGTATCTACGAGGAGAGTATGTATTTTGAAGACTCAGTTGAAGACTATGGATGATGCTTTCGAGCGGACGATCCACAACCTCGAAAGCCGAGATTATTATAGAAGATTAGGTTATCACATTAGCAGCAATCTACTACCCCAAATATAGTTGGAGTTCTTTGATACTTTCATCCGGAAGAAGTAAGTTACTTAGCAGTATCAGCCGAAGACATCTCAGAAGACTCAGACGTGCAGACAACAATTGTTACCTTCCCAGACGACAGCAACAATTACCTTCCCAGGCATAGTTATGATTTATATAGAGGAGAGAGATTTTACGACGATAGTCGTATCTATGCAGTATTCTCCAGTTGCAGCTATACCTTTCCACGAAGATGGGCGTGCTATGATGTTCTGATTCTTGATATTATCGGATGTGTACCCTTTGCAGTACAGCGGTGTTTACCATCTCCATTGCGATTGTTTTGATTGTACCTCGATTTCCAGATTGATTTGTTCCTCCATGATAGTCTTTGCATCTACATAGGCTCGGCCGTCGAGCGGATGTTGGACAAGTTTACATGATTACTCGAGAAAAAGTATAGAAGATCGAAGGATCGGTCCTTCGGGGTATTACTTTAGGTTATCCTATTTGCGGATATATCGAGAGATACTGGTAGTTTACAGGTATCTTTGTCTAGAACATTCTTGGATAGGGTTCGAAGGGTTCCTATCGACTTGTGGGTTGGTGATTTTCTCTACCGTCAGTTGAGATGTTGATCAACAATCAAAGTCAAGGGATACCCTTAGCCTTTGCTAGACATACCTCTACTATATACATATCCTTATGGATAGTTAGATTGTTAGAGCATTGGTATACTAGGACTCTCGGATGTACGTATAATTCGAGAGTATCGGATATAGTTTTGGATAAACTCCTAGGCTTGCCACTGCATGGGCAAGTGGAATATGCGATTGAGGTGATTTCGGGAATAGTCCTGATATTGGAGACCTCATACCGGGAGATAATTTATTGGTATTAGTGTTGCTAAACACCATGGGAGATTTATCTTTCCTAGTGTTTCTTCTTGAGAAGACTCGTAACTCTTGTTAAAAGAGAGACAAACCTTTGAGGTTATGCATCGATTATCGATGATTTGAACGCAATAGTTGAGAATGAGTATCCTTCGTTGTGGATAGAGGATCTGTTAGATCAGCTAAATGACACCTGTGTATATCCTAGGGTTGGCCTACGACTGGAGGTTTGATATTGTAGTGACTTAGTATCATACAATTATCATTGTCGGTGTGATGATTGAGCTATCGTTAGCATAAAGTAAAAGGATGCAGGTGTATAGAGCTGATTGATAATGTTGTTAGACTTATCGACGATTTAGTCGTTCATGGATTTGAGGAATCAAATACTCTTGGAGTATTTGAGATTGATTGTCATCATATCTGTGGAGGATATATTTATGGATATATTCCCAATCTTGAAGGAAGTTGTGGTTTCTTTAGATTGATTTGGTATTTACCATAGATGAGAATAGCATGTTCTAGCGATACTATATCGTCGACTTGTTGGACCAAGAAGGTGATGGGAATCACCTGGTCGGAAGTGTGTGAAGCTAGGTTTCAGGGCCTAGAAGGTGGCTGACTTTTATGTCAGTGTTAGTTAATCCGTCCGATATGGATGGAAGGGTACTGCACATAGATGCAATATTGCAGGGATTAGGAGCGATCCCGATGCAGTTAAATGAGACGTATATTATGTGTATGCTAGTTGAGAAACTAGCGAGATCAGTCATTATAGTCTCCTAGTTACTTTCAGTTCTGGGTGACAGAGTGAAGTTTGGACATTAGATTAATTTCTCTTGTGAGAATAAATCACCGTCTCTAGGAAGGATAGTGGTTACAAAGTTGTATTTTGATTTAGGAAGAGTTGTTTCAGGAGACTCTTCATTCGAGAGTGATGATTTATTCGGAGTGTATCCGAAAATAGTGAGTATTGAGACGTTCCGGTTGGTGGAACAATATGTGGGACATGGTATATTCGTAGTTTGATGTTGGGTATGCCAACAAGCAAAGGTGGAATATTGTGATCGATAGGGTTACGTACCGTGATGAAGTGAGAGCCTAGTACGTTAGACTGTGTTGGGAGATTATCTAGAATTCGGAAAGGACTTGATAGGATTTGGGTAGTCGATGATCGATTAGCTAGGTCCGCTCATTTTCTTCCGAGCCGTAAGATGGATTTCGTTGGATCGTTTGACGGAATGATATCCATGGAGTATCCTTGAGTATCATTTTTTATAGTGATTCATGATTCACCTTACGATTCTAGCAAAGTCTTCCACAAGTCATGGGTATAGAGCTCCACTCGGGTACGATTATCTATCTTTTGATAGATGGTCAATAGGAAGGTATTATTCAGACTTTAAAAGGGTGATTGAGAGCGTATATATAGGAGCTGGAATGTAATATTCGAGCTCAGTACCCCACTTAGTCAATTGAGGTGTGACTTTGCTCCGGATACTTGAGATGATTATTGTGACATCTCATACTCGTACATGAGTCAAAAATTTGGGGACCAAATTTTTATAAGTGGGGGAGAATGTAAAATACGAAAAAAAAATTATTATATGAATTAACCCTCTAATTAATTGGATATAATGAGTAGATTAATTGGTCTTAATTAGTGGGCTAATGGGATTAATTATCTAGTTGGGTTGAGTCCATTAGGCTGATCTAGTTGGGCTGAAATTGGGCTTGGGCTGTAATGGGCCTGGGCTAGAAACGGATTAAATCTGTTTGGACTTAACTTGGGTTAGATCAACCCAAATGGAATAGTTTTTATAAACCTCGTCGAACCCGATCTCGCGATCGCCCTCTTCTCCTTCGTCTTTCCCCGATCAGCCGCGATTCTTCCTTTTCTTTTTCTCCACCATTTCTCCCGATTTGAGCAGCTCCCCATCGCGACCTTCACCACGCTCGATCGCAGCCTCCGCCGCCAACTGAGCTCGACTCAGTGGTCACCAGCCCCCGCCGGAGCTCTCCATTGTCGCCCTCCAGTCGGCGTGCAACCCTGTCTTTTCGCTCGTCGACCACGCGAGCCTTGGTAAATCTTGTGATGCGTTTTCATCACCGAAGCCTAGCTTGCTGTTGTCATCGGCCCTGCTCGCTGCGAGGACAATCTGCCATCGCCGACGCTCGAGATCATCTCGCCATCGCCTCTCCTTTTTCGTTGATTCATCATCAACGCAGGTGCTGTGATCTGTTTGATTTGGTTTACATTGCTAATTTCCTTGGAGCTGCCATTGTCATGATCTCATTGAGCAGAGAATGGAGGTAAGGTTGTGGGATTGTCTTGTGAGTAATTCCTCCTTCATTTTTGCTATTCTTGGATGGTGAATTCGGGGAGCAGTAGATCGGTTGAGTAGATCAGTTAAGGATCTTGTTAGAGCTATGATTTATTGTGATTATGGTTATATGGACAGTTGATTTTGTTTGTCGTTGGTTCGATGGGTGATAATTGGTGGAACAAGCCGGATGAAGGATGGATCGAAGGAGCTGTGCCGGCTGTGGGAAATTTCTGTGTGCTATGATTGTTGTCGTATTGCTATGTTTCAACATAGATTAACTGTGGTGATTTTAATGTGGGATGTGTGTTGTAGGTGATACTCTGTTTATCCCTGTTGTGAGAGCTATGATTGGTTGATCTGTTCATGGTGTTCAGGATCTAGGTGTGGTGTCAGCTGTGAGTGGGAAGGAGAAGATAGCTGGGTGGGGTTGAGAGATCCCATTGATGTTAGGCTGATCCGTAGGTGTTAGAGATTGTGAATTGTGTTTGATTCAAGGATATGTGGAGATGTGGATGGTGCTTGAGGTAACTGCCATGACGGTAGAATATATTGATAAACTGCTCTATGTTTTGGGTGAATGCAGTATTGAGTGTAATTTCGATATGAACTCTATTTTTTTTCCCCTTCTTATCTTGTTCTGTGTAGGGTGTTTCAGACCTGTAGTATGTGAATGTATTGGTTATGTGATTTGGATATTGGGATATGCTTAGATTATTCTGAGCGTTGATAATCTTGTAGATTTTGGAGATGATAGATTTAGGGTTACGGGAGGTATGTGTTCGAGGTTATAACTCGTAGGGGAGGAAAGGATGCGAGTATAGGAACGATGTAGTGTTTAGTTCCTACTTTTGTTGGATACTTGTACTTAATCATTGTTGCTATTACGTGCAGGTTTGGGATACGAAGCAGGTCCACGACCGTGAGGATTATTTGAGCTTCGTATCAGGTGGGTAATATCTACCTGGTCCGGTAGTTTTGATCAATTCTAGTGCATGATCTTGGATTTATGTTTATACCTGTTTACCTTAAATCCACTCTTATTTAATCGTATTCTTGTACTGCCTTGACCTTTGAGATATATACTCTGGTACTTCATTGATTATCTAGCTCGGATAGGAACTATAAAACCCTATTATGTATTAGCTGATAGATGTTTAGTAAGTACATGTGGTTAGGGTTATTTTATGACCTCAGTTAGAGTTCTTGGGTTGCATCACTAGGTTAGGTGATGAGTCCAAATTATGATGTCGGTCGTTGTATCGTATACATATTAGTGTGTTAGTTTGACAGATCTATTTATCTATACATAGGTAAATAGGTTGTGATTACGGATTTGTCGTCCTTGCATGGTTGACTAGGTCTCCCCGTGAGTTAGGGAGTGTTGCGAGGATTTGTGTGTGAGCTATGCATCATTACATTTCATGCATCTTGTGTGGAGTGCGCCTTGTGGTTGAGGCAGTCGTCGGTCATCTACCTCCCGGCCACTCGGGGTAGTGGTTGCAGGGTTGAGGGCAGAGCATTGTTGTGTGTGTCGTTCTCGGCCACTATGGATGGTGGTAGCTAGAGATGCGCACTTGGCCACTGTGCGGAGTTGTAATTAGCGCACTCACCCACTATAGACAGTGGTCTTGTGATGTGCAGTTGTCCTGGGAGCGGTGCTCGTCTACTCATGGGTAGGGACGGAGCAGCTAGCAGCAGGGACCCCCGTGTGGGTAGCATATAGCTCTATGGCGGGCTAGCTACTGTTTCATACTACCCAACTCGGTCACTCGAGAGTGGTGGCGGCTGGAGTCGGGATAGTTGTCATGTCCTGCCACCTAGGCCACACTGGGGTCGTGGTAGCGAGTGGGGTGCGCAGGCATGACCATGCATATGCATTGCAGATATATATATGTATGCATGTATTTGATATATGTTTTACATATGCCTGTGAGATGCTGCATTTGATTGAGCTATGATTGTTGCACATGCTTGTTCATCATGATACATGTCATTTGCATTTTATATACTGCTATGTGTTGAGCATGATATATGCGTTGATTCAGACTGTTATATGCATTTGATTAGCATCATGTCATTGTGTGGTACGGACCGGATTGTTATTACAGGTGATCATATATTGTTCATATGTTGGAGTATTGGTCAGGTATGAGATTGATTTAGTACGTTATATGAGTTATGTTATTGTAAATCTGTTCAGGATGATCTAGCATCTGGTGTTACAGACTGTCAGGTATGTTGGTACATTACTTTATTTTCAGTTGATTAGTTTAGTATATACACTGAGTATGACTTTACTGTAGTTACTTGTTATTAGATTTGGATATGACTGTATGTCTATTGGACTCATGTTGTATACCTGTAGATCTTCACATGTATACTTGTAGATCTATCCTTATATGTTGTTCATGCACTTTCTATATATTGCCCCTGAGTTTATACTCACCACCCCTGGACCCTGGGCTTCCTGTCGCCCAGATAACAGGTAGAAGATTCCTTGGACGTTCGGAGCTCCGCCAGCTGATCCCATCTCACACCGGACGGATGGATATTTAATCCGCATTGTGGTATTTGTGTGGATTGTCGTTTTATGGTTTTAGCCCGTATTGTTTCCGTATCTGTGATATACGGACGTGTTGTATATATTTGGCTTTCGATGTGGCTTCTATTATGTTTCTTGTTGTGTCAAGTCACTCCGGAGTGCACAGTTGGGTCATTGTATATTGTTTTATCTGTTGTATGTTTTCCGCTGCGTTTGATATGTTGATATCTGTGTATATCATATTGTTGTTGTGGGCTTACGGGCCTTGTATTAACCCGATATGTTGCCACGTACAGGGGAGATGCTGTCCGTTTGCTTTTCGGCACGGCATACTCCCGGGGCGTGATAACTTATGCTGCCAAGACTATAAACTTGGACTTATGTGATCAAGTCCACTTTCTTGGACTTTTGTTGCCAAGGCTTCACACTTTGACTTCCTTTGCCAAGATTCACACTTGGACTTTTCTATCACTTAAACATTCATTGTTAGATCACAATTATTGCATAACTTCAAATGATTATTCAAATATCAAAATACATTAATACTTGGGTCATTCCTGCACCAAAAGTTTGAACTTTTACCCTTATTTTCTATGGTTTAAGTTTCCTATAAGCTTAAGAACTCTCCAAGGGCATTGTTAGTGCAATGGCCAAGGGGAGCAAGTTTTTAAGGGGGAGTATATCCATCAAGGGATGATGAATGTAATTTTGACCAAAGGGGGAGAAGTGATGGTTCGGTAAACCTTCATTATGGATTATCTCTCATTTAGTGATATGGGATTTATCACTAGGAAGAGCGAATATTGTTGGTGCAGGGGCACCAGATAATCGAACCTAGATTTTGATAACGGCAAATGTTCAAAGTTAAGTCATTATTGTTATCTCATATGTCATGTCAAGTGTGCAGGTAGTATATTAAGTTGTGATAAGGTCAATGACACCAGGAGAATCTCGGGACAAGAAACCTCAATGGTCAGGTGACACCAGGAGAACCTCGGGGAGTCAAGGAACCTCGGTGGTGGTCAGAAGCTAAGAGATAGGTCAAGAGAGTCAAAGGTAAGCACCGGGTGTGAAGTGATGGTAAGGATGTGTCCTCCATACGAGGATGACCATAGGTGGTGTTCCGACTAAGACTTCCGGAGGAAGTCTAGGTTGAGGTCGGACGGTAAGGGACCATTAGTTTTACCATTAATCAACATCTTTATGCTAACCTTCTATTGCAGGTAAGTGATCAAGATGATAGTCGACTGAAGGCTAGTGGCAGTTGACTGAACTTACCATCAGTCGACCGTTGTAGGGCATCAGTCGATTGCTGGTCAATCTGATCACTTCGAAGATAGTCAAGATAAGAGCCACAAAATGAAGAAAGATGAGGAACTTTGACCCAGATCTGGATCTCAACGAACTAGGGTTCAAAGGGTTATAAAAGAAGAAGGGTTTCACCTCTTTTCATCATCTTGAATTGCTCCCAAAGTGCTATAATGACTCCAAGCATTCTTCGACAATGTTATGCCATCGTAACACCGACATCACGCCAAAATTTCAATCCTTAGTCGGTAGCCCTATTTTAATTAGTGTCTTTACTTTGTACTTGTGCTTTTTCATTGCTAAAACGAGAGGTAGGCTTATTGCCTCTTCCTCTATTTTTTATTTGTAACTGTCGTCTCTTACCTCCAATGAGGAAGAGACTCGTTTTAGTGAATTGCCCATCGAAAGTGGTTTAGGACCGCAGGGCCTTGGACTAGCAACTATTTGGTTGTGAACTAAGTAAAAACAAAGTTTGTCATTTTTGTTTTTGCTTTTACTTTCCGCTGCACACTTTGTGTTTTAACGATGAAAAGAGAAGAATTTCTAGCATGCTATTCACCCCCCCCCCCTCTAGCATGTGTCCTCGATCCATCAATTGATATCAAAGCGGGGGCGCTCAAATTCAGTGCAACCACTGGTCTAGCAAGTTTTATATTTTTTTCATATTTTTTTGTTGCTTAAATTAATTTAAGTTTTTTTATCCTGCACTACTAATCCAAGATGAAGTCTTGGGAATTTTTCATTGTGCGTGTTTTTGTGCAAGATTCTTTTTGATGGCCCATATTGAGGGGTTTAGCACCGTCTGACCTCCGTTCTTTAATAGAGATGACTTCCGTTATTGGAAGGGTTGGATGGAATGCTACCTAAAGACCCAAGTCGAGATGTGGATCATCATCTAGACGAGCTTTAACTTACCAACAAATGAAGATAGAGAATTCTTAGATTGCGACAAGTGGACAAATGCAATGAAGCGACAAGAAGAGGTCGATGTGAAAGCCACTCAATTCCTGCAGTGCGGTCTCTCCAAGGAAGAACTCAACCATGTCGGCCCCTTCATCAGTGCCAAGGACCTCTGGATCAAACTCATCGAGTTTCATGAGGGGACGGCCGACACGAAAGTATGTAAACGAGATATACTTTTAAATAAATTGTTTAATCTAAATATGCAGGACAAGGAGATGGCAACGCAACTCCACGCGCAGATTCAAGACATAATGAACGAACACCATTCTATTGGACAAAAGGTGGAGAACTGAGACGTCATAAGGTACACATTAAATGCTTTCCCTCGGACCACTATGTGGGCATCCATGGTTGATGCCTACAAAGTATCTAGAGATCTCTCAAAAATTAGATTAGATGAGTTATTTTTGGAATTTGAGTTGCAAGGACAGTCTAACTCAGCCCTGGTCGAGAAAAGTGTTGTTTTGGTTGCAGGACAAAGAAGAAAGGTGAAAAGCAAGCCACCTCCCGAAGAAGAAGAGTACGAATCGGAGGTAGATGATGAAATGGAGACTGAGCTAGTCAACCTAGTTCGGAAGATGATCAAGAGTAGAAGGTAACCCCATCAAGCAAACTAAGGAGAAGATACCCGATCAAAATTCAAATTACAAGTGCTACGAATGCAACAAGAGGGGTTACATCAAATTCGAGTGTTCGAGGCTTAAAAACAAGCAATCACAAACCAAGAAAGCCCTTAACGCAACTTGGAAAGAGTCCTCGGAGGAAGAAGAAGAACTCAAAAACTTGGCATTCATGGCGAAACCAACAGAGTCCGTGTCCAAATCTAAAATCGAGACCAACTACGAGTCCAAGACCGAGTCTGACTCCGGATCCGACACCGAGCTTCAATTTAAGACAAGCCACGGATCCACATCCGGTTCAAAAGATTTGATCAAGGTAAGTCGATCCTTAATCGATACTTTATATAATGCAATTAAGTACTTAACTAAGAAGCTAGCTAATTCTGAGTCTAAGGTTGAGCCCTTGGTTAAGGAGTTAAACTCCTTAAGCATAAGGCTACCCTAACCTATTCGACTAGTCAAGTTTGAGAGGGAAACTCAACTCAAGTTGAAAAACTTGAGGAAAAGAATTCTCTCTTGAAAGGACAAGTTCAAGAGCTTAGGAACTCTTTGGAAAGGTTTACTTTTGGGTCCAAGGGTCTTGACCTACTACTTGGATCACAAAGAGTCGTGTACAACAAGGTTGAACTCAGATTTAGAACAACAACAATGAACAAATCCTATATGTCAATTGTAAATCGTAATAATAGAAAAGTCCAAGCATGGGTCCCTAAGACCTTTTTGATTTCACAAATAAGATCAACCAAGTATTGGGTTCCCAAGGATCAAATCTACTATGTGGAGAGACCACATCTGTTCAATGATTCAGAGGGAGCTAATACTAAACTTGTATGTTCTACTTCTTAATCTAGCTTTGCAAGCTTAGTTTCTTGTTGTTTTAATTTTTAGGACGGCTAGATAGGACCAATAGTTAGTCAACCTTGACAACATAGTATCTGAACGCAGTGAGATGATAATACGTTAGGAAAATGAGACCTTGTGTATCTGAGCCAGATAAGGCGTATTTAGCTTAGTACAGTCGGCTAAGTGGAACTAGCTGAAGCTACCTCACCACATCCTAAATTAGTTAGACCAGGACATAACTCTAAGTGAATTAAGTGAGCATTTTCTTAATATTGGCTTTGTCTAAGGAGGTGGTCGTTGTTCCGATCAAAGGCCTCTGTGCTTTGCCACGACCTGGAAGCCATTTTTTTTTTTGAAAGGTTCACTTAACTAACTAAAGGTTAAATTCGAATCTAACCCAAGATTGATCAATCTTCAAATCACTAAGTTTAACCAATTAAAATTGAATTCATCTCACAAAACATATAAGGTTAACATGTTTGATCATGTAGAAAGGGTGAGATGATTCCTAGGTTTAAAATTTTCAAACAAATTTAAAATTTCAATATCCGATCCAACTACTATATATGTAGGATCAATGGATGTTGGACAGTGGGTGCTCCCGACATATGACCAGAGACCGACTAAAGTTTATGAAGCTCAGATTCAAAAACCAAGGATCGATAGTCTTCCAAAACAACGGGAAGCTCAAAATCATCGGATCAGGTGATATTGAGCTAAACTCGAACTTTATAATACATCAAGTACTTTTAGTTAAAAATTTTGAATTTAATCTTCTAAGTGTTAGTCAATTGTGTGATAATAATTATAAGGTTATTTTCTTACCAAATGAATGCTTGATTAAAAATAGTGATTATTCAAAAATTATACTTAAGGGAACTAGGAATAATAACATTTATACAATCGATCTACCTAACTCCTCAACCAAGTGTCTAATGATAGAATAAGAGGAATCATGGTAGTGGTACCGATGACTCGACCACTCCCATCCAAGACTCATACATAAAATGAGTCAAAATGGATTAGTTAGAGGTCTACCCAACCTAAATAATCTAGAAAATAAAATATGTAATGCTTATCAACAAGGAAAATAAACTAGGACTTCACATAAACTAACTAATCAAAAAAGAACTAAAAGTGTGCTTGAGCTCCTACACTTGGACCTTTTTGACTCTCATGGAGCCAAGTCACTAAACGGAAGTCAATATTGCTTAGTAATAATCGATGACTACTCTAGGTTCACATGGGTTAGGTTTTTAAAACAGAAGAGTGAAACCTTAGACCAACTCACTAATTTATGTAAACTAATAGAAAATGAAAAGAACCTAAAGATTAAGAGAATTAGAAGTGATCATGGTGGTGAATTCGAAAGCCATAAGTTCACCGATTTTTGTAGTCAAAACGGATACCACCATGAGTTCTCTTGCCCTAGGACCCCTCAACAAAACAGGCTAGTTGAACGTAAAAATAGAACCCTACAAGAAACCGCTAGAACTATGTTGAACGAATACAATCTACCTAATAGGTTTTGGGCAAAAGCAGTCAATACTGTCTGCTATGTCCAAAATAGGATTTTATTAGTTAAACGACACTAAAAAAATGTCATATGAAATTTATTACAAAAAATTGCAGAACATTAAGTACTTTAAGGTTTTTAGATGTAGGGTACACATACTAAACACTAAAGATTACTTGGAGAAATTCACCTCTAAAATAACTACCGGAATATTTCTAGGATACTCAACCACTAATAAAGCTTATAGGGTGTATAACAATGAAACCCTAAAAATAGAAGAAACAATTAATGTAGTATTTGATGAAGAAAACAAAACTACAAAACCCGAAGTAAAATTGAACAATGAACAAATTGAAAATGATGTTAGACCTGAACCTAACTCATAAAACGAATCTAATATAGATCCTAACCCAAATCAATCTAGATTACAAGCGAACCATCCAATTGACCAAGTGATAGGTGATCCAAATTTAGGGGTTTGAACTAGAGCATCTTATAGGAACCTAAGCCAAATCTCACTCATATCTAAAATCGAACCCAAAATAATTGAACAAGCTCTTCTTGACCCAGATTGGATTATTTCTATGCAAGAAGAGTTATCTCAATTTACTAAAAGTCAAGTTTGGGAATTAGTACCCCCACCTAAAGGAAAAACGATCATTGGAACAAGGTGGATATTTTGAAATAAACTTGATGACAAAGGAGAAGTTATAAGGAATAAAGCTAGGTTAGTAACTAAAGGGTTTAGTCAAGTAGAGGGATTAGACTATGATGAGACATATGCACCTATAGCTAGACTCGAATCAATTAGAATGTTATTATCCTATGTTGCGCATCGAGGTTTCAAATTGTTTCAAGAATTATCCGACAATGAGTCAAAGAAGATGACGTGAGAAAATACTCTCTCACAACATCACTACACCGTGACCAAGTGATGTGTGATTTCCCGAAAGTTATTTTCTATCTTTTCCACCAAGTATCGGGTTGACATCTTGATCATGATGTTTGGATCTCCTACCAGATCCTACCGGAAGTCCTTAGACCAAGTCATGTGTATAGGAATGACTCCGTAGCTAGTGTTTTAAGAGTTGGAAATTTGATAAGCAATCATTGCAAGTCAAATTATCGGAATCAGAAGTCTCCGAATGTTTGATAAAAGGAGCGAGATTGGAGTTATGAGTCATGAGCTACTATTAGAGAGTTTTCTGATCATAGAAGACCGATTGCAGATCGACAGCACTTTTTCATGTTTATCAGTGAAATCAGAGGAAAGACTCCGAAGGGAGATTATGTGCGTGAAGTGTGGGTCACGACGACACACCGAGTCAGATTATCAGATTCAGTATTTTATCTGTTTATACTATAAGCAGCCAGTACCCACGAGGAGAGTGTGTACTTTAAAGACTCAGTTGAAGACTATGGATGAAGCTTTCGAGAGGACGATTCACAACCTCGAAAGTCGAGTTTATCACATAAGATTAGATTATCAAATCAGCATCGATCTTATCTCAGATATAGGGGAGTTATTTGATACTTCCAGCCGAGAGAAGAGAGTTACTCAACACTATCAGCAGAGGACATCTCAGAAGACTCAGACATTCAGACAGCAACTATTACTTTCCCAGGTGTGGTTATGATTTGTACAGAGGAGAGAGTGTATACGACGATGGTCGTATCTATACGGTATTCTCCAGTTGCAGCTATACCTTTCACAGAATTGGAGCATGCTACGATTCAGTATTTATCAACCGGTGGTGTACTCTTTGCCAGTACAACAGTGTTTACCATCTCCATTGCAGTCATTTTGGGTATTGTATCTCAGTTCAGCAGTTGATTTCAGTTCCTCCATGGCAGACTTTTGCAGCTACTTGAGCTCAGCCGTCAAGAGCAGAAGTTGAACGAGTTTACATGGTTACTTGGGAAGAGGTATAGAAGACCGAAGAATTGATCATTTGGGGTATTACCTTAGTTTACTCTGTGTGGATATATTGAGAGATACTGATAGTTACAAGTAGCCAGGTCTAGAACATTCTTAGATAGGATTAGATGGGTTCCTATCGACTTATAGATTGGTGGTATCTCTACCGTCAGGTGAGATGTTGACCAACAATAAAGAAGTCAAGGGATACCCTTAGCCTTTACTAGACATACCTTTACTATAGACATATCCTTACGGATAGTTAAATGGTTGAAATTGGGGATATAATTGGTATCTTGGATGTGCATATAATCCGAGAGTATTTGGATGTAGTATTCGGATGAACTCCCGGGCTTGCCACTGCATGGGCAAGTGGAGTAAGCGATTGGAGTGATTTCGAAAATAGTTCCGATATTGAAAACCTCATACTGGTAAATGATTTTATTGGTATCAGTGTTGCTAAACACTATGGGAGATTTATCTGCCTCAGTGTTTCTTCTTGAGAAGACTTGTAACTCTTTGTTAAAAGAGAGAGGACCTTTGAGGCTATGCATCGATTATCGATGGTGGTGCGTGGAAGCTAATGAAAATGGATATTGTTCGTTGAGGATAAAGGATCTGTTTAGATCGGTTAAAGGACACCTGTGTATACTCGAGGGTTGATTTTTAATTGGTGTGTTGATATTGTAGTGACTTAGTGTCATACAATTATCATTGTTGGTGTGATGATTGATATATCATCAGCTTAGAGTAAAAGGATGCAGGTGTATGGAAGACGAAATTTCATACTTGGTATGAATTTTAGGAGATGTTGATAATGTTGTTAGACTTATCGATAATTTAGTCGTTCATAGATTTGAGGAATCAAGTACTCTTAGAGTATTTGAGATCGATTGTTATCATATATGTGGATGATATATTTTTGGGATATATTCACAATCTTAAGGGAAGTTATGTTTCCCTAGATTGATTTGGTATTTACCATAGATGTGGATAGGATGTTACTAGCGATACTATATCGTCGACTTGTGGGACCAAGAAGGTGATGGCAATCACCTAGTCGGAAGTTAGTGAAGCTAGGTTTCAGAGCCTAGACGGTGACTGAATTTTTCATTAGTGTTAGTTAGTCCTTCCGTTGGGGATGGAAGGGTACTGCACATAGATGCAACATTTTAGGGATTAGAGCGATTCTGATGCAGTTGTATGAGACATTTCTATTGCCTACGTCAGTTGAGGAACTACGAGATAAGCTGTCATATATATGACGTGGAGCTTAGCAGTTATTATCTTGAGTAGTAGATGTATAGAGCAGGAGTGCTCAGGGAGTTTTGGCTAGCAATTGGGTAGCTACTATAGGGTTGTTAGAACACGGATAGATGCAACTGGGGAGATTAGTCATTATAGTCTTCCAGTTACTTTCAGTTCTGTGTGACAGAATAAATTTTGGACATTAGATTAATTTCTCTTGTGAGAATAAATCTCTGTCTCTGGGAAGGATAATCGTTCCTAGAGTTGCATTCGCTTTAGGAAGAGTTGTTTCAGGAGACTCTTCATTCGAGAGTGATGATTTATTCGGAGTGTATCCGAAAATAGTGAGTATTGAGACGTTCCGGTTGGTGGAACGATATGTGGGACATGGATGATT
This sequence comes from Wurfbainia villosa, assembly GCA_025175895.1. NCBI lineage: Eukaryota > Viridiplantae > Streptophyta > Magnoliopsida > Zingiberales > Zingiberaceae > Wurfbainia > Wurfbainia villosa. The sequence continues at coordinate 113,791,282 of CM045988.1, forward strand.
CTGTAGTTTGATGTTGGTGTGCCAACATGTAAAAGTGGAATAGTAATAACCAGTAGGGTTACGTACCATGATGGAGGTGGTAGCCTAGTACGATGGACAACGTTGGGAGATTATCTAGAATTCGGAAAGGACTGTTAGGGCAATCTCTTGCCATGATAAGGTTTTGATGTGTGTGGCAAAGAGTTTAAGTTATTATGATTTGATATGTGCGTTGGAGTCTTGCAGGGCTTAGTAATTCGCACATGGAGCCTTGGCGAGTTTCACCTCTCATGACTCGGTCCTTGAGTCGGTGAAGGATGGCTTTGCGAAAGCCGTGCGCTTGGAGCATCCGAGGGACCACCGGACGAGGAGCTTGGAGTGAAGCCGGAGGAAGTAGACTTCAAGGTGAGACGCAAAGGATGGCACTGCAGAGCCGTGCGCTTGGCGCATCCGAGGGACGTGGTCGGACGAAGATAACTTCAAAGGCGAGGGACTCCGAGGGATGAGAGTGAGCGAATGTAACCCGGGAAAGGGGTAGCGCTCGTAGGTGAAACTTGGCCATTTGGCTAAGTGTTGAATGGGATTTCCCGACATCAGTTGACTACTATGTTATGGTAGTTGACTACTCTAAGTCGACGATGATTCGACTAGTGTTCGAGTTCGGTTCAAGTGCCAATAGTCGACTGCCATGGAATGGTAGTCGACTGCGAGACCACCAGTCGACTGATGAAGGCATCAGTCGATTGGTCGCAAGTGTTTCGGACATAGAATGGAGTCGAGCTTGTGAGCACTCGACTGATCGAGCATCAGTCGACTGATGGCAATATCAGTCGACTGATGTCAGTGTCGTTGGATGAAATCTAATGTGGAAAGCAGTCGTTATTGAGAAACGGCTACAGGATCAGTTGACTGATGAGGGGCATCAGTCGACTAGTCCTGTGTCAACGGGAAGAAACCCTCTTCCTCTATAAAGAGGAAGGGTGTGGGGCTTTGGGGGGAAAATGCTTCAACTCATAACATCTCCCAAAGTGCTCTAAGGGTTTTTCCACTCTTCTACTTGTGTTAATTCTCATTCTATTGTAAGAAGAGGGATTGTAAAGAGGTTACCTCCACCTAGCTTGGTGCAAATGAGAGATCAAGTGGATTTAGCAAAGGAGTGATTCACCTTGGACGAATTGGGATCGTGGATTAGCGACGTAGCCGTGAACCACGTTACGACTTGGTGTTAGCATTGTTTGTTTCCTTTGCTTTGTCTTTCTTTGTTTGTATTTGCATATTCTGCTTGCGCTAATTTCTTTGTAACGAGCAAAATTACGTCATCCAACGATTGAGAGCTATTCACCCCCTCTAGCCGGCCACATCCACACCACATCGATCCTACAAGTGGTATCAGAGTCGAGGAAAGCTTGTCGAGGACTAACCACCACAACAAGCACAATCAAGGATGACTGGCTCAAACATTCACCCTCCGAAATTTGAAGGCGAATTCTCTTGGTGGAAAAAGAGAATGGAGGTATTCTTTGAAACCGATTTTGATATTATGCTTATAATGGAAAACGATTTTGAGATGCCTAGGGATGAAGAGGGTGGACAAATAGAGAAGTCAAGGTGGACGAAAAAGCAAAGGGAAGAGCACCTTGCAAACTCAAAAGTCAAGCACCATCTCTTCAATGTGCTCCCCCAACAAGAGATCAACGGGATTGGGGAGTGCTCAAGTGCCAAGGAGATGTGGGAGAGATTGGTTGAACTTCATGAAGGCACTTCGGAAGCCAAGCTTGCAAGGAGAGACCTCTTCCGCTCCCAATTAAGCAACATCAAATTAGAAAAGGGAGAAAAGGTAACATCATTACATTCTAGGTTTAAGGAAATTTTAATTGGGCTAACAAGTGTAGGAGAAAAACTTTCGAACCGGGATATACTTATGAAAGCAATCGACGCTTTTCCCCGGTCATCGAAATGGATCTCAATGGTGGACTCCTTCTACATGTCCAAGAATTTAGAAGTGAGCACCTTGGAGGAGTTCTTCTCAACCATGGAGCTCCACGAAACAAGACTTGAAGGAATAATAGAAGAGCCATGATTTCAACCTTCAAGAGGAGTAGCACTTTTGGCCAACAAGGGGAAGAAGAAGATAGAGATCCCCTCCTCCTCCGATGAAGCATCTTCCTCCTCCTCCATGGATAGCACGGAAGAAGCCTATATGGTAAGGAAGGTAAGGCGTGCCTTAAGAAATTTTAAATTTAATAAATCAAATGATAGGAGGAGAAGACCAAGGGGGAAGGTGATTTGCTACAATTGCCAACAAGAGGGACATATAAGGGATAATTGTCCCCTCTTGAACAAGAGCAAGGAAGAGAGGATAAAGAAGGAAGAAAAGAAGAAGAAGGGGAGCAAGAAGAAAGAAGAAGAGAAGAAGGCCAAGGAAAAGGGGAAGACCAAAGCTCTCAAGGCAAGGACTTGGGATGATCCTTCTTCATCATCATCATCATCATCCGAAGAAGAAGAACATGTCTACTCCAACCTTGCCCTAATGGCGTTTGATGATCTCTCCACCTCCTCCTCCGATGGTGAAGAAGCAAGCTCAAGTGGAGAGAGCTCAAGTGAAGGGGGAGCCTCCTCTACATCCTCATCATCGGAAGAGGATTTGGTAAGTGAGGTAATGAATCTACCCCCTAAGCAAATAATGTTCATGATTTCTAGCCTCACTAAGGATTTATTTAGAGCAAAGAAAAAGAATAAATGCATGCTAGAGCAAATTAAGGATTTAGAACAAAAATTAGAAAAAGCATGTTTTAATGATAATGATGATGATGCATGCTCACATGATAACTATATGCCTTTGGATGTTAATGATGCATGCATAGAAGAAAATAAGGCTTTAAGGGAAAAAGTAGACCATTTGACCAAAGCCCTAGAAAAGTTTACAATAGGCTCCAACACCTTGAACATGATCATAGGGAGCCAATGGGCAAGCTTCAATAAGAAAGGCCTAGAATATAAGGAAAAGAAAATTGAAAAGGCCTATAAATGTCTAATTGCTAGGGGTTAAGATAAAAAGAAGCAAATAGCTAGAAAATGGATCCCTAAGGAATTTTTAGTGAACCCCATAGGCAAGAATTTGTATTGGATTCCAAAATTCATCCTTAAGGGTTAGGAAAACCCTAGGATAGTCAACCATATGCAATTTACCTATATCATATTTTTTGGTTGACTTAGGATGGAGGGACAATATTTTTGAAATAGTGTTGGGTGATGATAATGTGCCTATAAATTGATAATAATGCTTAAATCATGATGATTAATGTAATTGTTATACATGTTTGCAATCATGATTTATGTTTTTGATATTTGGCACATAATCATGAGAAATAGGGTTTAAATCATACTTTAGGTGATACTTTGCTTATTATCATAATTCATACCTAATGCATGATTATTATTTGATAAATACACTTGTTTCATGATCATAATGTGAAATTAATTCATACATGTCTTTATGATCATGTTGGATGTTAGGATGATACTTAACCATGGGTAGAAATTCATGAAATTAATGGTTAAGTGTATACAAATACCTCTAGGATGCATCTCACACTCACCATAGGTTACCTTGATTGAAAACTTAGCATGGGTGAGATGATAGGATGATACAAATGATCCACTAATGTCTATGGCATTTAGATGGTCATTTAAAGTATCAAATAGCAATAATAGACCAATTATGGGGAAGGCTTATGTTTAAGTCATAGACATATTACCCAAAGATCATAGTTGGATATTTCATAAGTTTTCAAAACAATTTCTTACTTTAAAATCTGTGTGTTCATGTTTTGAAACAATTTAAAGCAAAACTAGGTGTTAAAATTGATACTAATTTGATCAAAAACCTAGTTACTTTTGAAACTTTTGGAGTTTTGGCAAATACGTGAAAATATAATGATTTTTCATGGAAAACTATTTTTCACTGATAAAGGACCCTACAAGAAATGTGTTCCCCAAATTTCATGATTTTTCTAATTTTATAGATTTTCTAATGCATTTCTGAAATCCACCCTGAAAACTTGAAAACCCCGAAATGCATGTGTCAATCGACTGGTAGCCTGATAACATGCCCAGTAATTTCTTTTTCCACTTTTAAGGCATGTTTTGGTCTTTGTTTCTCTCTAGACTTGATGTCATGCTATATAAACTTTGTTAATTATTTTTGATGGTGTCAAAGGGGGAGAAATGTATATGTTTAAGTAAGGGGGAATATATTTAGGGGGAGTTTTATGTATTAAAGGGGAGAGTTGCTAATCATGTTATTTACATGCTTTCTTTCCTTAATATTTTATCAAATGTTTTATCTAACTTAAACGGATTGCCACACATCAAAAAGGGGGAGATTGTTAGGGCAATCTCTTGCCATGATAAGGTTTTGATGTGTGTGGCAAAGGGTTTAAGTTAGGTTGTTATTATGATATGATATGTGCGTTGGAGTCTTACAGGGCTTAGTAATTCGCACATGGAGCCTTGGCGAGTTTCACCTCTCATGACTCGGTCCTTAAGTCGGTGAAGGATGGCTTTGCGGAAGTCGTGCACTTGGAGCATCCGAGGGACCGTCGGACAAGGAGCTTGGAGTGAAGCCGGAGGAAGTAGACTTCAGGGCGAGATGCGAAGAATGGCGCTGCAGAGTCGTGCGCTTGGCGCATCCGAGGGACATGGCCGGACGAAGATAACTTCAAAGGCGAGGGACTCCAAGGGATGAGAGTGAGCGAATGTAACCCGGGAAAGGGGTAGCGCTCTTAGGTGAAACTTGGCCATTTGGCTAAGTGTCGGATGGTATTTCCCAACATCAGTTGACTACCATGTTATGATAGTTGACTACTCTAAGTCGACGGTGATTCGACTAGTGTTCGAGTCCGGTTCAAGTGCCAATAGTCGACTGCCATGGAATGGCAATGATCAGATCCACCGATGGTGATGAAGGCATCACCGACCGGGTCGCAAGTGTTTCGCACGTAATGGAGTCGAGCTTGAGCACTCGATCGATCAAGCATCGCCGATCGATGGCAATATCACCGATCGATGTCGGTGCCGTTGGATGAAATCCAACGTGGAAAGCAGCCGTTATTGTGCAACGACTACAGGATCAGTCGACTGATGAGGGACATCAGTCGACTGGTCCTGTGTCAACGGTAAGAAACCCTCTTCCTCTATAAAGAGGAAGGGTGTGGGGCTTTGGGGGAAAAATGCTTCAACTCATAACATCTCCCAAAGTGCTCTAAGGGTTTTTCCACTCTTCTACTTGTGTTAATTCTCATTCTATTGTAAGAAGAGGGATTGTAAAGAGGTTACCTCCACCTAGCTTGGTGCAAAGGAGAGATCTAGTGGATTTGGCAAAGAAGTGATTCACCTTGGACGAATCGGGATCGTGGATTAGCGGCGTAGCCGTGAACCACGTTACGATTTGGTGTTAGCATTGTTTGTTTGCTTTGCTTTGTCTTTCTTTGTTTGTATTTGCATATTCCGCTTGCGCTAATTTCTTTGTAGACGAGCAAAATTACATCGTCCAACGATTGAGGGCTATTCACCCCCCTCTAGCCGACCACATCCACACCACATCGATCCTACAAGTACTAGACAAGATTTGGGTAGTCGATGATCGATTAGCTAAGTCTGCTCATTTCCTTCCGAGCCGTAAGATGGATTTCGTTGGATCGCTTGACGGAATTATATTCATGGAGTATCCTTGAGTATCATTTCCGATATTGATTCATGATTCACCTTACAATTCTGGCAAAGTCTCCCACCGATTACGGGTATAGAGCTCCACTATGGTACAGTTATTTACCTTTTAATAGGTCGGTTGAGAGTGTATATATGAGATGAAATATAATATTCAAGCTTAGTATCCCACTTAGTCACTTGAGGTGTGTGACTTTTCTCCAGATACTTGAGATGGTTGTTTTGACATCTCGTACTCATGCATGAGTCGAAAATTTGGGGACCAAATTTTTATTAGTGGGGGAGAATGTAAGATATGAAAAAAAAAGTAATAATAATAAAAATATAAAAGCCCTTGCTAATTGAGAATTAGCTCATGGAATATTCAAGAATTTTTAGAAATTTTTCTAGATTCAAAAGGAGTCCATACGAAGAAGATTTAAAGTCAAATGGAGGGATTGGGTTAAACCTAAGTTGGTTGTGGTTGGACTTGAGTTAGCTCAAGTCGTTGACCGACCTTTAAAAGGCTCTCGAACCCGATCTAAAATTTATCGCCCGATTTTCCTTCCTCCCTCATTTTCCCGATCGCGAGCTCGACGATGTCGATGTCGTGTCGTTCACCACCATCTTCATCGCGAACGACAGCAACGCCGGCGCCCTAGGTCGTCGGAGCTCTCCATTGTCGCCCGGCTGAACCCGATCGTGCGAGTTCTTCCCTGTTTCGTCGCCACGGCTGATCTCCTCCGACGTCGATCTCGATTCGGCAGTCGACCTTGGATCGCAAAGCTCAGCTCGCCCACGTCTCTTTTTCCTTGTGCTCTCAGCATCGTCAGCTCTTTCCTTCCTCTATTTTTCATAGCTGGGCTCTCTGCTTCCGATCTGCTTCTCATCGCCGCTGTCGGAGCTTTCCATCGGCGAGATCTCCACTTGCGTCGTCGCTCTCTTTGTTTCTCCTGATCTCATGGTTGGATGCCGCAAGCACCAACCCCTACCGGCCATTTCTTCCACTTCGCAACTCAATGGGTTCCGGTGAACCATCCAGAGCCGCATCAACACCTCCACAGCTTGGATTGCTTTGTGTCTTCTCTGTTCCTCCCGAGCAGCCAGCGTTTCCAACCAATCATGGCGTCGACAACTTCACAGCAACCTCCAGCATCATCCATACAGTTTTCCCTATTCCCCTATTTTTGTGAGCTTAATCAGGTTTCGACAGTGGGATTGCTTGTTTCTGATCTCGCCAATTAACCAAGTGTCGTGGTTCATATGGTTGTGAGGATTAAAAGAATTGAGTTTCTTGTAAATCCAGTTGGTGATGGATTGGGAAGGAAGGCAATATGAGTAATGATCCGAATCTGGTGTCTTAACTTGCGATTTCAGATGATGAAGATTATATGAGTAGGGCTTTCCTTATTGGAATTGATTATGCAGATTGATACTCTAAGCTATGATCAAGATGTTGTGTAGTGGAAGCTAAACTTGGTGGGTTTCAGATTTGGAATACTTTAGGAAGGACTTTGATTGTGATAGATACATGGACGTGGAGATGAATAGCACGGGTTAAATAGCAGGTGGGTAATATCTACCTGGTCCGATAGTTTTGACCAAATTCCAGTGCATGAATTTGGATATATGTTTATACCTGTTTACTTTAAATCCACTCATGTTTAATCATATGCTTGTACTTCCTTTGACCTTTGAGATACATTATTGTTATTTCATTGATTATCTATCATGGATATGAACTACAAACCCTATTATGTGTTAGCTGATATATGTTCAGTAAGTACATGTGGTTAGGGTTATCTTTGTGACCTCAGATTGGGTTACTGTGTTACATCACTAAGGTTAGGTGATGGATTGGATTATGGAGTCGATTGTTATATCATACCCATATTAGTGGTGCATCTATGGTGGATTTAGTTGTCTGTGCATAGATAAGTGTGTGGTTGTCAGTATGTGACCATGAACTAGAGGTCCTAGCGTGATGGTATATTCATTATGGATTGTGTGCTTGTGTATGGTTATATGGACGGTCGATAGTATATCGCTACTGACTAGAGGTCTTAGTGTGGTTGATTGTCAGGTGTGTATGACTCTTTGTGCGATAGAGAGAGTCTTATGGATTATAGTCCTTGCATAGTTGACTTTTGGTTGACCATGACTCCCCGTGGGATAGGGAGTGTGGCGAGGATACATGTATGGAGCTATGCATCATTACATTGCATGCATGCTGTTGACTGGGTCTCCCTTGTGGTTGAGACGGGTCGTCAGTCATCCTGCCTCCCCGGCCACTCAGGATAGTAGTAGCAGGGTTGAGGGCAGAGCATTGGATGTGCCGCGCTCGGCCACTATATATACGGTGGTAGCTGAAGATGCGCATCTGGCCACTGAGCAGAGTGGTGTTAGCACTCGCCCACTATAGACAGTGGTTGTGTGACGTGTAGTTGTCCTGTGTGCAGAGTTCATCTACTCATGGGTAGTGACAGAGCAACCAGTAGCAGGGACCCCCGGGGAGTAGTTAATTTTTTACGCTTATATGCTACTCATTCATACTACCCAACTCGGTCACTCGAGAGTAGTGGCAGCTGAAGTCGGGCTAGTCGTCATGTCATGCCACCCCGGCCATACTAGAGTCGTGGTTGGACGGGTCCGCAGACATGGCCATGCATATGCATTGTTGATATATATGTATGCATGTATTTGATATATGTTTTACATATGCCTGTGAGATGCTGCATATGTTTATACATCATGATACATGTCATTTGCATTTTATATACTATTGTGTGTTGAGCATGATATATGTGTTGGTCCAGACTGTTGTATACGTTTGATTAGCGTCATGTCATAGTGTGGTATGGACCGGAATATTATTACATGTGATTATATATTGTTCATATGTCTGAGTGTTGGTCAGGTATGGGATTGACTTTGCACATTATATGGGTTATGTTATTGTATATCTGTTCAGGATGATATAGCATATAGTGTTGCAGACCGTCAGGTATGTTGGTACATTACTTCATGTTCAGTTGATCAGTTTAGTATATACATTGAGTATGACTATACTGTGGTTACTTGTTATCAGATTTGGATAGGAATGTATGTCTATTGGACTCATGTTGTATACCTGTAGATCTTCACATGTATACTTGTAGATTTCTATATCTTTATATGTTATTCATGCACTTTCTATATATTACCCCTGAGTTTATACTCACAACCCCTGGACCCTGGGTTTCCTGTCGCCCAGATAACAGGTAGAAGATTCCTTGAACGTTTGGAGCTCCACCAGTTGATCCCATCTCACACCGAACAATTGGGGTTTTCCACGTATTTGTTTCCGCTGCTGTTTTGTATTATGGTCATGTATAATCAGTGTTGTATTTAGTTGTTGGTTTGTATGTTGTTTTTGGTGTAGTATGTTAGAGTCGCACCGGTGCGCACCTTTGTGTTGTTATGGATGTATTGTTTAGTATTGCCCATATATATGTCATGTTGTTGTAGGCCTATGGGCCTTGTATTAACCCAATATGTTGTCATGTACAAGGGAGATGTCATCCGTTTGCTTTTCGGTACGGCATACTCTCGGGGCGTGACACATATGCACCTATAGCTAGACTCGAATCAATTAGAATGTTATTATCCTATGCTGCGCATCGAGGTTTCAAATTGTTTCAAATGGATGTCAAGTTAGCATTTCTAAATGGATTCATCAAGGAAGAAATTTATGTTAGCCAACCACCAGGATTTGAAAGCCTAGACAAACCTAATCATGTACTCAAACTCAGAAAAACTTTATATGGATTAAAGCAAGCTCCTAGAGCTTGGTATGAAAGGCTATCAATTTATCTTAAGTCTAAAGAATTCAATCAAGTTTTAGTTGACCCAACTCTATTTGTAAAAACCATAGAAAAAGAAATTTTCATAGCATAAATTTACGTAGATGATATAATCTTTGGAACACCCAATACAACACTTTTAAATGAGTTCATTTCACTAATGGAAAGTGAATTTGAAATGAGCTTAGTAGGTGAACTTACCTTCTTCTTAGGTTTACAAATAAAATAAACTAGAAAAGGAATTTACATTCATCAACATAAATATGCTTAGGAATTAATTAGTAAATTTGGAATGCAAAATGCTAAAGAAATTAGTACACCTATGGCTACCAATGTAAACATAGGAGAAGACTTAGAGGGAAAATCTATAGATTTAAAATACTATAGGAGTGCAATAGGTAGTCTTCTATACTTAACTGTGAGTCGACCTGATATACTCTTTGCAGTAAGTATGTGTGTAAGATTTTAATCTTGTGCTAAAAAATCGCACCTAACATTAGTTAAAAGGATTTTTAGATAATTAAAAGGAACACAAAATGTAGGAATTTGATACCCTAGGTCAAGTGAGTTCGAACTAATCAGCTACTCCAACTCGGATTATGCCGATAGTAAACTCGATAGGAAGAGCATGAGTGGATGCTGCCAACTCCTAAGATCGAGTCTAGTCAGTTGGTGTAGTAGAAAGTAACATTGTGTTACTTTGTCTACTACCAAAGCCGAATACATAGTCATGGGTGAGTGTGTAGTTCAACTTCTTTGGATGAAGCACACTCTCAAAGAATTTCAATTAAACTTTAGTAATACTAAAATTTTAATCGATAACATTAGCTCTATTAACCTAACTAAAAATCCAATATGTTATTCTAGAACTAAACACATAGAAGTTAAACATCACTTTATACGAGAACATGTAGCTAATGGAACTGTAAAGCTTGAGAACGTTGAGTCGAAATCAAACCTAGTGGACATTTTTACAAAACCCTTATCCGAAGCAGAGTTTAGTCTTCTTAGACGAAGATTAGGAATATGCGTAGTAGAGTAGGACTTAATTCTTACTTATAATTTATCTTTCTTTCTTGCTACATGGAATTAGATTAGGGCTTACCTTAGAAAGCATGCACTTATAGATTTAAGGAGCCAACACATTTCACAACACATAGGTTCAATGTGTTTGTATACTGAACCACAAAGATGGGTGTGAGATGTTAGGACCTTACTTCTGATTCCAGATGTAGATCAAGTGCATCGACATGAATTATGGAGTATAAGTTTTAAAAATAACCAACTCTAATCAAGACTTATTGATCATATTATATCAATTAAGTCAAAAAGAGTTAAACATATTTATTAGATGAAGTATGTTGAAATTATTATTTTTCAAAATAAAAAGGGACATGCTTGGACTTACAAACACATATAAAGCTTCCCTTTTCTTTATAAGTGTTTCACACATTAAACCTTATAAATACACCCCTTGTTTTTTTTTATGTATGGAAAAAGGAGGAGAATAGGCCAAAAGTTAAGGGAAGTTAAGGGGGAGAAAGCAAAGTTTTTTAAAAAAAGCCAATAGTTAAGGGGGAGAAAGAAAAAAGTTTTTTGAGTTAAAACATTGAGGGGTATAGAAAGCAAAACGTTTTTTGAGTTAAAACATTGAGGGGGAGAAGAGGTTAAAGATGTTTTTCAAAACTCACCAGGTTGAGGGGGAGGAGTTGAAAAAGAAATTATTTTCATGACTACTTACTATTCATGTTTACTACTTATTCAGACTTACTACTACATACTTACTATTCATGCTTACTACTATTTATTTCATGCTTATTTTTTCTTAACTTTGAATTGGTTTATCATAGATCAAAAAGGGGAAGATTATTGGTGCAGGGGCGCCAGATAATCGAACATAGGTTTCGATAATGGAAAAGGCTCAAAGCTAAGTCATTATTGTTATCTCATATGCTGTGTCAATTGTACAGGTAGTATATTAAGTTGTGCTAAGGTCAACGACACCAGGAGAATCTCGGGACGAGAAACCTCGATGGTCGAGTGACACCAGGAGAACCTCGGAGAGTCGAGGAACCTCGTTGGTGGTCGGAAGCTAAGCGGCAGGTTAGGAGGACCAAAGGTAAGCACCGAGTGCAGAGTGATGGTAAAGACGTGTCCTCCGTATGGGGATGATCGTAAGCGGCGATCCGACTAAGATTTCTAGAGGAAGATTTAGGTCGAGGTCGGACGGTAAGGGATCATCGGTTTTACTATTAATCAACATCTTTGTGCTAACCTTGTATTGCAGGTAAGTGATTAAGTTGACAGTTGACTGAAGGCTAGTGGCAGTCGACTAAACTTGCCATCATTCGATTGCTATAGGGCATCAGTCGACTACTGGTCAATCTGATCACTTCAAAGATAGTCAAGATAAGAGCTACAAAATGAGGGGAGATGAGGAGCTTTGACCCAGATCTGGATCTCAACGAACTAGGGCTCAAAGGGCTATAAAAGACGAAGGGTTTCACCTCTTTTCATCATCTTGAATTGCTCCCAAAGTGCTCCATCGACTCCAAGCATTCTTCGACAATGCTACACCATCATAACACCGACATCACGCCAAACTTCCAATCCTTAGTCGATAGCACTATTTTAATTAGTGTCTTTACTTTGTACTTGTGCTTTTCATTGCTAAGAGGAGAGGTAGGCTTGTTGCCTCTTCCTTTATCTTTTATTTGTAACCGTCGTCTCTTACCTCCGACGAGTAAGAGACACGTTTTAGTGAATTGCCCATCGAAAGCGGTCTAGGACCGCAGGGCCTTAGACTAGCAACTGTTTGGTTGTGAACCAAGTAAAAAATAAAGCTTGTCGTTTTTGTTTTTGCTTTTACTTTCCATTGGACACTTTGTGTTTTAACGACGAAAAGAGAAGAATTTCTAGCACACTATTCACCCCTTCCCCCCTCTAGCGTGTTTCCTTGATCCATCAAAGATATCTATGAGTTTTTTGTACCAAGGGGGAGAATGTAGGATCTCTTTGATAGATGAGGCATTGAAAATTTTGGTAGTCTTTTTTATGTATGCCAAAGGGAGAGAAGTGAGGTTTAAGTTAGATAAACCTTCACTATGCTTTGACATTGGAAGAGTTAATTTGGGTTATTATTAGCATAACTTAAAGGTATTATGAAACATCAAAAAGGGAGAGATTGTTGGTGCAACAAGGCCCGGGTCAATATTGACCAAACTCGAGTGGTACTCGAGTAATGTTTTGATGTTTGACAATGGGTTTGACTATTATTTGACAATATGGTTTGACTATATGTTGACCATATGACTAGTGGATGATTGAGATATACAAAGTCATATGGGGGAGATTATTGGAGCAAAGTTTGGATACTTGGCATGGAATGTCCAAGCATGGTCTTGGCAAGGAAAGTCCAAGTCATGGGCACTTGGCAATGATAAAGTCCAAAGGTATAATCTTGGCAGCGTAAAGTCCAAGTGAACTTTGGCAATTGGAAAGTCCAAGGGTAGGTTTGGTGACGTAAAGTCCAAGCATGGGTCTTGGTGGCCTAAGTCCAAATAGATCTTAGCAAGAAAGTCCAAGGGTGTAGTTTTGATAGTGTAAAGTCCAAGCATGTGGTCTTGGTAGTATAAGTCCAAATGAACCTTGGCAAAGGACTCGGTTAGCATGACATAGTAGATGGAAGCACCTGAAGGCTAACAAAAAGGATGAAGAGTCACAGACTTGAGGGATCTGAGAGTCGTGAGGCTGATGGAGGTGACTAGAAGGCTTAAGTCTAGGCTATGGGTGAGTATCAAGTATGAGAGGATCATATTTGGGTTAAATCTCATGTTTAAGGTTTACTAGCTGACTGGAGTTATGGACTAATAATAGATTGGCCGAGTGTTTGACACTCAGAAGCCTAGTTGACTCAAGCAGTCGACTAGGATTATGACCAATCGACTGATCGAGGAGTCGACTGAGGCTCGACTGCTCGGCTAAAGTTGTGGCAGTCGACTACCATGTATAGGCAGTCGACTAGCCTTGGCCAGTCGACTGATGGAACTGTAGCAGTCCACAGATTATTGCATAGTCGACTAGTCAGTCGACTACTAGTAAGGGCAGTCGACTGCCAATGTATCCATTGGGTAGATTCCAACGTGAATGGAGTCGTTGTGATACAACGGATAGACTAGCATCGACTGGTGCCTTTTGACAGTCGACTATTGGGCATGAAAGTAGCCAACTGCAAGTTATAAATTGAGCAGCTCATAGAGGATTTTGGCCAAAGATTCTTGGGCGATTTTGAAGAGAAGTGTTGGTGTATTTCAAAGTCTTCAAAGGCTTCCAAAGCAACCTAAAGAGCTCTGAGGCAAAGATTGTTGTGTAAAGTTTTCTTTACTTGTATTTCATCTCTTCTTTGTAATACTTGTTGTATTTTCATTGTAGCTCTTTGTAAGAGGTTTCTCCACCTCCGGCGTATTACTGAGAAGGATAGAGTTATAGTGGTGTGGACACTAAGGCTCGCTGTGGAGTAGGAACCGTAGGTTCCGAACCACGTTTATCTTAGAGTTGTGCTTGTGGTGTATTTTAGTTTATGCATTTTATTTTTGTATATTCCACTATACACTAATATTTGTAGACAAGCACGCAATTGAATCGACAAAATCGCAAAAATCGCTATTCACCCCCCTTTAGTGCGGTCACCGATTCCTCTACAGTGATGGCCAGCGGCAGCTTGGTTAGGCGGTGAAAAGAAGTGGGCAACTTTGTTGTGGAAGTTAAAGAAGAGGAGAGAAGGCTTGCTCTCTTAGGGTTTCTTCCTCACATATCCTATATATATATGTGTCACTTTTTGGGTTAATGGATTAAGTTCCAAACCCAAATCCATTAGCTCAATAACCCATACCAATAGCCTTTTTGTTCAAAACTAAATCATTTGGTTCATTAAACCAAACCACCCTTAATTCAAACCAAATCAATTTGGTTCAAAATTAAATCATCATGGGTTCAATCCTTCTTCATAAGACGTGGCACACCCAAGTTTTCATTCTTATGAAACTCTTTTCATCCTTGCCCTTCGTCTAGTTCAACCATGTTGGTGTAGGGGCACTAGATAATCGAACCTAGGTTTTGATTATGGCAAAGGTTCAAAGTTAAGTTATTATTGTTATCTCATGTGCTGTGTTAAGTGTGCAAGAAATGATTAAGCTAAGTTGAAGGTTAGCAACACCCGGAGAATCTCGGGACGAGAAACCGTGGTGGTTGGGTAACACCGGGAGAACCTCGTTGGAGTCGAGGAAACTCAGTGGCGACCGGAAGCTAAGCGACAGGTCAGGAGGGCCAGAGGTAAGCACTGAGTGCAGAGTAATGATGAGGTCGTGTCCTCCATACGGAGACGAACTTAGGCGACGATCCGACTAAGACTTCCGGGGGAAGGTCTAGGTCAAGATCGGACGATAAGGAATCGTCGTAATGTCCATTACTCGACATCTCTATGCTAACTCTTTGTTTCAGGTGAGTGACCAGGCCAATAGTCGACTGAAAGCTATTGGCAGTCGACTAATTCTACCATCAGTTGACTACTGAGGCTCATCAGTCGACTGCTATTCAAACTGGTCATCTCGAAGATAGTCAAAGATAAGATCCTTGGAAAGAGGGTGAGGTGGAGCTTTGATCCAGATCCAGATCTCAACGAGCTAGGGTTTGGAGGGCTATAAAAGAAGGGTCATTTCACCTCCTTGGATCATCTAATCTTGCTCCCAAAGTGCTCCAACGACGCTAAGCTTCAACGACAATGCTACGTCGTCGTAACGCCGACTTCATGCCTAAACTCCGGATCTTCTAGTCGGTAGTTTTAATTTTTGTTGTCCTTACTTTACTTATTCTTTATTGTACTCGAGCTTTTACTTGCAAAGATGAGAGGTAGGCTTGTTGCCTCTTCCTCAACTTTGTGTTTTTGTAATCGTTGTCTCCTACCTCCAACAAGGAGGAGACTTTTAGTAGATTGCTCCATCGTACGCGATCTAGGATTGCGGGGCCTTGGAGTAGCAACCTTTTGGTTGTGAACCAAGTAAAAAACAAAAGGTGATTCTTTACTTTTGCCTTACTTTCATTTCCACTGCAATACTCGTATTCTCAACGAAACAAAAAGAAAAGTTTTTACGATCGCTATTCACCTCCCTCTAGCGACTCTTCGATCCAACAAACCAGACTCAATCTTTCTCAATCTGAGAATCTAATTCCCAAACTCGTTTTAAATCATTCAAAAAATAACTCATAGTGCATGTGACCTTATAGATTCCCAATTTATGTTGGTTGTCCATAATAAATTATTAATTATGGAACGATCATAAGTGACACCTAGTAGTACATCATAATCCCCAATCAATCAAAAAATCAACGGTTGATCTCAGAACCACTTCTGAATCTTTTAGCAACTACAGTGAGTTGTGTCTCATTCCTTTCACTCATTTTATACCCACTTGGTTCAAGATATTACATATGTATCTGTCTTCACTAGGCTAACTACGTCACACCTAGCCCAAATTATACTTCCTCGTCCTGCGGATTCAAATTACTCCTACATGTATCTAAGAGTACAGTACTCTTAATATGTAAATGTTTTGGCCAAAAAAATTGAGTAATAATCCTAACGAGTGACCATAGGGTATACTTCTTCTTTACAAGGAGCAGTGAATCCTCTATTGTCTATTCAAATACCTTCGGGCATTTCAACTTATATCCAGTTATCTCAGGACCACACCTCGAAGGAAATGTTTGCTTAAGATGTCAAAGTATAAGACTTCATGACCAAGATGACTTGGATGTTGGAATGTATACTGAAAGCCTAGCTCTTTTTGTATGAACATTTTATTTTGAAATAAGAATCACATGATCATTGTTTGCATTTTATATATTCATTATATATGTGTGCATATTGTCTAATATTTTACATTGTAGATAACATGGTGCTTGGTGTGGCACAGAAGATCATGTTATCAGTACCTTGTAAAATATAAGTAAAGGCTCACAACCAAGATGGTTTTGGACAAACCATTGGCATGGTTGTAGTGTAGCTTGGTATTGTTTTATCTTGAACATAGAGTTACACTAGTACACTTAGGTGTATTGAGTAGGACCGACATAGAGGTGATTCAATTTAGTACTGACTACATAATTGAATCGGACCTCGGATATTATGTTGTACATGCTCTTAATCCCGATATAATAACGGGCACATGTACTTAGTATTTATTTCTTTGATTTACCAGTGGGTGAGATTTAGATGGATTAAATCAATATGCCCGGTAAGTTGGGAAAAAATATTATTTACATGGTGTGTCGTTGATTATAGGAGGAAACCGTGTCCTATATATTAGGTTGATGATGTCCCCTTGAGGAGCTCATAAGGTTCATCATGTAAACCCAGGTGGTTGACTTAGTCAACATGATGATAAGGTTGAGTGGTACTACTCGAGGAGTTAGATGTTAATTAATTGATGGTCAGTAAATCAATTAATTGACGGACATTCGATATCTTAAACACGGGGAGATTAATGTACAAATAATATATGGAGCCCATATTGATTTATGGGGGTTGGTGAGGTAGTTCAATGATGATCCTCTAGTGGAATGGAACATCATTGATGGATCAAGTTTGTGTGGTTCCGATCCATCGGGTGGCCAAGACCCAACTCCTCCTTATGGTCCCTATCGTAGCCTAATATAATCCTTGTGAAGTCTAGATCCAAGAATGTAAAACAAACCCTAGAACCAACGGTTGGGATTAAATCCCTAGATCCGATGGTTAGGATGAAACCCTAGAATCGACGGTTGGGATTAAATCCCTAGATCCGAAGGTTGGGATAAAATCCTAGATCCGATGGTTGGGATTAAACCCTAGATCCGACGGTTGGGATAAAACCCTAGATCCGACGGTGGAGATTAAATCCCTAGATCCGACGGTGGAGATTAAAGGAGGCTTAAGCCTAATTCTATAAATAGGGGGCTTAGGCTTGGGCAGCAAGTGTGGGTTTAGAATTGGAATTAGGGTTTGGCTCATCCACAAGTGGGCGGCTAGGGTTCATTGGGCGGCTAGGGTTTTGGAGCAAAGAAGTGGGCGGCAACCTCCTTCCTTCAAGTTGATTGTCGGCGCCCATCCACCTCCATCAATTCCTTGGCCGGCGCCCATCCTAGAAGCCTCTCCCTTCTTCCTTGGCCGGCGGTTCTCCTCCCATTGGTGGCCGGTTCTCTTCCTCCTCCCTATTCTCCAAAGTGGCCGGCGGCAACTCTTCTTGAAGTTGGCCGGCGCATCATCCATTGCTCTTTGGCCGGCGGTTGCACCAAATTCCCTAATTTGGTGGCCGGTTCTAGATAGGAAGGTATTTGTTGTTTCTTCTCTTTGTTCGCAGCGGACAAGGTAGAGAAGAAAGCGATCTAGAAGGCTTCTACTCGTGGAGGATCTTCGTCCACACGTCGTCCACGAGAAGGATAGGACATACGGTAGAAGATCGTGAGGTATAAAGATCTGAGCATGTTCTTATTTGTTTTGATTATGCATGTGTGTGTATGAATATATATTGTATAATCATGGACCCCGAAGACAAACACAAAAACCGGCGATCCATCCGTCGTCTCTTCCGCGGCTAACCAACTAGAAGAGTTGTGTTGCTTGAACAACTAGTTTGTTCAAGCGACCACTCAAGTTGTTAGCACGACGACGAATAGGTTGTGCTAAGGAAGCTCATCCCATCCGGATTAATTCTTTCATTAGTGAAAATTTTAATCCGGGGACATGGGAGCCAATGAGCCCCCGATGCGGCCACCTAACAATTGGTATCATAGCCATCGGTTTTCGGTTTTGTGTGTTTAGGATTCGGTTAATTTTTTATGCATTTTTCATATATTATATGTGTCGGATAATAGTAGGATATGCGTTGTTTAACTCTTTGGTTGCAGGCATAAGATCCGACTATTATGGCCATGTGTGTGTATGTGAATGGATGTGTGTAAAAATTTATTATTTGAATCCTCGGGGTTGACGAGGCTAGATTAGTATTTAATTTTTGTAATGGAATACGGCATTGTTTAGCCGATCATTTTAGTTTACTTTCGATCTAGATTATTTGTACACTCCTTCGTGGAGTATAGGTTCGATGGATGTGAATAAAATGATTTATCTCGGCTCGGATATCTTTGGTGACTTGCGCACGGGAAAAGGTAGAGCGGACGAGGTGGCGACACGACGGGATGCATATTAGAGGACAATGCCATAATAGTTGGAAAAAATTCTATTTTTCCATATTTATTGCTTATTTGTTTTATATGCATGTTGTGTATGTTTAAAATTCCTCGATTGCAATTTACTAAGTGGGAGAGGGATATTTTAATTAATTCATGGCCTTCCATTACAATTTGACGTGTGATGCAACAAACTTGGCGTTGGCTTGAGTGCCTTCCTCCCATCGGATGGGTTTGTTTGTGGATCACTAGGTCAAATAATGGTTATAGGAAATTATTTAGGAGCATGTGTACTTCCCCATCGGTAAGGCACATAATCCGAAATAATTCCCTTAGTATCGTGTAATGGTGCACACTTAGATGCAAATAAAAGTATCCTCCCCATCGGAGTCACTGCTTTTATTTGTAGGGCTAAAGAGGAACCAACTATTAATTTTATTTGTCAAAAAGTAAGGTTGACAAGATAATAAAATTAATGGGTAAAATCTCCTCTTACAAATGTGGAATTCGTATACGTCCACACTATCGTGGCATGCGATATTCTCGGTGTTTTGAGGTGTTGGTTGATTTCGGGATTTTATTGTTTTGAGGAATCAATAATATTTGAAATCTAATATTTTGATCATTGTGATTTTTAGGATTTTCAAATGGCTTTCAACCCACTTGTTGTGATTTTAAAAGAAAACAAACTTACTGGACCAAACTACATTGATTGGAAAAGAAACCTGGATATTGTCTTAACTGTGGAAGAGTACAAATTTGTACTCTTCGAGGTCTGTCCTCCTAAGCCCTCAGATGACTCTGATGAAAAGGAGATAGAACGTTATAAGAAATGGGTTAAGGTAGATGAGATGGCGCGGTGTTACATTTTGGCATCTATGTCAAATGTGCTGCAACATCAGCATCAGGCCATAGCCACAGCTTATGACATGATGTTCAATCTCAAGAAACTTTTCGGACATCAGAGTAGGGCGGCTAGGCAGGAGGCAATGAGAAACTTGATGACGACCACCATGGTCGAGGGAACACCCGTTAGGGATCATGTTCTCAAGATGATGGCTCATCTTAATGAGATGGAAGTCCTCGGAGCTGAGATCGATGGGGAAACCTAGGTCGATATCATTCTCCAGTCTTTGCCTAGGAGTTTTGAGCAGTTCCGCCTCAACTACAACATGAACAAGAGGTTGTATTCGTTGGCGTAGCTTCTGACAGAACTCCAGGCGGCAGAGGGGCTTTTTCGTCAGAGTTCTCAAGCCATGGTCACTCAGAAGGTTTCTTCCTCTAAACCGAAAGGTAAGAAGAAGAAGAAGCAAGGTGGAGCGAAGAAGGTAGCAACAGGACCTCAGGCAGGAGTGAAGAAGCCGAAAGGCAAGTGCTTCACTTGCAAGCAGACTGAACATTGGAAGGCGGACTGTCCTCGCCGTAAGAACAAAGGTATATCTTCTTGTTTAGTTGTTGAAACATGTTTAGCGGTGTTATCTACCAGTGTCTGGTGTGTAGATACAGAAGCCACTGATCATGTCTGCAATACCTTGCAGGGGTTCCAGGAAACCCGACGACTAGCTGAGGGAGAGATTACCGTCTTCATGGGCAATGCTTCAAAGGTGGCGGTTATTGCAGTGGGAGACGTTTATTTATCTTTTGATAGGAATAAATTTTTGGTTTTGAGAAATTGTCTTTATGTACCTACTTTTAGAAAGAATTTAATTTCAGTTTCTAAATTGTTTTTGGATGGATATTCTGTTTCTTTTAATGACAAGGTGGTTATAAAAAGGAATAGGGAGATTATCTGTTCTGGTACATTGGTTGGCAATTTATATACTATTGAACCAAAAACTCCCACGATACAAATAGAAGTAAATAACTCATCTTCTAAATCTAATAAGAGAAAAGAACCTTCGCAAATGAACCAAACATATCTTTGGCATCTAAGGCTTGGTCATATTAACCTAAGTAGAATTCAAAGGTTGATAGCTGATGGACCTTTGGGTTCATTAGTGGTGGAGGATCTCCCAACCTGCGAATCTTGCTTGGAAGGTAAAATGACCAAGAGGTCTTTTAAGGCCAAGGGGTATAGAGCCAAAGATGTGTTAGAATTGGTTCATTCTGATTTGTGTGGTCCTATGTCTATCCAGGCAAGAGGTGACTTTGAATACTTAGTCTCTTTTATAGACGATTATTCAAGGTATGGATACATTTACTTGATGCGCCGCAAGTCTGAATGCTTTGACAAGTTCAAAGAATTCAAGGCTGATGTGGAGAACCGTCAAGGTAAAAGTATCAAGACATTACGATTTGATCGTGGTGGCGAGTACCTCTTGGGAGAGTTTAGGAGTTACTTATCAGAGGCTGGGATTCAATCCCAATTGTCCGCACTGCACACCCAGCAGAATGGTGTGGCAGAGCGAAGAATAGGACTCTTATGGAGATGGTCGGATCGATGATGAGTTATTACGAGTTACCTAATTCGCCTGGGGTTTGCTCTGGAAACAAGCAGACACATTCTGAACTTGGTTCCATCTAAGCCGCACTCTACTCCCACAGAGTTGTGGATCGGGCAAAAGCCTAGTCTAAGACATATTCTGATTTGGGGTAGTCCAACGTATCTTTGAAGGGAGATCTTTGGTAAGTTGGAATCTCGAAATGCAGTGCGCTTGTTTGTTGGCTACCCTAAGGAGCGAAGGGTGGTTTATTCTATAGTCCTAGAGATCGAGAAGGTGATCGTGATGCAGATCTGATTTCTAGAGGAAGACTATGTGATGAACCACAAGCCCATGAGTAGGATTGTTCTTGAGGAGATGGCGAAGTCGACTTGATTACCACCGTACAAGAGGAGACACCACAAGTCAGCACGCGTGTCCTGAGCATACACATGAGGCACCTCGTCGTAGTGGGAGGTTGTTAGACAACCCGAAGTTCATGTTTTGGGAGAGTCTTGGACTTAGTCACAGTGAACATGAACTGATCCTGGACATATGATGAGGCAATCCAAGATAGAGATCACGATATCTTGGCAAAAGCGATGAATTGAGAGATAGAATCTATGGATTCTAATCAGTCTACAGGAGCTAGTAGAGCCACCCGATGGTGTAAAAACCATTGGATGCAAGTGGATCTACAAGAGAAAGAGGAGTAGGCGGGAAGGTTGAAACCCAAAGCTAGGCTTCATAAGGAAAGGGTATACTGTAAAGAGGGTATCGATTATGAGGAGACCTTTTCGCCGGTAGCTATGCTTAAGTCTATCCGGATTCTCTTATCTATAGCTGCTCATATGGATTATGAGATTTGGCAGATGGATGTCAAGACATCTTTCCTTAACGGAAGTCTTGAGGAGAACATCTATATGCGCTAACCAGAGGGATTCATTGCTAAAGGCAAAGAGCATCTTGTATGTAAGCTTAATCGGTCCATTTATGGATTGAAGCAAGCTTCTAGATCTTGGAACATCTGTTTTGATGAGGTAATCCAGTCATATGGATTTATTCAAAGTCCGGATGAGCCTTGTGTATACAAGAGATGTGACGGAAACGTAGTGGTGTTTCTTGTACTATACGTAGATGACATTTTGTTAGTTGGCAACAATATCAAAGTGTTATCAGATGTAAGGGTATGGTTGTCCAAACACTTTGATATGAAGGACTTGGGAGAAGTGGGACACATCCTTGGGATCAAAGTTATAAGGGATCGCAAGAAAAGGATGTTGTGCTTGTCTCAAGCTTCATACATTGACACTATCCTTGCTCTTTTTAGCATGCAGAACTACAAGAAAGGTTTTCTACCTTTTAGGCATGGAGTTCCATTATCTAAAGAGATGTGTCCCAAATCATCAAAGGAGATAGAGGACATAAAGGCGGTTCCTTATGCTTCGGCAGTAGGAAGCCTCATGTATGCTATGCTATGTACGAGACCAGATATCTGTGTTGCCGTGGGCATGGTTAGCAGATATCAGAGTAATCCCGACAGGGTGACATTGACCGCGGTAAAGCATATATCAAGTACCCGAGAAGGACTAGGATTATATGCCGGTTTACGCAGATCAATTAGTCCTGGGTTACACGATTCGATTTCCAATCATATAGGGACAAGAGTAAGTCTACCTGGGTTTGTGTTTACTGGAGGTGGAGCCATAGCATGGAGGAGTGTCAAGCGTAAATGCATGTGGCGGACTCTACCATGGAAGCCGAGTATGTGGCGACCTCCGAGGCACCTAAGGAAGTCAGATGGCTCAGAACTTCTTGATGGACTTGGATGTGATTCTGGTTTGCCTGTAACTATCACAATTTATTGTGATAACAGTGGTGCAGTTGCAAACTCGAAGGAACCACGAGCCCATAAGGCGAGTAAACACATAGAGCGCAAGTACCACCTCATACGAGAGATCGTAAAGCGAGGAGAAGTTGTTGTCGCCAAGATTGCATCGAGGATAACCTCGGATCCATTCACTAAGGCCCTTCCAAATAAAGCGCTTGATAGGCATGTGGAGGACATGGGGACTGATGTATGGCAGAGTGATGACGACATAGTCTTTTAGTATAAGTGGGAGATTGTTGGAATGTATACCAAAGCCTAGCTTTTTTGTATTTAACATTTTATTTTGAAATAAGAATCACATGATCATTGTTTCAGATTTTATATATTCATTATATATGTATATTGTCTAATATTTTACATTGTAGATAACATGGTGCTTGGTGTGGCATGTAAGATCATGTTATCAAGACTTGTAAAATATAAGTAAAGGCTCACAACCAAGATGGTTTTGACAAACCATCGCATGGTTTGTGTAGCTTGGTATTGTTTTATCTTGAACATAGAGTTACACTAGTACACTTAGGTGTATCGAGTAGACTGACATAGAGGTGATTCAATTTAGTATCGACTACATAATCAATCGACTCTGATATTATGTTGTACATGCTCTTAATCCCGATATAATAACGCACATGTACTTAGTATTTATTTCTTTGATTTACCAAAGGGTGAGATTTAGATGGATTAAATCAATATGCCCGTAAGTTGGGAAATAATATTATTTACATGGTGTGCCGTTGATTATAGGAGGAAACCGTGTCCTATATATTAGGTTGATGATGTCCCCTCGAGGAGCTCATAAGGTTCATCATGTAAACCCAGCTGGTTGACTTAGTCAACATGATGATAAGGTTGAGTGGTACTACTCGAGGAGTTAGATGTTAATTAATTGATGGTCAGTAAATCAATTAATTGACGGACATTCGATATCTTAAACACGGGAGATTAATGTACAAATAATATATGGAGCCCATATTGATTTATGGGGTTGGTGAGGTAGTTCAATGATGATCCTCTAGTGGAATGGAACATCATTGATGGATCAAGTTTGTGTGGTTCCGATCCATCGGGTGGCCAAGACCCAACTCCTCCTTATGGTCCCTATCGTAGCCTAATATAATCCTTGTGAAGTCTAGATCCAAGAATGTAAAACAAAACCTAGAACCAACGGTTGGGATTAAATCCCTAGATCCGATGGTTGGATGAAACCCTAGAACCAACGGTTGGGATTAAATCCCTAGATCCGTTGGTTTGGATTAAATCCTAGAATCGCTTGGGATTAAATCCCTAGATCCGTTGGTTGGATTAAACCCTAGAACCAACGGTTGGGATTAAATCCCTAGATCCGATATTTAGGATGAAATCCTAGAATCGACGGTTGGGATTAAATCCCTAGATCCGACGGTTGGGATAAAACCCTAGATCCGACGGTGGAGATTAAATCCCTAGATTCGACGGTGGAGATTAAAGGAGGCTTAAGCCTAATTCTATAAATAGGGGGCTTAGGCTTGGGCAGCAAGTGTGGGTTTAGAATTGGAATTAGGGTTTGGCTCATCCACAAGTGGGCGGCTAGGGTTCATTGGGCGGCTAGGGTTTTGGAGCAAAGAAGTGGGCGGCAACCTCCTTCCTTCAAGTTGATTGTCGGCGCCCATCCACCTCCATCAATTCCTTGGCCGGCGCCCATCCTAGAAGCCTCTCCCTTCTTCCTTGGCCGACGGTTCTCCTCCCATTGGTGGCCGGTTCTCTTCCTCCTCCCTATTCTCCAAAGTGGCCGGCGGCAACTCTTCTTGAAGTTGGCCGGCGCATCATCCATTGCTCCTTGGTCGGCGGTTGCACCAAATTCCCTAATTTGGTGGCCGGTTCTAGATAGGAAGGTATTTGTTGTTTCTTCTCTTTGTTCGCAGCGGACAAGGTAGAGAATAAAGCGATCTAGAAGGCTTCTGCTCGTGGAGGATCTTCGTCCACACGTCGTCCACGAGAAGGATAGGACATACGGTAGAAGATCGTGAGGTATAAAGATCTGAGCATGTTCTTATTTGTTTTGATTATGCATGTGTGTGTATGAATATATATTGTATAATCATGGACCCCGAAGACAAACACAAAAACCGGCGATCCATCCGTCGTCTCTTCCGCGGCTAACCAACTAGAAGAGTTGTGTTGCTTGAACAACTAGTTTGTTCAAGCGACCACTCAAGTTGTTAGCACGATGACGAATAGGTTGTGCTAAGGAAGCTCATCCCATCCGGATTAATTCTTTCATTAGTGAAAATTTTAATCCGGGGACATGGGAGCCAATGAGCCCCCGATGCGGACACCTAACATTGGATACCTCAAGTCGAAGGAAACTCGTACTTAAGCTGAAATAAAAACTTCATAGACATATCCATATATGTAGGGAACCATATGAAGTCTTATAGCAAATCACTCCAATGAACTAGTTACCATAATTAGCATCCACATTTAACTCTCGACATTCCAATGTCTCCTGCCAGTGAGGAACAACTGCTTCAATAAACCAAGGAGAATAATACGTGATAGTCTTTCAGAATCGATGATGTCCGAGCTCATCGATTCATCGACTAGAGAATATTTTAATACATTCATAATTACATATGTAGAAATACTCATTAGTTGTGATCTCATCATAAATTTTCTCATGCTATGAATTGTATTACAGATATTCAGTAAATGAATTTAAAATTTAATCAAATACATAATGAATATGCACTCAAATAGTGAATCTACTATTTATTCAATAAATAATATAAACCATGAGGTGATTGTCTTAGGATGCCCCTCAAATATAACATGGAATTGGTGCAGACAAGGGACGAAGAGAAGGACCCATAATCAGCTTCCGGCCTAAGAATTTAGTAGTGACTCCTCATGATGATACCCTAGTAATCTAAGCTACCATAGCTAACTATGATATAACTCAGTTATTTATTGATACAAGGAGTTCGGTCAATGTTTTATTCAAAGACACTTTTTACTAGATGCAAATCGATTGTGCAGAGCTCTGACCTATACAGACTTCTCTGGTCGATTTTATAGGACATGAAATACAATTACTTGGACAGATCAACTTACCATTATCCTTGGGAGAGGAACTTGCTCGACGAACTCAGACCATTATCTTTAAGGTAATTGATGACTCTTCGTCATATAATGTTATATTGCAAAGACCAGGCATGAGTTTGTTCCAAGCAGTGGTGTCTACTTATCATCATAAAATAAAATTTTTCGTTGGTAATCAGATCCGTAAAGTTACAGGAGATCAAATAGTTGCAAGGAAATGCTATGTGAAAATTGTATGGGTTGATTTAAGGAAAACCAGAAAGACAAAGCTTGGGTGACCTTGGAATGTATCTCATTTATAATGTATAAATCGATCCACAAATCGACAACGATCTTTTTTCAATAAATTTAACAAAGTTTTCCTTTTTGTTTAAAATTTTTTGTTAATTCTCTCTTATCTCGGCTCGAGACGTCCATCAATAACTCCCTTTAGTCTCGGATTGAAACGTCCATTGGCAAAATATTTTCCTCTAGTCTTGGACCAAAGCATCTATCGACAAAGTATTTCTCTATCATCTCGGACTAAGGAATCCATCAATAAAACTTAGGTGGGAGAGATGAGTGATGCTATAAAAATTATTCTTCGTTTGAAATTTTAGCGGTTGGAATAAGATACAGAGTGGTCTCCACAAGATGATCAAGTGGCTAGGACAGACGGTAAAATTGTCCAAAAGAGTAAGGGGTCAATCTCTGGAGCTGTAAAGCTTTTTGGAATGTCTACCCTTCTGTCGTACTAGTTCTTGGTTGATAAAAATGTTCTTCATGATTCACTACAAAAATATACCCAAATACCGACGAAATTTAGCAACAAAAATATTTCGTTGGAAATCTGCAACGAAATTTGCGATGAATTTTTAAATCATCGCAAATTAGTAACGATATTTACAACAAAAAAAAATTATCACAAACTTACGACAAATTATCTTTCGTTGCAAATATCGTCGCTGTTTTGCAACGAATTATTAATTCGTTGCAAATTTGCGACAAAAAAATCAAATTCGTTGTATAATTCCAATTAAAATTCAGAGCTCCAAATTTACCTATGGTGTCCCAAAATTTGCGACAAATTTTATTTTTGTCACAAAATTTGCAACGAATTTCATTTTTGTCACAAAATTTGCGACGAATATGGGATTCGTTGCAATTTTTCGACGAATATGGGATTCGTTGCAATTTTTCGACGAATATGGGATTCGTTGCAGATTTTGCAACGAATATATTTGTTTTGTTTCAACGTTGCAACAAATTTGACAACAAAATATTTTCATCGCTTTTTTTAATTATTTTTAAGATCGTAAAAGAAAACATAGAAAACGTTGCATGATATCCAAAATTTTGCGACAAATTTCATATTCGTCGCAAACTTTGCAATGAAAATATAAAATTCGTCGCAGACTTTGCGACGAATATGGAATTCGTTGCAGATTTTGCAACTAATATATTTTTCGTCCAAAAATTGCAACGAATTTGGCAACGAAATATTTTTGTTGCTCTTTTTTAATTATTTTTGAAAAAAAGCGGTGATTATCGTAAAACAAAATGCGCCATCTTACCCAAAATTTTGCGACGAATTTCATATTCATCGCAAAATCTGTAACAAAAATATAAATTCGTCGTAGATTTTACAATGAATATGAGATTCGTCACAGATTTTGCAACGAATATGAAATTCGTCACTAAATTGTAACAAAAATGGCAACTAAATATTTTCGTCGCAAAATCCCATTTAATTGGTCACACTTATCCTTTTCCTCTTGTGCTCACAACCTCGCACCCCTTCTCCGAAGTGCCCTCCTCTCTCTTTCTCTCTCAAACTCCGACCATCCATCGCCAAATCTTCGTAGATCCGGCGGTGGATCACCGGATCTATGCGGTATGGTCGACGGCCCCGCCCCAACTTCAGCCTTAGTCGCCTTCTTCTCCGGCGGCGATGGATCATCAGATCTGAATGAAGTCTTCGGAGCAACGCCGCATTCTTCTTCGGTGGCAGAGGATCAGCCGCCCTCTTCTCCGGCGGCAATGGATCGGCCACCTTCTGAGCGGAGGCTTCAGAGAGACGTCACCTTTTTCTCCGACAGTGGTGGATCAGTCGCCTTTTGAGAAGAAAAGGACTTCAATGTCTCGGAAAACAACCTCTCCGGTGTTGTCTCAGTGACCCTAGTGCTGGACTCGTTCGACCCCTCCGCCTTCGCCGATAACACCAGCCTCTGCAGTGCTATTTTCTCAAGGAATGCATTTCCACCCCCTTCTTCCCTGGCGGAGGCAATGGCGCCTCTCCGCCTGCTCCCACGCCCATCGTCGCCGAGGTGGCACAACAGGTCGCAACGTCACCTCTCCCAGTCTCCGTTCTGCTGGCACTGACGGCGTCCCACGCGAAGACCGCCATGGAAATCGATAATTTTAAGAGAATACACCAAGCGATCTTTTGTTTTAATCCTCTCTTCCAATCTTTTTTGCTCTCTTCTGACGCTCGAGCCACCGAGCGATCTCGAGAAACCAAAGAGGAAAGACACGCGGGTATTCCTTTTCTTCCTTTCTTTCTTCTCTCTTCTGAGGATTTTGATTTTTTTTCTTGTCTATTTCGGTTTTCGTTTTGGATCTATATATAGGTTTGAAAAAGTTTTATACGCTTCATGCGAGAGTTGGATTGCAGGTCTCCGAGAGCTGGATTGCAAGTACCATCTGTTATTTCTTTGGAGACAAAATTTGTGTGAACTGCAAGGTGAAATTTTGATTAGAATTTCATATATGAAGGTTGCTTGTTTTTGATTGAAGTAAGATGCTTGTGCAAGTTGTCAT
Organism: Wurfbainia villosa; assembly: GCA_025175895.1. NCBI lineage: Eukaryota > Viridiplantae > Streptophyta > Magnoliopsida > Zingiberales > Zingiberaceae > Wurfbainia > Wurfbainia villosa. Next base: position 113,820,225 of record CM045988.1, read on the forward strand.
CTTTTTAGTTGTTTGTTTTGATATAGAACAATTTTAGTACTATAAAAAATTTTGAGATCTAAACTTCAATAGAAAATAGATACAAATTCTTGTGGATAATAATATCTAGGAACGTAATGGTTTGTCATATTGACGTGATATATAATAATGTTGCAAACTAAAATTTAACCTTTCTATCGAGTTTGCAAACATATGCTTGATTTTCTTGTCGTGGTAGAGGTTATAAGCTCACAATGATTAATTGTTCTACTTCGTTAACTTTATGAGAAAATTGATTTGTTAATTTGAAGGTGGATAAGTTTGAACTTGCTTATTACCTTGCCTGAAAATTCCCCTCGGTTATATAAGACAACAACAAAAGTCTTGCTTAATTGGATGCAACACTTTGCTACCTCCGTCTTATTTATAGTTTCTCAATAAAAAAAATGCAATTAGAATTTATAAATTGATGCATAGTTGTGTTTTAAGGGCACTGACTAGTTCAGTTAATAAGAGTCTTATTAGTTGTTGCTAAGATGTTGGGTTCTAAATTTGTCTTTAGCTAAATGTGAGGTATTCAGGACTGTCAGTTATGCTCTCTTAAAAAAGTGACAGTTGTATTCTCTTATTTTTTGTGGATATCCTCCTTGTAGTTTCCTATAGTTTCTCAAACGATAGAAATCGATAATTTTCTCTCTTTGTTCTCCTCTCCTTTGGATTCCTTGTTAGACATTCTCATCTTCTTGTAAACTTACAAATTGACTAACACAAACAAGGAAGTTATCATAAATTTTATGAACAGTCAGATGCAACTGAAGCATGAACTTGCATATTTACTTTATGAAAAAAAATTTGAATTATGTTATGAATCATGAATGTAAGAAAAAATGAGAGGAGATTAACCCTTCTAATTCAAATAAAAAGTTGTTTGCTAACTCTACAAGATAGATGAATCGAAATTGCTTGAGCTTTATAGGTAGATTGTCCCATCCTTAGGGTGGGGGTTAAAAAAAAATATTGTCGGCATCTAATATCTAGTAATAATGAAAGATTAGCAACCTGAGTGAGAAATTGAAATAGTTAAATGTGAATAATAATAGACAAGGATGAGTTTAGGATGTCTAATATATATGGAGACAAGGTAAGTTATCAGGAATGAATACCGCTAGAATTTTAGGATGTCTAATATATATGGAGAAATATTTACCGCATTTGTTAATCTGTTTAGGATTTATCCCTAACATTCTCATTTCTTATCGTAACCCACATCAAAATAACATAATGCGGATTAAAATAGATAGACAAAATAAATAATCTTATGAACTAAAAACAACATACATTTTGAAATTTCTTTCCAAATAGCAACATTATATGGGGAATTTATTGTTGTTTTTTCCCTTTACATTACTTTTTTTAAGTTCCAAATTTTATGATACAATAAACGCCTATGTTGATTCATATATTTACAAGATGTCACCAATCTTTGAGAAGAAGGTCAACAGTTTCCTTATAACTTATATTTTTTTTCTTTGCTTGATTTGTATCACTATCTATATGTGGTATCTTAACTTCTCCGGTCGAACTCTCGCCTTCAACTTTCCTCTGGCTTAGACTCGGAATAATACCTAGTAACATGGCATGAAGAGGATCTGTCAAAATTGTTCTAACTTCATGTCGTAACCTTTCTTGGTTGTTTTCGCACTATCTTGCTCATTGATTGCTTCGAGTCAATATTTGTCAGACAATCCAATCTGATCTTTAGCAATGAGTATACTACCTAAAGAGTCTCGTGCTTTAGTCTGCAACTCTATGACTTCTTCTGAGTCATTGCAGTATACTTATTGACTCGGAAGGAGCCACAAAGTTGACTACTAAAGCATGCGACTCTATAGGTAGTATACTTGTTGCTAAAGATCAAGTTAGATTCCCCGACAAATATCGACTCGAAGCGATAAATGAGCAAGATAGCGCGAAAAAATACCCGAAGAAAGATTCATGAACATATAAACCACGAATATCAATTCAAGACGACACAAGAAGTTAGAATAATTTTGACATATCCTCTTCATGCCATGTTATTAGATATTATTCCGAATCTAAGCCAGAGGAAAGTTGAAGGCGAGAGTTCGGTCGGAGAAGTTAAGATACCATATATAGATAGCGATGCAAATCGAGCGAAGAAAAAAAAAATGTAAGTTATAAGGCATCAGAGAATTTTTTTGATATATTAGTAGATTATTTTGGCGTCTAGTACTTCAAATAAAATATGATAAGTTTTTTCATATTATTCATTATACATCCGATGAAGATACTTTCTTCCTCTGTTTCAGCCCTTGTATCGTCTGATTCACTTGCAGGATATGTGTCTTCGACCCCTTCTCCAACTACAAGATCTCCTTCTTCAGTTGCAGGATCTTCTGGTTTTCCAATTACAGGATCTCCTTCTCCAGTTGCTAGATCTTCTGGTTCTCTAGCTATAGGATCTTTTGGTTCTCCAGCTGCAGGATCTCCTTCTCCAGTTGCAGGATCAATTGTTAAGAGGGAAGATATGCGAGAGTTGATGATAGTGGTTATGTTTCAATTTTTATATTTAAATGTTTCTTGACTTGCAACATTCGATATTTTTGTATTATAAGTTTCATACGATGAATGGTTTATTAGTGTGTTGATGAATCATTTGGAATAATTAGATGTGTTTATCAAGTTTGATATGTGAATTTTTATATATTGTTAGATGTGTTTGGTGTAAAATTTGTAAAAACAGGTACAAACAGTAGGTTATATTATAGTGTTTTTTTTCATATTTTTCATATTTGCAATGAAACCAAAATTCGTCGCAAATTTGACGACGAAAGCATATTTTCGTTGCCAAATGTGGAACATCACGATCGGTGATGTAGGTAGCGATGATTGATAATCAGTAGCGATACGATCTGCTTTTAATCGGAGTCGATTGGATTGATCTATTATCAGTCGACTGATAGATAGTGGCAGTCGACTGTTCGTCTATATTTTACAACGAAAACTTAATTCGTCGCTAAATTCAATAAACCTGTCGAATTCACTAATTTGGCGACGAAAATCAAAGTTCGTCGCAAAAAGTTACCACGAATTCATTTTTTGTCGTAATTTTTTGCGACAAAATTTAGTTTTTGTCGCAAATTTGGCTACGAATCCATTTTCGTCGCAAAATTTTATAAACCTGTCGAACCCATATCTACCAAATTTGGCGACGAAAACTTATTTTCGTCCCCAAATTTTGCGACGAAAACTAAAGTTCTTCGCAAAAAGTTATAATGAATTCATTTTTCGTTGCAAATTTTTGCGACGAAATTTAGTTTTCGTCGCAAAAAGTTGCGACGAATTCATTTTTCGTCGCAAACTTTTATAACCATGCCGAACTCATATCTACCTAATTTGGCGACGAAAATTTATTTTCGTTGCCAAATTTTGCAACGAAAACTAAAATTCATCGCAAAAAATTGCAACGAATCCATTTTTCTTCGCAAATTTTTGCAATGAAAACTAAATTTTGTCGCAAATTTAATTTTCGTCGCCAAATTTTACAATGAAAACTAAAGTTCGTCGCAAAAAGTTGCAACGAATTCATTTTTTGTCGCAAATTTTTGCGATGAAAACTCAATTTTGTCACAAAAATTTGCAACGAAAAATGAATTTGTCGCAAATTTTTGCAACGAATATTATTATGTTGCACAATTTGTCGCTAATTTGCAATAAATTTTATGACGAAATTTTTATTCATCGCAAAAATTGCGACGAATTTGAGTTTTTCGTCGCAATTTTTTTTGCGACGACCCATTGCAACGATATAATTTTCGTCGTAAAATTCGTTATAAATATTTTTTGCAATGAATTTTGACTCAAATTTCATTGCTAAATTCGTTGCAAAAGATTAATATTTTTGTAGTGATTTATCTCTCTTTCTCTAGCTATGGGACCGACAATGCATCATCTTTTGCTCCGAGAGTGATAAAATAATGACGGATGATACGGGTATATTTTTTTTCATCAAAATTAAACGGTAATTCAGACTACATGAGTTTATATACGTATTAGATCTAGTACATTACGAAAACATGACATCCGTGTTTCGGATAATGATCCCTTGGTTATATCCGTGTACTTTGCCACAGCAGCAGCAGCAGCGCGCGCTATAGAATTTTTCAAAGAAGAGCGGTACCTATTGGTCCGTGCCCGTAGAAATACGCTCATTATTCCGTGGACGTGGCCTGGGCACGCCAGTCGCAACGAATGTCGTAATAAGGGATCTAATGAAAGAGTCGTCCGCATTATCCATTTGCCTGACTGGCATCGCGATCGGACCAAAAGGACGAAAAGGTCCCCCTTCGTTTCTCAAGAGTGAAGAGCGCGGGACAGGAATGGCAGCATCACCCAACCCTTACCCCGTCTTTCCGGTCTGCAAACTCTCTTCGCTCCACTAGCTTCGTGAGGAATCGTGTCGGAACGCTAAGTTTTCGGTGAACTGATGGCACCCACGTGCTCCAAGCTTGAGGGGTTTCGGGAAGATTAGGGTTAGGACTCTGGATAGCTCCGCCGACATGACTAGGTTTTGGCAAGGAAAATTGAAGCGGAAGGACCTGGAGGAGGTGTACGATGATTTCGCTGAGTTTTCGCTCTCCTCCCCGGCTAGAAAGATCAGAAGATTGGTAAGGCGTGCTCTTCTTGTGTTCAAACCTTTCGTTTCCAGCCATTCTTTGGATACTGCCTCCTAGGTTTTCTGTTGAATTTTGGGGGTTTCATGCTTGATTCTTATTAGGATTTTAGCTGTAATCGTTGTTTATGCTATTGATTTACGCCGAAAAAATTGGTATTTTTATGGCGGTGAATCATTTGTATGCTGTCGAGCATGCTTGAATTTCTACGCCTCACAAATGTCGGTGCTAAAGATTTTATGATATTGTAGTCCAATATTTTAAGTAGACTGGGTGATCTCTGTTCCATCTCATAGCTCTATGATAACTGCCGCTCATTCCAAATACTGAATGTGATGATCGGGGTTTCATTCGTTTAGATGAACTTGTGTTGCTCTAGTAGATACTTCTGTAGCATGGAGACTATTGCCTTTACTTATGCTCTAATCTAACAGCATAGGTGTTGCTCAATGGCAGAATAAGATCCATCTAGTCAAATCCCAAGTAATTGAGACTCATTAATTCTTTTACACATGTAAGTGTTAATCATTGCTTCCTATTAACACTTTTTTTTTTTTATGAAGGATGCCGATCTGCCGCCAATTCTAGAACAGAGTGAACTGACATCTACATCGGCATGCAACCAGCCGTTTCAGAATGAGGAAAGTAGTACTAGTTCAAGTGATGTGCCTAAGTTTGAAACTACTGGAAATGTGGCTATGCATATGCGCTCATTTGATAATGAGGAGAGAGCTCTTGTGCTTTACAAGCCTGTGGAAATGCCATTGATGTTCTCCCCTGAGCCAACCTGCTTTTCTCTGCAAATCAACTCGAGCTTTATGGATGGACTGAGTAAGCACTAGATTACATTCGAACTACTCTTGTGCATTTGTAGTCTCAAATTGTTTTTCCAATGTAAAGTGCAATCGTAAATCCAAATACCAAATAATCAGGAAAACACAGTGCTGTGATGATAATGATGATAATCAAACTACAATTAAAAAAATAATAGTTTCCATGTATCATTGCTATTAAAATAGATAATAACATGTTCTTCCTAATGCAAGGGAACATATTAAGTTTGTTGGACATACCGATTCCATTTGTGTATTTTTATCCTGAAGTTTGTTGGATTCCTGCAGATCATGTCTTCAAGCCAAGAAATCTAGATTCTAATAATGAGCAACTAAGAGGAGCCCAGGACAACTGCTTAGCGGTCATTCCATGGATACCATCTCAAGTATCTTCTAGTGGTGGAACTGAAATATTTATGTCAGGGAGCCAGTTATCACAGGAGGGAACAGAGGCTGAAGATAATGAAGTTGCATTCATGGAAATTGAAGAAGATAGGCAGCAAGGCACGAGTGGTGGACTAGGCAGTGAGGGTTTCCATCAGCAGCAGCACCAGCATTGCTGGAATGCTCAGCTCCCACCCGACTCATCAAATTCTGTAACGTGGTCATTGTGATTAGGATCTTTCACAATTAAGGATGATCCAATTTCCTAATGAATGGCAAATAGAGCTTGCTCTATTTTGTTTCTCCTGCACATCCTTTAAAACTGATGATTTGACTTGCCACCAGAATTCGTAGTCCGGTGGCTTTGGAATCATCAACCCTTTTATGTGTCAACTTTTGCCGTACAGTGAAAGCTTATTTTCCTTTCGTGCCATTTTCGTAGTTATTGAAGTGGATTTGCTTTTCTTGAAGGTTTTGCACCATGAGTTTCTACTGGTGGTATGAGCAGCCTTTTGGTTCTTCGATCCATTTAGATTTTGTAAGGTGTACCATTTTTTAAAAGAACATTTTAGTTTACCTAAATTAACGTTTACAGGTTTTCATTTCCAAAATTTAAGAAAGGCTTGCCAATTATTTCCTTTAAGAAAATAGTGCTTTAGCCCTTGCATTGCCTCTCGCACTAACGACCGTCCCGTTGTATGCTAGCCTCCCTCCTTAATGATGCATGCAAATACATGAATGCCTTCATGGCAGTGCATGCTCCGCTTGCTCTTCTCCCCTAATCATGCATACGAAGACATGAATGCCTTCATGGCAGTGCATGCTCCGCTTGCTCTCCTCCCCTAATCATGCATACGAAGACATGAATGCCTTCATGGCAGTGCATGCTGGGCTTGCTCTTGCTCACCTCTATGCAAGGGGACGAAGGCAGATGAAAATTTAGAAGAGTTAACTGTGATACAGTCAATCTAGAGGAATCAATGAATTGGTGTTTGATATTCCCAATTGGAAATGTTCCCAGAGTGTATGATCAACTATAGAGATGTTCTCAAAATGAGTGCACAGTTGGTGTCCTATGTAATTTACTACGAGGATGTTCTTGATCGATATGTTTCCAAAGTGTATAATTAGATATGGGATATTTTCAAAGTGAGTACACGGTTAAAGTCCAGTGTGATTTGTTATAGAGATATTTCTGACCAAGGATATTCACAAAGTGCACGGCTAAAGTTCCACGTGATTTACTACAGAGATGTGGACACTCACTCGGATTATATCACAGAGCATATTGTGACCCCCCCAAACAAGGTATACCTAGCTATATAGTGGGTTTATTTGTTGTTTAAGCGCAATTAAGGCACGAGTTCCATAGCTATTCCACACCTCTTCAATGTCATTTCAACTCTACAGCCATGATTGGTTCTATCAATGTCGTGTCATACTATTATTGTCCTTGAGGCATCATCGGCGGACGATTTCAAATAAGGCCGACATCATCTCCTTTTGATCGACTGCTCCATCATTTGTCAAATCACGCTCTTTATTGCGATAGTGATTCTAACCATCCATCATCTAGGTGCTACCCTTTATCTTCATTGCACCTCTCTCCTCATCCCTATATAACGAGCCCACAGGTAGAGTTGAGGTCGACTTATTTTGTCTTTGAGTTCTGCTACCCATCTGACTATGTCTACCACTCCAATTTTAATCCTGACCTCTTCTTTTCACATAAATCTCCTACTCTCTCTCTCTTTCTATTTTGTTATGTATATCATACCCCATAAAGCTACTCTCTCTCTCTTTCTATTTTGTTATGTATATCATACCCCATAAAGTCAAGTCCTCTACCTTGAAGGCTTCCCTTGAGCCCTAACGGGTAAGCATTAGCTCATGGTTTGAGTTAATTGAGTTTGTCGGCTTTGTCTATGCCTAAGAGAGATTTCACATCCCCTTCAACTACCAAATAATGCCCCCCATTAGTACTGATCGACCACATCTTTCGACAGTTCAAGCAATAGCTTTTTTCATTAGTCATCTCAAAGTGACCTTCGCTTTCCTTTACATTCTTTTTCGAGGAAGTGGCATCCTATTTCTCCTTGTTGTCTGATACTGCTGATATATTTTCCCATAAGTAAGGTAAAAAGACCCGTGCGTAGGACACAACCCAAATCAAGTAGCTGGTTCGACGGAAGGAGTCTGAGAAGAATGGTTCGGGTGCGTAAGTTTGGGGAAATTGGCTCGAGAGGACGGTTCGAGGGGGTTGGCACGGGTGGGCGAATTCGAAGATTGGTCCGATACGAGACGGATGAGAATCGGCTCGGTCCAGCGAGCCTGGTGGTGGTTCGGTACGGGAAGGATAGAAATTGGTCCGAGATACCGGAAAAAGCTTAAGAGCTACGCTACACGTGAGCGGTAGGTCTAGGATAGCTTTACTGAAGGTAAGTGGTTGAAAGGGATGGGCTAGAATATTTCTCAAAATATAGATAAGAAGTTGTTACACAACAAAAGAGGACCCCACATAATATTCAGAGGAGTCTTCACTTCTCGTGTCTGTAACAGAATGATTCTCCAGATAAGCAAAGTGGTCACGTGTACGATGAAGGAGGTTTGTGGTGCAACAGCTGGCTAGAGGAAGGGGGATAAAAGGGAGAAGAAGGGCAAGAGGAAGGGGATCCATAATTTTTCCAACAGACAAGAGACAAAGGCACATTTGAAGGGGAGAGCAACCACATCGCCGAAGAAGGAAGCAAGGAGAATAGTGAGCTCTATCTTTTCGATACTTTTTGTGTATTGAGCTAATTGTAAGAGGTTTTCTCCTCCACCTCCGGAAGTTTTTTCCGCCAAGGAGGAAGTTTATAGTAAAAGTGCTTTGGCACTATAGCTCTTGGGAGAGCTCACCCCCATGGAGTAGGAATCCTCATTCCGAACCATGTTACATCGTATGTCTCTGTTCTTTGCTTATGTTGCGTGCATTTTTCTTCTTCATACTTCATTACTATTGCGGCCGGAGAGAAACCCCAAGCTTCCCGCACGCTTCCCAGCATTGAAAGGAAGATAGAAAATCCTTCTACGACCGCATCAGTTGGCGCCATCTATGGGAACATTCTGAGAAAGATGTGGAGATGCAGCCAAACGAGATACATTATCCGGCAGCCTCCTCCGTGGAGGAGAATTCCATCACGATACTATCGTCGCAGTTGAGAGACATGGTGAACACAGTCGTGGCCGAGACCCTCGCTAAAGAGAGGAGAAGGACTGGGTATCTTCATCCTCATTCTGATGAACCTTCCCCCCATGGACTGCCACAAGAGAGGCCCCCTCCACTTCGTACAAACACAAATGTCGAAGTGTTGCCTGGGGAGGGGTTGGGGGGACGAGTACATCAGACTACTATACCAGCAACCCAGACTCGACAAGAAGAGCAAGGCGAAAGCCATTCAATTAGGGCTCCGGAGATTTACGAGCTCAGTCCTTTCACTATGGACATTCTTTCTGAAGTACCGTCTTCATACTTCAGAAACCCCCAGGTGGACAAGTATGATGGCATGACGGATCCTGAGGAGCATCTATCACAGTTCGCAGGAGCTGCCTCACTTCATTGCTACAATGATGCCCTTAAATACCGGGTCTTCCGCACCACTTTAACCGGCTTGGTGCTAAAATGGTTCAATACCCTTCCCCCGGGATCTATTATTTGTTTTTCTGATTTCCAAGGGATGTTCCGCCAAGAGTTCGCCAGTTGTAAGGCGTACAAGCATGATGCTTCCATCCTGTTGCACATTACGCAGGGGCCCTCAGAGTCACTCAGAGGGTATCTTCATCGATTCACTTCCATTGCCAAAAACATCCCCTCAGCAAGATCAGATGCCTTCAGAGTGGCCATTCCACACGGGCTAAGGGAGGGTCCTTTCCTTAGCTCACTCTTGAGGAAGCTCGCGGCAAGCTACGAAGAATTGCTAAGTCGCACAGAAAAATACATTAACGAGGAAGAAGGACTGAAGGTTCAAAGGGTCGAACGAGCCTCTACAATGGCCCCTACCGAAAGAAGTCACCAGGTAGCCCCTCAAGCGCCTCCTTGGTGAGAATATGTACGACCTTTTCTACCAGAGGCTCCTAGGCCTTGATTATTGATGCAAGGAGTTTGCCCCACGCCTCTGTTACAGATCATGGTTACCGATGCAGTCCCTCCCCCAAGAACCTGGAAAGAGCGAGAGATGGAGTTTTATGACCAACAGGGCCTTTTGCAACGGCCAATGGGGTATAGGGGGTGCCTCGCAACCCTTCCACCTCTTTCTTTTGTCAATATCATATGGAATATGGCCACGCCAGTGGCCGATGTTTCAAGTTGCAGGAGGAACTGGAACGCATCTGAGCCTCTTACCCCCATGTGCAGCCTCAGACGGGAGGGTCGGCACGGCGAGGCCAATGACCCAACATGGCTCGTCCGGGGCCCTACAACCAACGACCTCAGGTTACTTTCCCTCTAGATCCACAGACTCTCGCCCAGAAGGATATTTCTCAAGGAGACCCATCAGGTGACGACCCTTCATTTGATCTGAATGGCATCCCCACACGGGGAGTTATTCACGTTATCGCAGGAGGACCCACTGATGGGGACTCCAATCGAGCGCGAAAGTCTTATGCCCGTCTCATGGAGAGCTTGGCTACAGTCATTGATCAGGTTGCCCAGACCGCGCCACCAGTTTCATTCGGGCTAGATGACCTTTGAGGCGTTCTGCTGTCTCATACGGATGCTCTGGTAATCCATATTTCCCTAGTTAACTATGAAGTGACCCGGGTATTAGTCGATTCAGGAAGCTCTGTCAATATCCTCTTCCAAGAGGCCTTCGGATAGATGCAGCTGGAAAATGCATAGTTAGAGGACGTGGCTACTCCTCTCTTTAGATTTGCAAGGCATGTGGTGCATCCCACAAGGCAGATCTCATTGCCCCTCACTCTGGGCACAAAGTCCAGCCAGAAAACCAACATTGTTCCTTTTCTTATCGTGGATGCTCCATCCACTTATAATGCAATTTTGGGTCATCCCTTCCTGTCTATTTTTCAGGCGGTGGCTTCCCCTTACCACCAGACGGTAAAATTTCCAATCGAGCAACTGATTGGAGAGGCCAGAGGTGAATAGAAGGCTGCACAGAGCTGCTATATACAAATGGTCAGGGATGATCAAAAGAAAGCCAGAACAGACGGCCCTAAAGGAAAAGTCGTCGTGCTCTTTGACGTATGCATACTAGAAGAGTCTCCCCCCAAAGCGGGAAAAATAGAAGAAAGAGAACTGGTGGAGATAGCTCCAGAAAAGGTCACTCGAATAGTGCAGCAGCTCGAGGCTAAGGAGGAGATGGTGGCCTGCTTAAAGAAAAACGAAGATATCTTTGTCGGGGATGTGCATGACCTTATGGGGATCGACCCTCGCGTTACTGAACATCATCTCAACATTACCAAAGGAGTCTGACCCGTCCAGCAGAAGTGGCGACATTTTGGACCTGAAAAAGACAAAGTGATAGCTGAGGAAGTAGATAAATTATTGCAAGCGGGTCATGTTAAAGAGATTCAATTTCCTGAGTGGGTATCTAATGTAGTTCTAGTCCCCAAGCCTTCAAGGCAATGGAGGATGTGTATTGACTTCTGTGATTTAAATAAAGCATGCCCTAAATACTGCTACCTCTTACCTCGTATCAATCAGTTGGTGGATTCTACTATGAGATACGAAGTGGTGTCATTAATGGATGCTTACCAAGGGTATCATCAAAACACCGCCAAAGAGGATCAAGAGAGCCGGGCCAGGACAAATGAGGGTTATATGCCTATGTGGTGATGCCTTTCGGTCTAAAAAATACGGGGGCCATATACCAGCGGCACATGGATAAAATCTTTGCATAACAAAAAGGCAAGAATGTGGAGATTTACGTTGACGACATCCTGGTTAAATCAAAAATCACTCGGGATCTGGTTACTAACCTGGATGAGACTTTTGCTAATCTGAGGCAATATAACATGAAATTGAACCCCAAAAAATATTTGTTCGAAGTGAAGAGCGAGAAGTTTTTGGGGTATATTGTAACTGAGAAGGGACTGCAGGCCAATCCGGAGAAAGTGCAAGCGTTATGCAATATGAAGTCACCTACTAATCTGCGAGAAACTCAAAAGCTGGTAGGGAGAATTGTTTCCTTGTACCGATTTATTGCCAGATTAGTAGACAAGGGATACCTTTCTTCCGGATTTTGCACAAGGCTACTAAATTTCAATGGGATGATCAATGCGAACAGGCTTTCCGAGAGCTGAAGAAATATTTAGCCGAACTGCCACTGTTAGCCAAACCAGTAATAGGAGAGCCCTTATGGATATACTTAGCTATTTCAGAAGGAGCCATCAGTTCAGTATTATTAAAGCAAGAAGGTTCTCAGCAACAACATATTTATTATACTAGTCATATCTTGAAAGGAGCTGAATCATGATACACTGAGCTGGAGAAGTTGGCATATATTTTAGTTTTGACAGCCTGCAAGTTGAGGTCATATTTCCTAGCTCACCTAATTAATGTTTTAACTCATAGTGAATTAGGCAAGGTGGGGACTAAGCCTAATTTTTCTGGTAGATTGGCTAAGTGGGTAGTGGAGCTAAGTGAGTATAACATTCATTATCAGCCCCGAACCGTCATCAAGGCTCAAGCTCTCGTTGATTTTCTAGTAGAGGTACCTGTTGGTCCAGAGGATGGCTCGATGGAAAAAGAAGAGGGATCGGAGGCGTGGAATGTCTTTGTGGACGGTTCTTCTGGGTCTGCAGACAGTGGGGTGAGGGTACTGCTAATATCCCCTGAGAAAGAGAAAACTCGCATAGCCGTGCACCTGGAATATCGGGCGTCCAACAATGAAGCAGAATATGAGGCTATTCTAGCAGGGTTACAAGCCTCCAGAGCTGTAGGAGTAACTAATAGAATCCTCATTCAAGGATTGAAGACTAAATTGGGTGCTCAGAGAGGAAATTGGGTGGATGAGCTGTCAGGGATCTTGTGGGCTTATCGAACTACTCCAAAAACTGCAACAGGGGAGACTCCTTTCAGCCTGGTGTACGGAACGAAAGTCATCATTCCAGTGGAGGCCCTTTTAAGTAGCGCTCGCGTGGAAGTTTATGAGCTGGAGCAGAATCAAATCATCCATAGCACTGAGCTGGATTTGCTGGAAGAAAAGAGAGACCAGGCACGGAGGCGAGTAGAGTTTTATAAACGAAGGGTACAACAAGCCTTTAATAAAAAGGTAATGCCCCGGAGGTTTCAAGAAGGAGATTTAATTCTGCGCAAGGTCAGTCCTGCCGGAGATCCAGGGAAGTTAGCTCCAAATTGGGAAGGACCCTATGTGGTGACACGCCGCGTGGCAGGGTCAGCTTATTATTTGAAGGATGATCAGGGCAAGGAACTCCCTTGACCCTGGAATGTTGTACACTTGAAGCATTTTCATACTGTGTAAGGGGTGATGGATGAAGAAAAGAATTGAGGGGTTTCTTGGGAAATGTATGCTACGATTCAATATGTCATTAGATGTATGACAAATATGAATACAATTGGTGAATCATTTGCATTAACCTTAATTTCTCTCTTGCGGGCTATGAAAAGAAAGAAGATGACAAGGGAGCTATGTGTAATGACCCAAATCCCTTAATGACGACTATTCTAAAGCGATACATCAAGTTACAATTTAAAATGATCTGGAGGGTAGCGCCAGAAGTCGGTTTCCCAATGCAAGTAGAGAACAGGTTGGTTCGCAGGAGGTAATCCTTGGTCAGCATACTGCCGAACCGCTTCATTAAATCTGTCTTGGAAGGTGGCCCGCATCAGAGCTATTAACCGTTCTCATCGGCTTGGGTCATCAGGACTTCAATTTTGATGAAGCCTGCGGCAATTCTCATGATGCTCCCGGAGGGATCGACACATTTCACTGTAGCACCGAGATATTTCCATGATAGCATCAGCCAAGACCGATATATCGTCCACTCGGGAGTTTTGGTCTTGTTGCAGGAGCCTCGTCATATCCATTATATTCTGGCGTATGTGTTGGGATGTATACTGAAAAGTCTATCTTTTGTATGAACATCTTTATTTTTGAAATAAGAATCACATGATCATTGTTTGCATATTTATGGTTATGCATATTATCTAATACATTACATTGTAGATAACATGGTGTGTAGTGTCACACAGGAGATCATGTTATCAGTTCCTTGTAAAGTATAAGTAAAGGCTCACAACCGAGATGGTTTTGAACAAACCATTGGTATAGTTGTAATGTGATTTGGTATTGGTTTGTCTTGACCATAGAATTATACTAGTACACTTTGTGTGTATTGAGCAGGACCGACTTAGAGGTGATTCGATTTATTGCTGACTACATAATTGAATCGGACCTCGGATATTATGGTGTACATGTTCTTAATCCCGATATAATAACGGGCACATGTACTTAGTATTTATTTCTTTGATTTACCAATGGGTGAGATTTATAGAGTAAATCGAGAGGCTCGGTAAGTTGGGAAATGATATTATTTACATGGTGTGCCGTTGATTATACGAGGAAACCGTGTCCTATATATTATGATGATGATGTCCCCTTGAGGAGCTCATAAGGTTCATCATGTAAACCCTGCAGGTGGACTTGGTCCGGCATGATGATAAGGTTGAGTGGTACTACTCATGGAGTTAGATGTTGATTAATTAATTGTCAGTAAATTAATTAATTGATGGGCATTCGAGATCTTAAACATGGAGAGATATTTGTACAATTAATATATGGAACCCATATTTATTTATAGGGGTTGGTGAGGTAGATCAATGATAATCCTCTAGTGGAATGGATTATCATTAATGGATCGGACTTTATGTGGACTTGATCCATTGGGTGGCCAAGATCCAACTCCTCCTCATGGTCCCTATTTTAGCCTATTAAAACCCTCATGAAGCCTAGATTCGATGGTGGAAAATAAAACTCTAGATCCAACGGTGGAGGCTAAATCTCTAGATCCGACGATTGAGATTAAATCTCTAGATCCGACGATTGAGATTAAATCTCTAGATCCGACGGTGGAGATTAAAAGGAGGCTTAAGACCAACTCTATAAATAAGGGCTTGGGGGCAAGGAGAGGATTATCCAAATAAGGGTTAGGGTTTTGGAGTTGGCTTGAGAGGAGAGGTGGGTGGAAACCCTAGGGTTTCCTCTTCCTATTGGGCGGCGACAACAAATTCTAGGGTTTGGGGCTCCTCTTGGCAGGCGGCATCTCAACCACCCTCTCTCTCTCTCTAGATTGGTTGGTAACTCCTCCCTCTCTCTCTCTCTCTCTAGGTTGGCCAGCGGCAACCTTTCTTCAAGGTTGGTTGGCGCTCCTACATCCACTCCTTGGCCGGCGGCAACATCAAGCTTGGAGCTTGGTGGTCAGTTCTAGATAGGAGAAGAAGTTTTGTTTTATTCTTCCTTTTGTTCGGAGTGAGCAAGGAAAGGAAGATCGTGATCTAGGAGGCTTCGACTTTTGGAAGATCATCGCCCACACGATATCCAAAAGGAGGAAGGACATACAATAGAAGATCAAGAGATATAACAAGAGGTATAAGCTTGTTTACTTTGATTAGTGTTCTTTTGTATTATGTATATAATTGTTTACAATTATATGTGGCTAATTTACTTGGACCCCGAAGACAAACACAAAAATCGATGATCCGTACATCGTCTATTCTGTGGCTAATCGAAGAAAAGAGGAAGGTTACTTGAACAACAAGTTTGTTCAAGTGACCACTCTAATCGAATAGCATGACGATGGATCGATTTCTTGGGTAATCCCTCTTTGTCAAGGATTATTTTTTTTTAATCCGGGGACGTTGATGGGATCGCCATGCACAAGCGACCAAGTTGAAGTGGGAATCGAAGTTTCCACCTTCAAGTGGTATCAGAGCCACGGTTTCCGATTTTGTGTGTTTTGGATTCGGTTAATTTTATGCACTTATCATATATTGTATGTGCCGAATGATAATAGGATGTGCATAGGCTAACTTTTTGGTTGCAGGCATAAGATCCAACTATTATGGCCATATGTGTGTATGTGATTGCATGTGTGTAATATTATTTGAATCCTCGGGGTTGACGAGACTAGTATTTAATTTTTGTAATTAAGTATGACATTGTTTAGCCATTCTTTTTATTTTAGTTTATTTTCGATCTAGATTTCATGTACACTTCTTCGTAGATTATAGGATCAATGGATGTAAATTAAAATAAATATTCTCAGCTCGGATCTCCGGATGGCTTGTACATGGCGTAGGGAGGAGCGGACGAGATGACGATACGACGGGAGGCATATTGGAGAACAAATGCCATAATAGTTGGAAAATATTTTTTTTCATATTTATTGCTTCTTGTTTGATATGCATGTCGTGTGCTAGGAAAATTCCTCAATTTTAAATTACTAAGTGGGAGAGGGATATTTTTTTAAATTCCCACGGCCTCCATTACGATTTGATATGTGATGCAAATAAACTTGTGCATCGGCTCTGAGTGCCTTCCTCCCCATCGGATGAGTTTGTTTTGCAGATCACAGGGTCGAATATGGTTATAGGAAATTATTTAGGAGCATGTGTACTTCCCCATCGGAAGGCACATAACCCGAGATAATTGCCTTGGTACCGAGTAATGGTGAACACTTAGATGCAAATAGGAGTATCGTCCCCATCGGAGTCACTGCTTTTATTTGTAGGGCCGAAGAGGAACCAACTATTAATTTTATTTGTCAAAAAGTTAGGTTGACAAGATAGTAAAATTAATGGGTAAAACCTCCTCTTACAAATGTAGAATTCGTATACGTCCACACGATCGTGGCATACGATATTCTCGGTGTTTTGACGTGTTGGTTGATTTTAAAATTTTATTGTTTGAGGAATCAATAATTTTTTGAAATCTAATGTTTTGATCTATGTGATTCTTAGGTTTTTAAAAAATGACTTTCAACCCACTTGCTGTGATACTAAAAGAGAATAAACTTACTGGACCCAATTATGTTGATTGGAAGAGGAATCTTGATATTGTCTTGACTGCTGAGGAGTACAAATATGTACTCTTCGAAGAGTGTCCTCCTAAGCCTACAGATGATTTTGGGGAAAAGGAGAAGGAGAGTTATAAGAAGTGGATAAAGGTTGATGAGATGGCGCGGTGTTACATTTTGGCTTCTATGTCAAATGTATTGCAACATCAGCATCAAGCCATGCCCACTGCTTATGACATAATGCTCAATCTCAAAGAGCTTTTCGGACATCAAAATTGGGCTGCAAGGCAAAAAGCCATGAGGAACTTGATGACTAGATCCGATGGAGCGAGCAAGGAAAGGAAGATCGTGATCTAGGAGGCTTCGACTTTTGGAAGATCGTCGCCCACACGACATCCAAAAGGAGGAAGGACATACAATAGAAGATCAAGAGGTATAACAAAAGGTATAAGCTTGTTTACTTTGATTAGTGTTCTTTTGTATTATGTATATAATTGTTTACAATTATATGTGGCTAATTTACTTGGACCCCGAAGACAAACACAAAAATCAGTGATCCGTACATTGTCTATTCCGCGGCTAATCGAAGAAAAGAGGTAGGTTACTTGAACAACAAGTTTGTTCAAGTGACCACTCTAATTGAATAGCACGATGATGGATCGGTTGCTTGGGTAATCCCTCTTTGTCAAGAATTATTTTTTTTTATCCAGGGACATTGATGGGATCGCCATGCACAAGCGACCAAGTTGAAGTGGGAAGCGAAGTTTCCACCTTCAGTATGGAGGCTGAAATCCCCTCTACAACCTCCATATGGGATCAAGTACGAACAAGCTCGTTACCCAGTCTCTGGAGGGACGCTTCCTGCCTGTATATACGGCCGTGAGCATGCACCCTAGAGGTTATTAAGGAGGAGTTTTCTTGTACCTCCTTGCATAAGCGGGTGCGGAGATCCTCTATCTTGTCTTCCGCTCTTTGGTGTTAAACCCGCAGGTTCGCTATGATTTCCGAGTCCCTTTGTTGTTCGTGGAGGAGTTCAGCTATTTGCTCTTGAAGGTCCGCCAACTCTTGAGAACGGGGAGTTTCTCTGTCAGTCTGTTCTTGCTGAGTGCCCTGCAGGGTAGATAGCAGTTCTGTGTGAGCCCGTTGTTCTGCTTGTAAGGCTGCTATGGACTCGACATCCTTTTGCTGCTGGCGATGAGCTTCCGCTATCAATCGTTGTTGCTCCCACTATAGAAACTGAGCTTGGTATTGCATGAAGGAGCAGTCCAGTTCTTGATAGTTTGTTAAAGTCTAGAGATCATTAATCAGAAAGAGATCGTTAAACGAAGGAAATCATCTAGGTCAATTCGGGGAGCATACCAACTCCAGAACGTGGTGCAAACTCTCCATCCGTGGAGTCAATTCTTCCAAGTTTAAGATATGAAGATCACGGGTGGAAGAAGAAGAAGGGATAGACGACACCAGAGGTGAAGGGTCGTTCACGATGGGGTGATGAAAGGTGGAAGCAATGAGTTGTGTTGGGGGTTCAAAAGGAGGAGAGGCGGTGCCTAAAAGAATGGGAGGTGGCATAGAGGCAACCAGATGGGTTGGGGAGGCTGCGAATAGAGCTCTTGCTAAGAGACTCAAAGAAATGAGAGAAGAAAGGGGAGAAAAAGACGTGGGGGGTGGAAGACTGGACGTGACTTGTTGTTTGATGAGAGCGGAAGAATCCGCCGGAAGTAATTGTTCCGGTGAGGAGTTTGGTGAGGAAGATAAGGAGAGAATCGGGATTGGAGATTCTTCGCTGGTGTGAGGAAGAGCGAAGGGATCCTGGTTGGTATCCAAAGGAGGGGCAGAGCCTCCTAAATTCTGGGCAACAGGGGAAGGCAATGGGAAGGCGACTAGGAGGGGCGGCAGAGAAGATGGGGAAATCTCAACCATCATGGGTTCCGATGTGGGAGAATGCTTCAGGAAAGGAGAAGGAAGGGAAGCAGAGATGTCGTCTGCCGATAGATGTTGTCGCGTAGTGCCTCTTTGCTCAACCTCATGTCGCAGGAAAGGAGGGGTGATTTGCAGATTCCTAGGATGGAAGGTGAAGAGATGGGTGAGTTAGGGTTTTCCAGAGGTGTCGAAGATGAGGGGGGACAGGGTACGCCAAGTGTGTCTTGCATTGTCGAGACAGAGATTTCAGACGAACACATAGGAGAAGGGGGCGTTGGAATAGGAGTAACAGAACAGGTTGAGGGCAAAGGAGGAGATGAAGACGGAGGCGCTGCGGGCTGTTGGCCCTCACTTTGCCTAGACCCTTGGCAACACTTTGCCACCGCTTGTTGAAAAAGGGAATACATCTTGCCCTGTGAGGAGGAAAAGAAGCATAGGAGCTAACTGCTGAAGCGCAAGAGAGTAGTTGTGGAAGAAGAAGAAGAAAAAGAGGAAGAAGAAGATTGAAAGTCAGACAAAGAAGATGGAAATGGAGAAAAGGGAAGACGAAAAGTCCTATATAGAGGGGGGACATTAAGTGGGCTTACGATGTCAATTGGGCTTCAAAGCAGCGAGGCGAGCCCTTGGAAATGTGGGAAATAATAATTTATTCTTCCCACTGCCCATTATCTACCAGCATTATTGTCTTCGCATGACAAAAGAATGGAAACATTCAACTTCAGGGCAAAGATATGACCCTCGAAGGTATCCTTCTCATTTTTTCTTTTAAGTTTGGGCTTAGCCGGAGCTATTATCCCCGTTTAATGGATGAATGAAGAAGTAATGACAGTGTGAAAAAAGTTCTTCTGGCCTGAGGGGGCAGAGCGTTGGGTTAGATTATCATATTTTTATATGGCTCGGCACTGGCCAAAGTCGTTATCCCCGTGTGGTGGTGGATCGAAAGAGCTGAGATTTTTCTCGGCTATATATTATTTTATTCCCATGTGGTGGTGGATCGGAAGAGCTGAGTGTTTCCTCAGCTATATATTATTTTATCCCCGTATGGTGGTGGATCGGAAGAGTTGAGTTTTTCCTCAGCTATATATTATTTTATCCCTGTGTGGTGGTGGATCGGAAGAGCTGAGTTTTTCCTTAGCTATATATTATTTTATCTCCGTGCGGTGGTGGATCGGAAGAACTGAGTTTTTTCTCAGCTATATATTATTTTATTCCTGTATGGTGGTGGATCGGAAGAGCTGAGTTTTTCCTCAGTTATATATTATTTTATCCCTGTGTGGTGGTGGATCGGAAGAGCTGAGTTTTTCCTCAGCTATATATTATTTTATCCCCGTGTGGTGGTGGATCGAAAGAGCTGAGTTTTTCCTCAGCTATATATTATTTTATCCTCGTGTGGTGGTGGATCGGAAGAGTTGAGTTTTTCCTCAGCTATATATTCTTTTATCCTCGTGTGGTGGTGGATCGGAAGAGTTGAGTTTTTCCTTAGTTATATATTATTTTATCCCCATGTGGTGGTGGATCGGAAGAGCTAAGTGTTTCCTCAGTTATATATTATTTTATCCCCGTATGGTGGTGGATCGGAAGAGCTGAGTGTTTCCTCAGCTATATATTATTTTATCCCCATGTGGTGATGGATCGGAAGAGCTGAGTGTTTCCTCAGCTATATATTATTTTATCCCCGTGTGGTGGTGGATCGGAAGAGCTGAGTTTTTCCTCAGCTATATATTATTTTATCCCCGTATGATGGTAGATCAGAAGAGCTAAGTTTTTCCTCAGCTATATATTATTTTATCCCTATGTGGTGGTGGATCGAAAGAGCTGAGTTTTTTCTCAGCTATATATTATTTTATTCCCGTGCGGTGATGGATCGAAAGGGTTGAGTTTTTCTCTCAGCCGTATATTATTTTATCTCCGTGCGGAATTGAGTTTTATATTAACTATACATTTTTCTATATCATTACACAAGAATGGAGTGAAGGAGCTGGGTGCTCACCTAAGTATATATGTGCTTCTTGCGTTATAAAAGGAGGAAGAGGTATGTTAGTGCAATCAACCCGTGATATGGTTTTGATGTGTGTGGAAAAGGGTTTAAGTTAGGATGTTTGGATTTGATATGTGCGTTGGAGTCTTGCAGGACTTAGTAATTCGCACATCGAGCATTGGCGAGTTTCACCTCTCATGACTCGATCCTTGAGTCGGTGAAGGATGGCTTTGCGGAAGTCGTGTGCTTGGAGCATCCGAGGGATCGTCGGACGAGGAGCATTGAAGTGAAGCCGGAGGAAGTAGACTTCAGGGCGAGACGCGAAGGATGGCGCTGTAGAGCCGTGCGCTTGGCTCATCCGAGGGACGTGACCGGATGAAGACAACTTCAAAGGCGAGGGACTCCAAGGGATGAGAGTGAGCGAATATAACCTGAGAAGGGGTAGTGCGTTTAGGTGGAACTTGGCCAATTGGCTAAGTGTCAGATAGGATTTCCCGACATCAGTTGACTGCCATGTCATGGTAGTCGACTACTCTAAGTCGACTGTGACTCGACTAGTGTTCGAGTCCGGTTCATGTGCCAACGATCGCCATGGATTGAGATCATTGCGAGACCACCGGATCGGTGATGAAGGCATCAGTCGACTAGTCGCAAAGGTTTCGGGCACAGAATGGAGTGTTCGCTTTCGGCACTCGACTGATAGCTCCATCAGTCGACTGATGTGGGAGCCATTGGGTGGAATCCAATGTGGAAAGAAGCCGTTATTGGGCAACGGCAATAGGATCAGTCGACTGATCGGGGCATCAGTCGACTGGTCCTGTGTCAACGGGAAGAAACCCTCTTCTTCTATAAAAAGAAGAGGTGAGGGGCTCTGGGGGAAAAATGCTTTAACTCATAACATCTCCCAAAGTGCTCTAAAGATCTTCCACTCTTCTACTTGTGCTAATCTTCATTCCATTGTAAGAAGAGTGGATTCTTGTGTAAAAGGTTACTCCACCTTGCTTGGTGCAAAGGAGAGAATAGTGAAAGCTTGAGGCGTGATTCACCTTGGACGAATCGGACTATGGATTAGCGGCGAGGCCGTGAACCACGTTACATTGTGGTGTTAGCGTTTGTGTTTTTATT
Organism: Wurfbainia villosa; assembly: GCA_025175895.1. Lineage (NCBI taxonomy): Eukaryota > Viridiplantae > Streptophyta > Magnoliopsida > Zingiberales > Zingiberaceae > Wurfbainia > Wurfbainia villosa. The sequence continues at coordinate 113,842,169 of CM045988.1, forward strand.
CTCTACTTTGTTTTGTCTCAATTGTCTATATTAGTATATTCCGCTTGCGCTAATTAAGTTTGTAGACGATCAACAAATGACTTCCACCGTACGACGAAAGAGGGCTATTCACCCCCCTCTAGCCGGCCACCATCGACCCTACAAGTGGTATCAGAGCCAAGTCGCTTGTCGAGGACTAACCGCCGCAACAAGCACTTCATCAAGAGATGGTCGGCTCAAATATTCATCCGCCGAAGTTCGAGGGGGAATTCGCTTGGTGGAAGAAGCGAATGGAGGTATTTTTCGAAATCGAATTCAAAATTTTATTAATTATGGAAAACGGTTTCGAGATGCCTAGGGATAAAGAAGGAGAGCCATTGGAAAAATCAAGGTGGAGTAAGAGGCAAAGGGAGGAGTACTTGGCGAACTCAAAGGCAAAGCACCACCTTTACAATGTACTCCCCCAACAAGAAGTCAATCGAATAGGTGAATGTGCTAGCGCCAAGGAAATGTGGGACAAACTCATAGAGATTCATGAAGGCACATCCGAGGCTAAGCTAGCAAGGAGATATGTCCTTCGCTCCCAACTAACCAATATCAAACTCGAAAAGGGAGAGAAGGCAAAATCTCTACACTCTAGGTTTAAAGAAATTCTAACCGGTTTGACAAGTGTAGGGGAAAAGCTCTCCAACCGAGATATGGTAATGAAGGCTATAGATTCCTTTCCCCGGTCCTCAAGATGGAGCTCAATGGTGGATTCCTTCTACATCTCCAAGAACATAAAAGTTAGCACCTTGGAGGAATTTTTCTCAACCATGGAGCTCCATGAAACAAGGCTTGAAGGAATAAATGAAGAATCAAGCATCAAGCCATCAAGAGGAGTAGCCCTAGTAGCCAACAAGGGAAAGAAGAAGAAGATAGAGACTTCCTCCTCCTCCGATGAAGCATCCTCCTCCTCCTCCATGGATAGCACGGAAGAAGCTTACATGGTAAGAAAGGTAAGACGTGCTTTAAAAAATTTTAAATTTAATAAATCTAATGATAGGAGGAGAAGACCAAGGGGGAAGGTAATTTGCTATAATTGCCAAGGAGAGGGACACATAAGGGATAATTGTCCTCTCTTGAACAAAAGCAAAGAAGAGAGGAAGAAGAAAGAAGAAAAGAAGAAGAAGGGGAGCAAAAAGAAGAAAGAAGAGAAGAAGGCCAAAGAAAAGGGGAAGGCCAAGGCACTCAAAGCAAGGACATGGGATGATCCCTCTTCCTCATCATCATCATCGGAGGAAGAAAACACATTTGTCACAAACCTTGCTTTGATGCCATTTGATGACCTAGACACCTCCTCCTCCGAGCAAGAAGAAAGAAGTACTAGTGAGGAGAGCTCAAGTGAAGGGGGAGCTTCATCCTCATCATCATCGGAATCGGAGGAAGATGACATGGAAACTATGGTAACGAATCTCTCACCCAATTGTTAGGGCAATCTCTTGCCATGATTAGGGTTTGATGTATGTGGCAAAGGGTTTAAGTTAGCTTGTTATGATGTGATATGTGCGTTGAAGTCGTGCAGGACTTAGTAATTCACACATGGAGCCGTGGCGAGTTTCACATCTCATGACTCGGTCCTTGAGTCGGTGAAGGATAGCTTTGCGGAAGCCGTGCACTTGGAGCATCCGAGGGACCGCCGGACGAGGAGCTTGGAGTGAAGCCCGGAGGAAGTAGACTTCGAGGCAAGAGACGCGAAGGAGCATTGCAGAGCCGTGCGCCTGATGCTGCCGAGGGACGTGGCCGCGAACGAAGAGAACTTCGAAGGCAAGGGACTCCGAGGGATGAGAGTGAGCGAATGTAACCCGGGAAGGGGTAGTAGCTCGTGAGTGAAACTTGGTCATTTGGCTAAGTGTCGGATGGGATTTCCCGACACCAGTCGACTGCCATGGAATGACAGTCGACTGCTCTGAGTCGATTGGGTTCGACTGGTGTCTGACTCATGGGCATTTGGCCCAAGCAGTCGACTGCCTTGGACTGGCAGTCGACTGCTGTCGACATCGATCGGCCCGAGGACGGCGGTCGGTGATATCCTTGCTGCACGCGAGTGGAGTCGACCTCGTTGAGGACTCGACTGATCGAGCACCAGTCGACTGATGGTACCATCAGTCGACTGATGCCAATACCGTTGGATGGAATCCAACGTGGAAAGCGGCCGTTATTGGGCAACGGCTACGGGATCAGTCGACTGATCGAGGGCATCAGTCGACTGATCCTGTGTCAACGGGAAGAAACCCTCTTCCTCTATAAAAAGGAAGGGGGTGGGGCTTTGGGAGGCTAATGCTTGAGCTCTAAACTTCTCCCAAAGTGTCATACACGATTCCCTACTCTTCTTACTTGTTTTAATTCCATTCTATTGTAAGAAGAGAGATTGTAAAGAGGTTACCTCCACCTAGCTTTGTGCAAAGGAGAGATCTAGTGGATAGATTGCGGAGTGATTCACTGTGGACGAATCGGACCGTGGATTAGCGGCGTAGCCGTGAACCACGTTACATCTTCTTTGTTAGCGTTTGTATTTTCGTTTATTGCTTTGTCTTTATTGTTTATGCTTCCGCTTGCGCTAACGATTGTGTAGACGAGCAAACGAAAGAGAGAATTCCGACATTCATCGTAAGAGGGCTATTCACCCCCCTCTAGCCGACCGTCCCAATCTTCCAACACCAATAAAATAGTTTCCATGATTTCTAGCCTTACTAAGGATTTATTTAGGGCTAAGAAAAAGAACAAAAGCATGCTTGATCAAATTAAGGCTTTAGAAAATAAATTAGAACAAGCATGTTTAAATGTTAATAATGATGATGCATGCTCACATAACTATATGCCATTTAATGTTAATGATGCATGTATGGATGAAAATAGGGCTTTAAGAGAGAAAGTAGATCATTTAACCAAGGCCCTAGAAAAATTTACCATAGGTTCCAACACCCTTAACATGATCATAGGGAGCCAAAGGGCAAGCTTCAATAAGAAAGGCCTAGGATATAAGGAAAATAAAAATGAAAAGGCCTATAAATGTTTAATTGCTAGGGGTCAAGATAAAAAGAAAACAATAGCTAGAAAATGGATCCCTAAGGAATTTTTAGTGAACCCCATAGGAAAGAATTTATTTTGGGTTCCTAAATCCATCCTTAAGGGTTAGGAAAACCCTAGGATAGTTAACCATAAGGACTTCACTTATATTATATGTTTTGGTTGACTTAGGATGGCGGAATTTATTTTTTGAAATAGTGTTGGGTGATGATAATGCACCCATAAATAGTTTAAATCATGCTCAACACTTAGTGTTATTTGATACTCATGTCCTATAAAATTTTAGCATAGTGTTGGGTGATGATAATGTGCCCATAAATTGATAATAATGCTTAATCATGATAGTTAATGTAATTTCTATATATGTTTGCAATCATGTTTTATGATCTTGATATTTTACATATAATCATGGGCAATAAGGTTTTAAATCATGCTTTGGGTGATAACTTACTTATTATCATAATTCATACCTAATGCATGATCACAAATTGATGAATATAATTGTTTCATGATCATAATGTGAAATCAATACATATATATCTTTATGATCATATGGTATGATACTTAACCTTGTGTAGAATTGCATGAAATTAATGGTTAAGTATATATATAAATACCTTTAGGATACATCTCACACTTACCATAGACTACCTTAATTGAAAACTTAGCATGAGTGAGATGATAGGATGATGCTAATGGTCCACTAATGCCTATGGCATTTAGATGGTATTTTAAAGTATCAAAAGAGTAATAATAGACCAATCGTGGGGAAGGCTTATGTTTAATTCATAGACATATTGCCCAAAGATCTTAGTTGGATATTTCATATGTTTTCAAAACAATTTCTTACTTTAAAATCTGTATGTTCATGTTTTGAAACAATCTAAAGCAAAACTAGGTGTTAAAATTGATATTAACTTGATCAAAAATCTAGTTGTTTTTGAAACTTTTGGATTTTTGGCAAATCTTTGAAAATATAATAATTTTTCATGGAAAACTATTTTTCACTGATAAAGGACCTTAAAAGAAATGTGTTCCCCAAATTTCATGTTTTTTTGAATTTTATAAAATTTTTAATGCATTTCTGAAATTCACCCTGAAAATCAGAAAAACCCGAAATCAGAGTGCTAGTCAACTGGTAGTCTGAACCAGTCGACTGATAGACTGATAACATGCCCAGTAACTTTCTTTTATCAGATTTAAGGCATGTTTTGGTAATTTTTATTCCCTAGAGTTGATGTCATGCTTGTATAAATGTTGTTTAATATTTTTGATGGTGTCAAAGGGGGAGAAATATGTATATTTAAGTAAGGGGAGAATTGCATTTAGGGGGAGTTTCATGTATTAAGGAGGAGAGTTGATAATCATGTTTATTTATATGCTTTCTTACCTTAATATTTTTATCAAATGTTTTACCTAACTTAAACGGATTGCCACACATCAAAAAGGGAGAGATTGTTAGTGCAATCAACCCGTGATATGGTTTTGATGTGTGTGACAAAGGGTTTAAGTTAGAATGTTTGGATTTGATATGTGCATTGGAGTCTTGCAGGACTTAGTAATTCGCACATGGAGCATTGGCGAGTTTCACCTCTCATGACTCGGTCCTTGAGTCGGTGAAGGATGGCTTTGCAGAAGTCATGCGCTTGGAGCATCCGAGGGACCGCCGGACGAGGAGCATTGGAGTGAAGCCAGAGGAAGTAGACTTCAGGGCGAGATGCGAAGGATGGCGTTGTAGAGTCGTGCACTTGGCGCATCCGAGGGACGTGTCCGGACGAAGACAACTTCAAAGGCGAGGGACTCCAAGGGATGAGAGTGAGCGAATGTAACCCAGGAAGGGGTAGTGCGCTTAGGTGGAACTTGGCCAATTGGCTAAGTGTCAGATGGGATTTCCCAACATCAGTCGACTGCCATGTCATGGCAGTCGACTACTCTAAGTCGATTGTGACTCGACTAGTGTTCGAGTCCGGTTCATGTGCCAACAGTCGACTGCCTGTTAGTGAAAGCCCTAGAGTCAATCATGTGATGATTGTTGTATGAACTTTATTGTATCATATTCCTATTCGTAAAGGCATGGTTATTATATTTACTTGTATCGGTGCCAAATAAACTAAGTATAATAACGTCCTTGAGTAGAAGGTTCTTATCTATATCAATCGATTGGTTGAATCGATAATGAGATGATATAGAGAACACTACTCTTAATCATTCCTAGTCAAGTATTAACATTCAGGGACAATGTTAATGCGTAGAGATTAGCATGTAGGTCAACATGATGACTTGATCTCACAAGTCATGGATATGAGATATCAAGTTGACACATGGGTATGCATTAGAGAATGTATACTGAATGACCCGCCATGAGAAAGTATCATGGATCATTATATGGGTGTCATATACTTTCTCATGTGACTATTAGAATGACTATTAGTTCTTTGACCTAAAGTCACCATGGTTTCCTACATAAGGAGTTGCATACTTTGGCTTCGTCAAACGTCACCCGTAAATGGGTGGACTATAAAGGCGATTACTAGGTATGTAATAAATTATGCGGAGGGATGTGAGTGATGTAGATGGGATCTATCCCTCCTATATGACAGGAGTGACATCGTTATTCTTGATAGAGTGAGACCACGAAGTGCATGACCATGCCTAAATGAGTCAATATGAGATATTGAGCTCATTTGATTAGAGTGAGTCTATTTGGAGTTCAAGATATAGATTGTACTGAGGATGACACGGTCTATGCCTTGATTGGTCAATCTAGATGTCAAGGATAGAGGGACATTGTCACATATTGTAAGAGTCACAATTAGTAGTCACAAAGGTGATGTTGGAGCTCAATATTCTTGTAACTTGGGTAGCAATGATGTGTTGCTAGATACCGCTCATTGCTTATGTTCCTAAATCAGTTTAGGGACATTGCCAATGTTACAAGAACCTATAGGGTCACACACAAAGGGCAATTAGATGGAGATTAGGTTCATATGATGAACCATGAGGATTAGGTTCATGGGATGAACCAAATTGGATTAAGAGTAATCCAAATTAGACTAATTGAGTTAGACTCAATTTGATTCAAGTGTTGAATGAGTCTAATTTAGATTTGATTCATTGAGTCAATTTAAATTAATGAATAGGGATTCATTATATCAAATTGACTTGAATCAAGTAGTTAGATTTGATCAACCATGGGAGATAAGAGATCAAGTTTGACTTGACTTGAGAGGGAAGATGAATGGTCAATTTTGACTTGACCAATTTCCATGTCATGGTGACTTGGCATGGGGGTCGGCCAATGATGGTGTTCAACTTCATCATGAACTTATCATGGGGTGCCACCTCATGAGGAAGACCAAGAGCCATTGGCTCTTGGAGTTACATGCATGCATGTAACCCCCCATCCAAGAGTGGTCGGCCACTTTAGTGTTATTCATGGGATGAATTCATTTTGTGGTAACTCCATTTTCTTCTTCCTTGGGACTTCCTCTCAAGATCTCTCTTCCAATCCTCTCTTTGGCCGAAACTCTTAAGGGTGCTAGCACAATCTAAGGTTTCTTCTCCACCATTTGTTCATGTGGATACCAATAGAGGAGTGTACACTTGACACTCTAGAGTTTCGGCAAGCTATTTGGACGAGCGGGATTTGCGAAGGGCGTCGCATCGAGGGTAACACTCTCACCTTCTAGATCTAAGGTAGTTCTAGGTTTACTTAGCACATACATGTTTTTATTTTAATATATCTTCGCACGGATCCGTGGCAAGGACTTCCGGGGTTTCCGCAATGCAAAAAGCGGTTTTTGCGGCTCGGAAAGTCCAACAGTGGTATCAGAGCCACGTGCGAAGCTTGTATGTGTTTCATATTTGTAGTTTTTGTATTAGATATAAAAATTATAGATTTTTAAGTTTCTGTAAATTTCCTATTTTTATAGAATTTTTGGGTATTTTTCTCGAAGAGTCGAAGCAACGAGTGTTGGGACACTTGTAGGCTTCAACCACCGAGAAAAACTCTCCGAAACGGCGAGTTCTCGCTTTAGGTTTTTGGGACAGAGACTTAAGTCGCTGTAAGATATAGTATGGACACTCGCAAAGTTTATTTTTGCGAGTAGGGGCGCTGCCCCTATCCCCAAAAGGGGCCTTGTCCCGCGATCGCGCCCGGAAATCGCTTATTGGGACCGTTACGGAGAGGTGACTCATAAAATTGAAAAAAAAATAGAAAAAATTATAGAAATTTTCTGTAAAAATACATAATTTAGAATTATGTATAATTCTATGATTGTCATGGCCCAAGAACCCCAATATGATTGGATGATGATGTGTTGTAATTCATAATATGGCATGTGTGCCGTTTTTGTGGTTGTGCGTGTTGTATAGTGTATGCGACCTGCGTGTCGTACCTCTCCTTTTGAAATTCTAGTTGTAAATAGTTTTAGACTCGAATGTAACTCGAGTTTCATATTTTTAATGTACAAAATGGAGCGGTGGAAAGTCCACTTGTAGACGAAGTTACGAGAAGGGTGCCGACGACACATGGCGGTCAAAGGAAGCGCTTGGAGAAGCTGCTAGCCCTAGGTTGACCATCAGATCTTCTCATTGGATTGAGAATATCGTAGTAGGGCCATGACCACATCACAGTTATATATATATATACAAGCATTATTCTAGCATGCATCATATACATACAAGCATTATTCTAGCATGCATCATATACATACAAGAAAAATATCCTAGCATGCATCCTATACATACAAGCATTATTCTACTAGCATGCATCACACACACACATATATATATATATATATATATATATATATATATATGTGTGTGTGTGTGTGTGATGCATGCTAGTAGAATAATGCTTGTATGTATATGATGCATGCTAGGATATTTTTCTTGTATGTATATGATGCATGCTAGAATAATGCTTGTATGTATGTGATGCATGCTAGTATAGGATAATAAAGGCCTCAATGCGTATATGATACACATTACGATTAGATTAGATCTTAATCAAATCAACTCATAAATGTCTACTAAGTCCTTGATACCCATCACTACCTCGATCATTTGTAGTTGTTGAATCTGCCAAAGCAGAGCAACGCATATTATCTTGGTAGGGTGCGGAGGGACAATCTTAGTCCCGCCTATCACGGCTTGGGTTAGAGTAAGCTCAATTAGATTGAGTAAAACTAGTTAACTCAATTGGATCGAGTAGAACTATAGGCATATTCCAACCGTTGGAAAGATAGGATAAGATCGCATTTACACTAAATCTTGGGCGATTTAGCCAAAGCTAACTCAAGGTCTTTTGTAAATGTGGGTCTTGATCCTATAAATAAGAGTTGCATAGAGATGTAATCGGTAATGTGTTACCCACCGATTGTACTAAGTCTTGGGCGATTTAGCCAAAGCTAACTCAAGGCTTAGTATGATGTGGATCTTATCCCGCAGGAATTATAGCTAGTTTGTATGAATCTAGTAATGTGGTTTGACCACATCCATAACTCGATTCTATAAAATTCCTATAATTCAGTGGGAGCATCATTTGATTAAAGGTCTAATTAAATGATAAAAGGAATATGATATTAATTCTCTGCATTGTATGTTGTAGATTACTATGTCAACAAACACGAACACTCTCTCTCTGCATTCTGTCCTTGAGAAGGACAAGCTCAATGGAGCAAATTTCCTGGACTGGTACAGGAACCTGAGAATCGTTCTCACCCAAGAAAGGAAACTATACGTCCTGGAGCAGCCCATTCCGGAGGCACCTTCTGCCACTGCCTCGCGAGCTGACAAAGGTGCTTACAAGAAGCATCAAGATGATGCATTAGATGTGTCATGTCTAATGCTCGCGACCATGAACTCTGAGCTTCAGAAGTAACACGAGTTCATGAATGCTTATGATATGGTTGAACATCTTCATCAACTATATCAAGGACAAGCAAGGCACGAGAGATATGAAGTCTCTAAGGCATTGTTTGGTTCCAAAATACAAGATGAGACTCCCGTAGGTCAATATGTACTCAAGATGATTGGGTACGTGGAAAACCTACAGAGATTGGGATTTCCCCTTGGCCAAGAGTTGGCCACTGACTTGATCTTGCAGTCTTTTCCACAAAGCTACAATCAATTTGTCATGAATTACAACATGAATGAAATTGATAAGCCACTGCCTAAGATGCTCAACATGTTGAGAACTGCTGAGCTCAACCTTAAGAAGGGAAAATCTGACTCTATTTTGATTGTGCAAAAGAAGAAAGGCAAGGGCAAGCCTAAAGGTAAGGGAAAATCCCAAGCCAAGGGCAAAGGCAAGGAACTGAAACCCAAAGGAGGGGTGGCCAAGGAAGGGGCTTGCTTCTACTGCAAGGAAGTTGGACACTGGAAGCGTAACTGCAAGGCATACCTGGAAGATCTTAAGAAGAAGAGAAGTGAGATTTCTACTTCAGGTATAAATGTTATAGAAGTAAATCTATCTATTTCTTCATCATGGGTATTAGATACCGGATATGCATCTCACATTTGTATCAATGTGCTGGCGCTGAGAAATAGCAGGGTATTAACAAAGGGCGAGGTGGACCTATGAGTAGGCAATGGAGCAAGAGTTGTTGCTGTTGCTGTAGGAACTTATGATCTATCTCTGTCCTCTGGGCTTATACTAGAATTAGATGAATGTTGTTATGTGTCTGTTTTAACTAAGAACATAATTTCGGTTTCTTGTTTAGACAAGAAAGGATTTACATTTATAATAAAGAACAAATGTTGTTCAGTTTATTTAAATGATATGTTCTATTGTAGTGCACCTCTAATGAACGGACTCTACTTTCTAGACTTAGAGAGCCCTATCTATAACATAAGTACCAAAAGATTCAAGTCAAATGAGTTGAACCAAACCTATCTCTGACATTGTCGCTTAGGTCATATAAATGAGAGTCGCTTATCTCAGCTCCATAAGGATGGGCTGCTAGACTTATTTGATTTTGAATCATATGAGACATGTGAGTCTTGCCTTTTAGGCAAGATGACCAAGACTCCCTTTAGTGGACACAGCGAAAGAGCAACGGACTTGTTAGGACTTATACATAGTGATGTATGTGGCCCTTTCAATGTTGCTGCTAGACGTGGTTACAGGTACTTCATTACATTTACTAATGACTTCAGTAGATATGGTTATGTGTATCTCATGACACATAAATTTGAATCCTTTGAAAAGTTCAAAGAATTCAAGAATGAAGTACAAAACCAGCTTGGCAAAAGTATTAAGATACTTCGATCAGATCGAGGTGGTGAATACCTTAGTCATGAGTTTCGTGACTATCTAGCTGAGTGTGGGATTCTATCCCAACTCACTCCTCCTGGAACACCACAGTGGAATGGTGTATCCGAAAGGAGGAATCATACCCTATTAGATATGGTACGATCTATGATAAATCACACAGATCTTCCTATATCCTTTTGGGGATATGCTCTAGACACAGCAGCCTTTACCCTTAACCGTGTACCATCCAAGGCTGTGATAAAGACACCATATACGATATAGACAGGGAGAAATCCCAAGATATCTTTCATGAGGATTTGGGGTTGTGAGGCTTACGTTCGATGTCAAGTCTCAGACAAATTGGGACCCAAATTCGATAGATGCTATTTTGTTGGATATCCCAAGGATACAAAGGGATATTACTTCTACATTCCAAGTCAGCACAAAGTGTTTGTAGCAAAGACTGGGATTTTTCTAGAAAGGGATTTTGTTTCTAGAAAAACTAGTGGGAGTACGTTCCATCTTGAAGAAATTTAAGATAAGGAACATAGCACTGAGGCCTTGATGGAGGTTGAACAGGAACCACAAAGTGTTATGGGTGATGAGATTGTTGCACAAAGAGTTATGGAACAACCACCTGTCCAGGTAGACCTACCTCTTCGCAGGTCTGATAGGGTACGTCGTCAACCTGAGAGATACTCATTTCTCTTGTCTGACCATGATGATGTTATGCTCATTGAGAATGAGCCTACCTCCTATCAGGAAGTTGTGATGAGCCCATATTCTGAGAAATGTCTAGAGGCCATGAGATCCGAGATGGAATTCATGTACACCAACCAAGTATGAACTTTGGTTGATCCACCTGAAGGGGTCAAACCCATTGGGTGTAAGTGGGTCTTTAAGAGAAAGACTGACATGGATGGACTTACGCATACCTATAAGGGTCGATTGGTGGCTAAAGGTTTCAAGTAAATTCATGGTATTGACTATGATGAAACCTTTTCTCCAATGGCGATGTTTAAGTCCATTCGGATCATGCTTGCTATTGCAGCATACCACGATTATGAGATCTGACAGATGAATGTCAAAACTGCATTTTTGAATGGAAACTTACTCGAGGATGTGTACATTACTCAACCTGAGGGTTTTGTAGATCCACAGCATACTGGGAAAGTATGCAAGCTGCAAAGGTCCATTTATGGGCTAAAGCAAGCTTCTCGGAGCTGGAATCTTTGATTCGATGATGCGATCAAACAGTTTGGTTTCATCAAGAATGAAGATGAACCCTGTGTCTACAAGAGGGTTAATGGGAACACAGTTGTCTTCCTTGTATTGTATGTGGATGACATACTACTCATTGGGAATGACATCCCTTCGCTACAGTCTGTGAAGACTTTGCTGGGGATGTGCTTCTCAATGAAGGACTTAGGTGAAGCAGCCTATATTCTAGGCATCAAGATCTATAGAGATAGATCTAAGAGATTGCTTGGCCTAAGTCAGAGTACATATATTGACACGGTATTACTACGGTTTGCCGTGCAGAATTTCAAGAAGGGACTTCTGCCGATGTCACATGGTATGAGTCTTTCGAAGACTCAAAGTCCCTCTTCTAGAGAGGAGAGAGACTGCATGAATAAGATCCTTTACGCATCTGCTATAGGATCTATCATGTACGCCATGTTGTGTACTCATCCTTATGTCTCGTATGCTTTGAGCATGACGAGTAGATACTAGTCAGATCCAGGTGAGCATAACTGGATAGCAGTCAAGAATATTCTTAAGTACTTGAGAAGGACTAAAGAATATTTCTTGATATTTGGAGGCGATGAGGAGCTAACTGTAAAGGGTTACAGCGATGCCAGCATCTAAACTGACCAGGATGATTATAGATCGCAGTCAGGGTTCGTGTTTTGCTTGAATGGTAGCGCTATGAGTACCCACAGAGGCTAACATCGCAGATCCCTTGACCAAGGCTTTGGCACAGAAAAAGTATGATTGTCACACTAGGTCATTGGGTATTAGATACTACGGTGATTGACACTAGTGCTAGTGGGAGATTGTTAGTGAAAGCCCTAGAGTCAATCATGTGATGATTGTTGTATGGACATTATTGTATCATATTCCTATTTGTAAAGGCATGGTTATTATATTTACTTGTATTAGTGCCAAATAAACTAAGTATAATAACGTCCTTGAGTAGAAGGCTCTTATTTATATCAATCGATTGGTTGAATCGATAATGAGATGATATAGAGAACACTACTCTTAATCATTCCTAGTCAAGTATTAACATTCAGGGACAATGTTAATGCGTAGAGACTAGCATATAGGTCAACACGATGACTTGATCTCACAAGTCATGGATATGAGATATCAAGTTGACACATGGGTATGCATTAGAGAATGTATACTGAATGACTCGCCATGAGAAAGTATCATGGATCATTATATGAGTGTCATATACTTTATCATGTGACTATTAGTATGACTATTAGTTCTTTGACCTAAAGTCACCATGGTTCCCTACATAAGGAGTTGCATACTTTGGCTTCGTCAAACGTCACCCATAAATGGGTGGACTATAAAGGCGATTACTGGGTATGTAAAAAATTATGCGGAGGGATGTGAGTGATGTAGATGAGATCTATCCCTCCTATATGATGGGAGTGATATCGTTATTCTTGATATAGTGAGACCACGAAGTGCATGACCATGCCCAAATGAGTCAATATGAGATATTGAGCTCATTTGATTAGAGTGAGTCTACTTGGAGTTCAAGATATAGATTGTATTGAGGATGATACGGTCTATGCCTCGATTGGTCAATCTAGATGTCAATGATAGAGGAACATTGTCACATATTGTGAGAGTCACAATTAGTAGTCACAAAGGTGATGTTGGAGCTCAACATTCTTGTAACTTGGGTAGCAATGATGTGTTGCTAGATATCGCTCATTGCTTATGTTCCTAAATCGGTTTAGGGACATTACCAACATTACAAGAACCTATATGGTCACACACAAAGGGAAATTAGATGGAGATTAGGTTCATATGATGAACCATGAGGATTAGGTTCATGGGATGAACCAAATTGGATTAAGAGTAATCCAAATTAGACTAATTGAGTTAGACTCAATTTGATTCAAGTGTTGAATGAGTCTAATTTAGATTTGATTCATTGAGTCAATTTAAATTAATGAATAGGGATTCATTATATCAAATTGACTTGAATCAAGTGGTTAGATTTGATCAACCATGGGAGATAAGAGGTCAAGTTTGACTTGACTTGAGAGGGAAGATGAATGGTCAATTTTGACTTGACCAATTGCCATGTCATGGTGACTTGGCATGGGGGTCGGCCAATGATGGTGTTCCACTTCATCATGGGCTTATCATGGGTTGCCACCTCATGAGGAAGACCAAGAGTCATTGGCTCTTGGAGTTACATGCATGCATGTAACCCCCCATCCAAGAGTGGCCGGCCACTTTAGTGTTATTCATGGGATGAATTCATTTTGTGGTAACTTCATCTTCTTCTTCCTTGGGACTTCCTCTCAAGCTCTCTCTTCCAATCCTCTCTTTGGCCGAAACTCTCAAGGGTGCTAGCACAATCTAAGGTTTCTTCTCCACCATTTGTTCGTGTGGATACCAATAGAGGAGTGTACACTTGACACTTTAGAGTTCCGGCAAGCTATTTGGACGAGCGGGATTTGCGAAGGGCGTCGCATCGAGGGTAACACTCTCACCTTCTAGATCTAAGGTAGATCTATGTTTACTTAGCACATACATATTTTTATTTTAATATATCTTTGCATGGATCCGTGGCAAGGACTTCCGAGGTTTTCGCAACGCAAAAAGCAGTTTTTGCGGCTCGGAAAGTCCAACACTGCCATAGATTGGCAGTCGACTGCGAGACCACCAGTCGACTGATGAAGGCATCAGTCGATTGGTCACAAGGGTTTCGGGCAGAGAATGGAGTGTTCGCTTCCGACACTCGACTGATAGCTCCATCAGTCGACTGATGGTAAGATCATTCGACTGATGTGGGAGCCGTTGGGTGGAATCCAATGTGGAAAGAAGTCGTTATTGGGCAATGACTACAGGATCAGTCGACTGATCGGGGCACTAGTTGACTGATCCTGTGTCAACGGGAAGAAACCCTCTTCTTCTATAAAAAGAAGAGGTGAGGGGCTTTGGGGGAAAAATGCTTTAACTCATAACATCTTCCAAAGTGCTCTAAAGATCTTCCACTCTTCTACTTGTGCTAATCTTCATTCCATTGTAAGAAGAGTGGATTCTTGTGTAAAAGGTTACCTCCACCTAGCTTGGTGCAAAGGAGAGAATAGTGAAAGCTTAAGGCGTGATTCACCTTGGACGAATCGGACCATGGATTAGCGACGAGGCCGTGAACCACTTTACATTGTGGTGTTAGCGTTTGTATTTTTATTCTCTACTTTGTTTTGTATCAATTGTCTATATTAGTATATTCCTCTTACGCTAATTAAGTTTGTATATGATCAACAAATGACTTCCACCGTACGATGAAAGAGGGCTATTCACCCCCTCTAGCCGGCCACCATCGACCCTACAGTATGCTTGTCTGATTCTGGTGCTATACTGAGAAGTTGAGATCTCACACAACATGAAGAAGACTAGAAAAGGGGATATGCAGAGAAAGACATGGGCGGGAGTTCGTAATAAAGAAGTTCATTAATCTTGAAGAACTACATAATACAACTTTCCAAAAAAAGAAAATGGCAGACGAAGCCCTTGGTTCGAAAAGGGCTACAGTTCTTTTCGAGGTGGCATCGAAGGAGCTCCTTTGCGTAGCTAGGGTTGACGTAGCAACTGCCGAAGGTAAGACTGCTGTATGAATATATGTTTGGATAAGTTTTTTTGGGACACTGCCAGTTGTTGGCGCAGGGAGTAATTGCTGGTGGAAGACACCCTCAAGCATCGTTGCAGATCTCAAACTTGTTCTTCCAAATTTGCAATGTAGCATTGTTCTTCAGTCTATCCCTCTGGAGAAGGGGAACTGCTATCCTGTTCATAGGCAGGTTCCATGGAGAAGAGAGGAAGAGGAAGAAATGGATGCCAAGTAAATGGTAGTTCAGGGTTTTTATAAGGGTGGAAGAAGGATGTTCATTGGCTCGCGAATGAGGTAGAAATAATAAATGCAAATAAAGAAGAGAAAGCGTAAATACAGTAGTTGGGAGTTGTTGAATGCAGTAATTCTAGAGGGATGGTTCAAATTCCACGAAAGCAGTAAGGGTGAAGTATGTTCGGATAAGGTTGTTGTCCTTTCTAATTAGGATCGTTCGACATTTACAAGGAAATGACAAAAATAAGGGAGCTGGCAGAGGACTCTTCTGGAGGGGGAGGCGCCAAAATGACTCTGAAAAGTTTGCCTTGAGCCAGAGGTACGACAGGTGGAGCTCCATCAAAAGGGGGCAGAAGAGTCCCAACTGCAGGGACTGGAATGAGAGCTAGGGCCAGTGGAAGAGGAGGGAGTTCAATGGAGGCCCGAGGATCTCCTACGGTATATTCCCATGTTAGGGGTTGGAGCGTCAGTTGATGAAAGAGGAAGAAAGGGATGAAAGGCCAAAGTCGTAGTTAATCGTGTGGCGGATTCTTCGGCAGTGTCCGTGGACAGGTCATATAACTCGAAGGAATCTAAGTCTAAAGATATCTCAATGGGATGTTCTGCGGAGGCCATGAAGGTAGGATAGAAGGTAGAAGACGTTCGTGGTGGCAATTTATAATCGGGAGAGGGAGAGCTGCGTTTGTCCTCGGGAAGGAAGAGAAAGTGGAAGGACAAACAGGATAATGGCGTTAGCATGGGAAACCATCGAGACGTCATTTCCGAAGTGACCAATTATGTCGAGAAGATCAAGGTGAAAAGTAGGTTAATTTTTGCCGAACCAAAAATTGGTTCTGGCCAGAGGAGGGTAAAGCTCAGGATGTCCCGAGCGGATTCCCGGGCGGAAGATGTTGTTCTTCAATTAACGCTATGGAAGGAAGAGAATAGGCAGTAATTTCAAAGAGAAGAGACCAAGAACAGACGTAAAATTTCCGACCCATGTCAATACGTACATAAGAAGCAATACAAGACCGTGCAAGTTCAAGCAGTCTTTAATAGCAAAAAATCAATTAGTACAATAAAGAAAATATGATAAATTATAACTCGAAAAGTTCAGGAGGACATCTGGCCAGAGCTATTTCAGGATCTAGATAGCTGGTATCCGTGCATGGAGGAGGGTAGCCCTATTCAACATTTAAGGAAGAAGACCCGTCGAAGCCTAGCATGAACAATTCTATGCCCTTTTGGACATACTGCATCTTCAAATCCGCCTCTTGCTCCTTTGATTGGGATTGGCAAGCGGACAGTTGAGCTTGACATGTGACTAATTGGGTGGCCAAGGCATCCCTCTCTTGTGTTGTCGTCATTGTCTGCTGACCCAGGGAAGATAGGGCGTCAGTATACTCCTTGTGGAGTTATTGCTGCTGCTGGGTCACCGAGGATAGGATTTTGAGAAAATTGGCCACCATTGAAGAGAGGTTCCTGCACTTCTTTAGGCAAGATTGTCGAGCAGCCTCCCATGTTTGATGCTCCTATTGAAGTTGAAGGATAGTTGTCGAGGAGTTAGTGGCCTGAATATATACCTCCGCAAGCTGCCTTTTATACCCATCTAGTTCATGGATAAGGAGGTCAACTTGCTAGAGTTGGCTGGATTGCAGGAATATCTGATGCTGAAGGTCCTCATTCTTTCTTTGAAGCTCCTCTTTTTCACTCTGTGCCAGGGCCAATTGAGTCATTGAATCTTCGCATCGGGCGATCAAATCGGTCTCCTTTTGCTCACCCTCCTTCAGCTGGTACGTGAGCTTCTTTTGATGAACCAGGGAAGCAAAATGACGAGTCTCCACATTGGATTGGTATTTGACCAGATGGGACGTCGTCTTATTATAGGTAGCCGATAACTGAGAAGAAGGGTAGACGTTACAAATAATAAGCATTGATCTGTGTGTACTGAAGATAAAGAAGGAAGAAAATTACCTCGGCCAAAAGTTTTCCCATATGATCGTAAGGGCCTTGTACGCCAGATTGTTTAAAGAATTTTACTTCTCCCAGATGGTGAATCCTGAGGGAGGCTCCCAGAGTCGCCAATGAAGGATTCGGGAGGGCAAGATCCCTCCCCTCCGGAGGGGGGAGGGACCCATAATCCGAGAAGGAGCGGGAGAAAAAGGTATATCAGTGGAAATATTCACAGGGGAAGAGTTAGTCAAAGAATGAGTTTGAGGGTTGAGTTGAATAGGGGAGGAAACGAGAGAATGGGAAGGAGAAGCTTCCCCTTGAGGGGAAGAGGGTGGGATAGCTAAGGCAGTATCCCCCACTCTAGGTTCATATATGACCAAGCGCTAATGCTTCTTCAGTTTTGAGGGGGATGATAAAGGAGAAGAATGAGAAGAAGAAGATATAGGAATTGAAGAGGAGCTAGGGGTGCCTTCCCTGGCAGGGCGCAATTTCTTCCGAGGCGAAGAAGGAGCTGCTTTGGATTTGTCTTTACCTCGCTTCTTAGAGGTCTTCTTTTTGGCGGCAGCAATCTCCTCGCCTTTTAAGATAGCATCCTGCATTAGATTATCTGCAAAATCTGTTGTTAGAAGATAGGCTGACCCGAAAAGTTGGTTGCACCAAAGTATAAACAGCATCCTACCTATGGCGTCCGGGTCAGTTAATGGAAAAGGGGACAACCCATGGCGACTGAAGAGGGGAGGTTTCATCAGATTGTCTGAGCTGTAATGGGATTCTCTTAACACTCTGTAAACCTCACGAAAGTGACATTGAGTCCTAATTTTATGGAAGGGGGGTAACTCCAAAAGATATAGCTTCCAGGTATCCGAATAGGGGAGGGGTGTCAAAAGTTAAGCAAAGAAATAGAGTGCTTCCCATCCTTTATGAGAAGATGGCATGTTCACTAAAAATTGGCAATCCAAGTGGCTGGAAAGATAGAAAAGACCCTCCTTAGAAGATTTTAGTTGGAAGAAGCAATGAAATAGTTGTGGAGACAAAGGAAGACCTAAGTGTCGAAACCATATGATGGCCCCTGATAATATGCAGAAAGAATTGGGAGTGAACTAGTTGACGGCCAATTTATAGAAGTCCAGAATTGCTAGGTAGGAAGGAGGGACGGGCAAATATAAACCATTGAGTAGTTGTTCGGAAAAGAAGCAATGCCACCCCGGAGGAGGAAGATGTGGTCGGTAAGAGGTGGTGTTGAAACGACAAAGCACGGAGGGGTCTATGTATTGGTTCCTAAGATTAACGAAATAGTGTTTGCTATCTAGCTGGGTGATGGTGTGTTCATACCAGGGGGCTCAGGTCAGATTCTTTGGGGCCATAGGTATGGAAAGGGGAAGAACACTTACTTGAAGGTTGAAGAAGGAACACTTGCAAGAGAGGGGGCTATAGCGCTGGAACACCGTCGAAAAAAACTGTTGGAAGGGGGAAGGCGAAAAGACTGGATTGTTGGGCACGTTAAGTTATGCATAAAAGAAGACGGAGATTTATATAGGGTTTTGTGACTTTTCGACTACCTAAGAGAAAAAGAAAAGCAGGGCCCATGGGCCCATTAAGCCGCTACGAGCATATGAGGTAAGACAACGGGAAAAGGGAAATTTGAATTGGTAAGGAAAGGGTGAATCAAAAGCCTTCTATACTTAGCAAGTCAAGCTTATGACTTCGCTTGACTATTTTTAGGGGTTGGCTAATGATACTGCTGATACCTTTTCCCATAAGTAAGGTGAAAAGACTCGTGCGTAGGACACGGCCCGAACCAAGTAGCTGGTTCGACGGAAGGAGTCTGAGAAGAATGGTTCGGGTGCGTAAGTTTGGGGAAATTGGCTCGGGAGGACGGTTCGAGGGGGTTGGCATGGTCGAGCGAATTCGAATATTAGTCCGATACGAGACGGATGAGAATCGGCTCGGTCCAGTAGGCCTGGAGGTGGTTCGGTACGGGAAGGATAGAAGTTGATCCGGGCTACCGGAAAAAGCCTAAGAGCTACGTCCCTAATTCCCATAAAGGTTGAAAGAAAATGTTCCTCTATGTCTTTTTTGAAGAGAGGAAACTTCGCTTCCCACTTCAACTCGATCGCTTGTTCATGGCGATCCCTTCTACGTCCCCGGATAAAAAAATTTATCCTTGACAAGAGGGATTACCCAAGCTCCCGTTTCATCGTTGTTCTATTCGATTAGAGTAGTCACTTGAACAAACTTGTTGTTCAAGCAACCAACCTCTATTCTACGATTAGCCGCAGAATAGACGATGTATGGATCGCTGGCTTTTGTGTTTATATTCGGGGTCTAAGTTATTTTAGCCATAAAACAGAATATACAACATGTATATGATTGAAAAACAATTATAAACATAACACGAAAGAATATAAAACAACATTTATACCTCTCGATCTTCTATTGTATGTTCTTCCTCCTTTTGGACATCGTGTGGGCGACGATCTTCCAAAAGTCGAAGCTCCTAGATCACCAATCTTCCTTCCTTGCTCTCCCCGAACAAGAGGAAGTATAGAAACAAAGCACTTCTCCTTCTTTCAACCAACCACCAAGCTCCAAGCTTGGTGCTTGCCGTCGGCCAAGAAGGAGAACAAGGAGATGAAGAAGAGGGCCGGCCAAAAGCTCCAAAGGGAAGACCCTAAGCTCCGACCAAGGATTAAGGGAAGAAGGTTGGATGCCGGCAAAACCAAGGAGAGAAGAGGGAAGAAGGGCGCCGGCCACCTAAGGAAGAAGAAGAAGGAAAAACTTTCCTTAATTGTGGCCGCCCAAAACCCTAAGCCTCCCTTGCCGCCCAAAACCCTAGCCCCTCTTCCTCTTATTCTTGCCGCCCACCCATAAGCCCATATTTATAGAGTTAGGCTTAAGGCTCCTTTAATCTCCACCATCGGTTCTAGGGATTTAATCTCAACCGTCGGATCTAGAGATTTAATCTCAACCGTCGGATCTAGAGATTTAATCTCTACCGTTGGATCTAGAGATTTAATCTCTACCTTTGGATATAGAGTTTTGTTTTCAACCATTGGATCTAGGCTTCATGAGGTTTTAATAGGCTACAATAGGGACCATGAGGAGGAGTTGGATCTTGGCCATCCAATGGATCAAGCCCACATAAAGTCCGATCCATTAATGATAATCCAATCCACTAATCATTGATCTACCTCACCAATCCCCATAAGTTAATATGGGCTCCATATATTATTTGTACATTTTTCTCCCCGTGTTTAAGATCTCGAATGTCCGTCGATTAATTAATTTAGTGACAATTAATTAATCAACATCTAACTCCATGAGTAGTACCACTCAACCTTATCATCATGCCGGACCAAGTCCACCTGCAGGGTTTACATGATGAACCTTATGAGCTCCTCAAGGGGACATAATCATCCTAATATATAGGACACGGTTTCCTCTTACAATCAACGACACACCATATAAATAATATCATTTCCTAACTTATCGAGCCTATCGATTTAATCTATAAATCTCGTCCATTGGTAAATCAAAGAAATGAATACTAAGTATATGTGTCCGTTATTATATCGGGATTAAGAGCATATACAATATAATATCTGAGGTCCGATTCAATTATGTAGTCAGCAATAAATCGAATCACTTCTAAGTCGGTCCTGCTCAATACACACAAAGTGTACTAATGTGATTCTATGATCAAGACAAACCAATACCAAATCACACTACAACCATACCAATGGTTTGTCCAAAGCCATCTAGGTTGTGAGCCTTTACTTATACTTTACAATGAACCGATAACATGATCTTCTGTGTGACACTACACACCATGTTATCTACAATGTAAATTATCAGACTATATGCATAACCAAAAACATGCAAATAATGATCATGTGATTCTTATTTCAAAATAAAAATGTTCATACAAAAGATAGACTTTTCAGTATGCATCCCAATATTTTTAATATCCCAACTGACTGGATTCACACCCTACCTCCTCGTCCTCCTCTTGCTTAGTACATGGAGCAAGAGGATTATAAAACATCCATTTGGGCCTTGGGAAGGTTGAGCATTCAATTTGAGTCGATTACTTCGTGAAGTAGCACTCTCCCATGCAAAGTTGAGCTCCATGTCCCCACCTCCCAACACATCACTTGGTAGGTCTTCATCTTTCGGCACCATTAGACAATAGCTAACTAGTTATTGGCTTCTCTTTTACAGATTCAATAATCATGTATACAAATAAGAGGAAACAAGCCTTCGAGGCAACCTCCTCTAGGGTAGGAAAACCATTCCTAAAACTCTCTCCTACTCCCTTCTATTAGGTGGTCTTCCTCCCTATAGATACAAGACCCAACTATTAGTATGTCGAGTGGTTAAGGGGGGATCATTAGAACTCCAAGTAGTGAAGTCACTATGATTTTGATGTGTGGTCAACTTAGTTAAGTTAGATCTTTCTTGTGTTTCTGATATATGTGTCTAAATGTATAAAGACTTAGGAGAACGTGTAAGTATCCAACAACTCAAGGTCCATTGAAGCACAAAGAAAAATGGTATAAGACATTCGAGGGACTAAAAAGGATGGGGAGTTTTGGAGACAGTGAAACTTTGGCAAAAGACATGAGCATGCAAGAAGGATGACATTAGAAGAGACCCAATAGGCAGGTGCATCTGAGGTAAGAGGAGTTTGTGGAAGAGTACTCTGATAGAGTAAAGACACATGGGAAGTGAGCTAGAAGAACTCAATGCATCTAAGGGAGAAGAATCCAAGAGAAAATTTACATAAGATAAGCTAGTAAACTGAGTTGAGTGACTTGTACTTGGAACAAAAGTAGACTCGACTTAGGCGAACTCAGACATAGTCGATTAAGTCAAGAGGTTCGAGTGACCAGAATAAGGGTTTTGATTGATCAAATTTTTTGATCCACTGAACTAGCAAGTTCAATCGATCGATGCAGTGTTATCCATTATCTGTTTGAACAAGTTATCGTGGAATTCCGATCGAGAGACCAGAAGTCACATGGAAGATGATCGAATAGTGTAGATCCTATATAAGTGTGATCAGGAAATTGATGAATAGGATCGGTGATTGGATGCCACATGAGATGCGATCCAAAGCAGAGATCCAAACTAACTAGGTTACTATTGATTAGAAATGGTTTTTTGGCCAATGGAACGTGCCATGTTAGTAGACATGATCGGAGGAAACTTCATGAATGAGATAGATCTACTTGTCAATAGTTTCTAGTCGACCATAAATGGTTTTTTGATCGATCAAATGTACCACATCAGCATATCGGCCAAATCTAGGTAGAGGTTATAAAAGAAGTGAGAAACTCATGTTCAAGCACACACAACACTATACTCAAATTAATCAATGCTTCATTTGTATTCCTTTCTCTTCTTCCTTGTACCTCTAACTTGTGTAAGAGGTTTCTCGAATTCCAATGCATTATCAAAGAGGAGAAAGATAGTGGACAATCGACTTTGTGCATAGTCCTTGTATGTAGCAATCCTGGGGGATTGTGAACCAAGTTAAATCTCGTGTCTCTCTATCCTTTTATTTATTTAATGTGTGTATGACCTTGCTAAGCAATTAGTAAGAGAAAGTGAAATTTTTATTTATAGGTACACTATCCATCCCTCTTCTCTAGCGATCCTAAGTGTCATCGATACCAATAAGTAGTATTGTAGTAGGACTACTTAGGAGGACTAATTGTCGATTGAGCATCTAGATTGGGAGAACAAATGGTCAGATCAAATATACTTCCCTTGAAGTTCAAGGGTGAATTTACACCATGTAAAAGAAGAATGGAGACGAGGTTCAAAACTAATTTTAATATAACTTTAGCAATTGAGGAATGGAAACCCCTAAAAGATAAAAAGAGGAGAACCCTACAAAAGGATAAATGAACAAAGCAATAAGAAGAAATCATAAAGGTAACAAAAAGGGTATGAAATGTATTATTTCAGTTTTACCTAATGATATTTTAAGCAAGATAAAGATGACAAGGAGCTATGGCATAAATTGTTGGAATCTATGAAAAAAAGACAGAAGAACCATCAAGTTCTTCAATTAACTTCAAGAGCAATGGGCATATTGTGCGCTTCAGATGTGAATACATAGGTCATTACAAAAAATCAATGTGAAATTGAAAAAAAGAAGGTAAATCGTAAGGTAACTTCTAAATCTAATGGTTTAGAATTTTTCACTAATCAAGGGTATAGGAGACATGATAAAAAAAAGTACAAAGACAGTATAATTTGCTTCACGTGCAAAGAAAGGGGTCACTACCACACCAAGTGTTTAAATAGAAAGGTAGTAAAGAAAACATGGAAATGGAATAAAAGTAAAAGCCCAGATAAAAGAGGAGCTCCAATGGTAAAGGAGAAGGTATCATCACCCTAAGCAAAGATGTGAAGGATGATATGAGAAGGAGCTAAGTGTTGGAGGAATCCAACAATGATATCAAAGTCACTTGCGAATTTGATTGAATTATATTTATATTTAATTTTATATCCAATATAAATGATCGTGTTTATTATGATTTTTTTTTATTCACCTGAGGTATCGGGCTTACGCCCACTAATCCTCAGGGTCGACTGGCCCGACCCCACGGAATCTTCCCACCGGCCGACGAGGGTAAATTAGGGTGACGCATGGCCCATCGCAAGAGGGTTTCGTGGGCACCTGATGGTCCAACCATGCTGGGACGGGGGGCATCGGGCACCACCACCCGCGCAACGCACGCAGCCAGGGCATAATCGACCCCAGGCCATTTCAGAGGAGAGCTCCGCTTGTAACCAATGTGTCGTGCCCCTGGGGGATGTTTATTATGATTATTGGAATGATGTATGGGTGTTCTTGGTTAATTTGGAATGAAACAGAAATATTATGTTAATATGATTAATATAATAGACTGTTTAATATGTTTAAACAGTAGTGTTTGTAGCATGATTAGGTTAATTTGATTATATGAACACTATGATATTGTTTTATTTGATTAATCAAACGATGATGGTATTCAGTACGATTCATATGAATGTTATAATCTGTTGTAGATATATTGTGAGATATTAATCATTATATTTAATTAATAATAGAGATTGTGATTTGATTACAATAATGAAACAATCTGTTATGAATAGTTTGTGGTAATTCGATTGTTAGGATTAAAATAAAATATGGCAAAAACTCATTCAATGAGTTAAGAAAATCATTTTCCTTTCGGGAGCTCGGCCCTCGATAGGGGCGAGGGGCATTGCCCCCTTGACCCCCACACAAGGAAGCACTTGGAGAAGATGCAAGTCCTTTAGGTTGACCTTTGATTCCTCTTATTGGCTTAAAAAGTTTGTATTAGATGAGTCATAACCATGTTACATTTATTTTTCTATTTATATCATGTATGTTGATATATGTCATGCGTATGCCATGTGTGTTGATATATGTCATGATTAGCGACGTATATGGCAAAACGTGATAATGCTCACACCAAATGCACCTCATGGTCGGCCCTTTGGCTTAATAAAGGGTGGTAAATCACGTGGGGGGAGGGGCGAGGGGGGGGGGCTTTGCCCTAGCAGAGTGGCCCCTTTGCATGGGACAGGTCAAGAACCCAGTGAGGCATTTCACACCCATTGGGAATTAATCACCCTCATGTAGCAAGCACCCATGCTATTATCAACTGCGCTAACCCATGGGGGCATGATTAGCGATGTATGTGATGCATGTTAAATTGGTAATTTTACTAAAATTAAGTCAATTTAAATGCCTACTAAAGTTTGATATTCAATATTACCTTGATCAATAATAGATACATTTTCCAAAGTAAAGTGTCATTATTTATCTTGGTAGAATGCGATAGGATAATTGTGATATCCAACTTATCAACTATTGGGTGTGACTCTACTAAGGTTATCTCCATAAAATTGAGACCTTATAGGTATAAACTTAAGAAATGAACCATTAGATGGGCAAAGAACAAATAGTATTTTTCACCTAATTATCCAAGAGTGGGATTAGATGCAATTGGTAAATGTTACCTACCTAAATAGGCAATGATATAAGTGAGAGGTGTCCTAAGGCAATTACCTTAAAAGTTATTTATAAAGTTCATTATTTGAGTATATATTATCTATGTATTTGATTGAATCTTAAACTCATATATTGAAGTCCACAATACGATGCATGACATGAAAGAAATTGTGATTGGATCACAATTAGTGGGTATCTTATCATGTGTAATCATGTAAGTATTGAAACTATCTCTAGTCGATGAATTGATGAGATTGGACGTCATCGATTTTGTGAGACTGGCACATGTTATGCTCCTTGGTTTATCCAAGTATTCGGTACTCACTGAATAGAAGCATAGGGATACTCAGAGTGAACATGTGGATGCTAGTTATGATAACTAGTTCATTGGAGTGACATGCTATAAGAATTCATATGGTTTTATATATCTTTAAAGATCTCATTACAGCTTGAGTGCGCGCTTCCTTAGACTTGAGGTATTCAAGTCATCTTGGTCATGGCGCCTTATAATTTGACTTTTTCACAGCCATCTCCATATGAGGTGTAACTCTGGGATGATTGGTATAAGCCAAAGTGATCGAAGGTGTTTGAATAGCCAATAGAGGATTCACCTGTCACGCCCCGAGAGTATGTCGTGCCGAAAAGAAAACGGACAACATCTCCCCTGTATGTGGCAACATCTCGTGTTAATACAAGGCTCGTAGGCCACAACAACAACAACATATATGTATGTAAACAAACCACAGCGGAAACTAACCACAACAACATAACAACCTACACAGTGCATACCGGTATGACTAACCACATCACAACTATATACAGAAAACATCGGCAAAAACCCGAAACCACAAGTGTGTACATCACATGACAATCCACAACACATCACACTGTGAAAAGCTCCAAATACATAACACACATACGGAAAACCCAAAACAACCACAAGAGTCTCGGGGGTGAGATGAGATGTCAGCCAGCGATGCTCCAAGTCGTCACGAAGACTTTTACCTGTTACCTGGGCAACAAAAAAACCCAGGGTCCGTGGTGGTGAGTATAACTCAGCAGGTAATAGGAATAACATGTATATATCAAATATCACATGTAATTCGACAGCATAACCTAGAGGTACAACAGATATACCAGCACAGTATATAAATACATGCATATACCGTCTAACCAAATAAATAATGTATAATGCAGACATACCTGAAAGTCTGCTATGCTACTCTGATCCAACCTGAGCATATATCCAACATATATAACAGGAAGAGTAATACTAACTCACAATATACTCATGATACATGTCAAGGTATCTAATGGTCTGTCCAACAAATATACAAGTATCCGACACAACTGTATAACAGATGCAAGAAGCATGCATGAATATGATGTATAACCAAATGCAACAAGCATAGTACAATCAAATGCAACATCACAATAAGCATATATATATATACTGCATCTATATATATATATATATGCATATATGTATATATATATGGTAATATGCAAAGCGCCATAAGATACGGCAATGCAGCATGCATGGTCATGACTGCGCACCCCTACTTGCTACCACGACCCCAGTATGGCCTAGGTGGAACGACATGACAACTGTCCCAACTCAACACCAACCACTGCTCTAGAGTGGCCGAGTGGGCAGTATGATCAAGTAGCATATGAGCGTAAAGAGCTCGCTACACAACGGGGGTCCCTACTGCTGGCCACTCCGACTGACACTACCTATGAGTGGTCGAGTGCCACACACCCAGGACAACTGCACGCCACTCCAACTACCACCGTCTATAGTGGTAGAGTGTGGCACGACAAATGCTCTGCCCTCACACCAGTTACTCCTCAAGGAGTAACCTGGGAGGCAAGATGACTAACGACTCTCTCAACCCCAAGGGAGACTATGTCGTCAAAATGCATGCAAATGACATGATGTACTATCATACATACAGACATCTATCACAGACTCTCTGTTTAACAGAGAGTTGTACCCATCTGATCAATACACTCTCTATCCTGTAGAAAGTTATACTCAACTGATCGACGGACTCTCTATCATGTAGAGAGTCGTACTCAACTGATCGATGCACTCTCTATCCTGTAGAGAGTCGTACTCAACTGATCATAACAAGCTAGGACCACCGGGCCGTAGCGACACACTAATCACGATTCACCTAACCATTACACAACATATAGTTGGTAATAAGTATGCAACATACGAGTATTGGAATAAATCCTACATTTAGGGCATTACCTACCCACGGATGACCTTTTACCTAATTTACAAATCAGGTCATCATCTGTACTCTAACATCTACACCTTACTAAACATTTATAGATCTACTTACATCACATATGTAACTCCTAAATCATGATAAAGGAACATGTGATATCCACATTTGAGCATATATAGCCAACGACAAGTATCAAGCATAAGGATAAATAAGAGCAGGGTCAAGATAATATAAATATATAACATGCTTATATCTATGTCTAAATCCGAATGCAATTACATCTACCTGACCAGGGTAGGAAATTACCCACCTATCGAGAAGCCCGTGATAAATATCTTCAGACCGCAGACCTGTCTCGTAACCACGTCCTGCACGGCACATAACAAGCACTAAGTTCCAGCACCTGACAATATACAAATCCACTACTACCTCATTCCTATGTTCACGTCCTTCTATCGAACATGAATTAGAAACCCCCCAATCATTATGACCAATTCATCACAATCAACCTCCCCATTGAGCCCTCAGCTTCTACATTCATCCCTACCACAAATTCACATTTGACACATTCATAGCCCCTCAATAACAGGGCACAAACAGTACATCCCCATTAGAATTTTCATACCAACTCACCTTCCACTTATGTATAACTAACTCTTGGAATTCCCACAACTCATTCCACTCCATACACCCAATTTACTTCACAAAACAAAATGAACCCCAAATAGCTATTTAACCGTTTAATCCATCGTTCACAGCCTCCCAAACCTCCAATAAGTCCAATATCAACTGAAACCAATAACGACAAATTGGAAAGAACCTAGATTCAAAACTGTAAATACAGCTTACCTTCTCTTCGATGTTGATATGGCCACCGATATAGCAACTAATAGCGTCTTCTAGTCACTGCTCCCCGCCCCATCTACTAAAAACAAGGAACAACACAGCAGCTACTCTAGCACGACACAGCGATAATGCCACTATGGTGAGCTCGCGCACAGAAGAACGTGAGAGGATAGAAATTAGGAAGTTGTAGTTGATGTTCGGTGTCCGACCGGGAGATGGAAAGAGCGATCACGATAAAGAGGTCGTCGATGCTCCTGCACCTTCTACCCTAATCAACAGAATTCACGCTCAATTGAAGGAAACCCCATCGAGAACTCAGATCTCGTCTGAAGCAAGAATGAAAATCGATCCTTACCTAGCTCCGACGACCATCGGCCGTAGAACCCTCAAACCGGCGCTCTACTCACTATTGTCGCCCAGTCGCTACCAGGCCATCGTCTGCTCCGATAGACATCTCAGCCCCAAATTAGCACACGGTGCTGACTTCGTTGACCCCAACTCTCGACAGTCATCCCTTCCTACCATCCTCAATTCACCGACCCAAAACCGTCACTCCGACGATGGTCGGCTAGAAGGGCAGGCCCCAAAAATCCGATAGAATGAAGCCACTGTCGGGCCCTCCACTCCCGCTGGCTCTCCCACCCGACGACACCATCAACAGTTTGCTGGATCACGAAGAAGCAAGGGCGTCGATCAAAAAAACTCCATCGAGAAGGAAACAACTCCGGCGTCGGAAACTGAATGGGGCACAGTGGGAGGATGCAATCCCCTACTACCAGTCGCCGCTCCTCCACACTCCGGCGAGGCCACGATCTTGACAATCAACCGGACGCGAGATCGCGAGAAGAAGAAAAGAGAAGTTGCGAAAAGAAAGAAATCGACGGGGAAACGGAAGGAATCGATTAATTAAACCATTTAATACCTCATTAGAAGATAGTATAAATAGGCTTTACAAAAGCCTGTTCACTTTATCCCCATGAAATATCTATAAAACTTCCATTTAAATTCAGAAAAATTTCTAAAAGTTCCTGAAAAAATTCTATAAGGCAATTTATTAATTAACAAGGGTATTAATTATTATTAATATTATTTTTTTCCTTGGTATTTTACATCACCACTCCTGATAAAGGAGATGTATACCCTAGGCCTCTTATCAGGATTGTTACTCAGAAGTCTCTGGCCAGAACAAACATGTTAAGAAGATGGTCTTCTTGGGAACATGTAGGAGTAACTTGAATCCACATGACAAGGAAACTAGGCATGCTTATCGGTTCCTCGGTTCTGATTCTGATTCGGTTCTAATCAGTTTCGGATCCATCGATGTTGGAATCGGTTCTGAACCAATTCCGATTCCAAAGTTTTAACTTTGAAACTAATTCAATCTGGACCGGTTCCAAATTGATTCTGGACCATCTTTCTCTAACTTGAGCTTCCAAATTCATCTATCACATCGGTGATCCTATTCTTTTTTTCTGTCGCAAAATAATCTTGTAGACATGTTGGCATGCTAAGAGTTTCCATATTTAAATTAGCAACCGGAACCATATCCAAATCGGAAAGAGAATCAATTCTGAACCGATTCAAAAATAGTTCCAAACCGGTTTCGAAATCGATTGGAACCGAATCGAACCAGAACTAAAATGGTTTCGATTTGGTTCTAAAACCAGTTCATCTGAATCGGTTCTGGTTCCAAATTTAATGAATTGGTTCCGACTCGATTCTGGATCGGATCGGTCCGTTAAGCATGCCTAAAGGAAACTAACTTGGGCTAGGTGTGATATAGTCAGCTAAGTGGGGACGAACACATAGACTGTGTTCTGAACCAAGTGGGTATAGGATGAGTGAAAGAAACAAGGCACGAACAACTGAAGCTACTAAAGAATTCAGAAACATTCTGGAGTCAATTTAGACTTTCCGATCAATTGGGGGTCATGATGCACTACTAGCTTCCACTCATGATCTATTCATAAATAAGGGCTTAATTATGAATGACCAACATAGCTGGGAACTTATTGAGTCACACGCAATATGGGTGATCTAGAGACATGAAACAAGTATGAGAATGAGATTTTCAGTGAGAGAGAAGATGTATCTGGTTGGACTAGGCCAAGAAGGTGCAAAACAGAGGCTATAAAACCTCCTATGGTATTGTCGAATTTAGCATGGTCATAATGCACCTAAACGAAGTTAAATGGACCATTCAGAGCCTCACACGATCGTGCCTAACTAGGCACGGGTCGTGCCTGGCTCTAATCTAAAACGATCAAAGTCTGGGTTATGCCCAGAAGGACACACGGCTAGTCGTGTGTCCTGGCACGACTTGCACGGCTAGCCGTGTGTAAGACACATGGTTGGCCATGTGTAAGACACATGGTTGGCTGTGTGTAAGAAACACGGTCGTGTGGCGGCTCCACCATTTTTGAAGATTTCTCTTATGAAAATTTCTTGGGTTGTTCTTACTTTAATTATGGTATAGTTATGATAAGATAGGTTCTATTTAAGCCTCCTAAGATGCCCTAATCAAGAAATCTATAAATAGATCCCTCGATAATCTTTGGAGGTGTGATTCTAATCTTAGGTTTTCTTCTTTAGTAGTCATCTTTCCTCTCTCTCTTTTCCCTCTCGTCTCTGCCGGTTGGCTAGCACCAATCGGAGACAAAGACTTGTTGCTCGAGAAGTTGTCTTAGGTGATCTCGGCATGGGTACTGATAGAGTCAAGGCATGTTGGTCTTGCTTGTGGTTTCGACATATTCAAAAGAATCACGAAGGTATAGCCTTTCTCCTTCTTGATTTTACATGTGATTGTGTCAAAGCAAGTATTCCTTACCCCCAGGGAATATCTGGGATGAAATAAAAATTATTTTATTCACTTTATTCCGCTGCGCATTATCCCGGAATCTCCAACAACCAAGTATTGGGCGATTAGCCAAAGATAATTCAAGATAAGATAAAATATGGATCTTGACCCATTAAAATATAATTACTATTGAGTTTGGAGCTAGTAGTGTTGATAAACTATGTTTGTCTACATCCATGACTTGCTCCTATCCAGTCTTATATTTTAGTAGGAAAATTATTTAATTAAAGACCTAATTAAGTGAATTTGAAATATAATACCTATTTCTGCATTTATTATTATTGTAGATAACCATGTCTGTAAACATTTCTAATACCCTATCACTGCGATCTATCCTTGAGAAGGATAAACTCAATGGAGCTAATTTCCTAGGCTGATATAGAAATTTGAGGATAATCTTTAAGCAAGAAAGGAAAATGTATGTCCTAGAGTGGCCTATTCCTGAACCACCTACTTCTAATGCCCCTCGTGCTGATAATGATGATTATAAAAAGCATCAAAATGATGCATTAGATGTATCATGCCTTATGTTTGCCACCATAAACTCTGAGCTTCAGAAACAACATGAGAACATAGATGCTTTGTAGAGGAATCGATGACTGCGCTAAAGGGGGGTGAATAACGTCTTTCACAATTTCTTCACTTCGATTGTGTTTGTGCTTATCTACAATTCGTTAGTGCAGCGAAATATACAAAATAGCATAAACGAAAACAATACAAGCACTACACCACTATTTTATGTGGTTCGGAACTAAGGTTCCTACTCCACGGCCAAGTCTAGACACCACTAATTACTCTTTGTTGGGGATCAATGGCTAGGCTAGATGGG
This sequence comes from Wurfbainia villosa, assembly GCA_025175895.1. Classification (NCBI taxonomy): domain Eukaryota; kingdom Viridiplantae; phylum Streptophyta; class Magnoliopsida; order Zingiberales; family Zingiberaceae; genus Wurfbainia; species Wurfbainia villosa. Next base: position 113,874,315 of record CM045988.1, read on the forward strand.
GGATGAATAGCCTAATCATCATCGATGGAATTCATTCGTGTTGCTTATCTACAATTGTCGTTAGCGCAGCAGAATACAAATAACAAATAACTCGATAACAACAATACAAGCACACTCACAAGAGACAAGTGATATACATGGTTCAGAACCTTAGAGTTCCTACTCCACGGGGCGAGCTCAACGAGCTCTAGTGATGCACACACCACTAATACAACTCCTTCTCGGAACGATCCGGAGGTGGAGAAACCTTGTACACAAAAGTAATACAATGAATAAAATAAGTAAAATAAGCAATACACAAATACAAGTAAAAAAAACTTTACACTAACAACTTTGGATTGCTTGTTTGTTGCTTGCTTTGGTTTTCTCTTGAAGGTCTAGAATGCAATAGCAATTCTCCTTCAAAATCTCCCTAAAAATCATTGCAAAATCTTCCAACTCGAGCTCCTTTTATAACTTGCATTGAGATGATTTCACACCCAACAGTCGACTGCTCCTGTAGCTGTTGTCTCACAATGACTTGATTCACACTGGAAAAGTTACAATGGATAGCCTATCAGTTGACTGCAAAATCCTATCAGTCGACTGATGCATAGGCATTCGAGTCATTGGTCGAGCCTTCCTCACTTCTGTGGCACCATCCATCAGTCAACTGACCTCCATGGCAGTCGATTGCCCAATACTAGCAGTCGACTGCCAATGCCACATGGCTACAGTAGAACTCCAGTCGACTGATCATAATCTCAGTCGACTGATAAATCTCAACCATGAGGTTTAATCCAAGTATGATGCCCTCATACTTGCTAGACCACCCTTAGCCTAGACCTAAGACTTCTAGCCACCTCTACTAGTCTCGCGCCTATCGGATCCCTCCAAGTCATCCAAGACTTGTTCATCCATATGCAGATCCCTCCAAGTCATCCATGACTTGTTCATCCATACGCTAGCCTCCAGGTGCTTTCATCGGCTATTGTCATGCTAACTGGGCCTACACCACCAAGGCTACACACTTGGACTTCCCATGCCAACTCCATGTTGGACTTTCCATGCCAACTCCATGTTGGACTTTCCCTTGCCAACTCCATGTTGGACTTTCCATTTGCCAAGCCCCATGCTTGTACTTTCACCACCAAGGCTATACATTTGGACTTATGTGGCCAAGGCTACACACTTGGACTTTCCATGCCAACTCCATGTTGGACTTTCCCTTGCCAACTCCATGTTGGACTTTCCATTTGCCAAGCCTCATGCTTGGACTTTCATCACCAAGGCTACACACTTGGACTGCTACACACTTGGACTTTCCATGCCAAGTACACAAGACTTAGACTTCCCATGACAATTACATTATCATACATTTTGTCAAACATCAAAATACCACTCAAGTCAAACTTGAGTCTGGTCAATCGTGACTTGGGTCGATTGCACCAACAATCTCCCCCTTTTTGATATTTGACAAAAATCACAAACACCTTTGAGTTAGGTCACCTAACTCAAATCTCCCAATTAGCCCAAATTGGTAAATCTCACATTCTCTCCCTTTTTGACATACATCAAAAAGGTTCTCCCCAAGGGTGTCAATGTATCATATCCTAATGAGATCTTACAATCTCCCCCTTGGTCCAAAAACATCTAGGATGTCTTCACTCTTCCTAGTGATAAGTCTCATATCACTAAATGAGAGGCAATCCTCATTCTCCCCCTCATGAGGAAAAACACATCCATCATCCCACGATGGATAACCTCCCCCTAAAGGCTTGCTCCCCCTTGACCATTGCACTAACAATGTCCTTGGAGAGTCCCTAAGCCTATCGAAACACTAACCAATCGAAATTAAGGGCAAAGATTCAACATTGAACTTTCACCTCCCTTAAAATTTGATACATACTCTAAAAAATTCTTCTAATCCATATCCAATGAATTTTCACCCTTCTAATGCTTTCCAAAGCATATCCTAAGGTTAGGAGCAGTTAGGGAACCTAGAAATAGCTGAACATGGGCTAAACATACCTTGTTTACCCGAAATCAACACTTGAAAGTCGACTTCCCTTAAGGCTAGTTGATTGTCATCCATGACAGTCGATTGATTTCTGCACTGTGCAGAAATTAGAATTCAGAAATAAAATTCAAAAATTCAAAAGCAATTATACATAAATCAAAAAATTATGAAAATTCATATGTATAATACTTAAGTCAATCATTATGGGTGAAAAATATTTAGAAAATAAAATACCCATAAAATAGTGATATTGACACAAAATTCAAAACCATTGAAAATTTCAATATTTTGACCTTACTTTGTATCACCTCCTTCAATGATGATTGCTATCAAAAGATAGACTTCACCAAGATTTTTCAAAATGGTTTTGAAATGATTTTAAAACCTTAATCCATTTTCCTAATATCTCACTTGTATCTAAGGTGTATGAAGGCTAGACCTGGCAAATCAGATAATGGATCGGATTCGTGTCTTGACACAATCCGAAAATGTTAATTCATATTCAATCCGTTTAATTTTTCGTGTCAATGGGTTCAATCTGAATACAAACCACTTAATTTCGGGTAGACACGACACGATCCGTTAGACACGAAAAAATATCTATAAAATGGATTGCAAGACACGATCCGAACTAATAGACACGAAACGATCCATAATTACACGAAAATGCAATAACTTAAACAAAGTATAAAATAGATTACTAGACATGATCCAAACCAATTAATAGACGTGAAAAGACCCATAAATACACGATAATGTAATAAATTAAACAAAGAGCTTACAAAAAATTAACAATCCCCACAATCCACGCTATCCAATTGGGATTACAAGTACATTAACCCTAGAATTATTGTAAAAACACATAATGAATTTCAAAGATTGTCATCATCATTCAAACTTATAGAGATTGCATAAATGTCATCCATCTCCTTTCTTTTTCATGCCTAGATTTTTTTAAATACAATAAAAAAGTAAATGGGTCTAACGGATCTAATGGATCCAGAAGACAAGACACTAATCCGACACGCAATTTTTTCGTGTCTAACAGATAGACACAAAATAAACACGAATCCAAAAATGCATGATCCAAATACGAAAAAAACGGATCATGTTCATGTCGTGTTTTCGTGTGGTATCCAGATTTGCCAGGTCAAATGAAGACACATACAAGTCAAGTGTTCTTATGAGATGTGGGTTTTAGTTATTTAGGATTTCATGCATTTTCTAGGCAACTCTATTTGATTTCCTTATACATATGACTTCAAATCGTGTCATTGCCCTTAACTCAATTTTAATTAATGCATGAATAATGATTATGGCATAAATGATAACATAAATAAGACATGTGCCAATAATCATGATGTCATGGCATATAACATAAACCTAAGCACAACATGACATTAAAAATTAACCCTAAGCATGATCATGATATTTTATATGATTAAAATGAAATATGATGTCATGACATGACAATAGCAAACAAGATATGGCAAATAAAAGGTAAAGGTATAAAAATACCTAAATTTTAGTATTAATTACCATTTGTTATGATTAAATTTATTTTTTTCCATATTACCACTTATCTCCCAAATGTGCCAAAAACCCAAAATGACACACCATGACCTCTAAACCTAAGTTGTGCCAATTTGATCAATTTTTCAAACTTCTCAAATTTAATTGGCACATCCTAAAATCTTTTAGGATATAAATTCTAATCTTATTTCCAAGGTACCCATAACCTTGAAAATGACCTAAAGTGTCAACTTTGCTATGGTTAGGTTAATTACCTTACCAATTCAAGTTGACACAGCCTAACCCATTTAGTGTGAAGGGATCACGCTCCTAGGAACCCAATACCTATTGAAGCTCCTTGGGTTTATAAGGTATTCACTAGGGATAACGTCCCTAGATACCTTCTTAATGACCCTCCTAGGCTTAGAAGCCTTGGTCATTGTGGTCTTGTCAAGGTTAACCTTAGGGATTGCCTCCCTAGTAACCTTCTTAGTGGTCTTCCTAGGTTTTATAGAACCCTTAGCCACTAGACACACACTATAGTTAGCCTTAGGGATGACCTCCCTAGTAACCTTGGTTTTCCTAGACCTAGAAAAGGTTCCATAATTGAATGGAACATCATGATAGATCTTCTTGGAGTTAGGTTTGTGACCCAAACCTTTCTTGCCCCGAGATGGTTCTTGTCTCTTAGGACCTAGATTTTGACCATTTGACCCTTGATTTTGATTTTTAGGGTCTTTTCTGTTGGTGCAATCGACCTAGGTCGCGATTGACCAGACTCGAGTTTAACTCGAGTAGTATTTTGATGTTAGATAAAACATATGACATGTGATTGTCATGGGAAGACCAAGTGTGTAGCCTTGGCGGTGAAAGTCCAAGCATGGGGCTTGGCATTAGAAGACCAACATGGATTTGGCAAGGGAAGACCAAGTGTGTAGCCTTGGCCACGTAAGTCCAAGTGTGTAGCCTTGCCGGTGAAAGTCCAACATGAGTTAGCATTGGCAATGGGAAGTCCAAGTGTGTAGCCTTAGCGGTGAAAGTCCAACATGGGTTGGCAAGGGAAAGTCCAAGTGTGTAGCCTTGGCAATGGGAAAGTCTTGAGTACTTGGCAAGGTCACTTGTCTCATGGCTTAGGTCCTTGAGTCGGTGAAGGATGACACAGGGAGAAGCCATGAGCTTAGTGCATCCGAGGGACCACCAGACAAGGAGAAATGGAGTTAAGTCAAAGGAAGCAGACTTTAGGGCAAGACGTGAAGGATGGCACGGGGAGAAGCCATAAGCTTAGTGCATCTAAGGGACGTAGGCCGGAGGAAGAGAGCTTCAATGGGGAACTCCATGGGAAGATGAGGTGAACTTGGCCAAGTGGTTAAGATCAGTGTTGGATGCTCAAACATTGGTGTTTGAGGTTTTACTCGGCGGTCGGATGCTCAAAAAACTTATGTTTGAGATTTTACCCGACAATAGTTGACTGGTGGTATGTACCAATTAACTACTGTTTGACTGCGATGTATGCCATGACAGTCGACTGCCAGCATTGGGAAGTCGACTGATGGCTTGAGCAGTCGACTGCCATGGAGAGCAATTGACTGTTGATCGAGGATGCGAGCATAGAATGCTCAATAACCGACTGATCAGTCTGTTACGAGATTGGAATTCAATTGATAGTAATTGGCAGTTGACTGTCAGTGTATTCGTTGGCTGGAATGCCAATGTGGATTAGGTCGTTGTCTCACAATGGCTATAAGAGCAGTCGACTGGGGCCTTATGGTAGTCGACTGCTAGGCGTGGAATCATCCCAAGACAAGCATAAAAGGAGGAGCTTGGGAAGGATTTCCACAGTGATTTTTGGTAAAATTTTGGAGGGAAATTGTTGCTGCATTCCAGACGTTCAAGAGCAAACCAAAGCAAGCAACAAGCAAGTGATCAAAGCAAAGTGTTGTAAAAATTTTCTTTACTTGTATTTCATATTGTCTTTGTATTTTGCTTGTACTTTTGTATTACATTTTGTAATTGCTTGTATGAGGTTTCTCCACCTCCGACTTGTTGTCAAGAAGGAGTTTGAGTAGTGGCGTGTGCATCACTCGAGCTCATTGAGATCACCCCGTGGAGTAGGAACCTTAAGGTTCCGAACCACGTATATCGATTGTTTCCTGTGTGTATTGTATCTTTATTTTGTTTTTATCATTATTCCGCTATGCATATTAATGATCATTGTAGACGAGTATGCAAGAACGATCGATTTCCGTCAAGCACATCAATTGGGTTATTCAACACCCCTCCTTCTAGCTGGGCCACGATCCTCCAACAAGTGGTATCAGAGCGAGGACCTTATCATTAGACTCGCCGCCACAATAAGCAAACAAATGGCCGACATTAACATCCATCCACCGAAGTTCAAAGGAGAATTCTCATGGTGGTGAAGAAGGATGGAGGTATACTTCGAAACCAATTTCGATACTATGCTAATCATTGAAAATTGTTTTGAAGTGCCTAGGGGTGAAGACAACAAGTCGTTAGTAAAATCAAGATGGATCGAGGAGCAACGACAACAATTCAAAACAAATGTTAAGGTAACAAAATCGTTAATAAAATTGATACCTTACAATATTTTGTGAAAGCTAGGTGAATATGGGGATGCTAAGGAGTTGTGCGACAAGTTGGTCAAATTCCACGAACATCCTGAACCAGCTCAATCAGAAAAGGAGGCCGAGGAAGAAAGCTCATCCTCATAAGAAAATGAGGTCTCAGAAGTTGATATATGCTCAACATCCGGATCGGTAGAAGAGGTAGAAGAAGTGGAAGAAGTATCCACCTCCGAAAAAAGTGAAGAAACCTCCCATATCGCCTCTACTGCCCTAGGTAACTCAAGAACTGTAATTAATAATAAAAATCACATTATATGCTTTGAGTGTAGGGAAGTCAGGCTTTACAAGAGTAAGTGTCCAAAATTTCCCAAGGAGAAAGCACCAGCACCAAAAGTCAATCAAAAGTCATAGAATGTTGGAGTCCTCGCTAAGAAAAGCAAAGAGCACATTGTGTGCTTCAAATTCAACCAAAGGGGACACTACCGAAGCCAATGCCCTAGGGGGAAGAAGAAAACCCAAGAAGGAGTATCACATGTAGGGGGAGCTTCTAAAGAAAATCCTAAGATATATTTTAATGCACCTTCAAGTTCTAGGGTTAAAAAGCATGTTTTTAGTACTCATGCAATTGTTAATAATCATGAAAAGCATGCTAGTAAAAACCAATACTACTATTTAGGTGCCAAGTATGTAGATTTAACTAAGAACAAACCTAGGAACAATAACTCTAGACTCATTCTACCTAGGGAGTCCATTAGGAAGGTAGAGAACCACCTAGGCATTAATCCCAAGAATCATAGACATATGCCTAGGAAGTGTCATTCCCAAAAGATTAATGAACAATCAAAATTGGGAAAGTTAGAATTAGAAAATCGAGCCTTGAGGTCAAGGCTTGAAAAATTGAAAAAGACCCTAGTAAAAATGACAAACTCATTTAAGGGGTCTAATGGTCAAAATCTAGGTTCTCGGGGGCAAGAACTATTAAGGGGAAAGAAAGGTTTGGGTCACAAACCTAACCCCAAGAAGACCTACCACGATGTTCCTTTCGATTATGGAACAATATCTAGGTCTAGGAAAACCAAGGTTAATAGGGAAGTCATCCCTAAGGTTAACCAAGGTAGGTGTCTAGTGGCTAAGGATTCAAGGAAACCTAAGGAAGCCACTACGAAGGTTACAAGGGGAGTTACCCCTAGAGTTAACCTAGGAAAGACCCAAATGACTAAGGCTTCAAAGCCAAAAAGGGTCATTAGGAAGGTATCTAGAGAAGTTATCCCTAGTGAATACCTTGTTAACCCAAGGAGCTCCAATAGATATTGGTTTCCTAGAAGCATGATCGATTCACGCTAGATGGGTTAGGGTGTGTCAACCCTAAGTGGATGGGTAGTTAGCCTAACCATGGTAAAGTTGATACTTTAGGATGTGCCAATGTGTTTTGAGAAGTTTGAATATTAATCAAATTGGCACAACTATGGCTAGAGGTCTTGGTGTGCCATTTTGGATTTTGGCACACTTGGTAGAGTTGGTTAATATGGAAAAATAAACTTAATTCTATCAAAAGGCAACTAATATTAAAATCTAGGTATTCCTATACCTTTACCTTTTATTTGTCATGTTTTGATTGTCATTACCATGCCATGACATCATATTTATTTTTATCATATAAAATGTCATGATCATGTTTAGGTTTATTTTTAGTGTCATGTTATGCTTAAGTTAGAATCACATACCATGACATCATGATTATTGGCACATGCTTATTTATGTATCATTTATGTCATAATCATCATTCATGCATTAATTAAAATTGAGTTAAGGACAATGGTATGATTTGAAGTCTCATGCATAAGGGAATCAAATAATGTTACCTAGAAAAATGTATGAAAATCTAAATAACCAAAACCCACATCTCACAAGAACACTTGACTTGTATATGTTTCATACACTTAGATACAAGTGAGATGTTAGGAGAATGAATTTAAGGTTTTAAAATCATTTCAAAACTATTTTGAAAAACCTTGGTGAAGTCTATCTTTTGATAGCAATCACCATTGAATGAGGTGATACAAAGTAGGGTTAAACATTAAAAATTTCAATGGTTTTGAACTTTGTATCAATCTCACTATTTTATAGGTATTTTATTTTCTAAATATTTTTCACCCATAATATTTGTTATAAGTAATGTACGTATGAATTTTCAAGATTTTTCAAAATACATATTTTTACTTATGAATTTCGGATTTTCATTTCTGAAGTCTAATTTCTACACAGTGCAGAAATCAATCGACTGTCATGTATGGTAGTCGACTGGAGTCATGATAGTTGACTGATAGCTGAGAGAGTCGACTGTTAATGCTGATTTCGGATAAACAAGGTTTGTTAGGCCCATGTTCAACTATTTCTTGGTTCCCTAACTGCTCCTAACCCTAGGATATGCTATGAAGAGCATTGGAAGGGTGAAAATTCATTGGATATGGATTAGGAGAATTGTTTAGGATTTTTATCGAATTTTAAGGGAGGTGAAAGTTCAATGTTGAATCTTCGCCCTTAATTTCGATTGTTTAGTGTTCCTATTGGCTTAGGGACTCTTCAAGGACATTGTTGGTGCAATGGTCAAGGGGGAGCAAGCCTTTAGGGGGAGGTTATCCATCTTGAGATGATGGATGCATTTCTCCTCATGGGAGAAGAATTGGGGGATTGCCTCTCTTAAGTGATATGGGACTTATCACTAGGAAGAGTGAAGGCATCCTAGATGTGTTTTTGGACCAAGGGAGAGATAGTAAGATCTCATTGGGATATGAGACATTGACACCCTTGGGGATGACCTTTTTGATGTATGTGAAAAAGGGGGAGAATGTACAAATTGGGGTTAGTTGGAATTCTCACAAGATGTGAGAATTGCCAATTGGGGATAATTGGTAGACTTGAGTTAGGTCACCTAACTCAAAGGTGTTTGTGGTTTTGTCAAACATCAAAAAGGGGAAGATTGTTGGTGCAATCAGCCCAGATCACAATTGATCGGACTCAAGTTTGACTCGAGTAGTATTTTGATGTTAGACAAAACATATGACATGTGATTCTCATGGGAAGACCAAGTGTGTAGGCTTGGCGGTGAAAGTCCAAGCATGGGGCTTGGCATTGGAAGTCCAACATAGAATTGGCAAGGGAAGACCAAGTGTATAGCCTTGGCCACGAAAGTCCAACATGGGTTGGCATTGGCAATGGGAAGTCCAAGTGTGTATCCTTGGCGGTGAAAGTCCAAAATGGGTTGGCAAGGGAAAGTCCAAGTGTGTAGCCTTAGCAATGGGAAAGTCTTGAATACTTGTCAAGGTCACTTGTCTCATGGCTCGGGTCCTTGAGTTGGTGAAGGATGGCACGGGGAGAAGCTGTGAGCTTAGTGCATTCGAGGGACCATCGGACAAGGAGCAATAGAGGTAAGCCAAAGGAAGAAGACTTTAGGGCAAGACGCGAAGGATGACACGGGGAGAAGTCGTGAGCTTACTGCATCTTAGGGACGTAGGCCGGAGGAAGAGAGCTTCGATGGGGAACTCCATGAGAGGATGAGGTGAACTTGGCCAAGTGGCTAATATCAGTGTTGGATGCTTAAACATTGGTGTTTGAGGTTTTACCTGATGGTCGGATGCTCAAACAACTTGTGTTTGAGGTTTTACCTGACAACAGTCGACTGGTGGTATGTACCAGCCAACTGGTGAAAGTCGACTGTTGTTCGACTGTGTCATATGTCATGACAGTCGATTGCCAGCATTGGGTAGTCAATTGATGACTTGAGCAGTCGATTGCCATGGAGGGCAGTCGACTGCTTGTCGAGGATGCGAGCACAAAACGCTCGGTAGCCTACTGATCAGGTGACTACGAGGTTGGCAGTCGACTGATGGCAATTGGAAGTCGACTTCCAGTGTATCTGTTGGATGGAATGCGAATGTGGATTAAGTTGTTGTCTCACAATGGCTACAGAAGCAGTCGACTGGGGCCTTATGGCAGTCGACTGCTATGCTCGGAATCAGCCCAAGACAAACATAAAAGGAGGAGCTTGGGGTGGATTTCCACAGCAATTTTTGGTGAGATTTTGGAGGGGAATTACTGCTGCATTCCATACCTTTAAGAACAAACCAAAGCAAGAAACAAGCAAGTGATCAAAGCAAAGTGTTGTAAAGTTTTTCTTTTCTTGTATTTCATATTGTCTTTGTATTTTGCTTGTACTTTTGTATTACGTTTTGTAATTGCTTGTATGAGGTTTCTCCACCTTCGACTTGTTGTCGAGGAGTTTGAGTAGTGGCGTGTGCATCACTCGAGCTCGTTGAGCTTGTTGGAGGATCGTGGCATGGCTAAAAGGGGGGTTGAATAGCCTTTCTCGCGTGCGTGATGGAAATCATTCATTCGTCTCTACAATTCGGTAAGCACAGTAGAAATATGAAATACAATATGAATATAGAGACAAATAGACAATCACAATACAAAATACACAACGATATATGTAGTTCGGAACCTTAGGGTTCCTACTCCACGAGGTGAGCTCAACGAGCTCTAGTGATGACAACACCACTAATAAAACTCCTTCTCGACAATAAGTCGGAGGTAGAGAAACCTCGTACAAATATTACAACAGTAAAACAATGAATTACAACAAGAAAAACTAAGCAATACACAAAACAAGTAAAGAACACTTTACACAAGAACTTTGGATTGCTTGCTTGTTGCTTGCTTTGGATTGGCCTTGAAGGTCTGGAATGCAGCAGCAATTCCCCTCCAAAATCGTTGTGGAAATCCTCCCCAAACTCCTCCTTTTATTCTTGTCTCGGGTTGATTCCGCGCCTAACAGTCGACTGTCATAAGTCCTCAGTCGACTGCTCCTATAGCCGTTGTGAGACACCGACCTAATCCACGTTGGCATCTAGTCAACGAATACACTGGCAGTCGACTGCTAGCCTCGTAGCTGACTGATCAGTCGGCTACCAAGCATTTTGTGCTCGCAACCAACACTAGCAGTCGACTGCTCCTTCACGGTAGTCATTGCCATCGACGATCGTCTATTGGCGATCGGCCCGCTAAGCATCGCAACTTAGTCGAATGCGATCGGCTACCATCGATCCGATCGAGACATATCACCAATCTACTATTGTCGGGTAAAACCTCAAACACAAGTTGTTTGAGCATCCGACCGTCGAGTAAAATCTCAAACAACATGTTTGAGCATCTGTCACACCCTTAGCCTAAACCTAAGCCTTCTAGCCACCTCTACTAGCTTTGCACCTATTGGATCCCTCCAAGTCGTCCATGACTTGTTCATCCATGCGCGGATCCCTCCAAGTCATCCATGACTTGTTCCTCTATACGCTAGCCTCCAGGTGCTTCCTTCGGCTATTGCCATGCTCTCGGTGTCTACACTGCCAAGGTACATATGGACTTATTCTCCCAAGACTACCGCTTGGCCTTACATCGCCAAACCACCCCTTGGACTTCCCAAATGCCAAGTATCCATAACTTGGACTTTCACCGCCAAGGCTACACACTTGGAGTTACGTGGCCAAGGCTACACACTTGGACTTCCCATGCCAATGCCAACCCATGTTGGACTTTCACCGCCAAGGCTACACACTTGGACTTACGTGGCCAAGGCTACACACTTGGTCTTCCCATGACAATCACATGTCATATGTTTTGTCTAACATCAAAATACTGCTTGAGTCAAACTCGAGTATGGTCAATCGTGACCTGGGTCGATGCACCAATAATCTCCCCCTTTTTGATGTTTGACAAAACCTTAAACACCTTTGAGTTAGGTGCCCTAACTCAAGTCTACCAATTATCCCCAATTGGCAATTCTCACCTTTGAGAATTCCAACTAACCCCAATTGGTCTCTTCTCCCCCTTTTTGACATTAATTAAAAAGATCCTCCCCAAGGGTTTCAATGTCTCACGTCCCAATGAGATCTTACAATCTCCCCTTGGTCCAAAAATACATCCATCATCCCAAGATGGATAACCTCCCCCTAAAGGCTTGCTCCCCCTTGACCATTGCTCCAATAATGTCCTTGGAGAGTCTCTAAGCCAATAGGAACACTAAACAATCGAAATTAAGGACAAAGATTCAACATTGAACTTTAACCTCTCTTAAAATTCGATACAAATCCTAAACAATTCTCCTAATCCATATCCAATGGATTTTCACCCTTCTAATGCTCTCCAAAGCATATCCTAGGGTTAGGAGCAATTAGGGAACCTAAAAGTAGCTGAACATGGATCTAACAAACCATGTTTACCCGAAATCAGCTTTGGCAGCCGACTCTTACAGTCACCAATCCACTGCCATTGACGTCAGTTGATTGCCATCCATGGCAGTAGACTGATTTCTTTATTTTGCATAAACCAGACTTCAGAATCCAAATTTAAAAATTCATAAGAAAAAATATATATTTTGAAAAATCTTGAAAATTCATACATACATTACTTATAACAAACATTATGGGTGAAAAATATTTAAAAAAATAAAATACCCATAAACTAGTGAGATTGACACAAAGTTCAAAACCATTAAAATTTTCAATGTTTAACCCTACTTTGTATCACCTCATTCAATGGTGATTACTATCAAAAGATAGACTTCACTAATGTTTTTTAAAATGATTTTGAAATGATTTTAAACCCTTTAATTTTATTTTCCTAAACATCTCACTTGTATCTAAGTGTATGAAATACATACAAGTTAAATGTTCTAGTGAGATGTGGGTTTTGTCTATTTAGGTTCTCATGCATTTTTCTAGGCAACACTATTTGATTCCCTTATGCATGGGACTTAAAATCATGTCATTGTCCTTAACTCAATTTTAATCAATGCATGAATGATGATTATGACATAAATGATAACAAGAATAGAAGCATGTGTCAATAATCATGATGTCATGGTATGTGATATAAACTTAAGCATAACATGACATTTAGCTAACCCTAAGTATTATCATGATATTTTATATGATAAAAATAAATATGATGTCATGACATGGCAAGGAAAATAAATCATGGCAAGTATAAATACTAAGGTATAAAATACCTAAGTGTTAAGCTTAAATTGTCATTTCTAAGAATTAAATCCATTTTGCCTTAATACCAACTATCCCCCTAGTGTGCCAACAACCCAAAATGGTGCACCATGACTTCTAACACCTAGTTGTGCCAATTTAATCAATTTTCAACTTCTCAAAGCACATTGGCACATCCTAAAGTGTCAACTCTACCATAGTTAGGTTAACTACCTATCCACTTAGGGTTGACACACCCAAACCCATCTAGCATGAATCGATCACGCTCCTAGGAACCCAATACCTATTGGAGCTCCTTGGGTTAACAAGGTATTCACTAGGGATAACTTCCCTAGATACCTTCCTTATGACCTTTTTTTGTCTTTGAAGCCTTAGTCATTTGGGTCTTGTCAAGTTTAACCTTAGAGATTGCCTCCCTAGTAACCTTCTTAGTGGTCTTCCTAGGTTTTATAGAACCCTTGGCCACTAGACACACACCATGGTTAATCTTAGGGATAACTTCCCTATTAACCTTGATTTTCCTAGACCTAGATTTAGTTCCATAATCAAATGGAACATTGTGGTAGGACTTAGGTTTGTAACACAAACCTTTCTTTCCCTTGGACGATTCTTATCTCCTAGCTCCTAATTTTTTACCATTAGACCCCTTAAATGAGTTTGTCATTTTTGCTAGGGTCTTTTCCAATTTTTCAAGCCTTGATCTCAAGGCTTGATTTTCTAATTCTAATTTTTCCAATTTTGATTTTTCATTAATATTTTGGGAAGGACTCTTCTTCTTAGGCATGTGCTTACCCTTTTTAGGGTTAATGCCTAAATTTTCTTCTATCTTCTTAATACTCTCCCTAGGTAAAATAGGTCTAGAATTGTTTAATCTAGATTTGTCCTTAGTTGTGAGTTCATAGGATTTAGCCCCTAAGCAAACATATCTATTCCTACTAGCATGCTTATGTTCATGGGCAATAGCAAGTGAGTTAAAATAATTTCTAGCATGCTTCTTAATCCTAGAACTAGAAGGTGCATTATAGTATACCTTAGAGTTTGCTTTGGAAGCTCCCCCTACTTGTGTAGCTCCTTCTTGCCCCCTTCTTCTTCCCTTTAGGGCATTGGCTTCAGTAGTGTCCCCGTTGATTAATCTTGAAGCACACAATATGCTCTTTACTTTTCCTAGCGAGGACTCCGACATCCTTTGACTTTTGGTTGACTTTTAGTGTCGATGCCTTTTCCTTGGCCAATTTTGGGCATTTTCTCTTTTAATGCCCTTTCCCCTACACTCAAAGTAAATTATGTGATCCTTATTTTTATGAATTGCATTTGAGTTACCTAGGGTGGTGGAAGCCTCTTGATCTTCACTTCTCCCAGAAGTAGATGCTTCTTCTATTTCTTCCACATCTTCCTCGGATGTCAAGTCCTTCTCAACTTCCGAATCCTCATGGACTTGTGAGGATGAACTTGCTTCTTCTTGAGCATGATAGGATGAGCACTCCTCTTCTTCCTCACCATGGACCGGTGCGGGCTCTTCATGGAACTTGACTAACTTGTTCCATAAGTCCTTAGCGTCCCGATATTCACCTAGCTTGGATAAAATATTGTAAGGTATTAATTTTATTAACATTTTCATTACCTTAATGGTTATCTTGAATTGTTGTTGTTGCTCCTCGATCCATCTAGATTTTTCAATTAACTTCCCTTCTTCATCCCTAGGCACTTCGAAATCATCTTCAATAGTTAGCATCATATTGAAATCGGTTTCAAAATATACCTCCATCCTTTTCCTCCACCATAAGAATTCTCCTTCGAATTTCGATGGGTAGATGTTGATGCCGGTCATTTTGGTTGTTGTCGCAGCGGTGAGTCCAATGACAACCTCCTCGCTCTAATACCACCTGTTGGAGGATCATGGCTTGGCTAGAAGGGGGTTGAATAGCCTTTCTCGCATGCATGATGGAAATCGCTCATTCATCTCTACAATTCGGTTAGCGCAATGGAAATATGAAATACAATATGAATATAGAGACAAATACACAATCACAACACAAAATACACAATGATATATGTGGTTCGAAACCTTAGGGTTCCTACTCCACAGGGCGAGCTCAACGAGCTCTAGTGATGACAACACCACTAATAAAACTCCTTCTCAACAACAAGTCGAAGGTGGAGAAACCTCATACAAAGATTACAATAGCAATACAATGAATTACAACAAGAAAAATTAAGCAATACACAAAACAAGTAACGAACACTTTACACAAGAACTTTAGATTGCTTGCTTGTTGCTTGCTTTGGATTCGCCTTGAAGGTCTAGAATGCAGCAGCAATTCCCCTCCAAACTCGCTCCAAAAATCGCTGTGAAAATCCTCCCCAAGCTCCTCCTTTTATGCTTGTCTTGGGTTGATTTCGTGCCTAGCAGTTGACTGTTATAAGTCCCCAGTCGACTGCTCCTGTAGCCGTTGTGAGACAACGACCTAATCCACGTTGGCATCCAACCAACGGATACACTGGCAGTCAACTGCCAGCCTCGTAGTCGACTGATCAGTCGGCTATCGAGCGTTCTATGCTCGCGACCAACACCGGTAGTCGACTGCTCCTTCACGATACGATCGCCATCACGACAACCCATATCGGCAATGATCGTCAAGCATCGCAACATCGAATACTGCCGGCTACCACTACCGATCGACATATCGCCAGTCGACTATTGTCGGGTAAAACCTCAAACACAAGTTGTTTGAGCATCCGATCGTCGAGTAAAACCTCAAACAACATGTTTGAGCATCCGTCACACCCTTAGCCTAGACCTAAGCCTTCTAGCCACCTCTACTAGCTTTGCGCCTATCGAATCCCTCCAAGTCGTCCATGACTTTTTCATCCATGCGCGGATCCCTCCAAGTCATCCATGACTTGTTCATCCATATGCTAGCCTCCAGGTGCTTCCTTCGGCTATTGTCATGCTCTCGGTGTCTACACCACCAAGGTACATATGGACATACGCTCCCAAGACTACCGCTTGGCCTTACGCCACCAAACCACCCCTTGGACTTCCCAAATGCCAAGTATCCATAACTTGGACTTTCACCGCCAAGGCTACACACTTGGACTTACGTGGCCAAGGCTACACACTTGGACTTCCCATGCCAATGCCAACCCATGTTAGACTTTCACCTCCAAGGCTACACACTTGGACTTACGTGGCCAAGGCTACACACTTGGTTTTCCCATGACAATCACATGTCATTTGTTTTGTCTAACATCAAAATACTGCTCGAGTCAAACTCAAGTCCGGTCAATCGTGACTTGGGCCGATTGCACCAATAGAGCTCACCCCGTGGAGTAGAAACCCTAAGATTTCGAACCACGTATATCGATTGTGTCTTGTGTGTGTTGTATCATTATTTTGTTTTTATCATCATTCCGTTGCACATATTAACAATCATTGTAGATGAGCACACAAGAACGATCAATTTTGGTCAAGCACGTCAATTGGGCTATTCAACCCCCTTCTAGCCGGGCCACAATCCTCCAAGATTTTCTAGTTTTCAAGCCTTGACCTCAAGTCTTGGTTTTCTAATTCTAATTTTCCCAATTTTGATTTTTCATTCACCTTTTGTGAAAGCTTCTTCTTAGGCATATGCCTAGACTTCTTGGGGTTAATTCGCAAATGATCTTCTACCTTTCTAATTGCATCCTTAGAATTTTTCTAGGCTTATCCTTAGACCTAATATTGAAACTCTTAGCACCTAAGCAAAGATATCTATTCCTACTAGCATGCTTTTGTTCATGAGCAAAAACAAGTTAACTAAAATAATTTCTAGCATGCTTTTTAACCTTAGAACTTGAAGGTGCATTAATAAACGACACCTTAGGGTTTGTTTTAGAAGCTCCCCCTACATGTGATGCCCCTTCATGGGTTTTATTCCTCCCCCTAGGGAATTGACTTCTATAATGCCCCTTTTGATGGCATTTGAAACACGCCACGTGCTCCTTGCTCTTCCTAATCGGGGCTCCGACTTCATTGGTCTTTTCTTGAACTTTTGGCGCCAGTTAAGTCTTCTTAACT
This sequence comes from Wurfbainia villosa, assembly GCA_025175895.1. Classification (NCBI taxonomy): domain Eukaryota; kingdom Viridiplantae; phylum Streptophyta; class Magnoliopsida; order Zingiberales; family Zingiberaceae; genus Wurfbainia; species Wurfbainia villosa. The sequence goes on from CM045988.1 coordinate 113,891,520, forward strand.
CTTTTAGGGCACTTACTCTTGTAATGCCCGGCTTCCCTGCACTCAAAGCATATAATGTGATTTTTATTCTTAATTAAAATGCATGAGTTACCTAAATCGGTAGAGGCAATATGGGGAGGTTCTTCACTTCTTCCGGAGGTGGATGCTTCCTCCAATTCTTTCACTTCTTCTACCAATCTGGATATGGATTCCATCTCAATCTCCGAATCCTCATGGGCTTGAGAGGATGAGAATTCTTCCTCGGCTTCCTTCACTACTTGTGTCGGTTCGGGATTTTTGTGGTATTTGACCAACTTATCCCATAACTCCTTAGCATCCCCATAGCTCCCTAATCTAGATAAAATATCATAAGGTATCAATTTTATTAATATTTTTGTTACCTTAACTATTGTCTTGAATTGTTGCCATTGCTCCTCAGTCCATCTTGATTTTTCTATTGGCTTGTTGTCTTCATTCTTTGGTACCCCAAAACCATCTTCAATTATTAGCATTATATCAAAATCGGTTTCGAAAAATACCTCCATTCTTTTCTTCCACCAAGAAAAGTCTCCTTCGAACTTTAGTGGGTGAATGTTGATGTCGATCATTTGTCTTGCTTATCGTAGCGGTGAGTCCGATGACAAGCTCCTCGCTCTGATACCACTTGTTAGGGATCGATGGCCAGGCTAGAAGGGGGGATGAATAGCCTAATCGTCGTCGAGGGAATTTATTCGTGTTGCTTGTCTACAATTGTCGTTAGCGTAGTGGAATACAAATAACAAATAACACGATAACAACAATACAAGCACACTCACAAGAGACAAGCGATATACGTGGTTCGGAACCTTAGGGTTCCTACTCCACGGGGCGAGCTCAACGAGCTCTAGTGATGCATACACCACTAATACAACTCCTTCTCGGAACAATCCGGAGGTAGAGAAATCTCGTACAAATGATTACAAAAGTAATACAATGAAATACAATAAGTAAACTAAGCAATACACAAATACAAGTAAAGAAAACTTTACACTAACAACTTTGGATTGCTTACTTGTTGCTTGCTTTGGTTTGCTCTTGAATGTCTGGAATGCAGCAGCAATTCTCCTTCAAAATCTCCCTAAAATTCGCTATAAAATCCTCCAACTCGAGCTCCTTTTATAACCTACATCGAGCTGATTTTGTGCCCAGCAGTCGACTGCTCATACCCATCAGTCGACTACTCCTGTAGTCGTTGTCTCACAACGACTCGATCCACACTAGAAAAGTTCCAATGGATAGCCCATTAGTCGACTGCAAAACCCTATTAGATGACTGATGCACAGGTAGTCAAGCCACCGTCGAGTCACGGTCAAGCTTTGCGCCGCTTCGTCATCATTCATCACCGATCGACCCATGGCAATGCGCCTAATACTAACTAGTCAACTAATCATAATCCCAGTTGACTGATAAACCTCAACCATGAGGTTTAACTTAAGTAGGATGCCCTCATACTTGCTAGATCACCCTTAGCATATACCTAAGCCTTCTAGCCACCTCTACTAGCCTCGCGCCTATCGGATCCCTCCAAGTCATCCAAGACTTGTTCATCCATACGCGGATCCCTCCATATCATCCATGACTTGTTCATCTATATGCTAGCCTCCAGGTGTTTCCATCGGCTATTGTCATGCTAACTTGGTCTACACCGCTAAGGCTACACACTTGGACTTCCCATGACAACTTCATGTTGGACTTTCCATGCCAACTCCATGTTGGATTTTTCCTTGTCAACTCCATGTTGGACTTTCCATTTGCCAAGCCCCATGCTTGGACTTTCACCGCCAAGACTACATACTTGGACTTACGTGGCCAAGGCTACACACTTGGACTTCTCATGCCAACACCATGTTGGACTTTCCCTTGCCAACTCCATGTTGGACTTTCCATTTTCCAAGCTCTATGCTTGGACTTTCACCGCCAAGGCTACACACTTAGACTTACATGGACAAGGCTACACACTTGGAATCTCCATTCCAAGTACACAAGAGTTGGACTTCCCATGACAATTACATTATCATGCATTTTGTCAAACATCAAAATACCGCTCAAGTTAAATTTGAGTCTGGTCAATCGTGACATGGGTCGATTGCACCAACACTCTTCTCCTTCTCGAAAATAATCTTGAGGTGGAGAAACCTCTTACAAGTGCATACAACACAAATACAATAACCAAAATAAGATACAAAAGCAAATACAAAATAATAAAGTGAAAACACTTTACAAATGAGAGCTTTTGAATGCTTGATCTTTTAGTTGCTTTGAATGGCTTTGAAAGTCTGGAAAGAAGCAACTATTCCCCTTCAAATCCCCCAAGGATCAACAACTTTAACTTCTCCCGTCGAGCTCTTTTTAAAGCACGCACGACCTAGATTTTTGCCTTGTAATCGACTGCCAAAAGGACCCAGTCGACTGCCCACAGTGTCGTTGTCTCAAAATGTACTTAATCCACGTTGGATTACTCTAACAGATACCTTAGAAATCGATTGTCAACCCAGTAGTCGACTATGGGATATTCTATGTCCGTGTCCACCACCACCAGTCGATTGTCTATCATTGACAGTCGACAGTTGTGGACCAGTTGACTGCCCACAATTGGCAGTCGACTGCCAGAACACAAGTTGAGCAGTCAAAGCTATAGTCGACTACTCATCAGTCGACTGGTCATAATCTCAATCAACTGATACGAGTCAACTAAGCTCCTGAGTGTCAAACACTCCGTCAGTTGACTGATCCATAATCCTAGTCTACTGGTAAACCTCAAACATGAGATTTAATCCAAGTATGATCCCCTCATACTTGATTGACCACCCTTAGCCTAGACCTAAGACTTCTAGTCACCTCCATCAGCCTCACGCCTCTCGGATCCCTTGAGTCCGTGACTCTTCATCCTTCGTGTTAGCCTTCAGGTGCTTCCATCGGCCATGTCATGCTAACCAGGCCCTTTGCCAAGGTTCATTTGGACTTATGACGCCAAGACAATATGCTTGTACTTTGCACTGGCAAAACCTCACCCTTGGATTTCCTTGCCAAGATCTATTTGGACTTACGCCGCCAAGACTCATGCTTAGACTTTACGCCACCAAACCTATAGGGGATCTCGTGACCACTAGAGGGGGTGAATAGCTCGTTTCTTACGTTGATGGATTACGATCGTGTTCATCTCTACAAGTCGTGTTAGCACAACAGAATATATATAATAAAAATAACAAAAGATGACAAATACAATCCATAACATAAAATATAATGTGGTTCGGAACCGAATGGTTCCTACTCCACAGATCGAGCTCAAACGAGCTCTAGCGATGCGTACAACACCACTAATCAAATAAACTCCTTCTCGACAATAAGTCGGAGGTGGAGAAACCTCGTACAATGTATTACAATAGTAATAAATACAAATACAAGCTAATACAAGTAAACTATACAAATACAAGTAAAGAAACACTTTACAATTGTGAACTTGGATGCTTGCTTTGTGGTTGCTTGAAATGCACTTGGAGACCCTGATTTGCAGCAGCAAATCGCCCCAAAAATGTCCAAGAACCGGTGCCAAATCCCTCCTCCACGAGCTCCATTTAAAGCTTCTCCTTGGGCAAGATTCCATCTAGCAGTCGACTGATCGGGACCATCAGTCACCTGCCCTTGTAGTCGTTGTCTCACAACGTCATGAAACACATCGGATAAGTCCAATGGATACACCATCAGTCGACTGATCATACCCATCAGTCGACTGATGGCTCAATCAGTCGAGTGTTTAGACCGATCACTTGACTGGAGAGCCTTCTGTGCCCGAGATCCCTAGCATCAGTCGATTGATCACCAGATCAGTCGACTGCTTAGGCCAGCAGTTGACTGCCCACCTCTGGCAATCGACTGTCAGGGCACTTCCCATAGTCAAACCCTAGTTGACTCCCATCAGTCGACTGACCCATGGTCCCAGTCGACTGATACGCCTCAAACATGAGGTTTTAACCCAAGTATGGTGCCCCCATACTTGCTAGACCACCCTTAGCCTAGACCTAAGCCTTCTAGCCACCTCCATCAGCCTCGCACCTATCGGATCGCTCCAAGTCATCCATAACTTGTTCACCTATATTATAGCCTTCAGGTGCTTCCATCAGCTATTGTCATGCTAACGGTGTCTACACCGCCAAGGCACATTGGACTTACGCTACCAAGACTCCCTCTTGGACTTTAAGCCGTCAACCATTGAACTTATTCTGCCAAGACTCCCGCTTGGACTTTACACTGCCAATATTTCCCTTGGACTTTCCAAATGCCAAAACTCAAGCTTGGACTTTCTTTTGCCAACCCATGTTGGACTTTCCATGCCAAGTACTCAAGACTTGGACTTTCCCTTGCCAAGACCCATGCTTGGACTTTCCTTGCCAACCCATGTTGGACTTTCCCTTGCGCCTCATGCTTAGACTTTACATGCCAAGTACTCAAGACTTGGACTTTCCCAATGCCAAGTGTCCCACTTGGACTTTCCATGCCAAGTACCCATGACTTGGACTTTACCATGATAATCACAGTCATATATTTTTGTCGAATATCAAAACATCGCTCGAGTCAAACTCAAGTCCGGTCAATCGTGACCTGGGCCGATTGCACCAACAATCTCCCCTTTTTTGATGTTTGACAAAAACACCCTTGAGTTAGGCCCCTAACTCAAATTCCCTTACCAATTTTCCTAAATTGGTAATTCACATTAATTCTCCTCCTTTTTGACTAACATCAAAAAGGTTCTCCCAATGAGGTCAATGTCTCATATCCAATGAGATCTTACAATATCCCCCTTGGTGCAAAAACCTCTAGGATGCCTACAATCTTCCTAGTGATAAGTCCCTTATCACTTAAGAGAAGCAATCCTACAAACTCTCCCAATTTCCAAATTGGGTATTTGAAATTTCCATTTCTCCTTCTCATGAGGAAAAAAATAACATCCATCATCCCATGATGGATACCTCCCCCTAAAGGCTTACTCCCCCTTGACCATTGCACCAACAATGTCCTTGGAAAGTTCCTAAGCCAATAGGAACTCTAAACCATCAAAAATAAAATTCAAAGTTCAACATTGAACTTTCCCACACCTTAAATTTGATATATCACCCTAACAACTCTCCTAATCCATATCCAATGAATTTTCACCCTTTATAATGCTTCCTAAAGCATATCCTAGGATTAGGAGTGGTTAGGAAACTCTAATATAGCTGAAATTGAGCTAAACATATCTTGTTTTCCCAAAATCAGCCTGACAGTCGACTCCAGTCGACTGCCAACAATGGCAGTCGACTAATAACTAAAAAATTCGATTTTCAATTATCAGAAATGAATTTTGAAAATTCATAATTAATTCTACATATTTTGAAAAAATGTGAAAATTCATACGTATATTACTTATAAGCAATACAATGGGTGAAAAATGTTTGAAAAATATTTTACCCAAAAAATAATGAAATTGACACAAAGTTCAAAAGTGAAAAAAAACTTCAATGTTTGAGCCCACTTTGTATCAACTTCATCAATGGTGATTGCTATCAAAAGATAGACTTCACCAAGGTTTTCTAAAATGATTTTAAAATATTTTTGAAAACCTATATTGGATCATGTTCCTTGGGCTTAATATACATAGCTTGAACATAAGCTTTCCCAATGATCCACAATAACATAAGATGAGTTTTAGTTCATCTAGATGCAAAAACTATCCACCTTGAACTTAACTCATATCCTAGCATCTCACATGTATCTAGGGCGTATAAAACACAAACAAGTCAATGTGATTGTGAGATGTAGGTTTTGTTCTCCTAATCTAGAGTTTCATGTATTTTCTAAGGCAACCCTACTTGATTCCCTTATATATGAGACTTCAAGTCATGCCATAGTCCTTAAATCAATTTTCATTAACTTAAATGCATGAAGTATGATCATGGCATAAATGATAGAATAAATAGATATGGCCAATGATCATGATGTCATGACATATGATATAATCTAAATATACATGACATTAAAAACTAACCCTAAACATACTCATGACATTTTATATGATAAAGATAAATATGATGTCATGGCATGTTATATGGCAAACAAAGCATGACAAATAAAATATAAAGATATATAATACCTAAATTTTAAAGTTAATTGTCATTTGATATTATTTTGTCCATTTTGCCATATTATTTCTTATCTCTCAAAGTGTGCCAAAAACCCAAAATGACACACTGAGATCTCTAAAGCTAAATTGTACCAATTTGATTGATTTATCAAACTTCTTAAATAATATTGGCACATCTTAAAATCTTTTAGGATTAAAATTCAAATCTATTTCCAAGGTATCCATAACCTTGAAAATAACCTAAAGTGCCACCTTTACCATGGTTAGGTTAACTACCTATCCATTTAAAGTTGTCACACCTAAACCCATCTAGCATGAATCGATCACTCTTAGGAACCCAAAACCTATTTGAGCTCCTTGGGTTAATTAGGTATTCCTTAAGGATAACCTCCTTAGATACCCTCCTAATGACCCTCCTAGGCTTGGTAGCCTTGGTCATTTGGGTCTTGCCTAGGTTAACTCTAGGGGTGACTCCCCTTAACCTTCTTAGTGGCCTCCCTAGGTTTCCTTGAAACCCTAGCCACTAGGCACACACTTTGGTTACCCTTAGGGATGACTTCCCTAGTAACCTTGGTCTTTCTAGACCTAGTTTGAGTTCCATAATCAAATGGAACACTGTGGTAGGTCTTTTTGGGCTTAAGCTTGCCCTTGGATGGTTCTTGATTTCTAGGTCTTTGACTTTGACTCCTAGACCCTAGGTTTTGACTATTTGACCCTTTAATTGAATTTTGTATTTTTACAAGGGTCTTCTCTAATTTCTCAAGCCTTGACCTCAAGGCTTGGTTTTCCAATTCTAATTGTCCAATTTATGATTTTGCATCTATTCTTTGGACATTGTTTTTCCTAGGCATATGCCTAGTCAATTTGGGGTTAAAACATAGGTGGTCCTCAATTTTCTTAATGCTTGCCCTAGGTAAGGTTTTTCTAGGGACATTAGTCCCAAATTTCTCCTTAGTTCCAAAGTTGACACTCTTAGCTCCTAAACAATAAAATCTATTATTTCTAACATGCTTTTCATGAGTGATAGCAAGAGAATTAAAAGCATGCTTTTGATTTTTAAACTTAGGTGTATTATTGAAATATACGTTAGGGTTAGCCTTAGCTCCCCTACATGTGTAGCTCCCTCTTTGGTCTTTTTCCTCCCCTTGGGGCATTGACTCCGGTAATGACCCGGTTGTCGGCATTTGAAGCAAATCACTTGCTCCTTGCTTTTGATTGTTGAGCCTCCGGTCTCCTTGACCTTTGGCACCGGTGGAGCCTTCTTAATCTTCTTTGGGAACTTACTCTTGTAATGCCCGGCTTCCCTACACTCAAAGAAAATTATATGATTTTTATTTAAACATACATTGCTTGAGTTACCTAGGGTGGTGGTTGGTGTAGGAGTTGGTTCTTCTTCATCTCTCTTGGATGTTGAGGCTACTTCTTGATCCAATATGGAGGATGATCTAACTTCCTCCCCCTTAATCCTAGAGGTGGAGGCTTCTTCCACCTTTTCTTCCTCTTCTTCCACCGATCTCGATCCGGATGTTGATTCCCTATCAACCTCCGAATCCTCAAGCTTCTGGGATGAAGATGTGCTTGCTTCTTCTTGAGCTTGAGAGGATGACGGTGATTCCTCCTCTTCCGAGTTTTCTTGGACGAGTTTGGGATTGTCATGAAGCTTGGCCAAATCGCTCCAAAGCTCCTTGGCCTCTATGTAATTACCTAACATACACACAATGTCGTTAGGAATCAAATCAACCAAGAATTTAATTACCTTTGTGTTTTTCTTGAATCTTTGGAGTTGTTCCTCACTCCATCTCTTCCTCTTGAGGAATCCTCCCTTTGGTCATTTTGGATATTCAAATCCTTCCATCAAAATGGACCATTATTCAAAATCCCTCATCATGATGAAGTCTTCAATTCTTCTCTTCCATGAATTGAAGTCTTCTCATCCATATAGCGTATATGGGACCGGCGTGTTGATATCCCATCCTTGTTGTTCTTGAAAATCCATCTCTTCACCCTCTAGCGGTGCTCTCTTGGCGGTTAGTCCAAATGAAGAGCAACCTCGCTCTGAAACCAATTGTAGGGGATCTCGTGACCGCTAGAGGGGGTGAATAGCTCGTTTCTTACGTTGATGGATTACAATTGTGTTCGTCTCTATAGGTCATGTTAGCGCAACAAAATATATATAATAGCAATAACAAAAGATGACAAACACAATCCACAACATAAAATATAACGTGGTTCAGAACCAAATGGTTCCTACTCCACGGATCAAGCTCAAACTAGCTCTAGCGATGCATACAACACCACTAATCAAATAAACTCCTTCTCGACAATAAGTTGGAGGTGGAGAAACCTCGTACAATGTATTACAACAGTAATAAACACAAATACAAGCTAATACAAGTAAAGAAACACTTTACAATTGTGAACTTGGATGCTTGCTTTGTGGTTGCTTGAAATGCACTTGGAGACCCTGATTTGCAACAGCAAATTGCCCCAAAAATGTCCAAGAATCAGTGCCAAATCCCTCCTCCATGAGCTCCATTTAAAGCTTCTCCTTGGGCTAGATTCCGCCTAGCAGTCGACTGATCGGGACCATTAGTCGACTGCCCCTGTAGCCGTTGTCTCACAATGGCATGAAACACGTCGGATAAGTCCAACGGATACACTATCAGTCAACTGATCATACCCATCAGTCGAGTGTTCGGACCGATCACTCGACTGGAGAGCCTTCTATGCCTGAGATCCCGAGCATCAGTCGACTGATCACCAGATCAGTCAACTACTCAGGCTAGCAGTCGACTACCCACCTCTGGCAGTCGACTACTAGGGCACTTCCCGCAGTCAAACCCTAGTTGACTCTCATCAGTTGACTGACCCATGATCTCAGTCGACTGATACACCTCAAACATGAGATTTTAAATCAAGTATGGTGCCCCCATACTTGCTAGACCACCCTTAGCCTAGACATAAGTCTTCTAGCCACCTCCATCAACCTCGCGCCTATCGAATCCCTCCAAGTCATCCATGACTTGTTCATCCATACGCTAGCCTTCAGGTGCTTCCATCAACTATTATCATGCTAACGGTGTCTACACCGCCAAGGCATATTGGACTTACGCTACCAAGACTCCCGCTTGGACTTTACACCGCCAACCATTGAACTTATGCTGCCAAAACTCTCGCTTGGACTTTACACGGCTAATATTCCCCTTGAACTTTCCAAATGCCAAGACTCAAGCTTGGACTTTCCTTTGCCAACCCATGTTGGAATTTCCATGCCAAGTACTCAAGACTTGGACTTTCCCTTGTCAAGACCCATGCTTGGACTTTCCTTGCCAACCCATGTTGGACTTTCCCTTGCCAAGACTCATGCTTGGACTTTACATGCCGAGTACTCAAGACTTGGACTTTCCCAATGCTAAGTGTCCCACTTGGACTTTCCATGCCAAGTACCCATGACTTGGACTTTACCATGACAATCACATTGTCATATGTTTTTGTTGAACATCAAAACATCGCTCGAGTCAAACTCGAGTCCGGTCAATCGTGACCTTGGCCGATTGCACCAATAAAACCTACTCTTGGACTTTCACATTGCTAAGATCCATTTGGACTTACGCCATCAAGACCCATGCTTAGACTTTACTCTGCCAAACCTACACCCTTGGACTTTCACTTTGCTAAGTACCCATGCTTTGACTTTCTAATTGCCAAGACCATACTTGGACTTTCCATGCCAAGACCATGCTTGGACTTTCCTTGCCAACTTCATATTGGACTTTTCAATTGTTAAGTACCCATGACTTGGACTTTCAATTGTCACGTACGCATGACTTGGACTTTTCAATTGCCAAGACCGCGCTTGGACTTTCCATGCCAACTCCATGTTGGACTTTCCAATTGCCAAAGTTCACTTAGACTTTACGTCGCCAAGACTACATACTTGGATTTATGCTTCCAAGACTTTACCTTTGGACTTTCCTTGCCAAATATCCAAACTTTTTATCATGAACAATAGCAAGTGCATTAAAATTATCCCTAGCATGCTTTTTATTCTTACATAAAGAAAGAGCATTATTAAAGTATACCTTAGGGTTTGCCTTAGCTCCCTTTACATTTGAGCTTCCTACTTTGTCCTTCTTAAAGTGACTCTCTCTAAGACATTGGCTCCTATAGTGACCACTTTGTTTGCACTTGAAGTACACAATGTGCTCCTTGCTCTTCCTAATTGGAGTTCCAACTTTCTTGGTCTTCTCCTTAGCCTTTGATGTCGGTTGAGTCTTCTTGACTCTTTTTGGGCACTTACTCTTGTAATGCCCTTGCTCCCTACACTCAAAACATGTTATGTGATCTTTATTTTTATGAATTGTATTTGAGTTACCTAATTGGATGGTAGGAGATGATTGAATTTCTCCCCTTGCTCTTGCTCCAGGGTTGGTTGCCTCTCCTCCCCCTCAATCCTAGAGGTGGAGGTTTCTTCAACCTCTTCTTCCTCCTCGGATGTCGAACATCTATCGACCTCCAATTCTTCAAGCTCTAGAGAGGATAATGATGATTCTTCCTCTTTAGACATTGAGCATCTCTCAACTCTCGAGTCTTCTTGAACTTGAGATGAGGAGCACTCTTCCTTAGACCGCTCCTTATCTTGTATTTGAATCGGTGAGTGCTTCTCATGAAATTTTGTCAACTTGCTCCACAGCTCCTAGGCATCTATATAGTCCCTAGCTTGCACAAAATATCATTAGGTATTAAATTTGTTAAAAATTTTGTTACCTTAACTCGGTCTTAAATTTTTGTCGTTGTTCCTTGGTCTACTTCTTGATTTTTGGGACTCTTCCCTTCTTATCCATGGGGGGGTTCAAACCCTTCCACTAAGATGAACCAATCTTTGATGTTCATCATGAAAAACGTTTCTATACTCTCCTCCCATTAGTCAAAACCCCCAAATCTATAGAATCCATAGGGAGGTGGAGTCTTGATGTCACAACCTAGTCTAAGCTTTGGCAACTCCATTCTTCTAGATACTCCTCCAGCTCTTTGCTCTCTTGGAAATTAGTCCTCTGAAGAGCACCCCGCTTTGATACCAATTGTAGAGGAATCGGTGACCACGCTAGAGGAGGGGTGAATAACTTCTTTCGTGATTTCCTCGCTTCGATCGCATTCGTGCTTATTTACAATTCGTTAGCATAGTGGAATATACAAAATAGTATAAACGAAAACAACACAAGCACTACACCACTATTTTACATAGTTCGGAACTAGGGTTCCTACTCCACGGTCGAGTCTAGTGTCCACACCACTAATAACTCTTCTTATTCTCGAAAACAATCTGAAGGTGGAGAAACTACTTACAAGTGCATACAATACAAATACAACAACCAAAATAAGATATAAAAGCAAATACAAAACAATGAAGTGAAAACACTTTACAAATGAGAGATTTTGAATGCTTGGACTTTCCAAGCTAAGTATCTAAACTTGGACTTCTGAGGTTGATTGTTACAATAATCTCCCTCAAATAATCTCTCTCATATGACTTTAGATATTTCAATCATTTACTAGTCATATGGTCAAACCATATAGTTGAACAATGGTCAAATCCATTGTCAAACATCAAAATACTACTTGAGTCCCACTCGAGTTTGGTCAATATTGACCTAGGGCTTGTTGCACCAACATGCTTATGGTAATGTCAAACATTTAAGATGACTATATCAAGAGCAGGCAAGACATGAGACGTTTGAGGTATCAAAGACCTTATTTCAATGCATGATGACAAAAGGAAGCTCTGTAGGAACTCATGTTCTTAAAATGATTGGATACATTGAGAACCTAGACAGACTGGGCTTTCCTTTAGGTCAAGAGTTAGCCACTGACTTAGTTATGCCATCGTTGCCTGAAAGCTATAGTCAATTTGTCATGAATTACAACATGAATAAAATTGAAAAATCGTTGCTTGAGTTGTTAAGCATGTTAAGAATTGCTGAACAAAACTTAAGAAAACCAAACCCATATTGATGGTGCAAAAGGCAAAGAAAAGTGCAAGCCCAAAGGGAAGGGTAAGATCCAAACCAAAGACAAGCCAAAGTCTTCTGCATTGAAACCAAAAGGAAGGATGACTAAGGAAGGAACCTACTACCACTGTGGTTAGACCGGACATTGGAAGAAGAACTACAAAATACACCTAGAGAAATTAAAAAAGGAGAAGGAAAGTGAGACTTCTGTCTCAAGTATTTATGTTGTAGAAGTCAATTTATCTACTTCTTTATCATGGATATTAGATATCGGATGTGCTTCTCACATTTGAACTAATGTGCAGGATCTAAGAAAGAGTAAATCATTGACAAAGGATGAAGTGAGTTGGTAATGATTAAAGAGTTACAACTATAGTTGTAGGATCCTATTCTTTATGTTTTCCTACTATGCTTGTTTTGGAACTTGAGAATTGTTATTATGTATCTGCTCTAACTAGAAACATTATTTCTATTTCTTGTATGAAGGTTTTTCATTTACAATAAAGAACAAATATTGTTCTATTTATTTAAATGACATATTCTATTGTAGTGCACAATTAATAAATGAGCCCTATGTTCTAGACCTTGAAAACCTAGTTTATAACATAAATACAAAATGGTTAAAATCCAATGACTTAACCTAAACATATCTCTGATACTATCACTTGGGACATATAAATGAGAAACACATATCTAAACTCCATAGGAATGGACTTTTAGATTCATTTAATTTTGAATCATATGAGATATGCGAATCTTTTCTATTAGGCAAGATGACTAAAACTCCTTTTAGTGGACAAAGTGAATGAGCTAATGAATTATTAGGACTTATACATAATGATGTATGTGACCCTATCAATATAACAGCTAGAGGAGGCTATCAGTATTTCATTATTTTTACTGACGATTTCAGTAGATATGACTGTGTATTTAATGAAACACAAGTCAAAATCCTTTAAAAAGTTCAAAGAATTAAAGAATGAAGTACAAAATCAACTTGTAAAATGTATTAAGATACTTTAATCAGATCGATGTGGTGAATACCTAAACCAAGAATTTCGTGATCATCTAGTTGAGTTTGGGAACATCTCCCAACTTATTTCACCTAGAACACCACAATAAAATGGTGTATCAAACAGGAGAAATCATACTTTAATAGATATAGTACTATCAATGATGAGTAATGTAAATCTTTCTTCTTCTTTTTGAGGACATAATCTAGAGAGTGCTACTTTCACACTTAATCGTGTTCCATCAAAAGCAATAATAAAGACACTATATGATATGTGGACTGGGAAGAGTCCCAAACTGCCTTTTATGATGATTTAAAATTGTGTGGCTTATGTTACACGTCAAGTCTTAAAGAAACTAAGATCCAAATCAGATAAGTATTATTTTGTAGGATATCCCAAAGAAACAAAGGGATATTACTTTTACAATTTTACACAAGGTAAAGTGTTTGTTGCCAGAAATTATATTTTTTCTAGAAAGAGAATTTATTTATAGAAGAATTATTGGGAGAAAAGTAGATCTTGAAGAAATTCTGAAGGGTTGGTTTCATTGATCCATCCGTGAGGGGAAACTTCGCTTCCCACTTCACCTTGGTCGTTTGTTCATGGCGATCCCATCGATGTCCCTAGATTAAAAAATTTAATCCTAGACAAAAGGGATTGCCCAAACAACCAAGTCATCATCGTGCTATTCGTTTAGAGAGGTCACTTGAACAAACTTGTTGTTCAAGCAACCAAGCTCTATTCTACGAGTAGCCGCGGAATAGACGATGTCCGGATCGCCGGCTTTTGTGTTTATGTTCGAGATCCAAGTATTATTTAGCCACAAACAGAATATATCATGCTCATAATTGAAAAACAAAAACAAACATGTTACAAAAGAGAATAGAGAATCAATATACCTCTCGATCTTCTAATGTATGACCTTCCTCCTTTCGGACGTCGTGTGGGCGACGATCTACGAAAAGTTGAAACTCCTAGATCACCAATCTTCCTTCCTTGCTCATTCCGAGCAAGAGGAAGAATAGAAACAAGGCTCTTTTCCTTCTTTCAACCAACCAACAACCTCCAAGGATGGAGCTTGCCGCGCGGCCAAGAAGGAAGAGGAGATTAATGGTTGCCGGCAAAAAGGTTCAAGGGAGGACCCTAAGCCTTTGTTCCACCGGCCAAGGAGAAGGAGAGGACCTACTTTGGACGCCGGCCAAGAGCTGGAAAGGCTTCAATGGGCGTCGGCAACTTGAGGAAGAAGAAGAAGGCAAGGAAAAACTTTCCTTATTAGGTGCCGCCAAGCACAAACCCTAGCTCCAAACTCTTGCCACCAACCTCCCAAACCCTAGCTTCTCTCAATTAATTCTCCATGTCAACCCCTTGTTCTCCTTTTATAGAGTTAGGGATAAGCCTCCTTTTAATCTCCACCATTGGTTCTAGGGATTTAATCTCAACCATCGGATCTAGAGTTTTAATCTCAACCGTCGGATCTAGAGATTTAATCTCTACCTTTGGATCTAGAGTTTTGTTTCTATCCATTGGATCTAAGCTTCATGAGGTGTTAATAGGCTACATTAGGGACCATGAGGAGGAGTTGGATCTTGGCCACCCATGGATCAAGCCCACATAAAGTCCGATCCATTAATGATAATCCAATCCACTAAAGGATTATCATTGATCTACCTCACCAACCCCCATAAGATAATATGAGCTCCATATATTATTTGTACATTTTCTCTCCCTGTTTAAGATCTCGAATGTCCGTCGATTAATTAATTTATTGACCATTAATTAATCAACATCTAACTCCAGGAGTAGTACCACTCAACCTTTTCATCATGCCGGACCAAGTCCACCTGCAGGGTTTACATGATGAACCTTATGAGCTCCTCAAGGGGACATCATCATCCTAATATATAGGACACGGTTTCCTCCTATAATCAACGACACACCATATAAATAATATCATCTCCCAACTTACCGAGTCTATCGATTTAATCTATAAATCTCGCCCATTGGTAAATCAAAGAGATGAATACTAAGTATATGTGTCCGTTATTATATCGGGATTAAGAGTATGTACAATATAATATCTGAGGTCCGATTCGATTATGTAGTCAGTAATAAATCGAATCACCTCTAAGTCGGTCCTGCTCAATACACACAAAGTGCACTAGTGTGATTCTATGGTCAAGACAAAACAATACCAAATCACACTACAACCATTCCAAAGGTTTGTCCAAAGTCATCTCGGTTGTGAGCCTTTACTTATACTTTACAAGGAGTCGATAACATGATCTCCCGTGTGACACCACACACCATATTATCTACAATGTAATGTATTAGACAATATGCATAGCCATAAAAATATGCAAACAATGATCATGTGATTCTTATTTCAAAATAAAGATGTTCATACAAAAGATAGACTTTTCAGTATACATCCCAACAATCTCCCACTTATACTAAAAGACTATGTTGTCCTCAAACTACCATACATCTGATCTCCATTCCCTCCACATGCTTATCAAAAGCTCTCGCCGGAAGGGCCTTAGTGAAAGGATCTGCCAGGTTATCCTCCGATGCAATCTTGGCCACAGCAACTTCTCCTCTCTTTACGATTTCTCGTATCAAGTGGTACTTGCGTTCTATGTGTTTACTAGCCTTATGGGCTCGTGGTTCCTTCGAGTTTGCAACTGCACCACTATTATCATAATAAATTGTGATAGTTCTGGGCAAACCAGGAATCACATCCAAGTCCATCAGGAAGTTCCTGAGCCACACAGCTTCTTTGGCCGCCTCAGAGGCTGCCACATACTCAGCTTCCATGGTGGAGTCCGCCACGCATTTCTGCTTGACACTCCTCCATACAATGGCTCCACCTCCCAAAATAAACACAAAACCTGAGGTAGACTTACTGTTATCCCTATCAGATTGGAAGTCATAATCCGTGTAATCCACAGGGAGTAATTGGTCTGCCTGGTAAACTAGCATATAATCCCTAGTCCTTCTCAGGTACTTCAATATATACTTTACCACAGTCCAATGTTCCTGTCCTAGATTACTCTGATATCTGCTGACCATGGCCACGACATAGTAGATATCTGGTCTCGTACATAGCATCGCATACATGAGGCTTCCTACCGCCGAAGCATAAGGAACCGCCTTCATCTCCTCTATCTCCTCAGATGTTCTAGGACACATCTCCTTAGATAAAGGAACTCCATGCCTAAAAGGTAGAAACCCCTTCTTAGAGTTATGCATGCTAAAACGCTCCATAATCGTGTCTATGTATGAAGCTTGGGATAAGCACAACATCCTTTTCCTGTGATCCCTTATGACCTTGATCCCAAGGATGTGTCCAACTTCTCCCAAGTCCTTCATATCAAACTGTTTGAATAATCATACCCTTACGTCCGATAACACCTTGATATTGTTGCCAATCAACAAAATGTCATCTACGTATTGTACAAGAAATACCACTATGTTTCCGTCACATCTCTTGTATACACAAGACTCATCTGGACTTTGAATAAATCCATAAGACTGGATTACCTCATTAAAGCGGATGTTCCAAGACCTCGAAGCTTGCTTCAATCCATAAATGGACCGATTAAGCTTACATACAAGATGCTCTTTGCCCTTCGCAATGAATCCCTCTGGTTGCTTCATATAGATGTTTTCTTCAAGACTTCCATTAAGGAAAGCTGTCTTGACATCCATCTGCCACACCTCATAATCCATATGAGCTACTATGCATAAGAGAATCCGGATAGACTTAAGCATGGCTACCGGCGAAAAGGTCTCCTCATAATCGATACCCTTTTTCTGAGTATATCCCTTCGCAACAAGCCTCGCTTTGAAGGTCTCAACCTTCCCATCTATTCCTCTCTTTCTTTTGTAGATCCACTTGCATCCAATGGTTTTTACACCATCGGGTGGTTCCACTAGCTCTCAGACCTGATTTGAATCCATAGATTCAATCTCAGTATTCATTGCACTTTGCCAAGATGTTGCATCAATATCTTGGATTGTCTTGTCATATGTCCAAGGATCAGGTTCAGGTTCGCCAGGGACCAAATCAGAAGATTCTCCCAAGAACATGAATCTATCAGGCTGTCTCACAACCCTCCCACTACGACGAGGTATCACCTGTGTATCCTCTGTGACACGTGGTGCAGTGACATGTGGTATATCCTCTTGTACTGGTGGTACTAAAGAAGTGACTTCCCCTTTTAACTCCTCCAGAATAATTTTACTCTTGGGCTTGTGGCTCATCACATAGTCTTCCTCTAGATATCTGGCGTTCGTGCTAAGGATCACCCTCTGATCTCTAGGACTATAAAACAATCCACCCTTCGTTCCCCTAGGATAGCCAACGAACATGCATAATTCTGTACGAGGTTCCAACTTACCAGTATCTGCCTTCAGCACACGTGCTGGACTCCTCCATATCCGAATATGTCTTAGACTAGGCTTTCACCCAGTCCATAACTCTGTGGGAGTAGAAGACACTAATTTAGATGGAACCAAGTTCAGAATGTACACCACCGTATCTAGAGCATATCCCCAGAATGAATCTGGCAACTCAGAATAACTCATCATCGATCTAACCATCTCCATAAGAGTCTTATTCCTTCGCTCTGCTACACCGTTCTGCTGGGGTGTGCCAGGTGCAGACAATTGGGATTGAATCTCAGCCTCTGATAAGTAGTTCCTAAACTCTCCCAAGAGGTACTCACCACCACGATTAGATCATAGTGTCTTGATACTTTTACCTTGACGTTTCTCCACATCAGCCTTGAATTCTTTGAACTTGTCAAAGCATTCAGACTTGCAGCGCATCAAGTAAATGTATCCATATCTCGAATAATCATCTATAAAAGAGACGAAATACTTAAAACCACCTCTAGCCTAGATAGACATAGGACCACACAAATCAGAATGAACCAATTCTAACACATCTTTGGCTCTATACCCCTTGGCCTTAAAAGGCCTCTTGGTCATTTTACCCTCCAAGCATGATTCACAGGCTGGAAAATCCTCCACCACTAATGAACCCAAAGGTCCATCAGCTATCAACCTTTGAATTCTTCTTAGGTTAATATGATCAAGCTTAAGATGCCAAAGATATGTTTGGTTCATCTTCGAAGGTTCTTTTCTCTTATTGGAATTAGAAGATGAGTTATTAACTTCAATTTGCATCGTGGGAGGTTTTGGTTCAAGTGTGTATAAATTTCCTATCAATGCACCCGAACAGATAATGTCCCTATTCCTTTTTATAACAACTTTGTCATTAAAAGAAATAGAATATCCATCCATAAACAATTTAGAAACCGAAATTAAATTCTTTCTAAATAAAGGTACATAAAGGCAATTCTTAAGAACCAAAAGTTTATTTTTCTCAAAAGATAAATGAACGTCTCCCACTGCAATAGCCGCCACCTTCGTGGCATCGCCCAAGTACACGGTAATCTCCCCCTCAGCCAGTCGTCTGGTTTCCTGGAACCCCTGCAAAGTATTGCAGACATGATCAGTTGCTCCCATATCTACACACCAGGTGTCGGTAGATAACACCGCTAAACATGTTTCAACGACTAGACCAAAAGATATACCTTTGTTCTGCTTGCGGTTGGGGCAATCCTTCTTCCAGTGTCCAGTCTGCTTACAAGTGAAGCACTTGCCTTTCGGCTTCTTCACTCCTCCCTGAGTACCTCCCACCGCCTTTGTCTTAGTTTGTTTCTTCTTCTTCTTGCCTTTCGGCTTAGGAGTAGAGACATTTTGGGTCACCATGGCATGTGCCTGAGCACTCTGACGAAATAGCCCCTCTACCGCCTGGAGTTCTGTCAGAAGTTCCGCCAACGAATACAACCTCTTGTTCATGTTGTAGTTCAAACGAAATTGCTCAAAACTCCTAGGTAGAGACTGGAGTATGATATCGACCTGGGTTTCCCCATCGATCTCAGCTCCTAGGATCTCCAGCTCATTCAAATGAGCCATCATCTTGAGAACATGATCCCTCACGGGTGTTCCCTCGATCATGGTGGTCGTCATCAAGTTTCTCATGGCTCCTTGCCTCGCAGCCCGATTCTGGTGTCCGAAAAGCTCTTTGAGATTGAGCATCATGTCATAAGCTGTGGGCATGGCTTGATGCTGATGTTGCAGTACATTTGACATAGATGTCAAAATGTAACACCGCGCCATCTCGTTGGCCTTTACCCACTTCTTATAACTCTCTCTCTCCTTCTCCCCAAAATCATCTGCAGGCTTGGGAGGGCACTCTTTGAGGAGTACATATTTGTATTCCTCAGCAGTCAAGACAATGTCTAGATTCCTCTTCCAATCAACATAGTTGGGTCTAGTAAGTTTGTTCTCTTTCAGTATCACAGCAAGTGGGTTGAAAGTCATTTTGAAAGAAAACTTAAGAATCACATAAATCAAAATATTAGATTTCAAAAAATTATTGATTCCTCAAACAATAAAATTTTAAAATCAACCAACACCTCAAAACACCGAGAATATCATATGCCACAATAGTGTGGACGTATACGAATTCTACATTTGTAAGAGGAGGTTTTACCCATTAATTTTACTATCTTGTCAACCTAACTTTTTGACAAGTAGAATTAATAGTTGGTTCCTCTTTGACCCTACAAATAAAAGCAGTGACTTTGATGGGGAGGATACTTATATTTGTATCTAAGTGTTCACCATTACTCGGTACCAAGGTAATTATCTCAAGTTATGTGCCTTCCGATGGGGAAGTGCACACGCTCCTTAATAATTCCCTATAACCATATTTGACCTTGTGATCTGCAAACAAACTCATCCGATGGGGAGGAAGGCACTCAGAACCGACGTGCAAGTTTGTTTGCATCACATGTCAAATTGTAATGGAGCCCGTGGGAATTTATAAAAATATCCCTCTCCCACTTAGTAATTTAAAATTGAGGAATTTTCCTAGCCTACGACATGCATATCAAACAAAAAGAAATAAATATGAAAAATAAATTATTTTCCAACTATTATGGCTTTTGTCTTTAATATGTCTCCCGTCGCAATGCCTTCTCGTCGCTCCTCCTACGCCATGTACGAGCCATCCGGAGATCCGAGCTGAGACTAAAATCTATTTTAATTTACATCCATCGATCCAATACTCCACGAGGGAGTGTACATGAAATCTAGATCGAAAGTAAACTAAAATAAAAAGAGTGGCTAAACAATGTCGTATCTAATTTACAAAAAATTAAATACTAGCCTCGTCAACCCCGAGGATTCAACAAAATATAAACATACAATCACATACACACATATGGTCATAATAGTCGGATCTTATGCCTGCAACCAAAGAGTTAAACTACGCATATCCTACTATTATTCGGCACATATAATATATGAAAAGTGCATAAAAATTAACCGAATCCTAAACACATAAAACCGGAAACCTTGGCTTTGATACCAATTGAAGGGTTGGTTTCATTAATCCATCCGTGAGGGGAAACTTTGCTTCACACTTCACCTCGGTCGTTTGTTCATGGAGATCCCATCGATGTCCCCGGATTAAAAAATTTAATCCTAGACAAAAGGGATTGCCCAAACAACCAAGTCATCGTCATGCTATTCGTTTAGAGAGGTCACTTGAACAAACTTGTTGTTCAAGCGACCAAGCTCTATTCTACGAGTAGCCACGAAATAGACGATGTCCGGATCGCCGGCTTTCGTGTTTATGTTCGGGATCCAAGTATTATTTAGCCACAAACAGAATATATCATGCTCATAATTGAAAAACAAAAACAAACATGTTACAAAAGAGAATAGAGAATCGATATACCTCTCGATCTTCTAATGTATGACCTTCCTCCTTTCAGACGTCGTGTGGGCGATGATCTACCAAAAGTTGAAGCTCCTAGATCGCTAATCTTCCTTCCTTGCTCGTTCTGAGCAAGAGGAAGAATAGAAACAAGGCTCTTTTCCTTCTTTCAACCAACCAACAACCTCCAAGGATGGAGCTTGCCGCCGGCCAAGAAGGAAGAGGAGATTAATGGTTGCCGGCCAAAAGGTTCAAGGGAGGACCCTAAGCCTTTGTTCCACCGGCCAAGGAGAAGGAGAGGACCTACTTTGGATGCCAGCCAAGAGCTGGAAAGGCTTCAATGGGCGTCGGCAGCTTGAGGAAGAAGAAGAAGGCAAGGAAAAACTTTCCTTATTAGGTGCCGCCAAGCCCAAACCCTAGCTCCAAACTCTTGCCGCCAACCTCCCAAACCCTAGCTTCTCTCAATTAATTCTCCACGCCAACCCCTTGTTCTCCTTTTATAGAGTTAGGGATAAGCCTCCTTTTAATCTCCATAATTGGTTCTAGGGATTTAATCTCAACCGTCGGATCTAGAGTTTTAATCTCAACCGTCGGATCTAGAGATTTAATCTCTACCTTTGGATATAGAGTTTTGTTTCTATCCATTAGATCTAAGCTTCATGAGATGTTAATAGGCTACATTAGGGACCATGAGGAGGAGTTGGATCTTGGCTACCCATGGATCAAGCCCACATAAAGTCCGATCCATTAATGATAATCCAATCCACTAAAGGATTATCATTGATCTACCTCACCAACCCCTATAAGATAATATGGGCTCCATATATTATTTGTACATTTTCTCCCCGTGTTTAAGATCTCGAATGTCCGTCGATTAATTAATTTACTGACCATTAATTAATCAACATCTAACTCCATGAGTAGTACCACTCAACCTTTTCATCATGCCGGATCAAGTCCACCTGCAGGGTTTACATGATGAACCTTATGAGCTCCTCAAGGGGACATCATCATCCTAATATATAGGACACAGTTTCCTCCTATAATCAACGGCACACCATATAAATAATATCATCTCCCAACTTACCGAGCCTATCGATTTAATCTATAAATCTCGCACATTGGTAAATCAAAGAGATGAATACTAAGTATATGTGCTCGTTATTATATCGGGATTAAGAGTATGTACAATATAATATCTGAGGTCTGATTTGATTATGTAGTCAGCAATAAATCGAATCACCTCTAAGTCGGTCCTGCTCAATACACACAAAGTGCACTAGTGTGATTCTATGGTCAAGACAAAATAATACTAAATCACACTACAACCATTCCAATAGTTTGTCCAAAGTCATCTCGATTGTGAGTCTTTACTTATACTTTACAAGGAGTTGATAACATGATCTCCGTGTGACTCCACACACCATGTTATCTACAATGTAATGTATTAGACAATATGCATAGCCATAAAAATATGCAAACAATGATCATGTGATTCTTATTTTAAAATAAAGATGTTCATACAAAAGATAGGCTTTTCAGTATACATCCCAACAAATTCAAGATACACAAATTAGCATTGAGACTTTAATGGAACCTAAATAGGTTCCACAAGGTGTTGTGGATCATAAACTTGTTGCACCATAAGAAATTATGGAGCAACATCCTATTCAAGTAGAACAAGCTTTACATATATCTAATAGGATGCGTTGTCAACCTGAGAAATATTCTCTTCTCTTGTCTGACCACGGTGATGTAATGTTTGTTAATCAAAATGAGCCTACGTCCTATCAAAAAGCTATAATGAGCCCATATTCTAAGAAATGATTAGAGGTCATGAGACCTGAAATGAAATCCATATATGTCAACTAAGTATGGACTTTAGTTGACCCACCTGAAGGGATAAATCCCATTGGGTACAAATGGATTTTTAAAAAGAAAACTGACATAGATGGTCATGTGCATACCTTTAACGGGTGTCTGGTAGCTAAAGGATTCAAGCAAATTCATGGTATAGACTATGATGAAATCTTATAACCAATTGTGATATTTAAATCCATTCGGATCTTGCTTGCTATTACAACTTATCATGATTATGAGATCTGACAAATGGATGTCAAAACTGCATTCCTTGGGAATCTACTCGAGAATGTGTACATGACACAACCTAAGGATTTTGTTGATCCAAAGAATGCTAGAAAGGTATGTAAATTATAAAAGTTCATTTATGGATTAAAGCAAGCATCTAGAAGCCGAAATCTTAAATTTGATGATGTGATCAAAGAATCTAGTTTTATTAAGAATGAAGATGAACCTTGTTTCTATAAAAGAGTGGGACCACTGTCATCTTTCTCATTTTGTATATAGATGACATACTTCTCATTGGAAATAATGTCCCTATCCTATAATCTGTAAAGACTTGGCTTGAAAATTATTTCTCAATGAAAGATTTAGGTGAAGCCACCTATAGCTTAGCCATTAAGACCTATATAGATAGATCTAAGAGATTGCTTTGCCTAAGTTAGAGTACATATATTGACAAAGTGCTTAATCATTTTGTCATACAAAATTCTAAGAGAGGATTCTTATCAATATCACATGGTATGAGTCTTTTCAAGACTCAATGCCCCTCTACTAAAGAGGTGAGGGATCACATGGATAAGATTCTTTATGCATCTGTTATTGGGTCTATCATGTATATCATGTTATGTATTCATCCTGATATCTCGTATTCATTAAGTATGATGAGCAAGTACCAATCAAATCCAAGTGAAAATCACTAGATAATAGTCAAGAATATTCTTAAGTATTTGAGAAGAACTAAAGATTATTTCTTGATATATAGAGATGATGAGAAGCTTGTTGTAAAGGGTTACAACAACAAGCTTCCAAACATGCAAGGATGATTCAAGATCATAGTCAGGATATATGTTTTGCTTAAATGGTGGTGTTGTGAGCTGAAAGAGTTCAAAACAAAATACAGTTGTTGATTCTAATATAGAGGTTGAGTATATTGTTACTTCTAATGTAGCAAAAGAGGTTGTTTGGATTAAAAAGTTCATTGTAGAATTTCGTATAGTTCTTAGCATAGCTGACCCAATAGACCTCTATTGTGATAATGACGGAGCTATTGCACAGGCTAAGGAACCCAGGTTGCATTAACGATCTAAACACGTACTTCGGTGGTTCCATCTCATTCGAGAGATTATTAATAGAGGAGATGTGTAAATATACATACTGATGATAATATTGCATACCCACTAACCAAGGATTTGGTACAAATAAAGCATTATGGTCACACTAGGTCACTAGGTATTAGATACTTTGTGATTGACTCTAGTGATTGTGGGAGATTGTTAGTGTCTGCCCTAAGAGCTAATCATGAGATGATTGATTTGAGACTTTTGTAGTATATTTTAATAAAAGACAACATTTTGTATTTATTATGTTTACTTTATTTATGTGTAAAGTTGAGTAAATATAATAATATCCTCAAGTAGTAAGTTCTATTCTATAGCATGTCACTTATTTGAATTGATTGTGAAATACTATAGTGAACACTACTCTTAATTATCCCTAGTCAAGTATTAATACACATGACAATATTAATGCATTAAGACTAGCATAAAGGTTAACTGATGACTTAATCTCACAAGGCATGGATATAATATATCAAGTTAACACATGAGTATATATTAGAGAATATTACTAGATTGACCTATCATGAGAATGTTTCATAGATTGTTATATGAGTGTCATAAATATTCTCATAGTGACTATTGATATAAACAGTCCTCTGAGGTAAAGTCACTACGGTTCCCTACTGATGCACGCAAACGCGACCTCAAATCTCGTGATGGATACCGTCGAGGAATCGAAGTGTGCGCTCACGCTCAATGCCCGCAAGTGCACGGATTGTTGGGTTTCCAGTACCGCGGCGAGTGTGTGTTCGAACATGTTTCGTAAACATGTGCACAGCGAAAGAATTAAAACGCAATAAATCTAATTTATTACAACACACACATCACACGCATGCATAGTACAACATGTGTAGACATAATCGTAAATTCAAATTTTACAATAAAAAAAATTATTCTAGGTATACCTAACGTATCACGTGCAGCGGGAAAGACATCAACCGGAGCGACTCTCGCTAGAATCGCCTCTATCTGTATCCACGCCGAGTATCATCGGGATGGCTTCACAAAGTCACGAGTCTCGTCTTTCGTAGGAGTCACTAGCCTCGTGTCAAAGACTATGTGATCGAGAGAAGATCACAATCCGAATCAAAATTCGGATTCTAAAATGAGTCCCCAAAATTCGCTTCTCCAGAGAGGTATTCGTCAACCGTTTGACGAATCCTTCGTCCTCCACCTATGAGGATTATCGGAGATCGAATCCTCGGCAAGGTAGCCGCTGTCGGAGCTCCAAACATCGTCCAAACGACGCTCCGACACGAAGGGAGGAAGCTGTCCAGAATTCTGGACAGATTGGTGGAGGGGTTGCACCGGCCCAAAGAGGATGGTCGGCTGCACCTTGGTCACCTAAGCCAAGGGAAGTCGCCGGAGGGTTGTCAGAGGATCGTCGGCAGGAGCTTGGACGCCGGCAGCAAGGTGGACGGCGGCACAAGGTTGGCGGCATGGAGGCTTGGGTGGCGGCGGCAAGCAAGGAGAAGAGAGGTTGGGCAGCAAGACTAATTAGGTTTTTCCAAAACCCTTAAGCCCTATTTTTATAGAGAACACATTCTCCTAATGGTTATTGGTTCATAACCAAACACCCGTTAACCCGCTCCAACAACTTAAGTTAAAATAAACTGAACCGAGTTGGTCTATTTTAAGTTAAAACAAATCGAACCAACTTTGGTTCATTCATTTAAAACAAACCAAACCCCTTTGGTTTATTCTTCACCATTGGATTAGAACCAAACCAATTTGGTTCATTCATCATGTCTTCATAAGACACGGCTCATCCACACTTCCATTGCGACTGAAACGATTTCATGCTCGATCCTTGTTTGGTCCAACCAAACCTACTTTCTCTCGGTCTGAGAATCTCATTCTCAAGCTCGTTTTAAATCCTTCGAATTACGCTCATTGTGCGTGTGACCAAATAGGTTCTCGATTTATGTTGGTCGTCTATAATTAACCATTAATTATAGAATGATCATGAGTGTCACCTAGTAGTACATCATGATCCCCAATTAATCGAAAGATCAACGGTTGATCCAGAACTATTTCTGAAACCCTTCAGCAGCTACAATGAATCGTGCCCCATTCCCTTCATGCACCTTATACCCACTTGGTTCAGGACATGGTTTATAGTGTCAGTCCTCACTAGGTTGACTATGTCACACCTAGCCCAAGTATCATTTCCTCATCCTACGGATTCTAGTTACTACACATGTATCCAAGAGTACCTTACTCTAAACATGTAATGCTTTGGCCAAAGACTTTAGTAACAATCCGACGAGAGGCCATGGGTATACATCTCCTCACAAGGAGTGGTGAATACTTTATAGGCTATTCAAACACCTTCGGCCACTTCAACTTATACCCAATCATCCCGAGTCCACATCTCCTCAAAGATGCTTGCTTAAGATGTCAAAGCATAAGTCTTCATGACCAAGATGACTTGAATACCACAAGTCAAAGGAACATCGCACTTAAGCTGCAGTAAGAACTTCATTGACATATCCATATATGCAGAGAACCATATGAAGTCTTACAGCTGGTCACTCCAATGAACTAGTTACCATAACTAGCATCCACGATTAACTTCGGACATCATAATGTCTCCAGCCAGTGAGAATCAGCTGCTTGGATACACCAAGGAGTATATCTCGTGCAAGTCTCAATAGAATTGATGGTGTCCAAATCCATCAATTCATCGACTAGGGATAATTCCAATACATCACAATTACACATGTAGAGATACTCACTAGTTGTGATCCAATCACAAATTCTCTCATGTTGTGAATCGTATTGTGGACATTTAGTAAATGAGTTTAAGATCTAATCAAATACATGAAAACATGTATACTCAAATAGTGAATATTCATTTATCATATAAATGGTTCAAACATAAGGTGATTGCCTTAGGACATCTCTCATATATTACTAACAAACTCCTACTTGGCCTAATGTCAATCGCTATGGTATCCAATACCATAAGCTCTAACATGACCCTCAAACTTACTTTGAGGTAATGCCTTAGTTAAAGGATCCGCTAAGTTCCTTTCAGTAGGAATCTTCTCGATTTGAATTTCCTTCCTACTTATGATCTCTCTGATCAAATTATAGCGTCTAAATGCATGTTTGGATCGTTGATGAGACCTTGGCTCTTTTTCCTGTGCAATTGCTCCATTATTGTCGTAGTAAACCGGTATTGTTTTAACAATGGTTGGAACCACACCAAGTTCATTAATGAACTTCTTGATCCAAACCGCTTCCTTTGCTGCTTCCGAAGCTGCAATGTATTCTGCCTCAGTGGTAGAATCTGCTATAGTGTCTTGTTTGGAACTTTTCCAACTCACTGCGCCCCCATTAAAGGTGAACACGTACCTAGACTGAGACTTGGAATCATCCTTGTCTATTTGGAAGCTGACATCTGTATCCCCGCGTATCACCATGTCCCCTTCTCCATATATTAGGAACACATCCTTAGTTCTTCTTAAGTACTTAAGGATCGTCTTAACAGTCGCCCGATGATCCATTCTTGGTTCAGACTAGTATCTGCTCGTGACACTCAGAGCATAAGATACATCGGGCCTCGTACATAACATAGCATACATGATAGATCCTATTGCGGATGCATAAGGAATCTTACTCATGCAAATCCTCTCGTCTTCTGTACGCGGACACACAGACTTTGAAAGATGTATCCCATGCCTAATGGGTAGGAAACCTTTCTTGGATTCCGACATGCTAAACCTCTTTAGCACTCGGTCTATATATGTAGATTGCGAAAGACCAAGCAACTATTTTGATCTATCTCTATAGATCTTAATCCCGAGGATGTAGGTTGCTTCTCCCAGGTCTTTCATGGAGAATGTCTTGGATAACCAAATTTTAACTGACTGTAAGACAAAAACATCGTTTCCTATAAGTAATATGTCATCGACATACAATACTAAGAACACGACTGCACTCCCACTAACCTTCTTGTACACACAAGGTTCATCTGGATTTTGTGAGAAATCAAACTTTTTGATTGTCTCATCAAAACGGATATTCCAGCTCCTGGATGCTTGCTTCAGTCCATATATGGACCATCGCAATTTGCATACCTTGGTTTTATCAACCGATGTGAAACCCTCAGGTTGTATCATATACACATCCTCGAGTAGGTTTCCATTAAGAAAAGTTGTTTTCACATCCATCTATCATATCTCATAATCATAATGAGTCGCTATAGCTAGGAGCATCCGAATGGATTTAAGCATAGCAACAGGCGAATAGGCTTCATCATAATCAACACCTTACTTTTGACGATATCCTTTCACCACTAATCTAGCCTTATAGGTAATCACATTACCATCCATGTCAGTTTTCTTCTTGAAAACCCACTTGCACCCTATAGGCTTTATGCCTTCAGATGGGTCAACCAAGTTCCAAACTTGGTTTTCATACATGGAATCCATTTCCAACTTCATGGCGTCAAGTCACTTATCCCTTTCTGAACTTTTCAGAAATTCTTCATAACTGGTAGGCTCCTCATCATCAATGAGTGACATGTCGTTCGATTCACTTACGAGAAATTCATATCTCTTAGAAATATTGCGTGTTCTACCAGATCTACGAAGATGTGGTATCTCAATAGGTCCAACCGATGGCTCATCACTATGAGTTATTGGTCGTGGTGCTTCACCAGGTGTCACATCCATGTCTATTTGAGTCTCTCGAGCCTCCTCAATCTCAACAACACTCCCACTATTTTCTTGCAAGAGAAACTCTTTCTCTAGAAACACAGCATACCTTGAAACAAACACCTTTTGTTCCACAGGATGATAGAATTGGTAACCCCTTGTTTCCTTAGGGTATCCAATAAATAGACATTTATCAGACTTAACATCCAATTTGTCTGATACAGCCTGCTTCACATAAGAAGGACAACCCCATATCTTCAAGTAAGATACATGAGGTTTCTTACTATTCTATATCTCATATGGAGTAGTTAAGACTACCTTGGTTGACATTCTGTTTAACAAGTAAACAGCTGTCTGAAGTGCATACCCCCAAAAGGATTTGAGAAGATTCGCATGATTCATCATTGACCTGACCATGTCCAACAAGGTCCGATTACGCCTCTCAGATACACCATTATGCTGCGGTGTATATGGTGGAGTCCATTGAGACAATATATCATTGTCTCTTAGATAATCTAGAAACTTTTGACTTAAGTATTCACCACCTCGATCCGATCGAAGTATTTTAATACTCTTGTCATGTTGTTTCTCTACCACATTTCTGAATTCTTTGAACCTTTCAAAGGCTTCAGACTTGTGTTTCATCAAGAACACATACCCAAACCGTGAGTCGGTGAAGGTAATGAAGTAGCTATAGCCTCCTAAAGCTTGAGTTGACATAGGTCCACATACATCAGTATGTATTAGACCTAGCAACTCTTCCACCCGTTCACCTTTTCCAGTAAAAGGTAACTTAGTCATCTTGCCTTTTAAGCATGATTCACATGTATCATATGAATCCAATTCAAACGATTCCAGAATTCTACATCGGTGTAATTCGGACATGCGTGTCTTGCTTGCATGACCAAGATGACAATGCCACATATAGGAGTCTAATTGATTATCCTTTCAAGCATGCTTGTTGCTCGCTTCGATATTAAAAATGTCACTGGATACATCTAAAGTATAAATACCATTGCTCAAAGTTCCTGTCTCATAAAGTACGCCATTCAAAGTTATATAACAACAATTGTTACTAAACGTCAAATGGTAACCATTTCTATTTAAGCAGGAAATAGAAACAATATTCTTTATTAGAGAAGGAACATAATAGCAATTGTCCAGTTCTAAGACTAGTCCACTAGGGAGCTTCAGCAAATAAGTTCCGATGGCGACCGCAGTAACCTTTGCTCCATTGCCAACTCGCAAATTTGACTCCCCTCTGACGAGTCTTCTTCTATTTCTTAGCCCTTGTATGTCATTACATATATGTGAGTCACACCCAGTATCCAATACCCAAGTGTCTAAGGAAATATAATGACAATCAATAACGAAGAAACCTAAAGAGGATGGGGCATCGGATATCTTCTTCTTCTTCACTAACTCAAGATAAATCTTGTAGTTTCTTTGCCAGTGGCCCTCCTTGCCACAATGATGGCAAGCGTCCTTTTGTGCTGGTTCTGCCTTCTTAGCCTTTCTATTCTTTCCTTTCTTTTGTTCCTTTGACTTCCTCTTAGAACCTTTCTTTGAGGAATCAACTAATAGAACTGTCTTCTCCTCATGCTTCACAGAAGGCTCCACAGTCTTCAGCATATTGAGAAGCTCAGGAATAGTGAATTCTAGTTTGTTCATCCTGTAGTTCATCATAAATTATGAGAAACTCTTAGGAAAACAATGCAGAATTAAGTCAATACTTAATTCATGATCCATCACAAACCCGAGGGTAGCTAGTCGCTCGATGTACCCATTCATCTTTAGGACAAACAGCACTACAGATGAGCCTTCTTGCATCTTAGAGGTGAAGAGGAGCCTGGAGACTTCGAACCTTTCAGATCTCACTTGCTCATCAAACAACTCATGAAGATGAAAGACTATGGTATTAGCATTCATATGCTCATGCTACTTTTGCAGCTCGGGTACCATCGCGGCTAGCATGATGCAACTCGCTAGTTCAGAATCTACCATATGTTTCTGATAGGCCAACAATTGGTCTGGAGTTGCATCGTCCCTAGGACAGTTGGGAAGAGGTTCTTCAGGGACATACACGAGCTTTTCAGCCTTGAGAACAATTCTCAAGTTTCTAAGCCGGTCCAAGAAGTTAGACCCAGTCAATTTGTTTGAGTCCAAAATAGTGCGCAAATTCAAAGACGTCATGATCAATCGATTAACCTAGAAATACAAAATGAGCATATATGATAAAGATGAAAATGCATCAACATACATTTATAAATCCCATTTATTTTTCGAATTTTAAAAACCCCAAAATCACTTCGGGAGATCGTAGGTTCATCTTCGAATGGGATGATATCCAACATAGATATGAACAACCTTACAGAGAGTCCAATAAGCCATTCATAGCTACAATGGTAGGTATCATTTATACCGATTGCATATCATATATATGCAACTATCACAATGTGCTATCAACTGATTGAATGTTCACACATACATCGAGTTGTCAACTCATTAACAAGTATGCATCATATGCATAGCACCCAACTTCACCTCCCTTCACATCGACCTTGGAGAGAGTCCAACAAGCCGATGCTCCAGGTTAAAGTCAACCCATTAATCAAGACATAGTTTTAATATGGTTAGAGCGCATTCAACCAATTAGCCCTACTTGGAGAGAGTCCAACAACCAAAGCTAACGATTGACCTCTGACTCTTACCATATTAGTATTAAACTATTCCATGGTTTGAACATGTTCGGGTTCGAGCCGGGCTTGGAGAGAGTCCAACAACCCAAACAAGAAACGAAACTCTAGTTCTAACCATATTAATGGAAGGTGTAGGCTTTAATATTGTGTAAGGGTTTTTATGTCTCATCCACTTTGCATGCAAATAACTATTATCAATATGGCATGACATATATAGCATACATCTACATGTCACGACAAGCATGGCATAATGATATGCATCTAATGCAATTACATGACATACAATTATGGTATGTACAAAATTTTCTTATATGTCATAACTATTTATGGAAATAAAATATGTTTAAGATTTGATTCCCAAAATCAAATCATGATTAAATTATGAAACAAATTTCCAAATCTAATCACATATTTTATTTATGGAAGGTCTCAATTAAGGAAAGTCAAATTTAATTTAGAAAAACAAATTTCCTAAATTGTCAAAACTATTTATGAAAATAAAATATATTTTAGATTTGATTTCCCAAATCAAATCATGATGGTTTCACAAATTTCCTAAATTTCCTAAATCCACGTCGAGTATTGTCGGAATGGCTTCACAAAGCCATGAGCCTTGTCTTCGTAGGAGTCACTAGCCTAGTGTCGAAGACGATGTGAACATGAGAAGATCACAATCCGAATGAAAATTCGGATTCGAAAATGAGTCCCCAAAACTCGCTTCTCCGGAGAGGTATTCGTCAACCGTTTGACGAATCCTTCGTCCTCCACCTATGAGGATTATCGGAGATTGAATCCCCAGTAAGGTAGCCGCTGTCGGAGTTCCAAACGTCATCTAAACGATGCTCCGACACGAAGGGAGGAAGCTGTCCAAAATTCTGGACAGATTGGTGGAGGGTTTGTGTCACGCCCCGGGGGAGTCCCCGCCAGACGAAAATCCAGCAGCATCTCCCCTATACGAGTGACAATATGGAACTTACATACAAGGCCTACACGGCCACTATACATCGGTCAACTCAATCGGAACAAAAACTACGCACGCAGATAATAAATTGGCCTCAGGTCATCAATCCAGGTAAATAACAACAGTCTACTATATCTAGACTTACCCCTTCTACCATCTGAGCAGGAATATACAACCAAACCAATCGAATAGTCTATAAGGACATAACAAATATCTCCAAACCTCCACAAGTACATAACCAAAACAAACACAAGTCCTACACACTTCATTTAGTTAAAAACCAAAACCATAAGACCAATAAAACCTATCCATTTCGATGAGGGGGATTGGCAGCTGGACTCTCCTGACAGTTTCAACCTGAAACAGATGTAAAGCAACGGGGTAAGTTCAAAGAACTTAGCGGATATGGTCGATATGCAAAGTAAGATATAGCTAACAATACTAATCATGCCAGTACAGTCTCACATATATAGGGTATGCAAGAAAGAAATACAAAAGGACTGTACTTACCTGATTCTCCTACCCTAATATAGGAGCATGTGCCATACTAGAAGTAATCAAGTCATCACCATAAACAAATATGTATCCTGTATGCATGGCAATCATATGCAACATCCAAGGCAGCAATAAAAATGCAGCAAACACAATACAAATGCTATCCATGAAAAGTGCATGTCGTGCAAATGACATGGTCACCCCTGACGCCAGTCAGCCACCTCACACGCGATGGTGAAGCCGAGTGGGTAGGGCTATGACAAGTGTGCACTCTGTCATCACTGCTCCTGAGTGACCGAGTGGACAGAATGCTGTCGGAGTACACCTATCCTCCTGCCCCAAACAGAGTGGGGGAGCTAAGCTCTCATCTCCCGGTGTCATAGACCAGAGGAGGGATACTTGCCCGCTACCACGCTGCCTCATCGCTACCCATGAGCGGACCAGCGGAGCCTGACAGAGCAACTGCACACACCCTCCTGATGTACCACTAACCCATGAGTGGCAGCGTGTGCAGGCCATGTAACTGGCTGCGGGCTCAACTATAAAGGAACCCCGTCCAGCCAGCATGCAATCATGCAAGATGGTGCATGATACTAAAGCATGTAAATCCAACTAAAAATACCTATCCGAATAATATGTACAATCAATAAGTACATATCTATGATCCGAGTAAAACAGGGAAGACATAATCATAACCGATCAAATGCATGTATCAAGTAGGCACAAAAACATACTAGGCATATAAACATGAAAATTATTGCAAGCTATCCTAACTAGCATATCAACATGACTATATCTAGGAGATAAGTCAAAATACCCGCCTGAATAAAAATGTCCGTAAGAATAAAATCGTCACGACCGGGGACCTGCCTCGTGACCGAAACCTGCATAATGAATAACAATATTAAGCATAAAATATCATTCACCGACAAATCGAATACTTAATCGATTTCTTACATAAACTAATTAACTCAAAGTAAATCCATCCAATCCAAGCACACGACAATGTGTTAAATTACTACTATGTATCCCCAAGTAGACCCTCAACCCGTAGGTCACAAATTGTGATTAACTCTTCAATCCAAAAACATATCCTTGCCATTAATCTCACCACGATCAATACTCATCATATGAAAATATTATCCATCTCACAACCTAGAATTTATCCGAAATCAATAACATATCACCCAACTATCCCATATCCACCGAATATAATACGATCAACTGAATAACACCAAAATCGTGCTTACCAGCCCTAGGATCCCACCGGCAGCCGATACTCCCAACTCGCAGCCCACTTCGTGTCAAGAACCTCACAACCGTCTCCCTCGATAGTAACCTCCAAACACAGATCATAACTCCGACTCACAGCGATTTACAACACTTACAGTCGTGAACAGAACACAACACAGTGACCAATCAAATAAACAGCAGGCAAAAAAGAGATCAATTCAACTTTAACATCCAAACCCCCAATTTATAGCCCCCTAATCGACCCTCACAGCCCGCTCACACCGAAACACAATCGGCCGAACAAAATCCCTAACTCATAGTCGTCTGAAATAGGAAAAAGGAACAGCTCTAACCTTCTCTGGCGACGCTCGGCCAGAAAGACAGAGGAGAAGGCGTTGGCTGCTGCGGAGAAAAAGAGGTGCCTCGAGGAGGCCGGCGGCGATCCTGTGGTTGCGGAGGCCGGCGCGTGCAGAGGGGCGGCCGATGCTGTGGGTGGCGACGCGAGGAAGAAGGGGCTAGTAGCGGTGGCTGATCTAAAGCGAGAGCGGCACCGGCGAAGGCGAGCGCTGCTTGTGACCAGCGACCACGGCACGACCTCG
The DNA here is from genome assembly GCA_025175895.1 of Wurfbainia villosa. Classification (NCBI taxonomy): domain Eukaryota; kingdom Viridiplantae; phylum Streptophyta; class Magnoliopsida; order Zingiberales; family Zingiberaceae; genus Wurfbainia; species Wurfbainia villosa. The sequence goes on from CM045988.1 coordinate 113,926,323, forward strand.
GCGTCAGGCAGCGAAGGGGAGCACGGCGCGAGCTCGTGTCACGTCGGGGTGGCGGTGCTCGCGAGAGCGCAAGTGCTTACTGCAGTGCGGTAGGGGAGACGCGGTGACTTGAAGAAGGGTTGTTCCCTATTTAGGCTTCATTAAACACTAAGTAGGGTTTTTAATTTACATGATCTTATACTTAATTAAATTAATCAACATAATGAATAACCTTTTATTAGAGCTCGTCCAATCTAATAAAATTTTATCCCAAATTTTATCCCGAAACCAAATAACTAAATTCCTTTTAATAAATACATTTATTTATTTTATTTATTTTATTTAAAATTTTATTATTATTTTATTTATTTATTTATTTATTTATTTATTTTTTCCAGTATCTTACATTCTCCCCTACTAATAAAAATTTGGTTCCCAAATTTCCTACTCAAATGCATAATGAGTAAGAGATACCATAGGTACTGAAAATATATATCTCACGCACCTTAAGTAACACAGGTGGGGGTATTGAGCTCTGATCTTTTCCTTAAGCTCCCAAGTAGCCTCCTCATCAGTGAGGTGACTCCACCAGACTTTAACAAGTCACACAGTCTTGTTCCGCAATTGTCGTTCTTTGTGATCCAAAATCTATACCGGAACCTCTGCATAAGTAACATCAGGTTGAATGGAACATGACACATCTGATAGAATATGTGTAGAGTCTGGCACATACTTCCTCAGCATGGACACATGAAACGCATCATGGATACCAGCCAAAGACATTGGTAGCGCTAGTCGGTAAGCGACTGCTCTGATCCTCTCCAAAATCTTGAAAGGCCTAATGTACCTTGGAGCTAACTTACCACGGAGGTCAAATCTCTTCACCCCTTTCATGGGTGAGACTCGCAGGACTACCTGGTCACCAATAGAGAACTCCCGAGGTCTCCGTCTCTGATCTGCATAACTCTTCTGACGATCCTGCGTCTCGGCCATCCTTTGTCTGATAGTACGGACCAACCCTGCCTCATACTGAGCTCTATGGGTCTAGTAACTGGTCCTCCCAGTTGCCCCCGAAATCCATAACACAGGACCTCAGCAAGTTCTCTAGTGTCTAAATGGCCCACTCAGACTGTCCATCTATCTGCGGATGGAATGCAGTACTAAAACGAAGCTGCGTGCCTAAGGCCTACTCGGGATCTCTATCTGATATAATGCTCAAAGGAACACCATGCAATCTGATGATCTCCCGACAATATAACTCTGTCAAGCAATCCAAAGAGTCGGTCTTCCGAATCGCTAAGAAGTGCGCAGATTTGGTTAGTCGGTCAACAACTACCCAAATCGCGTCATGGCCTCGATGTGTCCTAGGCAAACCCACCACAAAATCCATAATGAAATGCTTCCACTTCCATTCCAGAATCGGAATTTCCTGAAGCATCTGTTCCTTAAACTAATGCAACTCCAGAAACCATTATCCTCCTTAGAGTCAGAGACGGTAGTCCACCTACCGTCCAAAATCCACTCCACTACACACTCAGTAAGTGCATGGGAGGCTATAGCGACCAAACTCCCTTGTTACAACTGTTCGCGTTCCAGCTACTCTATAGTAGCTTTCCAGTAGCTAGCCAAAACTCCATGAGCATTTCTACTCCTCACTGCCGAAAAACAACATAATAACTGCTAAGTCCACGTCATATATATATGATGGCTTATCTCGCAGTTCTTTAACTGACGTAAGGTTAGGATACGTCTTATACAATAGCATCGGAATCGCTACAATCCCCAAAATGATATATCCATGTACACTACCCTTCCATCCAAACCAGAATGATTAATCAACACTAGCGTAAAAGTCAACCATCGTCTGAGCCCTGAAACTAGTTTCACAAGCTTCAGACCAAGTAAATTCTATCACCTTCCTGGTTCAACCAGTCAGCGATGTAATAACGCTAAAGCATCCTATCCATATCTATGGTAATAATCAAATCAATTCCAGGAAAACTACCATCAACGGTGACCGAGTGCGCAACTCCAACTACCACCATCAACAGTGGCCAAGTTACGTAACTCCAACGACCACAACTAATCCAATCATGTCCAGAATACACGACTTCCTAAATCCCTGGACGACTAAGTCGTCAATAAGTCTAATAAGATAATCAAAAGCTCATACAATTCATACCAAGTATGAAATTGTCGTCGCTACACACCTGCATTCTCTTTACTCTAGGCTGATGATATAACAATCACCACAACGACAATGATAATTGTGTGACACCATGTCACTACAATATCAATCCACCAGTCATAAATCAATCCTAAAGTATACACAGGTGTCCTATAGCTGATCTAAATAGATCCTCTATCCCAAATGAAGGATATTCATTTCCTTCCCCGACTACCACATTCCATAATCGATAATCGATGTATAATCTCAAAGGTTCATAACTCTTTTAACAAAGAGTTCTGGATCTTCTCTGGAAGAAATTTTGGGACATATAAACATTCCATCCAACACCTCCTATAATAAGGTAAAATGATCTTTCATCGTCTTAACCAGTGTAGGTATACATGCCTTATCCATATCCAAATCACTATTAATAGGGATTGATATTCTCTGAGGGTTTACTCCTTGTCCTTCAAATTGGTGGCTAGCAGGCCAAATCCCTAGCTTCCTAATTCGACATCAGTCGGCACCTCTAAAGAGTTCGTACTTCCGAAATCATCGTTAGGTTCCGCAAGGTCAATACGTCATCGACCTCGTCCCCGACCATGAGTAGGGGAAATTTCACTAAGTCAATACTTTTCCTAACCACTAAAGTATAGTAACTTAAAGACAATACTTTTCCTATAGCTCAGAGATATCCTTCAGCTTGCTTGGTCCCAAAACACGAGAACTCCCAAAAATCCAAGGAAAAGATAATCCTCGAAACACAAAACCCACAAACCAAAACCGTAAACCAATAAAATTGTCACGTCCTGGGGGTATATCCGTCATCCAAATGACAAAGGAGCCCCTTAGTGACAATATTCCGAAATACAAGGACCAGATCTGGTAAAAACCTCGAAATAATTATAGAAATATCAATATTTTATTAACTGCATACATGCACAACTAAACATATATCACTTAAAGTAAAATAGTTTTGTGACACCAAATCAAATTGCGACCAAAAATCCAAAGTGCATAAATAAAATGCAATACCGATAAAGTAGATCAAGCAGCATCTCGACGATGCAGTGGGACAAGCACGACAAGGAACTCTCTGAGCGACACGAAGGTAGGTCAATAAGACACGTCCTCCATCAGCTAACCTAGCGGATAAGTGAGGAGGGGGTGAGTACAACCACTCAATGGATGATAGACAATAGTGCATACTCATAATGCACATAATGGAAGTCAAAGGAAACAACTAGAGTAACCCAACCCTCAGAGTACTAATATCAGTCTGCAACTAACCTGATCAACAGTATAATAAATATACCTGCAACATACACAACCACTGCAACAAGCAGTGCACATCCAGATACCACGACAAAGCCTCATGGCTCTCGAGGTAATACAAAGTGAACTATCTATGAGCTACCGCAAACATAACTCGTGGGCCGACAATCAATAGCACTGTCTACGCGCAACTACATGCTACCACGAATAGAACTCGTGGATAGACAGGCAGTATATAAATATCTAGTTATTGACTGCACGCACTAGCATACTACCACTAATAGGTTGCATGGGCAATCGATTATCCTAGGTTGTTAAGCCTAGGGTTATCCAATACATCTAGCATAGAACGTCTATCAAAATCGATAAGGATCATCGATCTACAATTAAGCCCATTGAGGCGATCAAGCGAGGGTTTCAACACCTCTAATACGAAATGTTTACCAAAGCCGGTAAAGATCATCGACTTATAAATAAATAAGTCGAGATGGTTAAGTCTAGGGTTCCAACCCTTCTAACATGATCGATTATCAAAGTCGATAAAAATCATAAGTTCAGTCCACTCATAAACACGTCGAGACGATTAATCATAGGGTTTCGTCCCAACTAACAGGAAACGCCTATCAAGGCCAATAAAGACAACCCCTCTACTAACAAGCACAGCAAGAGGGTCAAGCCTAAATTATATCATCCTACCCGTTTAACCATGCATGCCACAACATGCTACCACGAACAGATCTCGTGGATACATAAGATGTAAAGTAGCTATCTAGTTACAGACATCATACTAATTCGATTATCATCATCTCCGAATGGATACGCAAGAGTATAACCTTACAGTAGATTATCTCAACCATGCATGGGGAACATGATCGACCACAGATATCCAAAGCAATCATAGAGAGACTCTACTGCAGACTCTCTCTCAACCAAGAATGGGAGTTATAGTTGGCAGCCGAGATATGAACAATGTTATATACCCTCGAAGGATTAATCGCATCCTAATCATATGAACTCTACTGGTCCGATCTCCATATCACTGAAATAGTAAATGGATAAACATATACCAATATGCACATCCAGGTCATTACGCCTAGGGTTCATACACCTAGGGTTCTACTAATGTTGTTTCATTCCTGAGATTCGCTCCTACAGAATAATCTCATCTAAGTTGTTCTACCTCTACTAGTCTTAATCATGGTATCCACCGCAAAACACATAACCATATAAACATATAACACGTTGTTTAATAAATGACAGCATAGTCATACTAATGGCAATCAATGGCTGAAATTAATTAGGGTATAACTAAAGGGTCATGCCAGAACAAAGTCAAGGCAATCCTAAATAAAGCATCAGATGCCCATATATACCCTAAACTACGTAAGCAATGTAATCATGTCCTCATACACTAGGATCTGAGAGTCAAAGAACCTATATATATACCTTCTACGAATTTATCCATCTTATTCATATTATTCAACTAGTCTACTCCTAATACTAGTCCAAAAATTAAGAGGTATACATCTACCAATGATATCTAATCATTTATATCACAATGATAACTAGTTACGTATAGCAGTAATAGCAGTTAATAACCATATGCTAACGATAAACCAGCAACCTAAAAATCTAACAGTCTAACAGATATAAGGTTAAAACAATTACTAGACAAAACATGAATGATACCACCTAAGTAAACCGCATAACCAAAATAACCAATACAAATATGTACTAAATCTAGAAAATTTTCTAGAATTTATTCACCTGTTAGCCGTCTGGAGATGTCCTGTCGCTGCCAAATCCCTCATATTGACCTCGTCAATAATACCCTGAATTTCCGAAACATAAAAATCGTCGGAAATCCGTACCAATCCGAAAATACCCCAGTTAACCTGCCAAACATGGCAAACTCTGAAAACCCAAAGACCCTAAGGAACTCGGAAACCTACGCTCTGATACCAATAAATTGTCATGCCCCGGGGGAGTCCCCGCCAGATGAAAATCCGGCAGTATCTCCCCTATACGGGTGACAATATGGAACTTGCATACAAGGCCTACACAGCCACTATACATCGGTCAACATGACCGAAACAAAAACTACACACGCAGATAATAAATTGGCCTCAGGCCATCAATCCAGGTAAATAACAACAGTCTACTATATCTAGACTTACCCCTTCTACCATCTGAGCAGGAATATACAACCAAACCAATCGAATAGTCCATAAGGACACAACAAATATCTCCAAACCTCCACAAGTACATAACCAAAACAAACACAAGTCCTACACACTTCATCTAGTTAAAAACCAAAACCATAAGACCAATAAAACCTATCCATTTCGACGAGGGGGATTGGCAGCTGGACTCTCTTGACAGTTTCAACCTGAAACAGATGTAAAGCAACGGGGTAAGTTCAAAGAACTTAGCGGATATGGTCGATATGCAAAGTAAGATATAGCTAACAATACTAATCATGCCAGTATAGTCTCACATATATAGGGTATGCAAGAAAGAAATACAAAAGGACTGTACTTACCTGATTCTCCTACCCTGATATAGGAGCATGTGCCATACTAGAAGTAGTCAAGTCATCACCATAAACAAATATGTATCCTGTATGCATGGCAATCATATGCAACATCCAAGGCAGCAATAAAAATGCAGCAAACACAATACAAATGCTATCCATGCAAAGTGCATATCGTGCAAATGACAGGGCCACCCCTGACGCCAGTCAGCCGCCTCACACGCGATGGTGAAGCCGAGTGGGTAGGGCTATGACAATTGTGCACTCTGCCATCACTGCTCCTGAGTGACCGAGTGGACAGGATGTTGTCGGAGTACACCTATCCTCCTGCCCCAAACAGAGTGGGGGAGCTAAGCTCTCATCTCCCGGTGTCATAGACCATAGGAGGGATCCCTGCCCACTACCACGCTGCCTCATCGCTACCCATGAGCGGACCAGCGGAGCCTTACAGAGCAACTGCACACACCCTCCTGATGTACCACTAACCCATGAGTGGAAGCGTGTGCAGGCCATGTAACTGGCTGCGGGCTCAACTATAAAGGAACCCCGTCCAGCCAGCATGCAATCATGCAAGATGGTGCATGATACTAAAGCATGTAAATCCAACTAAAAATACCTATCCGAATAATATGTACAATCAATAAGTATATATCTATGATCCGAGTAAAACAGGGAAGATATAATCATAACCAATCAAATGCATGTATCAAGTAGGCACAAAAACATACTAGGCATATAAACATGAAAATTATTGCAAGCTATCCTAACTAGCATATCAACATGACTATATCTAGGAGATAAGTCAAAATACCCGCCTGAATAAAAATGTCCGTAAGAATAAAATCGCCACTTAGGGACCCGCCAGGATCGAACACCTGCATAATGCATAACTATTGTTAAGCATAAAATACCATTCACCGACAAATCGAATACTTAATCGATTTCTTAGATAAACTAATTAACTTAAAGTAAATCCATCCAATCCAAGCACACGACAACGTGTTAAATTACTACTATGTATCCCCAAGTAGACCCTCAACCCGTAGGTCACAAATTGTGATTAACTCTTCAATCCAAAAACATATCCTTGCCATTAATCTCACCACGATCAATACTCATCATATGAAAATATTATCCATCTCACAAACCAGAATTTATCCGAAATCAATAACATATCGCCCAACCATTCCATATCCACCAAATATAATACGATCAACCGAATAACACCAAAATCGTGCTTACCAGCCCTAGGATACCACCGGCAGCCGAGACTCCCAACTCGTAGCCCACTTCGTGTCAAGAACCTCACAACCGTCTCCCTCGATAGTAACCTCCAAACACAGATCATAACTCCGACTCTCGGTGATTTACAGCACTTACAGTCGTGAACAGAACACAACACAGTGACCAATCAACCAAATCAAACAAACAGTAGGCAAAGAAGAGATCAATTCAACTTTAACATCCAAACCCCCAATTTATAGCCCCCTAATCGACCCTCACAGCCCGCTCACATCGAAACACAATCGGTCGAACAAAATCCCTAACTCATAGTCGTCCGAAATAGGAAAAAGGAACAGCTCTAACCTGCTCCGGCGACGCTCGGCCAGAAAGACAGAGGAGAAGGCGTCGGCTACTGCGGAGAAAAAGGGGTGCCTCGAGGAGGCCGGCGGTGATCTTGTGGTCGCGGAGGCCGGCACGTGCAGAGGAGCGGCCGATGCTGTGGGTGGCGACGCGAGGAAGAAGGGGCTAGCGCAGCGGTCGATTCACAAGAGCGGCGCGGCGAAGCGGGGCCGCTATGGCGGCGACCTATGGCACGACCTCGGTGTCCGGCAGCGAAGGGGAGCACGGCACGTGTGGCGGTGGACGGCGAGCTCGCGTCGCGTCTGGGCGGCGGTGCTCGCGAGAGTGCAAGTGCTTACTGCGGCATGGTACGGGAGATGTGGTGACTTCGGGCGCGATCAAAAGCAGCGATCGGCGGTTAACAGCGAGAAGAAGGGTTCGCGAAGGAGGAAAAACCGGTGCACGGGTAGGGAAATTAGGTTTCCTATTTAGTCTTCATTAAACACTAAGTAGGGTTTTTAATTTACATGATCTTATACTTAATTAAATTAATCAACATAATGAATAACCTTTTATTAGAGCTCGTCCAATCTAATATAATTTTATCCCAAATTTTATCCCGAAACCAAATAACTAAATTCCTTTTAATAAATACATTTATTTATTTCATTTTAAATTTTATTATTATTTTATTTATTTTTTCCAGTATCTTACAGTTTGCGCCGGCCCAAAGAGGATGGTCGGCTGCACCTAAGTCGCCTAAGCCATGGGAAGTCGCCGGAGGATCGCCGGCAGGAGCTTGAACGTCGACAGCAAGGTGGACATCGACACAAGGTTAGCGGCGTGGAGGCTTGGGTGGCGGCAGCAAACAAGGAGAAGAGAGGTTGGGCGGCAAGACTAATTAGATTTTTCCAAAACCCTTAAGCCCTATTTTTATAGAGAACACATTCTCCTAACGGTTATTGGTTCATAACCAAAAACCCGTTAACCCACTAGCACGGTTTGAGTATACCTCGTGCTAGTCTCAACAAAATTGATGGTGTCCAAATCCATCAATTTATCGACTAGGGATAATTCCAATACATCACAATTACACATGTAGAGATACTCACTAATTGTGATCTAATCACAAATTCTCTCATGCTGTGAATCATATTATGGACATTCAGTAAATGAGTTTAATATCTAATCAAATACATGAAAACATGTATACTCAAATAGTGAATCTTTATTTATCATATAAATGGTTCAAACAAAAGGCGATTGCCTTAGGACATCTCTCATATATTACTAACATGGATGTCATTAAGTAATAAAAAGATTATCGATCCCACAGGGACAGAGATTCGACTATCGATTTGTTCAATGGATGTTATTGTTCGGAAGTCAATCTAAAGGTTGCGATAGTGAGGGTTGTCGGTGGACTAAACTCTTGTACGGTGTCACACGGAGGAAGAAAGGAGCTTTCTGTAAGATCTTTAAAAGGGATCCTAGGACTTCGGTTTCGCTTGTGTATCGTAAAACATGCTAGCAACTGGGCGTTGTCTAAACGTCTAACTATGGTCTTGTGGAAGGGACATCATACACTCTCCCGATGAGCCACTGCATCTATCGGGAGCTATCTCTGCCTTACAAGGATGGGATAGGCGGTACAAGGATGTCAAATCAATCCCTGCGACGAATCGTTTCCAGTTCTATCTCATCCTTCCACCCACAATTACAGGAGATCAAGTTTACCCCTAGGTTCCTTGTATAAATCCCCTAAATCCTAGATACGAGGGTTGTCACCCCTTGTATCGCCTAAGCACAGTAGATAGAAAATCAAATACACATAGATATTTATATAAACAAATCCCAATTGCAAATTCAAACACAAAAACAGAATTCAATTTGTAGCAACATGTCATACGCACACAAGCTACTCCCTAATCCTAGAATCGAAGAAACTACTTCATAGATAGGAGAGGAGAATCACAAGGCATATTCATGTTCAAATTAATCATAAATAAAATGCAAGAACAGGAAGTAACAATGCCGATGTGGCCTTCTCTTCGGCATTGAAGTGCAGAACTTGGATCTCCAGCGGCATTCTTCCTCCCCGTTGCGAGTTCCCGAAGCTTTTTAGGGCTTCGGTGTGCCGTCCCAGTCGTCGTGCCACCACCCCCCCCCCAAGGGTTTGGGCGGAGCCATCCTTATATAGACATCACATTGGATCGTTGCGAAATCCGAAAAAAGCCCTAGCCGTGTCAATCTGCTGGGTCGCCACACGGTCGTGTGTTTCCACATAGTCAGGCCGTCTGTGGCCCTGGGGTGACTGATTTCGCCCCTTGGACACGGCCATGTGTGGCCACATGCCCTGGCCATGTCCCCTTCTGCATCTAGCTGCAAAATGCCCTTCTTTTGCTCCGAAAGTGCGCCTTTTCCTCCGAAATGCTATCCTGCACACAAAAGTACAAAGAGCATACCTCTGAACTAGAAAATAGGAAATGTATTGAAAACAAAGTGACATATGCATGAAACTAACATAAAATGTAATGAGATGTGAGCTAAAACTACTCCTAAACCCCTATATGTTTTGTTCACATCACTTCCCCCAGACTTAAATCTTTGCTTGTCCTCAAGCAAACCTCAGTGCCATGAAATTTTAAAAGGATATTGTTCCATGCTTAGCATGTTAACAAAATTTATCAAGTGGTATTTGCAATCAAAGTAAAATAAATATGTTCAAGAAATTCACAAAGTTAGCTCCTTGTGCTCGTGCTAAGCGAATCATTCTTAGGGGATACTCGTTCCATGGTGAGTTAAGTTGTCATCCTATAGCTTTCCTAAGGTCTCCGGCTCTTAGGCACTTACTTGCCCAAAGTTAGGGTCGTTCCCTATATCTAGCACAAAGTCTCAAAGGCGTGCTCGGTATTGAGAGAAATTGGTAGGTGTTTCCCCAGTAACCTAACTCGGTCTCAAAGGGGCACCTAGTCATTTCCACCCATGACAACTATTTTTTTATCCCTCATAATCTCTTTTTTTTCATTTCTTTTTCTCTCTCTCTTTTATTTTTCAGCTCACTGGGATTTTGATTTTTCCGAATGGGCTTACACAATCTGAGCATCTCTAGTAACTAAAATGTCAGTGTTAGGGTCACATGTGAATTCCATAGTACTAGACTACTGAAATGAATCATAACTAGGTATGTACTAGACTCTCCCTTTCAGAGTGTTCGACATGTGTAGGTGTAAAAATAGAAGCTAATCAGTGTAAGTCTAGAATATTCATTCATAGCCAATAAAAAAAATACCACGAGGTAAATGAAGTTACACTACTCATGGAGACAACTCACGAAGAAGACTTTAAAAATACTACTGAGGCAGCTTTACAAATAACAAAAACTAAGTGTTGAAAGAAACTCAACAACCTATGCATAAACAAATGAATGCTAACAATAATGCAAATATCATAAGAAACAAAACTACTGCTAGAAACAAAATAAAATTTGGGGTCCCCGCCAGACTTAAATGAAAGTATACCTCTAGTATAGTGGACAAGGTGGAAAGTCTAGAAGTCTCGGCATCTCGGGATCCTAGGAGAACCTGCTGCTGAGTCGTTGATGCCACATGTACATGTGGTTGATCTGAGAGCTGGTGGATACAGCAGCTACTCGGTGCTCCTCCTCCCTAGCCCACTGTGCCTACTGGGCATTCATGTGCTGTCACATCTCCTGGCGGTAGGCGGCCTTATCCTAGCGACGGGCAGCCTCCTCCTGGAAGTAGATGCGGGCCTCATCGTAGAACTCCTCAGCCCACTGGAAGTGCTCCCGGAAGCCCTGAAACTCTGCCTGCACATAGGCACTCTGCTCCTCCCATCGCTGCCTCTGTGTCTGCTGCTCGACGTATATATTGTCGAGGCACGATCAGAACTCCGAGAAATCATAAGCCGATGTACCTGCATCTTGCTCAAAAGTGGAAAAAGGTGGTGGTGCAGGTGCAGGCTCATGTCGACGTGGACTAGGTGGGCTCCTATGCATGTGTGGACTGGAGGGAGAGTGATGTAAAGGGGAAGAGATGGGTGCCGCTGTGGATGGTCCCTCATGTGGGAAGGACTCCACTATCAGGTCCAAGCGCCAGTTGGCGCGCATGGTAATGGTGGTATGATAAGGGTCGGGGAGCCTAAGGGTCGTCATATTTTTCCTTACAAAGCATAAGGAGTGTCCCTCTCTTACAATCATCTTCATGGTCATACACACTCCTAGGTCGATTCTAAGGCTCCCCTCTATACTCTCTAATGCGGTGTAATCGTACCCCATCCTATGGCAAATATGGGTAAGTAGGCCCCCCACATTAATCTCTCCTCTCGCTGCTTTGCCCATCTTCACTAAGTGTCTGATGAAGTAGGACCCTACATCGATGCTACTCCTTTCTTGTAGCATGTCCTAGAAGAAAAGCAGCTCGCTAGCTCTTACCACACCGTCACTCTCCCCACGACCAAATATAGTACTGGCCATGATGCGGTGGAGGTATCAGAGAATGGGATTTTGGAGGCGCGATGCTTTGGCCAAAGAAGGGTCGTAAGCGTGCTCCCCTATCAACTCGGTCCAAAATATCCGAGAGTTAAACCCCATAGGGGTTCTTCTCTTTCCCCCACTTGGCAAGCCAAAGCATGAATTCCATTAGTGAAGGGTCCATTCATGCTCAATGTTAAATATTCTGAAGGTGATCCTACCCTCTTCGCTCTCTCTACCCGTTAAAATTTCCGCTTCTAAGGAACTTAAAAATTCTAAAGGTATCTTAGAGTAGATTGGGTGTCTTATTCCCATTATCTCTTCCCACCCCATTTTTGCAAATAAGGCTTGAACGTCACCCAACAACCCTAAGGACTCTAGCAAATCTTCATCAAGGTACCTAGTTACAATGAGTTTGGAGTAGAAAGCATGTTATATCTATCCCTATGCTCATTGTTGCAAAAAGGAAGGGTTGGAAGAGCGTTACCTTCCTCCGGAGCTTGTGGGGTGTCAGTTCTCCTTGCTCATCGCTCTGAAGCACCGGATTGAGACGTCACTTGCTTGGTCCTCTTCATCCTTGCTTCTTTTGGCTTCTTTGAAGGTTGGAAAAGTTTCTAGGTGGTGGGGAAGAAGAATCCACACAGCTAGGGCAAGAGAAATCGAAGCACACGGCGCAAATGGGGCGAAAACACACGGCTCACCCTACTTAACCCTTGTGCGACATGGCCGTGTGAAAACACATGGCCCGGCCATGTGCACCTCGGGTTGATGGGGCACGGCCGTGGGAAAACACATGGTCAGGCCATGTGTCCCCTTTTTTCTCCCCTTTTGTGCACAACGGTCTGAATTAACCAAAATTAAAGGTATTGTCAAACATCAAAAAGGGAGAGATTGTTGGTGCAATTGACTCAGGTCATGATTGACTATACTCGAGTAGGACTCGAGTAGGGTTTTGATGTTTGACAATGAGATTTGAGTATGGATGATAGTATGACTATGGGATGGTATGGAACATCCATGGTCATATGGAGATGAGCGCGAAGTCAAGAAGGTCAAGGTTGACTAGATACTTGACGAGGAAAAATCCAAGTGGGACTTGGTGATGGAAAGTCCAAGTGGAAAGTCTTGGCAAAGGGAAGATCCGACAGATCAGGGAGACCATGCTTGATAAGGGAAGTCCCGACAGATTAGGGAGACCATGCTTGGCAAGGGAAGACCCGACTGATCAGGGAGATCGAGTTTGGTAGTAGAAGTCCTAGCAGGTCATGGTTGATTGGATGCTAGGCAAGTGAGGAAAGTCCAAGTATAGATACTTGACAAAGGGAAAGTCCAAGGATGGAACCTTGGTAATGGAAGTCCCGAAGGTGCGACCTCTTGGCAACGGAAGTCCCGGAGGCGCAACATTTTAGCAAAGGTAGACCCGAGAGCATGACATTAGCCGATGGAAGCACTTGAAGGCTAGCGCAAGAATAAATGAGTTATGAAGGACTCTGATGGATCATAGAAACGTGAGACTAATGAAAGTGGATAGAAGGCTCAGGTTTAGGCTAAGAGTCAGCATCAAGTACGAGGAAATCATACTTGGGTTAAATCTCATGTTTGAGGTACAATAGAAGATTGGAGGATTTGCTCAATCGACTAGTCTAGTGAAGCTGACTCCCGTTGTGGGGCTCGGATTTCAGACTGGGTTCTCGGCACTATACGACTTTGGAAATAGCCATAGTGCAGCATAGTCAACTGTTGTACAAATGTAGTCGATTGGTCGCATGCGATTTAGGATTCAAACTAAGTGCTCGACATTTGATGAGACAGAAAATGAGCTAGGTGCTCGACAATCGACTTCTATGGAAGAGCAATCAACTAGCAGGTGCTCGGGAAGTCTAAAGGGTGGTTGGGCGAAGTGAGAAACAATATCTCAGACAAGCAGTCAACTACTGTGGTAGAGCAGTCGACTGAAGGCTTGACAGTAACAGGTCAAAAGTAAGGCACACTCGACAAGGGCTCAATCGAGGCAGCACCTCAATTGGTGCAGTTACCATTGAGTGGTAACGGTCAAAAATTAGCTCGACGTGAAGCCTATAAGAGGAGGAGCTCGAGGAGGATTTTCATAGCTGTTCTTTGGAGACTTTGAAGGGGAAGTGTTATTGCATTATATGCCTTCAAGAGCATTCCACAACAACCAAATCTACAAGCGATCAAAAGCGACTTGTGTAAAAGTGTTTCTTTTGTTTTCACATTTTATTCGTATTTATATTTGGTAGCTCTTCTTACTATTGTAAGTTCATTGTAAGAGGTTTCTCCACCTCTGGTATCATTCTGAGAAGGAGAAAGTGTTAGTGAGTGTGGATCACTAAAGTGTCATCGTGAAGTTGGAATTTGAGTTCCGAATCACATAAAATATCGTGTAATGCATGTGTTCTTGTATTTCAGTTGTTTCTATCTTGTATTCTGTTGTGCTAACGCTTTGTAGACAAGAATACGCAATCGAAGCAGGACATCGAGCAAATCGCTATTTATCCCCCCCCCCCTTCTAGCGTACCAGCGGTCTCAACATGCTATAATTAACTTTGGATGTACTTCTTGCTAGCCATCATGTGGTGATTTAGATTCAATGGTTTAATGGTTCAGAATTACCAATTCAATTGTTAGAAAATATTGACCCTTAACCTTCAAAGCTAGTTGCAATTCATGGTTTAGAATCGTCATTATGGTTCGGGTCACAGTTCATCATCAGTTTAGTTGTTCTTTGTCATTATTTATATTTTATTTTTTTAAAAAAAATAGCTTTAATCGAAAGGCAAATAAGTTGGTTTATAAATGAAAATTTGATTCCAATAGAAAGATAGAATAATTCTACATTGGATTTTTTTATGTTGAATCACATCATTGATACATTATAAATATTATTGAATAAGGTAAATTTGTTTTAAGGAAAACCTTGTTTTATTTTTCACAAAGTTGCTTCTGTCATTATTTAGGAGTTTACATATTCAATTTTGTATTTAAGTTTATTTATGTGATTTTCCCTACACAAGGAAAGACTAAGTAGTTTATTCTTTATTCTTTTCTCTCCATCTACATGTTCAAGTAAAACATTTTTATCTCTCTTCCTAGAGACTTCTCTCTATTTTGAATTTTTACCCTCCATGTCATCACACTCTTCACTTATTATAAATCACTTGATCTTGAGCTTGATACCAATGGTTTTTTTTAATCTAACATTAATAATATTATGATACCGGGAAAAACTAACTTATGACTAGGCATATGACTGGGCATATAACAGCTAGTACTACACCACAACTTATTCCAGACGCCTTGCGTCTCGGCTCAGCCACATCTTATTCCAGATGCCCCGCGTCTCGGCTCGGTCACATCTTATTCCAGACACCTCGAGTCTCGGCTTGGCCACATCTTATTCCAGACACCCCGCGTCTCGGTCATCATCTCATATCTCGGCAAAGGCACATTATCTCGAATATATGGCTTCCCAACATATGATTGATCTTATTTAGTCAGAGGGCGTGGCGGGTATTACCTATTCATAAGGTTCGCAAGGCAGTCCTTGTCGACATTTCCCTCCGACTAGGGAACAGATGCCCATATTGGTTTTCAAAGGAATGTCTACTTCATTAATGAGGAGCTGTCTCCCATCAACCACACGATGAGTATTAATGATAACCCACGCGCCGACAGCATTTATGAGGGTAATGACCTATATCATTTCTCAAAGCAAGCGTAAGATCAGGGAGTCATACCGCCCATACCGACTGTACTGCTTGGCGGGGGGATTTCTCTCCTATATATATCTCTCCTAGAGGAGGAGGCTGGAGTTTCGCGCATTCTCAACTGATCTCTCTACATTGTTTTCACCACTTTCTTTCTGATCCCTACCTTGAGCATCGGAGGGGCCTCGCCGAGATCTCTCTCGGCGCCCTTAATCATTTTTGTCTTGCAGGATGCGTCACCTCGGTTGTTTCACGCCATTCGGCTTGGTTCACGACCAAGATGCCAAATCGATCACCTCTACTTTCCCTCTGCATCATCTTCTTTCTTGCCCGAGTCATCGACCCTCGTCCCTTTCGCCACTGGACACCTCGCTCTCTCTGTCTCAACGGGCAACATGATTGGCGCCGTCTGTGGGAAACGCATTCCTATCAATACGCCTGAGACAAGGATGACAGGTCAAGGAGTGAACTCCGACAACCACAACTCCGCTGAAGGGAACATGACCAGAGAAAGCATCATTGCTCTTGTCAAGACCACTATGGAAGACATCCTACGCGATCTTCTTCCCCAAGGCTCTGCCCCCATACAAGCATCTCCCAGCCCAGTTCAAGGTCCCGCACCAACATCCATTCCTTCTACTCTGGCCCCACCAGGAACAGCTCCCGTGGCCTCAATGCCAGCCGAGTCATCATCAACAGCATCGTTGCAAGAGTCCTATGAGGAAGCACCCTCCTACACACCTCTGGAGAGGGATCCCAGGAAGGGAAAAGCTCCATTAATCATCGCAGAGTCTCCTCTTGTTCCCAATATTATAGCTGATAAGATGCCCAGGTCTTTCAAGCGAATCTCTATAGGAGAATACAATGGCTCAGCTGACTCGGAAGAATACCTTAGGAGATTTAAGAAGGCCTCCTTGATACACGACTACTCGGACGGAGCCAAATGCAAGGTTTTCTCTCTCAATATAATAGGCTCCGCCCAAAGGTGGTTCGACCGGCTCCTAGTCGGATCCATTAACTCCTTCCAGGAGTTATCTATTTTGTTTCTCCAGCATTTCGCTAGTAGATAAAGATACCGCTGAACTGCTCAGTATCTTATGACTATGAAGTAGAAGAACACTAAATCCCTGAGGGACTACATACATCGGTTTAACCGAGTGGCCGTCAACATCTCGGATGCTTTGCCCAAGATGGTGGTCAATGCCTTCTCTCAAGGATTAATAAGAGGGGATTTCTCAAAGTCACTGATGAAGAGACCCCCACCTCACTTTGAAGCCCTGCTGGTCAGAGCCGAAGCATACATCAACTTGGAGGAGGTCGAGAAGGCAGCAGATGAGCAACAAGGAGGAAGGATTGATCAGCCTAAGCCCCAAAAGCCGACTCAGAAGGCCCTTCCGCTAGTGCATAATCGCCCTCCCAGAGTCCCTCCTGTCTACCCTCCTCGGTTGATTAAAGACAAAGCAATCCATACGGTACAAGAGGCTCCCTAACCGCCAATGCTACCCGGCCAGTGTGGCCCCTTCTGTGCCTTTCATCAAATATACGGTCACTCAACCCGGGAGTGTCGTACTTTAGCAGAAGAAATCAAGCAAGTTATGAGGGAGCAGCAGCAGAACTTCAACTCTCCGCCCCGAGATGCAAGACTCGAACCGCGGAATCATTCTCGGCACAACCCGACTAGAAGGGCCCCTCGACCTACACCCAAGCTGCAAAGACCGGCTCAAGCCTCGCGGAGGTCCCGAGAAGCTTCTCCGAGCGGGCCTGCTTCCCAGCCAGGATCACCGCAAGAGCTCAATACTCCACACTGCGGGACGATTAACATGATCACCGATGGAGCCATAGATGGGGATTCAAACCGAGCTTGAAAGGTTCGTGGAAGATGGCTGGATAACATGGAAGTGAACACCAGTCGAAGGCATGTCGATGGACCTTCAATGAAGTTCGGCCCCGAGGACCTGCGAGGAGTTTTGGTCCCTCATGGTGATGCCTTGGTGATTAAAGCTAACATTGCCAACTATGACGTAGCCAGAATCTTCGTCGACAGAGGTAGCTCGGTCAATATTTTATTTAAGGATGCCTTCGTTCGTATGCAACTCGATCCGACGCAACTCTAGCCGAAGAAACCCTATTCAGTTTCTTGGGTCACGAGGTGTCTCCACTCGGTTGGATTGACCTGCCACTATCTCTGGGAGAGGAACCTCTCCGTCAGACTCGGATGGCCACCTTTACTATTGTAGATGCAACCTCGGCCTACAATGTCATCTTGGGAAGACCAGCACTGCACTCCTTCGAAGCCGTTGTATCAACCTATCACCAAAAGATCAAATTCCCTGTGAACAATCAAATAGGGAAAGTTGTCGAAGACCAAAAGGCAGCCCGAAATTGCTATGTGGAAGAAGTCTGAACCGGACCCAAAAAGAGTCGGAAGATCGAGATGGCAGAAGTCTACACCCTGCATGAAAAACCTCTGGAAGAAGCCCTAGAAGAAGAAGACGTACAAGTATGGCCAAACCAGCCTGAGCGAGTCATACGAGTCGCTGTAGATTTGCCAACTGAGCTGAAGCAAGAAGTGCGGGATTGTCTGATGAACAACTGAGACGTATTTACTTGGCCAGAAGAGCAGAATCAGAGCATCTCTTAGACCATAATAGAACATCAGCTGAACATCCTTTCTGGGTCTCGACCTATTAAACAAAAAAGAAGACACTTCGGACCAGAAAAATATCAAATTATCCTAGCCGAAGTACAAAAACTTATGCAAGCTGGATACATCCGAGAGGTGCAATTTCCCGAATGGTTGTCCAACATTGTATTAGTACCAAAACTAGGAGAGAAATGGAGGGTATGTATAGATTTCAGAGATCTTAATAAAGCATACCCTAAATATTGCTATCCCCTGCCTCGAATAGATCAATTAGTAGATTCTACGGCAGGATGTGAGCTAATCAGTATGCTAGATGCTCATCAGGGGTATCATTAGATTCCACTAGCATTGGAAGATCAAGAGAAAGTTAGCTTTGTCACAGCGAATGTCACTTTTTCTTACAAGGTTATGTCATTCGGGCTGAAGAACGCTAGCGCCACTTATCAACAACTAATGGATAGAGTGTTTCAGTCCCAAATAGGCCGAAATATTGAAGTATATGTGGACGACATCCTTATCAAGTCTGCAAAAGCTGAAGACATAGTCAGAGATATGACTGAGATGTTCAGCACATTGCGTCGATACGGAATTTGGCTAAACCCTATCAAATGTATATTCGGGGTCTGAGGAGACAAATTCCTAGGCTATATCGTCACTGAACGAGACATTGAGGTAAATTCAGAGAAGGCTCGGACTCTACAGAGCATGATCTCTCCCCGAAATATCAAAGAAGTGCAAAGGCTACTGGGCAGGATAACGGCACTTTCTAGATTCATCCCTAAGTCAGCTGAGCGAAGTCTCCCTTTCTTCAAGGTGCTTCGCAAGTCAGTTCGATTTTCATGGGATGAAAAGTGTGAGCAAGCCTTCACCAAATTGAAGCAGTATATATCCGAATTGCCCACACTTGCTAAACCGGTGCCAGGAGAGAGTCTACAATTTTACTTGGCCTCCTCTGAAGAAGTTGTGGCATCAGTACTGCTCCGGCAAGAAGAGGGTAAGCTACCGAGAGCGGGTATACAAAACTGGAAAAGCAAGCACTAGCTCTGATCATAACAGTCAGGAAGCTCCGCCACTATTTTTTATCCCACCCGGTCACAGTCTAATAGTGGCCTCGGAAGGATATTGACCAACCCTGAAGCATCTTCCCACCTAATCAAGTGGATCACCGAGCTGGCCAAGTATGATATCCAATATCAACCCCGTACGACCCTCAAGGCACAGGTATTGGCGGACTTCCTAGCCGAGACACCAGGGGTCGAGGAAAATGAGGAATGGAAGATATATGTGGATGGCTCGGCAACTAAGCAAGGAAGTGGAGTAGGAGTATTATTAATGTCCCCTCAAGGAGAAACAATTCGGATAGCAGTGCAACTCAACTTCCGAGCTTCCAATAATGAGGTTGAATACGAAGCTTTACTGGCTGGATTGCGGGCAGCTCGGCATGTCGGAGCCTCCCGAATTTCTTTATATTCTGACTCACAGTTGGCGGTGGAGCAACTCAAAGGATCATTCGACACCCACATGTTGGGGATCGATTGGACGCTAGAGGGGGGTGAATAGCGCGTGCTAGTACCGATGATGGAATTCGATCGTGATTGCGTCTACAATTTTCGTTAGCGCAGCGGAAACAAAGATAATAAAGCAATAACGAAAAACACAAGCAAACGAACACATTGATATAACGTGGTTCGGAACCGAATGGTTCCTACTCCACGGATTGAGCTCTAAAGAGCTCTAGCGATGTCAATGCAATCACTAATCACAAATACTCCTTCTCGACACAAGTCGGAGGCGGAGAAACCTCGTACAAACATTCTTACAACAATAAGAAATGAATACAAGCAAAATACAAGAGAGAAATACAATGTAAGTAAAGAAAACTACTTTACAAGAGCTTTTGATTTACTTGCTTTTGGTTGCCATGAACTAACATTGAAGGACTGGAAAAGCACCAACTATTCCCCTTCAAATCGCCCAAGAAAAACCTTGTTTGAAGCCTTCCACGAGCAGCTGCTTTTATCCTCCATCGGGCTGGATTTTCGCCTGGCAATCGACTGCCATAAGGCCCCAGTCGACTGGCAACACTGTAGCTGTGAGACAACGGCTCAATCCACATTGGAAAAGTTCCAACGGGACTCTCACCAGTCGACTGCCAACATTGGCGTTGCACACCGTAATCGACGCCAATTGGCTAGGAGCATTCGCTCGCAACTCAACTCGGGCAAGTGGATCGCATCCATGGCAGTTGACTACCAGCAGTCCACTGCTCCAATTAGTAGTCGACTGCCAGCAGTCCACTGCTCCAATGAGCAGTTGATTGCCAAGGCAATTTCAGCCCTAAATGGCAATGAGTTTAGTCAACCTCACAGCAATGAACCGCCAAAAGATGAGGTTTTAACCCAAGCACGGTGCCCCCATACTTGCTAGACCACCCTTAGCCTAGACCTAAGCCTTCTAGCCACCTCCATCAGCCTCACGCCTCTCGGATCCCTCCAAGTCATCCATGACTTGTTCATCCATCGCGCTAGCCTTCAGGTGCTTCCATCGGCTATGTCATGCTAACGGTGTCTACACTGCCAAGGCATATTGGACTTACACCGCCAAGACTCCGCTTGGACTTTACGCCGCCAACCATTGGACTTATGCTGCCAAGACTCTACCCTTGGACATTACGCCGCCAATATCAAACCCCTTGGACTTCTCAAATGCCAAGACTCAATCTTGGACTTTCCCTTGCGAACCCATGTTGGACTTTCCATGCCAAGACCCATGCTTGGACTTCCCTTGTGCCAAGTACTCAAGACTTGGACTTTCCCAAATGCCAAGTGTCCCACTTGGACTTTCCATGCCAAGTACCCATGACTTGGACTTTACCTTGCCAAGACACATGCTTGGACTTTCCCATAATCACATGGTCAACCCTAGTCAACCATCAAAGTCTCCCTTGAGTCAAACTTGAGTCTGGTCAATTATAACCTGGGTAGATTGTATAAACAATCTCCCCAAAATATTAATTGACATCAATGTCAAACATCAATATCAAACATACTATGTCAAACATCAAAACATCACTCGAGTCAAACTCGAGTCTGGTCAATCGTGACCTGGGCCGATTGCACTAACAATCTCTCCCTTTTTGATGTTTTGTTGGATCGAAGCGGATCGCTAGAGGGGGGTGAATAGCGATAAAACTTTTTCAAAATCGTTCGTTGATTAGACAATTAATCGCAGCGGAAAGATAAAAGACAAATAAAGAAAGACAAATGGTTTTATACTTGGTTCGTAGCCTTCGGTTACTACTCCAAGGCCCTAGTGGTCCTTGACCACGTACGGAGGGAAAAACACTAAAGAACTCCTCCTCGTTAGAGGTAGGAGTTAATCGAGTACAAGAAAAATCACAAAGCTTTGAGGTAGAGGGACACTCCCCCTCTCCTCGTAACGATAAAAACTCCGAGACAATTGATATGAAAAATATAAACTGAAAATGAAGATTATACCGACGAAACAAAAATATAAACAATTAAACCTAGACGTCGGAGAACTAGAACTTCATTGTCGGAGAGTCGTAGCGTTGCGGAGGCTTTTTGGAAGATTAGGATTGATGAAATGGTGAAGAATGGACCTTCTTTTATAGCCCTAGAAGTCCCTTCCTCGAGCACATCAAGATCCTACATCAATGGCCACCTCACCCTTGAAGAAAGGGATGAGTTTTGACTCATCTCGAAGCTGTAATTCAAATAGTAGTTGAACTAGCTAGTTGAATTGATGGCCAGGATTTTTGACTACAATAAAGTGTTAGCTCAAAATATAAGTGAATTCGAAGGCCACTTGCCGTCCAATCTCGACATAGACCTTCCATGGGAAGTCTTGGCCGGATCGTCGCCTAAGGACGTCCCCGTACAAAGGACACGACCTCACTTCACTTTACTCACTCGAGCTTATCTCAACATTTACCTTTGAAGCCTTGCATTCGGTCTCCACCTAATTCCTTCGGCTCCCTCCAAAGTCCTCCCGGTGTCGCCCGACCACTACGGATTTCTCCGAGTGTCGCTGGCCTTCGGCTTAGCTTAGCATTTCTGCATACTTGATTCAGCTCGTGAGATAACAATGTAATCTTAACTTTGCATCTTTGCCATAATCAAAACATAGGTTCGATCATCTGGTGCCCCTGCACCAACAATCTCCCCCTTTTTGATCTATGGCAAACTTACGCAAAGTTAAGGAAAAATGTAATGTGGAAAATGAGTAAATGTAAATCAATTCTCCCTTAACCTTAGGTGAGTTTTAGAACAAAAGGTTAATCTTAAAAAATTTAAATTTTTGTTCTCCCCCTTAACTTGTGCTCTTCTCCCCCTTTTGCCATAAATCAAAAAAGATTTGGGGTTGTATAATATAAAAAGTAGGGGTTTCTAACATGAAATTGCATGCATAAAGATTATCTAACATGGGTCCAAGCATGTGTCTCGATTTACTTTGGTTCAATGTATAACCCTTTGCACCAACAATATAAGTCTTGAGACTAATTTGATTTTCAAAAATACTTATAAAATTAGCTTTGAGTTTCAAAATACTTATACGCTAATAACTTTTGAAAATATATAACCCTTAGGGTTAGTTTGCTCTCCCCTAAATCAAGTATATAAGGTACAGAAGAGTTAGGGGGTGCTAAACATTGACCTAGAAGGTTGTATATTTAGAGTTTTGTCCGAGTATAGATAAACGTTTAAGCTCGATAGTTTAAAAAATAGATAACATTTTTGAAAGGATTATGTGAAATGAAATTATTCCTTATTCATCTCACCCATTCTAAGTGTCTTAGAATTGGTTCACCTTATATGTTATGTGAGATGATTCCAATTTTATCTTAATTAAATTTAATGATTTGAAACTGGTCAACCTTGTGTTAGATTCGGATTTGATCCTAAGCTCATCAAGTCACCTTTTCAAGATCTTGGCTTCCAGGTCGTGGCGAGGCACAGGGGCCTTCTTTGATCGGAAAAACGACCACTTCCTTAGACAAAGCCAATTTCGAGAAAATAGTAACTTGACTCACCTAAGACCACTTCCTGGTCTAACTAGTCTAGGATACGGTGAGATAGCTTCAGCTAGCTCCACTCGGTCAAGTGAACCGAACTAGATATGCCTTATCTAGCTCGAATACACGAGACTCCATTTTCCTAACGTACTATCATCTCGCTGCGTCCTAGTACTATGTTACCAAGCATTGATGAGTTATAGTCCTATCTAACCATTCTAAAGAAAATAAAAGGTTTAGGTTACCGGATATACTATTTTGGTATTAGCTCCCCCTGGATCATTGAACCAATATGGTCTGGTCAAGTAATAAACTTGATCCTGGGGAATCCAAAACCTATTGGTCCTTATATGTGAGTTTAATAAAGATTTTGGGACCCACGCTTGGACTCAATGATGACTACGATTTATGATAGACATGTAAAATATATTCGTAGTCTTTGAGCTATATCCGAGTCGGGCTCTATTGTACATGGCTCTCTGAGTTCCAAGAAGTTGGTTAAGATTCTTGGACCCCGTCGAGAACTTGTTCAACCTAGCTTCGAGCTCTTGGACTCGTCCTTTCAAGATAGAGTTCTCTTCTTCGAGTTTTTCAACTCGAGTTGAGTCCTCCTCTTGAACTCGACTAGTCGAAGAGTTTAGGGGTGTCTCTTGTTTGAGGGTTTCAACCTCCTCAACCAAGGACTCGACCCTAGACTCGGATTTAGCTAATTTCCTAATTAGCAATTTAATTGTATTGTAAAGCG
Source organism: Wurfbainia villosa (assembly GCA_025175895.1). Classification (NCBI taxonomy): domain Eukaryota; kingdom Viridiplantae; phylum Streptophyta; class Magnoliopsida; order Zingiberales; family Zingiberaceae; genus Wurfbainia; species Wurfbainia villosa. The sequence continues at coordinate 113,950,487 of CM045988.1, forward strand.
TATGAATTAGTGAGCGGCTAACCTTAATTTTCCCTTTTGGTTCGGCTTTGAGTTGCTTCTCGAAGTAGTCCTTGAGTTCGGAGTCGGTGTTGTAATTGGATTCGGATTCAGACTCTGACTCGGACTCTTTGGGTCTTGACATGCATGTTATGCCGATGCCTTCTTCGTTGTCCCATGTTGCATGAAAAGCCTTCTTTTGATTCGATTTGAATTGTGCCCTCTTTTGGTTCTTTAGTCGCCTCCTTTCCCTCCGAACGATCTTCCGCACTACGTTCACTATTGCTTCCACCTCTTCGGATTCGGACTCTGATTCGTCTTCGGGTTCAAGTCCATCTTCTTGCCTGGTAGATGGCTTTCTTCTTTGTCCTGCAAATAGAGCAATACCTTTCTCGGCCCGGACCATGTTAGTCTGCTCGTGAAGTTCAAACTCGAAAAATAACTCATCTAACCTAAGCTTCGAAAGGTCCTTAGAGACCTTGTAGGCATCGACCATGGATGCCCACAAGGTAGTCCTAGGAAATGAATTAAGAACGTACCTTAGAAGGTCACGGTTTTCGACCTTGTGTCCGATAGTGTGCAGGCCATTAACAATGTCCTAGATGCAGGCGTGTAGTTGCGTTGCCGTCTCGTGTTCCTGCATCTTAAGGTTATACAACTTATTGAAAAGAAGGTTGCATTTACATACCTTAGCATCAGACGTTCCTTCGTGTAGCTCGATTAATTTGTTCCACAAGTCCTTTGCGCTGATGAAGAGTTCGATGCGGTTGAGCTCCTCTTTGGACAGACCGCATTGCAACATTTGGGTTGCCTTTGCATCGGCTTCGATTTGCCTCTTGGTTGCATTGGTCCACTTGTTGAAATCCAAGGGCTCGCCTTGATCATTGGTGGATAGAGCAAAGCCAGTTTGGATGATTATCCAAGTCTCGAATTGTGTTTTTAAAAAACACTCCATCTGACCTTTCCAATAACGGAAATCATCTCCGTTAAAGAACGGAGGTCGGATGGTGTTGTACCCCTCAATGTGGGCCATTTGGAAGGAAAACCTTGCACACAAAATAATAAAAAAAAACACGAAAGAGGTTCCAAGACTTTGCCTTGGGTTAGAAATGTAGGAAATGAAAAGAAACAAAAGGAATATACGAGAAATAACCAACTAAAATCAAAGATGAGCACTTACAACCTTCGATGTGCCTGAAAGGGTACTAAACATCAGTTTTTGGGGATGAAGGCAGCTTGTTATGAGGGTAAACTCTTAGTAAGATGTAGATCTCTCAGAGAGCTTCGTTTTGGTAGGTAGCCCGTTTCATTGGTCAACTTGTACGAAAAGTTATGCCCATTTTACCGTCAGCTACTCCAAAAGCGAATACTTGCAAAACAAAACCAAAAGAAAAGTACCAAGACTTCGTCTTGGATTAGTAGTGCGGGAGAAAATTTAAACGAATGAAAAAAGATCTGTAAAATTCAAAAACAAATCTGCTAGATTGGTGGTTTCACCAAATCTTAGCGCCCCCGGCTCTGATAGCAATTGTTGGATCGAAGCGGATCGCTAGAGGGGGGTGAATAGCGATAAAACTTTTTCGAAATCGTTTGTTGATTAGACAATTAATCGCAGTGGAAAGATAAAAGACAAATAAAGAAAGACAAATAGTTTTTTACTTGGTTCGTAGCCTTCGGCTACTACTCCAAGGCCCTAGTGGTCCTTGACCATGCATGGAGGGCAAAACACTAAAGAACTCCTCCTCGTTAGAGGTAGGAGTTAATCGAGTACAAGAAAAATCACAAAGCTTTGAGGTAGAGGGACACTCCCCCTCTCCTCGTAACGATAAAAACTCCGAGACAATTGATATGAAAAATATAAACTGAAAATGAAGATTATACCGACGAAACAAAAATATAAACAATTAAACCTAGACGTCGAAGAACTAGAACTTCATTGTCGGAGAGTCGTAGCATTGCGGAGGCTTTTTGGAAGCTTAGGATTGATGAAATGGTGAGGAATGGACCTTCTTTTATAGCCCTAGAAGTCCCCTCCTCGAGCACGTCAAGATCCTACATCAATGGCCACCTCACCCTTGAAGAAAGGGATGAGTTTTGACTCATCTCGAAGCTGTAATTCAAACAATAGTTGAACTGGCCGGTTGAACTGGCCCGGTTGAACTGATGGCCAGGATTTTTGACTACAATAAAAAGTTAGCTCAAAATATAAGTGAATTCGACGGCCACTTGCCATCCGATCTCGACATAGACCTTCCATGGGAAGTCTTGGTCTGATCGTCGCCTAAGGACGTCCCCGTACAAAGGACACGACCTCACTTCACTTTACTCACTCGAGCTTACCTCAACATTTACCTTTGAAGCCTTGCATTCGGTCTCCACCTGATTCCTTCGGCTCCCTACGAAGTCCTCTCGGTGTCGCCCGACCACTACGGTTTTCTCCGAGTGTCGCTGACCTTCGGCTTAGCTTAGCATTTCTGCATACTTGATTCATCTTGTGAGATAACAATGTAATCTTAACTTTGCGTCTTTGCCATAATCAAAACACAGGTTCGATCATCTGGTGCCCCTGCACCAACATGTTTGACAAAACAAACCTTGAGTTAGGCCCCTAACTCAAATTCCCTTACCAATTTTCCAAATTGGTAATTTAACCTTCTCCCCCTTTTTGACACACATCAAAAAGGTCTTCTCTCCAAGGAGGTCAATATCTCATGTCCCAATGAGATCTTACAATCTTCCCCTTTGTCCACTAATATCTAGGATTCCTACAATCTTTCTAGTGATAAGTCTCATATTACCCAAGAGAGACAATCCTATACTCTCTCCTAATTTCCAAATTGGGTTTCTCAAAATCCCATCAATTTTCCAATTGATAACATTCTTCCCATAACTTCTCCCCTTCAAGAAGAAAAACACATACATCATCTCAAGATGGATAACTCCCCCTAAAGGCTTGCCCCCCCCTTGACCATTACACCAACAATGTCCTTGGGAAAGTCCCTAAGCCTATAGGAACTCTAAACCATTAAAATTAAGGTTCAAAGTTAAACATAGAATTTTCAATCACCTTAAGATTGATACAAACCCTAAAAACTCTCCTAATCCATATCCAATGGATTTTCACCCTTTATAATGCTTCCCAAAGCATATCCTAGGGTTAGGAGTGGTTAGGAAACCTTACCATAGCTGAAATCAGGCTAAAAAAACTTTGTTAACCCGAAATCAGACTTGGCAATGACTCGACAAGAATCACCGACCGCTTCATCACCGACCGCCATCGCGTGAATGATCGATAATCAAATTCTCGAATTTCAACTATCAGAATCGAATTTTAAAAAGTCATAAGTAATTCTACGTATTTTGAAAATTTGTGAAAATTCATACGTATATTACTTATAGTAAATACAATGGGTGAAAAATGTTTGAAAAATATTTTACCCATAAAATAGTGAGATTGATACAAAATTCAAAAGTGAAGAAAAACTTCTAAGTTTTGACTCACTTTGTATCAACTTCATCATTGATGATTGCTATCAAAAGATAGGCTTCACCAAGGTTTTCTAAATTGATTTCAAAATATTTTTGAAAACCTATTTTGGATCATAATCCTTGGGCTCTATGTACATGACTTGTACACAAGCTTTTCCAATGATCCACAAATGAAATTAGATGAGTTATAGTCCATCTAGATGCGAAAACTATGCACCTTGAACTCAACTCATATCCTAGCATCTCACATGTATCTAGGGTGTATAAATACACATACATGTCAATGTAATGTGAGATGTGGGTTTTGTTCATCCTAATCTAGGGTTTCATGCATTCTCTAAGGCAACACTACTTGATTCCCTTATAAATGGGACTCCAAGTCATGCCAAAGTCCTTAACTCAATTTTAATCAATTTAGATGCATGAATGATTATGGCATTAAAGATGGTATAAATAAACACATGCTCATAATCATGATGTCATGGCATAAGATATAAACCTAAGCATACATGACATTAACCTTAAACCTAAGCATAATCATGATATATAAATGATAGAAATAAACATGATGTCATGACATGGAATATGACAAGTCAAAGCATGGCAAATAAGATATAAAGGTACATAATACCTAAATTTCAATATTAGTTGTCATTTGATATAATTAGGTTTATTTTGTCATATTACTATTAATCTCCCATGTGTGCCAAAAACCCAAAATGGCACACAAACCTCTAAACCTAAATTGTGTCAATTTAATTGATTTTTCAATCTTCTTAAATGATATTGGCACATCCTAAAATCTTTTAGGATTTATCATCAAATTTATTTCCAAGATATCCATAACCTTGGAAATGACCTAAAATGTCAACTTTGCTATGGTTGAGTTAACTACCCATCCAATCAAGGTTGACATGACCTAACCCATCTAGCGTGAGTCAATCACGCCCTTAGAAACCCAAAATCTATTTGAGCTCATTGGGTTAATTAAGTATTCCTTAGGGATGACCTCCCTAGATACCTTCCTAATGACCCTCCTAGGCTTGGTAGTCTTGGTCATTTTGGTCTTGCCTAGGTTAACCTTAGGGATTTCCTCCCTAATAACCCTCTTAGTGGCCATCCTAGGTTTCCTTGAAACCCTAGCCACTAGACACAAACCTTGGTTACTCTTAGGGATAACTTCCCTAGTAACCTTGGTCTTCCTAGACCTAGTTTGTGTTCCATAATCAAATGGAACACTATGATAAGCCACCTTAGGCTTAAGTTTGTGACCCAAACCTTGCTTTCCCTTGGTTGACTTTTGACTCTTAGGTTCTAGGTGTTGACTTTGACTTTTGGACCTAGACTTTTGATCATTTGACCCTTTAAATTGATTTTGCATAATTTTAAGGGTCTTCTCAAGTTTTTCAAGCCTTGATCTCAAGGCTTGGTTCTCTAATTCTAATTGCCCAATTTTAGAATTTTGATTTAATCCTTGGGCATGGTTCTTCCTAGGCATATGCCTAGTCCATTTGGGGTTAAAACCTAGGTGCTCTTGTATTTTCCTAATAGATTCCCTAGGTATGACATTTTTAGGGACATTAGTTCCAAATTTTTCTTTCTTTGAAAAGTAGACATTCTTAGCTCCTAGACACAATTCCTTATTTCTAGCATGCTCTTTATGATAGATAGCAAGATTGCTAAAATTATTTCTAGCATGCTTTTTGACATTATTTGAATAAGGAGCTTTATTTAAAAATACCTTAGGGTTAGCTTTGGAAGCTCCCCCTACTTGTGTAGCTCCTTCTTGCCCCTTTCTTCTTCCCTCTTGGGCATTGGCTCTGGTAATGTCCCGGTAGCCGACATTTGAAGAAAATCACTTGCTCCTTGCTCTTTTGCATTGAGGGACCGACATCTTTGACTTTTAGCGCCGGTGGAGCTTTTCTTATTCTCTTTGGGCATTTGCTCTTATAGTGTCCAAATTCCCTACACTCAAAACACATAATGTTATTTTTATGTTGAATTACAGTGTTTGAGTTACCTATGGTGGTGGTAGGTGCCATAATTAAAGCTTCTTCATCTTGACCAGATGTAGAAGCTTCTTCTTGTTGCTCCGGAGTGGAAATTCTTTCCTCCCCCTCAATCCTAGAGGTGGAGGTTTCTTCTACTTCTTCCACCTCCACTTCCACCGATCCGGAAGTTGACTCCTCTTCAACTTCCGACTCCTCAATCTCTTTAAATGATGATGTATTTGCTTGAGCTTTAGAGGGTGAGCACTCCTCTTATTCTTCTTCTTCTTGGATTGATGATGGATTTTCATGGAGCTTTGCCACTTGGCTCCACAACTCCCTAGCATCCATATAGTCCCCTACCATACACACAATATCATTAGGGACCAAATCAAAAATAAATTTTACTACCTTCATGTTTTTCTCGAATGCTTGAATTTGATCATTACTCCATCTCTTCTTTTTGAGAAATCCACCTTTTGGTCCTCTTGGATATTCAAATCCATCCATCAAAATGGACCATTCCTCAAAATCTCTCATCATAATAAAATCTTCAATTCTTCTATTCCAAGAATTGAAGTCTTCTCGTCCGTATAGGGTGTAGGGCACCTGTGTGTTGATGTCACAACCTAATTGTTCCTGGACTTCCATCTTCACCCTCTAGCATGCTCCCTTAGTTGTGAAACTTCAAGAGCGGCCTCGCTCTGATACCACTTGTTGGGGATCGATTGGACGGTAGAGGGGGGGTGAATAGCGTGTGCTAGTACCGATGATGGAATTCGATCGTGATTGCGTCTACAATTTTCGTTAGCACAGTGGAAACAAAGATAATAAAGCAATAACGAAAAACACAAGCATACAAACACACGGATATAACGTGGTTCGGAACCGAACGATTCCTACTCCATGGATTGAGCTCTAAAGAGCTCTAGCGATGCCAATGCAATCGCTAATCACAAATACTCCTTCTTGACACAAGTCGGAGGCGGAGAAACCTCGTACAAACGTTCTTACAATAATAAGAAATGAATACAAGCAAAATACAAGAGAGAAATACAATGTAAGTAAAGAAAACTACTTTACAAGAGCTTTTGATTTGCTTGCTTTTGGTTGCCTTGAACTAGCCTTGAAGGACTGGAAAAGCACCAACTATTCCCCTTCAAATTGCCCAAGAAAAACTTTGTTTGGAGCCTTTCACATACAACTGCTTTTATCCTCCATCGGGCTGGATTTCCGCCTGGCAGTCGACTGCCATAAGGCCCCAGTCGACTACCAACACTGTAGCTGTGAGACAACGGCTCAATCCACGTTGGAAAAGTTCCAACGGGACTCTCACCAGTCGACTGCCAACATTGGTAGTCAACTGCCACCCCCATAGTTGACTGCCCAGTCAGCTACAGAGCATTCTGTGCTCGCAATGTAAGGAGATCGGTATGGCCGGCTAGAGGGGGGTGAATAGCCCTTTACGTTTGGATGCCGGTATTTGCTCGTCTACAAAACTAATTAGCGCAAGCGGAAGACTAATAAAGATAAGCAAATAGAAATACGAGAAAACAAACGCTAACACGATGGTATAACGTGGTTCACGGCTACGCCGCTAATCCACGGTCCGATTCGTCCACGGTGAATCACTCCGCCAAAACCAATCACTATCGGTCTCTCCTTTGCACAAAGCTAGGTGGAGGTAACCTTTACAACCAATATCACTCTTCTTACAATAGGATTGAAGTAAAGACAAGTAAGAAGAGTTTAGAGCTTGTGGGGCACTAGGAAGATTGTTTGGAGTATGAGCATTAGCCTCTCAAAGGCTCACACCCTCTCTTTTTATAGAGAGGGCTAACTTCTTCCCGTTGGCCGCCATCAGTCGACTGCCGCCCATGGCAGTCGACTGCCGTCACTACAACGGCCTCCGAACACGTCGGATGCCGACCGTTGTTGTCAGCGGAACTCTTAGCGATCGCTGGACCTCACCCGATCGGCTCGACCCCGTAGTCGATCGCCCGCGATCGGCTACGGCGGCTGGCGAAAACCCTATTGACACGATCGGCCGCGCCTTCGATCGGGCTATCTTGGCGGTCGCGCCAGCGTATAGCCGATCACGGCTAACGCCACGATCGGTCGTATACGGTCGAGCTACACTCGATTCGGGCGATCATTGCCATTCCATGGCGGATCGACCGGTGTCGAAAACCCATCCGACACTTGGCCAAATGGCCAAGTTTCACCTAAGAGCTACCCCTCCCGGGTTACAATCGCCACTCTCATTTCTGAGTCCTTCGCTCGGTTCTCTTCGTTTCGCCACGTCCTCGGCAGCATCAGGCGCACGGCTCTGCAATGCTCCTTCGCGTCTCTTGCCTCGAAGTCTACTTCCTCCGGCTTCACTCCAAGCTTCTCGTCCGGCGGTCCCTCGGATGCTCCAAGCGCACGGCTTCTGCAAAGCTATCCTTCACCGACTCAAGGCACGAGTCATGAGATGTGAAACTCGCCACGGCTCCATGTGCGAATTACTAAGTCCTGCACGACTTCAATGCACATATCAAATCAACATAACACACTAACTTAAACCCTTTGCCACACCATCAAAACCATATTACGGCAAGAGATTGCCCTAACAATCTCCCCCTTTTTGATGTGTGGCAATCCGTTTAAGTTAGGTAAAAACATTTGATATAAATTCTAAGGTAAGAAAGCATGTAAAGATAAACATGATATAACAACATGCAACTCCCCCTTAATCCATGAAACTCTCTATATTAATTTTCTCCCCTTATGATATATTTCTCCCCCTACAATATATTTCTCCCCCTAATGTGATTAACTTAAACATACTTATTTCTCCCCCTTTGACACCATCAAAAAGATTAACACTAAGTTATAAGCTCATGGCATCAAGTATAATGGAGGAAAAAATATGTCAAGTTGATTTAAAAACTGTAGGAGGCATCAAGTATATTTCTACCACTTGTAGGAGGTTTACAAACTGAATTCGGCCTTCAATATTCTGATTTACAGGCCACCAGTCGACTGCTATCAGTATGGCAGTCGACTGGCACAAAGGAATCCAAATTTCTGATTTTCTGGACGAAATTCAGAAATGCATTATAAATTCCAGAAATTTTGAAAAATCATGAAATTTGGGGAACATATTTCTATTAAGTATATCTATCAATGAAAAATAGTTTTTCATGAAACCTCATTATATTTTCTTGTTTTTGCCAAAAATCCAAAAGTTCTAAAAACCACTAGGTTTTTGATCATTCTAGTATCAAGTTAGCTACCTAGTTTTGCATCCAATTGTTTCAAAACATGAATACATGTATTTTAGGGTAAGAAATTGTTTTGAAAACATATGAAATATCCAACCATGATCTTTGGGCAATATGTCTATGAATTAAACATAAGCCTTCCCCATGATTGGTCTATTATTGCTATTTTGATACTTTAAATGACCATCTAAATGCCATAGGCATTAGTGGACATTTGTATCATCCTAATATCTCACCCATGCTAAGTTTGCAATCAAGTTAGCCTATAGTGATTGTGAGATGTATCCTAGGGGGGTATTTGTATATATATACTTAACCAATATATTCAAGCAATTCTATCATGGTTAAGTATCAACCTAACAACCTACATGATCATAATGACATATATCAATTAATTTCACATTATGATCATGAAATACATGTTTTCATCAAATTATAACCATGCATTAGGCATTATATGATGATAATAAATAAAGTATCACCTAAAGCATGATTTAAACCTATTTCTAGTGATAACGTGCCAAATTTCAAAATCATAAATCATGATTTAAAACATACATAGGAATTACAACAATCATCATGATTTAAGCATTATTACCTTTTTATGGGCACGTTATCATCACCCAACACTATCTAAAAATGTTGTCCCGTCATCCTAAGTCAACCAAAATATGATATAGGTCAAGTTCATATGGTTGACTACCCTAGGGGTTTTCTAACCCTTAAGGATGGATTTTGGAACCCAAAATAGATTTTTACCTATGGGGTTCACTAGAAATTCCTTGGGGATCCATTTCTTAGCTATTACTTTGTTTTTGTCTTGTCCCCTAGCTATTAGGCATCTATAGGCCTTCTCATTTTTCTTCTCTTTATATCCTAGGCCTTTCTTGTTAAAACTTGCCCTTTGGCTCCCTATGATCATATTCAAGGTGTTGGAGCCAATTGTGAATTTTCCTAGGGCTTTGGTTAAATAATCTACCTTTTCCCTTAATGCCCTATTTTCTTCTATGCATGCATCACTAACATCTAAAGGCACATAATTATCATGTGAGCATGCATCATCATGGCAAGAAGAAGTATCATTATTATTTAAGCATGCATTTTCTAGCTTATTTTCTAATGCCTTAATTTGATCTAGCATGCATTTATTTTTCTTCTTTGCTCTAAACAAATCCCTAGTTAAACTAGAAATCATAGAAACTATTTTACTAGGAGAGGCTTTCGTTACCATAGTTTCCATGTCCTCTTCTTCTTCTTCGGATGATGAGGAGGATGATGATGTGGAGGAGGCTCCCCCTTCACTTGAGCTCTCTCCTCTTGTGCTTGATCCTTCATTTTCGGAGGAGGAGCAATCCAAATCATCAAAGGCCATCAAGGCCAAATTGGCGACAAAGGCATTCTCCTCATCCGATGATGAGGAGGAGGATGAGGAAGGATCATCCCATGTCTTGGCCTTGAATGCTTTGGCCTTCCCCTTTTCTTTTGTCTTCTTCTCCTCTTCCTTCTTTTTCTTGCTCCCCTTTTTCTTCTTCTTTTCTTCTTTCTTTTTCCTCTCTTCCTTGCTCTTGTTTAGGAGAGGACAATTGTCCCTTATGTGTCCCTCTCCTTGGCAATTGTAGCATATCACCTTCCCCCTTGGTCTTCTATTCCTATCATTAGATTTATCAAATCTAAAATTCTTAAATGCACGTCTTACCTTCCTTACCATGTAGGCTTCTTCCGTGCTATCCATGGAGGAGGAAGACGCTTCATCATCGGAGGAGGAGGGGATCTCTATCTTCTTCTTCCCCTTGTTTGCCAACAATGCTACTCCTCTTGAGGGTTGAATTCTTGACTCTTCTTGAATTCCTTCAAGCCTCGTTTCGTGAAGCTCCATTGTCGAGAAGAACTCCTCCAAGGTACTTACTTCCAAGTTCTTGGACATATAGAAGGAGTCCACCATGGAACTCCACTTTGAGGACCGGGGAAAGGCATCTATAGCCTTCATGAGCATGTCCCGGTTCGATAGCTTCTCACCTACACTTGTTAGCCCAATTAAAATTTCTTTAAACCTAGAGTGTAGTGAGGTTACCTTTTCTCCCTTTTCTAGTTTTATATTGGATAGTTGGGAGCGGAGGAGGTCTCTTCTTGCAAGCTTGGCCTCCGAGGTGCCTTCATGAAGCTCTACAAGCTTCTCCCACATCTCTTTGGCGCTAGTGCATTCTCCGATCCGGTTGATCTCTTGTTGAGGGAGCACATTGAGAAGATGATGTTTTGCCTTTGAGTTTGCAAGGTGCTCCTCTCGTTGCTTCTTATTCCACCTTGACTTCTCTATTGGCTCACCCCTTTCATCCCTAGGCAACTCGAAACCATTTTCCATTATAAGCATAATATCGAAATCGGTTTCGAAGAATACCTCCATTCTCCTTTTCCACCAAGAGAATTCGCCGTCGAACTTCGGTGGGTGGATGTTGGAGCCGGCCATTTTTGATGTAGGGCTTGTTGCGGCGGTTAGTCCGGTGACAAGCAACCTCGGCTCTGATACCACTTGTAAGGAGATCGGTATGGCCGGCTAGAGGGGGGTGAATAGCCCTTTACGTTTGGATGCCGGTATTTGCTCGTCTACAAAACTAATTAGCGCAAGCGGAAGACTAATAAAGATAAGCAAATAGAAATACGAGAAAACAAACGCTAACACGATGGTATAACGTGGTTCACGGCTACGCCGCTAATCCACGGTCCGATTCGTCCACGGTGAATCACTCCGCCAAAACCAATCACTATCGGTCTCTCCTTTGCACAAAGCTAGGTGGAGGTAACCTTTACAACCAATATCACTCTTCTTACAATAGGATTGAAGTAAAGACAAGTAAGAAGAGTTTAGAGCTTGTGGGGCACTAGGAAGATTGTTTGGAGTATGAGCATTAGCCTCTCAAAGGCTCACACCCTCTCTTTTTATAGAGAGGGCTAACTTCTTCCCGTTGGCCGCCATCGATCATTTGCCGCCCATGGCGATCATTGCCACTTACACGGCCTCCGAACACGTCGGATGCGGCGTTGTTGTCCAGCGGAACTCTTGGCGATCACTGGACCTCACCCGATCGGACCTGCGAGTCGACGCCTGGCCCGATGGCTTCTGCGGTTAATGGCGAAACCCTATTGACGATCGCGCGCCCGATCGGCTATCTTCGATCGGCCCAGCGATCGCCGACGCGCGCCACAAACCGATCGATCGTATACGGTCGAGCTACACTCGACTTCGGGCGATCATTGCCATTCCATAGCGATCGGCCTGTCGAAAAACCCATCCGACACTTGGCCAAATGGCGAGTTTCACCTAAACTACCCTCCCGGGTTACAATCGCTCACTCATTTCTGAGTCCTTCGCCGAAGTTCTCTTCGTTCGGCCACGTCCTCGGCGGCATCAGCCGGCGGCTCGCAATGCTCCTTCGTGTCTCTTGCCTCAAGTCTACTTCCTCCGGCTTCACTCCAAGCTTCGTCCGGCGGTCCTCGGATGCTCCAAGCGCACGGCTTCCGCAAAGCTATCCTTCACCGACTCAAGGCACGAGTCATGAGATGTGAAACTCGCCACGGCTCCATGTGCGAATTACTAAGTCCTGCACGACTTCAACGCACATATCAAATCAACATAACACACTAACTTAAACCCTTTGCCACACCATCAAAACCATATTACGGCAAGAGATTGCCCTAACACGCAACTCACCGGTGGCGATCGCAGAATGATCGCTCCAATTAGCGATCGCCGATCACTACTCCAATGAGCAGTTGACTGCCAAGGCAATTTCAGCCATAAATGGCAGTCAAGCTTTAGTCAACTCACGGCAGTCGAACCGGCCATAATGTCAGTCGACTGCCAATCTCAAAGATGAGGTTTTAACCCAAGTATGGTGCCCCCATACTTGCTAGACCACCCTTAGCCTAGACCTAAGCCTTCTAGCTACCTCCATTAGCCTCACGCCTCTCGGATCCCTCCAAGTCATCCATGACTTGTTCATCCATCGTGCTAGCCTTCAGGTGCTTCCATCGGTTATGTCATGCTAACGGTGTCTACACCGCCAAGGCACATTGGACTTACACCGCCAAGACTCCGCTTGGACTTTACGCCGCCAACCATTGGACTTATGCTGCCAAGACTCCACCCTTGGACTTTACGCTGCCAATATCAAACCCCTTGGACTTCTCAAATGCCAAGACTCAATCTTGGACTTTCCCTTGCCAACCCATGTTGGACTTTCCATGCCAAGACCCATGCTTGGACTCCCCTTGTGCCAAGTACTCAAGACTTGGACTTTCCCAAATGCCAAGTGTCCCACTTGGACTTTCCATGCCAAGTACCCATGACTTGGACTTTACCTTGCCAAGACACATGCTTGGACTTTCCCATAATCACATGGTCAACCCTAGTCAACCATCAAAGTCTCCCTCGAGTCAAACTTGAGTCTGGTCAATTATAACCTAGGTCGATTGTATAAATAATCTCCCCAAAATATTAACCGACATCAATGTCAAACATACTATGTCAAACATCAATGTCAAACATACTATGTCAAACATCAAAACATCACTCGAGTCTGGTCAATCGTGACCTGGGTCGATTGCACCAACACCACAATCAAAGACTGCAGCGCTACATACATGCTTATCACAAGCTATCCTCAGAATTTCGAGAAATTACTCTTCATAAAATTCCTCAGACAGACAATTAGAAGGCTGACGAGCTGGCTCGCATGGCTAGTGCACTTGCTACTTGGAGCTTGGAGGACTCAATAGTTGAGACGCAGCTCATCGCTAATATAGATCAAGACGCAATAATGCCTCTAAGCCCGCTAGATTGGAGGACCCCCTTGACTAATTATCTGAAAAGAAAAATATTGTCGAATGACCGAGCCTAGGCGCATACAGATAAGAAAAGAGTCACTCATTTCGTCCTAATAGGTGACACACTGTACAAACGAGCCTTTGCTAGGCCTTTGCTCAAGTGCCTCAGCCCGGAAGAAGCGGATTATATCATGAGAGAAATACATGAGGAATGTTGTGGAAATCATTCTGGAGGAGCATCCCTTGCTCGGAAGATTTTATTGGATGGATATTTTTGGCCTACTCTTCAGTAATATGCCGCTTGTTGTGTGTGCATATGCCTTAGCTGTCAGAGACATCAAAATTTCTCTCAGCAACCAACCGAGCTACTGAAAGCTTCGGCAATATCTTGCCCTTTCGACTAGTGGGGCATGGATATAGTAGGACCACTGCCAATGGGACCGAATCAGAAGAAATTTCTATTAGTCGCGGTAGATTATTTCTCGAAGTGGGTGGAAGTCGAGCCGTTGGCCAAGATAACTGAAGAGGTCGTGTTAAAATTCCTCTGGAAAAACATAGTTTGCCAATTCGGCATTCCAAGAAAGATGGTCTCAGATAATGGGCGACAATTTCAAGGATGCAAAATAAAGAAATGGTGTCAGCAGTTGGGAATTAAACAAGCCTTCACCTCAGTAGCTTATCCTCAAAGCAATGGGCAAGCTGAAGTCACTAATCGAGAGCTGATTCGGGGGATTAAGATCAAATTAGATCACACGGAGGAAAGCTGGGTCGAGGAATTACCCAATATCTTATGGGTATATAGAACTACTCCTAAAGATAGCACGAGTCTCACTCCATTTCATCTTGTTGATGGCGTTGAGGCCCTCGTCCCGGTAGAGATCGGCATGGGATCACCTTGAGTCTATGCTTATACGCCGGACGATGATAGCAACAAGGAGAAGAGGCTGGTCGAACTAGATTTGGTAACGAAGGCTCGAGATCAGGCAGCTAGCCGAATGAATGCCTTCCGGAGGAAAATTGCCCAAACTTACAACAAAAAGGTTGTGCCCTGATCCTTTCAGCCTGGTGATTTTATTTGGAAGAAGGTCCAGCCCATGGGAGAAGTTCACAAATTAGCACCCCGATGGGAAGGCCCGTACAAAGTTATCAAAAAGCTCAGTTCTGGCGCTTATTACCTTCAAGATAAAAACGGAAAGGAGCTTACTCGACCTGGAATGCTTTCCATCTATGGCCTTATCATGTCTAAAGGGCCCAATGATGTGTAATAAAGTTTCCCCATAATGAAAGTTCTCCTTTCATAACCTCACTCGTATTCATCTTCCCTTGGATATTGCCTATCACGGCTGGTTCCAAGTATTTCTCATTTAGACTTCCCTTGGATATCACCTATTATGGCTGGTTCCAAGTATTATCTATTCAAATTTCCCTTGGATATCACTTATCACGGCTGGTTCCAAGTATTTCTCATTCAGCTTCCCTTGGATATCGCCTATCACGGCTGGTTCCAAGTATTATCTATTCAGATTTCCCTTGGATATCACTTATCACAGCTGGTTTCAAGTATTTCTCATTCGGCTTCCCTTGGATATCGCTTATCACAGCTGGTTCCAAGTATTTCTCATTTGGTTTCCCTTGGATATCGCCTATCACGGTTGGTTCCAAGTATTTCTCATTTGGCTTCCCTTGGATATCGCCTATCACGGCTGGTTCCAAGTATTATCTATTCGGATTTCCCTTGGATATCGCTTGTCACAGCTATTTCCAAGTATTTTCCATTCGGCTTCCCTTGGATATCGCCTATCATAGCTGGTTCCAAGTATTTCTCATTCGGACTTTCCTTGGATATCGCCTATCACGGCTGATTCTAAGTGTATTTCTCCTTCGGCTCATCTCTGGATATCGGCTGTCATGGATGGCTCCATGTGTATACATC
The DNA here is from genome assembly GCA_025175895.1 of Wurfbainia villosa. Lineage (NCBI taxonomy): Eukaryota > Viridiplantae > Streptophyta > Magnoliopsida > Zingiberales > Zingiberaceae > Wurfbainia > Wurfbainia villosa. Next base: position 113,965,981 of record CM045988.1, read on the forward strand.
ACAGCTCTTCGGGATATCACTTCTTTCATCTCGGCCGAGTATCCTATCATCGGGCATAGCGAAGGTACTTTAGAGTTACTGATTATTATTAATTGTAGCAGTCATCAATATGTTTCGTTAAAGTTCTTAGGGGACTAAAAGGTAGCACTCAGTTCAAGAAGCTTGTATTAATTTCGAAAGATACAAGTTTAAGTAATGTCGCATGCGGCTACAAAATTTACTACTAAACTGGAAATTAAAGACTAGACTATTGGGGAAGCCCGTTAAGCGCCGAATCTAGAGTCTCATCGATTAGACGCTGCAAATCCAGGAACTCAGCTAAGGCTCCCTCAGGCGGATATCTAGCTTCCTTGAAATGTCAGATTGCCCTTTCATATCCTATCTCTAAAAGATCGACAGTGCGGCCTCCTAGGATATCAGAAAACTCCTCGGAAGCGAGGAAGGCTTTCTTACGCTGCTCCCAGCGACCCTCCTCGCCAGATCGATAGGTAGTCAGCTCGGCTTTAGCCGCCTCTGCCTAAGCTGCTAGTTCCTCTCGCTGCTTGGCCTCTAACTCTACTTGAGCATCTCTAGTCTGCTCAGCTTACAGTAATTGGGCCTCGTTTTCTTCGACGCGGGATTTAAGTTCGTCGCCTCGGTAGCTTTAGCCCACAGCTCCTCCGCTTCGGTTGCTTGGACTCTTAGGTGCTCCAGCTCCCGTGCTTGGATCCGAAGGTCGTCCTCGTAGCGGAGGGCTTTAGATCGGAACACAGCTATCTCGGACTGGGCTAGTCCGAGCTATGTTTCCTTGTCCCGCAGTTGGGTGGTGAGGGTCGCTACCTGAGCCTGCATCTCCTGAAAGGTCGCTGTCATGGGGGGCAGCCGGGACATCATCTCCAGATGGGAACCCCAAAACTGTAGGGGAACCTAAAGTTAGCAAAATAAATGCACTAGTAAAACACTTAAGAAAGCGCTTACCTTAGCCAAGTGAGTGTTCATCTCATCACTCAGCGGCGGGATGGATTTCCCCTTGGCAGACTCCCCTATGGCATCCCGAATTTCTTGGAGGAACCCCCGAGCCGGCCTACTTTATCCCAGCCCAAGATGGCCAGAAACCTCGGGGAGGGGGCTCGAGCTGCGTGACTGGGAGGACGACGGCTCTGTTGGAGGAGTATGAGCCCTTGGATACTCCACCACGAGGGGCGCCAAGCTATCAGGACCTACGCCACTAGGCCCTTCACCACTCGGCCCAACCGAGTCGCGGAGACTTTGACTAGGGAATGAGTGGGAAGGACTCTCTTCTAGAGAGGACAGCACGGCCCAACTCCTTTTGCGTGTTTGTCGCTGCTCCTTTGATGCTTCAGAGCTTATCACCTCAGCTACCAAGGAAGGTCGAGGTGGTGCGGGTGCATCTTAGCCAGTCTCTTCGAGTGATTCGACCAGAGCATCTGCAGGAGGGACTATCTGTGCCCTTTTTCATTTCATTTTCTTGTTGATGGAAGCCCTAAACATGAATTCAGCTGTCATAGACAAGAAAAGAAATTAGCCATTAGAAATAAAACAAATAATAAAGTAAGGTAAGACTTTTTACCTAAGTTGCCACTCAGCTTGGCTTCTATTGGACTTATATCGTAATGGTGCAGAAATCCTTCCTCCAGCAAGACATTAACGTCAAAACTTAGGCCATTAAGGACTTCAGCTATCTCTCGGTAAGTGGAGGATTTTCTAAAACTGCGGACAGAAGGAGCAGGGGGCAGCTCGAGCTGCCACCCTGTCGGCCAAAGGAAGGGGGAGTCAGGTTTCACAAATAAGTACTGGGTTTTCCAGTACTTGTGAGAAGTAATGAGATTCGATAAGAATTTTACTTCTTGTCGAGCTGAGAAGAAGAAGACGCCTGCTTCTTTCTTTTTCGGAATGAAGCAGGAATGAAAAGCAGCGGGCGAGAGGGGAAGGTGATAAAAAAGAAAGATTATAATAAAGCCGTTAATAAGGCTAAAAGTGTTGGGGGCTAATTGGTGTAGGGGGATAAGAAAGTAATTCGACAGCTCGGTAAAGAAAGGATGGAGAGGGAATCGGAGACCGACCGCTAGTTGGTCGTGATAGAAGGCGGAGAAGCCGGGAGGTGGTTCGTTAGGGCATTAATCTCGCTGAGGAGCCCTAAGCCTATAAGAAAGGGGGATGTGAAAGACTTCCCTAATCTCGCGGTGCACATCATTAGTGATGGCGCTGCGAGTCCTATGAAACCACAAATTGGTGATTTCGGCCATTGGGAGAAAGAGAGAAGGCAAGGAAAGAGCACTTACAGGAACAGAAAGCTCGCCGGAAAAGGGAGAGGAAAGTGGACCCACTGGAGACGTCGCGCATAAGGTCGTAAAACCTAGGTTTTAAAGGGTACTTATAGGCGAGTAGCGCTGGTTCATCTCTCGAGGACCTTTCCTCATATCCTATAACCATGTGACACAGCAGAGAGAACCCTAGGGAAGCGAGGTAATCATGTCATATCCTCGCATTAATGGACCACCTTTAAAGCACGATCTCCACCCTTCTCGAAGGGCCTATCCGAAGTGCCACCTCCCATACCTCATTAAGTTGAGAGAGAGAAAAATCACAAATTAATAAAATCAGTCCAGTCAGTCAGACTGTGCCTATCCTTTGACTAGACTTAAGGGGGAATGTCTATGATACCGGAAAAAACTAACTTATGACTAGGTATATGACTGGGCATATAACAACCAGTACTACACCACATCTTATTCTAGATGCCCCGCATCTTGGTTCGGCCACATCTTATTCTAGATGCCCCGCGTCTCGGCTCAGCTACATCTTATTCCAAACTCCTCGTGTCTCGGCTCAATCACATCTTATTCCAAATACCCTGCATCTCGGTCATCATCTCATATCTCGGCAGAGGCACATTATCTTGGATATATGACTTCCCAACATATGGTTGATCTTATTTAGTCAGAGGGCGTGGCGGGTATTTCCTGTTCATAAGGTCTGCAAGGCAGTCTTTGTCAGCATTTCCCTCCAACCAGGGAACAGATGCCCATACTAGTTTTCAGAGGAATGTATACTTCATTAATGAGGAGTTGTCTCTCATCAACCACACAATAAGTATTAATGATAATCCACGCGCCGACAACATTTATGAGGGTAATGATCTATATCACTTCTCAAAGCAAGCGTAAGATCAGAGAGTCATACCGCCCATACCGACTGTACTGCTTGGCGGGGGGATTTCTCTCATATATATATCCCTCCTGGAGGAGGAGGCTGGAGGTTCGTGCATTCTCAACTGATCTCTCTACATTGTTTTCACCACTTTCTTTTTGATTCCTGCTTTGAGCATCGAAGGGGCCTCGCCGAGGTGTCCTTAACCGTTTCTGTCTTGCAGGACGCATCAGCTCGGCTGTTTCACGTCATTTGGCTCGGTCCACAGCCGAGATGCCAAATCGGTCACCTCTGCTTTCCCTCTGCATCATCTTCTTTCTCGCCCGAGTCATCGGCCCTCGTCGCTTTCGCCACTGGACACCTCACTCTCATTGTCTCGACGGGCAACATATTATATTTTAGTTTGATAAGGTGACACAAACACACATATATATTATACAAGTTATATCTTTCGATTATATGTTTAGTGATAGTTTTTGTTGGTACAAGCAGTACTAGATAACCAAATCTATATTTTAATGTACAACAATGGGTTTAAAGTTAAGCACTGGGTGTTCTAATATGTGTGTCAAATGTATGAGTATAAGAGACTTAACAAGAGAAGTTTTGATGGGGTTAAGAGGATCAAATGGTAGTCAGGTGAAGCCCTGATAGATTAGGAGAACCAAACACTAGCCTAGTAAAATCCTAGTGGGTTAGTAGGGTCAGAGTAGGCACGAGAAATCCAAATAGGTTAATAAACTAGACATATAATAGAGAAAGTCTAGACGAGTTAGCAGGACTTGATGTCAGACAAAGGAAGGATGAATTGGTCTTTAGGTTGGACATTTGACAAAGTAAAGTCTTGAGGAATTAAACAAAGTAAGTTTAAAAGAGAATCTTCTAGCAAAGAAGGCTACGAGGAGAATTTTAATTATGGGATATGGGTAGATTTGCATCTAGGCGAGGACTTGATTGACAAGCTAATATGAGTTTCAAAGTTAAGGTCGATAGATAATTTTAATTGTCTTAATTTAAGTTATGTGATATCTATGTTTGTCGACTAACTCTGTATTGCAATAAAATATTAAGTTCCAAGTGACAGAAAGTAAATATAGGCGATTAAAGGATAACCAAAAGTAGGTCCGAGCAACCAAAGATCCTAATAAATATCAAATCAAGACAAATGTTGACATGACAATGATAAAATTTAGATCCGAACGACTGGAAATGATCAAGGTGATTGGAGAGCTCACTTAGTAGATATAGCGGAAGCTTATCTAGATGGAGGTTGACACATGGACACCCAAATGACCAAAAGTGAATTCGATCAACCAAATCATGGATAAAATAGTAGGTAATGGGCATCAAGTAATAACTAAGTTGTGGGCGACTAGAAGGGCTTTCGATTGACTTGAATACCTACATATAAGAGTCAACAATGACATTCCAATTCATTCACCTATGCTCATCTTTGCTCAATACGTTCAATGCATGTTCTTAGAGGCTCATTGTGCTTGTCCAAAAGCTCTCTAAAGTTAGTGCTACATCTCTTTAGTATATCTATTTTAGCTTGTCTTCTTGTCTTTCTACTTGGTCATTTGTTCTGATATTTATCCATCATTTCTTGCATCAAATGCTTAATTGTAACAAGGATTCTCCATCTCTGAAGTTTACTTCATTAAGGAGAAAGATAGTGGTGTTTTCGTAAGGCAATTCACATAACAAATCACTAGGACTGTGGAGTATCAATTTAGCAATTCCAAACCTTATTAAATCACATGTATCATCTAGTTTCTATTTCTGTTTATGAGAAGGCAATATACTAAGAGAGCTAAATGAGATGAACCAATTAAATGAGTTAAAAATAGAATAGTCCCACGTTAAAATTTTTAAGGCAAATGGATTAGAAAATTGACTGCAATTGAAACATGGAATAGTGTTAAATTGAAAATTTCAAAGTAACTAAATTGTTTATATTGAATTACACCATTAAAAGTATTAAAATGTTATAAATACTATTGAACAAAAGATTCTTCCATACATTGTTTAAATAAATCCAATATTTTTATAAAAAAATACCTTATCTGCATCTGCGATTCATGGTTAATTTTGGATTGATTATGGTTTCAGTCCTTCAAACTAGATCAATGAGTAACTAACCCATTAAATCAATTATAGTTCCAAGCCAAGCTCGATTAGGACTTCACACATGGGTAGGTTACTTGAATCTTACCAACAATCTAAGGACTAATGTAGTTTTTATGGTTTCAACTATTTCTGAAAGAATTTGAGCAAGTGTGTAATTTTTTAAACGGTGATTCAAAAATTTCAAGGACCTCTAGCAACAATTCTTACATCACAAGGCTTAACCTTGCAAATAAACTGTTGGACTATAAGGAGTATACCTTTCCTGATGGAAAATAAGGAAAAGTCCGAAAACTTATCGGACTTGTCTGTTGAGTTGACCACTTCCTTTTGCGTCCTCAATCAAGAATAATTTCTTCCGTTTCGAGCCGGATCAAAAGTCTCCGGTCAATTGCAGAGCTAGTTGCAGAGTCAATTGCAGAGCTGATTGTTGCAGAGCCAATTGCAGAGCTGGTTGCAGAGTCAATTGCAGAGCTGGTTGTTGCAGAGTCAATTGCAGAGCTGGTTGCAGAGCCAATTGCAGAGTTGGTTGTTGCAGAGCCAATTGCAGAGTTGGTTGTTGCAGAGCCAATTGCAGAACTTATTGCAGAGCCAATTAAAGAGCCGCCGAGGCTTGTGTATACACAGTTTCCTTAAAACAGATTCGTCCTCCTCGGACATGGTGCTTGAGAGGTTTAGCAAGACGTCTATTTCCCAGGATACAATGGCAAAATCGCGGACTCTAACAAGCACAAGCAGTCCTTGACGAACTGAACGAACACTTGAATGCTATCACTGTGGGGTTGAAAACTGAGAGTTATATTCTTCCTCTCTTTGAGTTCGCAATCCTGTCTCCTTTTATAGAGGAGACCTATTAATGGTGGAATCGAAAGGTCAACCATCATGTCACCTTGATTCGTTTAATCTACGTGAATCGAAAGGTCAGCCATGATTCAATTAATCAACCATTAATTCATCAATTTCTGACCATTTATGTCAGAGTTTTAACGCGAACTTTCCACGGTTCGACGAGAAAGATGGCGGAACGTCTTCCCCATCTTTCTGTTTTACCGATCAACAAGTTTGGAAGGATGACAGAACGTCTTCTCCATCCTTTCTTCAAATTTTCCATAATTTCCATTCAAATTCCAACAATCCCCCACGTGAATTGAAATTGATGCATGATAGCCTTCAACGGTGAAGTCCAACATAGGATAGGTAGGTTTGACCCTTTGAACCTTCCCTTGTGCAAAATACTGGTAAATTAGTAGATGCGATATCCTTGAACTATTCGACCGTTTATGTAAGCATGGATGTACTTCACACTGGACACTCCCTAATGTAGTTCAGTTATCATGAGTGTGTTCGTTAGGCCATGAACACGCCTGGTTCTGTAAGAAGGTCTAAGAATTATGCCTTCAATCCTCTTCGAAGCGGCCCCACTTCTTTCTCGCATAGGTGATCTCTTGAGAGTATTCCTCACTACTCTTCTGGATCTTTAAAAGTCGTATGCTTAACCTTCATCCTTTCACTGTTTCTTGGGTCATACCCTCTCACAGTGAGCTTACTTAGTCAGTGTAGTTAGGTTGTCCCTTTGAACCTAGTTTTTGGGATCTCCAGTCAGCATAGGTTAGGTTTCCTTTGCACCAACGTTTTTTATCGGCATCATCATTAAACCCATCCTCAATGATGAGCTTGCAACTAACTCCTGATTTAACCCTTTGGTTAGCAGATCCGCTAAGTTATCTTTTGACTTTACATAGTCAACAGTGATAACACCCGTTGAGAGTAGTTGTTTAATGGTATTATGTCTACGACGTATATGTCTAGACTTACCATTATACAAATGGCTCTGTGCTCGGCCAATTGCCGATTGACTATTGCAATGTATGAATATTGTCGGCACAGGTTTCGGTCATCTAGGAACATCTTCTAAGAATTGTCGTAGTCATTCAGCCTCTTCACCACATTTGTCAAGAGCTACAAATTCAGATTCCATCGTGGATCTGGTTATGATGGTTTGCTTAGAAGATTTCCAAGAAATGGCTGCACCTCCCAAAGTGAATACATATCCACTTGTAGACTTTGAGTCTTTTATGTCGGATATCCAACTTGCATCATTGTATCCTTCGATTATAGCAGGATATCTTGTATAGTGCAGTCCATGGTTACGAGTGTAACGTAGATACCATAGTACTCTAGTTATCCCTTTCCAATGCTCAACACCTGGATTACTTGTAAATCTGCTCAATTTACTTACTGCATAGGCCAAGTCTGGTCGTATACAACTCATTAAGTACATCAGACTTCCAATTATCCTGGAGTACTCTACCTGAGAGATACCCTCTCTTTGATTTTTCGATAGATGTTGACTCATATCTATCGGAGTCCGTGCCAGTATAGTATCACTCTTGGTGAATCTTTCAAGAATCTTATCCACATAATGGGACTGACTTAAGACAAGTACTTCTGACGTTCTAAGAATTTTAATTCCTAGAATCACATCAGCAAGGCCCATGTCTCTCATGTCAAATCTTGAGTTCAACATAATTTTAGTGGGTTTAATTATCTTATCATTGCTCCAAATGATAAGTATATCATCTACATAAAGACATAAAATGACTAAGCCATCTTTCATGTCTTTACTGTAAATACATTTATCACTCTCATTGATTTTAAATCCACTGTCCAGCATGATACTATCAAATTTCTCATGTCATTGCTTTGGAGCTTGTTTCAAGCCATACAGCGACTTGGTCAATCTACATACCTTGGTTTCATGCCCCGGAGCAGAAAACCCTTCAGGTTGTTCCATATAGATTTCCTCTTCTAAATCTCCATTTAGAAAGGTAGTTTTTATATCCATTTGATTACTTCTAGATTCCACAGAGTGGCAATCGCTAATAACACCCTAATGGATGTTATTCTTGATACCGGAGCATAGGTATCAAAATAGTCCAGGCCGCCACATTGTCGGTAACCCTTAATTACCAACCTTGCCTTGAACCTTTCTATCGTGCCTTCTGATTTCAATTTCATCTTGAAAATCCACTTGCAGCCTAGTGCCTTACTTCCGAAAGGAAGATCCACTAGTTCCCAAGTATGATTTTGCAAGATTGATGAAATCTCAGATGCAATTGCCTCTTCTCATTGAGGTCCATCAGACGAGTTTACTGCTTCTGAGTAACTTTGGGGATCACTTTCCATCATGAAGGTGATAAAATCCGATCCAAAGGATTTCTCCACCCGAGCTCTCTTACTCCGTCTGAGCTCACCCTCAACTGGTTCATCCATTTCTTCTTGCTCTTGTCTTCCGTGTACCCATTTAGAAGAGCTAGCATCCTCTCCGGTCTTAAACGGAAGCACGTGCTCAAAGAATGAGGCATTTCTCGATTCAATAATCGAGTTCTTGTGTATCTCGGGAATTTGAGATCCAATCATAAGAAATCTATAGGCACTACTATTATGTACATATCCAATAAATATGCAGTCAATAGTTTTTGGTCCGATCTTGATCCTTTTCGGATTCGGCACCAAAACTTTGGCCAGACACCCCCACACTCGCAAGTATTTGTAGGATGGTTGTCTACCATTCCACAACTCATAAGGGCTCTTATCTATTTTCTTTCGGGGTACCTTATTTAAAAGGTAATTAGCTATTAACACAGCTTCCCCCCACAAGTGCTCTGGTAGGCCAGAACTTAATAGTAGAACATTCATCATCTCTTTCAGAGAACGATTCTTTCGCTCAGCAACCCCATTTTGCTGAGGCGAGTAGGGAGCCGTTGTTTCGTCTTTGATACCATGTTCAGCACACAAATCTGCGAACGGTGATACATATTCACCGCCTCGGTCACTCCGAACCACCTTAGTCTTTCTATTAAGTTGGTTTTCAACCTCATTTTTATAGAGAATAAATTTCTCTATAGCTTCATCCTTACTTTTAAGAAGATACACAATCCAATATTTTATGTTATCATTAACAAAAGTGATGAAATACTTATTCCCACCTCGTGTCAGTGTCCCTTTTAGGTCACACACGTCGATGTGGATTAGGCCGAGTGGCTCAGTGCTTCTTTCAACTTGTTGAAAGGATGACCTTGTCAATTTTGCTTCAACACAAGTCTCACATTTATGTTTTGGGTCAAGGTGAAATGTAGGTATGCTTCACATGTTAATCAATCTACGCAACATATCGTAGTTAACATGTCCTAGTCTACCATGCCATAAACACGAAGACTCAAGCATATAAGTGGAAGAGTTTTCAACTTTATTAACTTTGGGCGTAATGGCCATTACACTTAGTTTAAACAACCCATCAGTTACATAACCCTTCCCTACAAATATTCCATTCTTGTACAGTACAGCTTTGTCCGACTCTAAGACAATGCGGAAGCCATACTTGCTTAGCAACGATCCAGATACTAGATTCTTTCGAACTTTCAGAATGTATAACACATTGTTTAGAGTGAGCTCCTTGCCCGAGGTCATCTTCAGCATTACTTTTCCTTGGCCCATAATGTCCGAGGTTGCCGAGTTCCCCATATACAGCTTCTCTCTATTAACTTCTTCAAAGTTGTAGAGTAGCTCCTTATTGCAGCACAAATGTCTGGTGGCACCAGTATCCAACCACCATTGTCGAGGGTTTGAACCCACTAGGTTCAACTCGGAGATCACCGCACAGAGATCATCCTCCTTTAGCCCCTCGTTCAGGTTGGCCTCTGGATTCTTCTTCGGCTTTCTGCACTCCGAAGATTTGTGACCAACTTTGTCACAGTTGAAGCACTTTCCAGTGAACTTCTTTTTATTGACCCCTCCTTTGGGTCTCATCTTAGAAGACTTGAAATTCTTTCATTTCGAGCTTTGACTGTGCTCGACAATGTTGGCTTTCACAGTAGCCTGAGAGAACATATTTCTCTCTGAACTTTTGTTGTCTTCCTTGATTCGAAGACGAACAACAAGTTCTTCCACGTTCATCTCTTTCCGCTTGTGCTTCAGATAGTTCTTGAAGTCTTTCCAGCCGGGCGGTAGCTTCTCTATGATCGTAGCCACCTGGAAAGTTTCACTCAAAACCATACCTTCCGAGTGAATCTCATGTAGAATCACCTGAAGCTTCTGAACTTGGCTGATCACCGTCTTGGAGTCAACCATCTTGTAGTCTAGGAATCGACCTACGATGAACTTCTTGGCACCAGCATCCTCCGTCTTGTATTTCTTGTCCAAGGACTCCCACAACTCCTTAGTCGTTTTCTTCATGCTATACACACCGTACAGCGATTCGACAAGGCAGTTGAGAATGTAGTTTCTACACAGAAACTCTGAGTGATTTCATGCCTCCACAATATTAAAGGTTTATGCATCACTCGTACCCTCAGGTACATTGGGAGGATCCTCGGTCAAGAACCGAGCCAGATTTAGCATGGTCAGGTAGAAGAGCATCTTCTGCTGCCACCGCTTGAAGTTCAACCCCGTGAACTTTTTTGGTTTTTCCCCATGATTGATTGGAACGCTACCAATCGGGGCGAAGGGAGCCATCACACGTTGAGTCTATTGCACCTCAACTTCTTGCGCTGTGGCCATCTCAACAGACCGAATCTGTTTTAAGTTTGTTGGACTATAAGGAGTATACCTTTTCTGATGGAAAACAAGGGAAAGTCCGAAAACTTATCGGACTTGTCTGTTGAGTCAACCACTTCCTTTTGCATCCTCAATCAAGAATAATTTATTCAGTTTCGAGCCGGATCAAAAGTCTCCGGCCAATTGCAGAGCTGGTTGCAGAGCTAGTTGTAGAGCCAATTGCAGAGCTAGTTGTTGCAGAGCCAATTACAGAGCCGATTGTTGCAGAGCCAATTGCAGAGCTGGTTACAGAGCCAATTGCATAGCTGGTTGTTGCAGAGTCAATTGCAGAACTTGTTGCAGAGCCAATTAAAGAGCTGTCGAGGCCTGTGTATACACAGTTTTCTTAAAACAGATTCGTCCTCCTCCGACAGGGTGCTTGCGAGGTTTAGAAGAACGTCTATTTTCTAGGATACAACGGCAAAACCACGGACACTAACAAGCACAAGCAGTCCTCGGTGAACTGAATGAACACTTGAATGTTATCACTGTGGGGTTGCAAACTGAGAACTATATTCTTCCTCTCTTTGAGTTCGCAATCTTGTCTCCTTTTATAGAGGAGACCTATTAATGGTGGAATCGAAAGGTCAACCATCATGTCACCTTGATTCGTTTAATCTATGTGAATCGAAAGGTCAGCTATAATGCTGCCTTGATTCAATTAATCAACCATTAATTCATCAATTTCTAACCATTTATGTCAGAGTTTTAATGTGAACTTTCCACGGTTCGACAAGAAAGATGGCGAAACGTCTTCCCCATCTTTCCGTTTTACCGATCAACAAGTTTGGAAGGATGACAGAATGTCTTCTCCATCTTTTCTTCACATTTTCCATAATTTCCATTCAAATTCCAACATAAACTTTATTTTATTTCTTCTTGTCACCATTTGTCTAGTTTCAACCTCTACAATATTTTTAAAGCCTTTTCCAATCCAAGAACACCAACCAACTTTTGGTGATTTTCTACTACTATCCTCATCTTCATCACTTGTAATCGTCGCGCTTAGCGTGCACTGCGTTGCGGTCTGCAGCGTGTGCAGCGTTACTGCAGTCTTGTGAGTTGGCGCACTTCGTGTAGTGCAAGTGACAACTCCTTTATAAGGGGGGTGCGTCCAAAGAAATTAAGAGAGGATAAGAGGAAGGTGACGCCGAAAGGCTGTGCAGGTGTTGTCGGAGAGAATCAGAAACAGATCACTAAGGCACGTCGGGACTTGGCATATGGAGGAGGAGGAGCTTTCGCTGTGATCGTTCCTCAGACAGAGAGTCGTCTTCTTCCTTTACTACTTGGACGCGAGAAGTTTCTGATGGAGGTTCTGTAAGTTTTTCCAGTTTTACAGCTTCGTTCTTCCTTTTATTTTTGTTTAGATAATCTCAATTAGATGCCAAAACAACCAACATTGGTATCAGAGCCCTAGTTGGTAAGCATCTAATAGATATTAGAAAGTTTTTTTTTTCCTGCAAATTCACTGTTCATCGCGAAATCGCGCGAAGAAGAAGATGAACAGTGCTGAACACTGTTTCTATCGAGTGGAAAATCACTTTGGACAAACTACCCTGGTCATTCCAGAGTGGTTTGTCGAGTGGAAAACCACTCTTGACAACCGTGAAAGCGATTAGAGTCTAGAAAAGCGGCGGTTGAATGGTTCTTGGCCAGGTCTAATGTCGACGGGTCGGAAGCACTAAGCGCCTAGCGGAAACTACCGAGAGTTTCACCATCGGTCGAGGAGGTTTAAATGTCGGCGAGGCGATTTTACCACCGGCCAGGCGATTTAATTGCCGACAGGCGATTTCTGAGATTAGGCGAGCAGTTTCACCGCCGACCATGGTGGTTTAATCGTCGACCAGGGTAGTTTAATTGTTGCGGCGGTAGTTTACGCGCCGGCGGTTTCACCACCGCCGCCATGGTGGTTTAACCAGCGGCGGTTTGCTTGCGCCAGCGATTTCTGCGTCGGCGGCGGTTTCACCCCGTCGAGCGGTTTAACATTGCGAGTAGTTTTACCGTCGGTAGGCGGTTTCACCGTGGCGGCGGTTACACCGCGCCAAGACGATTTTTACCGAGCGAGCGGCGATTTTTATCGTCGGCGGCGGTTTAAGCTAGCGAGCGATTTCACACCGTTAACGAGCGATTTCACCGTCGGCCGGCGGTTTAAATCTTTGGCGAGCAATTTCTTGTCGGCGAGCGGTTTAAGCTGTTGGCGAGCGGTTTAACTATTGGCAGGACGGTTTTACCATCGACCAGGGTAGTTTCACCGCCGACCAGGGCGGTTTAACTGTTGACAGGGCAATTTCACCGTCGGCCAAGGCAGTTTAATTGTGCGGCGGCGGTTTACCACCGCGGCGGCGGTTTCACACGCGGCCGGAGGCGGTTTAAATGTCGGCGGCGATTTTACCATCGGCCGAGGGAGGTTTAGCGCCGGCGGCGGTTAACTAAACGTCGTCGAGCGGTTTCACCGCCGGCGAGCGATTTAAATCGACAAGCGGTTTACCCGCGACAGGCGGTTAAAGCGCCGGCGCGATTCAACCACGGCGAGCGGTTAAACGTAGTAGGCGGTTTCACCGCTGCGAGCGATTTAATGCCAACAAGGGCGGTTTCACCGCCAGAAGGGCGATTTTATCGTTGGAAGAGCGGTTTCACCGCAAGCAGACCGATTATCATAGGAGATCAATTCGGGAATTCGTCTGAACCGATCGGGAATTCAATTAAACTGGTTGGGAATTCACTTAAAGTGGTCGGGAACCACAGTAAGTGCCCAGACAGGTCAACTATTGGTCAACTATAGTTGACTAAGTTGACTTTGGTCAACTTAACTCATGACTTAATAATCAAGTAATTGTTTGGAATAATTAGGACTTGATATAAACAACTTAGAGATAGACCAAATGAACTAGAGTTGATGCCTAGGGACGATGAGAAGAAAAAGAATATTATACATATTGCTTGGGTGCCTGGGGTACTCGGAGCAAATTGCGTGGTGTTTGGACTCTCACGGTCAATTTTGAGTCTTCATGGTACTAGTCGACTAAACTTAGATGATAATCAATTGGTAAAAGTACCAATTGACTGGTCTAAGTAAGTCTGTCGATAGTTCTCCATAAAATCAAGGAAATTTGTTCTTGATTTATTGTGATGGATCTATGCCTATATATAAATTGAATTAAGCCAGTATATGTACTGGTTTGTCAGTTTTGTACTGACTTAATTAATATCAATTTTCAGATGGCACGGATGATTACCACTATGACAAGACGCGATGTGTTGCGTAATCGGCTGAGAGAGGCTATCCAGGCGATAGAGTATGACTCAGCTCATGGAGTCGGGTGGCACATCGGGAGGCTTGATAGATTGTTCTGGTGACTTGAGATGCATGAGTTTTCGATTCTAGAGGATTATAGAATATGAGCTCTGGTCCGCTCACTACCACAACACCTGAGTGACATAGCGCATCAGATCTGGGGGCGCTATGAGGGGCGCGTATCTTATACCCAGTTATGCGCTAAGCTGCTTCACTACGAGGACTGTGAGGTGCATCGTGAAGATCCAGAGGAAGATTCGGAAGAGGAACCTGATGGAATCTTTCCTTTTGGATCGCTTCAAAGGTGTCCTTCAGAAGATTCTGCATCCTAGCATCATCTTGAGAGCATCTCGGCGGGGGATGTCCTAGTTCAGGCTAAGAAAATTGGACATGTTTGGATCATTACTGCACTAGTGTTTGTCCTAGTGAGAGTAATGATTATCTATCTAGTTGTTTAGTTTTTTTTAGTCATGAGTAGGAAGAATGTTATATGTAACATTCTTAGTAGAGTTATCTTTGTTATGTGTTGACAATGTACAGCAAGTTTAATTTAATGATATGTTCATTTTATGTTGTTAACTCTACATGATGCATGATATTTTTGCTCTTTGATTTGTTCATATTGAGTACAATTTAAATGATATGTTCATTTAATAATATCATGTTAAGATGGGATGTATTTAATGTAATTGATCAAAGTCGATTCAATTGGAACATACAAATGATGAGTGGGAATTGGATTGTCACTTGATTTTGTAAACCAAATTGAATTCACATTGAGTCAATTTATAGATTACATACATAAAATCATACACTGAATAACTAAATAATGTGTTTATTTATGTTAGGTTATGGCAACTAAAAACATCATAGCTTAACTCAATAAGGGTGAGAAACTCAATGGGGATAACTACAAGATCTGGCACCTTAAGATACAATATGTTCTTGAGGAACAAGAAGTTTTAGAGGTTGTAAATCGGGTCATGGTAGAACCTGTAGATGGTCCCACTGCACAAAACAGACGAGATCTTGATGCCTACAAGGCATGGAAGAAGAAAGACTCCACTGCTAAAGGAATCTTGATTAGTTCAATGATTGATGACCTAGTTTTTGAGTATGAGTCGTATCCTTCAGCTCATGTTATCTGGGTTGCCCTTAAGGATAAGTACAGCGGAGTCAGTCTGAGCAAGCTTCGACAACTGACGATCAAGTTCGATAGCTATAAGAAGCGCCCGAAATGTTACTATAGTTCAATATCTCAGGGAGATGAACAATAGGTTCAGGCAGTCATTCGATCCCTTCCAGATTCTTGGGAGACCATAAAGCAGACCCTTACTCACAGTGAGAGTATTAAGACTTTCGCTGATGTCTCGTGTCATGTAGAACTAGAGGTGGAGAGAGTAGAATCCGCGAGGATTTCTGGCCAAGCCTATTTGGCTACCGGTTCTGCTGGATCATCTGGATCCAAGAAAAAAAGATGGTTCAAGAAGGGGAAGGGAAAGAAGAAAGAAGCTACTGCTGTAAGTGGGACATGCCTAATCAAGAAGAAGAAGAATAAGAAGACGGGGAAGAAACCTAAAAGCAAGGTAACTTACTTTAACTGTGACAAGAAGGGTCACTACTCACTACGCTCGGGAGTGTACCGAGCCAAGAAATGTAACTTCTAGTCTGTCTTCTGAGCATTTTGTTACTAGTTCTGTGTTGTTGGCTGATTCTTATCCTTTGTGGATTATAGATTCGGGAGCAACCAAGCATGTAGCTCGGGAGCGAGTTACATATGTGGAGTACAGCCAGGTATCAGCTGGCAACAAATGGATATATGTAGGAAATAATGCAAGAGTCGAAGTCAAAGGAGTCGGCACTTGCAAACTTAACCTTCGGGGTGGAAGAACAATGTGTCTACATGATGTCTTGTATGTTCTTGAGATTAGGAGGAATCTTATTTCCGTTACTTGTCTTCTTGATTTAGGGTATTGTATAAATTTTTACAGTCGGTGTGTTGAACTCAAGATTGACTCAGTGTCAATCGGTTATGGTTTTTTAACTTGGTTTTATGGTTCTTGATATGGAACTGAATGTCAATTGTGCGATTGATAATTGTTTTTCAAATATTGCTCTTACTAGTGATGCAGAAATAACTGATGATATTTGACATGCTAGATTAGGACATATAGGACAAGATCGCATGAATCGGTTAGCTAAAGAGGGCTTATTGGGCTCTCGAGATAAGATTAGCTTGTCTGTGTGTGAGCATTGTCTTGCTGGAAAAGCAATTAGGAAACCATTCGGTAAGGCTATTAGGGCAAAGTCACCGTTGCAATTGATTCATTCGGATATTTGTGTAGGGGATCAATTGGACGATAGAGGGGGGGTGAATAGCGCGTGCTCGTACGTAGATGGAAATCGTTCGTGTGCTTGTTTACAATTTTCGTTAGCGCAGCAGAAACAAAGATAATAAAGCAATAACGAAAATACAAACACAAAAATGCAATAATATAATGTGGTTCGGAACCGAACGGTTCCTGCTCCATGGATCGAGCTCTAAAGAGCTCTAGTGATGCACACGCACTCACTAATCACAAATACTCCTTCTCGACACAAGTCAGAGGTGGAGAAACCTTGTACAAATGTTTGCAATAATAAACTAAGTACAACAAGCAATTACAATGAAATACAATACAATACAAGTAAACAAATCACTTTACAAATGCCTTTAGATTGCTTGCTTTTGGTTGCCTTGGACTAGCCTTGAAGGACTGGAAGAGCACTAACTATTCCCCTTCAAATCACCCAAGAAAACAATTGCTTGAAACCCTCCACGAACAGCTGCTTTTAACCTACATCGGGCTGGATTTTCGCCGATCAGTCGACTGTTATAAGTCACCAGTCGACTGATGTCACTGTTGTCGTGAGACAATGATTCGATCCACGTTGAAAAAACTTCAACAGATCTCTTGCGCCGATCGCCCGCCAACATTGGCCGATCGCGCTGCCGGCCACGTAGTCCTAGTCGACTCACAATAATGAACTCTACTATAACGCTACTGACACAACCTCAAACATGAGGTTTTAACCCAAGTATGGTGCCCCCATACTTGCTAGACCACCCTTAGCCTAGACCTAAGCCTTCTAGCCACCTCCATCACCTCACGCCTCGATCCTCCAAGTCATCCATGACTTGTTCATCCATCGCGCTAGCCTTCGTGTGCTTCCATCACATGTCATGCTAACGGTGTCTACACCGCCAAGGCACATTGGACTTACGCCGCCAAGACTCCACTTGGACTTTACGCCGCCAACCATTGGACTTATGCTACCAAGACTCCACCCTTATACTTTACGCCGCCAATATCAAACCCCTTGGACTTCTCAAATGCCAAGACTCAAGCTTGGACTTTCCCTTGCCAACCCATGTTGGACTTTCCATGCCAAGACTCAAGCTTGGACTTCCCTTGTGCCAAGTACTCAAGACTTGGACTTTCCCAAATTGCCAAGTGTCCCACTTGGACTTTCCATGCCAAGTACCCATGACTTGGACTTTACCTTGCCAAGACCAATGCTTGGACTTTCCCATAATCACATGGTCAATCCTAGTCAACCATCAAAGTCTCCCTCGAGTCAAACTCGAGTCTGGTCAATTATAACCTGGGTCGATTGTATAAACAATCTCCCTAAAACATTAACCGACATCAATGTCCAACATACTATGTCAAACATCAAAACATTACTCGAGTCAAACTCGAGTCTGGTCAATCGTGACCTGGGTCGATTGCACCAACAATCTCCCCCTTTTTTATGTTTGACAAAACAAACCTTAAGTTAGGCCCCTAACTCAAACTCCCTTACCAATTTCCCAAAATGGTAATTTTACTCTCCCCCTTTTTGACATACATCAAAAAGGTTATCTCACCAAGGGGGGTGAATAGCGTTGAATTCGTACGTAGATGGAAATCGTTCGCGTTGCTTGTCTACAATCTTGTTAGTACGTAGCGGAATAAACAATAACAAATACAAACACAAGATACAATCACAACACGCACGATATAATGTGGTTCGGAACCGAACGGTTCCTACTCCACGGATCGAGCTCTAAAGAGCCCTAGTGATGCACACGCACTCACTAATCAATAATAACTCCTTCTCGGAACAATCCGGAGGCGGAGAAACCTCGTACAAGGATTACACTAAGTAATACACAAGATACAAGCAAATACAAGTAAGAAATACAATGCAAGTAAAGGAAAAATAACTTTACAAGAGTTTTGGATTGCTTGATCTTTGATTGCCTTGAACTAGCTTTGAAGGACTGGAAAGCACCAACTTCCCCCTTCAATTTCGCCCAAGAAAATCGCTGCAAAAACCCTCCTTGCGAGCTGCCTTTATAACCTGCATCGGGCTAGATTTCCGCCATCACGATCGCCATAAGTCACGATCGATGCCATCTGTTGTCGTGAGACAACGGATCGATCCACGGAAAAACTAACGGATCTTCGGCGATCGCCAACATTGGCCGATCACGCGTAGTCGATCGCCTATCGGCTACGAGCATTCTGCGTCGCGGTGAACTAGCAATGATCGCCGACTTGGCGATCGTCAGAGACATCGCCGATCGCTTCCCATGAGCAGATCGCCAGAGCGCTCCATCTCTTAAACGTAATCGAACTCGTCGACTCACGCTCGAACCGCCATAATGTCGGGCCGATCCAACCTCAAAGATGAGGTTTTAACCCAAGTATGGTGCCCCCATACTTGCTAGACCACCCTTAGCCTAGACCTAAGCCTTCTAGCCACCTCCATCAGCCTCACGTCTCTTGGATCCCTCCAAGTCATCCATGACTTGTTCATCCATCGCGCTAGCCTCCAGATGCTTCCCTTGGCTATGTCATGCTAACGGTGTCTACACCGCCAAGGCACATTGGACTTACGCCGCCAAGGCACATTGGACTTACGCTGCCAAGACTCCGCTTGGACTTTACGCTGCCAAAATCAATCCCCTTGGACTTCCAAATGCCAAGACTCAAGCTTGGACTTTCCCTTGCCAACCCATGTTGGACTTTCCATGCCAAGACCCATGCTTGGACTTTCCATTTGCCAAGACCCATGCTTGGACTTCTCATTTGCCAAGACTCATGCTTGGACTTTCCATTTGCCAAGACCCATGCTTGGACTTCTCATTTGCCAAGACCCATGCTTGGACTTCTCATGCCAAGTACTCAAGACTTGGACTTTCCCAAATGCCAAGTACCCATGACTTGGACTTTCCATGCGCCAAGTGTCCCACTTGGACTTTTCATGCCAAGTACTCAAGACTTGGACTTTACCAAATGCCAAGTGTCCCACTTGGACTTTCCATGCCAAGTACCCATGACTTGGACTTTACCTTGCCAAGACCCATGCTTGGACTTTCCCATAATCACATGGTCAACCCTACCAACTATCAATGTCTTCCTCGAGTCAAACTCGAGTCCGGCCAACATGATGACCGTCGGTCGATTGCTCCAACAATCTCCCCAACATATTAACCGACATTAATGTCAAACATCAATGCCAAACCACTTTGTCAAATCCCTTTGTCAAACATCAAAACATCAAAACATCACTGAGTCAAACTTGAGTCCGTCAATCGCGACTCGGGCCGATTGCACCAACAATCTCCCCTTTTGATGTTTGACAAAACCAAACAAATCATGAGTTAGACCACTAACTCAAATCCCTTACCAATTATCCCAAATTGGTAAATACTCTCCAAATGTTCTCCCCCAAACATTCTCCCCCTTTTTGACTAACATCAAAAAGGTTTTCTCTCCAAGGAGGTCAATGTCTCATATCCCAATGAGATCTTACAATCTCCCCCTTGATCCAAAAATAAATACCTAGGATGCCTACCATCTTCCTAGTGATAATTCACATATCACTCAAGAGAGACAATCCTATTCTCTCTCCCAATTTCCAAATTGGGTATCAAAAACCCATCAATTTTTCCAATTGATGATACTCTCCCAATAACTTCTCCCCCTTCAAGAAGAGAAACACATCCATCATCCCAAGATGGATAACTCACCCTAAAGGCTTGATCCCCCTTGACCATTGCACCAACAATGTCCTTGGGAAGCCCCTAAGCCAATAGGAACTCTAAACCATCAAAATTAAGGTTCTAAGTTCAACATAGAACTTTCACTCACCCTAAATTTGATACTTTGACCTAACACTTCTCCTAATCCATATCCAATGGATTTTCACCCTTTATAATGCTTCCCAAAGCATATCCTAGGGTTAGGAGTGATTAGGAACCTTTTCCATAGCTGAACACGGGCTAAACAAACCTTGTTAACCCGAAATCAGACCTGGCAGTTGACTCCTAACAGTAATCGCCGATCACATCATTATCACCGATCGCCACATAGGATCGATAATCAAAATCTCGATTTTCAGCTATCAGAAATGAATTTTGAAAATTCATAAATAATTATACGTAATTCGAAAAATCGTGAAAATTCATACGTATAATACTTATGACACACACAATGGGTGAAAAATATTTGAAAATTATTTTACCCATAAAATAGTGAGTTTGATACAAAACTCAAAACCATTGAAATTTTCAATGTTTAGCCCTATTTTGTATCAACTCTATCAATGGTGATTGCTATCAAAAGATAGACTTCACCAAGGTTTTTCAAAATGATTTTAAAATATTTTCAAAACCTTATTTTGGATCATATTCCTTGGGCTCTATGTACATGACTTGTACACATGCTCTCCCAATGATCCACAAATGAAACAAGATGAGTTTTAGTTCATCTAGATGCAAAAACTATGCACCTTGAACTTAACTCATATCCTAGCATCTCACATGTATCTAGAGTGTATAAATACACATACATGTCAATTGGATGTGAGATGTGGGTTTTGTTCTCCCTAAACTAGGGTTTCATACATTTTTCTAAGGCAACCCTACTTGATTCCCTTATGAATGGGACTTCAAGTCATGCCATAGTCCTTAATTCAATTTCAGCCAAATTGTCTTAAATGCATGAATGATTATGGCATTTGAAATGTTATAAATAAGCATATGCTCATAATCATGATGTCATGACATAAGATGAAATCTAAAAACACATGACATTTGAAACTTTAATCCTAAACATGAACATGACATATAAAATCATAGAACTAGGCATGATGTCATGACATGACATATGGCAATCAAGGCATGGCATATAAAATATATAGGTATGGTAATACCTAAATTTTAATATTAATTGCCATTTGATACAATTAGATATATTTTGCCATATTAAACTTAATCTCCCTAGTGTGCCAAAACCCAAAATGGCACACTAACACTCTAAACCCTAATTGTGCCAATTTGATTGATTTTTCTTAAATTCAAAAGTGCATTGGCACATCCTAAAAACTTTTTAGGATAATAATTCAACCCTATTTCCAAGGTATCCATAACCTTGAAAATAACCTAAAATGTCACATTTATCATGGTTGAGTTAACTACCCATCCAATCAAGGTTGGCACACCCTAAACCGATCTAGCGTGAATCAATCACGCTCTTAGGAACCCAAAACCGATTTGAGCTCCTAGGGTTAATTAGGTATTCCTTAGGGATAACCTCCCTAGATACCTTCCTAATGACCCTCCTAGGCTTGTTAGCCTTGGTCATTTGGGTCTTACTTAGGTTGACTCTAGGGGTAACTCCCCTTGCAACCTTCTTAGTGGCCACCCTAGGTTTCCTAGAAACCCTAGCCACTAGGCATACCCTTTGGTCAACTCTAGGGATAACCTCCCTATTGACCTTGGTCTTACTAGACCTAGTTAGTGTTCCATAATCTAATGGAACACTATGGTAAGTCACCTTGGGCTTAGGTTTGTGACCCAAACCTTGCTTGCCCTTGGTTGACTTTTGACTCTTATGTCCTAAGTGTTGACTTTGAGATTTGGACCTAGACTTTTGATCATTTGACCCTTTAAATTGGTTTTGTATATTCCTAAGGGTCTTTTCTAGTTTTTCAAGCCTTGACCTCAAGGCTTGATTTTCCTTTTCTAATTGCCCAATTTTAGAATTTTGGTTTAAATCTTGGGCATTGGACTTCCTAGGCATATGCCTAGTCCATTTAGGGTTTAGACCTAGGTGCTCTTGCACCTTTCTAATTGTCTCCCTAGGTAAAAATTTTCTAGAGTTATTTGACCTAGGTTTGTCCGTAGATAAGTTGTTTTTAGAGACATTAGTCCTAAATTTCTCCCTATTATCTAAATGAATATTTTTAGCTCCTAAACAAAAGTATTTATTTCTATTAGCATGCTTTTCATGGCAAATTGCTAGGGAATTGAAATTTCTAGCATGCTTTTGTCTATTAACTAAAGAAAGAGCATTATTAACTTGATATACCTTAGGGTTAGCCTTAGTAGCTCCCCCTATTTGTGATGCTCCCCTTTGCCCCTTCTTCTCCTTCGGGCATTGACTCTAATGTCCCCGGTAGTCGGCATTTGAAGCAAATCACTTGCTCCTTGCTCTTTTCATCGAGGCACCGGTCTCCTTGACTTTTGGCAGTGGAGTCTTCTTAACCCTTTAGGACACTTACTTGTAGTGTCCTTTCTCTCCCTACACTCAAAGCATATAATATCCATTTTATTAATAATTGACATGCTTGACTAGGGTGGTTGTGGTGGAGTGATTCTTGAGCTTGCTCTTCCTCTCTACCGGATATAGATGGTTCTTCTTGTTGCTCCGGTATCGAGGATGCCCTAATCTCCTCCTCAATCCTAGAAGTGGATGCTTCTTCCACTTCCTCCACCTCTTCCGATCCGGATGTTGATTCCCTGAATCCCTCACTTCCTTGTGAGGATGATCTCTCATCTTCACCCTCCTTATCTTCTTGAATTGATGGTGAACTTTCTTGAGCTTGAGAGGGTGAGCACTCCTCTTCTTCTTCTTCTTCTTCTTGGACCGATGATAAGTTTTCATGGAGCTTTGCCACTTGGCTCCAAAACTCTTTAGCATCTACATAATTACCTAACATACACAAGATATTGTTAGGCATTAAATCAATTAAAATTTTTATCACCTTATCATTTTTCTCGGATGCTTGAACTTGCTCTTCGGTCCATCTTTTCTTTTTGAGGAATCCACCTCTTGGTCCTCTTGGATATTCAAATTCATCCATCAAAATGGACCATTCCTCAAAGTCTCTTATCATAATAAAATCCTCAATTCTTCCCTTCCAAGAATTGAATCCTTCTCGTCCGTATAAGGTGTAGGGCACCGGTGTGTTGATGTCCCAACCTAATTGATCTTGGACTTCCATCTTTTACCCTCTAGCGTCTTGCTCCCGGTTGTTAATCCGTTGAAGAGCAACCTTGCTCTGATACCACTTGTTGGAGATTTGACGGCGCTAGAGGGGGGGGTGAATAGCGTTGAATTCGTACGTAGATGGAAATCGTTCGCATTGCTTGTCTATAATCTTGTTAGTACGCAGCGGAATAAACAATAACAAATACAAACACAAGATACAATCACAACACGCACGATATAACGTGGTTCGGAACCGAACGGTTCCTACTCCACAGATCGAGCTCTAAAGAGCCCTAGTGATGCACACGCACTCACTAATCAATAATAACTCCTTCTCGGAACAATACGGAGGCGGAGAAACCTCGTACAAGGATTACACTAAGTAATACACAAGATACAAGCAAATACAAGTAAGAAATACAATGCAAGTAAAGGAAAAACAACTTTACAAGAGCTTTGGATTGCTTGATCTTTGATTGCCTTGAACTAGCTTTGAAGGACTGGAAAGCACCAACTTCCCCCTTCAATTTCGCCCAAGAAAATCGCTGCAAAAACCCTCCTTCCGAGCTGCCTTTATAACCTGCGTCGGGCTGGATTTCTGCCTATCAGTCGACTGCCATAAGTCACCAGTCGACTGATGCCACTGTTGTCGTGAGACAACGGATCGATCCACGCTGGAAAAACTCCAACGGATCTCTTGGCAGTCGACTGCCAACATTGGCGCGCGCGACCGCTAGCAGTCGACGCGCAATTAGCTACGGAGCATTCTGCTGCGGCTCCGATCGGCTGGCAATGATCCCGATCGGCCAGAGACATCGACGCTTCCCATGAGCAGTCGACTGCCAGAGCAGTTCCAGCTCTTAAACGGCAGTCGAACTCAAGTCGACTCACGACAGTCGAACCGGCCATAATGCCAGTCGACTGCCAACCTCAAAGATGAGGTTTTAACCCAAGTATGGTGCCCCCATACTTGCTAGACCACCCTTAGCCTAGACCTAAGCCTTCTAGCCACCTCCATCAGCCTCACGCCGGATCCTCCAAGTCATCCATGACTTGTTCATCCATCGCGCTTAGCCTCGGTGCTTCCTCGGCTATGTCATGCTAATCTGTCTACACCGCCAAGGCACATTGGACTTACGCCGCCAAGACTCTGCTTGGACTTTACGCTGCCAAAATCAATCCCCTTGGACTTCCAAATGCCAAGACTCAAGCTTGGACTTTCCCTTGCCAACCCATGTTGGACTTTCCATGCCAAGACCCATGCTTGGACTTTCCATTTGCCAAGACCCATGCTTGGACTTTCCATTTGCC
Organism: Wurfbainia villosa; assembly: GCA_025175895.1. Classification (NCBI taxonomy): domain Eukaryota; kingdom Viridiplantae; phylum Streptophyta; class Magnoliopsida; order Zingiberales; family Zingiberaceae; genus Wurfbainia; species Wurfbainia villosa. Next base: position 113,990,764 of record CM045988.1, read on the forward strand.
AAGACCCATGCTTGGACTTTCCATTTGCCAAGACCCATGCTTGGACTTCTCATTTGCCAAGACCCATGCTTGGACTTCTCATGCCAAGTACTCAAGACTTGGACTTTCTCAAATGCCAAGTACCCATGACTTGGACTTTCCATGCGCCAAGTGTCCCACTTGGACTTTTCATGCCAAGTACTCAAGACTTGGACTTTACCAAATGCCAAGTGTCCCACTTGGACTTTCCATGCCAAGTACCCATAACTTGGACTTTACCTTGCCAAGACCCATGCTTGGACTTTCCCATAATCACATGGTCAACCCCAGTCAACCATCAATGTCTTCCTCGAGTCAAACTCGAGTCCGGTCAAACATGACCCGGGTCGATTGCTCCAACAATCTCCCCAACATATTAACCGACATTAATGTCAAACATTAATGCCAAACCACTTTGTCCTAGTGATAAGTCTCATATCACTCAAGAGAGGCAATCTTATACTCTCTCCCAATTTCCAAATCAGGTTTCTCAAAATTCCATCAATTTTCCCAATTGATAACATTCTCCCCTTCAAGAAGAAAAATGCATTCATCTTCCCATGATGGATAACTCCCCTTAAAGGCTTGCTCCCCCTTGACCATTGCACCAACAATGTCCTTGGAAAGTCCCTAAGCCAGTAGGAACTCTAAACCATCAAAATTAAGGTTTTAAGTTCAAACATGAACTCTTCCACCCTTAAATTTGATACTTTGACATAACACCTCTCCAAATCCATATCCAATGGATTTTCACCCTTTATAATGCTTCTCAAAGCATATCATAGGGTTAGGAGTGGTTAGGGATCTTTACCATAGCTGAATACAGGCAAAACAACCTTATTTTTTCTGAAATCAGCTTGGCAGTCGACTACTTACAGTTATTAGTTGAACTGCCCTACATCAGTCGACTGCATCAGGCGGCAGTCGACTGATAACTGAAATTCTCGAATTTCAGCTATCAGAATCGAATTTTGAAAAGTCATAAGTAATTCTATGTATTTTGAAAATTCGTGAAAATTCATACGTATATTACTTATAGTCAATACAATGGGTGAAAAATGTTTGAAAAATATTTTACTAATAAAATAGTGAGATTGATACAAAATTCAAAAGTGAAGAAAAACTTCTAATTTTTAGCTCACTTTGTATCAACTTCATCATTGGTGATTGCTATCAAAAGATAGGCTTCACCAAAGTTTTCTAAATTGATTTCAAAATGTTTTTGAAAACCTATTTTGGATCATATTCCTTGGGCTCTATGTACATGACTTGTACACAAGCTTTCCTAATGATCCACATATGATTTTAGATGAGTTTTAGTTCATCTAGATGCAAAAACTATGTACCTTGAACTTAACTCATATCCTAGCATCTCACATGTATCTAGGGTGTATAAATACACATACATGTCAATGTGATGTGAGATGTGAGTTTTGTTCTCCCTAAACTAGGGTTTCATGCATTTTCTAAGGCAACTCTACTTGATTCCCTTATAAATGGAACTCCAAGTAATGTCATTGTCCTTGAATCAATTTTAGTCAATTTAAATGTATGAAATGATCATGGCATAATGATAGCAAAAATAAATCATGGCCAATGATCATGATGTCATGACATAATATGAAATCTAAAAATACATGACATTAATCTTTAATCCTAAAACATGATCATGACATATAAATGATTAAAGATAAATATGATGTCATGGCATGTTATATGACAAACAAGGCATGACAAATAAAATACATAGGTAAAAGAATACCTAAATTTTAATATTAGTTGTCATTTGTTGGGATTAAATTCATTTTGTCATATTCCTAAATTATCCCCCAAGCGCGCCAAAAACCCAAAATGGCACACTATGACTCTAAACCCTAAGTTGTGCCAATTCAAATGATTTTTCATAATCTTCAAGGTATATTGGTACATCCTAAAATCTTTTAGGATTAAAATCAAAATCTATTTCCAAGGTATCCATGACCTTGAAAATAATCCTAAAGTGTCATCTTTGCCATGGTTTAGTTAACTACCCATCCAATCAAGGTTGGCACACCCTAAACTCATCTAGCGTGAATCAATCACGCTCTTAGGAACGCAAAACCTATTTGAGCTCCTAGAGTTAATTAGGTATTCCTTAGGGATAACCTCCCTAGATATCCTCCTAATGACCCTCCTAGGCTTGTTAGCCTTGGTCATTGTGGTCTTACCATAGTTAACCTTAGGGATTGCCTCCCTAGTAACCTTCTTAGTGGTCATCCTAGGTTTCTTCGAAACCCTAGCCACTAGGCACTTACCATGGTTACTCTTAGGGATAACTTTCCTAGTAACCTTGGTCTTCCTAGACCTAGTTTGTGTTCCATAATCAAATGGAACACTATTATAAGCCACCTTAGGCTTAGGTTTGTGACCCAAACCATTCTTACCCTTGGTTGACTTTTGTTTCTTGGGTCCTAGATGTTGACTTTGAGATTTTGACTCTTAACTTTGACCATTAGACCCTTGAAATTGATTTTGCATCTTATTGAGGGTCTTTTCTAATTTCTCAAGTCTTGACCTCAAGGCTTGGTTTTCCAATTGTAATTGCCCAATTTTAGAATTTTGATTTATTCCTTGGGCATGATTCTTTCTAGGCATATGCCTAGTCCATTTAGAGTTAAAACCTAGGTGCTCTTGTATTTTCTTAATAGATTCCCTAGGTAAGGTTTTTCTAGAGATATTAGTCCCAAATTTTTCCTTATTTCCTAAGTGGACACTTTTAGCTCCTAAATAAAAATATTTATCTCTAGCATGCTTTTCATGATGAATTGCAAGAGAATTAAAATTCCTAGCATGATTTTTAACATTTAAATTAGAAGGAGCATTATTTAGATATACCTTAGGGTTTGCCTTAGAGGCTCCCCCTACTTGTGATGCTCCATTTTGCTTCTTCTTTTCCCCCTTCGGGCATTGATTTCGGTAATATCTCGGTTGTTGACATTTGAAGCAAATTACTTGCTCCTTGATTTTAGTTGTTGGGGGACCGGCATCCTTTGACTTTTGTTGACTTTTAGGCACCGGAGGAGCTTTCTTTACTCTCTTTGGGCACTTGCTCTTGTAGTGCCCGGCTTCCCTACACTCAAAACATATGATATGATTTTTATTACAAATTGATATGTTTGAGTTACCTAGGGTCGTGGTGGAAGCTTGAACTTGCTCTTCTTCTTGACTGGAAGTAGAAGCTTCTTCTTGACTTTGCTCTTGCTCCGAAGTGGATAGTCTAACTTCCTCCCCCTCAATCCTAGAGGTAGAGATCTCCTCCACTTCTTCCTCTTCCTCTTACTCCTTGGATGTTGATGGTCTCTCAACCTCCAAGTCCTCACTTCCTTGTGAGGAAGATATGCTTGCCTCTTCGGTCCCCTCCTCTTAGACCGGTGATGGACCTTCATAGAGCTTGGCCAAATTGCTCCAAAGCTCTTCAGCATCCATGCACTCACCTAGGCTACACAAGAAGTCATTAGGAATTAAATCAAAAATGAATTTGATTACCTTCTTGTTTTTCTCGAATCTTTGGAGTTGATCTTCACTCCATCTCTTCTTCTTGAGGAAACCACCTTTTGGTCCTCTTGGATACTCAAATCCTTCCATTAATAAGGATCATTCCTCAAGGTCTCTCATCATCAAAAAATCTTCAATTCTTCTCCTCCAAGAATTGAAGTCTTCTCGTCCGTATAGAGTATAGGGCACCGGTGTGTTGATGTCCCATCCTAATTATTCTTGGACTTCCATCTTCACCCTCTAGTGTGCTCCCTTAGTTGTTAAACTTCAAGAGCAGTCTCGCTCTGATACCACTTGTAGGGGATCGATTGGATGCTAGAGGGAGGGTGAATAGCGCGTGCTCGTACATAGATGGAAATCGTTCGCGTGCTTGTCTATAATTTTCGTTAGCACAGCGGAAACAAAGATAATAAAGCAATAACGAAAATACAAACACACAAACACAAGAATATAATGTGGTTCGGAACTGAATGGTTCATACTCCACGGATCGAGCTCTAAAGAGCTCTAGTGATGCACACGCACTCACTAATCATAAATACTCGTTCTCAACACAAGTCAGAGGTGGAGAAACCTCGTACAACAGTTTACAACAATAAACTAAGTACAACAAGCAATTACAATGAAATACAATGCAATACAAGTAAAGAAATCACTTTACAAATGCCTTTAGATTGCTTGCTTTTGGTTGTCTTGGACTAGCCTTGAAGGACTGGAAGAGCACCAACTATTCCCCTTCAAATCGCCCAAGAAAACACTTGCTTGAAACCCTCTACGAACAGTTGCTTTTAACCTGCATCGGGCTGGATTTTCGCCGATCAGTCGACTGCCATAAGTCACCAGTCGACTGATGTCACTGTTGTCGTGAGACAACGGGTCGATCCACATTGAAAAAACTCCAACGGATCTCTTGGCGATTGCCACGAGTTGATCGGCCTACGGCTACGAAGCATTCTCAGACTCGCGAACTAGCGATGATCGTCATCCCTTAGCGATCGTCGCCGACATGTCAATCGCTTCCATGAGCAATGATCGCGAGCAATTTCAGCTCTAAACCGCAAATAACTCTAGTCGACTACCCATAATGTCAGTCGACTGTCAACCTCAAACATGAGGTTTTAACCTAAGTACGGTGCCCCCATACTTGCTAGACCACCCTTAGCCTAGACCTAAGCCTTCTAGCCACCTCCATTAGCCTTACGCCTCTCGGATCCCTCCAAGTCATCCATGACTTGTTCATCCATCGCGCTAGCCTTCAGGTGCTTCCATCGGTTATGTCATGCTAATAGTGTCTACACCGCCAAGGCACATTGGACTTATGCTTCCAAGACTTCGCTTGGACTTTACGCTACCAACCATTAGACTTATCCTGCCAAGACTCCACCCTTATACTTTACGCCGCCAATATCAAACCCCTTGGACTTCTCAAATGCCAAGACTCAAGCTTGGACTTTCCCTTGCCAACCCATGTTGGACTTTCCATGCCAAGACTCAAGCTTGGACTTCCCTTGTGCCAAGTACTCAAGACTTGGACTTTTTCAAATTGCCAAGTGTCCCACTTGGACTTTCCATGCCAAGTACCCATGACTTGGACTTTACCTTGCCAAGATCCATGCTTGGACTTTCCCATAATCACATGGTCAACCCTAGTCAACCATCAAAGTCTCCCTCGAGTCAAACTCGAGTTTGGTCAATTATAACCTGGGTCGATTGTATAAACAATCTCCCCAAAACATTAACCGACATCAATGTCAAACATACTATGTCAAACATCAAAACATCACTCGAGTCAAACTCGAGTCTGGTCAATCGTGACCTGGGCCGATTGCACCAATAATTTATGGTCCAATGAATGTGAGGGCTAGACATGGAGCTTCCTATTTCATTACATTTATTGATGATTTCTCTCGTTTCGATAATGTGTATTTGATTTCTCATAAATCTGAAGCTTTGGATTGCTTCATTCGTTATAAGAACGAAGTTGAGAATCAAACAAAATGTAAGGTTAAGACTTTACGTACTGACCGTGGTAGAGAATATTTGTTTGATATGTTCAAGACAGTATATAATGATAAAGGGATTATTAGACAGCTGACGATCCCTGGAACTCTACAGTAAAATGGGGTTGCTGAGAGAAGAAATAGGACTCTTCTCGAAATGGTTAGGTCTATGATAGCGCAGGCTAATTTGTTAATCTCCTTTTAGGGAGATGCATTATTAGTTGCAGCCTATATACTTAACAAAGTGCCTTAAAAGTCAGTTCCATCTACCCCATATGAACGTTGGACAGTAAAAACCGTGATTTGGGAAAATGAGACCACTCATTTGCCTATATTCAATTCACAAGTATGGAAAACTATGACCTAGAGGTAAGAAGTGTATCTTTATAAGATATTCTGATACTTTAAAAGGTTATGTTTTCATAGGTGAGTAACAAGATAGAACAATCTCCGAATTGGATTTGAGAGATGCTACTTTTCTCGAAACTGAGTTCCCAGCTAGAGGTGAAGTTGATAAGACAGTTCCTCTATTTGAGGAGGAAGAGTCGTTATCAACTAGACAGGTGTCTAGTGGGATACCTGGAACTAGTCAACCCAATGGGAGTACTTTGACTAGTCACGGGGTGACTTCTCATCAACCCAACTTACGGAAAAGTATTCGTAAGATCAAACCTAAGAAGAGGTTTGATATTGAGAATGAGGCAATGATGACACTCCCTGTTGACGATGAGGAACCTCAGTCAATAAAGGAAGCTCTGGGCTCTAGAGCTGGAGAAAAGTGGAAAGTTGCAATGGCTGAAGAAATGGAGTCAATGATTAAGAATCATGTTTGGGAGTTAGTCGATCTTCCTCCTGGCCGAAGGGATATTGGGAATAAATGGATTCTCAAAATAAAGAGGAAAGTTGATGGATCAATTAATCGATACAAAACTCGTCTAGTTGCAAAAAGATTTACCCAATTGGAGGGTATTGACTTTAAGGAGACATTTTCTCCTGTAGTAAAGTTTGTGACAATCCGAGTTATTTTAGCTTTAGTGGCGCATTATGACTTAGAGTTACATCAGATGGATGTAAAAACCACTTTTCTTAACGGTGAGCTTGATAAGTAAATCTATATGGTCCAACCAGAAGGTTTCGTTACTGAAGGCCAAGAAGATAAAGTATGTAGATTGAAGAAATCTATATATGGGCTAAAGCAAGCATCAAAACAGTGGAACATAAGATTTAACGAAGTGGTTTTATCTTATGGTTTTGAAATGATCAATGAGGATTATTGCGTTTTCCTAAAGAAGGATAAAGGAAAGTATGTCATTTTATCATTATATGTTGATGATATGCTGATTGCAGGAAATGACATAGGTTTTGTTATAGAAGTCAAAAAGTGGCTTTCATCACAATTTGACACAATAAATATGGGAGAAGTTGAATACATCTTAGGAGTAAAGATCATCAGGGATCGATCTAAGAGACTTTTGGATTTGTCTCAAGAGTCTTATATAAATAAGATGTTACAACACTTCAGCATGTCTAATTGCAATAATGAACAGACACCTATTGTGAAAAGTATTGTTCTAAGCAAGAGTATGAGTCCCAAAACTCCTAATGAAATAGTCGAGATGAATAAAAAATCATATGCCAGTGATGTTGGCAGTTTAATGTACATTATGTTCTGTACTCATCCCGATATCAGCTATGATGTTGGCTTAGTCAGCCGTTTCCAGTCAAACCTAGGACCGAGACACTGGAAGGCAGTGAAAAAGATATTCAGATATCTGAAAGCGACGACAGGTTACAGTCTCTGTTATCAAGGATCATATATGAGCCTGAAGGGATATTCAGATGCAGATTGGGCTGGGGACCTGGATGATAGAAAATCTACATCAGACTATGCGTTCTTGTTGAATGGTGGCGCCATCTCTTGGAACAGCAAGAAACAGGCCTGTGTGGCCTTATCAACCATGGAAGCTGAATATGTGGCATGTTCAACAGCTGTACAAGAAGCGGTCTGGTTAAGGAGGTTCCTGAAGCATTTGAAGGTTGTCGAAGATAGTGGGAGTCCAGTGACGGTCTACTGTGACAGTCAAGCTGCTATAGCTTTCTCCAAGGATCCCAAATATCACAGCAAAGGCAAGCATATGGTAATAAAGTATAACTTTATTAGGGATATTATTGCTAAGAAGAAGGTGATTCTTGAGTATATCCCTACACGAGCTATGCTTGCAAATCCTTTTACTAAGCCAATGACTAGAGAGTCATTTAATGAGCATGTAAAGTCTATGGGACTTCGTAGAATGTAACAGTTTTGTAATGACAATCGGATATTATAATTTGATTATTTTTAATGCAAGTCATAATTCATTCAGTGTATGTGATGTTACATTCTAATAAGATCTCGGTGAGCATGTTGACAGGTAGTGATTAGCCCTCTCACATGGACAATCATCTATGTTTGTGTACGAATAGAGATAAGACTATTGCTTATAAGATAGTTTTGGAAGCTATATGTACGAGATACATACCTATAAGTTGGGGTCATCTTGATATGTGTATCAAGATAAGATCATTTAAGAAAAGTGATCGAAGTAAATGTTCCCACCATTTACTATACCTATTTATGAGCCAGATTAGAATTCATATGTTGAATTCAGGATTAGACATTTGGAATGTCTAGATCGATGTTGAAGTAAACATGTGCTCTTTATTGATAAAGAGAATAACATTGTAGCATGTGATTCATGCCACATGTGCTAAGGCGACAATAAGGGTAGTAGGAGAATGGATCCCTGCTTCTCTACTATGTGAGCCTTTTGAGATTAAATGTTAATCTCAGTATTTGTCCTTTGTGACTATTTAGGTGTTTGTTTGAAGTTTTAATCAGGGTCTGCTATTTTAGCATGTAATCCTATTGACTATGGATGATTCGGTCTATGGAACATGACTAAGAAAGCGTCTGATTAAAACGAATGGATTCACACTAAAAAGGAAGATTAAATCTGTTTACATCCTTTGAGAATTATTCACTGGTCGACCCATTTCTGTTATGTATGAAAATGTTTGTGAATATTGAGAATATGGAACATGCTCTTTACTTAAATGGTCATAATGAGGGATTAGAGATGTTCATATTGATATAAGTGGAGATTATTTAATCTGGGCAAATAGCAAGACATTATATCCAGGAAAATGATTAAGTATCACCAGGAGAAAGGTTCAGTACCACCTGGTAAATGGCTGGGAGCCACTTGGAGGATGACAATGGGTCATCAGGTGAGTGACTATGTGTCATTTAAAGAATGATTATATATACCATTTGAGGAGCGGCTAAGTTAGGTGTAACAACTTTTCTTAGCATTGATCGCTCTATGAGCAACTATGTAAGGTGTAACAACTTTCATAGCATTGGATTGCTCAATGTGCTTGCTATTGCACGAGCCATTTTTCTAAGTATGATTTGGTTGTTCTAATGGTCTTTGTGACTATTAATCTCTGTTTTATTAGTCTTTTGGGACTATGATCTCCGACATGATTCTGGTCTATGTGACTGGATACTTCTATTAATTATTTGAGACTAATGACTCCGGCTCTATTTAGTCTATGTGACTAAATACTGACTAAATACCTCTTATTGGTCTATATGACATGCTTTGGATGAGTGGGAGATATAACTGTTCGCCCGCTTCGTCGTGCACACGTTGCAGTTCAACGTGTGCACGCATTGCACAAAGTGCGTGCAGTTGGTGCACTTTGTGCAGCGCAAATGACAACCCCTTTATAAGGGGGGTGCGTCCAAAGAAATTAAGAGAGGATAAGAGGAAGGTGACGCCGAAAGGTTGTGTAGGTGTTGTCGGAGAGAATCAGAGACAGATCACCAAGGCGCGTCGGGACTTGGCTCATGGAGGAGGAGGAGGAGCTTTCGCTGTGATCGTTCCTCAGACAGAGAGTCGTCTTCTTCCTTTACTACTTGGACGTGAGAAGTTTCTGACGGAGGTTCTGTAAGTTTTTCCAATTTTACAGATTCGTTCTTCCTTTTATTCTTGTTTAGGTAATCTCGATTGGATGTCAAAACAACCAACATCACTCATATCCAATGCGAAAGTTTTTTCAATTATATCAGATGGACTTGCTATCTCGTGGAGGAGTGACTCATTTAAATTAAAACTTTCATTAGCAACATCATATGCATAGAAATCGATAGTGTTTAACCAATCATCTTCAATATGCTCAAATATCATCTTGTCTTTATCATCTAGCCGGATCGACCCTATACTTTGAAGGGTCCAGTGCCAAAAAATAAAAAATAAAAAATAAAAAATTGGGCCCTTTGTATTCAGTGGCGGAGCCAAGTGATGGTTTATCTGAATTTTAGCTCGGGGATCCAATTTAAAATTTAACAGATGATAATCAATTAATCCTAAATTTTTAGGTTAAATTCTATAATTAGTTCGGAGTCAAATTTTTAAGTTAAATTTTAGCTCAGATATAACATAACTCTCGGCTTCATCCTTATTTGCATTCATATACAAAATAATAAAATCAATACTATAAAAATAATTTCATTAATAGAACACATAAATTGAAATTTATAATAATGGAAAATAATATATTCCACATTGTTAATAATTAGTATCATTACATCATAGAAAATAAAAAAGAAACTAATTTATATTTTCCGTTTATTATGTCTTGATATATATTTTCTAAGTAGTAGATATTTCAATTTTCTATAAAAAAAATAAACAAATCAAATTCTCAAACAACCATTTATTGTAAACATTAGACAAATATTTATTATAAAATGCTCATTCTAGCTTTAACAATACTAAATTTGAATTTTAACAACTAATTTCACTTTCAAAAATCATAGATTAAATTTTTAAATATCGCATTTGATAATTCTAATGCGTCGACACTCCAAAATCAAATTATTCAATGTTAAAATACGTGAAAATCCTCTGAATAAATAATCTAAAATTTTTAAAATTTTAAATATCATCGAAGATCAATTGTGCAATCCAAATTCCAAAACCCTAACTTTCAAATTGAAACAGCTAAAACAAAGAGCAAAAGCTTTAATATCTGCACAATACCACACTTTCAAATTCCAAAACCACACTTTCAAATTCTAAGATTGAAACAAAAATTCAATCTTCACGCCCGATTCGAATTCAAATGAACAACTTCTAGAGCAAAAGCTTTAATATCTGCACAATACAACTAAACTAATCAATAATTAACCATAGCTCATAAATTTCAAACTAAAATCAAAGAGCAAGCTCAGTTTTTTCTTACCTCACAAAACATGCTTAGAATTTCGTTGTCTAAAGATATAAATCAATCCAAAATCTCATAAAAGAGACACACCTAGATTGTACAATAATTAACAACAACAAATTAGACGACACACACGATGGAGACGCATGATGAGGGTGATGGGTCAAGCTTGGAGTTGATGTAGTCCAAGCCGAGTTACATTCAAAATCGTGGTCAAATTTTAATTTTCGACGACCGACGACTTGAAGCGGCGATGAAGATTTAAGTGTTTGAGAGATTTTAAAATTTTTTATTTTGATTTACGGGAAGAATAAATGATTGTGAGAAAAGAGAAATTATATTTTTTTAAAATACTAAAAAAAAAATTAAGGGCTAGGATAAAACTTAAATCTTTGTCGTGGCAACTTTGCCAAATCAACTCCATGTAGTACTTATGGCTAAAGCTACTATAACAATGTAGGATGGAAATTTTAGAGGCGCGATGCATGGGTAACATAGTGGGATGCAAGGACCTTAACCACGAGCTTGAATTTAAAGCTTGACAATTTTTTTGCACAAAAATATTGCATAAAATTCTAACGACTTAGGGTTTGTTTGGATGGGTGAGAGAAAGTTTATTAATGGAAGAGGAAAGAATGGGAAAGATTTACATCCCAAATTGGGATGTTAAAAAATCTTAAAATCTTATTTTTTATGAATAAAAAAGAATAAAAATTATATTCCTCTTCTTTTTTCCTTCTCTTCTTTTTCTTATCTTTTTCAAATAAAATTTAAAAATTTTCTTCCTCTTATTTATCACTTCCTCTCTTCCCCCTCACTTCCTTGTACCAATAGAAAAAGAATAAAAAGTGATATTAAGATAACTCACACACTTGGCAGGCATATAAATTCATTTATTTGTGAAAATGGACACATGCTCAAAAGGAATATGATCAAGGAAGAGGGCATTGAAGAAGGAAACTATATGAATATTATTGGTAACATACAAACCTTAATTAAAATCAAAAGAAATCTAAATATTTTTTTTTTAAAAAATCGACTTAAGAGAACAAAGACAATAATATGAAAAAAAAAAAGAGAAAAAGTTTTTAGACAATTTAGAGATTTAAACTAATAAAAAAAAAATGCAACTCATATGAATATTCGTGAACATATTTATTATTTATTGTTTAATTTTTTAGAGTTCAAAAATTAAATTATAATGTGCAAACGATTAGATGGTGGATAATAGAAATATACATAGAGATGAGTTGGATATAATAATATTTATATATATATTTATAAAATATATTATTTTTATAATAATGAAAAATAATGGATGAAGTTTTTTGCGAGGAAAGGGTTTGATCTCCTTCCCACTTCAGTCAATAGGGAAGGTCGTAGTCACTTCTTGCCATTGCTATTGCCATTGTTTGTAGCTTCAGTCAATAGGCACGGTAGCATAACCTCTTGCCATTGCCATTGCCTTCGTTTGCATCTTCCCTCTCTCGATCTCAAATCTCATCAATTAGCCATGCCCATCTCTTTAGATCTGTATTATTTTTTTTACTTTTCTAAATCTTGCCACATTTTTGCTCAGGCGCTGAGCCATGACGATCGAGGATAGTGGTAACGAACTCTTCCCGTCCCGGGAACATCTCGTTTTTGCTTATTACGTGACGGGTCATGGGTTCGGACACGCCACTCGTGTTATCGAGGTAAGCGATTGCACTAATGCCTCTTCCCCACCAAAAAAAGGATGTCTTTGCTTGGTTCGGGCTCCTACTTACGTCGCTGTGTTTTTAGATTTCATCGTTGCCACTATATTGTTAAATCTGATATTTTATTTTCGTGTAATCATGATTTGCAGATCTGACACATTGTTTCTATTCTGAAATTTCTTTGAATGTCAAAATCTACTGAGATTTCGTAGCCGTGTTGTTCTCTTGATTGAATGTCAAAGTCTACTGAGAATCGTTGTCGTTAATAAGCAGCATAATTCGTTGGCTGTGTTATAGAAGTCTATACATGGAGGAGACATCTTGTTTAGTATGGAAGTACTGTTTTCTTTACAGTTAACTGATGAACTCTAATTGGATTCTGGCAATTGCCTTGAAGGGTAAGCTGGCGAACATGATTTCAGAAAGTTCGATACCATATTTGTGAAACCAATCAAGGGTATTCAATAGGAAGGGCCACAATGTCATAATAGGCTATTACAACTCAATCGATCAAGAAAAATTCTTCATAGCATGTCACCATTAAACAAGCAATTTAAAGACGGGAAATACTATCTGAACTGATTAATCACATTTAGAGTACTTGGAGAAGAATGAAAGGAAGATAAATCAACAGATGATGCATTTCTTGGCAACATTGATAAGTCATAGAAAGCATTGTTTTGTCAAAGAATTCTCAAACTAAAACTTTGACTGTGGACATGTTTGAGGGGAAGAAGTAAAAGCTCAATGTGTTACTAATAATCAATTCTTATTAGAGGCATGATAGTTGACCTAGATATTTCTTGGTGGAGCATTATTATTCAAAATAAAGTAACACAACACTCAAGAGTTGACCCAACCATATCATAAAAATATGCGGACCTTAGATTTCAGATCCACCAATTTTGCTACTCTATGAACCTTGTCCTTTTCATGCTGTCTTGTAAATGCGTGTTTAAATTCTGCTGACCATGCTCTATTCCAATAAATTCATGTTTAAGTTTTGAATTGTAATTGTGAACTTGTGTGCCAGTTCTCCGTCACAATGCTATATGCATGTTCAGTATCCTTCAGATAAATAAAACTTAAAATAAAATAGTATATCAAGTTGCACTGAACCTTAAGTGAGTACTTATTATTGTTAGACCAGTAAAATACCTTGCATATATTAGGACAACTTGTAATTTAAAACCTGGTAATGTGAAATAGAATAAAACTGAAATAATTCTTTCATTACAGGTTGTGCAGCATCTTGTTGCTGCTGGACATGATGTTCATGTAGTAACAGGTGCTCCTGATTTTGTGTTCACCAGCAATATACAATCTCCGAAGCTTCACATTCGCAAGGTTAGAAACTTAGCATAGCATATAGATACCTAGGCTTTATAAGTGATTTTTAAATGAGTGAATTATTTCTTTTCTCTTTTTCCCTCTATTGAAAATGGATGATTTCGTACTTAATCTTCTCTGACTTTTTGTTTACTGCCAATATTTTGATAGATGTGTATTCTTGATTTTTCAGGTTTTATTAGATTGTGGTGCTGTTCAAGCTGATGCTTTAACAGTGGACCGGCTTGCATCTTTGGAGATGGTACTTATTGATTAACATGAAAAGGATTTTAGTTTTACAACTTCAATGTTTTACACTATATCTCTTGTTAGATTCATTTGGGTACATCATTGCAAATAATTATAGCAACATATTAATTAGACTTTCAACTTAGTCCGCCAAGAAGAATATTTTTTTTTAATCAAGTGGAAAGAACATTATGCTTTTGAATAAGATATATTGTTTTTGTACTGTTAGCTTAGTGAAGCTTCCGAAGGGGAGTCTTAGCGCAACGGTAAAGTTGTTGTCTTGTGGGGGTTCGAATCCTGAAAACAGCCTCTTGCAAAGCAAGATAAGACTGTGTACAATGTGTGCTCCCTTGGGACCTTGTATGGCGGGAGTTTCATGCACCAGGCTACCTTTTTAGCTTAGTGAAGCTCCCAGTTTGCTTTATGTAATCCCATGATGCAAATAAGCACAAGTAAATTTTACTAATGAATGGTAGGTGATAGCCAAATAGTGCTATGCATGTGTACCATTCTCCTTTTTTCTTCTTGCAGTATCATCAGACAGCTGTGGCTCCTCGGGATTCTATATTGGCGACAGAAGTCAAATGGCTGAAGTCCATCAATGCTGATTTAGTGGTAATTGCAATTTTATTTTTCTATATGGTCATGTAGTAATGGATTTGCATGTATTTTTCCTTTTTCTTGCAATAACAGCTATCATCGGAACAAATATATTTCTTTACAATTTGAGCCCCAAAAAGTAACTAGTGCGTTGCCAACTATTTGGGGTTGAGAAATTTTTAGTTGCTTAATGTATTTATAACTATTCAGGAGGATTTTTTTTTCACTTTTTAAAAAATATTTTGGTACTATCTTTCTTTGTGTAACAGGTCTCAGATGTTGTGCCTATAGCATGCCGAGCAGCAGCAAATGCCGGGATTCGCTCAGTTTGTGTAACTAACTTCAGGTAGTTGATTTATTATCTGATTAGGTAGTTAGGTTTGTACGAAATTTATGCATGCACTTAGAATTTTCCTTGCACATCTCTATTGTAAAACATTCTTTTGGTAACTTCATTAAAAACCATTGCTTCAGTCCTAAGCCTAAATGTAAAGGGTTGAGAGTTGCATTTGACATCCAACATTAAAATGTTTAAACATATGAGCAAAGATGAAAATGCTAAGATCTATTCATGTGATTACTAGAAAAGATAAATACTATTATTATCCAAGAGCAATTAAATATAACTAAATGGATGATAAAATGAGATAGAAAATATGTTGAGATGGTACAAACATGGCTAAAGCAGATCAATAGATCTTGTATGAATTAAATCAGTAAGAGTTGAAGGTGTAAGGGGCAATCAACGACCAATGAAAACTGTAGCTATTGCAATTAAAAGTGATTTTAATTGATGTGAGAATAACTAGTGATATATTCTTGCATAGAGCTCAAAAGAGAGATACAATCTATGTAGCTTATCCTAAATAGTTGGGACTAATATCCTTTGACGATATAATGATTCAACTAGAAGTCTATAAATGTGGAATAAATTAGGGAAAGGTAGCAACTAAAAGTAGAAAAATGATCTAAGGGAGCACAAGTATTATTTCCTTAACTATTTCAAAAGCTGTCGCCACCCATGCTAAAATACTGCCAGACTTTGGTGAAAAGTTCAACATGTTTTTAGGTTTTTGGGTATACAAAAAGCATGCATCGTCATCTCAACTCAATGAACCATTAATTAATTCTTTAGGGTACAACCATATAAGGATGTATGGCAACTTATTTCTCTATTAGATACCTAGGATTTACATTGTGTTCTTAGCTAGATATCTGGTTTATTTTTGTCCTTATTTACCACAGATAGATTATCTAGGAGATTGATTGAAGGTGTTGGGCCTTATTATGCAAAGGAACTGAAGAAAATAAGCTTAATTGAAATTGATGTTTTCTTCCATGAGTTCATGGTAGTCTTGGTATTGGGAATTTATCCTTGTAAAATGATCCTTGCCTTGCAAATGATAAGCTAGATGCATATAGGTGTTAGTGCAGTGGATGTTTTGGAATCGCTAGAGGGGAGGGGGTGACAATAAATTAAAATTCTATTTTTCTTGTTAATTAT
Organism: Wurfbainia villosa; assembly: GCA_025175895.1. Taxonomy (NCBI): domain Eukaryota; kingdom Viridiplantae; phylum Streptophyta; class Magnoliopsida; order Zingiberales; family Zingiberaceae; genus Wurfbainia; species Wurfbainia villosa. The sequence continues at coordinate 114,006,968 of CM045988.1, forward strand.
TTAGCAAAAACACACATTAATAGAAAATGAAACATAAATTAAATAGAGGAGACACGATATTTATGTGGTTCACAATCTCTAGGCTTTTGCTAGTCCAAGGCCTATGCATGATGTCATCCGCTAGCTTTCTCCTCTTCGGTAAAGTGTCGAAGGTGGAAAAATCTCTTATACACAATTGGGAACAATAAAGAAGTAGAGACTTTAAGAAAACAATGTATAATAGAAGGTGTTTGGCTGTGTATGTTTTTATCCTTGACCTCCAGGACTCCTTAAATAGCCTTCACTTTGATCTAGTTGTGTTGACGTGATACTATTTCGGTCGCCTGCATCTTGTTGATTTAACTGTCAACTTTATCCATGAAAATATAGCTCTTTATTCGATCTAGCCGACATGGCACCTATTTGGTAGCTCGGACACTCGATTAATTCGGATCTTGATCGCCTCATTCGGATATGTGCTCCACGTGTGTTTTCAGTCGCCCTGATGCCCTTCTAGTTTCTCAGACCACCTGACCACTTGGATCTCAAACCTATTCAACAGATAACATATAGTGCACAAGGTCACCCGAAAACATTTTCGTCTCCTTCGTCTGGACTTCCAGTAGCTCCGAACCCTATTCTAGTCATTCAGAGCTCTGACTTAGTCCACTGCCATTAAGTTCGCCTAAGTTGAGTGTTTTGTTGGACTTTCCGAGCCGCAAAAATCGCTTTTTGCGTTGCGGAAACTCCGGAAGTCTGACCACGGATCCGTGCGAAGATATATAAAATAAAAAAACATGTATGTGCTAAGTAAACCTAGATCTACCTTAGATCTAGAAGGTGAGAGTGTTACCCTCGATGCGACGCCCTTCGCTTATCCCGTTTGTCCAAACATTTCGCTGGAACTCAAGAGTGTCAAGTGAACACTCCTCTATTGGTATCCACACGGACAAATTGGTGGAGAAAATACCTTAGAGTGTGCTAGCACTCTTTAGGAATTTCGGCCAAGGAGGAGAGGGGAGCTTGAGAGGATGATCCAAGGAAGAAGATGAAGTTAGAGTAACTCACCAAAATGAATTTTACATCTAATGCAAATCAAGTGGCCGGCCACTTCATGGAGAGGGGGTTACATGCATGCATGTAACTCCAAGAGCCAATGGCTCTTGGTCTCCCTCATGAGGTGGCACCCCATGATGTGTCCGGCCATGCCAAGTCATCATCATGACATGACATTTGGTCAAGTCAAACTTGACCTTTCATCTTCCCTCTCAAGTCAAGTCAAACTTGACCTCTTATCTCCCATGGTTGATCAAATCCAACCATTTGATTCAAGTCAATTTAATTTAATGAATCCCTATTTATTAATTTAAATTGATTTGATGAATCAAATCTAAATTAGACTCATTTAACACTTGAATCAAATTGAGTCCAACTCAATTAGTCTAATTAGGATTACTCTTAATCCAATTTGGTTCATCACATGAACCTAATCCTCATGGTTCATCATATGAACCTAATCTCCATCTAATTGCCCTTTGTGTGTGACCCTATAGGTTCTTGTAACGTTGGCAATGTCCCTAAACCGATTTAGGAACATAAGCAATGAGCGGTATCTAACAACACATCATTGCTATCCAAGTTACAAGAATGTTGAGCTCCAACATCACCTTTGTGACTACTAATTATGACTCTCATAATATGTGACAATGTCCCTCTATCCTTGACATCTAGATTGACAAATTGAGGCATAGACCGTGTCATCCTCGGTACAATCTATATCTTGAACTCCAAGTAGACTCACTCTAATCAAATGAGCTCAATATCTCATATTGACTCATTTGGGCATGGCCATGCACTTCGTGAGTTCAATATTCCTTCTTCAATTGATATTGTAATCCATCCACATAAGATTAGCTATGTTTTCTCTGATCACATTTCCTTGCCTCCAATCATCGTCTTGCCTCTCATTGTAACTATCTTCATTATCATAATTTACAGTCAATTCACGATCCACTTCCATAATTAACCTCTCATCTGGATCACTCCCATTAAGAAATTATGAAGAATACAACATGCTAAAATAATATCGGTACGAATGCCAATTTCATAATGAGGCTCTGTTCCGCTAGCAATAATTGGAAACTTTTTTTTTAAAACGCCAAAAATTCTCTTGCATTGCGAAGAGATGCATGTCGAATATTAAATAGCTCTTTTGCATTTGTAGGGCCACATCTCGAGTATTCCTTCAAGTGATAACGAGTTCCTCGATAAGGAGTAATCAAACCCCTCTTCAACATAAACCCAGAGTCAACTAAATAGTATTTGCCTACCAATAAACCAAAGGATATAGGTTAATTATTTTTACTTCCAAACATTGTCTATCAATGAAAATTAATTGTAAACTAAATACCATGTGGAATTTTTAATTTATCACGTCTAGATAGAGCATTTTTGATGATTCGAGAATCAGATGCAGTTCCTTCCCACCCAGATAAGATGTATGTGAACTTCAGGTCAAAAGAACATGCAGTTAACACATTAGTAGTTGGCCAATCCTTTCTTCCTCTATATCGAGGTGCATCTACATCAGATACCTTAACACGTGTATGAGTTCCATCTAATGCACCAACACAATCTTGTAATTAAGAGACAATGAGTGTATTTGACTATAAATTACCTTACAAACCTTTTAAAATTCAAAATAATAAAAATAATTGTTACCTTAAAGTAAGGATAGAATTTATTGCTATTCTGTATAAGTGGAGGAATTTCAGATCCATCTGGTTGCTTTATAAATTCAGCATGAAGTCCAATAATAGCTTTCAAAACTTCATGAAAATGATTATTAATAGTCCTTGTACTTCGACGGGAAAAAAAACTTAACTCTTGATGCTTGACATCATGGCCAATCAAATATAAAAACTTAGCAACCTTTTCTTCAACACTTGAATTCCTATTGGCTTTTACCCTTCCATTGTGCTTTAATAGTTCACACAAGCGAGTAAAACCATTCACACTTACCCTAAGAATATTTTGGCATGTCTCATTAGATGTCATAAGATTATGTAACAGAATACTTCGTGCATTATCTTTTTGTTCATTATTCTCCATTAGACCTCTATCTATATAGTTATTTATAACCTTCAACATCATCCAAGAAACAATTAAACAATTTCTATTTATGAGAACTTCATCATCCGAACTCCCATCGTTCTCTTCGCAATAGCCATTAATATTCAGATAATCTTCTTCACCATTGTCCCATTCCATCTCATCAAATCTGCAGATAGATAAATAATAACAAAATAGACTGCTATAAAAAAATTTCAACAATATTGTTTGCTATAAAAAAATAAAGAAAGTATAATAGTTAAGCTGATTAACAAAAAAAAAAGAACAGATAAAAGCATCTTGCTGTAAACAATTATTTTGAGAGGAAGAAAATTAAAATGAGAAAAAAAAATAGGAAAGGAGGTATTTAAAATCCTTAGTTTAGGCAACGAATTATAAAAGCAGGTAAACAAATCCATAGAAGATTAAAATGCAACATAGAAAAAATCAAACACAAAACTGGTGATTCAGTGCTCGACCCTACACAGCTTTGGAGATGGGATACCTAGGGCAAGGGCGAACTGAGGGGAAACAGCGTAGATAAAATCGAAATAGAGAAATCAAGCGGCGGCGTGCACAGTCGCAAGAAATGACAATCGCCGCAGAAGATAGAAAGTTGGAGCTGATAGTGGAAGAGGGAATAAGATAAAAACCTACGAAGGATATTTAGGTAATATTTCTTATTTAATCTTTCCATCTTTTTATTTTCCGTCTGATTTGGAGCGGATAAATTTTTCTTTACAGCCTTATCCACGGAAAGATTAACTTTCCATACTTTTCTAAAATTTTCACGAGGTAAATAAGTGAGAACTTTCCACGGTGGAAAGTTTTCCTCCGTTTTCGTTTCCATCCATCCAAGGAAACAGAGCGTAAGTCTCGTTGTCTCAGATCCTCCTTGTTCTTTCGGTTTCTCAAATGTCTCATGCCATCTTTTATTGTATTTTAATGTATCTTGAGCCATTAGGTACTTGTGTATTCTCCTAAATCTTTGCACATGTAAACACACATATTAAAATCATAACAAAGTTTAACTTAAATTTATTTGACAACACATCAAAATGTTGGCACACACCACTTGGAGTTCCAACGATTTCTCCCTCAATCGTTAGGGGTACTTACAATCTTTTCCTTTTTTACGTGTGTCAAAATAAGTTAAGTTACAGAAATAACATAATAAATGACAAAAATTGCATAATTTATAAAAATATGAATTTTAAATTAAATGGCTTTCCCTGCATTTATTCTTTCTCTAAATTTTCCCTCGCTTACTCGGTCAAGATTAAAGTTAATGCTACTATGGTTTGCAGACTTAAAAAAGCTATTTATGATCTTAAACAAAGCCCGGAGCTTGGTTTGATAAATTCAGTAATATAATCGAAGTTGTTGGATTCAAGCAGTGCAAACATTCTATGTTTGTACGACATAGCACGAATGAGATTATCATTCTTATTGTTTATATTGATGATATCCTAATATCCAACAGTGATATAAGTGGGATTGACGACACTAAGAAGTATTTACAGCAACACTTTATTACTAAGGATATGAGACGTCCTAAGTATTTCTTGGGAATTGAAATTGTTCACGATAAATTTGGAATTTCATTATGCCAATAGAAGTATGCTACAAATTTAAATTTACTCAAAGAAACTAGATTGCTTGGAACGAAGTCGGTTGATACTCCTATGGACATCAATCCAAGCGTGTGGGATGATACTGGAGAATTCTTTGAGGATAAGACAAAATATAGACGGTTTGTTGGGAAACTTATCTACTTAACAACAACGAGATCTGACACCTCCTTTACAGTTGGAATGGTCAGTCGGTTTATGGATAAGCTGAAGCAAGTTCGTTGGGATGCTGCGCTCAGGATCCTTAAGTACTTTAAGAAATCTTCAGGAAAAGGGTTGTGTTTTAAGAGAAATGGGCACCTTAAGATTGAAGCCTATTTTGATCCCGACTATGCTGGATCAAAAATCGACAGGCGTTCCACTTCTAGGTATTGCACTTATGTAGGGGAAATCTAGTAACATGGCGAAGCAAGAAATAAACTACCGTTGCTAGGTCAACTGCCAAAGCTGAGTACAAAGCTATGACTCATACAGTGACTGAGATGTTATGGCTGAAGAATTTGCTTGAAGAATTAGGATTCACCTACAATGAACCACTATCTATGTACTGTGATAACCAAGTGGCTATCCTCATCGCAAGTAATCCGGTTTTTCATAAGAGGACTAAGCATATTGAGGTTGACTGTCATTTTATTCGGGAGTGCGTAATGCGCCAGAAAATTATCACTCCATTCACATTATCATCTAATCAAGTTGTTGATATCTTCACTAAAGCATTAGGGGGAAAATGATTCTCAAAACTGTGTGACAAGCTGGATATGATTGACATATATGCTCCAGCTTGAGGGGGAGTATTGAATAATTATAGGGATCACATCTTATCTTTTACCATGTAATTAGCTTAATTATAGCATCTTATCTTGATATAAATATCTACACATAAATGAATAAAGTATGCACATTTTATTTTCATCTCTTTCTCCATGACATCAGTTTTTTAAATTCTTCTTTCGAGTAGGAATCTAATAATTGTTTTTCTAGATCAATTTTGAATTGCTTTAAATCAAAATATTGGTTCTTAATCTTGCATAAAGATCTAGAAAACATTTTAATTGCTTCATATAATTTATTAGAAGGTAGATGATGTACCTCACTTACTGTGTTGGATTCGTAGATGACCTTCTTTCATTGTTGCTTTCTTCAGATGACTTTTTTTTTGAATCGTCGATTCCACTATGGGTTGCCATGAGTGCCATTCTTGCAATATGTTCAAATTTTGAATCTTCTGATGACGAAGTGTTATTACAGGTCTCCTTCAAATTTCTCTACTTAGATTTTGTAGACGTCTTCTCTTTGTCCTTCTCTTTGATCTTCTTCTTGAGCTTAGGGTAGTTTTCTTTTATATGACCCTCCTTGTCGCAGTTAAAACATCTTACCTTTCACTTTTGTTTTCTCTTTAACAATTTTGATGATTGTCTCCTCTCAAAATTGTTAAATTCAAAATATTTTTTATTTTTGTTATGAGGTGTGCTTCTTAATTGCTATCCATCAAGATGTCTGAATCTGACTCCTTTAGTTTTGTTATGAGCGTTATATTGTAGTTTGTTGTTGTTATTTCTTTCAAACCTGCAAGTTGCAATTTGTATAATTCCATGGTAGGGAAAAAGATGAAACACTTTAAATTTCTCAAAGAGATCCTCACTGGCGTCAACAACTCGAGGTTGAAAGAGATCTCAAAGATGAAACACTTTGCCAACTTTGCCTCTGAGGTGCCTTCATAAAGCTCTATGAATTTCTCCTAAAGTTCTTCAGTAGTGTGGTTGGCTCTGATCCTGTTTATTTCCTGCATAGGTAGAATATTCAAAAGATGAAATTAAGCCTTACCGTTACCCATAAATTCTTTTTGTTACTTCTTTGTCCATTTGTGCTCCTCAAGTTTTTCTCCTTCTTCATTCCTGGGCAACTCGAAACCATACTTGATACATAACATAATATCAAAATCAGTACAAAAAAATATCTCTATTTTCTTGTTTTTTTAATTGTGAATTCTCCTTTGTACTTTGATGGACGAATATTGGATTTGATCATTCTTCAACTGTTCTTTGGTCCTTTCGATCTAATTGCTCAGATGATAATTAGTCTTTCTGGGCGGTACTGTTCTGATACCAATTGTTAGTGTAACAGATGCTTTGGAATTGCTAGAGGGAAGAGGTGGATAGCTTATCTGCAATAAATTAAAATTTTATTTCTTTTGCTAATTTTTTAGTAAGGACACACATTAATAGAAAATGAAACATAAATTAAGTAGAGGAGACACAATATTTATTTGGTTCATGACCCAGGGTTGTTAGTTTAAGGCCTATGTACGACTTTGTCTACTAGCTTACTTTTCTTCGGTAAAGTGCTAAAGGTGAAGAAACCTTTTATACTCAATTGGATATAAAAGAAGTAGAGGCTTTAAGAAAATAATGTACAATATAAGGTGTTTAGCATGTGTATGTTTTCTCTTCGAGCTCCCGGACTCCTTAAATAACCTTCACTTTGATTTGACCATTATACTGACATGACATTGTTTCGATTACCTGGAAACCCTTCTAATCTCCTAGGCTTTGTTGACTTAGCTGTCAACTTTATCTATGAAAAAGTCAAACTTCATTCAATCTAGTTGACGTGGCATCCATCCGGTTACCTAGACACCCCGTTAATTCGGATCTTAATTGTCTCGCTTGGATCAATGCACCACGTGTGCTTTTGGTTGCCCTGTCATCCTTCCAATCGCCCCAACCTCCCAAATTGCTCGAATCTCAGACCTGTTCAACAAATAATGTACAATGCATAAGGTCTCCTAGATACATTCCAGTCATCCAGAACTTTATTTTGGTCACCTAAAATTCTGACTTAGTGCACTACTACTATGTCCATCTAGGTCGAGTGTTTCTACCATCGCCCCGAGTATAAGTCACTCAATTCAGTTCACCAGTTTACTTGAACATTCTTTCTCCCAACTTCTCGTCCCTTGGATGCACCAAGCTCCTTGACTCACTTTCTGTGCATCCTTCTCGCTTTATTGGAGTACTCTTTTGCTGAGCTTTTCGTCCCTTGGATGTACCAAGCTCGTCGATTCCCTTCCTGTACTATCTTCCTCGCATGCTTGCGTCTCTTGCTCCAAGTTTTGGTATCTTCGATTCGCCTCGTCTTTTTCGATTCCTCAGATGTTTCATACTATCCTTCATCGTACTCTAATAGATCCTAAGTCATTGGGTACCTATGTGTGCTCCTAAGTCCCTCCACACTTAGACACAAATATTAAAAACATAGCAGGACCTAATTTAAACTTATTTGACAATGCATCAAAACTGTGGCTCACACCACTTGGGGTTCCAACGATCTTTCCCTCAACTGTTTGGGGTACTAATAATAGGTTCAAGAAGTGAGACAAGGCAATAGTAGAGAACGTTCAGTGGTAGAGTAAACTCTGTCCACAATGGTTTTGGCGGAAGATTAATTGCGAATTCTTCTCTTTTTTTCTTTTTTGGGAGAATGTGCACAATTAGGTGTGATTAGAGCAAGCATTTGGGGTGTGGAGACGTCATTTATGGGATAAATAATAGTGAGGTTGGGAGTATGTTTCAATTGAGCATGGGAGGATCATTGTCCAATATCATGAGGAAGGAGAATGAGACACTGATACATAATCGAGAGTGCTAGGAGCATAAGCACAAGAAGGTATGTAATAGAAGGAAGTAGGAGATTGTTATATTGGGAAGTGTTATTCGGAGGAGAAAGTCGGGGGGGGGGGGGGTGGTAATATCTGTGGCATGAGGTAGGTGACTACCATAAAGGCCTTTTTCTTTAGAGATGATGACTACAATAGGAGCACATTTATTGTCTAAGGGCTCATATACTTTTGTGGAAAATAAAGTGGATACAAAAGTGTGGATGAGAACAATGAATAGAAATTTCTTTCATTGCAAGGATTAAGGTTAATTATTATTATTTTTTTGCTTGGATGTTTTACCTTTAAAAAAATTGCACCATATATCAATTTCTTACAAATCTTCTTCTGCACTTTAATTATTGGAAGCACCTATTTCATGCCAACGATTGTACTACTGGTTCTTCTCCAATGACACCTAATTTTTATGGCCTTAGGCAACATCACATTCATAACTATACCTTTCGTAATTGTACCATGTCAAAGGTAGTAGTTCCATTTTAGCATACTTTCATACTTCGTTGTCCTTCCAAGTAAATGATTCTTATCCTGCTAACTGAACAATGTGTTAGAAAATTAAATCTCACTCATCCTTGACATCTCTCTTCCTTCTTGTATTGGCTATCCTTCTTACTATCTATTCTCACAAGTAAATAAGGTCTAGAACTCTACTTTTGCTCTTGTTGATGTAGTTGTGCTTCTTATATGGTCTTCACATAGGCCATATTACATTGATAGAACTCTTTGAGGGGTTGTAGTGGCCCATGATTAGGATTGTTGGCAACAACAATGACAAAATCTCAATAATCTTAATGATTTCCTTGGGCCATGTCCTCCACTTATCTTATCCTTCCTCCTTCACTTGTGGATTTTCTTGACTGCATCTCTTTTGTGTCGGGCATTGTACTCACTCAAAACTTTGATCCATTCAGTAGAAGAGACTAGCAATGTAATACGGCTCCAACTTTCTATCTTTATGTGGTTAGCTCTGGAAGGATCCCTATTAAAGTACTCTTAACTGCTAGAGGTATCTTAATCTGCTATGGTATTTCAATTCCTTTAGAATTGAGGATATTGACCGTCTTTTGGGATCTCCTTGACTCCACATGTTCAATGTATCTCCTCCCTCATTTTTACTATTTAGTCATTTAAGTGATATTGAATAGTAGTATGCAAACCTATTCTAGTGTCTCTCTATGTACATCATTTTAGTTAACACTATCATAACATAGTTGCCTATTCACATGCTTCTTCGATGATAGTCAGGTCCTTTGCAATAATTTTCCACTACTTTGCTCTCTTTGTAGTTTTCCTCAGCATTTTCCTTCTGTTTATTTGCCATTTAGGTTTTACCCATCTATATCATTTTAATTCTAATGAAATTTGTCCTTTTGGCCTCCTTTTCCTTAAAAGGACGTACAAAATTTCATTTTTTTTTTACTATTAGAGGGTCCATTTGGTAAGATGGAATGGAATGAAATGATAAGTGGAACTCTATTTATTTATTTATTTTTGACTAGCACCAGATATTCAAGTCTTCGATCTGACTAATCTTGGGGATGGTCTGTCCTATCCCACGGATCTCTAACGGGGTGCTGAGTAACTCCTAGGCGAGATATGATCCATCGACCACCAGAGTAAATCAGGAAGTGCTCGCGTGGACAACCTCAACAGTTGCAGCGTCCTTGGTTTGTCACCCCATTTAGAGGAAAATTCTGCAAATGCACTATGACTGGGAATCAAACCGTGGATATCTGGGAGCCGAGCTGGACATCCTACTGTTGCACCATAGCCCTGGGGGTGACTCCATTCTTTATTTGATTGCATTTGACATGGTCTGCTAGACATGCTAACACGACTCCATAGTATATGCAGATTCTTTTTTTCACCAAGCTTGTTGAAATTTGTCTGGCTCACTCGATAAATTCAACATGATTAACTTGCCTAGCTCATCAATCTACTTGGTCCCATTAGCCCCTAACTCGATCAATCAACTCAGTCTGATTGTGCTGACATTGTCGAGTCTGGTTCAACTAGCATAGCCAACCTGGCTTGCTTGGATGATTCGACTAGCCTGGCTGATCAGACTGGCTCGATGGATCTGATAGATATGACTAGTCCGACTAATCTGATCGATCCAATTGGGCAATCAATTTGGTTGTCCTAGTTGATTCACTTACCTTGACTGGTCCAATTGTCTTGGTTAATTCGATTGGCCTAGCTGATTTAATGGCATGCCTGATTTGACTGTGTAGGTCAATCTGATTGGCTTGATCGATTTGACTGGCCCTACTAGCTCAGGCAATTTGATTAGCTCAATTGATTCAATTGACTTGGTCAATTCGACTATTCTATTACTTTGGCCAGATTGACTGACTCTGCTAGCCTGACTGATTTGACAACCCACTCAGTGTGATTGGCTTGACCAACCTAAGCTACCTACCTGATTCAATCGGCTAGCCTAGTAACAACTTGTGAACTTGGCTAAGCTTGAATGCACTAATTTTATTTATCTATATTTTAAATTTGAATTGATAGCAATGTTATATTTAATGGAGGTGGAATAAAACATTCCACCTTTTTATAGAATGAACGAAATGAAATGGACCATTCTTCCAATTGCGTTATTTACTCTTAAACTGTCCATCCAAATAGGAGAATGGAATCATGAGGGGAATGAAGCATTCCCATTCCATTCCATTTCACCCTACTAAACACACTGTTATTGATTTTGATATCTTAAATCTTGTTCACTTGTTTTCTTCTTACTGGACCACCTAAATAGCGTGAACAAGCAATAGTATATCATGTTCACTTGTGATGTGTGCTTTGGTGTCCTGAACTTCTGGTACTTATAGTGTGGCATATGCCTAAGGATATGTGCAGCTCAGACTACGCGTGGACACAGTTTGGTTTATTAATTTACTTGAGATTTTCAAACTAAATCAAATTGATGAAGACTGCAAAATTTTACAATTGAAACCAAAGTAAACCAAACTAATATGCATCTGAATAGTATTGAACATATTAGCTTCAGTTCTGTAAAATATTAGCAGATATATGTATGTATGTATTCATATATTCATAAATAAATACTTGTATGTAAATATATCTATGTACATCTTCACAATCTGTTTTTTATACTTGACAGTAACCTGAAAAATCAATGAACTGATTTTTTTTATAGGTCATTTTGGATTTTCAGATGCTCACTCTTAGGCCTTAGCACTGGAGTATAAGCCATCATTTTAAATATATTGGTACAGCTCCTTGTTGGAGAAATTGTCAGCCGTTCTGTGACCTGAGTATTACTTGGATACAACATCACATATGATCTATGTAACCAACTCCAAATATTTGGATCACATGAATTGATGTCTGTCTTTGGGTAGCAAAAACAGTATTTGGACAGTGACATAGGTTTCATTCATTTTTGTGTATGATCTGATCTTATGTTGGTCCTGCAACTTGGGGGAAAATTTACGGTCATTATTCGAGAAACTATGAAAAATAAATCTAGGAAAATTGAAATCAAGGTTCCAATCTTGCTTCTATGGTTTTGCTTTTCTTGTTTTCTTCACTTCAGGCATTATTTTCTCTTCACTTTATCATTATATATTATGACTTTGTAGTTGGGATTTCATATATGCTGAATATATAATGGAAGCTGGAAATCACCATAGAGCTATTGTCTGGCAGGTGCTTGTTTTGTCCTTTTCTTTATTTTCAGGTCAAGAAGAATGTATTTTCTACCATACGGGGTATTCTCTCTGAAAATTATTTTTGAGTCTTCTTGTATAATATCTCTAGGCAAAGAGCTAGGGATTAAGAACATTTCATTTATTAGGCCTTCGCTTGTTTTTACCTAACTAATTCCTTGTTCATTCTTGTATGCTCTTCTCTTTTTATAGTTTCTTTTGTCCTTCTGTAGATCATTTTAAAGCAACATGTGAACTCCAAGAAACATTGACAACACAAAGGAAATTCATAAGAAATTTTCCATATGGATCTTTTCCATGCTTCAGTTGTACTAGAAATATTTGTCTATTGTTTTCTTTATATTGATATTTTGATGGTTCTGTAGAGACAGTTACATGCAAATACAGTCTGAATTCTACTTGGTGCCTCTTGATGCATAATTTTTTTTTTGAGCGTATAAGAAATGAATAGGTTGCTTGATTATGTTAAAACCTTCTTATTAAGATTATAACCACACTAAAACGAACTCAATCTTAATGTGCTAAAAATGGTTACAAAAATTTATTGAGCTCAAACAAAGCTTGAGCTTTAAATCAGAAACTTGTGCTTATAATTAAGTTAAATTAAATTTAATAAATGAAACACATCCTATGTATTAGGCCTTTTTAACAAGTTAAAAAAAACTATTTTCCTTTTGTTTCAAAATATGATTATGAAATTTAATATATGCACTAGTGCTGTGATACTTATCTAAACAAGATACAAGTTCATTTAAAATAGCTTCTTAAATTTTGGCAAGAATAATGAGGAAATTATTATAGCTTCTCTGTTCCCCTACATAGTCCCCACTACATATATTCAAGTTAGGGGAGCATTTAATATACCCACTGACATCCCACAACAAACATATCTTGATGGAATAAGAATTTTTTTCTTAGTATGGTCAGAGTGGAGAGCATCTAACTCATTGATTATGACATGTTGTTAGATTGGATCACTATGTCTCTTTGTGATAGTCTGAGGAATTTATTATGAAGCTAAAGAAGATGAGGATAAACAAGTAGAATAATTAGGTGACAATAAAGTATAAATAGTGAGAAAATGAGTATGAGACATTGCATTGGCTAGTGTATTCATGAAGAATATGAGGTCCAAATAATTGGTTTTCTGAGATGGTGATAGGTACATAGAGTCTTACAGAAGTATTAGGGCATATGCTCAGGTTGCAACCTTCAGCAATAGATGTATATGAGGGGTGTGGATAAGGATTGAAGATGGTATGGCAATGCACAATGACATAGGAATAAGGAACACCTCTTACACCATCTCAAAACAAAGTGGTAACAAAAGAAGCGAGCCAACTCAAAGGTCACATTAACGAAGTTAAACACATGGCATAACTCTAGAGGTGGTAAGTGTAACCTCCCTAAAGATGGAAATAGCCAAGAAAAAACACTCGATGAATTTAGGATTACTTGTCTCATCCAAGGGATAAGAGACAAATAAATAGGTACAACCTAAAAGCTACTTATGACAAAAGAATATACAGAGCATTTAGGGAAAGGGAACATGAACAAAATCTGGCCATGAAGAATAGAGGATAGCATGCAATTGGTAGAACAACATATAGTAAAAATGGCACTCTCCTAGAATAAGAGGGGAATAGACATCTATAGAAGTATATAGGAGTAGAGAGACTGTATGGTCTCAACTAAATAATGTTTAAAGCCCATGGTTCAAGAACGAAATAATGTTTTCAGTATCATACCATGCTAAGCTGATACAGTTTTAGTACTGTTTAAATATAAAATATATTAATTAAAATTATTTTTATTAATATTTGATTGTTATAGATATTTACTATGGAGTTATATTTGAGATGTTGAATGGTGAGTTCAAGTTTGATATAATTTCATAAAATGATAAATTCTTATTGAGTAAAAGTCAATTTAGGGGCAGCTGAAGTTCACCAAATAAATATGATAGGGTCAAGTAGGATTATTTTAATTAGTTTAAAAGGATCAAATTGGTACATGAAGCTCTCATCAATGCGGAGTTTCAAAGAAGGATCTATTGTACGCAGTCTTATCCGACTTTGCAAGAGTCTATTTCCGTGACTTGAATCTATGACTTTTAGGTCACACGACAATAATTTTACCGTTGCACCAAATAAATATGATAGGGTCAAGTAGGATTATTTTAATTAGTTTAAAAGGAGCAAATTGGTACATGAAGCTCTCATCAATGCGGAGTTTCAGAGAAGGATATATTGTACGCAGTCTTATCCGACTTTGTAAGAGTCTATTTCCGTGACTTGAATCCATGACTTTTAGGTCACACGATAATAATTTTACCGTTACACCAAGACCCCCTTCTATTTTGATTAATTTAAAGTTAAATCAAATTTATATACAAATAATTTAATATATATATATATATATATATATATATATATATATAAGATTTGTTATGGTGAGTAACTCACCGTGTGCACCTATGCATTGCACAGTACTTTTGCCGTGCATCATTACTCGAATGGACACTATAGCCAATCACTTGAACCCGTCGGGGTTGGTGCGCCGTCTCTTTCGTCGAATCGCGATCGGATCATGATTTAGTTACTGTTCATTCATGTATAGGTGCACAAGGTGAGTTTTTTTTATGCTGGACAACAATCCGTGCATGACTCATGCGCGACAGCTTCTCCACCATCCGATCAAACAAGATTGCACAGTAATGGAAAATGCACAGTACCTTCGCCGTGTGCCTTCTTCTCCGATGAGCATTATAGCCCATCCCTGAACCCGTCGGGGTCATCGTCGTCTGGCCGATCGAACCACGATCGAATTTTGGTTGAATCCGACTGCGGTTTGGCCGACACTGAAGTTTGAGCGGATCGCGGTCGATTTCGCGATTGCGGTTGAATTAATTAATGCGATCGCTAGCACGCACCGCTGCCATCGCGCCGATTGGGTCGGAATCGACCGTGATTGCGGCGCGGCCGACGTGGCCATAATTCGGTTTCGGACGGCGCCACATCGTCGGTCCGATCGCGACGCTGGCAGCCGCAATTCGTCGGATTCCGACCACAATTCGACTGCTCAATGGCAATGCCGAGCGACCAAGGGCCGAGAGAGACTCTGACAGGGAAGTTGCTATGCATTTCCCAATCAGGCGTGAGAAATGGGTGCTCGGGCGTGATGGAAGTTATTGTGCATTCTCGTTATCATGCACAACATAAGAAAATAAGATATATATACATGAATGAACAGTAACTGAATCATGATCCGGTCGCGATTCGGCGAAAGGGAAGACATGCCTATTTATCTCATGGGCAAACGAGAGGGGTGGGGGGTGAACCTCATACTGATATGAAAGGCCCGTAAGGGTGCAATGTTGAGAATAGAAAGCATTATGACTTCCTTTGATGATTGCTAGTTAGGGAATCACATGGATTAATATCCTCCTTGATTTTATGCCAAAGTTATAAGAGAAAATTGGGGTATTTTGCCATAGTAGCCCCCTTTATCTATGACTATTACATTGGGGAAATGGGTTCTTGCTTGTGGTTGGATTAGACTATGTTGTTTGATGGCTTGACAATACAACTTAAGTTTGATATATATTTAATGTTGATGTATCAAGTGTGCAGACTTAGTTTTGTAGAAGGAAACTTGAGGGTAGGTAGCTTAGATTGAGTGGATGTGGAGCTAGTCTAAATCGAGAAGCACTCGATGGACTTGAGAACATGTACCTAGATTGAGGAACTTAGAAGACTCGAGGGCAAGTAGTTTGGATAACCAGAGGGCAATTTGCTTAGATTGAGTAGAATCTTGCAGGATTTGAGGATAGATAGCTTAGATGAAGGAGGTGCTCGAACCAACTTGTGTAGGTTGCCTTGATCGAGGAGGAGCTAAAGACTAAAGACATACGAACCTTATACATTTCTTGTACATGTGATTATGTGTTTTAATCTGAGTTTGTATTTGGGATTAGAATATTTAATTGCATAGTTAGTGAGGTGAACTATCTAAGGCTTAGTTGTTGAAGCCTTGATGGGAGGCATTCAAGTTGTGTTTGTTGATCAACTTAACTCGAACATTGTGGAGGCTTACAACAAATTGAGCAAGGGGACTATTCAATTCAAGGTTTAAAATTTCGATCCAAACAATACTGGTTCAGTACTGTATTGGTGTTTCAATGTACGGTGTTGGTGGAAAGATAGGAAGGAGGAAGGAAATGTAAAATAAAAATAAGAAGAGAGCACATCTATATTCTTAACTCCCATGTGAAATGATACAATTTTGACATTGTATTGTATAAATAAAAGCTAAAAAATAACGTACATTATTTCGATTCATCTTGATATTTTTTTTATAGCATATCAAGAGGTTTCAGATGTCAGTATGACACAATACTATAAAACATGATTGACACAAGAACACAATGGATATGTTTCAAGTAGTTTTGAATAGTTTTATGTTTAACTAAGTTATCAAAATGATAAGTTTCGATTGTGCCGCTCGACACAGTATTAGATTCCAAACTATCGTCCAATTGTGTAGGTCTAGTTGATAGAGTTATTAGAATTTCAGTTGAATGGAGGTGTCTAGTAAGTGTACAAAGCTATATAAGAGCTTTTGAAACTTGAAGAATGTATTGTTAATCATCTAATTCTTTTGTTCTCAACAATGTGTCCAAGGGAATTCAAGAGTTGAGATAAGATTGAAGAGTCTAAATATGATTGAAAGGCTTCAACCCTCGATCTCTTGATTTCTCTCTTCCTTACACTTTCATTTTCATCATTAGGGAGAATTAATATTGATATTTATTGAGTGAAATTGTGGTTAGGGTCAAACCTGATTGTGAAATCCATTAGTTGGGTCATGGTTGGTACCTTGAAGGTGTTAACCTTGAATTGTAGACACTTGCCTGTTGTCTTTTGTGA